>JAKOOJ010000010.1:20042497-21273122 GCA_022577455.1 Arizona elegans
GGGATGGGGGGGACATGGGGGGAAAATTGATGTTTGTAAAACTTTTTCAATAAAAAAAAATTAATTGCCATTCTTGGCACCTTGAAGCTTCTGGAGCGCCAGCTGGAAATCCTCCTGCACCTTTCTCTTTGGCCTTGCTCCTCTCACTGCTTCTGTTTTTGTAGTTTCTTGAACTTTCATTTGGGTTTGCTGTATCTTTAGGTCTTGTTCTCTTCGTTTGGCTGCAGCTCGTGTCTGTCTTTGATCTTTTGGTTCTTCTCTTTTTTCTACTAATTCCAAAGGTTGAACAGTACCAAAAAGTTGCAATAAATCTTCTTCAGTAAGCAAAATCTCTCCTTCAGCTTGTGGCTGTTTACCTTCCTTCTGTCCCTGTATTGCCAGCTCTTCTTTTCTTCTCCTCATTTCCGGAGGTGATGGGCATCCAGCCTTTAATACATTAGTATAAAAATCTTTTGCCTTCCAAATTGTGTTAAGACGATAACTTTCTCCCAAGTAATTCACCACTAGTCCAGCTGGAACATCCCATCTAAACTGGATCTGTCGATTTCTAAGTTCATCCACCAAAAAAGCAAACTCTTTTCTGCTTCTCAACATTTTTGGAGGGATTTCTTTCAGTACTAAAACCTCTTGTCCTGCCAGTTGGAGTTTATTTTTATAGAAGGCTTGTAAAATTTCATTTCGGATCCTCCTCGTTGTAAAATAAATCACAATATCTCTTGGCAATTGTTTCTGTCTGGCAAACCAGGAATTAACGCGATATATTTTGTCAATTTGCAATGAAAGATCTGCTTGTTGCTCTCCAGTTATCTTTGCAAAAGCCTCTGCAAAGATCTCTCTCAAATTCTCTCGATTGTGCTCTCTCAAACCTCTTACTCTCAGGGCAAACTCCATCGCTCTATATTGTAACATCACCACTTCATCGTCTACCCTATCCATCTTGATCTGAACTCCATCCATTTTATTTTCCAAGTTCACATTAGACTGATTAATTTCTTCTACCCTTTCATCCAACAATTCAATGTGTTTTGCCAGACCCTGAAATGCCATTACAATATCTTCTCTTATTTCCTTATTCCGAGTTTGGATAACCTCCTTAATTTCAGCCATCTCATCAGACACTGCCTTAATTTTTCCCTCTAAAACAGAGGTTTGCTGCTTAAAGGCCTCCTGTAAAGACTCTTGTAGAGCTTCCAAAGTCAATATTTGTGGATTTGGAGTAGACAAAGATTGTAGTTTATATGGTTGTGCTGGTGATCCTCCAGCACTTTTAAAAGAGCCGGGTTTTGTTTGCTTAGAAGACATTTTTAACTTTCAATTTATACTTCTTGCAGCAACCAAATCAGTAAGTCCAATTGTTTTTAAATCTTTTGTGAATATTGTAATTTATTTAAAGTCCATGCTGTAATCTTTCCACTTTAAATCTTTCTTTCTTTAATATAGAATCCAATAATCTTGAACAGCCTTAAGAGCGCTAACGATGTTAACAATCACTTTCACTATAACTTTCACTTTTCCACGCCCTGTTACAGTTCAGGCGCCATTTTTCCTTTCTTTTTTTAAAAAAAATGATCTTAGAAGGAAGAAATATGGATACAAAGTTAAAGTTCAGTACTTGCAGTTACTAGGACTCCTGTTTTTGTTCTGCCTGCTTTGGGATTAATTTAAAACTGAATGTTGATTGCAGGGGTGGTCGCGGCATCTTGTTCTGCTTGGAAGCAGAAAAGTCCCGGATCCGGAGCTCTGTCGGGCTACCAGGGAGCTCTCACCCTTCAAGCCCCAGAATTATTCCTAGGGCTTTTGGGGAGCTCTACCTTCGTCCGGCTGCTCGCCTTCCCCTCTTCTCCCGAGGGGAAGGTTTCCAAACCGCTAGACAGCTGATTTGCGCTATCTTAGCAGTTTTTACGAGATCGCGGGGCTGACGATCCGAAAGGAACGTC
This sequence comes from Arizona elegans, assembly GCA_022577455.1. Taxonomy (NCBI): domain Eukaryota; kingdom Metazoa; phylum Chordata; class Lepidosauria; order Squamata; family Colubridae; genus Arizona; species Arizona elegans. The sequence continues at coordinate 20,044,435 of JAKOOJ010000010.1, forward strand.
TGCCAGCACCTGCGGTGCCACCGGAAGTCCTCCAGTGGCCAGTCTTCTTTTATACTCCACCCACATACGCCCAATCGTCTGCCTAATAAAATGATTCTTAAAACCTGGGTTAACCTTTACCTTATCATAATATAAATAAGCATGACACCCAAAACTCAGATCAAAGCCTTCAAGGTCTAACAACCTTTGATTCTTCAGAGTTTTTCAACCATACCAAACAACATGCATCATAATACAATCTAAGATCAGGAAACCCAAGACCTCCCCTTTCTTTCACGTCTTGCAAAAATTTATATTTAATTCTTGTTTTTTTTGTTTTGCCAGATAAACTTGGAAATAATGTTCTGCCATTGTTTAAAGGAGAGGTCTTTAATCAAAATGGGTATAGTCTGAAAGAGAAATAGCATTCTGGGTAAGATATTCATTTTAACAACAGAAATTCTTCCATCAGTGACAAGTCTAGTGCAAATCTGATTTTATCTCACTCCACATTTTAACATACGTAGTTATTTTTATACAACATAGAATTTTTATTAGAAAGAATCACTTTACTTTTTTCACAATCTTAAATCCTGTTTTGTTTTCCAATTTTCTTTGGTCTTCATTCATGTTGTTTACCAAAATTTTAGTCTTTAACTTGTTCAATTAAAAGCTTGGAAGACAAACCCTCTGGTCCCGGTAACTGACCCAGATTGGATCCTGTAACATTATCCTGGGACACGTATATTTGCCTTAATTTGTTATTAATTTTCATCCCTACCAGTTCTCCAAATATTTTAAGCTTCCTCATAACATACTCAATATCATCCCAGAGGCTGGTGGAAGGAGCTGCTGGCTGTGAGTGGGGGAGACTGAGAGGGAGTACAGAGGACAAAGGAATCATATAACTATAAACCAAAAATAGCAATAATACATTCAGGGTTAGTGTGCTTGAGATTGTGATTTTATTTTATTTCAAAATTACCGGCTTAGTTCAGTGTAATACTTGTTTTGCAGCTGTCTTTCGCAGTACTCTTTTCAAATTTGGATACTGTCCTCTTTGTAAACAAATCACTAGTCTACATGGACAGATTACCTATCTAGAATCTCTAATCTGTGCTCTCCAAGCAGAAATTAGGTGCCTAATTCAGCTATTCCACTCTATTGAGCTGCCGCGCTATCAGACCCCTCTACCACAAAGATCCTGCAGGAGAAGGGCAGTATGGACAACCATGGGATCTGGCAGGGTGAGAGCTGTGAACCATAAACAAAGCTTTCGCTGTGTCCCAGCATAACAGATACAGTGCCCTTGCTGACATTAATAGGGACACTAAAGTGACAGGTCAAGGTAGTTGTGATAACGATAACTCAAATAAGCAGGGGATTGTGGTCTGAGATGAAGAACTTACTTTGGAAAGGGGAAAGTGTGAATCGGGTATTACACATCAGTCACACAAGAAGAGCAAGGTATCCAAAAAGAGAAGCCACCTTCTGGTTGGTGATTCAGTTGTAAGGGATGTAAATTTAGGAAAGGATATGGAGGTTTTGAAAGAGGTCAAGGGTCTGCCAGGTGCTACTGCCAGCAGAGACGAGGCATATTCTTAAAATAGTCAAGAATGCCAGTAAGGACTGTGAAATTGATGCTATTATACATCTTGGCACAAATGATCTGTCCCAAAAAGATGTACTTTCTGGGCAGAATGATTTCCAGAGCTTGGGGTATGAACTTAGTAGTATAGGTTGTAGGCTTATCTTTTCAGAGGTTTTACCAGTATATAAGGAACAAAAAGGGAAAGGCCAGCATGTAGCAGAGTTTAATGTGTGGCTAAAGGAGTGGTATAAAAGGGAAGGCTTTGGTTTTATTAGTCATGATGGCTGCAGCTGGTCCAATGAAAAACTGTACAAAAGAGATGGTTTGCATCCATCAAAGAAAAGGACTGAGTTACTTGGCATTAAATTCACAGATTTTCTGGATAAACATTTAAACTGAACAGCGGGGACAGAGAATTAATTGATACAGAAAATTTCTGTCCCCAGCAATCTAAAATTAATAGGGTTATCAGTGCATGTAACATAGATGTTTGTGCGAGTAAGATTATCGACCTTGCTGTCAAGCAAAACCAAGCATTTAATAGTGAGTGCCATACCAAGTGCACTAATCAAACAGGTGGCAAGAAAGTAGGGGCAGTCAGGCACAACACAGGTTATGTAGACTAAACACAGGGTCAATCAAAATGGACTCAAATGTCTATACACCAACGCACAGAGTATGAGGAATAAAGAGGGTGAATTAGAAATTCAAATAAATGAGGGCAGATATATTGTTGCCATCAAAAAAGGACAACAAAGAATGTTCTTTCTGTGCCAACTCAGAAAGGTCAAACTGCCCAAGGAGCTACTGATACAGTTCTACAGAGGAATTATTGAGTCTATCAACTGCAGCTCTATAACTGTCTGGTTTGGCTCTGCAACCCAACAAGACAGACACAGACTTCAGAGGATAATTAGAACTGCAGAAAAAACAATTGCTACCAACCTGCTTTCCATTGAGGCCCTGTATACTGCACGAGTCAAAAAGAAGGCTGTGAAAATATTTACAGAAACCTCGCATCCTGGACATAAACTGTTTCAACTCCTACCCTCAAAACGACGCTATAGAGCACTGCACACCAGAACAACTAGACACAAGAACATTTTTTTCCCGAATGCCATCACTCTGCTAAACAAATAATTCCCTCAACACTGTCAAACTATTTACTAAGTCTGCACTACTATTAATCTTCTCATCGTTCCCACCACCCATCTCCTTCCACTTATGACTGTCTGACTGTAATTTTGTTGCTTGTATCCTTACGATTTATATTGATATTGTTTCCTGATTGCTTATTTGTACCCTATGACTATCATTAAGTGTTGTACCTTATGATTCTTGACAAATGTATCTTTTTATGTACACTGAGAGCATATGCACCAAGACAAATTCCTTGTGTGTCCAATCACACTTGGCCAATAAAAAATTCTATTCTATTCTTTTTTAAAAAAATTTAAAAACAAACTTTGTTAAACTTAAAAAGATAAAATACAGTATATACAAAATACATTTATATTAATCCGAACAATGTTACTTACTCACAGCAATTCAATGTTTCTCCTAATCCTTTGTAAAATTCGATTGGTAGTCCATCTGTCCCTGGGGTTTTATTGTTTTTTTGCTTCTTAGTCGCTTCCTTTAGTTCCTCCATAGTGATATCCCTATTTAATATTTCTTTTTCTTTCTCTTTTAATACTGACATTCCCTCCCCACTCAGATATTGATTTATTTCTTTGGCTGTCACTTTATCTTGCTTATAAATTCTTGAAAATATTGAATTATTATCTCCTTTTTCTTTTCTACACTACGTTGCATATTACCTCTTTTGTCCTGTAGCTGTTTAATTGTTCTTTTCTCCCTTTCTTTTCTCAATCTATAAGCAAGCCACCTCCCTGGCTTATTTGCATGTTCAAAATGATTCTGTTCTATAAATTTCAATGCCTTTACATAATTTTCCTGTTCTAATATGTTCAATTTGTGTTTAGCTGCTATCCATTTACAGTTGCAAGAAAAAGTATGTGAACCCCTTGGGATTACGTGGAGTTTTGCATGAATTGGTCATAAAATGTGCTCTGAACTTCATCTAAGTCACAACAATAGAAAAACACAGTCTGCTTAAAATAATACTACACAAACATTAGATGTTGCCATGGTTTAATTGAACATAACATGTAAACATTCACAGTGCAGGGAGGAAAAAGTATGTGAGCCCCTAGCCTAATGACTTCTCCAAGAGCTAATTGGAGCCAGGAGTGAGCCAACCTTGACTCCAATCAGTGTGATGATATTGGATGTGTTGCTGACAGCTGTCCTGCCCTTTAAAAACACACACCTGTTTTGGGTTTACTGGTTTCAAGAAGCACTGTCTGATGTGAACCATGCCTTGCAGAAAAGAGCTCTCAGCAGACCTACGATCAAGAATTGTTGACTTGCATGAAGCTGGAAAGGGTTACAAAAGTATCTCCAAAAGCCTTGATGTTCATGTGTCCACGGTAAAACAGACTGTCTACAAATGGAGAAAGTTTAGCACTGTTGCTACTCTCCCTAGGCGTGGTCGTCCTGTAAAAATGACTGCAAGAGCACAGCGCAGAATGCTTCATGAGGTAAATAGTAATAATAATAATAATAATAATAATAATAATAATAATAATAATAATAATAATTTTATTTCTATACCGCCCTTCTCCCGAAGGACTCGGCGGTGTACAGCCTATTTAAAAACACAAGACAAAACATCGATTAAAAATTTAAAATAATTAAATAAATTTGGCTCAATTTAAAACCCCACAAATTTAAAATACCCCAATTTAAAATTATTATGTTGATAGCCCAGCCTGGTGGAACAACGGTCTTCAGTGCACAGCGAAACACCTGGAGGTCGGAGATCTTACGTATTTCCGGGGGCAGTTCATTCCACAGGGCTGGGGCTCCCACAGAGAAGGCCCTCCCCCTGGGTGTCGCCAGCCGACATAACTTGGCTGATGGCGACTTCCGGTTGGTGACTTGAGGCGACAGGGTGTTGGGTGAGTGATCGCTGCTCCCTACACCCTTTATCACCGCGTTTTGGGGACCCTCTAGGGGCGCAGGTCCCGGAGAGACCTGCGGACAAGAGAGAGAGCTGGGCGAGCGAGAGTGTGGGACGCAACCCCCCCCCCGCTGGACCCGGCAGCTCTGTCAAACCAACGCGGCGAGCCGGCCTTTCATGGCGGGCCTGAAGCCACAATAGCTAGCAAAAAGACGGGAGCTAAGAGGAAGATCTGAGGTGACGTGCCAGATCGGTTACCACCTTTCCATACTTGGAAGCGTTTGGCGTGGAGAGAGGGGCCGGCGGAGTCGGGTGAGGAGAGATCGATCGTGTGAGGCGGCGACGAGAGTGGGAGCGGATTGTATTGGCGGAGACCCGACAAGCCGACCAGGAATACGCAAAGAACAGTTTTACCGTTATAAAGAGCTCTGGAGATTGTGGCGAGAGGGAGAGGAGGGCGAGTGCTGATGCGGCTGGCGCTGTGATTGGAAGCGGAGTGGAAAGCAAATAAGAGTTTGTGTCTCGATTCTTCTAAATCTTTTTTTTTATTCCTGTGAGCATCGTAAAGAAACAGGAAGTGCAGCCATTATTGAGTCGAAGGAGGGAGTTGGCAGAAGATTGACAGGAGGACGATCTAGCAGAAGGATCCACCATAGAGAACTGCCGGAACGTATCGGAAACAGGGGGAGAGCGGAGAGAAGAAGATTGAATTGCCTGCCATCACTCCTCTAAAACTAAGACACATACAATTGGTGACATCTTGACTTTCACTGCCTACGTTTTGTGATTAATTGATTATTTATTTCCAATATTGGAACTTTGATTTTGTCCTGAATAATAGTATTAATGAGAATTAATGATAAATGGTTAAGGAATATAGAGTATAGAATTTAAACACTGATCTTATCTCATTGCGATTGAATATATTTCCATGTCTATATATGTATATATAAGGGTTTAGATTTAAAATTAACAAATTAATTATATAACTATAAGTATTATATTTATATTTCCATATATAGTTAGTTAAATCTAGATATATTTATTTACATTTACTTATTATATAATATTTATCTCTATAGACAATATTTATTAACTTATTTATTTATTAATCTATTTATATTAACGTCATATATTAGCTTCGAACATTGATATTTAAGACTCATATTAACTGTTATATTAAGATTTGAATCTAGCTATATAAATTACAATATATATATCTATAAGATTGGATTTAAGGAAGATAGTTTATCGAAGTGAGGAATTGATCCTAATTAATTAAGATAGCAAACCTCTTAATAGACTTAAGAAGAGGAATTGATAAAGCAAGTAAGGTAATACTATTGAATGGTCATTTGGAAAAACATTGAGAAAATCATAAAAGAACAAAAGTTAACGCTGAAAGAAATGGCAACAATGACCTCGACAGTCCTAAAATCAGTTAAAAAAGCTCCATCTAACCCCGTTTTAACAACACTGTCCCCGGTAATTCAGAAACCCTTGGAAGGCATACAAAAGACAGATAAGCCACCGCAAACTCCAACCCTCCAAACAGTACAATCCTCTCTATTCCTGATTCAAGAGACCATGCTTGCAATGCAGGAGAAATTGTTAAATAGTCACTCCGAACTTAAAACAGATATTCATGTCTTGGACGCAAAAATGACTGAGATCCAGGCCTCTATCGCAAATAATGAAAGGAGAATCCAAGATGTAGAACAGAGGATGGATCAAAGCGAGAAAAAACTAGACATGGTAGACCGGACATACGCGCTACAACATAAAGAAATTGAAGAGTCCCTGCTACAGCTCGAAATGGATAAGGCCTCATACTATATTCGTCTCCAAAATATTCCTGAGGAGAAGGAGGAGGACTTAAGTGATAAAATAGCCGGGCTGATAGCTGATGTCCTCCAGCAGGACAAACAAGATATTATTAAAGAACTTGATGAGGTCTATAGGGTCCAAACGAATTATGTTAGAAGAAACAGACTACCCAGGGAGGTCCATGTGAAGTTCGCCAGGAAGAAAGTGAGGGATATTCTCCTCAACATAGCGAGAGAAGAAAAGACTGAATTTCAAGGAAAGGAGGTGAATATCCTAAAACAGATTCCTAGAAGAGTGAGGGAAGTGAGGAAAAACTATAGGTTCCTGGCGAGCTACTTAAATAGAAGAAATCTCGTATTCCGATGGATTCTACCAGAGGGGATGATTGTATCATGGCAAGGAAGAAAAGTTAAAATCGACAGTCTGTCTGAAGCACAAGATTTTCTAGATCAAATAAGAGGAGGAGAAGAAGAACAGACCAGCAAAGGAGAGCTTGATACAGTAAATACGGAAGAAGAGACTTCGCAAGAGCAAATCACAAAAGAAGATATAGAGGAGGAGAAGAAAAAAGAAGAAGCGGAAGGACAAGGAAAAAAGACCAGACCAGTAAGAGCGGTTACCCTAAAGACAAACAAGAACTAGAACCCGGACATGAAATAAGAAATGGACGGCCTAAAAATTCTATCATTAAATGTCAATGGCTTGAATGACCATAGAAAAAGAAAAATAATTCTATCAAAACTGGCAAAACAGAATCCAGATATAATTTGTTTACAGGAGGTCCATATAAAAGAAAATGAGGCAAACTTCTTAGAATTCACTAAATTTGGTAAGCTATTTGTGTCATTAGCGGAGAAAAAGAAAAGGGGTGTGGCGATTTATGTGAAAAAGGGAATCGAGGCAGAATTAAAGCATAAGGATACTAAAGGGAGAATCTTAATGGTAGAAATTAGGAGGGCCAATGCAAAAATGTTGTTGGTGGGAGTATACGCTCCAAACGAGAAACAGGGGCAATTTTATAAAAAACTGCACGAACAACTAGGGAATTGGGCCCAGGTGGAAATATGTATGCTAGGTGATTTTAATGGAATTGTTAATCCGCTGAAAGATTACAAAAGTGGAGAGAAAAAAAGGAATAAAAGGTTACCCCTGCCAAAAAGTTTCTTTGATCTTGTCGATGAAATTAATTTAATAGATATATGGCGTACTCTACATCCCCACGACTCTCAATACACCTTTTTCTCAAATCCACAGAATTCTTGGTCCAGAATTGACATGATTTGGACTACTAGAAAACTAGGTTTAGAAATTAAGAAAGCAGACATAAGTACAAACACGTGGACTGACCATAAACTTCTGGAAATACATTGGCACTACACCAACAAGAGGAGACAACAAAGATGGAGTCTAAGATCCAATCTCTTGTATGACAAAGAATTTATAACAAAATTAAATGAAGAAATTAAACGTTTTTTTATCGAGAACGGCAGGCAAGATACGGCGAAGGAAATTGTTTGGGACACCATGAAGGCGTATTTGAGAGGAGTAGCGATTTCGTATATGGCGTTTAAAAATAAGGAAGAAAGGAAAGTCAGAGATGACTATATGAAGAACTTAGAGGAAGCAGATAGCAAACTGCAACAAAACCCGGGAGATGAGATGGCCAAACAAAAATGGATGATGGCAAGACATAATCTTAACGTCCTGGACCAAAAAGAGCTGGCACAAAAAATTAAGAGGATAAAACACTACCACTTGGAAAACGCCAACAAGTCGGGAAGATGGCTAGCTTATAGATTAAAAAAAGAACAGGAAAAAAATCAGATTCTTATATTAGAAGGTACCAATGGGGACATTCTGACAAAAGAAATAGATAAGCTAGAAAGAGCGAGAAAGTTCTACGAAGCCTTATATAAAGAGGAAGTGATTGATCCAGACAAAATTGTACAATATTTGATGGAAGCTAAATTGCCACAGATAGTAGAAGAAGAGAGAGAAATGTTAAATAATAAAATCACAATGGAAGAACTCAAATCTGCGCTCGCCAAAATAAAGAAAAATAAAACACCAGGCCCAGATGGCCTCCCGGGGGAAATTTATGCGAAATTTGAGGGAGAACTATTATTAGAATTGTTGGACATATATAATGAGGTGCTAGCGGGTACAAGAATCCCAGACTCCTGGAAGGAAACTTATATTACCCTCATTTTGAAAGAAGGTGCTGACCCAAAACAGATAGCAAATTACAGGCCGATCTCTCTGTTAAATTCAGATTATAAATTATTCACTAGTATAATTGCGGAGAGATTAAAAAATTTTTTAAATGGCTGGATTCATAGTGATCAGAAAGGGTTCCTCCCTGGGAGGCAAATGAGGGACAATGTGAGGACAATAATAGACGTCATAGAATATTATGAACAACACCCGGAAAAACAGCTGGCGCTAGCGTTTCTGAACGCCCAAAAGGCGTTTGATAATTTAAATTGGAAATTCATGATTAATCAAATTGATTTGATGGGATTTGGCACAAATTTTAGAAAGATGATCGAAAATATATATAACAAACAGAGAGCAAGTATATTAATAAATGGGGATAAGACACGGATATTCTGGATACAAAAGGGAGTCAGACAGGGATGCCCCCTGTCCCCCTTACTCTTTATAATGGCGCTGGAAATTCTATTGAGAAAGATTAGAGACAATGAAGAAATCAAAGGATTACAAATTAAGAAAGAAATTTTTAAAACACAAGCCTTTGCGGATGACGTGGCCTTAATAATGGAAGATCCCTTAAAATCTGGTCCCAAGGTACTCCAGGAAATACAACAGTATGGTGAAGTCGCTGGCTTTAAAATTAACAAAACTAAAACCAAAATCTTAGTAAGGAATATGGCGGAGACGAACAAGAAACAATTAGAGAAGTCCTTGGAACTCCAAATAGTAAAGAAGGTAAAGTATTTGGGAATTTGGATTACTGTAAGATATTCCTCTTTAAAAGAGGACAATTATAGTCCATTACTACAAAAAATAAAACAGGACATAGATAGATGGAAGAAATTAAGACTATCCCTTACAGGTAAGATCTCAGCAATTAAAATGAATATTCTCCCCAAAATCATATTTCTGTTTCAGACTATCCCGGTGAACCTGGATAAAAAATACTTTCTAGAGATGGAAAGGAAGGTGCGAGATTTTTTGTGGGAAGGGAAGAAGGCAAGAATTGCTTATAAAACGCTGCAAGGGAAAAGAAATATGGGTGGCTTCAGATTACCGGATTGGCAATTATACCAGAAAGCGGCCAAATTAGTATGGATCAAAGATTGGGTCACACTACAAAATAAGAGAATTCTGACATTAGAAGGCCACGATCTACAGGCAGGCTGGCACACTTATTTATGGGGCCCAAAGAATAAAAAGAAACCACATTTCCACAGACACAAATTAAGGGAGACTCTGATTCAAACATGGGAAGAAATCAGACAAAGATTTTATACCAAAATTCCGATTTGGCTCTCAATTATAGAGGCGTTGATTGCTACTAACAAAAGAGATATTGGAAAATTTGGCACATACAAAGACATATTGGACGGAAATGGTACCCTTAGACCTCGAGAACTACTAAACAATCAAGGCTTTAATTTGGACTGGTGGAGTTACATGCAGATAAGCTCTAGATATCAAAAAGATAGGGACCAATTTGGGATAGAGACGAAGTATAACAATTTGGATAAAATCATGTGGGGGATCGAAAAGAAAATGCTAGCCAGATTCTATAACTTTTTATTAGGAGAAGACAGAGCAGAAGGGATAGCTAGGAACCAACTAAGCATTTGGGAAAAAAATATTGGCCACAGATTAAACTTCAATGATTGGGAGGAGGCGTGGAATAGAAATTATAATCTTACTAAATCAGCAACTTATAGGGAGAACCACTATAAAATATTCCACAGATGGTATCTAGCTCCAGCTAGATTAGCAAAAATATTTCCTAATGCCTCACGAATCTGCTGGAAGTGTGGAAAGGAGGTTGGCACCTTCTTTCATATGTGGTGGTCCTGCTCAGAGACAAAGAAGTTCTGGACGAAAATACAAACTTGGCTACAGGATATAGTGGAAGAGGATATAAAATTATCTCCAGAAATCTTCTTACTGGGAATGATGGGAGAAGGGCTCTCTAAAGACAAAATACAATTAATGATACACATCATAACAGCGGCCAGATTAACTTTTGCAAAATATTGGAAGGATAAACAAATACCTCCAGAGACGACAATAATAAGTAAAATCTTGGAATGTGCAGAGATGGTGAAATTAACCAGTATGCTTAAAGATGAGGAGAATTCAAAATTTAAGGCAGTATGGGAAAGGTGGTATATATGGTGGAATAATAGAACATGACTATAAGGATATACTTATTTCTAATAGTGATAGTTCTGAAGATACTTACTGTATATGCACTGTACATATGTAATTACACGACACCTCAGATGTTACCTGAGATTTGATATTTTCTCTTTTTTTTATGTAAAAAACTTTTTAAAAACCAATAAAGTATATTTAAAAAAAAAAAAAACTTGGCTGATGGCACCCTGAGGAGACCCTGAGGAGACCCTCTCTGTGGGAGCGAACTGGCCGGTGGGAGGCTATTGGTGGCAGAAGTCGGTCTCGAAGGTACCCGGGTCCTGTGCCATGGAGCTCTTTAAAGGTGGTGACCAACACCTTGAATCGCACCCGGAAGACCACTGGGAGCCAGTGCAGCTCGCGCAGGAGGGGTGTCACGCGGGCACAACGAGTTGCGCCCATAACCACCTGCGCGGCTGCATTCTGGACCAGTTGGAGCCTCCGAGTGCTCTTCAAGGGGAGCCCCATGTAGAGAGCATTACAATAGTCCAGCCGGGAGGTGACAAGGGCGTGAGTGACCGTGCGCAAGGCGTCCCGGTCCAGAAAGGGCTGCAACTGGCAAATCAGGTGAACCTGATAAAAGGCCCCCCTGGCCACGGCCATCATATGCTCTTCTAAAGACAGCCGTGCATTCAGAAGGACACCCAGATTGCGAGCCCTATCTGTGGGGGGCAAAGGTTCACCCCCAATAGTCAGCGATGGCACCTGCTGACTATATTGGGACACCGGTAGCCACAGCCACTCGGTCTTGGATGGGTTGAGTCTGAGCCTGTTCCTCCCCATCCCATAAAGAAGAATCCTAGAGTGTCAGCTAAAAACCTACAGAAATCTCTGGCACATGCTAACATTTTTGTTGACACATCTACAATAAGGAAAACATTAAACAAGAATGGAGTACATGGGAGGACACCACGGAGGAAGCCATTGCTGTCCCAAAAAAATATTGCAGCACATTTGAAGTTTGCAAAAGAGCACCTGGATGTTCCACAGCACTACTGGCAAAATATACTGTGGACAGATGAAACCAAAATTGAGTTGTTTGGAAAGAACGCACAACACTATGTGTGGAGAAAAAAAGGCACAGCACACCAACATCAAAACCTCATCCCCACTGTAAAACATGGCGGAGGGAGCATCATGGTTTGGGGCTGCTTTGCTGCCTCAGGGCCTGGACGGATTGTTGTCATTGATGGGAAAATGAATTCCAGAGTTTATCAAGACATTTTGCAGGAAAATGTACGACCATCTGTCCGCCAACTGAAGCTCCGCAGAGGATGGGTGATGCAACAGGACAATGACCCAAAGCATACAAGTAATTCAACAAAAAAATGGCTTCAACAGCACAGAATACGCCTTCTGGAGTGGCCCAGTCAGAGTCCTGACCTCAACCCGATTGAAATGCTGTGGCATGACCTTAAGAGAGCGATTCACACCAGACATCCCAAGAATATTGCTACACTGAAACAGTTTTGTGAGGAGGAGTGGTCCAAAATTACTCCAGATCGTTGTGCAGGTCTTATCTGCAACTACAGGAAACGTTTGGTTGAGGTTATTGCTGCCAAAGGAGGGTCAACCAGTTATTAAGTCCAAAGGTTCACATACTTTTTCCTCCCTGCACTGTGAATGTTTACATGTTATGTTCAATTAAACCATGGCAACATCTAATGTTTGTGTAGTATTATTTTAAGCAGACTGTGTTTTTCTATTGTTGTGACTTAGATGAAGTTTAGAGCACATTTTATGACCAATTCATGCAAAACTCCACGTAATCCCAAGGGGTTCACATACTTTTTCTTGCAACTGTAGTTCTAATTTGCTCTTCCCAAGGATTATCTTGTAATTTTCCTTCCCAATTTTTAATCTCTTCTTGTACCTTATTATATTCTTTTTCCCTCTCCTTTTTTCGTTTTACATTATAAGCTATCGTTAATCCTCTCACGTAAGCTTTGGTTGTATCCCATAAATTCTGAAGGGAGGTGTGATATTTTGTATTATCTTTAAAAAACAATTTTAATTCCTTTCCCATTTGTTCAATATATTCCTTTTCTTTCAATATCTGTGGGTTCATCACCCATCTACTCCTTTTCCTTTGTTGTCCTTTCCATATCAATATTACTGGATTGTGGTCAGCCCAATTGTTTGACATTATTTCTATCTTATCTACTTCCTGTATAAGTGTTTTGGTTATCCATGCCATGTCTATTCTAGACCAGGACTTATGGGGATTCGAATAATATGTAAAATTCTTTATCTCAGGGTTATAAAATCTCCAGCTATCTACTAAATTTAATTCATCTATTAGATCCATAAAAGTTCTAGGCAGTATGTTTTCTTTTTTTTTATTGCTCTGATCACTTCTATAATCCTTTTTTGCATCTACAATTGCGTTAAAATCGCCAATCAAACATACATTCTCCATTTTTTGTTCTATTATTTTTTCATGTACTTCTTTGTAAAATTCTGTTTGTCCGCTGTTCGGCGCATATATAACCACCAATAAAACATTTTTGTATTCAAATTTTACCTCAATCATCAGTATCCTTCCTACTAGATCTGCATACTTCTAGTTACTCTCTATTCCTTCTTTGATGTACACCACTATTCCTCTTTTCTTTTTTTCTGCTAGTGTTACATATGATTTACCTAATTTTTTGTATTGTAAATATTTTTCATCTTGTTTTGAAGTTTGAAGTTTATTTGATTTCTATACCGCCCTTCTCCTGAAGGACTCAGGGCAGTGTACAGCCATATTAAAATACATAGATTTATAAAATTTAAAACCAATTAAAATCAATATATAAAATTGGCCCGCAAGTTAAAACATACATACACCCATAATAAAAAATCGTATTAGGCCAGTCCGGCTTGCTGGAATAGGAGGATCTTAAGTGCGCGGCGAAAAGTACGCAGGTCGGGGCTAAGACGGAGCTCTAGGGGCAGCTCATTCAAGAGGGCTGGTGCCCCCACAGAGAAGGCTCTCCCCCTGGGTGTCGCCAGTCGGCATTGTTTGGCCGACGGCACCCTGAGGAGTCCCTCTCTGTGGGAGTGTATTGGCTGGTGGGAGGTTGTTTTTTTTATTGAAAAAGTTTTCAAATACAAGTTTTTCTCCCTTTTCCCCCCCCCTCTTCCCTAACCCCCCCCCCTCACCACCCATCCCCCCTGGTGGGAGGTTGTTGATGGCAGAAGGCGGTCTCATAGATACCCCACTCCTAAGCCATGAAGCACTTTAAAGGTGGTAACCAACACGTTGAATCACACCCGGAAGACCACCGGGAGCCAATGCAGCTCGCGCAGGAGGGGTGTTATGTGGGTGCGCCGAGTCACACCCATAACCACCCGCACGACCGCATTCTGGACCAGTTGGAGCCTCCGAGTGCTCTTCAAGGGGCTCCCCATGTAGAGAGTGTTGCAGTAGTCCAGATGGGACATCACGAGGGCATGAGTGACCATGCGCAAGGCATCCCGGTCCAGAAAGGGACGCAACTGGTGCATCAGGCGAACCCGATAGAAAGCTCCCCTGGCCACGGCCGTCATATGATCTTCCAAAGACAGCTGTGCATCCAGGAGAACACCCAAGTTCCAAGCCCTCTCTGTGGGGGCCAGGATCTCACCCCCAATAGTCAGCGATGGAGCCAGCTGACTATACCGGGACGCCGGAAGCCACAGCCACTCGGTCTTGGAAGGGTTGAGCTTGAGCTTGTTTCTCCCCATCCAAATTCACACAGCCTCCAGGCACTGGGACATCACGTCAAGGGCATCATTGGGGTGGTTCGGGGTGGAGATATACAGCTGAGTATCATCAGCGTACTGATGGAACCTCACCCTGAAACCACGGATGATCTCGCCCAGCGGCTTCACATAAATGTTGAACAAAAGGGGCGAGAGGACTGACCCTTGCGGCACCCCACATACAAGGCGCCTTGAGGTTGACCTCTGCCCCCCTGCCAACACAAACTGCATACGGTCAGAGAGGAAGGAGGAGAACCACCACAACACAGTGCCCCCCACTCCTAACCCCTCCAATCGCCGCAGCATGATACCATGGTCAATGGTATCAAAAGCCGCTGAGAGATCTAATAGGACCAGGACAGAGGAGCAACCCCTGTCCCGAGCCCTCCAGAGATCATCAACCAATGCGACCAGTGCCGTTTCCGTGCTGTGCCCAGGCCTGAAGCCCGACTGGAATGGATCTAGATAATCAGCTTCATCCAGGTACTGGGGAAGTTGTCGCGCCACCACACTCTCAACAACCTTCGCCACAAAGCGAAGGTTGGAGACTGGGCGATAATTAGCTAATACAGCCGAGTCCAGGGAAGGCTTCTTGAGGAGAGGCCTCAACACCGCCTCTTTCAAAGAGGGGGGGAAGTAGCCCTCGCTCAAAGAAGCATTAATAATCCCCTGGAGCCAGCCTCGTGTAACCTCCTGGGAGGCCAGCACCAACCAGGAGGGACATGGATCCAATAAACATGTGGCAGCGCTAAGCCTCCCCAGAATCCTGTCCACATCCTTGGGAGTCACAAGGTCAAAAAAGGGCCTGGTGGCTCAGCAGATTGATAGCATTGTGATTAACACCAGCTGTCTGCAATTACTGTAAGTTCGAATCTCACCAGGCTCAAGGTTGACTCAGCCTTCCATCCTTTCTAAGGTAGGTAAATTGAGGACCCAGTTTGTGGGGGCAATAAGCTGACTTTGTATAAATATACAAAAGTATGAAGGCTATTGCTTAACACATTGTAAGCCGCCCTGAGTCTCCGGAGAACGGCGGCATATAAATCAAATAATTTTTTTTTAAAAAAAAAACCCTTAATATGAGACCTAACTAGTGTTCGGTCGGATTCAGAGCGACTAGCCCTCCAACCACTCTCTAGGCGTCTCCCTCAGCTACTCGGAAAACCAAGGGGCCGGGCAGGTTCGGCGTCGGGTCAGAGGCCGCAAAGGCACGACTCGGTCGAGAGCACCGGTGGCCGTCCTATCCCAGGCAGCCACCAGATCTTCAGCTGAGTCATGAGCCAGAGTTTCAGGAACTGGCCCAAGCTCCCTCTGGAACCTATCAGGATCCATCAGGTGCCTGGGGCGGAACCACCTGGTTGGTTCCGCCTCCCTGCAGTGGGGTGCAGCGGTCAAAAGGTCCAGTCTCAGGAGAGAATGGTCCGACCATGACAGGGGTTCAATAACTATATCCCCTATATCCAGACCACTCAGCCACTGACCAGAGATAAAAACCAAGTCCAGAGTGTGTCCTCCCATGTGAGTGGGGCCATGAATTAATTGTGTCAGGTCCATGGCTGTCATGGAAGCCATAAACTCCCGAGCCATCCCAGACACCTCACTGGTAGATGGCAGGTTGAAATCCCCCATGACCAAAAGTCTGGGGGTATCAACCGCCACCCCGGCAATAACGTTGAGAAGCTCGGGCAGGGCCGCTGTCACGTGGCAGGGAGCCAGGAACGCGATCAGCAGGCCCACCTGCATCCCATGGCCCCACTTCACCAGGAGAGACTCACATCCGGCTATCTGAGGTACAGTGGCCTCCCTCGGATCAAGACCTTCCTTTATAATGACCGCCACCCCCCCACCCCTGCCCTGGGCCCTTGGCTGATGGAATGCGCGGAAACCTGGTGGGCACATCTCTACGAGGGGGACCCCCCCCTCTTGGCCCAGCCAGGTCTCTGTAATACCTGCCAGGTCCGCACCCCCCTCCTGTATTAGCTCACAAATGAGGGGGGCCTTATTAACCACGGACCTGGCGTTGCACAGCATCAGTCTAAGGCCTGGGTTCTGAGACTCTGGACAGCCGGGGAGACGAGAAGAGTCATGGGGTCCGAGGCATGCCACCGCTTGGAGATAGCGGGTGCGTGCCCCCACCACCTGATGTGGCCCCCTACTCTTCAATCTTGAATAAGATTGTGAATGAGGGGGGCTTTATTTACCACGGACCTGGCGTTGCACAACATCAGCCGGTGGCCCAGGCCCTGAGGCTCTGCGCTACCTGGGGAACAAGAAAAGCTTTGGGGACCGGATTGCACAATCACTCGAAGATAGCGAGTGCGCACTCCCGAAACATGATATGGCCCCCTGCTTCCACCATACCTGCCCCTCCCACCCACAGTACTAATTAAACAGCCCTCACTAGATCGAGTTCTAGCCCCCTCGCTAGTATCCGACCCTGCACCCCTAATGCCGCAGCCCCCCGCCGGACCCAGCCTTGACCCTGGAGGATTACCCCCCAAACCCACTCTGGTCGTCCCTGAACCCCTTAAAATTTGAGGCACACAATGTCCATTTTTTGTTTTACTGCTTTTCTAAAAATTTGATGTCTTTTGGCTGGGGAGTTAAGTCCATTTACGTTCAATGATAGGATTTTTAAGTTCTGTTCCATTTCTTAGTGGTTGTCCTGTACACTCTTTCTTATTACTTCCTGTCCTTTCTCTTGGCTCTTGTTCTCACTCCTTCTTCCTCTTGACTTTCTCCTTCTTCTTCTTTATCTCCCTCTTCTAGTACTTTTTCTTGTTCCTCTTGCCTCTGTTTCCCTTTAGTTCTCCGTTCCAGCTCCTTCCTGTTGCTATTTGCTCCTTCTATGCCCATCACTTGGTCATGTAAGTTCTGTGCTTTATGTTGTGAATCCACTTTTATTTTTTTTCCCTGCCACGACACCATCATCCCTTCTGGTGTTATCCATCTAAACGGTATATGCCATTTATTTAATAGTGTGGCTAGGAACCAATATTCCTTTCTCAGTTCCCTTACTCTCTTGGGGACTTGCTTTAATGTAATTATTTCTTTGCTTCTATAAAGCATTGGTTCATTTTTTGTTATTTTATAAACAATATCTCTTACTTTTCGTCGCACAAATCTTACGTGGACCTCCCTTGGTAACTTATATTGTCTGGCATAGATCGTGTGGACTCTATAAACCTCGTCCAACTCATTTATTATTTCATCTTTATCCCGTTGAAGAGCCTCTGCGATCACTTCCGCCATCACCAATGTTAAGTCCTCTTCTCTATCTTCAACCACATTTTGAAATCGCAGGTAAAATGCAGCTCTCTCCATCTCCAAATATGCCACTGTATTTTCCAGTTCTTTATTTAATCCCATCATTTTCTGGTCCAGAGAGTCTAATTTTTCTTCTGTTTGTTCTGTTCTTTTTTCTATGACCGTTATTCGTTGGTCATTTTTTTTGTATGATTTCTTGTATTGAATCCATCTTTTCGTCTAATTTTTGAATATCACTTTTAACTTCTTTTTTGACTTCATCCATATCCCGCCTCGATTCTTTGTGGTTCTTAGTCATGCATTCCTGCATTTTTATCATAGTCTCTTGAATCGTTACAAGAGTAGCCTGCATGGTTTGCATACTCAAAGTGGGGAGTTGTTTTTCCGATGGGAACATCCCTTCTATTGTTCTCTGTGCTGCAGTAGAAGCCGTTGGTCCAATCAATGTAGAGGTAGTTTTCTTTCCCGTTTTCATGGTGGTTGTGGTGGTGCTGGTCATTTCCTTTAATATTCTATACTGTTCTCCCAAAATCCTATCTATCTTTTCCCAGATCACCATCCACTTCGTATTCAACTTTCTTTCCCTCTCTTCTCTCCCTATCTCCCACTACTAACTTGTGTAATAATCCTCTACCTTTCACAGTGTATTCCATTCCATTCCGGAAACTTGGTGGGATGAAACCCACAAATGAAATATACAGCTAGAGGGATTTAAATTATATAAAAGAAATAGACCAAATAAAAGAGGAGGTGGAGTTGCACTATATATAAGAAATAACTACATCTCTACAGAAATAGAGCACAACAATGATGAAAATTATCTTGAATGCATTTGGGTCAATATCAAAGGGGGGGGAATGACATTGCCATAGGTCTATACTATAGACCACCCAACCAAACAGAGGAAATAGATGGACTTTTTGCTAGTCGGCTAACTAAGGTATGTAGGAAGCACATCACAATAGTAATGGGGGATTTTAACTACCCTGACATCAACTGGGAGGCAAACTCTGCACCAAGTGGAAGATCCAACAGGTTCCTAACAAACCTAGCAGACAACTTTGTTTTCCAAAAAGTAGAGAAGGGAACAAGGGGATCAGCCATATTGAACTTAATTCTCACTAACAGAGATGAAATGATAGAAGGTGTTGAAGCTACAGGAACCTTGGGGGCAAGTGATCACGCAATATTGGAATTCAACATTATGCAAACGCAAGTAGTAGAACAAAGTCAAACTAGAGTCTTGGACTTTAAGAGAGCTAATTTCTTTTTTAAAAAATAAATATTTTCAACAAAAAGAAGAAAGTTTGTGCATAACTAACCATTTACATGACATATTACTATATTTCACTTATACTCTATACATTCTAACTAAATTCAATCCTCTTTTATCTAATTATTTTTTTTTCCTATTCTCAATCCATTTATACCACTTCTCCCATATTATATATTCCAAATCCATCAATCCTTTCAGCTCAAGTGTCATCTTGTCCATTTCAGCGCAGTCCAAGACTTTTTTAATTATTAAGTCTTCCGAGGGTATATTTGTGTTTCTCCAACACTGTGCAAAGGCTAGTCTTGCTGCCGCTATTATATGTAGAATAATGTACGTTGGTTTTTTGTCGTATTTCTTTTTCGTTATCCCCAGAAGAAACCGTTCAGGAGTGTATTCTATTTGGATGCCAGTTAATTCCTGTAACCAGTTTTATATTTTTTTCCAATATTTTTTTGATTCTGGGCATAACCACCATGCATGAAAGAAGGTACCCTGCTTTTGTCCACATTTCCAACAATTTGGGGTTAAATTTGGATATATCTTTGCCAATCTTGAAGGTACCAAACACCAGTGATAAAACATTTTGTATTGATTTTCTTTATATTTTGCTGATTTTGTTATTTTATAATTTCTGTTCCAAATCGTTTGGGGGATCAGCCATATTGGACTTAATTCTCACTAACAGAGATGAAATGATAGAAGGTGTTGAAGCTACAGGAACCTTGGGGGCAAGTGATCATGCAATATTGGAATTCAACATTATGCAAGCACAACCAGTAGAACAAAGTCAAACTAGAGTCTTGGACTTTAAGAGAGATAATTTCAATAAACTTAGAGAGAGGGAAGGATTCCATGGATGAGAATCCTCAAGGGGAAAACAACTCAAGAAGCTTGGGAAATTTTGAAAAGTGAGATGATAAAAGCCTAGTCTAGCACAATACCAATGAAGAAGAAAAATAACAGCTCTCAAAAGAAACCAGCATGGCTGCATAAAAAACTCTCTGACAAATTGAAAGACAAAAAGGACAAGTATAAAAAGTGGAAAGAGGGGCACATAACTAAGGCAGAATATCAGCATATTGCCCGAGCCTGTAAAGATGAAGTGAGGATAGCTAAGGCTCACAATGGACAAAGGCTTGCGACTAAAGTAAAAAATAACAAAAAAAGCTTCTTCCAACATGTTAAAAACAAGAAAAAAGCCAAGGAAACAATTGGTCCATTGCTGGGAGAAAGCAGAACTACTTAACTCATTTTTTGCATCTGTCTTTACACAAAGGGAAAAAACAGTCCAACCTATCAAAAACAGCACCACAAAAAACAGATTAGGAACACAAGTTAAAATAGGGAAGAAAATGGTGAGTGAACACCTGTCTACCCTAGACGAGTTCAGATCACCAGGACCGGATGGATTACACCCCAAGGTTCTGAAGGAACTGGCAGACGAGATCTCAGAACCACTGAACTACATCTTTCAAAGATCCTGGAGCACAGGGGAACTCCCAGAGGACTGGAAAAGAGCTGATGTAGTTCCCATCTTCAAAAAAGGAAAAAAAATAGATCCAGGAAACTACAGACCTATCAGCCTGACCTCAATACCAGGGAAGATTCTGGAAAAGATAATCAAACAACGAATCACTGAACAGCTAGAAGCAAACAAAGTAATAACCAAAAGCCAACATGGGTTTGTCAAAAACAGATCACGCCAGACTAATCTTATTGCATTCTTTGACAAAGTGACAAAATTAGTGGACCAGAGGAATACTGTCGATATAATTTACTTGGACTTTAGTAAGGCATTTGATAAAGTAGACCATAACCTACTACTGGATAAAGTAGAAAAATGTGGGTTAGACAGCATCACCACCAGGTGGATTCGTAACTGGCTGACCAACCGCACTCAATGTGTAGTCCTCAATGGAACTGCATCTACATGGAGGGAAGTATGCAGTGGAGTACCCCAAGGCTCTGTTTTAGGCCCAGTACCCTTCAACATCTTCATCAATGACTTGGATGAGGGGATAGATGGGGAACTCATCAAATTTGCAGATGGCACCAAGATGGCAGGAATAGCCAACACTCCAGAAGATAGGCTTAAGATACAGAAGGATCTTGACTTCTGGCGGTGACGTAGGGTTGTGGCGGCACAGGAGAGAAACGCTCTCTCTCTGGTGTCAGATTCCTGAGCTTTTGGTGCCTTTTTTGGCGGAGACCGATCTTGGAGAGATCGGGAATAAGGAGGGGAAACTTCGGGGGAGGCAAGGAGAGGTGCGATCTCTTGCTGCACCGCAAGGATCCCTCATTCCAGACTCGGGAGAAGCCAGCGGGTGCGACGAGCGCAGCTGGCCCGGAGGCCCGACGAGCCGATTGAGACCATCGGGAGTGGAGGAGTGAGTACAGTGCAAGATCGTGGAGGGTGAGCAGAAAGCAAGAATCAAAAATTTGGAATAATTTGGCGCAAATCGAGGAGAGAGTATTTTCCGGAGGGGTAGCGTGAAAAGAGAAGACCTCAGAGCGTGAACGGGTGGCAACTGTAGAGGCGAGCAGAAAGGAAGAGGAAGGAACGTAGATCAGCAGAGAAAGAATTAAAAAAAACACCAAAACATTAAAACAGCGAAAACGAAGGTGAGAAGAAGTGGATTTAAACTGCGGAGATCTGAAGAAGAATAGACATTCTTTGTAACCTCCCTTTTTGGCTGCCCTAACGGAAGGAGAGAGGTAATTTGGCAAAGTAAAAACTGCAAACTGTGACTGTGCAGATTAGAGGTCACCATATTGAAATAGGAAAAGACTCCAGGGTAAAAAGGAGAGAGACTTGCTTTTTCCTTCGTTGAAGATTTAACAAACGAGGCTCATAGAACATTTGAAATATACTGCTCATATATAGTCCTTTTTTATTTAGACTAGATAATTGTTACTGATTGTTATAGACAAAATAGATAATTGCTACTGATATTTATTGGATATTTATTTATTTATTTACTTATTTATTGGAATTAATAATTATAGCGTAATTTGCTCTTAATTTAAGTACTATAAGTATTATATTTATTAACTGATTATTAATTATGGAATACTAAATATTAAGTATTAAGAATTGATTGAATAAGTCTTTGATTATCTAAGTTGCATATTCATATATGTTCTGTTCCCCAGGCATCTGGCTCCACTGGGAACAGGCAGATAAACTCTAGCAAACAGGTTTTCATGCAGATTATATTTATTTGGGAATCCTTGAACGCATAAGACTTACAATCATAGTGAGTCCATCTGAGGTGCATCCATGTTTCATAATCTGTCCCATTTCCTAGTGTAAAAGGATGGTAGTTCTGACTCCCTGTTCAGAAAGCATGTTCTCTCCTCTGAGGTAATTCAACATATGGCCAGGTCTTTGTTCTAAAATCCCGGCAGAGAGCCTCAGTGGCCAATCAGACACACAGATAAGGTCACATGTCATGGACTACATTTCCCATAATGCGATCTCTCACTACATCTCCCACAATGCAATCTCTTAAGGAGACAGCTCTTAATTCTTAAGGTAACTACTTACCGCAACTCACTATCTGTAACAGCACACTCCCCGCCTGGAATTATAAATTCCACTACTAACTAACTACTTAATTGAGATAAACATAGACATAGCAGAAAATAATGCAATGTAACTATCTACGTAACTAAAGTAAACAAGGTAATAGCATCAAACAATGCAAACAGTGAAGTGGACACGATTCATGCAAAGCTCGAGGTTCAATCTTGAAGGTCTTCTAGTACTATAAGTTCAGACTTCCTTCGTAGCAGTACCAGGTCGGTGATTGGCCTGATGTAAATCTTTCTGGTAGATTTAAGCTGACCGGTGGGTAACTGCTCTGGTTTCGCAATCAGAACTTTGACTTGGCGGACTAGTCCATCAGAACTGGGCACAACTTGGTGTACAAGTCCCATGGGCCATGAGTTCCAATGCGCGTCCCTGTCCTTCAACAGGACAAGGTCCCCTTCCTCAAGGTTAGGTTCCTTAGTCTTCCACTTGCGGCACTCCTGTAGAGTAGATAAGTATTCTTGTTTCCAGCGCTTCCAAAAGGTGTTGGCCAGCAATTGAACTTGTCTCCATTGTTGTGCATACATGTCCTTTGGGACGAAGCGCCCTGCCGGCGCTGGCCATTCACCCATCTTCTGGGTCAGCAAAGTGGCTGGGATGAGGATAGTCGGATTCTCGGGATCCGAGTGAACCGGGCCCAAGGGTCTGGCGTTGATGATAGCTGCTACCTCGGCCATGAGGGTGGTGAGGACTTCATGGGTTAACACGGATGTCTTCATCAACATGGAGTCTAGAATTCTACGGGCTATTCCAATCATTCGTTCCCATACTCCTCCCATATGGGAGGCATGGGGAGGATTGAAAGTCCACACAGAGTTTTTGGCCTTCAGGTAGTCATCAATTGGCGAATCAAGGTGAGTGCCCTCATTGATTCGTAACTCCTTGCAGGCTCCTACAAAGTTTGTTCCACGGTCTGATTTAAACATCACGACTGGGCCTCTGTGGGCTTGGAACCTTCGTAGAGCATTGATAAAGCTGGAGGTGTCCATAGATTCAATGACTTCAATGTGAACAGCTCGAATGCTAAGGCACGTGAAGAGAACAGCCCAACGTTTGCTGTTAACTTGGCCACCTCTCGTCCTGCGGGCCGACACTGACCAAGGGCCGAAAACGTCTACGCCCACGTTGGTAAATGGCGGTCCTGTGCTGAAACGTTCAGGAGGTAGGTCAGCCATCCTCTGGTGTTGTGTCACACTTTGTTGTCTCCGACAATGCATGCACCTGTGCAGGACAGACACAATGGTCCTTTTGGCCCCCACAATCCAAAATCCTGCAGCTCTGACAGCTCCTTCTGTGAAGTGGCGGCCTTGATGGTGGACAGTTTCATGGTAGTGTAGGACTATCAGATTCGTCACATGTTGGCGCACGGGAAGGATGATAGGGTGTTTTACATTCGAGTCTAATTTTGCCTTGTCTAGGCGCCCTCCAACTCTTAAGTACGTTGTTGCTGTCTAGGAATGGGTTCAGTTTCAGCAATTGGCTAGATTTCGGCACAGGCTTCTCGGCTTTTAGACACTTCACCAATGCCGGGTATGCTTCTCGCTGCACACTTTGTAGAATTACACTCTCTGCTATGAGCTGACAATCTGCGAAGGTTATGTCGCGATACACTATACGTACGAGTGTGGTTGTTCCCTGTACCAGGGACTTCCATCTGGAGAAGCGTTCGAAACGAGCTGATTCCAGTGGACGTCTAGGGGGCCATTTTGTTTCCTCATTGACTGTGGTTGACAAGCAGGTGGCCTGTACGGTTGCTTCCTTGATCCGCATGGAAGGTTTGCTGAGCTCTTGAGGTCGAACGTCCGCATCTCGATCTGGGTCTAGAAGCTCATATTGTCCTGGTTCTAGCGATATCGAACTGTTTGGATGGGCCAAGAACTCGGGACCTTTTAGCCAGGTCGATTCTGCTAACTGGGATGCAAGGAAGGGCCGTGTGGGTTGGTCTGCTGGGTTCAGGTCTGTTGGCACATAACGCCATTGCTCCGGGCTTGAAGATTTTCTTGATTCTGTCTACTCTATTAC
This sequence comes from Arizona elegans, assembly GCA_022577455.1. Taxonomy (NCBI): domain Eukaryota; kingdom Metazoa; phylum Chordata; class Lepidosauria; order Squamata; family Colubridae; genus Arizona; species Arizona elegans. The sequence continues at coordinate 20,069,144 of JAKOOJ010000010.1, forward strand.
TGACATAGACATAGAAACGTCTGCTTTGGTTGTGAATGTAACCCAACACTACTTTGCTGTCAGTGTAGAAGGTGGTGGATTGGAATTCAAGGTCCATAGACTTCTTTATTAAGTCTGCAAGCTCCACAGCTAGTACGGCACCGCAGAGTTCCAGTCTTGGTATGGTGTGACCTTGTCGTGGGGCTAGTTTCGCTTTTCCCATGACGAAGCCTACATGAATGTTGCTCTCCCCGCCGTAGACCCTGATGTATGTCACGGCTGCTATAGTTGTCACTGATGCATCTGAGAAGATATGCAGTTCCCTTTTCGGTGCGGTGGTTGGTGAGCAGGTAACATACATGCGCTGTATGTGGACATTCTGGAGGCAGCTCAGGGAGGTACGCCATATTTCCCAATTGTCTTTCTGTTCTTGTGGAAGCGGTTCGTCCCAGTCATTGGTGCTTTCGGACAGCGTACGTAGGAGCCTCCCTTGAATTGTTATCGGTGCAGCAAATCCTAGAGGGTCGAACAGACTGTTCACTGTTGACAGAACTCCTCTCCTTGTGAAGGCGGTTTTCTGGGCTGGGACTCTAAAGGTGAAGACGTCTTTCTTCAAGTCCCAACACAGACCGAGGCTCCGTTGGATAAGGGGAGTGTCGGTGCTAAAATCGAGGTCCTGCAATCCCTTGGCGTGGTCCTCAGGATCGAAGGCTGCTAGCACTTCTTCGCTGTTGGATGCAATCTTGTGCAGCTTGAGGTGGTGTGCACCTAGCATCTGACGTGTTCTGCCTAGCAAGTCTATGGCTACTGCTGGAGTGGGTACAGATTTCAAGCCGTCATCAACGTAGAAGTCTCGCTCCACAAAGCGCCTGGCATCTGAACCATACCTGGTCTCTCCTATGCGAGCGGTGTGTTGCAGACCATAGTTGGCGATAGCAGGGGAAGAACCATTCCCAAAGACGTGCACTCGCATTCTGTATTCTGTGACCTGTTGGTTGTGCTGTTCGTCGCTGAACCACAGGAAGCGCAGATAGTTGCGATGATCTTCCCTGACGAGGAATGAGTAAAACATCTGCTGAATGTCAGCCATGATGGCTACAGCTTCCTTTCTGAAACGGATGAGCACGCCTAACAAGCTGTTGGTAAGGTCAGGTCCTGTGAGAAGGACTTTGTTCAGGGAGAGGTTGTGGAACTGTGCACTGGCATCGAAAACCACTCTTATTTGACCTGGTTTTTGTGGGTGGTATACTCCAAAGAATGGTAGGTACCAGCATTCCTCCTCCTTCTCCAGGGCAGGGGCAAGCTCAGCATGCCCGTTCTGGATCATCTTGTCCATGAATTCCACCAGGTGGGCTTTCAAAGCGGGCTTCCTGTTCATGAGTCGTCTCAAGCTGAAGAGGCGAGAGAGGGCCTGCTCACGATTGTTCGGCAGGCGCTGTCTGGGCGTACGAAAGGGCAGTGGGGCTATCCAGCTTCCGCTAACATCTTCCTGAAATTCCTTTCCCATGAGCTGCAGAAATTCTTTGTCTTCTATTGACAAGGCTAGGTCATTGTCCTCTTTGCTGGTCTGGAACACTGTCGTACCTAAGTCAGGGTTATTTGTCGAAATCGTGAAGTGTTCTTGACATGGTTTCAAGTGTGATGTTCTCCCGTTGCTTAGAATGGAGGTTGTGAAGATATTCACCTGATTCGGGGCCTGCAGCCGGTCGACACAGACTGTTCCCAAGATGGCCCACCCGAGTCCTGTCTTGAGGGCAAATGGAGAGCCTGCTGGGCCATTGACCACTGCCTGGGGAGAAAAGGCTGCAGGGGCATCCATGCCCAACAAGAGCAGGATTTCGGCTTCAGGATCTAGGGCAGGGAAGAGATTAGTCATGTGTCTCAGGTGAGGTATGTTGTTTACTACTTCTGGTGTCGCGATTTGACTGCGGTTGTCTGGTAAAGCATCCCATTCTAGCAGTGGCGGCAATGCGAATTTAGCACTTCCATCTAACGATTCTATGCAGAGTCCCATGGCCTTTCTCCCTGCTGTGCGCTGTGCCCCAGTGCATGTTGTAATTGTGAAGTGCGTGTTCTTGGTATAGGCATCAAAGTAGTCGAAGAATGCTGATCTGGCTAATGATTGATTGCTCTGTGTGTCCATTATCACATACATTTTCACAGCTTCTTCCGGGTGCCTGGTTGGGTAGACTTTAGCTAGGCAGATCAGATGGCATGAACGAGGTGATGGTGAGTCTCCGCATACTGAGGTGCAGTTGACATTTGTTGCTGTATCTGGGCGCGCTTTGTTGTCGTGCTGAGGCTCCTTAGTCGGAGTGGGGTTAGGAGTCCGCCGTAGAGTATGAGCCGAATGTGGAGCAGGAACTGGTTGTGGCGTCAACTCGCGGTCTAGATGCAAGGCGGTTGGGTGCTGGTCACTTTTGCATAGATAACATAGCACCTTAACTGTGCAAGTTTTGGCCAGGTGGTCTGCAGACTCACAGCATTTGAAGCAGACTTTGTACTCCCTGATCAGTGCCTTTCTTTCGCCCAGGGGCTTCTTTCGGAATTCTCTGCACTTATTCAAAGAATGCGAGGTCTTGTGCAGTGGACAAACGGGTTCTTCCTTCGCTTTCTGAGGTCGATGTAGAGCACTCTTAGACGGCTTTACATCGGAGTTCCTTGTTGACAGGGGAACGACCTCTGTGCTATGCACTGACACAGAGGCTGTTCCTCTTGCGGCCTGCACTGGGCTCTTGATCGGACCAAGGCTTTGATTGGTTTTTCTGCTGGCATAGGTTCTTCGTATTGTAAAACCTTTATTTCGTGGATCATTGTACCTCTTCGACATGTGGGCAACAAATTCTTGAAGGGCGGCGAAGGGTGGTTCTCTGCCAAGGTTCTTTGCCCTGTAATTATCAGCTAGCTCGATCCATGCATCAATCAGTTTCATTGGCAGTTTTTCAACGATAGACCTTTGTGTCTTATACAGGTCGAGACAGCTAAGTCCCGGCAAGGTGGGATCCATTTGTGCTGATCGTAGCTGTGTAAGTAGTTCGGAGAAGTTCCATAGTTCTTCAGGGTTACTGAGATCCATGGCAGGGAAGTTGTCGACCCGCTCTAGGAATGAGGATTCTGTCATCGTAGCTGCCCCATACCGCTCATCAAGTATTTCCCATGATAGCTTGAGGGCTTCGACTGGCTCGTACATTTTTGCTGCGTAGACCCCCTTTACTACTTGCGTTGATTGTGGGCCTAGCCATGTGAACATATGACCGAGTTCCTCGGCTGGCTCCAGTTGTTCGCCTTAATGGCATTTACAAACAGAAGCTTCCATAGCATGTAATCTATGCCTGATTTGTCGGAGAACTTGTGTACTCCCCTATGTGCCAGGTCCATCCTTCTCCAGGATGTTGCAGTATCCTTTTGGACTTCAGGAGAGTTATACGATGGGGGTGGTGGCAAGGTTCGCCCTACTGCGTTGGCTAGGGCAGGATTAAGTGCCAACGCTGGCTGGTAATTCCCTACAGAGTGTTTACAGACAATTTCGTCTTTCCATGCCACAGGTGATGATAGGTCCCTTTCCTGGCAGGCAAGTGGAGTACCTCCATTGGGCTGGACGTCGGCACTCGGAACGCCTGGCAGGTTTGGCTGGAACTCCTTAGCCTCCACTCTGAGGTGGTGTCTCATGGTTGTTTGCGTGCTTGGCTCTTGAGACACCTTCACTGCTGCTGAAGGAGTACTATGGTTGCCCCGAATGTCTTCATTTGCCGGGGTAGGTCGTGCATTTTCAAAGGAGGAGTCTCGTGGTCTAGATCTTACGATATCTGCTGTCTGAGTAATTCGTAGAGCTGGTGGGTGAGGTTCTCCTCTTTGTCCCTGCTGTGGGGAGTTCTGGTCCTCAACATAGGCTTTGACACGCTCATCCGAGTCCTCCTCCTCTAACTGTCGAGGATTGAAGTTGAATGAAGCGTGTTTAGCCGCCGCCTCTAAAGCTTCAGCCAGTGTTACTTTTCCCAGTGTCTCTTTTTCATACTTCAAATAGTCTAGTCTGGCCTGAACTTTGGCCATTTCTTCCTGTTTTCTGGCCTGAACTTTGGCCATTTCTTCCTGTTTTCTGGCCATTTCTTCCTGTTTTCTGGCCTGAACTTTGGCCATTTCTTCCTGTTTTCTGGCCATTTCTTCCTGTTTTCTGGCCTGAACTTTGGCCAATTCTTCCTTCAGCAATTGTTCTTCCTTTGCCACTCTCAAGGTTGCTTTGGCCACTGCAGCTTCGGCTCGTGCCTCTGCTGCCCGGGCAGCGAAACTCCTCGCTGTGGAGGCTCTGGATGACTGGCTGTGATGGGAAGATGCTTTGGAAGGATGGAAGGAACCTGAGGCAGAAGATTGTTGTGAGACACTGCTACCCTGCCGAGACCGGGATGACTTGTAAGAGGGGACCGCTTGTGACCGATGAGATGATGCGTGTGAGCGATGGGTTGCTTTGGATTGGGCCTTCTCACTCGCAGCTTTCTTGGAAGAATGAGCGATAGATGCATGTGAGCGTTGGGGTGAGGAGGCTTTCTCCCTTGATGTGCCTTTTGCCTGGAGCGCCCTGTGGAAGGAGTCCTTACAACTTTGAAATATTTTCCCACGTTCCGCACTCAACATCTCTAAGCGTTGCATGTCCCCCACGAGTTCTGGGTCTTCTAGCTGCTGCTGGATGTTGACAAGATGGCTTTCAGAAGTCTTCCATAGCTTATAAAGTTCATCCATTTCATTCACCAACGTACGGATGCAGCCGTGTGAAAGCTCATCCACAGGCCTGTTGCAGATCTGTTGCAACTTCTCCCAATACCTTTTGTTGCGACGATAATGCTTGTCCCAATCTTCCTTCAGGCTTGACTGCATAATACCAGTGAGCTTCCTGTGCTGCCTGAGGTCATAGGTTCTCTGATGAGCTTCAGCCTCTTTGGAATTTTGGACATTCACTTCTGGAATTGTGTCGAGGTTGGATGATGGAAGGGTCATCATTCCTGATGAATCATATGCTTCTGCCATGATTGGATAAGACTCCACGGCATCCGATGCTTCAGGTGTGTCAAGATTAGCTGGGAGGTTCAACTCTGCTGACTCATTAGAGGTCTCAGCCATGACTGGGAAACTTGGGGAACTTCCTGCAAACTTTAGGAGATGTTGTTGCAGTTCGCCTGTTGACCACTGGGATGCGTTGCAAACTCTAGGGGATGTCGATGCAGTTCGCCTGTTGACTGTTGGGGTGCGCTGCAAACTCTAGGAGACGTTGTTGCAGTTTGCCTGTTGACCACTGGGATGCGTTGCAAACTCTACGGGATGTCGTTGCAGTTTGCCTGTTGTCCACTGGGGTGCATTGCAAACTTTAGGAGACGTTGTTGCAGTTCGCCTGTTGACCACTGGGGTGCGCTGCAAACTCTAGGGGATGTTGTTGCAGTTTGCCTGTTGACCGCTGGGGTGCGTTGCAAACTTTAGGAGACGTTGTTGCAGTTCGCCTGTTGACCACTGGGGTGCGCTGCAAACTCTAGGGGATGTTGATGCAGTTCACCTGTTGACTGCTGGGGTGCGTTGCAAACTCTAGGAGACGTTGTTGCAGTTTGCCTTCTGACCATTGGGGATGGTTGGTGCAGTACACCTTTGGCCACTAGGGTGCTGTTACCTAACTAATGCTTGGGTTAAACTGGTTTCAGCGTGTTCCTTTGTATAGAGCTGCAAAGCAACTGTCCTATTTGGAGACCCTAAGAGGCTTTCCTCGACTTGGGTTCCTTTGGGCTTTAGTTGCTTGCCCTGTAAAGGGAATTTAGCTTTCCAGTATTTTATTCAAGCAAGATTCAAAGCAACAGCATGCACTATGGCTGGATTGTTTCTTTTCAAATGCACATTGAGTGGTCAGGCTGGGAAGCAACTTGTATCATGCAAATTCAATCTCCAAAGAGCCTAGGTGGCTCGGATTACTTTGTGTTAAAATAAGGCTTTTCGTTTTATTGACGAAGTAAACTTCTAAACAACATACACACAAACTTTGCAAAGGTGATTGAAACATGCAGCCCTGGGCCCCTTTATGGCAGGGCAATCTTCTTAGCTAGCCCAAGAATTGTCTTTCTCTTTCTGTCCTTTTACTGCCAAAGGTGATTCAAACATGCAGCCCCTAGGCCTCTTTATGGCAGGGCAATCTTCTTAGCTAGCACAAGAATTGTCTTTCTCTTTCTGTCTTTTACCACTGAGCAGAATACTTCACTCAGGCAAAGAGAAGGAAAGCAAGTTTTGTCACTTTCATGGCTAAGCAAAGGTCTCAATTAGATGCAAACAAAGTCCTTTTATAAGTTGTGCACAGAGAAGAGATGCATTTTCTCTCAAACAGAATGTCCATCAATGCTCCAAGAGAAAGAACGTGAGGGGGTCAGGCAATCTACATCCTTTTACTGTTCTGTTCCCCAGGCATCTGGCTCCACTGGGAACAGGCAGATAAACTCTAGCAAACAGGTTTTCATGCAGATTATATTTATTTGGGAATCCTTGAACACATAAGACTTACAATCATAGTGAGTCCATCTGAGGTGCATCCATGTTTCATAATCTGTCCCATTTCCTAGTGTAAAAGGATGGTAGTTCTGACTCCCTGTTCAGAAAGCATGTTCTCTCCTCTGAGGTAATTCAACATATGGCCAGGTCTTTGTTCTAAAATCCCGGCAGAGAGCCTCAGTGGCCAATCAGACACACAGATAAGGTCACATGTCATGGACTACATTTCCCATAATGCGATCTCTCACTACATCTCCCACAATGCAATCTCTTAAGGAGACAGCTCTTAATTCTTAAGGTAACTACTTACCGCAACTCACTATCTGTAACAGCACAATATATATTTATAGATATATTAATATTTATATTGCTATTTTATATTATATTTATATTTACATTTCTGCCACATTTTTACAGAGTATTTTATAGAGGTAATTATTTAATTATTTAAAGATTATTTAAAGAAATCTGCTTAAAGGAAAGAGATTAAGTGAGTGAGAGATTATTGTATTGAATTTTTTACGAGAGAAGAAAAGAGAAAGAAATTATACAAAATTTGGATGGTGATTTGGGAGAAAGTTGATAAAATATTGTTGGCGCAACATAGAATCTTGAAAGAGATGATGAGTACTACTACAACAACGTTGAAGACAGGGAAGAAAATAACATCAATCTTAGCAGGAACAGCAGCCTCCCCAGTGTCACAGAAAACCTTGGAAGGAATGTTTGCGTCAGAGAAGCAACCCAGCACACCCAATATGCCAACAATGCAAGCCACATTAATAACAATCCAAGAAACCATGGCCAAAATGCAAGAATGTATGACCAGGAACCACGAGTAATCCAGAAAGGATATGGATGAGGTAAAGAGAGAAGTAAAGAACGATATCCAAAAAATTGATGAAAAAATGGATCTGATACAAGAAATTATTCAAAAAAATGACCAAAGGATAAAAGAAATAGAACAAAAAACGGAATTGACAGAAGAAAAACTGGAAGCACTGGATACAAAAATGACAGGATTAAACAAGCAACTTGAGAACAAAGTGGCGCAGCTGGAAATGGAAAAAGCGGCATTTTACCTGCGTTTCCAAAATGTGGCGGAAGAGAGGGAAGAAGATTTGACGATGATAATGGCAGAGATGATTGCTGAGGTGCTGCAAAGAGAAAAGGACGAAATAATAAATGAACTTTTTTTTTTATTGAAAAAGTTTTTCAAATACAGATTTTTCCCCCTTCCCCCCCCCCCGCTCCTCCCTAACCCCCCATCCCCCCCATGGCTTCTTCAAAATAAAATCATTGATATCAAATTAAATAATACTTTACCATCCTTTTAGACCACCCCCCACATGCTAACCATTTCTTTCTAACATTATTATTATATCCCCCTTATACTATACATTTCAAAGCAACCTTCAGCTATAAAACTATATAATAAATCCTAATTTGGCATTTATTCAACTCATAATCTACCCATTTCCTCCACCCCCATACATATATCTCTTAATTCAAATCTTTTACGTATATTAATAATCAGTAACCTAACCTATCTCCACCCATTTTCCTACAGGTCTACCATACATAATATTTTAATATCTTTGTTCTTCTGCCCACACCACACCACTAAAAAGTATTTCCATATATAAACAAAGTCCTCAAATGACTTTAAGTTTGTAATCCATATGATATCTTCTGTAATGTCTTTCAGCTAGATTATTAATTCCATCACCCATGTTAGGGTAACATCAAGTTCTATTTCCAACAGTATATTCAGTATCTTCAATTATCATCTGCCCCCATCAATAATAAATGTTTTCGTATATAAAAAACCACCCGAGTGACTTTATATTTATATTCCATATAATATCTTCTGTAGTGTCTTTCATCTAGATTATTAATTCCAACCAACATGTTAGGGTAACAACCAGATCTTCTGCATGCCCCACCATAATTCTTGTGCCTTATAACTCAACATATACGTAATCCATTTTTCAAAGAGTCCAAAATAGAAAGTTCCAATCCACTCAGTTAGAGGCCTTCTTCCACATCCCTAAAGCACAGCACTGCAGAGATCTGTTATTCTTCTCAAAATAGTACAAGTCAATAATTTGCCTCAGCTATATTTTCATATATCAGCCATCTGTAAATCCCGCTTATTATATTTAGTCATCTCTTAAGTAACTGGCATTAGACTGCTGTTTAATCTAAATTTTTTTAGTTTTGTAGGACCTGCTTCTTCTTTTCTTAACTTTTTGTGGTTTAGATCTCCATCCTGGTTGCCTTTCTAGAACTTGTATATCAGCTGATTGATTTCCATGCTGGTCCGTAACTTGATGAGACATCACATTAAAATCCAAAGCAGCCTCTCTTGTATTTATAAGTAATCCAGCTATAACCTTTAAAGGAGAATCCAAAAGTGACTCGTCTGAAAGGGCCTCTGTGACTTGTTGTTTTTCCATTACCTCCATCTCCATCTGCTTAGCCTGGGTTTCAGTCTCTTGTTCATTTTGCATTTCTTTATTCCCCTCCTGTGTTCCTAACACTGATGGCATACATGGAGATGTTAAATCCATTTTAAGAACCTTGTAGTAAAATTCTTCTGCTTTTTCAACAGTATTTAATTGATATCTTTCTCCTTGGTATCTCAATATTATACCAACTGGAGCATCCCACCTAAATGGGATGTTTTGTTTCTTTAGCTCAGTCACCAAAAATCCAAATTCCTTCCTATCTTTTAACATCTTGGATGGCAGCTCTTTATATATCCAAATCTTCCTTCCATTCATTTCTAGAGTGGAGTTAAAAGACTTTTGCACAATATCATTTCTTATTCCTTTATCAGTAAAGTAAATCACCACATCTCTAGGCAACTGCCTTTGCTTTGCAACCCAAGAATTTACTCTGTAGGCCTTATCAATCTTACAGAATATCACTTCAGGACTAACCTTCAAAATCACAGCCAGAACTTCAGCAGACATCTTTCTCAAATCATCTCTATTATTTTCCTGTAGTCCCCTCATTCTGACCGCAAATTCCATGGACCTGTATTGCATCATTGTAACTTCTTTTTCAATCCTTTGTTTTATATTATCTGCATTGTAGGTCTCATGATCAGCTTCCTTTTTAGACTTTACTTCTGAGCTACTGTCTTGAATATTTATCAAATCATTTTCAATTCTTTGTATTTTATTGTCCAGATTATAAATCTTATGATCAACTTCCTTCATTTTAGACTCTAGTTCTAAGTTAATATCTTTATCCATCTTTATAACTATTTCTGAAAAAGTTTTCAAAGCTGTTACAAACTGTTGTTTCAGATTGGCATATTTTTGTTGTACCAACTCTTTAATTTCCTGCCTGAATTTTTCAAGATTCTGGTTCACAATCTCATCATGTCTTGCCATCTCCTCCAAGACAAATTCTTTTAGGTCTTTAAAGCCATTCTTCTGAGTCTGCAAGTTCAAAACTTGTTCATATGGTTTGTAAATGGGGGAAAGCCCCCCCGCTGCTTGTTTGTCTGGCTTTATCAGTTTTAACACCATCCTGCCACACAGACAAACTCTTTTTAAAGAAAAGGACTTCTCTCCAAACGGTATCAATATCAAGTCTCCAAGAAGGAAGAAACATAAAGTAGAAATTTTTCTTTTCAATTCTAGCCAGCGCTATTATTTCTGCTACTTTGTAACGTGTTAAACTATTCAGGCAGAAGGACTTTCGCTTTCAGCTTTCTTCTTCTCAAGCCTCAGCCAGTCGCCATTTTAAACTTTTTTTCTTTGCTTTTAAAATCAGTTATAAAATTGTTAGAAATACTTGCGATTTAGGGTCCAAAATCCGGATTTCATCCTATTTGTTTAAACAATCTGTTGATTTTCATTAAATGGATTGGTCCTGTCACCTGGCTCTGCAAGAGGCAGAGTTCCCTCGAAGCCCGGAGCAGCGGCGAGCTGAATAGGGAGCCACATTCTGCTTTCTCCCCAAGAGTAATAAAAGACTCTGGGGAGTTCGCAGAGGGCTCTACCTGTCCTCGCCGGCTCTATCTCACGTCTCCTCAAGGAGACAGAGTTTTTCGAGCCGTCTCTCAGCTGTAGAGACGGCTCTTTACAGGCAACGAGGCTGACAGTCCCAAAAGACCGTCTGGCGGCAACGGAAGCCAAACCGGAAGCTCTAATAATAAATGAACTTGATGAAGTGTACCGGGTCCATACAAATTACGCCCAACAAAATAAACTTCCCCAGGAGGTGCACATAAGATTCATAAGAAGAAAGGTGAGGGATATCGTATACAAAATAACAAAGGACGAACCTATGTTTTACAGAAATAAAGAAATAATTACACTGAAACAAATTCCCAAAAGGATAAGAGATCTGCGAAAGGACTATTGGTTCCTGGCCACATTGCTAAATAGGAGATATATACCCTTTAGATGGACGCCGCCGGAAGGGATGTTAGTAACGTGGCAGGGAAAGAAAATAAAGGTGGACTCGCAGAGTAAGGCAAGGGAACTATATGACCAAATGACGGGCAGCGAGGCAACAAATGGTAGTAAAGAAGAGGGAGGAAGGAATATTAAAGGAAAACAGAGGCGGGAACGTGAACCCCCCCTCCACAAGGAGGAAAAGAAGACGAAGGAGAGACGCAAGAGGAAGGAGGAATGCAAACGAGAGGCAAAAAAAAGGAACAGGAAGAAACAAAGAAGAAACAACAGGAAAGTCAGTAAAAAATGGAAAGAACTCTAAAAATTCTATCTGTAAATGTAAATGGACTCAACTCGCCATCCAAACGACACCAAATTTTTTAAAAAATTGTGAAACAAAAATCAGATATAGTGTGCCTCCAGGAGATACACATAAAAAAACAAGATATAAAATATATACAATATAAGAAATTAGGTACAGCATACTCATCATTGGCAGAAGAAAAAAAAAGAGGAGTAGTGGTATATGTTAAGGAAGGAATAGATAGCAATATAAGATATGTGGATACCGAAGGTAGAATAGTGGTGATAGAGCTAAAACTTGATTTCAAAAATATATTGTTAGTAGTAATATATGCCCCAAATAGTAAACAATTAGAATTCTATAAAAAAAGTGCACGAGAAAATTATGGATCAAAAAATGGAAAATGTATGTCTGATTGGAGACTTCAATGCTATTTTAGATGCAAGAAAAGATTATAAATGTGTCCAGCAAAATAAAAATAAGAAAAATGTATTGCCCAGAACCTTTATAGATATGGTGGAAGAATTAAATATGATAGATGGCTGGAGATTCTATAACCCCGAAATTAGAAATTTTACATATTATTCGAATCCACATAAGTCTTGGTCTAGGTTGGATATGGCATGGGTATCCAGTATATTAATGACAGAAATAGAAGCGGTAGAAATTCTATCAAACGATTGGGCGGATCACAACCCAATAATAATGACGTGGAAGGGGCAGCAGAAAAGGAAAAATAGATGGACAATGAATATACAGTTGATGAAAGAAAAAGAATATAAGAATTATATGAAAAAGGAGTTAGAATTGTTTTACAAGGAAAACACAAAACAACACACCTCCCTACAAAACTTATGGGACACAACTAAGGCGTATGTAAGAGGCCTTACAATAGCATATAACGCAAAACAGAGAAAAGAGAGAGAAAAAGAATATAATAAAATACGAGAAGAAATTAAAAATTGGGAAAGTAAATTGCAAGGAAATCCAGGGGATGAACAAATAAGGGTAAAATGGATAGCGGCAAAACACAAGCTGAACATATTAGAGCAAGGGAAATACGCAATTACTTTAAGATATATAAGGCAGAACTATTTCCAGCACGCAAACAAACCAGGGAGGTGGTTGGCATACAGACTGAGGAAGGAAAAGGAAAAAAAAAAACAATTCAGAAGTTACAAGATGAAGAGGGAAGGATCCATCAGAGCCTAGAGGGAAAAAAAGAGATAGTAGTCCAATATTATCAAAAACTCTATGAGAAGGACATAGTAACAACGGAGGAAATTGAACATTATTTAAAAGGAGAGGGAGTGCAAATACTAACAGAGGAAGAAAAAGAACTATTAGATAAGGAGATTACAATAGGGGAATTAAAAGAAGCGCTGAAGAGACAGAAAAATAACAAAACTCCGGGGACCGATGGTCTACCAACGGAGTTTTACAAAACATTTGGGGAATCATTAAATGGAGTGTTATTAGAAATATACAACGAAGTGCTGATGGAGGCAAAATTACCAAACACATGGAAAGAAGCGTATATCTCCCTAATACCAAAAGAGGGGGCAGATACCACATTAATAAAAAACTATAGGCCTATTTCTTTGTTGAATACCGATTACAAAGTTTTCATGAGTATAATTGCCAATAGGTTGAAAAAAATATTACACAACAAAATACATCAGGACCAAAATGGTTTCTTGCCCACAAGACAGATAAGAAATAATTTAAGGATGGTAATGGATGTTTTGGAATATTACGAGGTGCATCCAGAGAGACAGGTGGCTCTGATCTTTCTGGATGCACAAAAAGCGTTCGACCAAGTAAATTGGCAATTTATGAAACAACAAATCAAAACTATGAATTTTGGAGAGAAATTTACTAAAATGATAACATCAATATATCAGAACCAAAAAGCATGTATTTTGATAAACGGAGATCCAACAAAATTTTTTGGAATAAATAAAGGAGTAAGGCAGGGGTGCCCGCTATCACCCCTACTTTTTATTTTAACCTTGGAAAACCTGCTAATTAGAATTAGGGCAAACAAAGAAATACAAGGATTAAAGATTAAGAGAGAGGAGTACAAGGTCCAAGCTTTCGCCGATGACCTTGTCTTCTTCATAGAAAACCCAACAGAAACAACCCCAAAATTACTAAAAGAGATTGGAAAATTCGGAAAAGTAGCAGGTCTAAAAGTTAATAAGGAAAAGACAAATATAACAAAAAATATAACAACAAAACAAGTAGAGAAATTAGTAAAAGATTCAGGATTACAGGCAATTAAAAAAGTGAAATATTTGGGGATACATCTGACGGCTAGAACTATAACAATAAAACAAGATAATTATGAACCTTTAGTCCAGAAAATAAAAGAGGATTTAGAGAAATGGGGGAAATTAAGACTATCTTTGTTGGGGAGGATAGCAGCAATAAAATCAAATATACTGCCAAGACTCCTTTATTTATTCCAAACAATTCCGATAAAATTGGATAAGAAATTCTTCGATAATTTGGATAAAATAACCACAAAATTTGTGTGGGAAGGGAAAAAATCAAGAATAAAACTAAATATATTGCAAGATGATAAAATCAGAGGCGGATTTGGTTTCCCGGCATGGCAAAAATACTACAAGGCTGCAAGCTTACTTTGGATCAAAGAATAGATAACCTTGGATAATCAAAGGTTGTTAAACTTGGAGGGACATGACCTGATGAAGGGTTGGCATGCCTTTATTTGGAACACCGGGAATAAAATATATAAACACTTCAATAACCACACTATTAGGAAATCTTTAATTAACACATGGCAACAAATCCAACACAAACATTACATGAAAATTCCTAGCTGGCTATCGACAATAGAAGCAATAACCCATCCCAATATACTATCAAAACAAAAAATATTAAGATATAGAGAAATACTAGATAGACAGGGGAATCTGAAAACTAGAGAAGAATTAAAGGAACGGAATAGCAATAGACTGGTGGCCATATTCACAAATAAAGATAAGATATAGGAAGGATCAGGAGGAGGGAGGAATAGATTTAAAACAAAACCGATTGGACAAATTATTAGAATCCAAAGAAGGGAAATTAACTTCGAACATTTATAAATATTTACTTGAATATGATCTGGCAGAAGAATTGGTTAAAGGGCAGATGATAGCCTGGGCGAGGAACATCGGACACAGTATACAACTAGACGAATGGGAAAGAGTGTGGGAGAATAACTATACCATGACAAAATCGGTAGCCTACAAAGAAAAACACTATAAAATGTGGTATCGATGGTATCTGGCCCCTGCAAGGTTAGCAAAAATGTACCCAAATGTAAATCCAACCTGTTGGAAGTGTAAAAAAGCACAGGGAACTTTTTATCATGCTTGGTGGCTCTGCCCAGAAATTAAGAAATATTGGAACAAGATAAAAACATGGATAGCAGAAATAACAGATTACGAAATTGAATTAGAACCCGAAATTTTTTTATTAGGTATGATCAAAAAGAACATTAGGAATGACATAAAATATTTAATACTTCACATAATAACGGCGGCTAGACTAGCAGTAGCACAACTTTGGAAAAGAAATAGATTGCCAACCGATCAGGAGCTAATACAAAAGATATACACATGCGCAGAAATGGACAAATTAACCTTAGAGTTACAGGATAAGGAGGACTCAAAATATTTTATAATATGGAATAGATAGTACCAGTGGATAAATCAGAGGAAGCCAAAAGGGTTGAGATGAAATTTAGAGGAAATTAACATAAAAAAAAAAGCACTGTCAGATATAGAAAATGAAATATGTCACTGTAGGTTTGTATATATGTATATATAATAATAGAAATTAGTTAGTAGTTGAAGTCGTTTATTGTATATGTATATGCAAATTTGTTTCTTGATTAAGTTAACTTTTAACTTAATCAAGCTTTTGTATGTTTTAAATGTTTTTTTAAGAATGAATAAAGTTTTGCTTTTTAAAATAAAAAAAAAGATACAGAAGGATCTTGACAGACTTGAACATTGGGCGCTATCTAACAAAATGAAATTCAATGGTGAAAAAAGTAAGGTTCTACATTTAGGGAAGAAAAACAAAATGCACAGGTACAGTATATGTGGTACCTTGCTCAATAGTAGTAACTGTGAGAGGGATCTTGGAGTCCTAGTGGACAACCATTTAAATATGAGCCAGCAGGGTGCAGCAGCTGCCAAAAAAGCCAACACAGTTCTAGGCTGCATAAACAGAGGGATAGAATCAAGGTCACGTGAAGTGTTAATACCACTTTATAATGCCTTGGTAAGGCCACACTTGGAATACTGCATTCAGTTTTGGTCACCACGATGTAAAAAAGATGTGGAGACTTTAGTACATGGGTCCTCAAACTACGGCCCGCGGGCCATACACAGCCCACTGAAGCCATTAATCTGGTCTGCGTGGGACCACGAGGCTGCCCCGCCCACCCACTGGCCCCCACCCTTTGGCCGAGCACAGGATTTACCTTTGCCAGCTGGAAGTGGAAGGTAAGCAGAGAGCTACTGGAGGGTGGGGGAGGCCAAAAACACAGTCATTTTTAGCTGGCAGAAGGCTTCTGGGGACCAGGAAAGCCAAAAAGGGTCGGCATTTCAGCCTGTGTGGCTTCCCTTTCACTGGAACCGCCCCCGCCCCACGTGGGAAAGATACAGCCGCGGTAAGCACAGCCACCACCAGCATTGCCAAATTCTGGAATGAGATGGGAATGAGAAGGAGGTAGGCAGGGAAGGTAGGAAGGAAGATGAGATGGAAGGAAGGAGAAAGAAAGAGAAGTTCTTTTTGTGGTGAGGCAGCAAAAGAAGCAGCATTCCTTGGCTGGGAAGCGGGCAAAGGCAGAAAGGGAAAATAAATTTCAGACCCTGCAAATTGCCACTCGCTGGAAAGGAAGGAAGAAAAATGGGAGCTCAAAGCTTAAATAAAAGCTGTCATCGACTGGCTGGCATTTGATCTCTCCCACTCTATCTTCCCTGCTCAATTGCTAGCTTTCTTTAGTTTAGAAGCAGCCACGTGGGGGAGGAGGAGGTGGTTTCTCCCTGAGTTTTTAAAGTCCCAAGTTTTTTCTTCCTACTCTACTGCAAGTGCAGCTCCCCAGCTCTGGGAACGTTGTTTCTAGGCTGGGAGCTTTTTCCCTTGGATTCGGAAGAAAAGGGGGTGGGAGTGGAGGACGCAGTGACTGGGGCTTGTAAAGGTCCCTTCTCTGACTTAGAATTCGTCTCCTCTGTGTGTGTTTACTAAGGTTGCTAAGGTGAACATTTTGCTAAGGATCTTTCCAAACTGGCTTCCCTGCTCAATTGCTTTAGTTCAGAAGCAGCAACGTGGGGGAGGGTTTTGTTGTTGTTTCATTGCCTGTGTTCCAGGACCTAAATTGATTAGCTGTGTAATTACCAGAGTAAGCCTATTTAACTTAAAAGCTTTTCTTTCTCTGTCACCCCTCCAATTCTAAATGAAACTTGAGGTGTGATCAGTCCTCCTGATTTGGCCTCTTTTAGATTTAATCAGCATTAAGGTAGTGCCTGTAACATTTACTTTATATAATATTTACCTTTTAAAGCAGATTGGTGTGTGTGTGTGAGAGAGAGCAAATCGGTGGGGGCTGTGTTTGGCTACAATCTCAATGGGGTTTATATAATTTGAAACCTGTTCATTTTAAATAAAGTAAGAAATGCAGATTAATATTGCTGGAAGTAGTAACAAAAGATAATTCGATAAGTTAAATGCATTAGAAATCAATTTACAATACATAAGATAAAGATATATGGTGCATTCAGAGAAATGCAATGCTAATGGATTTTAGAGTGATTCTCTTTCCCAAATCTTGGGAGTTTTAGTTGCAGTCTTAATTGGTGCATTTCTCAGTCTGGTTTATTGTGTGGTCTTCTGAAACGTATAATCAGGAGTTATTTTGAAGGAAATCCTGTTTGTTTTATTCTTTTTTTAATGGACTATTTTAAGAAGACTGAAGCTGCTGTTTTACTGAAATTAGGCAAGTGGCAAGAAAGTGTGTGCTCTTTTTCCCTTGGGGGTGGGGGTGTCTTATTAAATAAATAGATGCCTTGGGTTCAGCAAGTACAGCTTAGAAAGGACAAAGGCAAAATGGACTGCTAAATTGGCTACGCCCACCCAGTCACATGGACACCTAGACACACCCACTCAGCCGGTCCGGCCCCCCAACAGTCTGAGGGACCATGAATTGGCCCCCTGTTTAAAAAGTTTGAGGACCCATGCTCTAGAAAGAGTGCAGAGAAGAGCAACAAAGATGATTAGGGGACTGGAGGCTAAAACTTATGAAGAATGGTTGCAGGAACTGGGTATGTCTAGTTTAATGAAAAAAAGGACTAGGGGAGACATGATAGCAGTGTTCCAATATCTCAGGGGCTGCCACAAAGAAGACGGAGTCAAGTCAAAGCACCTGAGGGTAGGACAAGAAGCAATGGGTGGAAACTAATCAAGGAGAGAAGCAACTTAGAACTAAGGAGAAATTTCCTGACAGTTAGAATAATTAATCAGTGGAACAACTTGCCTCCAGAAGTAGTGAATGCTCCAACACTGGAAGTTTTTAAGAAGATGTTGTATAACCATTTGTCTGAAGTGTTGTGTAGGGTTTCCTGCCTAAGCAGGGGTTTGGACTAGAAGACCTCCAAGGTCCCTTCCAACTCTGTTATCCTATCCCAGGGGTGGGCAAGTGTGGCTCTTTTACAACCTGTGGACTTCAACTCCCAGAATTCCTGAGACAGCTTGGCTGTCTGGGAGTTGAAGTCCACAGGTTGTAAAAGAGCCACACTTGCCCACCCCTGTCCTGTCCTGTCCTACCCTACCCCACCCTGCCCCACCCCACCCTTCCCTTGCTTTTTCTGTGTGTCTGATGTGGAATCCAATTCCCTCCTTTTTTCCTTCTCCCTATTTGAATTTCCCCTTTCAGCTGTCAAAAAACATTAAGGCTGCCCTTGCTTCTCTGCCAAATGAAAACTGAATCCTGATTTTATTGTTGCTGCTTGTTGGAGTGGTAGAGAAAAGGAGAGGAAGTAAAGGGGGGGGCGGGCTGGAGAAGAGCTGAGCCCTTTTCGTAGGTGCTGTTTCTGTTACTCCTTTGCAGCTCTGTGTGTATATCCAGGAAACAGTACTGTAGCTGGTTGTGCTTCTGGGGCTTTGGTGTGAGCTGAATGACCTCTCTGTGTGTCACAAGGGGTTGAAAGTTGTACTTCTCTGCTGGCAGATAATTGGATATGGGGGGGGTGTCTGCCTTGGATGTCAAGCAGCTTTTGCATTGTTCATTCTGTTTCCCTAATTTATCACGTTGCTTAGTTTTTTGTTTATTTAAATGTATTTATTTATTTACTGGATTTAATCAGTCTCTTTTGAGACAGCGAAGGCAACACTGTATTGTTATAATAAAATCTCAGTTAAAACTCCAGTATTAAACTCTATTTTAAAAGCAGTGGTAAAAATAATTATTAATTAAAAGTTGGAACAACATGTTTTGGCTTCTTTCTAGGACAGAATATAATGCAAGACAAAATTGTCCTGAGCCACAGCTTGTTGATAAGCCACAGTGTCTGGGTTTTGAAAGCATGCTAAACCAAAACCAAATGAATTTATGCAGTGGTGGGATTCATTTTTTTAAACAACCAGTTCTGTGGGCATGGCTTATTTGGGTGGGCGTGGCTTGGAGGTCATGTGACTGGGTGGGCGTGGGTAGTTGATCATGTGACCGGGTGGCCGTGGCTATGTGTATAGGGACTACTCAGAGGGCTGAAAAAAGTCATTTCTGACCGGTCCTCGCACTTTTGACTGGTCCTCACACTTATGACCATCCTCACATTTATGTCCGTTGCAGCATTCTTAACAACCATGTCACTCATTTCACAACTGCGGTGCTTCATGTGACTGGGTGGGCTTGGCCAAGTGGTCATGTGGCATCGCTTCTTTGCCCTAATGACAGTTTGCTGCAATGGTCATAAGTGTGAAAAACGGTCATAAGTCACTTTTTCCAGTGCCATTGTAAATGTTGTAAGTCAAGGATTACCTGTACAAAAATACAAAAAGCTTCTTTGCTTGCAAAAAGCTGCCCTAAGTACCAATCATTAGATTAGAAATATCTGCAAACTGGAGTTACAAATCAGGGAGGGTGCCAGAGCACCTTGAGGAATTAAAATAGTTAAAATGCAATGATAACTATCAGCAGCCAACTCTTGCTCATAAAGTGAAACCCTTTAGCAGAGAGGTCATTTAAGATCTCCAGAATGAAACAAAGGAACAAACAGAGTATCTGTTGCTTGTTAAGCCAATTACCAGAACAAATAGACACAGAACTAGTCAGATTTCCAAAGCTGCTTCTTTTCAGGAACAGAGATTAACATTTTTCCTTCCAAACAAAACTGAATAGGGAAAATTATCCCATCACTAAACACAGGATTAAACATCACCAAGCACAGAATTAGAGCCTTGGTGGTGCAGCGGACTAAGTGCTGTTATGTAGCACTTAGCTGCCAGCTGCCTGCAATTAGTGCGAGTTCAAATCTCACCAGGC
This sequence comes from Arizona elegans, assembly GCA_022577455.1. Classification (NCBI taxonomy): domain Eukaryota; kingdom Metazoa; phylum Chordata; class Lepidosauria; order Squamata; family Colubridae; genus Arizona; species Arizona elegans. The sequence goes on from JAKOOJ010000010.1 coordinate 20,088,915, forward strand.
TCAAGGTTGTCTCAGCCTTCCATCCTTCCGAGGTAGGTAAATTGAGGACCCGGATTGTGGGGTCAATAAGCTGACTTTGTAGAAACACCGCTTATGGGGTGCCAAAAGCCCTAATAAGCAGGTATATACAAAAGAATGAAGGCTATTGCTATAAGTGCATTGTAAGCCGCCCTGAGTCTTCGGAGGAGGGCGGCATATAAATTGAACAAACAAACCAATCAATCAATCTTCACCAAAAACCAGTTTTAGACCAAAACTCAGAAAGGGTATGTAAACTCATGTTTGAATGTCAATCTTTCTAGCTAGCCAAGATGCCTTGCTAAATGTCACTCATCTTGGTTCCTTGTCATTAAAAGCTTCTGCTTCGTTATTTAATTATTTCTTCAAAGTGCTGATCATTGCACCCTGGCTGGAAGAACTCCAACAGGGGAGTATTTCCTCCCAACAGTGGTGTAAAAAGCTTAAAACAACCCTTCCCCTTTAAGAAAGTCAAGCAAAAAAAAAAAACCTCCGAGAACCTCCGGAACCGGAAGTGACAGTAAGTCTAGGCATACTGCCAGAGAGGCAGTTTCTGTAAGCAGTGCAATAAAGATTAGGTTAGGAAACAACACCAAATGTTGTAATTCCTTACAGGAGTAATCCTGTAAAGTGGAAAAAAACAAAAGGAGATTTCTTTTAACAACCAGTTCTCCGAACTGCTTAACTACTTAACTACTTAACAACCGGTTCTACCGAACCGGTAGAATCCCACCACTGAATTTGTGGCTTAGCATATTCTTGAACTTGAATGTTCTTCATCGTGCATTGCCTTATCTAACAGGGATCCAGATAGTGTCTTCCATGGATTATGTTTACTGTTTGCCCTTTCAATCCTTTTTCTCTATAGGAAATCTGTTAAGAAGAAAACGTAGCATGGGTATCCAACCTTTTGCCTTGCCTGGGCCACATTGAGTAAAGAGGAATAGTCTTGGACTGCATATGAAATATATAATACAGGTAATTCCCTGGATACGAGGGTTCCTTCAGCGAATTTTCACCAGAACGAATGTATTCAGAAAGGGTACTTATATTAGATATTCAAAACTACGATCAAAAACAGACCTCTGTAGCCATGTAACTTGGATTCAGTCACTGCTGCAGCGGCTGCCATTTTTTTTTTTTATAAAAAGTTTTTTATTTTTCAAAAAATAAACATTCCATCTTTCCTTAAACAGTGTGTCATCTGGGTACAAATATCTCTGTGCAACAACCGTCAGCATTTACAACATCATTCACATTAATATTAATTCTCTAATCTTAAAATTATAGTATATTAAACAGTTGAGCATTATAAGCCTATTCATTTTTCCTCTTAACATGTCTTCTAGTAAGAATACAATAATAATAATATTAAGCATAATTATCCTCATCATCATAATACTAACAATTATCTTCTTATTTATACCTCTATCTTAACATATTTTCTATTCTTCTTTAATCTTCTCCTTTTATTTCCAGTTTCCCTTTTTATTCTCTAACCATTGACAAAATACTTCCCATATCATATAATATTCAGTTTGTTCTTTCTCCTTAATTGCTAGTGTTAATCTGTTCATTTCTGCACATTCTAATATTTTCCTAATCACCTTCTCATCAATAGGAATCTCTTCACTTTTCCAATGTTCTACAAATACAATTCTAGCTGCAGTTAGAACATGGATAATTAAATAAGTGTTCTCTTTATTAGTTAGTTAGTTCATTATATTTGTATACCGCCCTTCTCCTGAGGGACTCAAGGCGGTGAACAGCCATAGTAAAAACAATGTACAACAAAAATTAAAAGCTTATTAAAATAATTCAATCATTCAGCCAAATTTAAAACATCCAACTAAGATCATTTTAAAACCCCTATCAAAACCCAATTTAGCCATCTCATATACTGCCTTCAAAAACAAGGAAAAAAGAAAGACTAGAGAAGTGCTCATCAATAAGCTATCGCAAGCCGAAGATAAACTCCAGCAATGCCCGGGAGATGAGGCGATCAAACAACAGTGGTCGATGACGAGACATGAATTGAATTTGTTAGACCAGGAGGAAATGGCGCAGAAAGTAAAAAGATCTAAGCATTATTGTTTTGAGAACGCAAACAAGTCGGGTAGATGGTTGGCGTATAAATTAAAAAAAAGAGAAGGAAAAAAAACCAAATATTAGTATTAGAAGATTCTCAGGGTAACTTGTTGACGAAGGAAGAAGACAAATTAGAGAGTATAAGAAAGTTTTACGAAGGCTTATACAAAAGAGAAGGAATTACGTCCAGCAAGGTAGAACAGTATTTGTTGGAAGCTAAATTACCGCTAATCCCCGAAGAAGAAAAGGAAATGTTAAATGAAAAGATTACTATAGAGGAATTAAAAACGGCCCTTTCCAAAATAAAGAAAAATAAAACTCCAGGCCCAGATGGTCTCCCCGGGGAATTATACCAAAAATTTGATGATGCCTTAAAACTAGAGTTGTTAGAAGTACTAAATGAGGCCCTGGCGGGTACCACAATCCCAGATTCGTGGAGGGAAGCGTATTTGACGCTTATACTGAAAGAAGGTGCCGACCCGAAACAGATATCCAACTACAGACCCATCTCATTGTTGAATGCAGATTATAAATTGTTCATGAATATAATTGCGGAAAGGTTCAAACAAATTCTAAATCGGTGGATACATAAAGATCAAAACGGCTTTCTCCCAGGGAGACAGATCAGAGACAACTTGAGGACTGTCTTAAACACCTTTGAATACTATGAACAACATCCCGAAAAACAGCTGGCCTTAATGTTTGTCGATGCCCAAAAGGCATTCGACAACTTGAATTGGACTTTCATGATAAACCAAATTGACCTAATGGGATTTGGTACCAACTTTAGGAAGATGATCGAGAACATCTATAACAACCAGAGGGCAAACATACTAGTGAATGGAGACAGAACCCAGTTGTTTCAGATCCAAAAAGGAGTGAGGCAGGGATGCCCCTTATCCCCCCTATTATGTATTTTGGCGCTAGAGGTGCTACTTAGAAAGATAAGAGCCAACAAAGATATTAAAGGATTAAAGATTAGGAATGAAATATTCAAAACCCAAGCTTTTGCGGATGACGTAGCCCTCATAATGGAAGACCCATTAGAATCTGGTGTAAAATTAATGCAGGAAATTCAGGAGTATGGAGAGGTGGCGGGCCTAAAACTTAATAAGGATAAAACCAAAATAATAGTGAAAAACATGACAGATCTACAAAAGGAAAAATTGGAAGATTTACTAGGCTTCCAGACAGTTAGGAAAATAAAATACCTGGGAATATGGATCACTGCGAGATTTTCCTCATTAAAAGACGATAATTATACCCCCCTTCTGCAGAAAACATATCAAGATCTCGAGAGATGGAAAAAGCTCAAATTGTCTCTGATCGGTAAAATTGCAGCGATTAAAATGAATATCTTACCAAAAATTCTGTTCCTATTCCAAAACATTCCGCTATCATTAGACAAAAAATTCTTTTTGGACTTGAACAAATACATCAGAAATTTTCTGTGGGAGGGTAAGAAATCGAGGATTTCTTTCAAGGTACTTCAAGGGAAAAGAAATCTGGGAGGTTTTGGGCTCCCCGACTGGGAACTATATCAAAAGGCTGCAAAATTAATTTGGATCAAGGAGTGGATCAAGCTACAAGATAGGAGAACCCTGATTTTGGAAGGACATGACCTCCTAGAAGGATGGCACTCCTACCTTTGGGATATAAAGAATAAGAAAAAATCCTATTTCCACAAGCACAAAATTAAGGAGACACTTATTCGCACGTGGGACAAAATTAGACAGAGGATTTATACCAAGGTACCCAACTGGCTTTCCATTATGGAAGCATTGGTGGCGTCAAATAGGAGAGATGATTATAAATGGGGTACATACAAGGACATCCTCGATGTAGAAGGGAAACTTAAATCGCTGGATCTTTTGAGGGAGCAGGGCTATAACCTGGATTGGTGGAACTATCTTCAGATCAACTCAAGATTCCAAAAAGATAGAGATAAATTCGGTATAGCAGCGAAACACGGAAACTTTGACAAAATTATTTGGGGAACAGATAAGAAAATGTTAACAAAAATTTATAACTATCTATTAGATGAAGATAAGGCAGAGTCCATAGCAAAAAATCAACTGAACATCTGGGAAAAAAATTTAGGACATAGACTAAATTTTAATGATTGGGAGTTAGCTTGGAATAGGAACTACAAAATAACCAAATCGACAACGTTTAGGGAAAATCATTACAAATTGTTACACAGGTGGTATCTAGCCCCAGCGAGGCTAGCCAAGATGTTCCCAAATCTCTCTCCCACATGTTGGAAATGTGGAAAAATGGTCGGCACCTTTTATCATTTATGGTGGACTTGCCCTGAGACTAAAAAGTACTGGTCTAAAATCCAACACTGTCTCTGTGAAATAATGGGACAGGAGGTAGTCCTAGCCCCAGAACTTTTCCTCCTAGGCATAACCGAAGAAGGCTTAAACAACAATAAAACCCAACTGATAATCCAGATCATAACTGCGGCTAGATTAGCCTTCGCAAAATGCTGGAAAAACAAACTTATACCCTCAGAAGAAACTTTAATAAATAAGATCCTAGAGTGCGCAGAAATGGCGAAACTGACAAGTGAGTTAAAAAACGAGGACAACTCAAAATATTATGATGTATGGGGTATTTGGTATCACTGGCTGAACAATAAGATGAAAATATGACTTTAGAATTTTGACCTGGCACATGTACTATAGCTATATTGTATAGAATAATGTATAGTTAAGGATGAAGCTTTTTTTTTCTTAACTTTTGTTTCACTATATTGTATTTACACTGTACTTCCGAAAGCATAGATAGATTGTACATTTTCTTTCTTTTTGTTTTGAAAAACCAATAAAGTATTTAAAAAAAAACCCAATTTAAAAAACCTTTATCCTGTCAGTCCAGCTTGCTGGAATAATAGGGTCTTCAGAGCGTGACAGAAGGCACGGAGGTCGGGGATCCTTCGTATGTCCGGGGGCAGTTCATTCCATAGGGCCGGGGCCCTCACAGAGAAGGCTCTTCCCCTGGGGGTCGCCAGCCTACACTGTTTGGCTGACGGCACCCTGAGGAGGCCCTCTCTGTGGGAGCGTATTGGTCGGTGGGAGGCAATCGGCGGCAGAATGCGGTCCTGTAGATAACCAGGTCCTAAGCCATGGAGCGCTTTAAAGGTGGTAACCAACACCTTGAAGCGCACCCGGAAGACCATCAGGAGCCAGTGCAGCTCGCGCAAGATGGATGTTACATGGGAGCGACGGGTCGCCCCCATTATTACTCACGCGGCTGCATTCTGGACCAGCTGGAGCCTCCAGATGCTCCTCAAGGGGAGCCCCATGTAGAGAGCATTACAATAGTCCAGCCGGGAAGTGACGAGGGCGTGAGTGACTGTGCGCAGGGCGTCCCGATCCAGAAAGGGATGCAACTGGGAGATAAGGCGAACCTGATAAAAGGCCCCCCTGGCCACGGCCGTCATATGATCCTCCAAGGACAGCTGTGTCCTTATAACTTTCAGGTAAAATCCCCAGCAAAAATATTTCTGCTTTTAGCTCAATGTATTGTTTTATCAACTTTTCCAACCATGTCTTTATTTTTGTCCATTTTTATTTATTTATTTATTTTTGTTTCTACACATGTCCACCACATATGATAGTAAGATCCAGGTATCTGGTGGCACTTCCAACATTTAGCTGACTTATCTTTAAACATCTTTGCCAACTGCGCCGGTGCAAGGTGCCATCTATAAAACATTTTATACATGTTCTCTTTGTATGCAGTTGACATCATTAATTTATAATTCCTATCCCACAGTTTCTGCCACTTACCTAATTCAATCATGTAACCAACATTTTTTGCCCATGCTATCATTGTCTCCTTTAGTTGTTCCTCTTCCAACTTTATACCCAGTAAGTAGCTATACAATTTCTTTATCAATCTTTCTTCTGTTCCTGTTAATATTTTATCTAACTCTGTTAGTTCTTTATAAAAAACATGTAGTTTAGCATCTTTCTCATATCTCGAATGTATCTGCACTTGTGAGTACCATGTTATATTGATCCCTTGCTCACTCATTTCTTGTTTACTTTTGAGTTCCCCTTTTCATTCAAAATATCTTTATATCTAACAATATTTCCCATATTAATAACATTTGGGTGAATCAATGCTTCCATTCTTGAAAGCCAAACTGGTATCCTCAAATAATGTTGTTTTTTAATTTTCTCCCATACTAATATTAATGCATTCCTTATGTAATGTCTTTGAAAGTATCCATGTATCTTGGTTTTCCCATACCACAAGAAAGCATGCCAACCCAATTGTAAATCATGCCCTTCCAACGTCAATAATCTTGTAATCCTCAATACAATCCATTCTTTCATCCATGTTAATACAGCAGCCTGATAATACAATTCCCAATTTGGTAGCCCAAATCCGCTGCTGCTTATGTCTTGCAACATTTTAAAGCTAATTCTTGCTTTTTTCCCTTGCCAAATATACTTATGTATTATTTTATTAAGTTCCTCGAAATATTTTTTTCCAATTTTATCGGGATTGTTTGAAATAAGTACAGTAATCTTGGCAGTATGTTCATTTTAATTGTAGCTATTCTTCCTACCAGCGATAGTTGCAGATTTTTCCAGATCCATTTGAATTTGTTTCAACAATTTATGGTAATTATGTTCCTTAATCATTATACATCTTGCTGTCAACTGAATCCCTAGGTATGTTGTAGAATGAAAGACTGAAAAACATTCCTGGGTCAGCCAGATGCAGATTTATTGCGCAAGGTTCAGAGGCAGTTTGGTTCTTGCAAGTCTGAACAAAAAAAGAGCTCTGATCTAACTGTTTTTTTTTTATTGAAAAAGTTTTTCAAATACAGATTTTTCCCCCCTTTTTTATCCCCCCTCCTCCCTAACCCCCCTCACCCTCCCCTTCCCCTGTGACTTCTTCATAATAAAACCCAAATTCATAACAGATTATATCATACTTTACCATCCACTTACTCCATCTCCATATACTGACCCTTTCTTTCTAATAAAATTATCATATCCCCCCTATACTATACTATACTGTACTATACTATACTATACTATACTATACTATACTATACTATACTATACTATACATTTCAAAGTGACATTCTGTTATAACATTATCTAAACAACCTTCCACTATAAGACTATATAGTAAATCCTAATTTAACATTTATTCAGTTCAGCTACCCATTTCCTTCCCCCCCATCGTTATATCTCTTAGCTCAAATCTTTTACATATATTCAGATCTAAACATAATATCCCTTTTAAACAATCAATAACCTATCCTATCTCCACCCACTTTCCTACAAAACTACCATAATTATTCTTAATATCTTTATTCTTCTGCCCACTCCACTAGAAAAATATTCCCTTATGTAAATAAAATCCTAAAAAAAAATAAAAAATCTTTAAGCTTGTAATCCATATGATATCTTCTGTAATGTCTTTCAGCTGGATGATAAACTCCATCGCCCATATTAGGGTAACATCGCATCCAAATTCCAACAGTATTTTCAGTATCTTCAGTTACCATCTGCCCCCATCAGTAACAAATATCTTCATATTGGAAAAAAAAAACACACAACAACCACCCGAGTGACTTTATATTTATATTCCATATAGTGTCTATAGAGGTGTCTTTTATCCAGATTATTAATTCCAACCACCATAATAGGGTAACAACCAGATCTTCTGCGTGCCCCAATCCAGTAAATCCCTTGCCATATAACTCAGCATAAACGTAATATATTTATCAAGAAATCCAAAAAAACGAAAAAGATATTTCCAATCCATTCAATTTAAGGCCCTTTTCACATCCCAAAAGTTCAGCACTACAGAGATCTGTCACTCTCCTCAGGATAAAATAAATCAAAACTTTGCCCATTATCTTTTCATATATTCAGTCCTCTCATAAATAACTGGCATTACACTGTTGTTTAGTTTAAAAGTTTTTGTTTTTGTGAGACCTACTTCTTCTTTTCTTGACTTTTTGTGGGTTGGATCTCCATCCTGAATTCCTTTCTGTAGGTTGTGTATCGGCTATTTGGTTTTCATGCTGATCTATAACTTGATCTTGTTGGTTTTGCTTTTGTGGCTTAAATCTTTCTGGTTCTATAAATTGTATATCAACTAATTGACTTCCATGCTGGTTTGTGGCTTGATAAATCATTACATTAGAATCCGGAACCGCCTCTCTTATATTAAATAGTCCAACTGAGACCTCTGATAGAGAATCCAAAAGCGGCTCATCTGTGGAGACCTCTGTGACTTGTTGTTTCTTCATTACTTCCATCTCCTTCTGCTTTTCTTGAGTTTCTGTCTCTTGTTGATTTTGCTTTTTAAGGACCCTGTAGTAAAATTCTTCCGCTTTTTCAACAGTATTTAACTGATATCTTACTCCTTGATATCTCAATATTATACCCATTGGGACATCCCACCTGAATAAAATATTTTGTTTTCTTAGCTCAGTCACCAACAGTCCAAATTTCTTTCTATCTCTTAACATCTTAGGCGGCAATTCTTTATATATCCAAATTTTTCTCCCATGCAGTTGTAGAGTAGAATTAAAGGATTTTTGCACAATATCATTTCTTATTTCTTTATCTGTAAAGTAAATCACCACATCTCTAGGCAGTTGCCTTTGCTTTACAATCCAAGAATTTACTCTATAGGCCTTATCAATTTTACAGGATACCTCCTCAGGATGAACCTTTAAGATCCCAGCCAGAACTTGAGCAGATATTTTTCTTAGATCATCACTGTTATTTTCCTGTAAGCCTCTGATTCTGATCCCAAATTCTGTAAGCCTGTATTGCATCATTACAACTTCTCTTTCAATCCCTTGCTTTATATCTTCTGCATTGTAAGTCTCGTGACCAGCTTCCTCTTTGGACTTTATTTCTAAACTATTGTCTTGAATATTTATTAAATCCTTTTCAATTCTTAGTATTTTATTGTCCAAATTATAAATCTTATCATCAATTTCCTCCATTTTAGACTCTAGTAATTTAATGTTTGTATCCAACTTTATAACAACTTCTGAAAAACCATTAGTCATTGTTACAATCTTTCGTTGCAAGTTATCATACTTTAATTGTATCATTTCTTTAATTTCCTGCCTTAATTTTTCAAATTTCTGGTTCAGAGTCTCATGATATTTTGCCATTTCCTCCTGAAGATATTCTTTTAAGTTAAAACCATTCTGAAAGGTCTGTAGGCTCAAAGCTTGTTCGAACAGTTGTGAGTGGGGGAGCACCCCCCCCCCGCTTGTCTATCAGGCTTTATAAGTTTTAATGCCATACTGCCAGCAAACTCTTTTTTTTTTCCCCCAAACAAGATCAAGCACAAATCTCCAAGAAGAAAGAGAGAAAGGAGCTTAAAATAACTATTCCGCTACTTTGTATCTGTTACGGAAGGACTCTCACTTTCGGCTTTCTTCTACTTCCCAAGCCTCAGCGGTCGCCATTTTAAAGTTTTTTTCTCTTTCGCTCTGAAATGCTTATAAATTCATTAAGGATACTTGCAATTTAGGGCCCCAAGTCCAAGTCTCATCTTTTTTAATAAATCCATCTGTTAGGTTCGTTAGTTAATCTGGTTCCAGCGCCTAGCTCTGCAAAAAGGCAGAGTTCTCCCGATGCCCGGAGCGACGGCGAGCGGGAATAGGGAGCCTCAAGCTGCTCGTCCCCAAGAGTTAAAAAAAAACCTCTGGGGACTTCGCAGAGGGCTCTACCTGCCCTCGCCTTCTCAGACTCACATTTCCGTCAGGAAATGGAGATTTTCGAGCCGCCTTTCAGATGTAAAGGTGGCTCTTTACAGGCAACGGGGCTGGCGGTCACGGAGGACCGTCTGGCGGCGCCGGAAGCCAGACAGGAAGTCCCCTGATCTAACTGTTTTTATGCATTTCTAAGACAAAGGATTTGGTGAGCTCATGCAGTTTTCCATATATGGTTAACATACATTTGATAATTTGTACTTCCTAATTACTAAACCATTCCTTTCTAGTTTGTAAGATTATCTTAGCTACACAACTTTTCCTTAAGTGCTGTAGTTGCTAATGGGAGGTTTATTGCTGTCCTTGGGTAATAAAGAGGTAATGAGTAACTCTTTGTTTCCTATGCATGTCTTTGTGTCTTGGACAGTGAGGCCCCTCAGAGGTTTTCCATATGGCTGTCCTTCCGCGACAGCTAGGCCTCATCAGAAGATATATTACCAATAATGGGACTTAGCTGATTTTTAATATAATCTCCAAGCACTTTTCTCCCTTATAATAACGTGAATAGAGAGTGTCTTTTAACTGACCCTTTCTCCCTTATAATAAAGTGAATAAAGAGTGTCCTTTAGGGTTCATGTAACTGACTCTGTATGATTCCTACTTTATTCACTTTATTCCCGTTCACCTTATTCACCTTATTATTTTATTCACTTTATTCCTCCCTTTGGAAGTTTTTCCATGCAGAAACTTCCACTACTCCCTATATGTTTAACTCTTTAGTAAATATCATTCCATTCCTTTGGATAAACAGAGCTAACATATAATATCTAACAAAATATGACTGATCTAGGCAAGAGATACGTATTTCTTGATCTTCACTCTCTTATTCTTTGGAGGTACTCCCTCCATTCTTTCCCAGACTCCATTTCTACATATGTGTCTGTTTCAGAGTCTTTATCTTCAAGAAAGCGCTCTGTAAAAACTAACTCCTTCTCAGTCTGTATTTCTTTCACTGCTCTGATAGATAGCTGTTTCAGCACAGGGATTGCACAAGGAATAAAAGCTAGGCCTGCCACTGCACATACCAACAAGAATAACATTTGTTTAATCCACCCGGATCCAGGCACCCAAGAAAACCACATGTCCGTTGTTTGTAACCTCTGACCTATCTTGGATGCCCTATCCTGCAATTCCTTGGCAATTTCTCTGACCACTCCTGATTTATTCATATAGAAACAACAATTTTCTCCCAGAAATACACACGCACCTCCTCTTTCTGCGGTTAGGAGGTCTAAGGCACGTTGATTTTGTAGGACCACTGCTGCCAATGAATTTATCTGGTCTTGGACTTCTACCAGGGTTCCAGCAATTTGGTTCAGGCTTTCTTGGAGCTCCTCTGATAATTGCTGAAACTGTATTACTGAGTGTGTCATTCCACCTATACCTGTTCCAACTGCAGTTCCTATCCCCATGATTACCAATAGTGGGACTAGGATTGGTGCCCGTTTCTGAACATGCCCCATGAGAGGAACAGGGATAGTATGTTCTCCACTGACAACACCTATTTTAGGAAAAAGGTGTACTAGTGTGCATGTTCCGGTCCAATTTGTTGGCAAACATAAATACACATCCTTCCCGCAGAAGAAGAATACTCCTTTTCCCCCTACACACACGCCTATGTTCATGGAGAAAGCATGGGTCCGATGGTTCTTTTCATTAGTCCAGACCCCCAAAGTCCCCGCCACAAACATTCCAGCCAGCGGCTGTAATGGAACTTCTAGTGAAGGGTCCTTTTGCTTATCTCTGAGGATTGGACCTTCAAACAGATACCGGGAGGTAGTATTCCCAGGGGGAAAGAGGATACATAAACCTGTGCTGGACCTAATGGAGAGCCAGATAGGGAAGCGAGGGGGCTGGAATAGACTGGGGCACCTTTCCTTGGATACATTCCAGGACTCCTTCCATCCTCCCCATCTTCTGATGATGGGTGGTAATGAGAAAGTGACCTTATGGTGAAATGAGTGGTGTGCAGAAGGAAAAATATCTTTGGTTAGTTTTACATCCCTAAAGTTCATTCTAGGACCAAGGTACACTTCTGATGGACATTGTTCTTCTGTCAGAGATCCTACAGGCCTACCAGGTTTCTGATGTCTCTTTACACACAGAGAAGGTGACCCTATGAGTTCCACACCTGTGGCTATTGGGCCAGCAATAGGGAGGCGGCTTTTTCCCAGCCGTTGGAATGCCTTATAAAAATCTCCTTGTATCGGAGATACTGGTGCTTTGTTTCTACTATCTTTTTCAAGGACTATTGTAGCCTTTGTCCTAGCCCAGAGCTGTGGCTTGACAGGAACGGCATGATAAGATGAAGGGCTGGCAGATAAACACAACCAGCATTTTTGACCTAGGGTAGGGTCATACTGATTAACAAGGTTTTGACCCAATTCCAGTATCCTTGATATGTAGTCTCCTCTTCTCAATTGTTGCAGGGGCCCATTCTCCTTTTCTATTCCTCCCTTTACTGGGATTGTCAAACTCTTGACCCCTGGTCTAGGAGTTGGTTTAGGACTAAGGTACCCACTCCATCTTCTGATGCCACGTTGTTGGCGGAAGTGGACTTGACCCAAAGTGTCCCCAATCAGTGTCCTGACACTGCTAGGTCCCCTGGGATTCCTGACATCTTCAAATCATTCTGCAGGGACAAGGGGAATTTCTTGGACACCCACACAACATTGGGAACTACTGTTCAAGACAGTATCACTCACTAGACCCTTTGCTAATAGTACCCAAAGCCCTAAATAAATCATAATGACCTTATTCCTACACCCACAAGGCCTTAAGAGCGCAAGACCCGTAGTTTACAAATTCACCACGTCTGGAAAAGGGTTAGGGGTATGCGTAACTTGGGAGAGGGCAATATCAATCATAGTCCTAGGTTTCCCACAGAACCGGCCCTTATATATATAAAACAATACCAATAATAGGGCTAGGATAGCAGCTGCCCAGAGTCCCCACACCCAATCTTCCTCAAGCATTAGTATCTTTAAGAATTTTCTTACTAGTTTCTATCACAGTTAATGGGTTTTTACATTACAAACTACAGTCATGGAATGTTGTCTTCCTCCGTTCCAAGCTTCGGCCGTGCGCTGGGAACCAGCTTCCAGGGTGGTTCAGCAAGGCTGACGATCACCACCGTGCGTTGAGAGTCCGTTGCCGGTAGGACTCAGCAGGGTGTATTCTTCTTGAACTTCAGCACCAATGGCCTGTCAGTTTTTGTTACCTGGTATATGACCGGATCACTCTGGTCTGTGGGCTTCAGTCTCGTCCAGTGGACCCAAGATCTTCCTTCTAAGGTCTTAAAAGCACAATTACAAAACCAATACATCTGGGACAGCGTGCAATGGAATCTGATCAGTTGTAGTCCTCTTCAGTTGGGGAAACAGCATAGGCAACCACTCAGTCCTAAGAAAAAAAATACAAAAAATAGTCCAGATGATGAAGAACGCTATTCCCACTGGTTACTGCCCACCAGTCCATTGGGTTCTTTGGATCGTCAACTTCAATGGATCTCCTTGGTGAGATTCCACCTTCCACTCCTTTGGGGCTGGCACGGGCCCTTTCACTTGGGGTTTAACTTCCTTCCAGCTCCGGATCAACACCCAATTATCGTGGTGGAATTTGTGGACTGGAAACTCCAAAGGTGGTGTTTGGGCTAATAGTCCTTGTTTCCTAAGAACTTCAAAATATCTGGACAGTTTATACACATATTGTTTCAACACTTTTTCTTTGGTTTCCAGGGAATCAATCATATGCTTCCTGTAGTGAAAACTACTCCAAACAACAGTTCATATGATGAGCTGAAGACGTGGCTCTTCCGCCAATTAAACTGATCCGTTTGGGGGTACACTGGTATAATTTTAAATCGTTTTTTAATTGGGTTACCGATTTTAATTTGGTATTGTATTGTGATTTGTATTGAAGTTGTCATTTTGTAAGCCGCCTTGAGTCCCTAGGGAGAAAGGCGGCATATAAATCGCAATAAATAAATAAATAAATAAATAATTAATAATCTTTCTAGGTTGGGTCTAATAAAACTCTTGACACCACTGTTGCTGTAGCATTACTGCAGGGAAAAGCTTCAACCCACCCTGTGAGGTGGTCCACTATGACCAATACATATTTTACTCTCCCCACTTTTGGTATTTCTGTAAAATCCACTTGAATACATTGAAATGGTCTTAAAGCTGGTGGTCTCCCACCCATCTGTTGTTTCCTGACAGCTTATTTATTCACCTTTTTACAAATCAAACATTTGTTTATAATTGATTTTGCTAAAGGATATATTCCAATACAACCATAGCATTTTAAAAGTTCATCTACAATAGCTTAAATTCCCCAATGACTCCACCCATATTTTGCCAAATGTATGCACTATCCCAAATGCATACTTAGAATCTGCCTATTTTTCCTTCCAAGATGCATAGAGCCTTTTTTTTTAAAAAAAAAAAAAGATTTATATGCCGCCCTTCTCCGGAGACTCAGGGCGGCTTACAATGCGTTAAGCAATAGCCTTCATACTTTTGTATATTTTACAAAGTCAACTTATTGCCCCCACAAACTGGGTTCTCAATTTACCTACCTTAGAAAGGATGGAAGGCTGAGTCAACCTTGAGCCTGGTGAGTTTCGAACTTACTAATTGCAGACAGCTGGAGTTAAATTACAATGCAATAGTCTGCTTGAGCTATCCAGGCTCCCTATCCATAGAGCTTGATTTAGTGCATACAATTCGCAGGTTTGAGCAGACCAATTTCGAGGCAAACCCCCTGCTTCCAGGATCTCTTTAGTGTGTCCATTTATAATAGCATATCTGTTTTTCGGTACTCCCTCCACCACCCTAGAGGAACCATCTATAAAAATTGCTTCTCCTTTCTCCAGGGGGTGTTCCTCCAAATCAGGTCTTATTTTTGTTTGTAAATCAATTACTTCAGGACAATAATGTTCTAATCCAAACTGATCCATTGATCTGGTGTTGGCTAAGAACTGTGCTGGATTCAAATTGTGATCTGTAGTTAAAATCAAATCTGTCTGCTGCATTAAAATTGTTTCATATTTTAGAGTTCTGGAATCAGTTAACCACCGCCCCGCTTTTTGCTGAAGGATGGTTCTGACTTGATGCGGGGTGCTCACAATAAGGGCTCCCCCAAAGGTCAATTTCCTACTTTCTTGGACTAATATTGCAGTAGCAGCAATTGCTTGAATACATACTGGCCATCCCCTTATTACTGGGTCCATTATTTTTTACAGGAATGCCACGGGTTTCTTTTGTCCTGCCCAGTCCTGAGCCAACACCCCTTGTGCAATTCAATTTTCTGTGTTTACAAAGAGATGGAATGGCTTTTCCAAATTTGGTAAACTTAATACAGGAGCCTTGGTTAAAGCTTGTTTCAAATTTTCAAGGCTTCCTCTTTCGTGTCCCTCCCATTTCAAACTCCAAGGTTCAGATTCAATTAATTTTGCATACAGGGGTTTGGTAAGATCAGCATACCCATCAATCCAGAGTCTGCAGTGTCCAACCAAACCTAAGAATTTCCTTAATTCTTGCTTGTTTTTAGGTAGAGGCTGAGACGCCACCCCTTCTATTCTATCAGGAGTGATTTTCCTACTCCCTTCACTAATTAAGTGTATTCTAATGCTTTGTCCACTTAATCTGATCTCTGTCAATTAAAAACACCACTCCCTCTTCTTTAGGTCCCACTACTATCTATAAACAAATTAGCTCCTTCTTCCAAAGGAACAACAACTTATGCTGCTAACAAACAAACAAACAAGCAAGCAAATAAATAAATAAACAAATGTGCCATAGGATAGAGCACCTTGTCTGCTAAGTATGCAAAATGCACACAGACATAAAGACATAAAAGAGTAAGAAAAACAGCTTCAAAAATAAAACAATCTAAATGTACTTTGGATCAATGCTCTGAAATATATTTGGATCAAACTTTAGCATCAGTTCTCTGCCTTTAGTAAAATGCAAGTCAGATTCCATAAATCTTTCAAAATCATTTCTTTTATATAGGTTCAATTAAGTGTTTTAAACCTCAAAAATTTCCAGAAAGAAAATAAAATCAAAATTGTATTCAGAGCAGAAAAGAAAATATATCTGCATAGCTTTTATATGCAGATGAAAGAGACCAAAACAGCGAGAGGCAAGGCTGCACGAGTCGATCACCCACTTCCCCCTCCTTTCTCAGACAGATTAAGAGAAAGGGGAAAAAAATGTTTAAAGCAAGCAGACAAGCCTCACTCCCCCCTTCACTCAGCATTCTTTCAACCAAACGACACTCTATGCATTTCTCTCTAGCCTACACTAATTTCACATACATTATCCACAAATTTCTACTTACTTCACAATAGCAACAACAACAAAACCTTGCAATTTACTGTTTCTTTATATGAAAGGGAATCAAAGTACATTCACACCAACTTTTACCCTCAACACACTCACATTCACGCTGCAATCAAACTGCTTGCGTACACCAATTTCACATGCAAAAATCCCACTTCATGCAAACCAATCATTACAATTATTTCAGTGAGCTTTTTCACAAGCCAATGAGCTCCATTTTCTAAATAATTTTGTGTACTATTTGTCACAGCGTTTTTTTTATTTCCCAGCTGAGCTTCATTATTTTTGGACTAATAGACTTACTGTAGTTTGCCAAGTTCCTTATCAGTGTTTTACTACGCATGTCCGCATTCCTTCACTTGCTTCACACACTCTTTCTTTTGTTCTCTTGCCAGAGGTCGGGCTGGACCGGCAGGAGATCTCGCTTGCCAAAATGTAGCGATTAACTTTTCTTAGTTAGTGAGGTGTTTTATTTTCTTTATAACAAATAAATGAGTTTTATTAGAAACTTTCCTTCGCGTTTTCTTTATCAGAATATTGCAACTTGGAATAAGCCACGATCCATCTCCTCTAAACCAGGGTGATTTTTCCCAGAGCCAAACATGGGATTAATTGATGCCCTGACATCTGGTAGCAGAGGATGGTTGATTTATGGCTTTTTTCCTTGTTTTGTTATTTCTGATAAGAGCGCATAGGCAATTAGTTTTTAGCTACTGAGGTACGCTAATTATTTTTGCTAAAATGCCGAAACAGAAGAAAAAAAGGCAAAATGAAACTAAGACCACTCTTCGTAAATGATTTGATTGATCTTTCCAACGAAGAGGTGGCAGACAGGAGATTTTCAGATTTCCAGCCCCTTGCTAAAGCCACACGCCTGGAACAAGAAAAAGCCGTGGGAACAGAAATGGAGGGAGATAAGACAGAAGCTGCTTTTGAAGATAACGTACTGGAACTGAGGTCAGTGACGTCTTCTTCTGATTATGCCAGCTCTCAACCTGTCTCCCCAGAACCTTCTGAATTTGTAACGCTCGATGCAAGGCCAAAGCACACTGCCGAGCAAAATTACTCCCACGCAGAGAGAGAAACAATTCATTATTCTCCTCGAAGCTCTAAGCTCACCCTGGATGATCTGGCTATGAAAACCTATCGTGACCGTATAAAACTCTATGAACAGCAGCTATCCCAGGCAAAAATGGCTATATCTATGTTTGAGCAAGATAAGGGAGACAACTTAAGATTTTCAAAAAGCGCCATATTGCCTTCTTCTCCGGAGCCAAAGACACCCCCCCTGGTGGATTCTGTGTCAGGCCAATTAAGACAGAGGGCCCTGCATACGTCACATGAAAGTCTCCCTGATCAAGTTACATATAAACCTGCCACGCAATCATTCCTTGTAACTGCAAAGTTGCCCAAAGCTAAAGGTGCAGCACCATCTGCTGGCAAAAGTAATTTACTACAGGAAGCTGAAATGCCACAAGTGTTTCCACAGGCCCAAACTCAAACACCCCCTGGCGGTGATGGTGCCTTTTTAGATGGAACACAGACACGCTTTATGAAGCAAAGGCAAATGACTGCATCTCCAGCAGGTCATGGCAATATTGCAGATCAAGCACAAATGGCAACTGGAATACAGCAGATTCCAGTGCATCAGCCACAGCAGCTACAAATGCCTGCATATGTGCCCCAGCCACAAGTGCAAATAGGGCCACCTCCTGGTCCACCTCCAATGGCACAACCAAGACCATTTTTAGGTCCACAACAGGCACAGCAAATACCACAGGCATTTCTGCCAGCACAGCCAGCATACCAAGTGCAGGCTCCTTACCAGGCATTTTCTGTCTCTCCACTAACTGGTGAGTCAAAACTAAAAATGTCAGGACACAATTACAAAGCCTGGGTCAGTGAGATTACACTATTGCTTCTTAGAGAAGGCACGCACTGTATGGTGTTTAACCCTCCTGCACAACCATGGGATTTTGCAATACGAGATTTAGAGATAAGGGCTCGCACGACATTATTGATGTCCATGGATACTGAACTGCAGGTCACTTTTCCACCAAATACAACAGCCCGACAAATTTGGGCTGAATTGGAAAATTGCTACAGGCCTGTCTCAATTGAATCTTCATGTTTACTCATGTCTGAACTCCACGGTTCGAGATTGAAACCCGGTGAACAAATTGGAGGACATTTGACCAAACTGAAAGGACTGAGAACAGAATTGAGAGAAAGAGGCCACAACATTGAAGATATTCAAATGATCAGCATCATTATTAACTCTTTGAATTATGAATGGAAAGATGCTGTTACAAAGATTAACCAAGTCCCAATTGCTCAACGCACAGTGGACAATGTCTGTAGACTTTTAATTGAAGAAGAGGCATTCATGTTGGCCACGCCACACTTGAGAGGACCACCCGCATCAAGAGCTCCAGCTAGGCGCCCCTTCCGAGAAAGGACCTACGCTCCAAGGATGCCAAGATGCAACACCTGCAACCGTGTGGGACATGCCACCCGGGATTGTCCCCAACGAGTTCCAGCTCCCGTCACGTACCAGCCCAGAGGAACAGACTCCAGAGGCAGAGGCAGAGACGGAAGACAAGGTCGTCGTGGTCCCCGGCGTGATCCACAAACTCCACTCGCCACATTGGCTTTAACCAATGATCCACAACTTCAACCTGGGTACGACAGACGACTCCTGTGGACTTTGGACAGTGGTGCAGCATTGCATGTTACCTACAGAAAGGAACTTTTCACAGAGATGCACGAACCTGAACCTGAACTACGTGAACTTTATTCTTTTTCCAATCATCCTTGTCAGGTCAAAGGAAAAGGAACTGTTTATGTTGAAGAGCTCGATGCATTCATTCCTGATGTTTATTACATACCAACAGCAACCAGTAACTTGCTTAGTCAGAGTCACTTGTCTAGAGCATTAAAGTTCCAAGTTCACCACCTTGAAAAAGCAAGTTACATAGTTAAAGATGGAGATATTGTTGCTGAAACCATATTAATTGGTGGTGTTTATTACTTAAAGCCAAAGCCTAAACCGCAAACACAGGCAAGTATACAAACTCCAAAAAGGGAAGGCCCAGGCCCAGAGAGAGATGCTCCAGAGAGAGATCCTGTTGCTACCCCTAAGGCTCCTAAAGCCAACAAAAATAGAATTGGTAAACAGGTTGCTCAGAGCAAGCCTGAGGTTCCGCATAAAAATGTTAATGTTGAGAATTCACTAACTGGTAAACCTTTGCATTCCAGGCGTATCCACAAATGGCATAGAAGATTGGGGCATGCCAGTTTCCGTGTTCTTAGGAAGATGCCGGAGTTCGCAAAAGGTTTGGATCTAAAGGGGTGTAAGGTGTTTCTGGATTGTGCTGTATGTAAAAAGGCCAAATCCAAAGCAGCAGCCATTCCCAAATGCGCTACACGCCTGTCAACACGCATTTTTGATTTGGTTCACATTGATATAGTTGGTCCATTCCCGCCATCATTTGGTGGTAGAAAATATTTTCTAACAATTGTTGATAATTACTCTAGATATGGATATGTATATCCTATGAAAGAAAAATCAGAGACCTTTCAGATCTTTAAAGACTTTGCAACCCTTGTTTCTTCCCAACACCAAGTTCGCATCGCCAGAATCCAGAGTGATCGTGGTGCCGAGTTCATGTCTCAGCGTTTCCAGGACTGGATGCGTAAGAATGGAATTATTCATCAGACTTCGGCCCCTTACACACCAGCTCACAATGGAGTCGCAGAACGAAGACAAGGAGTACTGCAAACCATGATGCGTTGTCTCCTAGAAGACGCCAACCTTGATAAGATATACTGGGGTGAAGCTATCAAGTATGCAAATTACATTGTAAACCGTACTTGGAGCAGTGTAATAAATCAGACTCCTTTCTTCATGTTGTATGGCTACAAACCCGATCTTAAAAACATCCATATTTTTGGTTCATACGCTATGGTGAACATTCCCTTAGCTCAAAGAAGAAAAGGAGGTCCAACAGCAAAGAGACTGAGATTTATGGGTATTGATGATAATTCAAAGTGGAGCAAATTTATTGACTCTAAACATGCAATTGTGATTTCCCAATCTGCTAATTTTGAGGAAGATATTGACTGGTCCAGGATTCATTCCAATGATCCCGGAGTTTATTTTCCCAGAGATGATACTGCTGATGCTACGCAGATTGATGATCAAGATTCCACTGATACTTCTCAACCCGATGTTCCGTCTTCACAAGCCGCGGATGCTGATGCTAGCGACGAAAGTGAGGACGAGGACGAAGCAGAAGAAGACTGGACAGTTGTTCCGAGATGTTCCAAGAGGGCCACAAAAGGAATCCCTCCACAACGATATTCTTGGCAACTGACAAAAGCACCCTTGCCTTTGATTTGCAATGTTACACTTCCACCTGATAATTTCACGCAAATCAAGCAGCTCCCTGATTCAGAGCAAGACAAATGGTATGAAGCAATGCAGGTTGAAATGGACAGTCTGAAGAAACTTAAAGTATTTACACCTGCAAAAACTCCAGCAAACAAAAAGGTCATTGGCACTCGATGGGTCTACAGAATCAAAAAGAAACCAAATGGTGAGTCATTATACAAAGCCAGACTTGTAGCTCAGGGTTTCGCTCAACGTTATCCTGAGGACTACACAAATACTTACTCACCGACAGTCAGAACTGAGAGTGTAAAAATTGCTTTAGCAACTGCAACTATCCTTGGTTTAGAAGTTTTCCAGTTTGATGTTGACACGGCTTATCTACATGCAGGCCTAGATGAAGAGATCTACGTGAGAAGTCCTCCAGGATTCCGACAGCAAGAAGGGGATACCTGGTTCCTAAACAAAAGTCTTTATGGTCTTAAACAATCTGGTTAAATGTGGTACTTATGTCTTACTGACAAACTAAATTCAATGGGCTTTATTAAGTCCGAAACTGATGAGTGCGTGTTTACAAAAAGATCTAACAATGCATATGAGATAGTTCTTGTTTATGTTGATGATATTGTTTATATTGGTCCAAATAAGCAAATGAGTGAAATTTTTGCCAAAGCTTTGCAGAGATACTTCACATTGAAATCATTAGGTTACATTAGCACTTATTTAGGTGTTCAGATTAAAAAAACACAGAAGGGGTTTAGTCTTTCACAAGAAGATAAAATTGAACAAGTTTTGCATCATTGCAACATGAAAGATGCTAACACAACAAAGACACCCATGCAAACAGATTTTCACAACTTGACACAAGAAGCAAGTCCTGAGTTCGAGGATCAAACACTTTATCGTTCAGTCATTGGGTCACTGTTATACATTAGTAGTTGGACCAGATCCGACATTGCACTTAGTGTTAATCTTTTGTCTCGACACGTAGGTAAGGCAAAACAGTTTCATTGGACATGTATTAAGAAATTATTGAGATACCTAAAATACACCAAACATTTGAAGTTATTGTTAGAACCAACACATACTGATTATGCAGAATTATGTTGTTATGCAGATTCTGATTGGGCAAGTGATAAGAAATCACGTAAAAGTACTTCAGGTTATATGATGTTCTTAAATGGCTGTCCTGTTTATTGGCAAGTACGTAAACAGAATTTTGTTTCTTGTTCATCTACTGAAGCTGAATATGTTTGTGTTTCAGATGCATGTAATTCTCTAACTTGGTTTGATGCTTTAGTCACAGATATCTGGACACACCCAATCCGACCGATCACCGTGATGGAAGACAATGAATCGGTGGTTTATATTTCTGAATCTCATTTCACAGGTTCTAGGTCCAGACACATTGACATTCGTTACCAAAACATAAAACATTTAGTGAAAAAAGGTTTTGTCAAAATGCAATATGTATCTACACATGATCAAATTGCTGATATGCTCAACAAACCACTTCCAGCAGCTCAACACGAGTATCTGCGTGAGAAGATGTGCCTTATTTGATGATGTACTGATATTCGCTCAACTGGCAAAGAAGGGGAATGTCGCAGCGTTTTTTTATTTCCCAGCTGAGCTTCATTATTTTTGGACTAATAGACTTACTGTAGTTTGCCAAGTTCCTTATCAGTGTTTTACTACGCATGTCCGCATTCCTTCACTTGCTTCACACACTCTTTCTTTTGTTCTCTTGCCAGAGGTCCGGCTGGACCGGCAGGAGATCTCGCTTGCCAAAATGTAGCAATTAACTTTTCTTAGTTAGTGAGGTGTTTTATTTTCTTTATAACAAATAAATGAGTTTTATTAGAAACTTTCCTTCGCGTTTTCTTTATCAGAATATTGCAACTTGGAATAAGCCACGATCCATCTCCTCTAAACCAGGGTGATTTTTCCCAGAGCCAAACATGGGATTAATTGATGCCCTGACACTATTATTAGAGGATTTCATCTTCCCTGCAGGTTTGGAAATGATTACACACATACACATGCACACATACCATCAAACATTTCCAGACCTGTGGAGGTTTTTGTTTTTTTTTTAATTTTATTTCCTTGGGCAACCTATAGCTTATTCTTAAAGGAGTGGGAAAACTCAGCAGTTTAAATCATAAATATGATTGTGGGCCCTAACTACTTTCTGTTTCCCACAGCTCCAAGCCAAGATGTTCACTTAATTTGCAGGCTGACCAGACATATCACAATCAATTCTACATGCTATTATTATAGCTGCATATCCAGGAATTTTTTAACAGAAATCACACCAAATTGATCAAGTCAAATTATCTGAGTCTTCCCATTTAGACAGGCTTTACCTTTTTACTACCTGCTAAACCCCGGGTGGGAAGAACAGTAAACAATTTCTTCTTTATGCTTAGTTCTTTCAGAGTTTTCTGGCTTTTTAAGAATGGTAATTTATCAGAATGTTTATAACACTGCAGTAGTTCTTTTCTCTTACCACACATAACAGCATAAATCCCCCCCTTTTTTTTTTTTTTGAACTTCTCACTTTTTTTCTCTCTGCCCTGGGATATTCTATCTAGCTCTCTCTAGCTTGGATCTCCCAGCAGGCACTGGCTTTAATTTTAAAGTTCCAAAATGTATAGAGACCTTTGTTTTACTTCTAGTATGGTTTGACACAGAATCTTCAGAGCTCGCTGAAGACCCTGAGGCACTTCTCTTTATTTTCTTCTTTGACTTACGTTTCGTCAGGTTCTCTGCTTCTGGCGGTACAGGAACTGGTTCAACTTTTATTGCAGGGGGAGTTACTGGTTGAGCTACTGGTTTCACTCGGGTAGCTCGGGTAGAATACGGGGGTGGGGTCGTTGAAACTCCTCCCTATCAGCCTGGTTTAAAATCTTTGGCACTAAGGTTTTCTTTCTCCCCTCTCTTCTAGATTTCATCAAACAGACTCTTAAAATTGGCTAACATGCATTGTAACGGTGTCCTGGGGACACTATTACGACCACCCATCCTAACAACACTACCGTTGACTCACGGCGCCTGAAACTCAAAGGTCACCAATGAGAACTGCAACGGTTTAACCACCCACACAATCCTAACAGGAGACTTGAACTCCTTACTGGAGACTTTAGGATGCCACCTTGTCTCCTAGGGAGATGATCAGGCTCCCTCTTCCACCACTATATTGGTGGGTACCCCTTAACAAGGAGACTCGAACTCCCTGACTTATACTTGCCTGCAGGCGTCTTCCTCTTGGATTTTTGCTGAGGTCTCTGGATCTGGCTGACCGTGAGGATCCTTGACTGGTCTGCTTCTCCAGCGGACTCATGGCACCACCCCCCACCGAAAGATTCCATGGACTTCAAAGGAGTTCTAATGGCCGGCCAGTGAATTTTCCTTGGGGAAGTGTCGGTTCCTGCTGGGGCAGCCGTCAGGCAGAACAATGGTCTTTGTTCCTCAGTCCCTTCGTGCAAGTCGCCAGAAAATGTTGTAGAATGAAAGACTGAAAAACATTCCTGGGTCAGCCAGATGCAGATTTATTGCGCAAGGTTCAGAGGCAGTTTGGTTCTTGCAAGTCTGAACAAAAAAAGAGCTCTGATCTAACTGTTTTTATACATTTCTAAGACAAAGGATTTGGTGAGCTCATGCAGTTTTCCATATATGGTTAACATACATTTGATAATTTGTACTTCCTAATTACTAAACCATTACTTTCTAGTTTGTAAGATTATCTTAGCTACACAACTTTTCCTTAAGTGCTGTAGTTGCTAATGGGAGGTTTATTGCTGTCCTTGGGTAATAAGAGGTAATGAGTAACTCTTTGTTTCCTATGCATGTCTTTGTGTCTTGGACAGTGAGGCCCCTCAGAGGTTTTCCATATGGCTGTCCTTCCGCGACAGCTAGGCCTCATCAGAAGATATATTACCAATAATGGGATTTAGCTGATTTTTAATATAATCTCCAAGCACTTTTCTCCCTTATAATAATGTGAATAGAGAGTGTCTTTTAACTGACCCTTTCTCCCTTATAATAAAGTGAATAAAGAGTGTCCTTTAGGGTTCATGTAACTGACTCTGTATGATTCCTACTTTATTCACTTTATTCCCGTTCACCTTATTCACATTATTATTTTATTCACTTTAGTACTGTTTGTTTGTTAGCACTTTGGGACCTGCTCTGCTTCTTTTTAAGTACTGTACTATACTTTGCAAACTACAGTATTGTGTTTGTAAGTACAGTTCTTTGCAAAGATAAAGTTTGTTTGCATTTGCTTTGAAACTGCTTGTAGAAATGTTAGCCAGCATCTACACAAAGCATTCTATAATATTGTGTGCTGTATCTCTTCTCTAAACTGCTGATTTTCAAATTTGCAAGCTATTTATATGAGTTTTTGGATTTTGCCTAGAGAGGCTTGTGCTGATCAGGGCAGTGGTTTTTTAAAAGAGGTTTTAAATCTAAATTGCCTCCAGAATTGTGGATGCCCCATCACTGGAGGCTTTTAAGAAGAGACTGGATAAGGCATTTATCAGAAATACTCTTGTGAGAGCAGTGGGTTGGACTAGATGACCTCAAGGTCCCTTCCATCTCTGTTACTATTGTAAGAGTTCTGTAAAACTCCTCCCCCATCTCCCGCTAGGTGGCTGGCTGGAGACTGTTAAACTAAGTGGCAGGTGGGTTTTTTTTTAAAGCAACTGCAATGGAGAGTTCTGTAAATTACCACCCCACCCCCCTCTGGGCAGCTGTCTGAAGATGCTTCAGCAAATGGGGTTTATTGTAAACTTGAAACGGAGCTGCTTGGAGGGAATTTAGTTCCTCCTTCGGCTGTACCGGAAACAGCTGATCGGCAGAGGTGGAAACAGCTGATTGGCGGTGGGTGGGAAGTAAGTCAGATCATTTATTTAATGAGCCATTTGAGTCAATTAATGAATTTAATTTTTAAAATTTGTAAAATTAGTCTGATTCATTTGATTAATTTTTTGACTTACGAACCTAATGGGCAGGCTCTCCGTTAGGTTCGTATCTCGAGGACTACCTGTACGGTATAGTTAATGTATATAAATCACATAATCCCCTCTGCCAACTCGCTGCCGCCATGTCCTTGTAGGACATCTCAACACTGGAAATTCGCTGCGGAGACAACTCACTGCAGGCACTGGATGGTAAGCAGGGTGTCAGGTTCTGGATTGCCGCAGTAAAATAAGACTTCAAACCAAAAGCTTTCTGTGTTGTAGAGTACTTTATCCTTGGCTCCGGCACGATCCAACAAACACCCGTGAAGAATGAAATATTGTCAGCGCTATTGCACAATGCTCCCCACCACCTTTTAAGGATACCCGCCACCCTCGTGACTCCACCCTATAGTTCCACCCCCAACCTTAGCTGCGCTCCATCATCATAGGTAACCGACATGGTGTTACAAGGCTCCTCCCCTTCAGCTCGTCATGGTTACAGAGGAAAAGTCTCTGAGAGCGGAATCCCCGTGGCTTAGATGTCTCCGGCCCCGCCCCTCAGTTGTGCAGCAGTGACGGTGTTGGAGCTGCTGTAATGGCGGCTTCCACAGCGGTAGCGACCGCCTCCAAAGTTTTGAAGCTGCGCTGTGGACGGCAGCGGCTACGGTGGCTATGGCGAGCATGGTTGAAGCAGCAGTGGCGACCATTTTGAACATGACTGCTGGTAAGCGGTTTCCCCCCGGCCCCGGCTGAATGACAACCCCGATGCATTGGGGTTGACATTCGGCCTCCTCTACCACGACGGTGACATCTGGAAAATAAAACAAACAGTCAGGTAGGTCAGGGTATTGGTGCATACCCCCTCCGGTTTGGTCAGATGTTTACGGTGGAACCGGGCACACAGCCGTTCAGTGTTCATGTCACGGTCCCAGACCCAGGACGCTTCCGCTGGCGGGTACCCCTTCCATAGAACAAGGTACTGTAGATGGCAAATGCCTTCTCCTATATGGCCCATTTTCATTCAGTCTCGTTCAATTTGCGGGAGGTATATACACATGGGTGCAAACACCCCTCCTCGTTTGTTTGCAAGAGAACCGCCGCCACTGCCACGTCGCTGGCATCTGCCTGCAATACGAACGGCTTGGTGGGATCTAGATGTTTCAGTATTGGTTCTCTTGCAAACAACGTCTTCAGGTGTTCAAATGCATGTTGGCAAGCCATTGTCCATTGTACTGGTTGGCCTGGATGAGGTTTTTGGACTAAATGTTTCGTTTGGAGAAGATCCATTAATGGGAGAGCTACGTGAGCAAAGGATGGGATGAACTGGCGATAAAAATTTGTAAACCCCAAGAAGCTCTGTAGCTGTTTTCGAGTTCTTGGGGCTTGCCAGTCCAGAACAGCCTGTACCTTTGGGGGGTCCATCTCCACACCCTTTGGTGAAATGTGAAAACCCAGTCAGTCACATGCTCCAATCAACGTCCGCTCCATCTCGATCCAGCCCTCTGACCACTCCTTCTCCAGATGCTGGATCGCCCTGACCTTGACCGACAGGAAGAATGCTATTATGTTTACTAACAACCCCTCTCCTTAATCCCCCCTCCTAGTTTCCCACACACGAGAAGGTGGCAGCATTGGAGCTTCCGGCCTAATATGGCTTCCAAGGCTGACAGCTGAATGCCAAATGGGCCATTTGGCTGTGGTGGTGGGTGGGGCGGGCAGAGGGGAGGCTCCATGTGGGGTGGAGAGTAGAGTGAAGTGGAGAGTTGGGTGGGGTGGACTGGAGTGGCTTTGTTTTTACTTAGCAAGTTAGCAACAGAATAAAGCCAGGCATCCTTTAGAAATGGCCATAAATTCGAGATTGGTTTATTTGGGCAGGATAGTTCTAAGGCAGTGATGGCTAACCTTTTTGCAATCACATGTCAGGGGTGGGGGGTCGCGTGTGTGCCCACACCCATAATTCTATGCACATGCGCGTGTGACACCCCCCCCGCTCCCCCTGCTCCTGCCACGTGATGGCCCGGTAGGCCTGTTTTTCTCTCTCACCTGGCTCCAGAGCCTCTCTAGGACTCTGGGGAGGGTGAAAATGGCCTTCCCCACCCCCACGGAGGCCAGAAACGGCCCGTATGCCAACTTCCGATGGGACTTGTGCCCACACCCATAATTCTATGCGCCCCACCCTGGGACTAGAAGTTGGCAAACGGGCCGTTTTTGGCCTCCGGAGGATCTCAGGGGGGTGGGGAAGGCCGTTTTCACCCTCCCCAGACTCCTAGAGAAGCTTTGGAGGCTGGGGACAGCAAAAAACGGGCCTTCCAGTCCCACCATAAGTTGGAAAACGGGCCGTTTTCGGCCTCCGGAGGACCTCCAGGGGTGGGGGGGTGGGGAAGGCAGTTTTTGCCCTCCCCAGATTCCTAGAAAGGCTCTGGAGCCAGGTGAGAGAGAAAAACGGGCCTCCACCCAACCCCCCGAGGTCCTCTGGTGGCAGGAAACAACCTGTTTCCCTACTTCTGGTGGGCGAAGAAGGCCTGAGCACGCTGGAGCTGAGCTCGCGTGCCCACTGATATGGCACGCATGCCACAGGTTCGCCATCATGGTTGTAAGGTTTCTTATAAAGGAATGTCTCAGGTAGAGGGACAACCAGGGCAGAAATAAGATGGATTTCCTCCTCCTTCTATTCTTCTAATCCTTACAGTGTCTAATAGAAAGGAGCTTCCTAGCTCATAGCAGTTAGTAATACCAGAGTAGTTGCTTTGAATAGTATAAATACATAATCCAGTGCAAAATTTATTGCAGTAACCATGATATTTATCAGGACCAAAGTCTGGGGAAGAATATTAAAGATCCTGTCAGGCCTGCCTCCATTCAAAACCCAAGAAAGAATACCCCCAACTCCATTGAGGTAGAGAAGAGGTACTTTTACTGAGTTTGAAATGATAGTGGCGAAAGCAAAGCAAGATCTGATTCCAGAGGTGTGAAAGTTACAGGTTGAGTTTCCCCAAATCCCTCCCCCCAGGGACCCAGGCTGAATGTCCAATCCACGTCCCGCATAATGTCATGTGAAGCTCATCTTCGGGTACTTTCGTCCATCTGGAGTTCTAGGACGGTTGGCCTTGACTGGGTGTAAACAGCTCCACTCAGCAGCACAGTAATTCTTGAGAGCAAACCTCCCTTTTAGTTCACATGGGCCTTCACCACACCAGCTCACTTCCCAAACCCAAATGCCATGCCCCCCCCCCCCCCTGTTACTATTGCAGCCGATAGCAAGCATGCATCAAAGGAAAAATCCATGCTGGAGATCCGGCTGACAGATCCCTTGCTTGGGGTCTCCATCTAAATCAATAATCCATGTACCTGTCATTTGCTTTAAAAAAAATATGTGTAGTTACTAATGCAAAATTCCAAAAGGTTTCTTTTTATTAAGTATTGGAAAAGTCAGCTGTAGTTTCATGAAATTAGGTGGACTTAATTATAATTTCACTACAGTAATCAAGGAAATTCCTCTTATGGTTCATTAAAAATCAGCTGCATTTTTAAAATCTTTTAACAACACTGATCTCCAGATGAATAGAAATTTTAATCAGTTCTGTTCACTGAAATTCTCATACCTTGGGTGATTCTTGTTTAAGAAACTGGAATACATACTGTATATTTTGTGGTTGAATTCTTGTTTATTCACAGTGTTATAGTGGTGCCTTTGACAAAACCTTTTCAGAAACTACAACTGATTTTTCCACTCCACTCCTCTCCCCACTCCACTCATAACTCTCCTCTCCACTCTCCACCCCACCCCACAGGGAGCCCGCCATGACCACCACCACAGCCAAATGGGCCGTTCGGCCTTTGGGCCAGAGCCAAGGTGCGGGGTGTCAAAATGGGAAGCCCCTGGCTGCCGCATACTCTGTGAGAATAGAGATGGTGTGCTTTTCATCTGAGTTTAAGGTGTAGCATGTAAACCCAGTCATTGATAAATGTTTATTTTTATTTTTTTACTTTTCTTTTTCATCTCATATGCTGGGGGATTCACATTGTATAGTAAACTCTAAACCAGTTGCTGTGTTCATACAATATGTTGGGTCACAAACTACCCTATTTTTCTATGAACCCAGCCACCATGCTTTCTTTATACTGACTTCTCTTTGTGGTCTGTTATTCTCTTTATTTTTTCCCTTCTCTCTCTTTCACATCCAAATCTTTCTCTACCCCTGTTCCAGTAAATAAAAAAAAGGAATTGGTATCAGGTATCCGATTAGGAAAGACTCTCTAAGGCCATGATGGCGAACCTATGGCACACGTGCCACAGGTGGCACACGTAGCCCTATCAGTGGGCACGTGAGCTCAGCTCCGGAGCACATGTGTGCGCCGGCCAGCTGATTTTCGGGCCTTCTGGGCCCACCAGAAGTAGGGAAACAGGTTGTTTCCTGCCTCCGGGGGGTGGTGGGGAAGGCCCGTTTTTCTCTCTCACCTGGCTCTAGAGCTTTTGTAGGAGTCTGGGGAGGGCGAAAACGGCCTTCCCCACCCCCACCCCCAGAGGCCCTCCATAGGCCAGAAACGTCCCGTTTGCCAACTTATGGTGGGACCGGAAGGCCCGT
This sequence comes from Arizona elegans, assembly GCA_022577455.1. NCBI lineage: Eukaryota > Metazoa > Chordata > Lepidosauria > Squamata > Colubridae > Arizona > Arizona elegans. The sequence continues at coordinate 20,119,088 of JAKOOJ010000010.1, forward strand.
TTTTTGCTGTCCCCAGCCTCCAAAGCCTCTCTAGGAGTCTGGGGAGGGTGAAAACGGCCTTCCCCACCCCCTGGAGGTCCTCCAGAGGCCGAAAACGGCCCATTTGCCAACTTCCAGTCCCGGGGTGGGGCGCATAGAATTATGGGTGTGGGCACGTGTGCGTGGCCCCCTCCCCCCCCTTCTGGCACGCAGTGGCAAGAAGGTTAGCCATCACTGCTCTAAGGTTTACATCAGTGGCTTTCACTTGGCAGTTCCTAAGCCCCATGATAGCAGTGACATGATAGCAGTGTTCCAATATTTGAAGGGCTCCTACAAAGATGAGGGAGTCAGACTATTTTCCAAAGCACTCAAAGGCAAGACGAAACACAATGGATGGAAACTAACCAAGGAGAGAAGCAACCGAGAACTAAGAAATTTCCTAACAGTGAGACCAATCAACCAATGGAACAGCTTGCCTTCAGAAGTTGTGGGTGCTCCATCACTGGAGGCTTTCAAAAAGAGACTGAACAACCATTTATCTGAAATGATATAGAGTCTCCTGCTCGAGCAAGGGGTTGGACTATAAGACCTTCATGGTCCCTTCCAACTCTATTATTAGCATTCTTTTTTTTTATTATTTGTGCATTTTCCTTTAACATACATAAGTGCTTAGTAAACAGTGTACTGTCTGGGTCAATTTAGTTATAATAATAGTAATAATATTATTTACTTGCATATAGTGATATTCTTCCAACTTCTAATTTCTAGCACTATTATCTAACCATTGGTAAAACAAATCCCATGTTAAAAAATATTCTGTATCTTCTTTATCCTTTATCTTTAATGTTAACCTACCCATTTCCGCACAATCTAATATTTTTAAAATTATATTTTCATCTGTAGGAGTTTCCTCATTTTTCCAGTATTGCGCAAATAACAATTCTTGCTGCCATCAAAACATGTAGTATTAAATATATGTTCCCTTTGTCATATTTTTCTGGTAATATACCTAGCAAAAATATTTCTGGCTTTAAATCTATATGTTGCTTTATCATTTTCTCTAACCATGTATGTATTTTCGTCCAATTTTTTTTTGCCTTTGGGCATATCCGCCACATATGATAGTATGAACCTGGTATTTGATTGCATTTCCAACATTTGGCGGACATGTCTTTAAACATCTTTGCTAGTCTTGCTGGTGGCAAATGCCACCTGTAAAACATTTTATACAGGTTTTCCTTGTAGGTAGTTGCCATTGTCAATTTATAATTTCTATCCCAAAGTTTTTGCCATTTATCTAATTCTATAGTATATCCAAAGTTTTTTGCCCATACTATCATTGTTTCTTTCACTTGTTCATCTTCCATTTTTAAGACTTAATAAATAGCTATATATTTTCTTTATTAATTTTTCATCTGTTGCTAGTAGTATCCGATCAAGTGTTATGGGCACTTTATAGAAACCATATGTCTTTGCATCTTTCTCGTATCTCAACTGTATTTGCAAATGTGGCCACCATGCTAGGTCCACCCCTTGGTTTTGTAATTCCTGTTTACTTTTAAGTTCCCCTTTCTCATTCAAAATATCTTTATATGTTACAATTTTTTCCAAGTTTACAACATTCAGATGTATCAGTGCTTCCATTGTGGAAAGCCAGACTGGTATTTCCATGTAATTTTTTGCTTTAACTTTTTCCCATAGTACGAGTAGAGCATTCCTTACATAGTGTCTTTGAAAATATCTATGTATTTTATTCTTTTCATACCACAGAAATGCATGCCATCCCAATTGAAGATCATGTCCCTTCAGCAATAACAGTCTTCTATTTCTGAGATTTATCCATTGTTTCACCCAAGTTAATGCAGAAGCCTGGTAATAAAGCTCCCAATCCAGCAGCCCAAAGCCCCCATTGTTTTTTTATTCTTGCAGCATTTTCAATCTTATTCTTGCTCTTTTTCCTTGCCAAACATATTTCAAAATTATTTTATTTAATTCATCAAAGTATTTTTTTCTCTAGTTTTATAGGAATCGTTTGAAATAAAAAGAGTAGCTTTGGCAGGATATTCATTTTTATACTTGCTATTCTTCCTACCATTGACAGCTGTAGGTTTTTCCAATTCTCCAAGTCCAATTTAATTTGTTGCATTAACCTTATATAGTTATCTTCTTTAATTGTTGCTCATCTAGCTGTTAAGTAACTTCCCAAGTATTTTACTTTCTTAACTACCTGAAGGTCTACCTTTTTTGTCAATTCATTTTTCTGTTTGTCTGTAAGGTTTTTAGCTAATATTTTGGTTTTTTCTTTGTTTATTCTCAATCCTGCAACTGCTCTATATTCCTCTATTTTTTCCATTAGCTTGGGACCAGTTTCCAATGGTTCTTCTAAAATAAATACCAGGTCATCTGCAAATGCTTGTAGTTCATATTTTTCTCTTTTTATTTCCATACTGTCAGGTGTGCCTCCTTTCAATACTCAAGAAAGAAAAACCCCAACTCCATTTTCATAGAGAAATGTACTTTTACTGAGTATGAACTGAATGCAACCAAAGAAAAGCAAGGTCTGAGGCAATAGGCGCGAAAATCACATATAGAAAGCATCCTTAAAACCCTCCCCCCAATCGTCCAGTCAGGATTATCCAATCCACATCCCCCCAGGGGTCATGTGGGGTGCAGCTTCCGATGGTGCCATCCTCCTGGTATGCCATGACGGTTGACCTTGAGTGGTTATCAGCGCTCTTCCCAGCTGCAGAGAAAATGCTGAGGAAAACTTTCTCCCCTTTTCTCCACCAGCTCACTTCCCCCCTCCTAGACATCCAAACAGCTCCCCCCCGTTACAATGGCAGCCGAGCAAGCAAGCAATAAAAAGGTGGAGGCTGACATTCAGCTCTCCTGCAGAAGAGACATTATTCCTACAAGAAAAACAGAATAAGGGAAAATAGATAATTACATAACCAGGAACATGAGTACAGCTCCAAGATTAAGGTTTATCAGGATACTTGGAATAAAATAATTGCAGCTGCTTCGGAGCCCTAACATCTCGCTTATTTACCCATTCAGACTGAGCTAAAGGGACATGTTTCCAGGCCACCAAGTACTGCACCTTACTGCGATGTTTCCTCGAATCCAATATTTCTTTGACTTCAAAATGCTGTTCCCCTTCAATGAGTATGGGGACAGGAGGAGGTTCTTGGTCCAGACCCAAAGGGGACGAATGCTCTGGTTTCAGCAAACTAACATGAAACACCGGATGAATCCTTTGCAAGGTTTTAGGCAGCTCTAATTGCATCGTAACTGGGTTAACTATGCGTACAATAGAGAAAGGACCCATGTATTTGGGCCCAAGTTTTTTCGACTTTTGGGTAGTTTGCAAGTACTTGGTGGAAAGGAAAACCCTATCTCCTACCTTATAATCCCTACCCTGAAGTCTTTTCTTATCAGCTTGAACTTTATGAGCTTGGTGAGCCTCGTCCAGGGCCTTATGTGTTATGGACCAAGTACCACGTAGTTGTTCAATCCATTCAGCCAAAGAAGGTATCTGTGGGTTTTCCTGAGGTAACTCCAGGATGGGCACAAAGTCTTGGCCGGAGGCTACCTTAAAGGGGGTAAACCCAGTACTGCTGTGTATAGAGTTGTTATAGGCAGCCTCTGCAAACGGCAACAAGTCTGCCCAGTTATCTTGCTGATAATTTATATAACATCTAAGGTATTGTTCCAACACAGAGCTAGTTCTTTCACAAGCCCCATTGGTCTGAGGGTGGTGGGTGGAGTTTAACCCCTGGGCGGAGCCTAACAACCCCAGGAACTCCTTCCAAAAGTGGGAGGTGAACTGGACCCCTCTGTCCGAGATTATTCGCTCTGGAGCCCCATATAGTCTGTACACATGTTGGACAAACAATTTAGCCAGACTTTTAACCGAAGGGATCTTGGGACATGGGATAAAATACACTTGTTTAGAAAACAAATCATTAATCACCCAAATGACTGTATTCCCTCCACTTTCGGGCAACTCAACCACAAAATCCATGGAGATCTCCTTCCTTGGGGCTCCCGGCCTGGCTACACTCTGAAGCAACCCAGGTGATTTCACAGGAGGCGTCTTTGCTGAAGCACATATGGGGCAGCTTGCCACGTAGACTTCTATGTCTTTCTTCAGTGCCGGCCACCAGAACTGTTGTTTAACTAAATGTAATGTCTTCACGAAGCCAAAATGCCCAGTGATTTTAGCATCATGGGCATATTGTAATACTGTCCCCCTCAGGCTGGCGGGGACATACAGTTTGGCTCCCACCCAGGCGAGACCCTCCCGAAGTGTACACTCATTGGAGTGGGCTAAAAACCACTTGTCAGTTTTTAGTGCCTCTTTCAACTGCTTGCTCAGGTCGCTGGACAAGGTTAGATCTACTTTTTTTTTTATTGAAAAAGTTTTTCAAATACAGATTTTTCCTCCTTTTTCCCCCCCCCCCTCCTCCCTAACCCCCCTCCCCCTCCCCTCCCCCTGTGGCTTCTCCAGAATAAAACCCAAATTAATAACAGATTATATAATACTTTACCATCCTTTTTACTCCACCCCCCATATGCTGACCCTTTCTTTCTAACAATATTATTATATTCCCCTTATACGATACATTTCAAAGCAACATTCAGCTGTAAAATTATATAATAAATCCTAATTTGGCAATTTCAACTCATAATCTATCCATTTCCTCCTCCCCCATACATATATCTCTTAATTCAAATCTTTTACGTATATTAATATAACATAACATCCCTTTTCCTAAACTAAACAATCAGTAAGCTAGCCTATCTCCACCCACTTTCCTGCAGGTCTACCATACATAATATTTTCAATATCTTTATTCTTCTGCCCACACCACTAAAAAATATTTCCATATATAGATAAAATCCTCAAATGACTTTAAGCTTGTAATCCATATGGTATCTTCTGTAATGTCTTTCACCTGGATTGTTAATTCCATCACCCATGTTAGGGTAACATCAAATTCTAGTTCCAATAGTATGTTCAGTATCTTCAATTACCATCTGCCCCCATCAATAATAAATGTTTTTGTATATAAAAAACCACCTGAGTGACTTTATATTTATATTCCATATAGTGTCTTCTGTAATGTCTTTCATCTAGATTATTATGCCCAAGATGGCGACGGTTGCCAAAATCGCGGCTTGAGGATGAGGGACTGACCTACCCTCTGGGGTCTTTGGGGGTCGTTGTGAAGATCTACGACCCCAGGCCCGGTTAGGAGAACTCTCTGCCCACACGGAGAGGGTCTTTTCCCCTCCGGATATTGAGGCTGGGCTGAGAGAGAGAGCGGGCGATGTCGGGAGCAGCGGACTGCATCAGCTGGGCGTCGGCAGCGTTTCCTCCAGCTGGAGTCCACGTGGGCGCCGGAATCAGTGTGGCGGCGTTTTTGCCTGGGGCGCTGCTGTACGGCGATTTCCCAGGCTGAGGGGTTGCCCAGAGTGCTGTGGGAGTTGCCGGATTTCCCAGATCTTTGGGACGCTGGCAGACCTTTTTGGGCATTATGGCAGTGACGGTGGCGATGGCATGACGACGGCAGCTGTGATGGCAGTCCAGAGGGCCTGGCAGGGAGGAGACACCACCCCCCCGGAGGCTGGGGATGGGGGGGGCAACGAGGCCGGGAGATCATCTGCCTTTTGGGTTGGGCAAGGACCTGGCATGAGACGCTCTTAGATCTTGGGAGGCCTCCATTGTTTACGTGGGGGCTGGGGGGGGGGCTAGAGATAACTGTCCCTGTTTCCCCCCAATGCTTCTCTACCAGGACTATGCCCACCTTGGATTGTCAGCTAGCTCACTGACTCACCTGACACCAAGTTTAATTCTCATCTGAACTTTTCCTAACTGTGGGGAGGACTATTTAAATCTGAATGGGGGCTGGTACATGGCTCCATCCCATCAGCTGAGAGGGCTGGGCTCAGTTAAACCACCGTGAGAGGGTGGCTCTGATGTCGGGGCCCCTGGGGGCTGAACTGGGATGATATTGAATTTCTTGCATCTGCCAGCAGAGGGGACCTGACCATCGGACCAACCGCCGTGAGAGGGCGGTTTTTGGACCTGAGCCCCGGATGCTGTGCTGTCTGCATTGGTTCATCGCTGCCATCTCACCACAAGAGGGGGTTGACTGGTTGATCGGACCTCCGTGAGAGGGTGGTTGGTTCTTCCCCCTTCCCCCCCCCCCTTGGACTGTGGTCGACCTGGAACTTGACCTCATCCTCTGTTGTGAGGGGACAGGGGACCGGTCTTGTTGAAAATGCTCTTAAGACTCCTATTCCATGTCTCTCCCCTGGACCTTCTATATGGACCCCTAGGATATGGTTGCTCCCATCCTCTGTGGTCAAGATGTATTCTGCAGCGGAGCTTCTTGGTCTGCGAGACTCCCCCCTCTCGCAGGCTTGGCCCTCCACTCTATCGAGGGCCTACCTCGATGACGGGCTTTAGAACCCCGAGAGGTGGCATGCCGCAAAGAGGGGGTTGTGGGGTTTTTTAAAATTGTCTTTTTGTAATCTTTTAAGGGGCTTAGGACGGGGGGTGGGGAGGGAGGGGCATAGGTCAGGCTCGTTACAGGGGCATGGAACGGAAGGCGGGGAGCGGGGTGTGGAGGAGCTCAGTGTGGATAGGGTGGAGGGCAGTTCTATCAGGACCGTGGTTGGGAGGGGCAGATATGGCGGGAGTAGGGGGCCACATCAGGTGGTGGGGGCATGCACCCGCTATCTCCAAGCGGTGGCATGCCTCGGCCCCCATGACTCTTCTCGTCTCCCCGGCTGTCCAGAGTCTCAGAGCCCAGGCCTTAGACTGATGTTGTGCAATGCCAGGTCCGTGGTTAATAAGGCCCCCCTCATTTGTGAGCTAATACAGGAGTGGGGTGCGGACCTGGCAGGTATTACAGAGACCTGGTTGGGCCAAGAGGGGGGGGGTCCCCCTCGTAGAGATGTGCCCACCAGGTTTCCGCGCATTCCATCAGCCAAGGGCCCAGGACAGGGGTGGGGGGTGGCGGTCGTTATAAAGGAAGGCTTGATCCGAGGGAGGCCACTGTACCTCAGATAGCCGGATGTGAGTCTCTCCTGGTGAAGTGGGGCCATGGGATGCAGGTGGGCCTGCTGATCGCATACCTGGCTCCCTGCCACGTGACAGCGGCCCTGCCCGAGCTTCTCAACGTTATTGCCGGGGTGGCGGTTGATACCCCCAGACTTTTGGTCATGGGGGATTTCAACCTGCCATCTACCGGTGAGGCGTCTGGGATGGCTCGGGAGTTTATGGCTTCCATGACAGCCATGGACCTGACACAATTAATTCATGGCCCCACTCACGTGGAAGGACACACTCTGGACTTGGTTTTTATCTCTGGTCAGTGGCGGAGTGGTCTGGATATAGGGGATATAGTTATTGAACCCCTGTCATGGTCGGACCATTCTCTCCTGAGACTGGACCTTTCGACCGCTGCACCCCACTGCAGGGAGGCGGAACCGACCAGGTGGTTCCGCCCCAGGCGCCTGATGGATCCTGATAGGTTTCAGAGGGAGCTTGGGCCAGTTCCTGAGCCTCTGGCTCACGACTTGGCTGAAGATCTGGTGGCTGCCTGGGATAGGACAGCCGCCGGTGCTCTGGACCGAGTCGTGCCTTTGCGGCCTCTGACCCAACGCCGAACCTGCCCAGCCCCTTGGTTTTCCGAGGAGCTGAGGGAGATGAAGCGCCGGAAAAGACGCCTAGAGAGTGTTTGGAGGGCCAGTCGCTCCGAATCGGACTGAACACTAGTTAGGTCTCATATTAAGACCTATCTAGTGGCGATAAAAGCGGCAAAGCGTAACCACTTTTCCGCTCTTATTGCATCGGCAGATAACCGCCCAGCTGCCTTGTTTAGGGTGACTCGCTCCCTCCTACATCAGGGAGCGCGGGAAGACCCCTTGCAAGGGCAGGCTGAGGATTTTGCACAGTATCTGCACGATAAAATTGCTCAGATTCGGGAAGGCTTGGACTCTGACTGGGTAGATCCCGGCGGGGTGACTGAGGCTGGTCTTGAGAATGTTACCTGGGATGAGTTCGACCCTGTGACTCCTGAGGACGTGGACAGGATCCTGGGGAGGCTAAACGCAACCACATGTTTATTGGACCCGTGCCCCTCCTGGCTGGTACTGGCCACCCGGGAGGTAACACGAGGCTGGCTCCAGAGGATCATAAATGCTTCTTTGAGAGAGGGTTTCTTGCCTCCCGCCTTGAAAGAGGCGGTGGTGAGGCCCCTCCTCAAGAAGCCTTCTCTGGACCCGGCCGTTTTGGCAAACTATCGTCCGGTCTCCAACCTTCGCTTTGTTGCGAAGGTTGTGGAGAGTGTGGTTGCGCGACAGCTCCCACAGTTCCTGGATGAAACCGTCTATCTAGATCCATGCCAGTCCGGCTTCAGGCCTGGGTACAGCACGGAGACGGCATTGGTCACATTGGTGGATGATCTCTGGAGGGCTCGGGACAGGGGTTGTTCCTCTGTTCTGGTCCTGTTAGACCTCTCAGCGGCTTTTGATACCATCGACCATGGTATCATGCTGCACCGGCTGGAGGGACTGGGGGTGGGAGGCACCGTGCTGCGGTGGTTCTCCTCCTATTTCTCTGACCGGTCGCAGTCTGTGTTGGCAGGGGGGCAGAGGTCGACCTCGAGGCGCCTTGCTTGCGGGGTGCCGCAAGGGTCGGTCCTCTCGCCCCTCCTGTTCAACATTTATGTGAAGCCGCTGGGTGAGATCATCCGTGGCTTTGGGGTGCGATGCCATCTGTCCGCTGATGACACTCAGCTGTACATTTCCACCCCAGACCACCCCAATGATGCCCTCGAAGTGATGTTCCAGTGTCTGGAGGCCGTGCGGGTCTTAATTCTGTTTTAAATTATTTTAAATTTTGTATTGTATGTATTTTAATTTGGCTGTGCACCGCCCTGAGTCCTTCGGGAGAAGGGCGGTATACAAATTTAATAAATAATCATAATAATAATAATAACCCTTCCAAGACCGAGTGGCTGTGGATGCCGGCGTCCCGGTATAACCAGCTGGTGCCATCGCTGGCTATTGGGGGCGAGTCACTGACCCCCACAGAGGGGGCTCGCAACTTGGGCGTCCTCCTGGACACACGGCTGTCTTTAGAAGAGCATATGACGGCCGTGGCCAGGGGGGCTTTTTATCAGGTTCGCCTGATACGCCAGTTGCGCCCCTTTCTGGATCGGGACTCCTTGTGCACAGTCACTCATGCCTTGGTTACGTCACGCCTGGACTACTGTAACGCTCTCTACATGGGGCTCCCCCTGAGGAGCACCCGGAGGCTCCAGCTGGTGCAGAATGCTGCCACGCGGGTGATTATGGGAGCGACGTGGTGCTCCCACGTAACACCTCTCCTGCGCGAGCTGCATTGGCTCCCAGTGGTCTTCCGGGTGCGCTTTAAGGTGTCGGTTCTCATCTTTAAAGCGCTCCATGGCTTAGGGCCAGGGTATTTGTAAGACCGCCTGCTGCTACCGATAACCTCCCACCGGCCAATACGCTCTCACAGAGAGGGCCTCCTCGGGGGGCCGTCGGTCAGGCAATGTTGGCTGGCGGCCCCCAGGGGGCGAGCCTTCTCTGTGGGGGCACCCGCCCTGTGGAATGAGCTGCCTCCCGGAATACGATTGATCCCGGACCTCCGGACCTTCCGTAAAGCCCTGAAGACGTTTTTATTTCATCAAGCCGGCCTAGCCTAAATGGTTTTTAATTGGGATTTTAAATTTTATGGATTTGGGGTTTTAAATTGGGTAGCCAATGATTTAATTCTTTTAATTATCTTAACTTTTGTATTTGTATGTTTTTTAATTTTGGCTGTTCACCGCCCTGAGTCCCTTCTGGGAGAAGGGCGGTATACAAATTAAATTAATAATAATAATAAAATAATAATTAATTCCAACCACCGTATTAGGGTAACAACCAGATCTTCTGCATGCCCCAGTCCCATAGTTCTCTTGCCTTATAGCTCAGCATAAACGTAATCCATTTGTCAAAGAGTCCAAAATAGAAAGTTCCAATCCACTCAATTAAAGGCCATCTTCCACATCCCAAAAGCACAGCACTGCAGAGATCTGTCACTCTCCTCAAAATAGTATAAACCAATACTTTGCCTCAGCTATATTTTCATGTTTTTAATCGTCTCTTAAGTAACTGGCATTACACTGTTGTTTAGTCTAAAAATTTTTATTTTTGTAGGACCTGCTTCTTCTTTTCTTAACATTTTGTGGCTTAGATCTCCATCCTAATTGCCTTTCTAGGAGTTGTATATCAACTGATTGATTTCCATGCTGGTCTGTAACTTGATAAGTCATCACATTAGAATCCAAAGCCGCCTCTCTTGTATTTATAGGTAATCCAACTATAACCTCTGAAGGAGAATCCATAAGCGGCTCGTCCACAAAAGCCTCTGTAACTTGTTGTTTTTCCATTACCTCCACCACCATCTGCTTAGCCTGGGTTTCAATCTCTTGTTGATTTTGCTTTTCTTTATTCCCCTCATGTATTATACATGGAGATGTTGAATCCATTTTAAGAACCTTATAATAAAATTCTTCCGCTTTTTCAACAGTATTTAGTTGATATCTTTCTCCTTGATATCTCAATATTATTCCAACTGGAGCATCCCACCTAAATGGGACGTTTTGTTTCTTTAGCTCAGTCACCAAAAAACCAAAATCCTTTCTATCTTTTAACATCTTGGGCGGTAGCTCTTTAAATATCCAAATCTTCCTTCCATACATTTCAAGAGTGGAGTTAAAAGACTTTTGCACAATATCATTTCTTATTCCTTTATCGGTAAAGTAAATCACCACATCTCTAGGCAACTGCCTTTGCTTTGCCACCCAAGAATTTGCTCTATTGGCCTTGTCAATCTTACAGGATACCTCTTCAGGACTAACCTTTAAAATCCCAGCCAGAACTTCAGCAGACATCTTTCTCAAATCTTCTCTTTTATCTTCCTGTATTCCCCTAATTCTGACCGCAAATTCCATAAATCTGAATTGCATCATTATGACTTCATTTTCAATCCTTTGTTTTATATTATCTGCATTGTAAGTCTTGTAGTCAGCTTCCTTTATTTTTGATTCTACTTCTGAGCTATTTTCTTGAATCATTGTTAAATCATTTTCAATTCTTTGTATTTTATTATCCAAATTATGAATCTTATAATCAACTTCCTTCATATTAGACTCTATTTCTGAATTAAACTTTTCATCCATCTTTATCATTGCGTCTAAGAAACTTATCATATGTTGCTTAAATTTATCATACTTTTGTTGAACCAACTCTTTAATTTCCTGTCTAAATTTTTCAAGGTTCTGGTTCACAATCTCATCATGTCTTGCCATCTCCTCCAATACAAATTACGTTAGATCTTTAAAGCCATTCCTCTGCATCTGCAAACTCAAAACTTGTTCATGTGGTTTAAAAATGGGGGAAACCCCCCCCCCAGCTTGGTTGTCTGGCTTTGTGAGTTTTAACGCCACCCTGCCACACAAGCAGATTTTTTTTTCTTTTTTCCCCTTTAAAGAAGAAAACTTCTCTCCAAACAATATCAATATCAAGTCTCAAAGAAGGAAGAAGCATGAAATAAGAATTTTTCTCTTCACTTCTAGCCAGCGCTGTTATCTCAGTTACTTTGTAACATATTAAACTAGTCAAACGGAAGGACTTTCGCTTTCAGCTCTTCTCAAGCCTCAGCCAGTCGCCATTTTAAACTTTCTTTTTTCCCCCCTTCCACTCTTCTTTACTTTTAAAGTCAGTCTTAGGGTTGTTAGAGGTACTTGCAATTTAGGGTCCCAGGTCCAGATTTCATCCTACTTATTCAGAGAGTCTGTTAATTTTTGTTAGTTGGTCTGGTCCCATCGCCTGGCTCTGCAAAGCACAGAGTTCTCCCGAAGCCCGGAGCAGCGGCGAGGAAAATAGGGAGCCTCATCCTGCTTCCTCCCCAGAGGTAAAAAAGAACTCTGGGGACTTCGCAGAGGGCTCTACCTGCCCTCGCCGGCTCTGTCTCACGTTTCCTTACAGAAACGGAGTTTTTCGAGCTGCCTTTCAGCTTTAAAGGCGGCTCTTTACAGGCGACGGGGCTGGCGGTCTCAAAGGACTGTCTGGCGGTGACGGAAGCCAAACCAGAAGCCAAGGTTTGATCTACTTTTGCCTGGGCTGTGGTAACCACTGGTGCCGCCAGCTGTTTTGAGGGGATAACCGGACGAATTACTTCCTCTCGAACGCAATTGTATTGAGGCAGTCTCAAGAGGGCATCTGTCATAAAGTTCTTTCCTCCAGGAAGGTAGTGCAGGGAGAAATTAAATCGGTTAAAGTGTTGGGCCCAGCGGACTTGCTTAGGCAACAGTTTTCGTGGTGTTTTTAAAGCCTCTAATTTTTTGTGATCAGTCCACACTTCAAAGGGGTGCTTTGCCCCTTGCAGGAAATGCCTCCACGTTAACAGCACCCAATGAACAGCAAAAGCCTCCTTCTCCCAGATGGCCCACCTCCTCTCGGTCTCAGATAATTTCTGAGAGGTATAGGCGCAGGGTTGCAAATTCCCCTCAGCATTTGCTTGGAGTAACACCGCCCCAACGGCCACATCGCTGGCATCAGCCTGAACAACAAATGGGGCTTCCATGTCAGGATGTTTAAGGACCGGTTCGGCAGCAAACAGTCGTTTCAGTTTCTCAAAAGCTGCCTGACAGTCCATAGTCCACTCGAGAGGCCGAGAGGGTTTTGGCCTCTCCTCTCCTTTTGTTTTCAGAAGGTTAGAAATCGGTAAGGCAATTTTTGTGAACGAGGGGATGAACTGTCGATAGAAATTAGCAAAACCCAGGAAACTTTGTAGTTGTTTGCAGGTGCGTGGGGGAGCCCATTCCAACACGGCCCGGAACTTTTCTGGATCCATTTCTATCCCCTCATGCGAAATGCGGTACCCCAGATAGTCAATTTTAGTCTGGTGGAATTTGCATTTTGATAGCTTAGCATACAGCTCAGCAGCTCTAAGTTTTTGCAGGACGGCTCTCACCAGTTTTACGTGGTCGTCCATGGTCTCGGTGTAAATAAGAATGTCATCAAGGTAGACCAGCACCCCCTTGTAAAGGTGTTCATGCAGTACTTTATTGATCAGTTGCATGAACACTGCAGGGGCTCTTTGCAGTCCGAAAGGGAGCACCCTAAACTGGAAACATCCCAGCGGGCAGTTGAAGTCAGTTTTCCATTCATCACCTTCTTTAATCCAAACTCTATAATATGCCTCCTGCAAGTCCAGCTTAGTAAAATTTTTTCCTTTGCCCAGGTGGGCTAGCATGTCCTTCATGAGGGGCAGGGGGTAGATGTTTTCTACACAGATTGCGTTCAGGTTCCAATAGTCAACCACCAGGCGATAAGACCCATCCTCCTTCTCCCAGAATAGCACCGGGGCGGGAAAGAATGACCCAAACGATGTCCATCGTCCATCATCCAATCCAAAGGTCTCCCAAAGGTCAGGTGGAATCACGTCTGGCAACGTCATCCATCAGGAATGTAATGACGGTTGGTCTGACGGCTCCTTTGGAGAATTGGTTTCGTTTCTTGAAAAGACTCCTCCTGCGTCCTTCCCCCCTTCACCCCTCTAACTGTTCCCCCTCCCCCCCGTTTCTTATGGCAGCTGAAGCAGTCAAAGCGGAGGCTGACATTCGGCCCCTCTGCAGAAGAGACGTTAGTCCTAGAATAGAAGGAAGAAAGGGAAAGAGAAAACAAAATATATACAGGAATTAAGGTTTATCTGGGTATTTGGTATAGAATTGCTGTACTTTCTTTGGGGCCCAGACATCCCGTTTATTCACCCATTCAGCTTGAGACAAAGGGAAATGTTTCCAGGCCACCAGATGTTGAACTTTACCATGGTGTTTCCTAGAGTCTAAAATTTCCTTAACTTCAAAATGTTGCTCCCCCTCTATGAGTATGGGAACTGGAGGGGAGCTTTGGGTCGGCCTTAGAGGAGACGAGTGTTCAGGTTTTAACAAACTAACATGAAATACAGGGTGTATACGTCTCAACGTTTTTGGCAACTCTAATTCAACTGTTACTGGATTAATCAATCTAAATGGACCCACATACTTGGGACCAAGCTTTTTTGACTTTTGGGAAGTCTGTAAGTACTTAGTAGAGAGGTAGACTTTATCACCCACTTTATAGACGTGTGCTGGGGACCTTTTCTTATCGGCCTGCGCCTTATGGGCTCGGTGTGCCTCATCTAATGCCTTTCGAGTTACTGCCCAAGTGCTCTTTAATTGTTCAATCCAGTCCACCAAGGATGGGTTCTGGGGGTCATCTTGTGGTAGCTCGGGGATTGGTACGAAATCTTGGCCCGATGCAACCTTAAATGGAGTGAACCCGGTGCTACTGTGTATGGAATTATTATATGCCACTTCTGCAAATGGCAATAAGTCCACCCAATTGTCTTGCTGGTAATTTATGTAACATCTCAGGTATTGTTCTAAAAGTCCATTGGTCCTTTCACATGCCCCATTTGTTTGGGGGTGGTGACTGGAACTTAGTCCCTGGGCGGAGCCTATCAACTTCAAAAACTCCTTCCAGAAGCTGGAAGTAAACTGTACACCCCTGTCCGAGATTATTCTTTTTGGAGCTCCATGTAGTTGGTAAATCTGACGAATAAACAGTTTTGCAAGGGTTTTTGCTGAAGGGATCTTTGAACAAGGGATGAAATGCACTTGTTTGGAAAACAAATCCGTCACCACCCAAATGACAGTACACCCTTCACTCTCTGGTAGGTCCACAATAAAATCTATGGATATTTCCTTCCACGGGGCATTCAGTCTAGCCACACTCTGAAGTAATCCAGGTGGCTTCCCTGGAGGTCTTTTAGCCAAGGCACACACTGGACAGCTAGCCACATATGCCTCTATGTCCTTCTTGAGTGCAGGCCACCAAAACTGTCTCTTAACAAGATGTAGAGTTTTAACAAATGCAAAGTGTCCTGCTGCCTTGGCGTCATGGGCATATTGCAATACTGTTACTCTTAATTTGGCCGGAACATACAATTTCGCCCCAATCCAAGCTAATCCATCACGGAGTGTACACTCATTTGAGTGGTTCTTAAACCACTCGTCAGTTTCCAGAGCTTCTTGTAATTTTTGAAGCAAATCTCCCGAGAGTTCTGGCTCGGCTTTTGCCTGTGCTCTGGTAGTAACTGGTACTGCCAATTGTGTCGAAGGGATAATAGGCTGAACCACTTCCTTTTTGATGCTGTTGTACTGAGGCAATCTGGAAAGTGCATCTGCCATGAAGTTCTTCCCACCAGGAAGGTAGCATAGAGTGAAATTGAAACGATTGAAATGTTGGGCCCAACGAGCTTGCTTTGGGGACAATTTACGTGGTGTTTTTAACGCCTCCAAATTTTTGTGATCAGTCCAAACTTCGAAAGGGTGCTTCGCTCCTTCTAAAAATTGTCTCCATGTTAACAGTGCCCATCTCACTGCGAAAGCCTCCTTCTCCCATATGGCCCATCTCCTCTCCGTTTCTGATAGTTTACGGGACATGTAGGCACAAGGTTGTAGTTCCCCTTCTGCATTCTTTTGCAAGAGTATTGCTCCCACAGCTACGTCGCTCGCGTCAGCCTGTACTACAAAAGGCTGTTCCATGTCTGGGTGTTTGAGTACTGGTTAAGCCACAAACAGCCGTTTCAATTTTTCGAATGCGGCTTGACACTCCATAGTCCATTCAAGTGGTTTCGAGGGTCTGGGTTTTACTTCACCTTTTGTTTTTAGAAGATCTGTAATTGGCAGTGCGATTTTTGCAAACGAGGGGATAAACTGTCTATAAAAGTTAGCAAACCCCAAGAAACTCTGTAGTTGTTTGCGGGTGCGTGGCGCGGCCCATTCCAATACTGCTCAGACCTTCTCAGGGTCCATCTCTATTCCCTCATGCGATATTCGATATCCAAGATAGTCGATTTTGTGTTGGTGGAATTCACATTTAGAAAGTTTGGCATATAGTTCAGCAGCCCTGAGTTTTTTCAGGACAGTTCGCACCAATTTCACTTGGTCGGCCTTGTTCTCAGAATAGATAAGAATGTCATCCAAGTAGACCAGCACCCCCTTATACAGGTGCTCATGCAATACTTTGTTGATCAATTGCATGAATACAGCAGGGGCTCCCTGTAAGCCAAAAGGGAGCACTCTGAACTGGAAACATCCCAGTGGGCAATTAAATGCTGTTTTCCATTCATCCCCCTCTTTAATTCTCACTCGGTAGTATGCTTCTCTTAAATTGAGTTTGGTGAAGACTTTTCCCTTCCCTAAGTGGGTTAACATGTCCTTCATGAGTGGGAGGGGGTACACATTTTCCACGCAAATGGCGTTGATATTTCTATAATCGACCACCAAACGAAAGGAGCCATATTTCTTTTCGCGGAACATCACTGGCGCCGCCACCTTAGGCTTGGCTCGTTTGATGAACCCCCGTTCAAGATTTTTGTCAATAAAATTTCACAATTCCCCTAATTCTTGAGGGGTCATGGGGTAGATTTTTGGTTTGGGAAGCTTCACCCCGGGGAGTATTTCAATGGTGCAGTCGGTAGCCCGGTGGGGAGGTAGCACGTCCGAGGCCTTTTCGCTAAAAACTTCCCGGAGATCCCAATACTCCTGTGGAATCTTCTCCTGCCCCTCAATATGGTCTATGGCCACTTCCGCTCTTTCTGGTTTTATATCGTCCTTCAGGGGTGAGCCTTCCCTCTCTGAAATCGGTTTTGCAGTGCCGATGCGCACGACACGTTGATTTTGAATTGCATGAATATGACTTGGGGGTTTCCGGAGAGAGTTGGGGAGTGAGTAGCAGCTTTGTGCCTGCTCTCCTTTTTACTCTCTATTTTTATCCCTTTTAAATCCTTTTAAAATATTCTTTTAACTTTTAAATCAATTTTAACCTTTATTTCCCCTTTTTACTTTTTATTCTCTATTTTTATTTTTAATTTTTAACTTTCAATTTTAATTTTAATTTTTAACTTTTTAACTTTTAGCTATCAATTTTACTATTCGAAAGGTTCACTTTTTATCCCAGCTTTTTACCTCAGCTTTTACTCCAGCTGGTGAAGCATTTAGTGATTGAGAGGAAGTAAGTCTTCCCTACTAAGCAAACCAGCTATCCATGGCAGCCATCCAGTGCTCAGACAACCTAAGATCCTGACTGTGGCTTATTCATATAGCAACTGATTTGCCCCAGGGAAGAACCTTTGCACAGTTTGACTGGTGTCCAGATGGCCTCTCGCAAGGGGAAGAAAAGAAAGACGGCATATTGCTCTCCAAACAGTAAGGAAGGTGGAACCAATCCTCAAAAGCAACAGAAGAGTGACGGATTTTGCCAGCCTTTGCACTCAACAGTGGGTCGTGCATCCTCCCCCCTTTCCCTGCCACTTAGCCGTGATGTTTTGGCATTGTTTGGGGATTCCCCCCTGGAGTGGGAATTGCAGGCAGAGGAGAACCAATCAGGAAGTCAGCTGGGAAGCTTGTGAACCCCTCTGCGTAATTTGATGACAAATGACTCAGCAACTTTGGGTGAATTGGCTCCAGGCCGGGACAAGGGCTTAGAGTCGGAGTTTTACAACCATAGTGAATTAGCTTTAGGACTTGAAAACCAGCTAAATGTTAGTACAAGGGATTTCATTAGCCGACACAGTATGCTCACTTCTCAGACAGTCTTGGCCATTTTTGACCAATTTGCAGAGGTGCGTTTAAAGTTGGACTCTGTGATCAATTTTATTGCTGTGGCACAGACGAAAAAGCCGCAGGTATGTTCAACTGGCTGTCAGACAGAATGACCCGGCCAGATGGTGCAACCGAGGGAAAGAACAAGCGGACAATATATTGACTGTAAGCATGGAAAAAAAGCAAGAGATGGTGAGCTGGTTGGACCTGAAATCCCACGGTACAGGAGTGGGGGGGGGGGGGACAGGCGATTATTGAAGGAGCAGATTGTATTGAATATATATAATTCTGAGATAAATGCGGGTAGATGGTCTTCAAAAAGACAGATAGTGACCTCTTTGTCACAGCTTACTCGGTGTGACAAGGGGGCAGTAGATTTGGCAGCATATGAACATCTTCCACAACATGATAATTATTTCAGAATTCTTTTTAAGTTCAAACAACAGCTCTTCCCAAGCCTGCTTATGCGAATGAGAGGATTCTTGGCTTATTATCAAATTTTACCTACCCAAGTTTTTTCTAGTGGTGAGGTCATCCCGCTAATTCAGAGAGCCCCTAGGGAGAGTGTGGCAGTGCATGGGACAGCTGTTTGGGAAAGTGGGACTGAATAGGGAAAGCAGGCTGGCCGAGGTAGGGAGGAGATTTAGCATTACAGAGGAAATGTCGGTTAGGGTTTTGGACCCAGCTGAAGTGAAACTTCCTTCAATTGGCTTGGTACAAGATGAGACATTCGATTCTGCCTGTTTGGAAACTTTTTCCTCACTTTCACAAATGGAGCAGCAAGAAGTACTTAAAAAACTTAAAGAGACGAGGAAGCTGCTGAAGCAGACTATTTCCTCTGCCGCTCCTTTAGCGTTGATAGCTCTACCCCCTTCAAGGCATGATGCAGCTCCGGAGAGTCAGCAGCCTATAAACCCAGGAAGCCTGATGCCCACGTCTATACAGCACAAGGTACCAGAGACAGTAGATTTGATAATACAAAGTATTGTGGGACAAACATCGGAGATGGAAGGCACCCAGGAAGGAATCCCCCAATCCCCCTTAGTGGCAAAGATGATACCAAGAAACGACACAAACGCGGTGCCTCATGCAAAATCATTTACCGTGGAGGCAGAGATTAATAGAGCCCATGGACCTGCAAGTCCGAAAGTAACAGGCAGTGCAATGACGCCCAAACAGACTTCTATTGAACTCAGGCAATTAAATGGGTGTGTGTGTGTAAATGAGGGAGGAGGGGTAGGAGAGATTATCCAAGAAGCCTGACTAGGAAATAGCGAGCAACCACGTCCTTCAAGAGTGCACTTCCTCTCTTGGAATGTGGAAGGATGGAGAGGAAGTTGGTGCACAGATGACTGTATTAAATTTTTAAATAGGTACCATGTAATTGCCTTGCAGGAGACATGGGTTAGCAGCGATGAGACCCCAATTGAGCTCCCCAGGTTTAATATTTGGCAGCTGCCAGCAAAGAGAGTAGCTAAAAAAGGAAGAGCCTCTGGAGGATTGGGCATCTTGGTAAAAGCCGAACTAGGATGGAAGGGAAACGAGATATGCTTGGAGGATGGCCCTCTATTTTTTCAAACAATCCATTTGGCATATGAAGGGAAGTCAATGATACTTGCAAATGTGTACGTCAACCCAGCAATGGGGGATTTGTGGGAGGCTCTAGAGGTAAAAATATTAGATATACGGAAAAAATTCACAAAAACACCTCTAATTTTGGCAGGAGACTTTAATGCGCGTGTAGGTCCCTCGTTGGAACCTTTTATTGAAAATGGTACAATTCCAGAGGGATATTTACATAACCAACAATCATGGGTCTCCCAAGACAGGAAAAAGAACAAAGATGGGGGGAAATTTCTAACAATGGTATACAACTGTAACCTCCAAATTGTAGGCCAGTACTCGGAGCTCAGAAGGTACCCCATAACTTTTTTTGGCCCCAAGGCATGTAGTTCTATTGATTATTTTTGTGTCTCTCACAGCCTAGTAGCAGGGGCAACTTCGGTCTTGACGTTACCAAGGCCAGAAAGTGATCACCTTCCGATTGCAACGTCCCTGGCAATCCCTTCAGATTTAAGGAAAAGGAATCAAACAATCCAACAAATAGGCCTCAACTTAGAAATAGCCCAAGAGAGAAGATTAACATGGAAGAGGGTTGCTAGCAAAGCAGTGACTGAATTCATGATTTCACCATGTATGGAAGCCTTAGCGCATATATGCGCAAACAGTACCGGTGAACAAGAGCCTATAGTTTGTTTTGCGGAAATATGCCATAAATTGAAGCATTTTTCCATGACTACCAAGCCAATGGGCCAGTCTGATTCTAGTAACTCAACATGGTTTTAAAATGACTGTAAGGTAAAGAAAAAACAGCTTAGGAAATCACTTAGGAGATACTTAAGCAGCCCAAACATGGAACTACAGAAGGAGTATACTACCATAAGGCAGAAATATAAGCAGCTACTGAAGAGAAAAAAGGCCTCCTATATCAACAACTTATGGGCTGGTCTAGAACAGGCAGCAAAGCTGGCCTCACCCACACTATTCTGGTTGGAGGTCTCAAAAATTATTAGAGACAGAAAACTAATAAGTGACCCAAACATTAGTGCAGAAAGATGGGAGAAGCATTTGGCCACGCCAGCAGCAGCGGATAGTTCCGATGAGCTTATATCCTCTCCAAGGTTGATACAGGAATATGAAGCCCTACCACAGTGGGAAGAAGTGTCAATCACGGAGGTGAGGAGTTTAATCTCCTCCCTGAAGACAAACAAAGCTCCAGGACAGGATGCGCTCCTGGCTTCGTTATTTAAAGATAACATAGCCTGGTGGGCGCCCGTCCTGGCGGGTTTCTTTACTTTTATCAATAGAACAGGGCAAATTCCTGCTAGTTGGCGTTCATCAATAATTATCCCCTTACATAAAAAAGGCTCTAGAGATAACCCAGATAATTTTCAATTAATTAGTCTAATCGATATTTCAGCAAAAATTTATGCTAAGCACTTGCTTCATAAATTAGAGGATTGGATAATGAGAAATAACATTTTAGCTGAAGAGCAGTCGGGTTTCAGGAGCGGAAGATCTACTATGGATAATTGTTTTGTGCTGCACCATCTAATAACAAAGTTTAAGTCTTGGAAAAAACCTCTGTATGTGGCATTCATAGATTTGAAGGCAGCCTTTGATACAATTGATAGAAAAATTTTATGGGATAAATTAGAGGCTATGGGAATAGAAAAGAAATTGTTATATTTAATTCGACTGTTATACACGGAAACCCAAGTAAGAGTTCGAGTGAATAGGTCAGGATCGGTAACAAATGCAATCCCATTAAAAAAGGGCGTCAGACAAGGTTGCACTTTAGCCCCAACACTTTTTAACTTATATTTAAATGACCTCCCAAAATGTCTGGAAGATACATCACTCCATGGGCCTAGTATAGGAACAAGACAGGTCAATTGCTTGTTATATGCCGATGATATAATTTTGTTGTCGGCCTCACAGGTGGGGCTACGAAGGTCACTTGGGAGGTTGGCAGCATATTGTATAAAAAATCGCCTGACAATTAATATAGAGAAATCAAAGGTAATGATATTTAGCAGTCAACAAAATATAAGGAGATGGGTTTTAAATGACAAAGAATAGAACAAGTTCAGTCATTTACCTATTTAGGGCTAGTATTTCAGACAAATAGCAAATGGAATAAGCAGGTAAAAGCCGGAGCTCGGAAGGCCATGGCTCGGATGGCTCAATTAAACAAACTTATTTTAGAGAAAACTCCATCTTCATTAATCCCAGTGCTAAAGGTCTTCCAGGCAAAAATCGAACCAGTACTTACCTATGGGGCAGAAATATGGGGGTCAGTTAAGCTGCCTGGGCTGGAAACCCCTCAAAATAAGTTCCTGAGGAGAACTTTGACAGTGTCCCCCAGAACCCCAGCATGTGTAGTAAGGGCAGAAACAGGAGTCCATGCGACTGACACTAGGGCCTTGTTGAAGACTGTTTATTATTGGTTGAGAATAATCGAGATGGAGGAAGGGAGGTTACCAAAATTAGCGCTAATGGAGCAGATTATCTCAAGTAATAAAAATAACTGGTTATCAAGAGTTCTGAAGCAGGTATCTAGCTCTGGTATCCCTTTAAATTGGCAGCAGTACGACTATAGGCAGATCCGAAATTGGATTGCACAGAGATTTAAGGACATAAGTGCCCAATCGGATATTGCACAGGTGACAGCAGTAAAAGTTTGCCCCTGGTTATCAGCCAATAAACAAATTTTCAAAATAGAAAAATATTTAGCTGTGCCTTTGTTTCCCGTCCTGAGAAGATTCTTTACATAATTGAGGTTGGACCAACTTGGAACAAATATGCTCTGGGGTAGATATAAGGGTATTCCTGTAAGGGAAAGGGTCTGTCTATGTGGGACGGGGGAAGTCGAAACAACGTCCCACGTAATTTTTGATTGCCCCCTATATTCAGACCTGAGGGAACATCAACTGGGCAGGATCTTTTATACCAGCACCCCTAAGTCTAAAGAGCACTTTTTGCGATATTGTTTGTTAGGTTCCAACTTGCAGTTGGTAAAATGGATTGCTAAATTTGTGGTAAAGTTGATGGGAAGGAGGACAAAGTTGGTGCAGCAAAATGTGGTAGATTGTAAGAATGATCACTTGATCTAACAATGTAATTTTAATAGCAGTTAACACTGATTGGGTAGAT
The DNA here is from genome assembly GCA_022577455.1 of Arizona elegans. Taxonomy (NCBI): domain Eukaryota; kingdom Metazoa; phylum Chordata; class Lepidosauria; order Squamata; family Colubridae; genus Arizona; species Arizona elegans. The sequence continues at coordinate 20,141,521 of JAKOOJ010000010.1, forward strand.
GCAGGGGCGACATTATAATATAATTTTAATTATATTTAAATGGTACTTTAAATTATTGTATTTTATCCCGATTTTATTTTAGATCGTATTTTATTCTAATTGTATTTTAATTGCAAGCTATTCCAATCTTACTTAATTTGTTTTACCAAACCTTTGTAATGATTTGTCTTTGTAATTCTGCACTTGATATGGCCCAAAGGGCTAATCAATAAATAAAATTGAATTGACCCCTGTCTTCCAATTTACCTGTGGGTTCCATTTACGAAGCCAGGGCAGTCCAAGTATGAGGGGTCTCTCCATGCCAGGGGCCACAATAAATCTGAGATTCTCTACATGATCTCCCAACTGCAATTCAAGGGGTTCGGTCATAAAACTGGCTGGGCCCCCTCCTGCAATCTATCCGTCTAACTGACAGAACGCAATGGGTCTTTTTAACGTTTTTAGTCTCAGTCCCATTTCCTCCACCACCTTGGGGCTAATTATGCACCTGGTGCACCCCAAGTCTAACAGGGTTAATATTTGGGCACGGGTCCCTGTGGATAGCACCCTTACTTCTACAGGGATGAGCAGGGGGTCTTCCGTGTGACTCACCCGATCGTCGGTGTCGGAATCGGAGTCTGTCTCGCTGTCGTCGCCGTTGGTCGGAGTTCCCAGCTCACCCTGGTTTTGGGGAGCGAACTCAATGACTTCTCCTTTCAGGGCAGTGCTGCGGGTCTTGGCGGGTATTTTGTCACCCTTCTTGGCCCCGGAGCCGGTAGCTTTTGGCACTGGTTTGGAGAAGCATTCGGCAGCCCGGTGTCCTTCCTTCCCACATTTGAAACAGGTGAAGGGCTTTGATGTGGGTTTGAATTCGGCCCTTCCCCCAGTCATTTTTGGTGCTCCCTTACGGTGGAAAGAAGATGACTGGTCCCCTGTACGCCCTCCTTGGAGTCGGCTTCGGGCCAGTTCGATCTCCACATCCTCAGCTACTGTGTACCAACTCTGCAAGTCTTCGGGGGGCCCCATACTTCTACAGTCTTGGTATATCTCTTCATTCAGCCCATCTTTGAAGCTCTCCAACAGAGCCATTTCTGACCACCCTGTCATATAGGGTGCCAGCTCGCGAAACTCTTGGATATACTCTGCCACAGGCCTTCGGCCCTGCTGGATGCCCTTCATCCCGAGTCTCGCCTTTCGTTCAGCTAAATGGTCTTCAAACCGCCTCCTAAGGGCCGCCATGAACTGGTGGTAATTTCTCAGTAAGGGGGAGTTATTATTGTGGAGGACCACCATCCATTCAGCTGCTAATCCCTCTAAGGAGTTCGTGACACTTCTCACTCGGGCGGCATCTGATACGTAGTCTTCCCCCCAGTCCTGCATGTGGTTCCACACTTGGGTCAGGAAAAACCCCAAGGTCTTCAGATTACCATCATATTTCCCAGGTAGGGGGGGAATTTTTGGCTTTTTACGTCTGCGGGGGGGGGGGGGTGCAAGGCTGGGGGTCCCTGGCCGGCTGCATCCCTCCCTTGAGCTGCCGAAGCCTGGGATGTTCCTTCCTCAGCTTCTTCCTCTCCCCCACAGGCTGTCTCTTCTGGCTCCCCCCTGGGGCCTTCTCCTCCCTTCTCCACAGGGAACCCAAAAGACTCACGGCTTTCCCGGCTTTTCTTGCTCTCTTTCACCTCACGGAGAAGTTGCAAGGCTTGTGCCAGCATGAAGCTTTCCTTTTGTTCCTGCAGCCAGACTGCCTCTTTCTTACGAGGTCGGGAGCTGGTTACTCCCCGGGGGGTCCCCCCCCAGTCCGGCAATCTTCCTACTCCTTTCGACCATCTGGCTTCTTCAGAGTCCAGCCGGAGTTTCTCCAACCATTCCGCATTCTCTCTCTTTTCTTGGAGGGCGGCTGCCGTGGAACCCTCTGCCCCCATCTGGTCTCCATCACTCTCTTGATCTGACATAATTTGGATTTACAGTCCCCTCGGTTTTTGTCCGGGATGACTGGAGTGAGTTCCAGCTTATTGTCAGGTATGCTTCCTTCAAAATCCAGGAAAGAAAGACCCAAACTCCATTTTTATAGAGATTAGTACTTTTACTGAAAATGAAGCGATCGCAACCCAGGTAAAGCTGGAACTAAGCAAAATGCGCGAAATTGCATCTAGAAAGCATCTCCCCCCCCTTGTCCATCGTCCATCATCCAATCCAAAGGTCTCCCAAAGGTCAGGTGGAATCACGTCTGGCAACGTCATCCATCAGGAATGTAATGACGGTTGGTCTGACGGCTCCTTTGGAGAATTGGTTTCGTTTCTTGAAAAGACTCCTCCTGCGTCCTTCCCCCCCTTCGCCCCTCTAACTGTTCCCCCCCCCGTTTCTTATGGCAGCTGAAGCAGTCAAAGCGGAGGCTGACAGTACTTTCAGTTCTACTGGGATGGTCATGGGTCCCCCATTCTGACTTACCAGGAGGTCCTCGTCGGAATCGGTTTCGGTTTCGCTGTCGGCGAGGGTCGGAGTTCCCAACTCACCCTGGTTCAGGGGAGCGAACTCAACAACTTCTACCCCTTTTAGGTCGGCTTCGTGGGATTTCACGGGTGTTTTGTTGGCTCTCTTCCCTCCACTAGGGGTTGCCTTGGGTCCAGGCTTAGAGAAACATTCAGCCGCTCGGTGCCCCTCCTTTCCACATCTGAAACACGTGGAGGACTTGGCCTTGGAGCCTGCTGGTCCCACTGCAGCCTTTGGAGCCACCTTGTGGAATGAGGAGGGTGGTTGGCTTCAGGTGCGCCCACCGCGGAAACGATCTCTGGCCAAGTCGATCTCCATGTCAGCGGCCAGCACGTACCAACTCTGCAGATCCCTAGGGGCCCCTCAGGAGCAGCAATCCTTGTAGACATCCACATTTAGTCCATCTTTATAGCTCTCCAGCAGGGCTACTTCTGACCACCCTCTCATGTAGGGTGCCAACTCGCGGAACTCCTAGGTGTATTCTGCCACCGATCTCCGCCCTTGATGTATGGACTTCATTCTAATTCTCGCCCTTCGCTCGGCTAACGGGTCCTCAAAGCGCGTTCTGAGGGCTTCCATGAACTGGTCATAATTCCTCATCAGAGGGGAATCTTCATTATGGAGTCCCACCATCCACTCAGCTGCCACCCCCTCCAGGGCCCTGGTAATGCACCTCACGCGTGCGGCATCTGAGGGGAAATCCTCCCCCCAGTCCGGCATGTGGTTCCACACTTGGGTTAAAAAGAATCCCAGTCCTTTCGGACCTCCCCCGTATCTCACTGATAGTAAGGGAATTTTGGGCTTTCGCCTCCGTGGCCTGCCCAGCAGGGGGGCCCTGGACCGCAGCAGCCGCTTGAGTTCCGGAGGCCTGAGCTGTCTCTTTCCGGGCTTGGGCTCTCTCTTCCACACAAGCAGCAGCCTCCGTTTCACCCCCGGGGCATTCATCCTCCCCCATGGCAGGCAATCCATACCTTTCACGGGCTCTATGACTCTCAGCAGCCTCTCAGTAGTTGCAAAACCTGGGTGATCAGAAGATTTTCTTTCTGCTCTTGCTGCCAGGCAGCATCTCCGCCTCGGCATCTGGTAGTTGTTACTCCTTGGGGGGTCTTCTCCAGCTCTGGTAACCTCCCCACGCCCAGCGACCATTTGGCTCTCTCTGGCTTTTCCTCCAGCTGTAAATCAGCCATCCACTCCAAAGCCTCCCAGCCAGGGTGTGACGGGGAAGTCGCAGCTCCCATCTGCTCTTGGTCGCTGTCTTGGTCAGACATTCTTTGCTCAGCCCCCACGGTAGTTTTCCGGGATGGCTGTTAATTGCAGACCTTGCTTAATGTCAGGTGTGCCTCCTTTCAATACTCAAGAAAGAAAAACCCCAACTCCATTTTCATAGAGAAAGGTACTTTTACTGAGTATGAACTGAATGCAACCAAAGAAAAGCAAGGTCTGAGGCAATAGGCGCGAAAATCACATATAGAAAGCATCCTTAAAACCCTCCCCCCAATCGTCCAGTCAGGATTATCCAATCCACATCCCCCCAGGGGTCATGTGGGGTGCAGCTTCCGATGGTGCCATCCTCCTGGTATGCCACGACGGTTGACCTTGAGTGGTTATCAGCGCTCTTCCCAGCTGCAGAGAAAATGCTGAGGAAAACTTTCTCCCCTTTTCTCCACCAGCTCACTTCCCCACTCCCAGACATCCAAACAGCTCCCCCCGTTACAATGGCAGCCGAGCAAGCAAGCAATAAAAAGGTGGAGGCTGACATTTTATTTCTGGATCTTGTCTAATACTTCTGTTTAGCACTTCCAATGTTAATATGAATAGCAATGGGGAAAGCGGACATCCTTGTCTAGTTTTTTTTTTTAAAAAAAATTTGATTTATATGCCGCCCTTCTCCGAAGACTCAGGGCGGCTTACAATGTGTTAAGCAATAGCCTTCATACTATTGTATATTTATACAAAGTCAGCTTATTGCCCCCACAACTGGGTCCTCAATTTACCTACCTTAGAAAGGATGGAAGGCTGAGTCAACCTTGAGCCTGGGGAGATTCGAACTGGTATAATTGCAGACAGCTGGATGTTAATTACGGTGCTTTAGACTGCAGAGCTAAACCAGGCTCTTAATGCCTGGTTTATATTAAAGTGCCTTTTTTATATTAAAATTCTCCATTCACTATAACTTTTGCAATTTGTTTGGAATAAATCGTCTTAATTGTGTTTAAACTTCTCGCCACAGTCCATACAATCTTAATTGTTGTAACATAAATTGCCAATTTACGTTGTCAAATGCTTTCTGTGCATCTAAAAAGATTAACGCCATTTGTTTTTCAGAGTCTACTTCATAATATTCCAGTGTGTCTAAAATAAGTCTTACATTGTTCTTAATTTGTCTTTTGGGTAAAAATCCATTTTGATCTGGGTGGATAAATTCAGGAGTTTTTTAAATCTTTCTGCTATTATTGATGAAAATATTTTATAATCAGCATTTAATAGTGATATAGGCCTATAGTTCTTTATCTGTGTTAAATCTGAGTCTTCTTTTGGGATTAATGTAATGTTTACTTCTATCCACGAATTTGGTATCTTAGCTTCTAATAGTACTTATTATAACATTGACAAGTTTAGTGTATCCTGTAAGTATTTATATACTTCTGCAGGTAATCCATCTGGTCCTGGTGTTTTGTTATTCTTTTGTTTTTTATCACCTCTGATAGTTCCATCATCATCGTTACTCTTTCATTTAACATTGTTTTCACGTTTTCAGACATTTTTGGTAATTTAGCTTTTTCTAAGTATTGCTTTATCTTTTCCTCCCAAATTTTTTCTTGATCGTATAGTTTCCCATAGAACTCCTGAATTATTTTCTTTTTAGTCTCATTTTGGTACTGTAAGGTTCCCTTCTCATCTTGTAGTTTGCTTATCAGTTTCTTATCTTTCTCCTTTTTAAGTTTATATGCTAGCCATCATCCTGGTTTGTTAGCGTTTTCAAAAACATTTTGTTTTGCTCTTTTAATTTGTTGTGTCAGTTCTTCTTTTTCCATTAAATTCAACTTATGTCTTATTATTTCCATTTGATTTTTTAAGTTTCTCTTTTGGGGCTCTTTTTGTAATTCTAATTCAGTTTTTTTGTGTTCTTCTAAACTACCTCCACCATCAAAATTCTTCCTTCTTCATCTGTGTAAATCTGTTTAGAATTTATTGTTTCCTTAATATATAAAGCTACCCCTCTTTTCTTTTGTTGTGCTGATGAAAAATATAGTTTCCTAATTTTTGGATATTCCAATAATTTACTGTGTTGTTTTTTTATGAGTTTCTTGAAGGAAAATTATATCTAGTTTTAATTTTTGTAGTCGTGTATAATTTTTTTTTCCTTTTCATGGGGGAGTTCAGTCCATTTATATTGATTGCAAAATCTTGATTTCCTCTTCCATCTCCTTTACTTGTATATAGGTGTCAGGTATGCTTCCTTCAGTATCCAGGAAAGAAACTCCCAAACTCAAGCATTTTGAAGAATTTGGTACTTTTACTGAATATGAAATGATAACAACCCAGGAAAAGCTGGGACTGAGCAAAACGCGCGAAAATGCCTCTACTAAGCTTCTCCCCCCCTCCTGTACATAAATCATCAGCCAATCCAAAGGTCTTCCAAAGGTCAGGTGGCAACACGTCTGGCAGCGTCATTCATCAGGAATGTGAGGCAGTTGGTCAGCCGTCTCCGTTTGAAGATTCAGTTTCGTTTTCTCATGAAGACACATCCTACCAGACAAGGAAAAAAAAAACCCCTCTCCTGTTGCTTCCCCCCCCCCCCCCAGCTTCATAACTAATCCCTCCCCCGTTTCTTATGGCAGCTGAAGCAGGAAAGCTGAGGCTGACATTCGGCCCCCCTTGCAGAAGAGATGTTATTCCTAAGTAAAGGGAAAGAAAAGAGAGAGAAACAGAATATATACAATAATTATGGTTTATCTGGGTATTTGGTATAGAACTGCTGTATTTTCTTGGGAGCTCGGACATCTTGTTTATTCACCCATTCAGCCTGCGATAAAGGAAAATGTTTCCAGGCAATCAGATACTGGACTTTCCCATGGTGTTTTCTCGAGTCCAAAATTTCTTTAACTTCAAAATGTTGCTCCCCTTCTATAAGAATGGGAACTGGGGGGGTGCTTTGATCAGGCCTTAAAGGAGATGAGTGTTCAGGTTTCAATAAACTAACATGAAATACGGGATGTATTCGTCTTAAGGTTTTTGGCAATTCCAATTCAACTGTTACTGGATTAATCAACCGAATCACTCGAAATGGTCCCACATACTTAGGCCCCAGCTTCTTGGACTTTTGGGTAGTCTGTAGGTATTTGGTCAACAAATAGACTTTATCACCCACTTTATACTTGTGAGCTGGGGACCTTTTCTTATCGGCTTGAGCCTTATGAGCCCGGTGTGCCTCATCTAATGCCTTCCGAGTCACTGCCCATGTGCTCTTTAATTGTTCAATCCAATCCATCAAGGAGGGATTCTGGGGATCATCTTGTGGTAACTCGGGAATGGGTACAAAATCCTGGCCCGATGCGACCTTAAAAGGGGTGAATCCGGTGCTGCTGTGTACAGAATTGTTATATGCCACTTCTGCAAATGGCAACGAGTCTACCCAATTGTCTTGTTGGTAATTTACGTAACACCTCAGGTATTGTTCTAGAACCCCATTGGTTCTTTCACAGGCCCCATTTGTCTGAGGGTGGTGACTGGAGCTTAACCCCTGTGCTGAACCTATTAATTTTAAAAACTCCTTCCAGAAACTGGAAGTAAATTGCACCCCCCTGTCGGAAATTATTCTTTTCGGAGATCCATGTAGTCGGTAAATTTGTCGAATAAACAATTTTGCGAGAGTTTTTGCTGAAGGGATCTTCGAGCAAGGGATAAAATGTACTTGTTTGGAAAACAAATCAGTCACTACCCAAATAACAGTGCAACCCTCACTATTTGGTAAATCTACAATAAAATCCATAGATATTTCCTTCCATGGGGCGTTCGGTCTAGCCACACCTTGCAACAATCCAGGGGGTTTTCCTGGAGGTCTTTTAGCCGAGGCACAGGCTGGACAGCTAGCTACATATGCCTCTATGTCCTTTTTAAGTGCAGGCCACCAAAACTGTCTCTTAACAAGATGCAGTGTCTTGACAAACGCAAAGTGTCCTGCGGCCTTAGCATCATGAGCATATGTTAATACAATTGTTCTTAAAGTGGCTGGAACGTACAACTTTGATCCAACCCAAGCTAATCCGTCACGAAGTGTGCATTCATTCGAGTGATTCTTAAACCACTCGTCGGTTTTTAGAGCTTCTCGCAATTTTTCAAGTAAATCTCCCGAGAGTTCTGGTTCGGTTTTACTCTAAGCTCTGGTACTAACAGGTGTTGCTAACTGTGTCAATGGAATCATTGGTTGAACCAACTCCTTCTTGATGCTGTTGTACTGTGGCAGTCTGGAAAGTGCGTCCGCCATGAAATTTTTTCCTCCAGGAAGGTAACGTAGAGTAAAGTTGAATCGCTTGAAGTGTTGGGCCCAGCGAGCCTGTTTTGGTGATAGTTTGCGTGGTGTTTTCAGTGCTTCTAGATTCTTATGATCAGTCCACACCTCGAAAGGGTGTTTCGCCCCTTCTAAAAATTGTCTCCATGTTAACAACGCCCATCTAACTGCAAACGCTTCTTTCTCCCATATGGCCCATCTCCTTTCCGTGTCTGATAGTTTACGCGACGTGTAAGCACAGGGTTGTAATATCCCGTTCTCATTCTTTTGCAAGAGTATTGCTCCTACAGCGACGTCGCTAGCATCAGCTTGTACTACAAAAGGTTGTTCCATGTTGGGGTGTTTGAGCACTGGTTCAGCTGCAAACAGTCGTTTTAGTTTCTCGAAAGCAGCCTGACATTCCATAGTCCATTCTAGTGGTTTCGAGGGTTTGGGTTTTACTTCCCCTTTGGTTTTTAGCAAATCTGTAATTGGCAGTGCGATTTTTGCGAAAGAGGGGATAAATTGTCTATAAAAATTTGCAAACCCTAAGAAACTCTGTAATTGTTTACGGGTGCGTGGTGCGGCCCATTCCATCACGGCCCGGACCTTTTCCGGGTCCATCTCTATTCCTTCATGCGATATACGATATCCAAGATAGTCGATTTTGTCTTGGTGAAACTCACATTTAGAAAGTTTGGCATAGAGTTCAGCTGCTCTGAGTTTATTCAAGACTGCTCGAACCAGTCGTACATGGTCGGCCATGTTGTCAGAATAAATTAGAATATCGTCCAAATAGACCAAAACCCCCTTATATAGGTGCTCATGCAACACTTCGTTGATCAACTGCATGAAAACAGCTGGAGCTCCTTGTAGTCCAAAAGGGAGTACTCTAAACTGGAAACATCCCAGTGGGCAATTAAATGCTGTCTTCCATTCATCTCCCTCTTTTATTTTCACTCGGTAGTATGCCTCTCTTAAATCCAGTTTGGTGAAAATTTTTCCCTTCCCTAAATGGGCCAACATGTCCTTCATAAGTGGGAGGGGGTAGACGTTTTCTACACAAATGGCGTTCATGTTTCTATAATCAACTACTAATCTGAAGGAGCCATCTTTCTTTTCGCGGAACATCACTGGTGCTGCCACTTTGGGTTTGGCTCGTTCGATGAATCCACGTTCTAAGTTTTTATCGATGAAATTCCGCAATTCCCCCAATTCCCGAGGTGTCATGGGGTAAATTTTTGGTTTGGGAAGCTTCACCCCAGGGAGAATTTCAATGGTGCAGTCAGTGGCTCTGTGGGGAGGCAGGGCATCTGATGCCTTTTCACTAAACACTTCCTTGAGGTCCCAATATTCTTTAGGAATTTTTTCTTCTCCCTCAATATAATTAATGGCTACTGCCACCCTTTCCGGCCTTATGTTGTCCCTTAGGGGGCGCCCTTCCTTTTCTGGAGTCGGTTCTGCCGTACGAATGTGCAGGACCCCTGTCTTCCAATTTACTCGTGGATTCCATTTACGAAGCCAGGGCAGTCCTAAAATGAGGGGCCTTTCCATTCCAGGGGCTACAATAAAGCTGAGCTTCTCTATATGATTCCCCAACTGCAGTTCAAGGGGTTCGGTCATAAAACTAGCTGGGCCCCCTCCTGCAATCGACCCGTCTAATTGACAAAATGCAATGGGTCTTTTTAAAGTTTTCAGTCTCAGTCCCATTTCCTCCACTACCTTGGGGCTAATTATGCATCTAGTGCACCCTGAGTCCAACAGGGCTAACAATTGCGCGTGAGTTCCTGTGGAGGGCACCCTTACTTCTACGGGGATGAGTAAGGGTTCTTCCGTGTGACTCACCCGTTCGTCGGTGTCGGAGTCGGAGTCCGTCTCGCTATCGTCATCGTTGGTCGGAGTTCCCAGCTCACCCGAGTTCCGGGGAGCGAACTCAACGACTTCTCCTTTCAGGGCAGTGCCGCGGGCTTTGGCGGGTATCTTATCGCCTTTCTTTTGGCCGGGCCCGGTGGCTTTTGGCAGTGGTTTGGAGAAACACTCGGCCGCTCGGTGACCCTCCTTCCCACATTTGAAACAGGTGAAGGGCTTTGACTTGGGTTTGAATTCGGTCTTCCCGCCAGTCATCTTGGGCGCCCCCTTACGGTAGGAAGAGAATGACTGGTCCCCCATTCGTTTTCCTCGGAGTTCGCTCCGTTTCAGCTCGATTTCCACATCCTCAGCTACTATGTACCATCTATCCAAATCATCGGGAACCCCCATGCTTCTACAGTCTCGATATATCTCTTCATTCAATCCATCTTTGAAACTCTCCAAAAGAGCCATCTCTGACCAGCCTGTCATATAGGGTGCCAGTTCACGAAACTCTTGGATATACTCTGCCACCGGCCTCCGGCCCTGCTGAATGCTCTTCATTCTGAGTCTCGCCTTTCGTTCAGCTAAATGGTCTTCAAACCGTCTTCTAAGGGCCCTCATGAACTGGTTGTAATTTCTCAGCAAGAGGGAGTTGTTATTGTGGAGAACCACCATCCACTCAGCAGCTACTCCCTCTAGGGCATTCGCGACACTTCTTACTTTCGCCGCTTCTGTCTCGTAGTCCTCCCCCCCAATCCTGCATGTGGTTCCACACTTGGGTCAGGAAAAATCCCAAGGCTTTAGGATTCCCATCAAACTTCCCAGGAAGGGGGGGGGGATTTTTGGCTTTTTACGTCTGCGGGGGTGGGGGGCCTGCAAGGCTGGGGTTCTCTGGCCGGCTGCATCTCTCCCACGAGCTGCTGAAGTCTGGGACGTTCCCTCTTCAAACTCTTCCTCTCCCCCACAGGCTGTTTCTCCTGGCTCCCCCCTGGGGCTTTCTCTCCCCCTCTCCCCAGGAATTTCAAAAGACTCACGATTTCTTCTGCTTTCCTCTACATCACGGATAAGCTGCAAGGCTTGGTCTATCATGAGACGTTCTTTTTGTTCTTGCATCCACACTGCCTCTTTTTTCCGGGGTCTGGAAATTGTCACTCCCCGGGGATCCTCTCCCCAGTCTGGCAGTCTTCCCACTCCTTTTGACCATCTAGCCTCTTCTGTCTCCAAACGGAGTTTTTCCAACCATTCTGCAGTCTCCTTTTCCGACTGGAGGGCAGTTGAACTGGCTGCCCCCATCTTCTCTTCTCCATCACTCCCCCGATCTGACATATTCTGGATTTACAGTCCCCTCGGTTTTTGTCCGGGTTGACTGATTGTGAGTCCCAGCTTAATGTCAGGTATGCTTCCTTCAGTATCCAGGAAAGAAACTCCCAAACTCAAGCATTTTGAAGAATTTGGTACTTTTACTGAATATGAAATGATAACAACCCAGGAAAAGCTGGGACTGAGCAAAACGCGCGAAAATGCCTCTACTAAGCTTCTCCCCCCACTCCTGTACATAAATCATCAGCCAATCCAAAGGTCTTCCAAAGGTCAGGTGGCAACACGTCTGGCAGCGTCATTCATCAGGAATGTGAGGCAGTTGGTCAGCCGTCTCCGTTTGAAGATTCAGTTTCGTTTTCTCATGAAGACACATCCTACCAGACAAGGAAAAAAAAAACCCCTCTCCTGTTGCTTCCCCCCCCCCCCCCCAGCTTCATAACTAATCCCTCCCCCCGTTTCTTATGGCAGCTGAAGCAGGAAAGCTGAGGCTGACAATAGGTCTTATTCTCCTAGTTGTTCTTATTTGTCTTTGGTCTTTTGCTCTTGCTCCTTCTTCTGCTTTCTCCATTTCGCTTTCTTCTTGCTGTATACTCCCCTCCGCTCTTATTGGTTTCTCTCGCCCAGTGGTGAAATCCTCCACGGTTTGCCACCGGTTCGCTGCCTGTGCGGAAAAAGGAGGCTTGGGAAGGTAAGTAGAACAGCGAGGGGGGCAACAGCTGTGCCGTGTGATATAGATTCACTAGAAAGTAGGATTTCCTGCTTTCTAGCGATTTTAAATCGTGTGGCACAGCTGATCATTAGAAATACCAGTTCGGACCAACTGGTAGCTTTTTTTTACGACTGGTTCACTGAACCGGTAGCTTTTATCACTACCGGTTCGCCCGAACTGGTGCAAACCGGTAGGATTTCACCACTGCTCTCGCGTCTCACATACCATTTCTCCTTGTGCTTCTTGTCCCTCATTTGTACTAAAATAGCTATCATAGAATTCTATCGCTTTATCTAACGAATCCAATCTGTGTCTTTTACCATCCCAGTTAACTAGTATTCCCTCTGGTACCAGCCATCTAAAGTTTACATCTCTTTTAATCAGTTTCACAGTCAAGAATTGATATTGCTTCTGTAAATCTCTTACCCTTCTAGGGATCTGTTTCAAGACCACAATTTCTTTTCCTCTGTATTGCAGTGGTTCATCTGTTGCCTTTTTAAGTATTTCATCTCTTGTTGATTTTTAAACAAATCTCATATGCACCTCCCTTGGAAGTTTGTGTTGCCTCGTGTCTTCTCGTGCCTGACTAGGTGGCTCAGTGGCTAAGACACTGAGCTTGTCAATCAGAAAGGTTGGCAGTTCGGTTCTTCAAATCCCTAGTACAGGTCTCCTGCGTGAGCAGGGGTTGGACTAGATGACCTCCAAGGTCCCTTCCAACTCTGTTACTGTGTGTGTAGCTCGTATTTATTCTAAATATTTCAACTATCTCTGCATCCATCTCTTGTTTTCCAATCTCTGAGGTGTTTGCCAACAACTCTGTTACCACTTCTGGGAGGTCTTCCTCTTTATCCTCTTCTATGTTCTGAAATCTTAGAAGGTAAGCCGCCTTTTCCATCTCTCACATTATCACTGTTTCTTCCAGGTCCTTATTCGCTTGTGTTAATTTTTTTTATTTATTTCATCTACTTTTTTCTCAGCTTCTTCTGATTTCTCCTCTATTTTCTGGATCCTTTGTTCATTTTTTGTTATCATTTGCTGAAAGTTCCCTATTCTGTCATCCATATTATGAATCTGTTCCTTCATCTCTCCCATATCGGTTTTCATCTCATTATGATTCTTTGCCATGGCCTCCTGGATAGACTGGAGTGCCATTTGTATTTCTTTTTGAAATGTATTTGTTTTTTTCCTGTTGTATCATAGTGTCTATTGATCTTTGATTTGATGGACTAGAAGCAGCCAACGTTGGTGTAGAAGATGCTTTCTTTCCAATTCTAGTTAAGTTAGGAACACTTGTCATTTTTCTCTTTTCCCTATGGTCTTATCCTATAATCGTACCCATTTCCCTTAACCTCTAGTATCAAATCTATTAAAAGAGAAAAAGACAATAAACCCAGATAGCCCACCAAAGCCACAATACCCCAGTGGTCCAAGAAGCTAAGGAGCAAAAAGAAAACACCAAGTTCCAGTTCACTCAGTCACAGAGTATTTCCTCAAGGCCAATTATATTTGTAATCCACAAGTCAGTCTATTAGAAAGGTAGAAGGAAGACTTCTTTAAGATCAACATCTATATCCTTGTCATCTGTCAATTAATATTTGTAATCCAGGGTAATATTTGGAAAAAAACCCAGGAAAGTATTTGTAATCCAAAAGGCCCGCCAAATTCCCCAGTGCCTCAATACAAAATATCCAGCAGACCAAAAAAACGCTTCACTTAGTCTCAAAACAATACCAGGCTGTTCCACTCTATCAAGAGTATTTGTAATCCACAAAAGTAAAAAGAGTTGGCGTTTCCATAGACTCATTATCACCCAGCAGCAAGCAAAAGAACTTTGCAACTGTCCTCTTATCAGTACCAAGTCTGTTGTTGTTATACCTTCTTGCTTCTATAGTCTCTGTATTTTTCTATTTATTAACTTGTGTAATATCTTTTCCAGTCAGTAAGTGTCACCCTAACTCTTTTCTCACTTATACAGTAAAGTTTTAAAAGTTCTCATTAAAAGTTTACTATACTATTCCAAATAGAAAAAGGAAGAAGAAAGTATTGTCCATTTCTTAAGTTATTTTCACAATATTATAATGTCCAGTCAAGTCTTTCCCTTTTGTTTTAGTTTAATATCTTCCCATTAAAATTGACTATTTTTTTTTGGATCTGTCATTTGGCTCCGAATCTAACTCACCACTTTTTTTTTTAGTGAAAACAATCCCTCCCTCCCTCCCTCCTCTATGGAGTCCAAATTTCCAAAAGCTTTTTAGGGGATAGTCTCTGTGGTAGAGATTAGAAGATTCTCACCCAGATAATAATAATAACAACAACAACAAGAACAACTTAATTGTCATTGTACGTGTATACACAGTATACCCATACAACGAAATTCAGTTAACACCCAAAAACCAGGTCCAACACGCATAACAATCCCCAAACACATTCCCACCCACCACAATTCCTCACCCCTAAACCACCCAAACATCCACACAACAAACTAAGTAATACTGTCCAACAGCTCACTGATGGTGGCCCTTTAGTTCATTGTTGAGTGCAATTATAGCTCTGGGATAAAAACTATTCAGAAAACATGTGGTCCAAGTTTTAATTGTTCTGTATCTTCTGCCAGAAGGCAACAGTCCAAAAAGATTGTAAGCAGGATGGGAAGAGTCTCTGAGAATGTTATGCAACTTTCTCAAACAGCGAGATTCGAAGATGTTGTCCAGGGCTGGTAGCTGTAGTCCGATGATATTCTGGGCAGTTTTAATGATTCTCTGTAGAGCATTTTTGTCTGCTACAGAGCTGCTCCCATACCATGCAAGAATGCCGTATGTCAGGACACTCTCAATGGTGCTGCGATTGTAGGACAGAAGTAGATGCTGAGACAGATTTATCTTCCTGAGCATTCTCAGGAAGTACAGCCTCTTCTGTGCCTTCTTCACAAGCACGTTAACATTCATAGTCCATGAGAGGTCCTTCGAGATATAAATGTCCAGAAATTTAAAACTACCCACCCTCTCCACCTCCTCACCATTTATGTAAAATGGTAAATGTACATCTCTCTTCCTCCTGAAGTCGATTATAAGTTCTTTAGTTTTTGTGGTGTTAAGTGTGAGATTATTTTCATTACACCACAATGTCAGCCCTTGTACTTCCTTCCTGTAAGCAGAGTCATTGTTGTTATTAATGAACCCCACCACTGTTGTGTCATCCGCAAATTTAATAATTGTGTTGGTGTTATACAATGGGGTGCAGTCATGTGTGTACAAGGAATAAAGGAAAGGGCTTAGCACACAACCTGGGTGGGGGGGCTTCTGTGCTTAGTATCAGAGTAGAGGATTGGTGAGATCCCATCCTTAGTGACTGTGGCCTATCTGTCAGAAAATCCCTTATCCACAAACAAATCCTCTGATTTATACCCAAATTGGACATTTAAAAAAAACAACCTGTTGGGTAAAATGGTGTTAAAGGCAGAGCTATAATCCACAAATAACAGCCTCGCGTATGTCCCCTGTTGTACCAAATGATTCAATACAGTGATTCAAGATCTGGTACACTGCTCTCAAATCGCCATTTCATGCTTCTTGTCCCGGTTGTCACAGCTTTGGTCTGGCCGTAATGGCCATCTTCTCTGCCACCGGTCAGAAGGGTTCCTTTGGATCTAGTGAGGAGACCGCCATCCCCTCATGATTGACAAAGAGTCCCCTCTATCTTTGTCACCCCTCCAGGGTGGCTTTGGCCCTGTAGGACCTCTTGGCAGGCAGGAATCATCTGGGTTTCGCAGAGCTACGCTCACCCGCATCTGTATCACCACGACGCCAGCCAGAAAAATCTATTATTCTATTCTAAGATCACTGTGTGGTAAGTTGATTGGGGTTTATGAACTGCCAAGTGAAAACCACTAATGTAAACATTTGAGAGCATTTCTTAATCTGATACCTTGATGTGTTGCATTACAACTTCCAGAATTAGCCTCTTAATTTAATGGTACAATGACCTTAGGTAATTCATGTCATACTTTTCTTACAGAATTATAAGGATGGTTGAGATAATGTATCTGGTATGCTTTGACTGCTCACAAAGAAGCAATATAATACTTCAGCATTTACTGAAGTATTGACATTTTCCACAGTTCACTGTCCCCTATTTTCATGGCACATCTTTTAATAGAAGGACATAGCCAACCAGCAATTTAGATTCTTCCCCCTCCATGTGCCCCTGCCTTGTAGAACCCACATATATATTTTAAAAAGGCTTTTTAAGGAGTATTGATTCTCAGAAAGCAGATGCAAATAGCGTTTGCTGGAGCACTGTGTCAAATGCCTGCTTTTACATTGGTGGCAAAGGAGATGAGATTGCACAGTGCATTTCCCTTTTTTCAACATCTACCTCAACCAGGGTGCTCATCTTTTTCAGAATGGGATGACTCACAGCAGCCAGGTAGGTGTGGATGGGTGGGTGGGGCATGGATGGGTGGGTGCGGCTGTCTGAGTGCTGACAGGTGGGCGTGGATGGGTGGGTGTGGCCAGGTTGGCACAGAGGAGTAGGGCCGGCTCAGCGCAGATGACTCAGCATGGCTGGGTGGACGTGGACAGGTGGGTGCCACCAGGTGGGCATGGGCAGAACAAGTTGCCCCTGGCAACTGGACATGGGGCCAACTTGGCAACCCACCAGAAGAAAAATCACCCAGAGACATGCCAGCAAATGGGAAGTGGGAAAGCGGCAAGTTTTGCAAGTAAAGGAAAGGGGAGGGAGGATTTCTCTCACCACCACCCCTTGCAGAAATGCTCCGTTTTCCATTCTCAAGACCCACTTTCTGAGGAGAGGTTTCCCTGCAAAGTTTGGGGGCTGGTTCAAAACATAGAGCACATGCGGATGATGAGTTCTGGATGTGGCTTCTACATTTATTTAGAGTTATAAGCCCTCACTGTTATGTATTGATACTTTTAAGCGGGAATTTCAAACCTGCCTTCGTTTCTGATTGGCTGACAGTCCCTCCTGGATTGTATATAAGGAGGGCTGCAGCCTCTGAGTTTTTGCTGAAGTCTCACTGTATATTAAAGAGCTGTTGTCACTTGCTTGCTTGTGCCTCTCGTTATTCCCGAACCACTTCATTGGCGACGAGGATGGGATAGAGGCTACAAGAAGCCAACCAGTGAGACCACGAGCTTCAGCTAGGCGACGAGGCGAACCACAGGAGGCATACCAAACATGTCTGCCTACGTTCCGCCCAAGCCTTTTGATCCGACCCGCGAAAAATGGGTCTCGTACCTAACAAGGTTCGAATGCTCGCTTGAAGCCAGCGACATGCAGGGCCTCTCTGCTAATCGAAAGAGAGCCCTCTTCCTAAGCCACTGCGGACCGGACGTGTTCGAGATGGCCGAGTCACTGTGTGAGCCAACGCCGGTTCAAACCGTCTCCTGGGACACCCTGATGGCAACTCTCCGGGCTCACTACGCTCCCGTCCCCTCCAAGTTCGTGCAACGATACCAACTCAGACAGCGCGTTCAACGTGAGGGAGAACCGGTCAGCGCGTACATGGCTAGCCTGAGAAAAGCCGCAACCCATTGCGACTATAGAGACTTGGACGATGCGTTGCTTGAGCAACTTATCTGTGGTGTTCGGGACATTAGGCTGCAAAGGCGCCTGCTCGCCAAGCCTGATTTGACGCTTGCTGGAGCCCTAGATGAAGCCAGGGCTCATGAAGCCTCCACAAAAGCCGCAGAAACGCTGCAGCATCCGCTGACCAGCAAAGACAGCCCCAAGTCTGCCCCGGTGCACAGAGAAGACGCCTGATCCAGCTCGGAGTCCGAGTCGGATGAGGACGTCTTCCGAACGGAGCACCAGAGAAAAGACACTGGCAGCCCCCAGCGAAGCTGTCCCAGCTGTGGCGGGCACCATGATAGACTGTCCTGCAAATACAGAGAGGCTATTTGCAGGCGTTGCAAGAAAAAAGGGCACTTGGCGCGAGTCTGTAGAGCCATTCTGCCCAGAAAACACCAACCACGTGAGCGCCGCAGCCAACCGGAGTCAGCGCGCCAGAAGCAGCCAATGAGAGAAGGCGGCGCGAAAAAACGGCGCGAATTTGAACCGCGAGATGGCCGCAGCATACATATCGACCAGGCCAGCACGGTGATCGAGGACAAAGTCAGCACGGTGGTCGAGATCAACGGAAAGCCATGCTCGATGGAGATCGACACCGGATCAGCTCTCTCCATAATGTCGTGGGCGACCCTAAAGACCCTCCTGCCGTCGTTCCGGAAGGACCAGCTCTCCAAGCAGAGACTGCGCATCCTAGACTACCAGGGGAACCGAGTCCCCCTCGAAGGCGTGGGCACGTTCCGAGTCACCTACGGAGACTATGAAAGAGACCTGCCGCTGACCATCGTCACAAAGCAGCTCCCTAGCCTTCTGGGCATGGGGTGGTTCCGAGCCCTTGGCATGGGCTTCACCGGCGTCCACCTGATGTCCAAATCGACTCTGAAAGACAGTCTCCTGTCCGAGTTCCAGGACGTCTTCGGGGACACATTGGGCAAGTATGTGGGGACCCCTATTTCACTAAACTTAGACCCCAACGTAGCCCAAGTAAGACTTAAGGCCAGACGAGTGCCGTTCGCATTGAAACCGAAGATCGATGCGGAACTGGACAAATTGATTAAGCAAGGGGTGTTGGTTCCCGTTGACCATGCCAAGTGGGAAACCCCTATAGTGACCCCAGTAAAGTCCGACGGCTCAATAAGAATTTGCGCCGACTACAAGTGCACGATCAACAAGGCCTTGCAGCCGAGCGCCTATCCAGTGCCGATCGTGCATCATCTACTACACTCCCTGGGGCCCGGAAAATTTTTTGCCAAATTAGACCTGGCCCAAGCCTATCAGCAGTTACCAGTTGACGATGCCACGGCAGAGGCGCAAACAATTGTAACTCATAGGGGTGCATTTAAATGCACCAGGCTCCAGTTTGGGGTGAGCGTCGCACCCGGCCTATTTCAAAGCACCATGGAGCGCCTTTTGCAAGGACTCCCAGGAGTGGTGCCCTATTTCGATGACGTTCTAGTCAGCGCCCAGGACGAACGTCAGCTAGGGGACAGAGTAAGGAACGTCCTGTCCAGGTTCAGAGAAGCGGGACTGAAACTTAAGAAAAACAAGTGTATGATTGCTGTCCCCTCCGTTGAATTTCTGGGGTACAGGGTGGACGGCACAGGCATCCACCCTACCGAAAGCAAGGTGAGAGCTATTAAGAGCGCACCTGCCCCCAAATCCAAAGCGGAGCTCCAAGCCTTCCTTGGACTGCTCAATTTTTACTCCATGTTCCTGAAGGACAAAGCCACGGTTGCAGATCCCCTACACAAGCTTCTAGGGAAGAATGTACCATGGGTCTGGGGGAAACCACAGGCAGCCACTTTTGAGGCAGTGAAGAAACTCCTATCTGAGGACAGCTTCCTGATTCAGTACAATACAGCGCTGCCGCTTGTTTTAGTTTGTGACGCCTCCCCCGTAGGAGTTGGTGCCATCCTAGGCCATAGACTGCCGAACGGCCTAGAGGTGCCCATTGCGTTTTACTCTCGCACCCTGTCCAGCGCAGAGCGGAACTATAGTCAGTTGGACAGAGAGGCTCTGGCTGCGATTGCGGGGGTTAAAAAGTTCCACGAATACCTCTATGGCCGAAAATTCGAACTTGTGACTGATCATAGACCCTTGCTAGGACTTTTGGCGGGCGATAGGCCAACCCCCGCTGCCCTTTCCCCTCGTTTGACCAGATGGGCCATTTTTCTGTCGGCCTACTCGTATCAGCTCGTCCATCGACCTGGCCGAACCCTGGGTCATGTGGATGCTCTTAGCCGCTGCCCCCTTCCCGACCTACTTGACAACCCAACGCCGGAAGCCTCCGTTCTTTTGTTGGACACTTTGACTTTGGGCCCTATCTCCTCTTGCGAGGTGGCGAAAGCCTCGGCTAGAGACCCAATCATCCGTACTGTTATGGGTTGGGTACTGAAGGGGTGGCCGGTCAAGGTGGACGGAGGGGAGTATCAAGGTTATGCCAACAAACGCAACAAACTGTTTATGCAAGGGGGTTGCTTGCTGTGGGGTGACAGGGTGGTAATTCCAACGAAGCTACGGAATAGAGTTTTAGAGTTGCTGCACGAAGGGCATCCGGGCATTGTTAGGATGAAATGCTTAGCCCGCAGTTATGTCTGGTGGCCCAACATGGACAAAGTCATTTCCGAGTGGGTGGGGAAGTGCAGACCCTGCCAGGAGTCTCGTCCCGATCCCCCAGTAGCGCCCATCCGAGAGTGGGAGAAACCAAAAGGCCCATGGGGGAGGATCCACTTTGATTTTGCCGGCCCTTTCCACGGGCAAACGTTCCTAATAGTTGTTGATGCCTACTCAAAGTGGCTCGAAATCATCTTAATGCCATCAACAACGGCCGAGGCAGTTATCAAGGTCCTAAGGAAGTTGTTTGCCACCCACGGCCTGCCGGATACCCTGGTATCTGATAACGGCCCTCAATTTACGGCAACTCTTTTTGAAGGCTACTTGGCCGGACTGGGCATCCGCCATGCCCTATCAGCTCCGTTTCACCCGGCTTCGAACAGATTGGCTGAACGCTTTGTTAGGACAGCCAAAGAAGCACTGTCCAGATTAGACAATGGGGACTGGCAGGCCAGAATAGACCAATTCCTAGCAGTCCAGCATGCCACACCATGCACAGCAACAGGGAGAAGCCCAGCAGAGCTCCTCATGGGCAGGAAGCTCAGGTGCGTGTTAGACAGGCTTCACCCTAACTACTCGCACGAAAACTTCAAGGGAGAAACCTGTGGCTTAAGACAGTTTCAGGTTGGGTCCCCGGTGTTCGCTTGCAATTATGCCAGCGGACCTCTATGGGTTGCAGGAACCATAGTGGGTATAACAGGCCCAAAATCGTATACAGTAGACGTAGGGGTGGACAGACTCTGGAAGCGCCACATAGACCAACTTAGAAAAAGGGTGGTCGGCGAGGCAAACATCAATTTAGACATCTCCGAACCTAACTATAACAACTTTCCCAAAACAGCTAACTCAAGCCCGGGTTCGCGAGAATACTTAGCTGACAAGCCCTGGTTCCAGCGCTGCCCCAGCGAGTCGCCACTCCCAGCCGGGGATAACCACGCCCCGGACAAAATCCAGGAGGTTCCATTGGCGGAGCCGGGAGAGACGGAGAGTCCCTCCGACCAGCTCGACGCCCCACCAGACACTGAACTGCGCAGGTCAACTAGGGCGAGAACTCGTCCTAAGCACCTGCGAGATTTTGTGTGTACATATGTTAATTTCTGAGTATTAGTGCTTTCTGGGAAGGGAGGGGTGTTATGTATTGATACTTTTAAGTGGGAATTTCAAACCTGCCTTCGTTTCTGATTGGCTGACAGTCCCTCCTGGATTGTATATAAGGAGGGCTGCAGCCTCTGAGTTTTTGCTGAAGTCTCACTGTATATTAAAGAGCTGTTGTCACTTGCTTGCTTGTGCCTCTCGTTATTCCCGAACCACTTCACTCACAAAGCAGAAGTCTTTTTGCAGCAATCTCACTGAATCAGGGGAAGGGCTTCATCATTCCCTATTTGGTCAAATAGGCAGAAATGGGGAAGGGGAGGGAGGAAATGGAGGAGGAGATAAACAGAAGGAGTGGAGGGTGGATATTTTATATTTTCACTGCAGTTTGACATAGTTCTTGCTGTGACTCTTCCACCCCCCCAAAAAATACCCTAACAATTTGATTTTGGATACCACGTTCCATCTCTAAGTTCTGATATTTTTTTTTGAATAAGAGGCAAACTAGTTTTAAAGTTCTATACCACATGTTATGCTTTCTTTGTATTTAGACTCTGGCACTAAATCTGGGTACTATATTTTTAGATTATCCTGATGCATTTAATAAAAGCCCGTATTATTTTTCTGCTTCTTATTCCAGCCATTTATTTCTCTTGCCCTGCTTCCACATGTAGGTGTTGGGAAACTTACACTGCATAGGAGATGTACCAGTTTGTTTTCTTTGGTTTCCTGACTATATTTGCCTATGTCTTCCTTATCAGTGTTTCTCATAGTTAAGGCAAAATGTCATAAACTAGGGGTGTCAAACTTGAGGCCCATGGGGTGCTTAGATCTGGCCTGCGGGGCAGCCCTGGAAACATCGAAGGACATCGAAGGACCGGCCCGCGGTGCATCTGCCAGTGAAAACAATAGCTGAGGAGGGCCACATCCACATGTTGATCTCAGTTTTCTCTGGCAGAGGGTTGCAGGAGGCCGTCCCAGCCAAAAATGGAGCTTGCAAGTCCGTTTTCTCTGGCAGAGCACTCGGGCCACCACAGGTGCCCCCGACACGAGTGACGTCAAGCTGGCCATGCCCCCTCTGCCCCCCGAGGTCAAACACAACCCTGATGCGGACCTCAATGAAATCGAGTTTGACACCCGTGTCATAAACAATTCCAACTAAATGTCGAATCCTGGTTTCCTTGATTGTTGGCCTACCAGAATATAAACTAGGCAAATGTCCCTTTTATTTATGTGTATACATATCATTCCTTTGGACCTATCAGGGAAGAGATCCTTATCTAGCCATCCTGCCAAGATTACAAGCAAGAGTAGCATAAGAACATAAATAATAAGATTATGAAAAACCACAGTGGTAGCCAAAGCCTTGTTTTATCCTGCATTCTATTTCTAAAGTAAAAACTTGATATCTATGAGAAGGCCACCCCACTTTGCCTCTCCAGTGACTGGATGGCTGAATGTTTAATCATTACTAGCAAATATAGATAAAACGTAACCTATCTTACGTGAAGTTGGCTAGCTCCTTTTAAAGCTGTTTGCTGATGGTTTTTGCCACATTTTATGTTAGCAGATTTTATTGTCTAACTATGCACAGTGTGTGAAGAAGTACTTGGTTATGGGTTATTTGGCTGGACGAGAGAATCTACCTTAATTCTCTTTAATCATATGAACCCAGTTCCAGAATTATTATAGAGGTGTCTGCTGTCTCCACATCCCATACATTTTTATATTCCCATTGTTTGCCATTTTCCTAAACTGAAGGCCTCCAAGGTTTTATCATTTTCAATTAGGCAAGTTGCTTCAGCTTCTTGATCATTTTTGCTATCCTTTTTTAAAGTTTCAGTATATAGGCCAGTGATGGCTAACCTTTTTGCTGTTGCATGCCAAAAGCGGGGGGGAGCGCGGGGGTGTGTGTGTCGTGTGCACGTGTGCTCATACCCATAATTCAATGTGCCCCAGCTCCCCGCGTATGCGCACGCAACCCCCCCCCAGCGCTCCCCCCACTTTTGGCATGCGATGGCACAGTGGGCCCAATAGGCCCATTTTTCGCCCTCCCCAGGCTCCAGAGTCTTTCTTGGAGCCTGGGGAGGGCGAAAATGGGCCTTCCCCACCCACCCCAGAGGCCCTCCGGAGGCCAGAAATGGCCCATTTGCCGACTTCCGGTAGGCCCAGAAGGCCTGAAAATCAGATGTGCGCGCCGGAGCTGAGCTAGGGCAACGTTCGCGTGCCCACCAATATGGCTCTGCGTGCCACCTGTAGCACGCGTGCCATGGGTTCGCCATCATGGATATAGGCAATATTATTTGTCAGTGTGTGAGAGTTCATGAATTGGGATAGACATGGTAACAGGTCAGCCAATGGGGACTGTTCAGTGACCCAGACGGCTAGGAGCCTGGGCGTGGCTTAGGTTCACTGATCTGTATATATATAAGTGCCTCTGTATTATATAGCTTCTGTGAATATTACTTCTGTGCTTCTGTGCTTATTGATTCTGTACTTCTGGATTCTGAGTTCTGGCTTCTGCTGTATGGTATTGTATATAAAGAAGTTTATATTATAAATGAATCCTGCTGAATTCTTTACTTGTGTGCTGGTTGGATTGCTGCAAACTAACATTATTTATCAGATGTGGCCATTGGAGCAGTACCTGGCACCCCAATGTCAAATATCAAATTAACAATTATGGGGGTGGGTGGGTTTGCGGGGGTTGGTTATCTCTTAAGTTTCCTAACATTCAGTACTGGGAATTTTGTAGAGGATTAGAATATATGCTTTCAGTGTCAGCCTCCGCTCTTTCAATGGTTGCTTGCTCAGCTGCCATGGTAACGGGGAGGGGGAGCTAGGAGGAAGCTAGGGAGGGAAGCGTGCTGGAGGAGAAACGAAGGTGAATCTTAGCTGCAGTCTTTTCTTTGAAGTGGATATCAGGTCAACGGTCGTGGCATTCCAGAATGATGACACTGCCAGATGTGTGCTTCCACATGACCCCTGGAGGACCTTTGGATTGGATGATTTACGCTGGACAGTTGAGAGGGGATGCTTTCTATATGTGATTTTCGCGCCTATGCCTCAGATCTTGCTTTTCCTTGGCTGCATTCAGTTCATTTTCAGTAAAAGTACCTTTATCTATGAAAATGGAGTCGGGGTCATTCTTTCTTGAAATTTGAAAGGAGGCACGCCTGAGATTAAGCAAGATCTCATTTTAACAGCCATCCCGGATAACTACCGAGGGGGATGAAACCAAACGATGTCTGATCAAAACAGTGACAAGGACCAGATGGGAGCTGCTGGCTCTACAACTTCTTCCCTCCACCTGGGGGGAAATCTTGGAATGGATGACAAAATTACGACATGGAAGAGCCGTTTGTTGTACAGGCTGATGCCAGCGATGTAGCAGTAGGAACAGTACTTCTGCAAATGAATGCAGAAGGAAAGCTGCAACCCTGTGCCTATACCTCTCGTAAGCTGACGGAGACCGAGAGGAGATGGGCCATATGGGAGAAGGAGGCTTTCGCGGTGCATTGGGCCCTGTTAACGTGGAGACAATTCCTTGAAGGGGCTAAGCACCCCTTTGAGGTGTGGACTGACCACAAGAACTTGGAAGCTTTGAACATGCCACGTAAACTGTCCCCAAAGCAAGTCCACTGGGCTCAGCATTTGAAACGTTTTAATTTCTCCCTGCGCTACTTTCCTGGAGGGAAGAACTTTATGGCAGATGCGCTTTCCAGACTGCCGCAATACAACAGTGCTAGAGAGGAAGTGATTTGGCCAATCATCCCCTCAACACAGCTGGCGGCACCGGTATCTACTAGTGCGCAGGCTAAGGCAGATCCAGCTTTATCAGACAATTTGTCTAAGCAACTACAAGAAGCTCTAAAGACCGACGAGTGGTTTCAAGCCCACTCGAATGAGTGTACACTTCGCGATGGTCTGGCTTGGGTGGGAGCCAAGTTGTATGTTCCCGCCAGTCTGAGAGCAACTGTCTTACAACACACTCATGATGCCAAAGTTGCTGGGCATTTCAGATTTGTCAAAACACTACATCTCGTTAAACGACAATTCTGGTGGCCCGCACTCAAGAAAGACATAGAGGCATATGTGGCTAGCTGCCCCGTGTGTGCCTCGGCCAAGAGACCTCCAGGGAAGCCGCCTGGACTGCTTCAGAGTGTTGCCAGGCCGGATGCCCCTTGGAAACAGATCTCCATGGATTTTATTGTAGAATTGCCCAAAAGTGGGGGGAACACAGTTATTTGGGTGGTTACTGATTTGTTTTCCAAACAAGTGCATTTCATCCCATGTCCCAAGATTCCTTCCGCAAAAACACTTGCGAAAATGTTTGTCCAACATGTGTACAGGTTACATGGTGCTCCAAAACATATAATCTCTGACAGGGGTGTTCAATTTACCTCCCATTTCTGGAAAGAGTTCCTAGCGCTAATAGGCACCGCCCAGGGGTTAAGCTCTGCCCCCCCCGACAAATGGGGCTTGTGAGAGAACCAATTCCGTGTTAGAACAATATCTGAGATGTTATATAAATTATCAGCAAGATAACTGGGCAAATCTATTGTCATTTGCAGAGGTGGCCTATAATAACTCCATACATAGCAGCACAGGGTTCACTCCTTTCAAGGTGGCCTCCTGCCAAGAGTTTGTGCCAATTCCAGAGCTGCCTCAAGAAAATCCACAAAACCCCTCTTTGACTGATTGGATCGAACAGTTACGAGGCACTTGGTCAGTAACTCGTAAGGCACTTGAAGCGCATCGAGCTCATAAAGCCCAGGCCGATAAAAAAAGGGGTCAGGCACGAGCTTATACAGTTGGTGACATGGTTTACCTTTCCACCAAATACTTGCAAACTACCCAAAAGTCTAAAAAGCTTGGACCCAAATATGTGGGCCCTTTTCCGGTAGTCCGAGTCATTAACCCACTCACGGTTCAATTGGAGTTGCCAAAAAATTTAAGACGAATTCATCTGGTGTTCCATGACAGTTTACTAAAACCGGAACATTCATCCCCTTTGCGTCCAGACCAAGAACCACCTCCTGTCCCCATCCTGATTGAAGGAGAGCAGCACTTTGAGGTTAAGGAGATCTTGGATTCAAGGAAGCATCGTGGTAAGGTGCAGTATTTGGTGGCCTGGAAACATTTCCCATTATCTAAAGCTGAATGGGTAAACAAACGAGATATCCAAGCGCCAAAGAAAGTGCAATTGTTTCACACCAAATATCCTGATAAATCATAATGTGTGTCTATATTGTTTATATTGTGTTGTTATCTCCCTTTTTCTCTCACAGGAATAATGTCTCTTCTGCGGGGGGGGGGGGGGAATGTCAGCCTCCGCTCTTTCAATGCTTGCTTGCTCGGCTGCCATGGTAACAGGGAGGGGGAGCTAGGAGGAAGCTAGGGAGGGAAGCGTGCTGGAGGAGAAACGAAGGTGAATCTTAGCTGCAGTCTTTTCTTTGAAGTGGATATCAGGTCAACGGTCGTGGCATTCCAGAATGATGACACTGCCAGATGTGTGCTTCCACATGACCCCTGGAGGACCTTTGGATTGGATGATTTACGCTGGACAGTTGAGAGGGGATGCTTTCTATATGTGATTTTCGCGCCTATGCCTCAGATCTTGCTTTTCCTTGGCTGCATTCAGTTCATTTTCAGTAAAAGTACCTTTATCTATGAAAATGGAGTCGGGGTCATTCTTTCTTGAAATTTGAAAGGAGCCACGCCTGACATTCAGTGACAGAAGCATGTGCCTGGCAATGGGTAATTTAAAGGATGTAGGCCTAAATTGCTGCAATTTTTAGACTTGCCCTGTGTGCATTTCTTTCTCATCCCTAGCTAGAGGAAAAGCCAGTGTCTCGCAACGTTGGCCATTCTCCTCCTCGGTGGGAATGGCAGTCAGGCATGGGATCACACTGTTAACCAATCAGGACCGAGTCTGCAGATTTGCTAAATCCCGCCCTTCTTGCTGTTCTCCAGTTTGTCGACTTGGTCTGCTTGGACAGTCATGTCTCTCCTTGCTCAATTTTCGTATCTTAGCAGAACTTTATACTACCTTGCTCCCTTCATTGGTTGAGCCTTACCAGCATGAAGGACATTGTCCGAATCCGCTGAAGGCTGCATGGCGGCTCCGGACTGCCAGCTGGTGGTGCAATGGGCAGCGCACATGAGTCCGCTCTGCGGTGCTGACCCGCACCGTCCCCGCTTGCTGCTCACCGGACGGTGTTCTTGCAGCGGGAGCTCCTGAGCTGCGTTTAGAGCCTTTGCTCAACAGCGTTTTGGTGTGAGGCTGGTCATTCCGCGCTGGATTTGATCGTGTTTTAATCTGAGGGCTAGCGATCGAGACCCTTACCAGCAGCTCCTATCCGCCGCTTGCCTAATGGATCCGGAGGCATCATTGGCCACAGGGCTCTGTGGCAGTGCAGTGAGTAGCGGTTTTTGGGGGACCCCACTGCTTAGGCCGTAATTCAGGTGCCTAAAAAAATCCAAGATGGCGGATGCTAATTTATCAAGATCGGCCCGCATGGGTGCCAGCCCAGGGGAGAAAGAGACGCCATGATAGTGACCCAGGAGAGGGGACTTCTGGAACCTAGAACCAACCCAAACGTACTAGGGGGAGGGCCGCTTCCCCTAAACAACATTCCAAGTCCTCCCACGCCTGTAAGGACGAGCAGAGGAGGCACAGAGCCATCAAACGTGCCATTCAGAAGGCACAACAGGAGGCTCAAAAGGAACCAACCCCTGCACTTGCCACAGTATCCCCTGAGGCAGTTCGCCCTTCGGCTGCTCAGCCTTCCCCTCGGGCTTCATTATCACCAGATGTTTCACTTCAAGGAGCGCCCGCATCATCAGCTAATGCGGCCATTTTGTTTGCAACTTTGCCAGCAGAGGGTTCTCTTCAGGCCGATCCCAGGCAAAGGGTCTCCCACCTTATTCCTCCGGCATCTAGGGTGGATCCTCCCCCCTCTGGCCACTCGTCTAATCCACAGGACACTCAAGTTACCTTTGCCCTAGCCTCATTGATATAGGAGGCTATTAGACTTGGCATTGCTCAAGGTCTCCAACAGAGATCTGCTTCTGAAGTTTCTGACTATGTGAGCCAGGTCAACCAGGCTCACACTTCCCTTCAACTGGAGGAATCGGGTGGAGCAAGATAGGCCGGATTCTCCCGGCTCTGCTAGTCAAGCCTCCTTGTCTGGAGAAGAGATGCCTTTGGACCAGGAATGGTCAGATGATGATGGCCTTGAGCCAGATCACCCTTCCTTCATAGGCCTATTTAGGCCTCAGCTTTTTCGCTCATTATTATTCAAAGCGCAATCTACCACTAAGTTGATGGCTACCTCTTTGGT
The DNA here is from genome assembly GCA_022577455.1 of Arizona elegans. NCBI lineage: Eukaryota > Metazoa > Chordata > Lepidosauria > Squamata > Colubridae > Arizona > Arizona elegans. The sequence continues at coordinate 20,169,998 of JAKOOJ010000010.1, forward strand.
GCCCGAATCTACTTCAGCTGAGGCAGACCCTTCTGCTTCCCTTTTCTTGGAACAGACTGTGAAAGCAGAGACCTTACCTGCTCCTAAATTGTTTTCAGATGTCGTTTGGCAACAGTGGGCATTGCCTGGTTCTGGTCTGCTCCCCAATGTGCAGGACAAACGTTCTTATAACCTGGCTGCAGAATTTTCTGATTTACTGCAGGTTCCCACCGTGGATGTTCCTGTTGTGGCTCTCTCTTCTGCTACTCACCTGGCTGGCCCTCCGGAGGAATCCTTACACCCGGAGGACAAGAGAGTTGAAAGGACCTTAATCAAGGGTCATCAGGCAGCGGCCTGGTCGGTAAGAGCGGCTTCGGCAGCCGCATTTTTTAACAGGGCTTCTATTTTGTGCTTGAAACAGTTGCAGGAGAGGATTCCTTCTTCCGATTCCAGGGCCCACCAAGATATTAATAAGATTTTGGCTGCAGTTGAATTCTTGGTGGACTCCACCCTCAATGCTGCCAGATTCACAGCCAAATCCATTGGTTCCTCAGTAACATCTATGAGGCTTCTCTGGCTCAGGCATTGGTAGGCTGACGCCAGAAATAAGTGGCGTTTGGCTTCTTCACCTTATTCAGGGGAAAAGCTCTTCGGTTCTTCCCTCGACTCTATTCTGGTAGAGACCAGAGATCGGCGCAAGATCTTGCCTTCTGTCTCCCAGAGGACCGAATTTTATCAACAGGGCTATTTTCATTCTCAGTCCTTTCGTGCCTCAGACAGCGGATTCTATCAACACCGCTCGCAAAGGGCATTCCCAGCCATAGGAGCTCAACATCAGGACAGCCAGGTCAGGCAATCTTCACGATTTTTCCCCAAAAGGATGGCAGGGGTCGGCCCTTCCGTAGGTCCAGATAGATGACCTCAGGACTCCCACATTGGAGGACGTCTTTCCTTCTTCTCCAGTCGATGGGAATCCATCACATATGATTCTTGGGTGAGGGAGACTGTTCGGGCGGGCCTTTCCCTTGAATTTCGCTCCAACCCCCCAAGGGTTTTTCTACCATGCCCCTTGTCTAGTGATCCATCCAAACGCTGGCATATGGCTGCGGCGATTAGTCATCTAATGGCCATCAAGGCCATTCAGTTGGTCCTGCAGGGCCAGCACAGACAAGGGTTCTATTCTCGTTTATTTTTGGTACCTAAAACCTCGGGGGGCTAGAGGGCTATTCTTGATCTTAAGTCCCTGAACTGGTACATTATTTACTGCTGGTTCAAAATGCACTCTCTTCAATCTATCCTAGAATCAGTTCGGGTGGGTGACTTCCTTTCATCAGTAGGCCTGACGGAAGCTTATCTTTCACATCCTCATCCTTCCCGCCCACAGTAAATTTCTCCGTTTTTATTATGCTGGACACCATTATCAATATAGGGCCTTGCCCTTTGGGCTTTCTTCCGCCCCTCGGGTGTTCACTAAACTTATGGCTGCCCTCATTGCCCACATTTTCTCCCTCCCCATTCGTATTCTATTCTACTTAGATGACATTCTTATCCTCTCCACTTCCGAGTCCCTAGCTCAACAGGACATCCGCACCTCCATTCGGCAGTTGCAGGCCCACAGGTTCCTGATCAATTGGTCCAAGAGTCATTTGGTTCCCTCTACCCGTCTCAAGCACCTAGGGCCGTGATGGCGAACCTATGGCACGCGTGCCACAGGTGGCAGGTGGACCCATATTAGTGGGCACGCCAGCTCAGCTCTGGGGCGCATGCGCATGCCGGCCAGCTGATTTTTGGGCCTTCTGGGCCCACCAGAAGTAGGGAAACAGGCTGTTTCCTGCCTCTGGAGGACCGGGGGTGGGGAGGCCCGTTTTTCTTTCTTACCTGGCTCCAGATCCTCTCTGTGTATCTGGGAATGGCGAAAACAGCCTTTCCCACTCCCTTGGAGGCCCTACGGAGGCTGAAAGGGCCCATTTCCCCACTCCCGGTGGGACAGGAAGTGACGTTTTTTCCTGTCCCCAGCCTCCAGAGACTCCTAGAGAGGCTCCTACAGACTCCTAGAGAGGTTCTGGAGGCTGGGGACAGCAAAAAATGTCACTTCCTGTCCCACCAGGAGTTGGGAAATGGGCCCTTTCAGCCTCCGTAGGGCCTCCAAGGGAGTGGGAAAGGCTGTTTTCGCCATTCCCAGATACACAGAGAGGATCTGGAACCAGGTAAGAAAGAAAAATGGGCCTACCAGGCCATCCTGTGCCAGGAGCAGTGGGGGGGAGGGGGAGGGGGTTGCGCACACATGCGCGTGGGCACATGCATGCACGACCCTCCCCTCTCCTGGCACGCGATGGCAAAAAGGTTAGCCATCGCTGACCTAGGGGCTCTAATAGATACCATCAAATCTGAGGTTTCACTATCACTAGACCGTCAATCCAGTCTCTCAGAACTGGCTCTCCATTGCTATAGGGATCATTCGGTCCCTCTCCTCACTCTTTCCCATCTGTTGAGTAAAATGATATCCTCCTTTGGCATTGTCCCTTGGTCCCGTCTTCATAGCAGAGAGTTGCAGTGGTTCCTTCTTCCCTTCCAAAGGGCTCGCAGGAGCACTACCTTAATGAAAACTCCACTTCCCCCTGTGGTCCTCAAATCTCTGACTTGGTGGACCTCCACTGCAATTTCCAAGGGCAGTCGATTCCGGGAACCCCGCTGCATAGTCCTTACAACAGATGCCAGCCTTTTCAGATGGGGAGCCCACCTGGGTCCCCACATGGCTCAGGGTCAATGGTCTCAGCAAGAGAGGCAATACAACATCAACTGGCTGGAACTCCGGGCCATTCACCTGGCCCTTCAACACTTTCAACACCTGATCATTGGTCAGTAGGTCCTTGTGCTGACAGACAATGTCTCGGCCAAGGCACATGTAAACAGGCTGGGCGGTACTCACTCAAAAGCCCTCATGCAGGAGGCCCTCCGCTTAGGCCTTTGGGCAGAGTCATCTAGCCTCCTTGAAAGCAGCTCACATTTCGGAGACAGCGAACGTTTGGGCCGACTCTCTCAGTCGCAACCCCATAGACCAGGCGGAATGGAGTCTCCATCCTCTTCTATTCAAGGAACTCACCTCCCAATTCAGCCTCCCAGCGGTAGACCTCTTCACCTCCCGAACCAACCATCAGGTTCCACGGTTTCTTACCAGGTTCCCGACACCCGGAGCAGAGGCGGTGGATGCCTTACACAGTCCTTTGCCTCAGGGGCTGCTCCTCTATGCATCCCCTCCTCTGCCTCTCATAGCTAGAGTAATCAGGAAGCTCCTGGAGGAGGGTGCGTAGTTGGTCCTCCTGGACCTGCATTGGCCTCACTGCCCTTGGTTTGTGGATTTAGTCTCCCTATCAGTGGCGTGTCCCTGGCGGATTCCCGTCGATAAGATCGTCCTGATTCAAGGAGCTCTGGTCCACCCAGAGCCCCAGTGGTTGCAGTTAACCGCCTGGAGACTGAGCGGCGCCTCCTAGAAAAGGCCAACATCTCTGCTGGAGCCATTAGGACCATCCAAGCCGCTCGTCGCGCCTCAACTAACCGCATTTACGAGGCTACATGGTGCGCCTTCTCCAACTGGTGCAGGAAGGGGGGCCAAGTCCCCACAGACGCCTTGATTGCCCACATCCTCAATTTTTTGCAGAAGGACTTCGAGTTGGGCCTCTCCCACACCACACTACGGAGGCAGACCGCTGCCATCTCATCCATCTTGGCGTGTGGTTCATTGTCAACTGTGTCTAGAGATCCGTTGATCCGCAAATTCCTCAGAGGAGCCTCTAATCTGTGACCTGCAGTCATTCACCGGTTTCCCACATGGGACCTGAACAAAGTGTTAACCGCCTTGACTAAGGCTCCCTTTGAACCCCTGCGTGAGGTTGCACTCAGGTTCCTTTCCTTCAAGGTGACCTTTCTCGTCGCAATCACCTCTGCCTGCTGCATCTCAGAACTGGCGGCCCTGTCAATACGTCGAGACCTCTGCGTATTTCACCTCAACAGGGTCGTGCTCTGCCTAGACCCCACCTTTGTGCCGAAGGTTAATTCCATATTTCATAGGGCTCAAGAACTTGTATTGCCCAATTTTTGTCTGACTCCCGTGCATTGTCTAGAGAGGGTATGGCATAGCTTGGATGTTCGAAGGGCTTTGAAAATTTACATTTCACACACGTCATCATTCCGCAGGACGGAAGCCTTATTTGTTTCATTACAGCTGGCTTCCATGGGCTCCAAGGTCTCGGCGCCGGCCTTGGGCCGCTGGATTAGGGCTACGATTTCCACTGCCTACGATTCCCAATCCTTACCAATTCCTCGTCGTATCACTGGCCACTCTACCAGGAGTGCGGCTACGTCGGCGGCATGGGCTATCCAGGCCTCATTGGAGGAAGTCTGTAAAGCCACAACCTGGGCTACCCCGACACCATTCATTCAACATTATCGTTTGGACTCCTATGCATCAGCTGACGCTGCCTTTGGCAGACGAGTGCTACAGGGAGTCCATTCAGCTTAAGATCAGCGGAGCCGGCAACATTTTCCCACCCGAGAGGACAACGAGCTTTGGTATGTCCCATGCCTGACTGCCGTTCCCACCAAGGAGGAGAATGGGCATTGGGCTTACCTGTCACGCCCTTTATCTCGTAGGGGGGAAAGGCAGTCAGCCCCTCCCTGGAGGAAGCCGGCCCGTCAAGGGGTGTCAGGGTGGGCGAGCTCCATTAATTGTTTATCTTTACAGCTGGAGGCACGTCAGTCTGCATTACGGTCCTTGCCGACAAACTGGAGAACAGCAAGAAGGGTGGGACTTAGCAAATCTGCAGACTCGGTCCTGATTGGCTAACAGACAGAGTCATCCCATGCCTGACTGCCGTTCCCCCCTATAAGAGAAACAGCATGACAGGTAAGCCCAACGCCCATTTTAAGATGTGTGGACTTCAACACCTAGAGTTTTGGCAGGGAAATTCTGAGAGTGGTCATCAGAATATCTTAAAGGGGGGTGGGGGAGGTTGAGAAACATGGGACTAAACATCCAACTTCTACACTGGCTCAGTAACTTGGCAAACAGGATGTTCCAGGACCAGATAATGTTTAAAGTGCAGTAGTAGTTCAAATACAGTACTCAAATGAATCATGGCAAACATCTATCCATTTCTACCATTGCTTTGCTGTATGTCCACCTGCTATAAATACTAAATAAAAAAGGAACAATGTGTGCATATTAAAGAAGATCTGGGTAATGGATCCAGCTCCATTCTCTTGGTTTTCACTGTGCCCAGGCATTCACACACCCAACACACTGTCAGGTTTTGGTGCTATCTTGAAAAAACTTCATTCTCAAGCGCAAGCTCTCTAATGAATCACTTTTATTTTAAGAATAGCAAAGTCCGACATTTCTGATTCATTTTGCAGCCAAACTGGCCCCTCCTTCCAACCCCCTCCTCTTCCGCACTCCAACCCCAATGTCTCATTGGCCATCATGCAAATCCATCTCTACATCCCAGCACATTCTTTTCACAGGAATGTGCCCCCCTCCTCGTCTCCCAGGAAACCCTATCTGTAACATACAAAGACTAGGTAAAAGTTCATCTCAGCAATAAATCAAGCTACTGTTCTTTCTATGTCAGCGCTGGAAGAGAGCCTAATTTGGAACGCTGACATCCGGCCCCTCTCCCTTCACTTCTGCGACATCACCTATCCCATAGGGAAAACACAACAAGATTAGTCTCATCAGCCCCTCCCTGGCTGTGCACCCCCCCTCCCGGCTTTTCCGGGTGGTCTGCATGGAATTTTGCTATAAGGCAATCAGCTTGAATGTTTGTGCTCTTCACCCAGGAAGCCTCTGACACTGGGTAACCCTTCCATTTAATTAAGTACTGGAGGCGCCCCCTGTGCCATCTTGAATCAAGAATCCGCTGCACTTCGTAGTGCGTTTGGCCCCCAACAACCAGGGGCCCAGGGGGTTCACGTGGCGTTGGCCTTAAAGTAGACCCCACTACAGGTTTTAGAAGGCTACTGTGAAAAACGGGGTGAATTTTCCCCAAAAGCCGTGGCAACTACAATTGAACTGTAACGGGGTTGATTATTTTTATTATAGGAAATGGTCCTATAAATTTTGGGGCCAATTTCCTGCTCGGGAGTCTAAGTCTCAAGTACTTGGTGGAAAGGTAAACTTTCTCTCCCAGCTGAAATGGTCTTTGGGGAGTTCGGTGCTTGTCTGCTTGTTCCTTATAAGATTGAGCCGTCTTTGCCAGCGCCCTCTTAACATTTTCCCAAGTTTGTCTCAACATTGCCATCCAGTCGGTCAAACTGACTGAGGAAGGGGGCTCCCTCGGGTATTCTGGCATGGGAACAAAATCCATGCCACTCACTATTTTGAACGGGGTTAGCCCTGTGCTGCTGTGGACAGCATTATTATATGCAACCTCCGCAAAAGATAGGAGGTCTGCCCAGTTGGACTGCTGGTAGTCGACGTAGCATCTTAAATACTGTTCTATCATAGCATTCAGCCTTTCTGCCCCCCCATTGGTGCTCGGGTGAAATGCTGAGCTGAGCCCTTGGGATGAACCTATGGATCGTAGAAACTCCCTCCAGAACTTTGCTGTGAACTGGACCCCTCTGTCGGAAATGATTCTCCTGGGGACTCCATGTAGGCGGTAAATGTGTTTCAGGAACAGTTTGGATAACTGACGAGCTGAAGGCAGTCCACTACAAGGAATGAAGTGTGCCTGTTTGGAGAATAAGTCTATTACAGTCCAGATCACTGTATTTCCACTGCTCCTCGGTAGGTCTACTATAAAGTCCATTGCAATCTCCTCCCATGGTCTTGTTGGTTCAGCTACTGGTTGCAACAATCCAGGCGGGCACCCTGGCCTTGTCTTCATCGTGGCACAAATGGTGCAGCTTTTTACATAACTGTCTACGTCCTTTCTCATGTGTGGCCACCAGAACTGCTTTCGTACTAGGTGCAGAGTCTTTAGGAATCCGAAGTGTCCTGCTGGTTTAACGTCGTGGCTCCTCTTGAGAATCAGGATGCGTAAACTCTGTGGGACATAGAGCTTTGTCCCCCTCCATGCTAGTTCATCTCTTTTTGTCAAGAGATGTTGATTGTCCCGATACCAGGGGTCTGTCAGCGTTTCATTTTTTAATTTTGCAGTTAAGTCACTTGCAAGTTGGCCTTGCTGATCACGTCGTTGCCGTCTGGTGATCACTTGGGCCGCAGCTTGGGTGGAGGGGATGATGGCATTCACTACCTGCTCCCGCTCACTATTGTATTGGGGCATCCGGGAGAGGGCATCAGCCAGGAAATTTCTCCCTCCTGGGATGTGCTTAAGCTCGAAATTGAAACGATTGAAGTATTGTGCCCACCGCACTTGCCTGGGCGACAGTTTTCGTGGGGTTTTTAGGGCCTCTAGGTTTTTATGATCAGTCCAGACTTCAAATGGTTTCTGGCCTCCCTCTAGAAGGTGCCGCCAGGTCAACAAGGCCCACCTTACTGCAAACGCTTCCTTCTCCCACGCCGCCCATCGTCTCTCCGTATCGGTGAGTTTGCGGGAGGTGTAGGCGCAGGGTTGTAGATCACCTTGGTTGTTCTTTTGGAGTAACACAGCTCCTACTGCCACATCACTTGCGTCTGCTTGGATGACAAAAGGCTGTTCCGGATCCGGGTGTTTTAAGACAGGTTCTTTCGCGAACAGTCCTTTTAGTGTCTCAAATGCCTGTTGGCAGGTCAGGTCCCACTGTAGGGGTTGTCCCGGGCGAGGTTTCATCGCTGGGCTTCCTGTCTTTAGGAGGTCCGTCAAAGGTTTGGCAATCTTCGCGAACGAGGGGATGAATTGTCTGTAGAAATTCGCAAAGCCTAGAAAACTTTGCAGTTGTCTGCGGGTGCGAGGGGGCTGCCATTGTAGAACTGATTGGACCTTGGCTGGGTCCATCTCTATCCCCTCATTTGATACTCGGTAGCCCAGGTAGTCTAGCCGTGATTGGTGGAAATCGCATTTTGGCAGTTTGACATATAGGTTTGCCCGTAGCAGTTTTTCCAGTACTTGGCGGACGAGGGGTATATGTTCGTCTATGGTCTCCGTGTAGATAAGAATATCGTCCAGGTAGACGAGGACCCCTTTGTAAAGGTGTTCATGTAAGACTTCGTTTATTAACTGCATGAATACTGCCGGGGCTCCTTGCAATCCAAAAGGCATTACTTTAAACTGGAAACTACCCAGGGGGCAGTTGAATGCTGTTTTCCATTCATCTCCTGCCTTTATGCGTGCTCGGTAATAAGCTTCTCGAAGGTCCAATTTGGTGAAAACCTTCCCTTTAGCTAGGTGGGCTAACATGTCTTTCATGAGGGGGAGGGGGTACAAGTTGTGTACGCAAACAGCGTTGAAACTTCGAAAGTCGACCACCAGTCTCATGGAGCCGTCCTTTTTCTCTTTAAACATGACCGGCGCCGCTACCCTTGGTTTTACTGGCTCAATAAATCCCCTTTGTAAGTTTTTGTCTATGTAGTCTCGCATTTCCTGCATTTCTCGGGGCGTCATGGCATACATTTTAGGTTTGGGTAGTTTCGCTCCGGGGATAATTTCGATGGCACAATCGGTCTCGCGGTGGGGGGGCAGAATGTCACACTCGGCCTCGCTGAATACCCCTGCCAGGTCTTGGTACTCCCTTGGGATCTGGTTTGCGTTACAAGCGGTGGTGGGTACGGCTGCCAATTGCTTTGCTGCACCTTCTGGGAGGGACCCTTGTGTTTGTGGTGTTTTCTTCTGTAGTGGAGGGCTGCTTTGGGGTTTCAGCGTGGGAGGGAATTCTTCTGGTTGGGGCGGCAGGGGTTGGGGCCCCTTTGCTATTCTCAGCCTGCGGGTTCCCTCTTGCCACCAAATGATTGGGCCACATTTGTCGAGCCACGAGAGCCCCAATATGACTGGTTCTGTCATCTTGGGGGCTATTATGAAGCGGATCGTCTCCCAGTGATCTGCGAGTTCTAGTCTCACGGGTTCAGTCAAGTGTGTGGCGTACGCTCCTCCCACTAGGGACCCATCAACTTGCTTGAAGCGAATTGGTTGTTTGAGCTGTTTAGCTCGGATTCCCAATTTTAGAACTGTGGGTAGGTTGATTAGGCACCGTGTGCTACCCGAGTCTATTAGGGCTTGGAAAGTCTCTTGGGCCCCTGTTTTGGGGGCTGTTAGGCGTATGGGGAAAAGAAAAGGATGGACGGGTCCACTCACCATCGGGTCATCCTCGCCTTCGTCCTCTGTGTCATAGGGTTCGGGGGACTGATCTCCCTCCTCTGGGATTCCTCTGGTTTCGGTCAGATGAGCGAAAAACTCCGGGATTTGGGGAGCTTCCCGTGGTACGTGGGTGACGCGCTTGGGCCCTCGTTCCGGTCGTGCTTTGGGTGGTGGAGCTGGTCCCGGTCTAGGCATTCCACATCTTGCTGCTATGTGGCCGCTTCCTCCACATCTGTAGCATTTCAGTGGGCTCCGTGGGGCAGTTGGTCTGTAGGAGGGCTGTGATGTTGGGGTTTCTTGTCTGTTGAGTGGCCCCTGGTCTGGTCGGCCTCTCTCCTTTCCCTCTGGTGGTTCTGACGTGTCACTCGCCCGCAGCCCTCTGTCGACTTTTATCGCTACCCGGAACCATTCAGCGAGTCGGTTTGGGATGTCACGATAGGCAATCACTTGGGAAATTCTTTTATCTAGGCTTGTTCTAAAAAAATATACCAGCAATTGCTCCGGTAGGGGAGGCAGTGTCCCAATGACTCTCCTGAATTCACGGATATGCTCTCTGATAGGCTTCCCCCTCTGCATTAGGTTTCTGAGCTCGTCTTCCACATAGGGGTCCTCCTCCTCCTCCTCATAACGGGCTCTCAATAGTTGCAAGAACCCATCTGCATCTCGTAGCTGGGGGGCCCTGTATTTGTAGAGTGATGCTGACCACCTCTTTGCTTCTCCCTCCAGCCCTTCCGAGATAGCATTCACTAGGGCTCTGGGGAAAGGGTAGAGGTGTCCGAACCGCTCTATTTATATCTCAGCTGAATCGAGGAATTGGGCGAGGTTGTCTGGGTCACCATTGAACTTCCCTCTGAACTGGGGTGGCTCCTCCCTCTCTGCCCTCTCCTCTCTGTGCTGAGCTCTGGAGGGCCAGCCTTGGTGTTGATAGTCCTCTGCCTCGTCTCTCATCCTGGGGTGGGGAGGTGCTGCCTTGTCTGGGCTTTGCTGCCATTCCCATCCCCAGTTCGCCCTTCTCAATTCACTTAGGGGTTTTTCCTTATCTTTTACATTTGCAAAAGAAAATTCCACCAAGCTTTTGGCACAGTCCCCGGGTACTTATCTGCCTCACGTTTCTTTGCTTGAAGTTCTACGGGGAGGGAAGGCGGAGAAAGTTGAACCTTGGTATTTTCCAAGTTGGCTGGAATCACGACCGCTTCTGCTCCTCCAGTCTCTTGAAGCAGGCTTTCCTCCGAGAGCTTGGCTTCAGCCATAGTCCGTCCGACTAGATGTCTGGGAGGGAACGGGATGATTTAAACTCAGCCAGCCTGGATGTCAGGGCATCAATTAATCCCATGTTTGGCTCTGGGACTAATGACCCTGGTTTAGAGGAGATGGATCGTGGCTTATTCCAAGTTGCAATATTCTGATAAAGAAAAACGCGAAGGAAAGTTTCTAATAAAACTCATTTATTTGTTATAAAGAAAATAAAACACCTCACTAACTAAGAAAAGTAATTGTTACATTTTGGCAAGCGAGATCTCCTGCCGGTCCAGCCGGACCTCTGGCAAGAGAACAAAGGAAAGAGTGTGTGAAGCAAGTGAAGGAATGCGGACATGCGTAGTAAAGTACTGATAAGGAACTTGGCAAACTACAGTAAGTCTATTAGTCCAAAAATAATGAAGCTCAGCTGGGAAATAAAAAAACGCTGTGACATTCCCCTTCTTTTGCCAGTTGAGCGAATATCAGTACATCATCAAATAAGGCACATCTTCTTACGCAGATACTCGTGTTGAGCTGCTGGGAGTGGTTTGTTGAGCATATCAGCAATTTGATCATGTGTAGATACATATTGCATTTTAACAAAACCTTTTTTCACTAAATGTTTTATGTTTTGGTAACGAATGTCAATGTGTCTGGACCTAGAACCTGTAAAATGAGATTCAGAAATATAAACCACCGATTCATTGTCTTCCATCACGGTGATCGGTCGGATCGGGTGTGTCCAGATATCTGTGACTAAAGCATCAAACCAAGTTAGAGAATTACATGCATCTGAAACACAAGCATATTCAGCTTCAGTAGATGAACAAGAAACAAAATTCTGTTTACGTACTTGCCAATAAACAGGACAGCCATTTAAGAACATCATATAACCTGAAGTACTTTTACGTGATTTCTTATCACTTGCCCAATCAGAATCTGCATAACAACATAATTCTGCATAATCAGTATGTGTTGGTTCTAACAATAATTTCATGTGTTTAGTGTATTTTAGGTATCTCAATAATTTCTTAATACATGTCCAATGAAACTGTTTTGCCTTACCTACGTGTCGTGATTATTGATTAACACTAAGTGCAATGTCGGGTCTGGTCCAACTACTAATGTATAACAGTGACCCAATGACTGAACGATAAAGTGTTTGATCCTCGAACTCAGGACTTTCTTCTTGTGTCAAGTTGTGAAAATCTGTTTGCATGGGTGTCTTTGTTGTGTTAGCATCTTTCATGTTGCAATGATGCAAAATTTGTTCAATTTTATCTTCTTGTGAAAGACTAAACCCCTTCTGTGTTTTTTCAATCTGAACACCTAAATAAGTGCTAATGTGACCTAATGATTTCAATGTGAAGTATCTCTGCAAAGCTTTGGCAAAAATTTCACTCATTTGCTTATTTGGACCAATATAAACAATATCATCAACATAAACAAGAACTATCTCATATGCATTGTTAGATCTTTTTGTGAACACGCACTCATCAGTTTCGAACTTAATAAAGCCCATTGAATTTAGTTTGTCAATAAGACATAAATACCACATTAAACCAGATTGTTTCAGACCATAGAGACTTTTGTTTAGGAACCAGGTATCCCCTTCTTGCTGTCGGAATCCTGGAGGACTTCTCACGTAGATCTCTTCATCTCGGTCTGCATGTAGATAAGCCGTGTCAACATCAAACTGGAAAACTTCTAAACCAAGGATAGTTGCAGTTGCTAAAGCAATTTTTACACTCTCAGTTCTGACTGTCGGTGAGTAAGTATTTGTGTAGTCCTCAGGATAACGTTGAGCGAAACCCTGAGCTACAAGTCTGGCCTTGTACAGTGACTCACCATTTGGTTTCTTTTTGATTCTGTAGACCCATTGAGTGCCAATGACCTTTTTGTTTGCTGGAGGTTTTGCAGGTGTAAATACTTTAAGTTTCTTTAGACTGTCCATTTCAACCTGCATTGCTTCATACCATTTGTCTTGCTCTGAATCAGGGAGCTGCTTGATTTGTGTGAAATTATCAGGTGGAAGTGTAACATTGCAAATGAAAGGCAAGGGTGCTTTTGTCAGTTGCCAAGAATATCGTTGTGGAGGGATTCCTTTTGTGGCCCTCTTGGAACATCTCGGGACAACTGTCCAGTCTTCTTCTTCTTCGTCCTCGTCCTCACTTTTGTCGCTAGCGTCAGCATCCGCGGCTTGCGAAGATGGAACATCGGGTTGAGAAGAATCAGTGGAATCTTGATCATCAATCTGCATAGCATCAGCAGTATCATCTCTGGGAAAATAAACTCCAGGATCATTGGAATGAATCCTGGACCAGTCAATATCTTCCTCAAAATTAGCAGATTGGGAAATCACAATTGCATGTTTAGAGTCAATAAATTTGCTCCATTTTGAGTTATCATCAATACCCATAAATCTCAGTCTCTTTGCTGCTGGACTTCCTTTTCTTCTTTGAGCTAAGGGAATGTTCACCATAGCATATGAACCAAAAACATGGATGTTTTTAAGATCGGGTTTGTAGCCATACAACATGAAGAAAGGAGTCTGATTTGTTACACTGTTCCAAGTACGGTTGACAATGTAATTTGCATACTTGATAGCTTCACCCCAGTATATCATATCAAGATTGGCGTCTTCTAGGAGACAACACATCATGGTTTGCAGTACCTCTCCGTTGTGAGCCGATGTGTCAGGGGCCGAAGTCTGATGAATAATTCTATTCTTACGCATCCAGTCCTGGAAACGCTGAGACATGAACTCGGCACCACGATCACTCTGGATTCTGGCGATGCGAACTTGGTGTTGGGTAGAAACAAGGGTTGCAAAGTCTTTAAAGATCTGAAAAGTCTCTGATTTTTCTTTCATAGGATATACATATCCATATCTAGAATAATTATCAACAATTGTTAGAAAATACTTTCTACCACCAAATGATGGCGGGAATGGACCAACTATGTCAATGTGAACCAAATCAAAAATGCGTGTTGACAGGCGTGTAGCGTGTTTGGGAATGGCTGCTGCTTTGGATTTGGCCTTTTTGCAGACAGCACAATCCAGAAACACCTTACACCCCTTTAGATCCAAACCTTTTGCGAACTCCGGCATCTTCCTAAGAACACGGAAACTGGCATGCCCCAATCTTCTATGCCATTTATGGATACACCTGGAATGCAAAGGTTTACCTGTTAGTGAATTCTCAACATTAACATTTTTATGCGGAACCTCAGGCTTGCTCTGAGCAACCTGTTTACCAATTCTATTTTTGTTGGCTTTAGGAGCCTTTGGAATAGCAACAGGATCTCTCTCTGGAGCATCTCTATCTGGGCCTGTGCCTTCCGTTTTTGGAGTTTGCATACTTGCCTGTGTTTGTGGTTTAGGCTTTGGCTTTAAGTAATAAACACCACCAATTAATATGGTTTCAGCAACAATATCTCCATCTTTAACTATGTAACTTGCTTTTTCAAGGTGGTGAACTTGGAACTTTAACATTCTAGACAAGTGACACTGACTAAGCAAATTACTGGTTGCTGTTGGTATGTAATAAACATCAGGAATGAATGCATCGAGCTCTTCAACATAAACAGTTCCTTTTCCTTTGACCTGACAAGGATGATTGGAAAAAGAATAAAGTTCACGTAGTTCTGGTTCAGGCTTGTGCATTTCTGTGAAGAGTTCCTTTCTGTAGGTAACATGCAATGCTGCACCACTGTCCAAAGTCCACAGGAGTCGTCTGTCGTACTCTGGTTGAGGTTGTGGATCATTGGTTAGAGCCAATGTGGCGAGTGGAGTTTGTGGATCACACCGGGGACCACGACGACCTTGTCTTCTGCCTCTGCCTCTGCCTCTGGAATCTGTTCCTCTGGGCTGGTACGTGACGGGAGCTGGAACTCGTTGGGGACAATCCCGGGTGGCATGTCCCACACGGTTGCAGGTGTTGCATCTTGGCATCCTTGGAGCGTAGGTCCTTCCTCGGAAGGGGCGCCTAGCTGGAGCTCTTGATGCGGGTGGTCCTCTCAAATGTGGCGTGGCCAACATGAATGCCTCTTCTTCAATTAAAAGTCTACAGACATTGTCCACTGTGCGTTGAGCAATTGGGACTTGGTTAATTTTTGTAACAGCATCTTTCCATTCATAATTCAAAGAGGTAATAATGATGCTGATCATTTGAATATCTTCAATGTTATGGCCTCTTTCTCTCAATTCTGTTCTGAGACCTTTCAGTTTGGTCAAATGTCCTCCAATTTGTTCACCGGGTTTCAATCTCGAACCATGGAGTTCAGACATGAGTAAACATGAAGATTCAATTGAGATAGGCCTGTAGCAATTTTCCAATTCAGCCCAAATTTGTCGGGCTGTTGTATTTGGTGGAAAAGTGACCTGCAGTTCAGTATCCATGGACATCAATAATGTTGTGCGAGCTCTTATCTCTAAATCTCGTATTGCAAAATCCCATGGTTGTGCAGGAGGGTTAAACACCATACAGTGCGTGCCTTCTCTAAGAAGCAATAGTGTAATCTCACTGACCCAGGCTTTGTAATTGTGTCCTGACATTTTTAGTTTTGACTCACCAGTTAGTGGAGAGACAGAAAATGCCTGGTAAGGAACCTGCACTTGGTATGCTGGTTGTGCTGGCAGAAATGCCTGTGGTATTTGCTGTGCCTGTTGTGGACCTAAAAATGGTCTTGGTTGTGCCATTGGAGGTGGACCAGGAGGTGGCCCTATTTGTACTTGTGGCTGGGGCACATTTGCAGGCATTTGTGGCTGCTGTGGCTGATGCACTGGAATCTGCTGTATTCCAGTTGCCATTTGTGCTTGAGCTGCAATATTGGCATGACCTGCTGGAGATGCAGTCATTTGCCTTTGCTTCATAAAGCGTGCCTGTGTTCCATCTAAAAAGGCACCATCACCACCAGGGGGTGTTGGAGTTTGAGCCCGTGGAGACACTTGTGGCATTTCAGCTTCCTGTAGTAAATTACTTTTGCCAGCAGATGGTGCTGCACCTTTAGCTTCGGGCAGCTTTTCACTTACAAGGAATGATTGCGTGGCAGGTTTATATGTAACTTGATCAGGGAGACTTTCATGTGACGTATGCAGGGCCCTCTGTCTTAATTGGCCTGACACAAAATCCACCAGGGGGAGTGTCTTTGGCTCCGAGGAAGAAGACAATATGGCGCTTTTTGAAAATCTTAAGTTATCTCCCTTATCTTGCTCAAGCATAGATATAGCCATTTTTGCCTGGGATAGCTGCTGTTCATAGAGTTTTATACGGTCACGATAGGCTTTCATAGCCAGCTCATCCAGGGTGAGCTTAGAGCTTCGAGGAGAATAATGAATTGTTTCTCTCTCTGCGTGGGAGGAATTTTGCTCAGCAGTTTGCTTTAGCCTTGCACCGAGCATTACAAATTCAGAAGGTTCTGGGGAGACAGGTTGAGAGCTGGCATAATTAGAAGGGGGAGTTACTGACCTCAGTCGTAGTGCTTCTCCTTCAAAAACAGCTTCTGTCTTATCTGTCTCCATTTCTGTTCCCACGGCTTTTTCTTGTTCCAGGTGTGTGGCTGTAGTAAGGGGCTGGAAATCTGAAAATCTCCTGTCTGCCACCTCTTTGTTGGAAAGATCAATCAAATCATTTACGAAGAGTGGTCTTAGTTTCATTTTGCCTTTTTTCTTCTGTTTCAGCATCTTAGCAAAATAATTAGCGTACCTCAGTAGCTAAAAACTAATTGCCTATGCGCTCTTATCAGAAATAACAAAACAAGGAAAAAAGCCATAAATCAACCGTCCTCTGCTACCAGATGTCAGGGCATCAATTAATCCCATGTTTGGCTCTGGGACTAATGACCCTGGTTTAGAGGAGATGGATCGTGGCTTATTCCAAGTTGCAATATTCTGATAAAGAAAAACGCGAAGGAACGTTTCTAATAAAACTCATTTATTTGTTATAAAGAAAATAAAACACCTCACTAACTAAGAAAAGTAATTGTTACATTTTGGCAAGCGAGATCTCCTGCCGGTCCAGCCGGACCTCTGGCAAGAGAACAAAGGAAAGAGTGTGTGAAGCAAGTGAAGGAATGCGGACATGCTTAGTAAAGTACTGATAAGGAACTTGGCAAACTACAGTAAGTCTATTAGTCCAAAAATAATGAAGCTCAGCTGGGAAATAAAAAATGCTGTGACACTGGATTTGGGGGAGAGTTTGGCTGTCTGTCAGGTTTCGGTGCTATCTTGAAAAAACTTCATTCTCAAGCGCAAGCTCTCTAATGAATCACTTTTATTTTAAGAATAGCAAAGTCCGACATTTCTGATTCATTTTGCAGCCAAACTGGCCCCTCCTTCCAACCCCCTCCTCTTCCGCACTCCAACCCCAATGTCTCATTGGCCATCATGCAAATCCATCTCTACATCCCAGCACATTCTTTTCACAGGAATGTGCCCCCCTCCTCGTCTCCCAGGAAACCCTATCTGTAACATACAAAGACTAGGTAAAAGTTCATCTCAGCAATAAATCAAGCTACTGTTCTTTCTATGTCAGCGCTGGAAGAGAGCCTGATTTGGAACGCTGACACACACACTTCACACACACTTCAACTATTGGACAATATATAAATGTGGTATATAAACTACATTTATCAAATTGGAGAGATTGTCCTCACTACCAGAAGGAATCTGGATGTTCAGATACAGAGAAGAAGAGCTACATGCCTTTAAAATAGCAACATCTCTCCCCCACCCAGATTCTACTCAACCAGATAAGAAAATGCTCTTCTATAGTAATTAATATTTAGAGCTAGTCCAAAAATAATGAAGCTCAGCTGGGAAATAAAAAAACGCTGTGACACAGACAACAATTGCAGAAGCAGGGGTTGGACTTATCTTGGTGGCCGTATTTGCAGATCCAAGCAAGGCACGAAAAAGATGTTAAATTATGGGGTGTAAACAAAGAACAAACAGCATTGGACAAAATTTTAATGGGGACGGATGAAAAATTGATTAAAAAAATATATAATTATTTACTGAACTATAAAATGGAGGAAGAGATAGTTAAAGAAACAATGATTGCCCGGGCAAGGAATTTTGGATACAACATAGAATTAGAAAAATGGTTAAAAATTTGGGAGAGAAACTACAAACTGACAATGGCCGTGGCATATAAAGAAAACCTTTACAAAATGTTTTACAGGTGGCACTTGCTGCCAGCAAGATTAGCCAAAATGTATAAGAACTCCTCCGCCAATTGTTGGAAATGCAACCAGACTCCAGGATCATACATGTCCACATGTGGTGGACATGTAAGAAAGCAAGGAGTTACTGGGAGAAAATTCATAAATGGCTAGAAATGATTACTGAGCAGCATATTGAGTTCAAACCAGAAACGTGCCTCTTAGGTATATTGTTGGAAAGTTATGACAAAGCAACCATCTACTTAGTGTTACATATGTTGATGGCAGCTAGAATTACGTATGCTAAATATTGGAAAAATGTGAACACCCCACTGGATGATGACATAATTAGGAAAATTTGGGATTGTGCAGAAATGGACAGATTAACTTTAAAAATTAAAGACAAAGAAGATTTGAAATATTAGAGGACATGGAATAAACTTTACGAATTAAAAACATTGGACACAGTGCGATCTCCTAGCTTAGTCATTTCCATACATATTTTTTCATAACAAATACAATTCCTACTTATCGTACATTGCTACTTTGATATTATAAACATATCCCTTGTCCTCATTTGTATATTTGTCTAAATATTGTCCAGTTTCAGTTCTACATACCCTCAATCTTTTCTGTTTCGACTCCTTTTTCTCATTTCCAACCATAGGTACATTTTGTTCCAAATTTCATGGTATTCTGTCTCACCCTTGTTTTTAAGTTCTAGTGTCAGTCTGTCCATTTCTGCACATACCAAAAATTTCTCTATTATCTCTTCTTCCGAGGGGGTATCTTCGTTTTTCCAGTATTGCGCATAAACCAATTTTGCTGCTGTTATAACGTGCAACATTAAATGTATCACTCCTTTGCTATATTTCTCTTTTGTAATTCCTAGTAGAAATAGTTCTGGTTTCAGGTCTATATTTTGGTCTAGCATCTCTTCCAACCATGTCTTTATCTGACGCCAGAAATCCTTGGCTTTTATACATGACCACCACATATGATAAAATGATCCTAATGCTAATTTAAATCTCCAACACTGCAGTGATAGATTCCTGTTCATTTTTGCTAACCTTGTAGACGGGAGGTGCCACCTGTAGAACATTTTATATAAATTTTCTTTGTATGTAGTGGCTAACGTTAATTTTCTATTTTTCTACCATAAGTCTTGCCATTTATCTAGATCAAAATTATAGCCAAAATTTTTGGCCCACACATTACCATGATATTGGTAAGTTTTCTTTATCACCTTTTCATCCGTTCCTAATAAAATTTTGTCAAGCGCCATTAATTTTCTTAATACCCCATTCCTTTCTATCTTTCATATATTGTGATTGAATCTGTAGATATGCCCACCATTCCAATTCTACCCCTTCATCTTGTAGTTCTTTTCTAGATTTTAGTTCCCCTCCATCTTTTAAGATATCCTTGTATGTGACTACTTTCCCCAAATTGATGAAATTTGGATGCACCAACACCTCCAACGTCGAGAGCCAGGCCGAAGTTTCCATATAATTCTGTTGCTTAACTTTTGTCCAAACTTCAAAAAGAGCTCGTCTGACATGATGCCTTTGGAAGTACTGATGAGCCCTATGTCTACCATCCCACAAAAATGCATGCCATCCTATTTGCATATCAAATCCTTCCAACGTTAGTAACCTCCTATTCCTTAAGCTTATCCACTCTCTCACCCAAGTGAGTGCAGCAGCTTGATAATATCTTTCCCAATCAGGCAGGCCGAACCCGCCTCTTTCTTTGGCTTCCTGTAGTAATTTTAATTTAATTCTAGGTCTTTTCCCTTGCCAGATAAATTTAGATATTGTTTTGTTCAACTTTCGAAAATATTGTTTGTTTAATCTTATGGGTATATTTTGAAATAGGAAAAGTATTTTTGGTAAAATATTCATTTTTATTGTTGCAATTCTCCCCATAAGGGAGAGCTGCAGCTTTTTCCATCTCTCCAGATCTGCCTTAATTTGGTCATTTAATTTATTGTAATTGTCCTCTTTAATTGTTATACATCTTGCCGTCAGCTGTATTCCTAAATATTTCACTTTTTTCGCTATTTGAAAGCTTATTCTCTCAGTCAATTCCTTTTTCTGTATTTTGGACATGTTTTTAACTATCATGTTGGTTTTCTCCTTATATACCTTCAATCCTGCTACTTCCCCATATTCTCCCAGTACTTCCATAAGCCTCAAACCCAATTTTAGTGGCTCTTCTATAATAAATAGAAGATCATTTGCAAAAGCTTGCAGTTTATAAACTTCTTTCTTGATTTCCAATCCCTTAATTTGTTTGTCCTTCTGAATTATTCTCTTTAATACCTCTAAGGTTAATATGAACAGTAATGGCGATAACGGGCACCCTTGTCTTGTACCTTTCTGGATTTTAAAACTTTGTGTTGCTTCCCCATTTACTATAATTCTAGCCTCTTGGTTGGTGTAAATTGCCTTAAACACGTTTATAAAATTTTCGCCGAATTCCGTATATTTTAACTGTCTCAACATAAAATCCCAATTAACGTTATTAAAAGCCTTTTGGGTGTCTAAAAATATCAATGCCACTGATACCTCAGTGTGCACTTCAGAATATTCTAATACATCCAATATTGTCCTCATATTGTTTCTTATTTGCCTTTTTGGCAGAAAACCATTTTGATCAACGTGAATAAATTCGTTCATCTACCTTTTAAGTCTTTTGTCCATTATTGCCATGAATAGTTTATAATCTGAGTTCAACAGTGATATAGGCCTGTAATTTTTTATTAGTGTTAAGTCAGTATTCTCCTTTGGGATTGTTGTGGCCCACCAGCGGCCTGCGTGGATCGTGGCTGATCCCGACGATGAGGAGGCTGGTGTGGTGTCGCGCCAGCAGCCTGCGCAGCCGGCGCTCGCATCAGACAGCGAGGAGGCTGAAGAGGATGTGGTGCCAGAGGCAGAGACTCAGCCAGGGTCTTCAGAACCTCCAGAGGCTCCTTCAAGTGGAGAGAGCAAAGTGGAGGAGCCTCTTCTCAATGGTCAAGCACGCAGGGCTGCCAAAAGGCAGGAGTGGCTACTCAGGAGGAGGAGGTCTCCTTGAGAGTAAGGCTTGAGGATAATTGGCCACCCCCTTAGCCTATTTAAGTCACATGCCGTTAGTAAGTTTCTTGCTGGAAACAACTTGTAATTATCATCAGAGCATTTTTGGAAAAGTCTTATCATATCTTGCTTTCTGGGATGGTTGCCAACCTTGCCGGACTTTGGTTTATTCTTGCTACTTAATAAATTTGATAAGGACCGTTGGTGTGTGTCAATATCCTCGGGAATCCGGAGCTGGGGCATAACAGGGATCAACGAAATATTTGCCTCCGCCCATGATGCCGGTGCTTTTGCTTCTCTTAGTACTGCATTGAATACCTTGATTAATATTTCATCTAAAGAGTCTTGCAATTCTTTGTATAGTTCTGGTGGTAACCCATTGGGACCTGGCATTTTGTTATTTTTCTGGTTTTTTATTGCCTCTATTAGTTCTGACATTCTTATATCTTCATTCAACATATTTTTTATATCTTTTGGGACTTTGGGTAATTCATCTTTCTTGAAACATTGTAGTGTTTTTTCTTCGATATTACATTCATCATCCTTGTATAGTTTCTTATAAAAATCATGGATTATATTTTTCTTCTCTTCATTTTGATAAGATATATTTCCCTCCTCATTTTGTAATTTACAAATCCACCTTTTTTCTTTCTGTTTTTTTCAATTTATATGCTAACCATCTCCCTGGCTTATTTGCATTTTCGAAAAAAATTTGGTTGCTATCCTTTATTTGTTGTGCTAAATCTTCCTTTTTGAGAATATTCAACTTGTGCTTAATTAGTTCCATTTGTTGTTTAAGGTCTCCTCTTTGGGGCTGAAGCCTCCCCTATCTTATCCCCTTCTCTCCCTCAGCCTTGCCCCACAGAAGCCTCCCCTATCCTATCCCCTCTCCCTCAGCCTTGCCCCACAGAAGCCTCTCCTATCCTATCCCCTTCTCTCCCTCAGGCTTGTCCCACAGAAGCCTCCCCTATCCTATCCCGCTTGCTGCTGTGAAAGTAAAACTGAAACCGAAACTCCTCTCCTCTGCTTGTGTTTTGCATTTGGAACAGATTTCTTTTCAGGTGAGGAGGGGAAGTAGAACTCCTTAGCATCAGAACATGTTAATCATCATATAGGAAATACTAATGCTCTGATGGTCATTTTGGAAAATTCTTTCTTAGTGAGCACCTAGAAGCCAAGAGGAACATACGTGGCAAATTTCAAGTTTGTAGGCTTTACGGTTCTGGAGATTTTGTGATGATGCGTGAGTGGTATTTCGCTTTTATATATATAAATTTAACACTCTTCAGAGCACTACTTTGTAACTCAATCCAAAGTACTGTGTAGCTCTAAATATTAATTACTATAGAAGAGCATTTTCTTATCTGGTTGAGTAGAATCTGGGTGGGGGAGAGATGTTGCTATTTTAAAGGCATGTAGCTCTTCTTCTCTGTATCTGAACATCCAGATTCCTTCTGGTAGTGAGGACAATCTCTCCAATTTGATAAATGTAGTTTATATACCACATTTATATATTGTCCAATAGTTGAAGTGTGTGTGAAGTGTGTGTGTCAGCGTTCCAAATCAGGCTCTCTTCCAGCGCTGACATAGAAAGAACAGTAGCTTGATTTATTGCTGAGATGAACTTTTACCTAGTCTTTGTATGTTACAGATAGGGTTTCCTGGGAGACGAGGAGGGGGGCACATTCCTGTGAAAAGAATGTGCTGGGATGTAGAGATGGATTTGCATGATGGCCAATGAGACATTGGGGTTGGAGTGCGGAAGAGGAGGGGGTTGGAAGGAGGGGCCAGTTTGGCTGCAAAATGAATCAGAAATGTCGGACTTTGCTATTCTTAAAATAAAAGTGATTCATTAGAGAGCTTGCGCTTGAGAATGAAGTTTTTTCAAGATAGCACCGAAACCTGACAGACAGCCAAACTCTCCCCCAAATCCAGTGTCACAGCATTTTTTATTTCCCAGCTGAGCTTCATTATTTTTGGACTAATAGACTTACTGTAGTTTGCCAAGTTCCTTATCAGTACTTTACTAAGCATGTCCGCATTCCTTCACTTGCTTCACACACTCTTTCCTTTGTTCTCTTGCCAGAGGTCCGGCTGGACCGGCAGGAGATCTCGCTTGCCAAAATGTAACAATTACTTTTCTTAGTTAGTGAGGTGTTTTATTTTCTTTATAACAAATAAATGAGTTTTATTAGAAACGTTCCTTCGCGTTTTTCTTTATCAGAATATTGCAACTTGGAATAAGCCACGATCCATCTCCTCTAAACCAGGGTCATTAGTCCCAGAGCCAAACATGGGATTAATTGATGCCCTGACATCTGGTAGCAGAGGACGGTTGATTTATGGCTTTTTTCCTTGTTTTGTTATTTCTGATAAGAGCGCATAGGCAATTAGTTTTTAGCTACTGAGGTACGCTAATTATTTTGCTAAGATGCTGAAACAGAAGAAAAAAGGCAAAATGAAACTAAGACCACTCTTCGTAAATGATTTGATTGATCTTTCCAACAAAGAGGTGGCAGACAGGAGATTTTCAGATTTCCAGCCCCTTACTACAGCCACACACCTGGAACAAGAAAAAGCCGTGGGAACAGAAATGGAGACAGATAAGACAGAAGCTGTTTTTGAAGGAGAAGCACTACGACTGAGGTCAGTAACTCCCCCTTCTAATTATGCCAGCTCTCAACCTGTCTCCCCAGAACCTTCTGAATTTGTAATGCTCGGTGCAAGGCTAAAGCAAACTGCTGAGCAAAATTCCTCCCACGCAGAGAGAGAAACAATTCATTATTCTCCTCGAAGCTCTAAGCTCACCCTGGATGAGCTGGCTATGAAAGCCTATCGTGACCGTATAAAACTCTATGAACAGCAGCTATCCCAGGCAAAAATGGCTATATCTATGCTTGAGCAAGATAAGGGAGATAACTTAAGATTTTCAAAAAGCGCCATATTGTCTTCTTCCTCGGAGCCAAAGACACTCCCCCTGGTGGATTTTGTGTCAGGCCAATTAAGACAGAGGGCCCTGCATACGTCACATGAAAGTCTCCCTGATCAAGTTACATATAAACCTGCCACGCAATCATTCCTTGTAAGTGAAAAGCTGCCCGAAGCTAAAGGTGCAGCACCATCTGCTGGCAAAAGTAATTTACTACAGGAAGCTGAAATGCCACAAGTGTCTCCACGGGCTCAAACTCCAACACCCCCTGGTGGTGATGGTGCCTTTTTAGATGGAACACAGGCACGCTTTATGAAGCAAAGGCAAATGACTGCATCTCCAGCAGGTCATGCCAATATTGCAGCTCAAGCACAAATGGCAACTGGAATACAGCAGATTCCAGTGCATCAGCCACAGCAGCCACAAATGCCTGCAAATGTGCCCCAGCCACAAGTACAAATAGGGCCACCTCCTGGTCCACCTCCAATGGCACAACCAAGACCATTTTTAGGTCCACAACAGGCACAGCAAATACCACAGGCATTTCTGCCAGCACAACCAGCATACCAAGTGCAGGTTCCTTACCAGGCATTTTCTGTCTCTCCACTAACTGGTGAGTCAAAACTAAAAATGTCAGGACACAATTACAAAGCCTGGGTCAGTGAGATTACACTATTGCTTCTTAGAGAAGGCACGCACTGTATGGTGTTTAACCCTCCTGCACAACCATGGGATTTTGCAATACGAGATTTAGAGATAAGAGCTCGCACAACATTATTGATGTCCATGGATACTGAACTGCAGGTCACTTTTCCACCAAATACAACAGCCCGACAAATTTGGGCTGAATTGGAAAATTGCTACAGGCCTATCTCAATTGAATCTTCATGTTTACTCATGTCTGAACTCCATGGTTCGAGATTGAAACCCGGTGAACAAATTGGAGGACATTTGACCAAACTGAAAGGTCTCAGAACAGAATTGAGAGAAAGAGGCCATAACATTGAAGATATTCAAATGATCAGCATCATTATTACCTCTTTGAATTATGAATGGAAAGATGCTGTTACAAAAATTAACCAAGTCCCAATTGCTCAACGCACAGTGGACAATGTCTGTAGACTTTTAATTGAAGAAGAGGCATTCATGTTGGCCACGCCACATTTGAGAGGACCACCCGCATCAAGAGCTCCAGCTAGGCGCCCCTTCCGAGGAAGGACCTACGCTCCAAGGATGCCAAGATGCAACACCTGCAACCGTGTGGGACATGCCACCCGGGATTGTCCCCAACGAGTTCCAGCTCCCGTCACGTACCAGCCCAGAGGAACAGATTCCAGAGGCAGAGGCGGAAGACAAGGTCGTCGTGGTCTCCGGCGTGATCCACAAACTCCACTCGCCACATTGGCTTTAACCAATGATCCACAACTTCAACCAGAGTACGACAGACGACTCCTGTGGACTTTGGACAGTGGTGCAGCATTGCATGTTACCTACAGAAAGGAACTTTTCACAGAGATGCACGAACCTGAACCTGAACTACGTGAACTTTATTCTTTTTCCAATCATCCTTGTCAGGTCAAAGGAAAAGGAACTGTTTATGTTGAAGAGCTCGATGCATTCATCCCTGATGTTTATTACATACCAACAGCAACCAGTAATTTGCTTAGTCAGTATCACTTGTCTAGAATGTTAAAGTTCCAAGTTCACCACCTTGAAAAAGCAAGTTACATAGTTAAAGATGGAGATATTGTTGCTGAAACCATATTAATTGGTGGTGTTTATTACTTAAAGCCAAAGCCTAAACCACAAACACAGGCAAGTATGCAAACTCCAAAAAGGGAAGGCACAGGCCCAGATAGAGATGCTCCAGAGAGAGATCCTGTTGCTATTCCAAAGGCTCCTAAAGCCAACAAAAATAGAATTGGTAAACAGGTTGCTCAGAGCAAGCCTGAGGTTCCGCATAAATATGTTAATGTTGAGAATTCACTAACTGGTAAACCTTTGCATTCCAGGTGTATCCATAAATGGCATAGAAGATTGGGGCATGCCAGTTTCCGTGTTCTTAGGAAGATGCCGGAGTTCGCAAAAGGTTTGGATCTAAAGGGGTGTAAGGTGTTTTGGGATTGTGCTGTATGCAAGAAAGCCAAATCCAAAGCAGCAGCCATTCCCAAACGCGCTACATGCCTGTCAACACGCATTTTTGATTTGGTTCACATTGACATAGTTGGTCCATTCCCGCCATCATTTGGTGGTAGAAAATATTTTCTAACAATTGTTGATAATTATTCTAGATATGGATATGTATATCCTATGAAAGAAAAATCAGAGACTTTTCAGATCTTTAAAGACTTTGCAGCCCTTGTTTCTACCCAACACCAAGTTCGCATCGCCAGAATCCAGAGTGATTGTGGTACCGAGTTCATGTCTCAGCGTTTCCAGGACTGGATGCGTAAGAATAGAATTATTCATCAGACTTCGGCCCCTGACATACCGGCTCACAATGGAGAGGTACTGCAAACCATGATGCGTTGTCTCCTAGAAGACGCCAACCTTGATATGATATACTGGGGTGAAGCTATCAAGTATGCAAATTACATTGTAAACCGTACTTGGAGCAGTGTAACAAATCAGACTCCTTTCTTCATGTTGTATGGCTACAAGCCCGATCTTAAAAACATCCATATTTTTGGTTCATATGCTATGGTGAACATTCCCTTAGCTCAAAGAAGAAAAGGAAGTCCAGCAGCAAAGAGACTGAGATTTATGGGTATTGATGATAACTCAAAATGGAGCAAATTTATTGACTCTAAACATGCAATTGTGATTTCCCAATCTGCTAATTTTGAGGAAGATATTGACTGGTCCAGGATTCATTCCAATGATCCTGCAGTTTATTTTCCTAGAGATGATACCGCTGATGCTACGCAGATTGATGATCAAGATTCCACTGATTCTTCTCAACCCGATGTTCCGTCTTCGCAAGCCGCGGATGCTGACGCTAGCGACGAAAGTGAGGACGAGGACGAAGAAGAAGAAGATTGGACAGTTGTTCCGAGACGTTCCAAGAGGGCCACAAAAGGAATCCCTCCACAACGATATTCTTGGCAACTGACAAAAGCACCCTTGCCTTTGATTTGCCATGTTACACTTCCACCTGATAATTTCACACAAATGAAGCAGCTCCCTGATTCAGAGCAAGACAAATGGTATGAAGCAATGCAGGTTGAAATGGACAGTCTGAAGAAACTTAAAGTATTTACACCCGCAAAACCTTCAGCAAACAAAAAGGTCATTGGCACTCGATGGGTCTACAGAATCAAAAAGAAACCAAATGGTGAGTCATTGTACAAAGCCAGACTTGTAGCTCAGGGTTTCGCTCAACGTTATCCTGAGGACTACACAAATACTTACTCACCGACAGTCAGAACTGAGAGTGTAAAAATTGCTTTAGCAACTGCAACTATCCTTGGTTTAGAAGTTTTCCAGTTTGATGTTGACACGGCTTATCTACATGCAGACCGAGATGAAGAGATCTACGTGAGAAGTCCTCCAGGATTCCGACAGCAAGAAGGGGATACCTGGTTCCTAAACAAAAGTCTTTATGGTCTGAAACAATCTGGTTTAATGTGGTACTTATGTCTTACTGACAAACTAAATTCAATGGGCTTTATTAAGTCCGAAACTGATGAGTGCTTGTTTACAAAAAGATCTAACAATGCATATGAGATAGTTCTTGTTTATGTTGATGATATTGTTTATATTGGTCCAAATAAGCAAATGAGTGAAATTTTTGCCAAAGCTTTGCAGAGATACTTCACATTGAAATCATTAGGTCACATTAGCACTTATTTAGGTGTTCAGATTGAAAAAACACAGAAGGGGTTTAGTCTTTCACAAGAAGATAAAATTGAACAAATTTTGCATCATTGTAACATGAAAGATGCTAACACAACAAAGACACCCATGCAAACAGATTTTCACAACTTGACACAAGAAGAAAGTCCTGAGTTCGAGGATCAAACACTTTATCGTTCAGTCATTGGGTCACTGTTATACATTAGTAGTTGGACCAGACCCGACATTGCACTTAGTGTTAATCTCTTATCTCGACATGTAGGTAAGGCAAAACAGTTTCATTGGACATGTATTAAGAAATTATTGAGATACCTAAAATACACTAAACACATGAAATTATTGTTAGAACCAACACATACTGATTATGCAGAATTATGTTGTTATGCAGATTCTGATTGGGCAAGTGATAAGAAATCACGTAAAAGTACTTCAGGTTATATGATGTTCTTAAATGGCTGTCCTGTTTATTGGCAAGTACGTAAACAGAATTTTGTTTCTTGTTCATCTACTGAAGCTGAATATGCTTGTGTTTCAGATGCATGTAATTCTCTAACTTGGTTTGATGCTTTAGTCACAGATATCTGGACACACCCAATCCGACCGATCACCGTGATGGAAGACAATGAATCGGTGGTTTATATTTCTGAATCTCATTTTACAAGTTCTAGGTTCAGACACATTGACATCCGTTATCAAAACATAAAACATTTAGTGAAAAAAGGTTTTGTCAAAATGCAATATGTATCTACACATGATCAAATTGCTGATATGCTCAACAAACCACTCCCAGCAGCTCAACACGAGTATCTGCGTAAGAAGATGTGCCTTATTTGATGATGTACTGATATTCGTTCAACTGGCAAAAGAAGGGGAATGTCACAGCGTTTTTTTATTTCCCAGCTGAGCTTCATTATTTTTGGACTAATAGACTTACTGTAGCTTTGCCAAGTTCCTTATCAGTACTGTACTATGCATGTCCGCATTCCTTCACTTGCTTCACACACTTTTTCCTTTGTTCTCTTGCCAGAGGTCCGGCTGGACCGGCAGGAGATCTCACTTGCCAAAATGTAACAATTAACTTTTTCTTAGTTAGTGAGGTGTTTTATTTTCTTTATAACAAATAAATGAGTTTTATTAGAAACCTTTCTTCGTGTTTTCTTTATCAGAATATTGCAACTTGGAATAAGCCACGATCCATCTCCTCTAAACCAGGGTGATTTTTCCCAGAGCCAAACATGGGATTAATTGATGCCCTGACAGTCTGGATTTAAGATCCCCCCTTTCATCTAAAATGTCCTTGTAACGTACAATTTTCCCCCAATTTATAAAATTTGGCTATATTATTGCCTCCATTGGAGAGACCCAGACTGGTACTTCCCTATAGTATTGTAGTTTAATTTTTTCCCAAATGTTAAGTAACACGTTCCTCACATAATGCCTCTGGAAATATTTGTGCGCCATATTTCTGCCATACCAGAGAAAGGCATGCCAGCCTAATTGTAAGTCGTGCCCTTCTAGTAATAATAGTCTTCTGTTATTCAAGTTTACCCAATCTTTTAGCCAGGTGAGAGCTGCAGCCTGGTAATATAATTCCCAGTCTGGGAACCCAAAACCACCATTATTCCTAGAATCCTGTAATACTTTCAATTTTATTCTCAATTTTTTCCCTTGCCAAATATATTGCAGAGTTATTTTATTTAGTTCATCAAAAAAATTCTTTTCTAATTTTACTGGTATGGTTTGAAATAGAAAGAGTAGTTTTGGTAGTACGTCCATTTTCACCACTGCAATTCTGCCTATCATCGATAACTGTACATTCTTCCACCTTTCCAAATCTATTTTAATTTGTTGTATCAGCTTTGTATAGTTGTCCTCTTTGATTGTCCCACACCTAGCTGTTAAGAAAATACCAAGGTATTTAACGTTTTTTTCTATCTGTAGGTCAATTTTCTCTGTCAATTCCTTTTTCTGTTTGTTGGTGAGATTTTTAACTAATATCTTGGTTTTATCTTTATTTATTTTCATCCCTGCCACCTCTCCATATTCCTCAATTTTCTTTATCAATTTAGGGCCAGTTTCTATGGGTTCTTCTACACTAAGTCATCAGCAAAAGCTTGGAGTTTGTACTTTTCATTTCTAATTTCCATTCCTTTTATCTCTGTATCTTGTGTTATGTTCCTTGTCAATACGTCTAATGTTAAAATGAATAATAATGGGGAGAGGGGACAACCTTGCCTTGTTCCTTTTTGTATACTAAAGCTTTCTGTTACATCTCCATTAACCAATACTTTTCCATTCTGTTGAGTGTAAATTGTTTTAATTGTATTCCTAAATTTTCCACCAAATTCCATAAAATTTAATTGTTGTAACATAAATTGCCCATTTATATTGTTGAACACTTTCTGTGCGTCCAGGAATATTAACGCTAGTTGTTTTTCATAATGTATTTCGTAATATTCTAGTACATTCAGGATTATTCTAACATTTTTTATTTGTCTTTTTGGTAAAAACCTGTTCTGATCTGGATGAGTGAATTCATTTAAAAAGCTTTTTAATCTTTCGGAAATTATTGATGCGAAGATTTTATAGTCTGCGTTTAGTAACGAAATCGGTCTATAGTTTTTAATTTGAGTTCTATCCAAATCTTCTTTGGGGATCAGGGTAATATAAGCCTCTTTCCATGTGTTCGGAATTTTAGCTTCCGTTAACACTTCATTGTATATTTCTAGCATTGACAGACTCAAGGTGTCTTCTAATTCTTTATATATTTCTACTGGTAGACCATCTGGTCCCGGGGTTTTATTTTTTTGTTTTTTGATTGCGTTCATTAACTCTGCCTTTGTTATTCTTTCCTCCAGCCTATTCTTAACCGTTTCTGAAATTTTAGGCAAATTGGCTTTCTCCAGATATTGTATTAGTCTCTCCTCTTAAATTTTATCAGCTTCGTATAATTTCTCATAAAAATCATGAACTATATGTCTTTTCTTTTCAAGTTGGCTATGTAATATGCCTTCCTCATCCTGTAGTTTTATTATCCAATTCTTCTTTTTTTCTTTCTTCAATCTATAGGCTAACCACCTTCCCAGTTTATTGGCATTTTCAAAGAAATTTTGTTTTGTTCTAGAGAAGTAAGAGCAACTAGGACTATAAAGCCTAGATATAAATAATTGAATGCAAGAAGAAATAAAGGAAATGTGTTATCAGTCAATATTAATGGGCTGAATTCACCAATAAAAAGGAAGACGACATTCTCTAAATTAATGAAACTAAAATTAGATATAATAGCACTTCAAGAAGTGCACATTAAGAGACAACAATATAAATTATTGGAATATTCTAAATTGGGGAAATTATTTTATTCATTACCACAGCAAAAAAAAAAAAAAAAGAGGGGTGGTACTTTATGTGAAAGAAACAATAAATGCCAAACAAATTTTTTTTCAAGCAAAGCCCTCTTTTTCATGAGCGTCAGTCACCACAGAAATTTTATTTTATTTTTTCATTAAAACAACCTTTATTAAATACAAAAAGATAAAATATCATATCAACCACATACATTGTAAAATATGAAATAAAGATAAAAGAACAGCAAGAAAGAGATACAAAGGGAGGGAAATAAAGTAGACAAGGGAACACAAAAGAGAAAAAAAGGAAAAAAGAAAGAAGAAAATACACACAATATAACAATACAAACTACAGTATGTGTATATATATATATATATGTGTGTGTGTGTGTGTGTGTGTGTGTGTGTGTGTGTGTGTTATTGACGGTGTCTATTTGTTAATTTTGTTATACAAATTTTGTTTTTGATTTATCCATTCATGCCATTTGTTCCATACCATATAATATTTTGAGTCTACCTTGTCTTTTAATTCCAGTGTTAACCTATCCATTTCAACGCAATTGTAGATTTTTTGAATTACTAGTTGTTCTGTTCAAATTTGGTCCATTTTCCAAAGCTGAGCGAATGCCAGTCTGGCTGCCGTAATTATATGCAGTATTAAATGTTTTATTTCTTTCCTAATATTTTCTCTAATCATACCCAATAAAAAAAGTTCTGGCTTGAATTCTATTTCTTCTGCCATCATTTCCATTAACCAATTTTTTATTTTTTCCCAATACTTTTTTGTTTTTGGGCAAAGCCACCAGATGTGGAAGAAAGTCCCCTGTATCTGTTTACATTTCCAGCAAATTGGGCTAAGGTCGGGATACATCTTTGCCAATCTAGAAGGGGCCAAGTACCATCTGTACCACATTTTGTAGTGATTTTCTTTGTAAACTGCAGACTTTGTCATAATCTGGTTGGTTTCCCACACCCGTTCCCAATCTTCCAACTGTATATTATTTCCAACATTTCTCACCCAAGCTATCATTTGTCCTTTTACTATATCCTCTGCCAAATCAAATTCTAATAAATATTTATAGATTTTTGAGATTAATTTTTCTTCTTTGGATTCAAATAGTTTATCTAATCGATTGGGGTTTAATTCTATTCCTCCTTCCTCTTGATCTTTTTTATACCTTGTTTGTATCTGCAAATAAGGCCACCAGTCCATTTCAATACCTTGGTCTCTAAGCTCTTGTCGTGTTTTTAATATTCCCCGAGTGTCTAATAATTCCTTATACCTTATTTTCTGTACTATCAATGTGTTGGGGTGCATTATCGCCTCCATTGTGGATATCCAACTGGGAACTTTCATGTAGTGTTTGTTTTTGATTTCTTGCCAAGTGCCAATTAATGAACCTCTTATTATATGATTTTTAAAATGTTTGTATGTTTTATTTCCAAAGTTCCATATGTAGGCGTGCCACCCCTTCAGTAGGTCGTGTCCTTCTAGTTTTAATAATCTTTGGTTTTCCAAATTAACCCATTCTCTGAACCATGTCAAGCTCATCACTTTGTAATATTTTTCCCACGCTGGTAATCCGAATCCTCCTCTGGTTTTGTCGTCCTGTAAAATACTTAATTTTATCCTTGGCTTTTTTCCCTCCCATACAAATTTTGAAGTTATTTTATTCAAGTTTGTGAAAAAATCCTTCTCTAATTTTACTGGAATGGTTTGAAATAAATAGAGGAGTCTCGGCAATACGTTCATTTTTATCGCTGCAATTCTTCCTAAAAGTGATAATTTTAATTTCCCCCATTTTTCTAGGTCTTTTTTAATTTGTTGTACTAAGATATTGTAGTTATTGTCCTTTATTGCTACATTTCTAACTGTCAAATTAATACCTAAATATTTCACCATTTTAACTGCCTGTAGTCCTGATTGATTTTCCAATTCTCGTATTTGTTTATCTGTTAAATTTTTGATTAGCATTTTGGTCTTATCTTTATTAATTTTTAAACCTGCTACTTTGTCGAATTTCTCTATCTCCTTTATTAGTATTGGTTCTGTTTCTAATGGGTCCTCTGCGAAGAATACAAGGTCGTCCGCGAATGCTTGGACCTTGTATTCTTCTCCTTTTACCTTTAATCCTTTTATGTGTTTATTTGTTCTAATTCTTATAAGTAGATTTTCCAGTGTTAAGATATAAAGTAATGGTGAAAGTGGACATCCTTGCCGTACTCCTCTATTTATTTCAAAAGGATTTGTAAGATCTCCGTTAACTAAGATACTCGCTCTTTGTTTTGTATATATTGAGGCTATCATTTTTTCAAATTTCTCCCCAAATTTCATATTTTTTATTTGTTGTATCATAAATCGCCAATTAACCCGATCAAAAGCCTTTTGTGCATCCAGAAATATCAGAGCTACCTGTTTTTCTGGATGCACCTCATAGTATTCTATTACATTGATAACAGTTCTTATATTATTTTTTATTTGTCTTGTTGGTAGAAATCCGTTTTGGTCTGGGTGTATTCTGCGATTCAGTATTTCTTTTACTCTATTTGCCATTATGTTCATGAATATTTTATAGTCAGAATTTAATAAAGAAATCAGTCTGTAGTTTTTTATCTGCGTTACATCTGCTCCTTCTTTCGGGATTAGGGAGATATATACTTCCTTCCATGAGTCTGGTAGCCTTGCCTCCTTTAATGCCTCATTATAAATTTCCAACAAAATCCAATTTAACGATTCCCCTAAACTTTTGTAGAATTCAGTTGGTAGGCTGTCTGTACCGGGGGTTTTATTATTTTTCTGTTTCTTAATTGTTTCGTTTAATTCTTCTGTTGTAATATGTCTATTTAATATCTCTTCTTCTTCTTCTGTTATTATCGGCATACCCTCCCCGTTTAAGTATTGAATTATTTCTTCTTCTGCTACTTCATCCTGCTTATACAGTTCTTGGAAAAATTGGGTTGCTATTTCTTTTTTCTTTTCTAATCCCTGTTGTAGCTTACCTTCCTTGTCTTGTAATTGATGGATTATTCTTTTCTCCCTCTCTTTCCTTAGTCTATAGGCCAGCCATCTCCCTGGCTTATTCACGTGTTCGAAATGGTTTTGCTTTATAAATTTCAATGCATTCACATATTTTTCTTGTTCCAATAAATTCAATTTGTGTTTGGCTGCCATCCAATTACCTCTTATATGCTCATCTCCCGGCTTGTCCTGCAATTTTCCTTCCCAAATTTTAATCTCTTCTTGTATTTTATTATATTCTTTTTCCTTCTCCTTTTTCTTTTGGCATTATATGCTATTGTCAATCCTCTAACAAAGGCTTTCGTAGTATCCCATAGGTTCTGGAGGGATGTCTGGTATTTATTATTATCCTTAAAGAACCAGTTTAGTTCTTTTTCCATTTTTTCAGTATATTCTTTTTCTTTCAGAGTCTGTATATTCATCATCCACCTACTTCTATTCATTCGTTGCCATTTCCAGTCCAACATTACCGGATTGTGGTCTGCTCAATCATTTAAAACTATTTCTGCTGTTTCTATTTCCTGTATTAATGTTTTAGTAATCCATATCATATCTATTCGGGACCAGGATTTATGGGGATTAGAATAGTATGTATATTTTTTCTCTTCTGGGTTATAAAATCTCCAGATGTCTACTAAGTTCAATTCTTCTATTAAATTTATAAATGTTTTGGGCAGTAAGGTTTTCTTTTTTTATTATTCTGGTCGCTCCTATAATCTCTTTTTATGTCCACAATTGCGTTAAAATCGCCAATCAGGCATACATACTCCATATTTTGTTCTAATATTTTTTCATGAACTTTTTGATAAAATTCTTTTTGTCCACTATTTGGTGCATAAATAACCACTAATAATACATTTTTATATTTAACTTTTACTTCAATCATCAAAATTCTTCCTATCGGATCTGCATATTTCAGATTACTTTCTATCTCTTCCTTAATATATACTACTGTTCCTCTTTTCTTTTCATCTGCTAATGATACAAATGTTTTTCCTAATTTTTTACATTATAGATATTTTTCGTCTTGTTTTCTTATATGTGTTTCTTGGAGACATACAATATCCATTTTTTGTTTGATTATTTTCCTAAAAATTTGGTGCCTTTTGGCTGGCGAATTGAGTCCATTTATGTTTAATGATATAATTTTTAAGTTCCGATCCATTCTTTACTGTTTGTCCTGTCCTCTCTTTTATGTTACTTCCTGTCCTTCTTCTTTGTTCTTGTTTGTACTCCTTCTTCCTCTTGGATTTCTCCCTCTTCTTCCTTATCTAGACTTCCCTCCTCACATACCGTTTTTCTTTGTTTTTCTTTGGCTCTCCGTTCCGGCTCTACTCTTCTACTGTTTGTTCCTTCAGTGCCTGTCACCTGATCATGTAGGGATTGTGCTTTATCTTGCAAATCAACTTTTATTTTTTTCCCCTGCCACGATACCAGCATCCCCTCCGGTATTATCCATCTAAATGGTATTTGTTTCTTATTTAGTATCGTGGCTAGGAACCAGTAGTCTTTTCTCCATTCTCTTATTCTTTTTGGTACTTGTTTTAATGTAATTATTTCTTTCTGTCTGTAATACATAGGTTCTTCTTTTGTTATTTTAAAGACAATGTCTCTCACTTTCCATCGTACAAATCATACATGGACCGCTCATGGCAATTTATGTTGTCTAGCATAGTTCATATGTAGTCTATACACTTCGTCTAATTCATTAATAATCTCGTCTTTATCTAATTGTAAAGCTTCTGCAATCATTTCAGCCATCACTAGTGTTAGATCTTCATCTCTTTCTTCTCTTACATTCTGAAATCTTAAATAAAATGCTGCTCTTTCCATCTCTAAGTGTGCCACTGTGTTTTCCAACTCCTTGTTAAGTCCTGTCATTTTCTGGTCCAATTTGTCTAATTTATCTTCCGTTTGTTCTGTTTTTTTTCCTATGGCCGTAATTTGTTGATCATTTTTTTGTATTATCTCTTGAATTGAGTCCATTTTTTTCATCTAATTTTTGTATGTCCTCTTTGACCGCTTTTTTAACCTCATCCAGATCTTTCCTCGATTCTTCATGATTTTTAGTCATGCATTCCTGCATCTTTAACATCGTCTCTTGAATTGTGACTAGGGTGGTCTGGACAGATTGTATACTCAAGGTGGGGGTCTGCTTTTCCGTTGGGAACATCCCTTCTATAGTTCTCTGTGCTACAGGAGAGGCTGTTGATCCAATTAATGCTGAGGTAATTTTCTTTCCTGGTTTCCTGGTAGTTGTTGTGGTGCTAGTCATTTCCTTCAAAATTTTATATTGTTCTCCTAAAATCCTGTCTATTTTTTCCCAAATCAGCATCCACTTTTCACTCAATTTTCTTTCTTCCTCTCTTCCCCTTCTATCCTTATCTTCTCTTCTCCCCTCTTCTTTCTCCTCTCTCTCTTTCCTTATACAGTACAATACTAATAAGTTTATATAAAATCCTCCTAAAACATTTGCTAAAATACCTTAATTAATATTCTAAATACTAATAATCTTATGCTATTCAATTCATCAGCTTATGATTTTCTAAAATTAGTTTAACTTATATATTTTAAACAATAAATTAAATTACTATAAATTACTATAAACAATCAATTACTTTAAAGAAGAAATATAGTCAGTAATCAAAATCTGATCTAAGCACGTATAATAATACAATTAAGGAAGGAGCTATAGAAACATGGACAGTAATGAACAATCAATAGTTAGTAGATATTCCAATTTGCTATTACTATTATAATTAATTATCAAATAGATTAAGTAGATGTAGATTATTTATCTGTTCGACTAATTAATAAATATAACGTTATTCACAATGTCTTTTTGTTTGTTGCTTGCTTTTTGCTTGTTCCCTTTTTGGTTAGTCAATAGGAAGGTCGAATACAAATGAGTATAGTCTTTCTTTTGGAGCGTTATTCCTCCCTCTACAATTTCAAAATGGCAATTCCAAATCTGCAATGTCACTTTTGTATATCCTTACCTTTGCCGGTCCACACTTTTTCCTCCATTAGAGCAGCTATATTATGGGTGAAGCTAACACCTCACATTCAGTTCTCTTCACTTCCCTGTTTTCCGAAACACTCATTTTTCTCGATCGTCCTATTTTATGCTCCTCTGGTGTTTCCTACTGGTCTAGTTTCACACTCGCTGTTTTTGCTCTCCTCGTTGTTTGCCGCCTGCTCCCACTCCGAGCCTCTCTTCCTTTCAGCTGCCCCTCCGGGATCTAAATGCTTCTTCCTCTCACTTATCCAAAAACTTTTGTAACGTTTTAAACCACCGCTCTCACCACCGCTCTTCACACCGTACTCACTCTCTGCTTCCTGCTGTTCTCGTTCGGTGCGTCAGACCTCTGGGCCAGCCATGGCGGCTGCTCTTCCATGCTCGAATCAAGGGTCCTTCTTGGTGTGGTGGGAAACCGCACCTCTCCACACCTCCTCCGAAGACTCCCCTCTTTCTTGCCGGTCCCTCTGAGACCGATCTTGTCCCCTAACGGGGTCTGAAACGCTGGAAAATTGGCACTGGGTATGGAGTGATCTTTCCCCATGCCGCTTCGACCTGTGCACCACCAGAAGTTGCCAAACAAATTTTTAATGATGAAGAAGGGAGAATTTTGATGTTGGAGGCGACTCTGTATCAAAAGCGAACCCTTATAGTTGTTATTTATGCACCAAATACTGGACAAGAGAAGTTTTATAAGTAACTTCACAAAAAGAGTCTAGAAATAAAAGATGAAAATATTTGTATCTTGGGAGATTTCAACACAATTGTCATTAATGAACTGGACTACAGAAGTAGTAAAATTAATAAAAAAAAATAGAAGGACTTTACCAGAAACATTGATTAAAATGATAGAAGAATTATCTGTTCTGGACACATGGAGAGAAATGAATCCGGGGGGAAAATATATACATTCTATTCCAATATGCATAAATCATGGTCCAGAATAGATATGATTTGGATGAATTCGGAATTATGTGGAAATGTACAAGAGATTGAAATTGAACCAAATTTATGGGCAGACCATAATCCAATAAAAATTAGTTGGAAGGGTCAAAGGAAGAGAACAAGGTGGACTTTAAACCAATCGATAATAAGAGAAGGAATTCATTCAGATGATGGAAAGAGAATTGGGGTTCTTTTTTAAAGAAAATAGAAAGGAAGAGACTACGTTACAGAATGCGTGAGATACTGCCAAAGCAGTTATAAGAGGATTAGCTATAAACTATATGGCACAGAAAAATAAGAAAAAGAAACAAAATCAAAAAGCCCTGGAAGAAGAATATAAAGAACTTGAATTAAAATCACAAAAAGAGCCACAAAAAATAGATTTAAGAAATAGAATGGAGCTGGTTAAACACAAATTAAATCTTATAGGAAAGGAGGAACTGCTCATTAATTTTCAAGCTGTAAGTGTCAATTTATCAAGACCGATCACATAGTTTTGTAGCGGAGCACGGGTGTTCAGCTAGTATGCAAATATAATACCTATAGGCAACTCTTAAGAATAGCCATGTGTTTTTTGGGTGCATATGGCAGTCGCAAAAAGCAGCCATCATAAATACATTCCAACTGCCAAGCTTCCAAATTTTGATGTGATGATGGGAATGCTGCAATGGTCATAACTGTGAAAAATGGTCACAAGTCACTCTTTTTAGTGCCATTGTGACTTCGAAGGGTCACTAAACAGTTTAAGGGGAGGACTACCTGTACCATGACACTGTGATGGGATATCACTGGCTTTTTTACCAGTACACATAATGATGCCATCATTCATGTACAGGGCAGGGGTGAAATGGTCCCGGTTCGGTAGCGATGGAGGCGGGTGGTTCAGAGAACCGTTAGCAAAAATCCCTGGGGGCCCCCCATACCCAGCTGAGCTGCATGTTATGTCCTTATATGGGCATCCGCCGGGGATTGGCTAATCCTCTGGCGGGAAATTCAAAGAGCTGTCATTGGGTGGCTGGAGCCTGCCGGAGCGTATTTAAAGAGCCCCGGCAGCCCAGCTGCTCATCTTTTTCCTGTGCTTAAATAAAGTACTGAATTGGACCAGAGCTGGTCGTGTCTTGCTTCCCTGCGCCGATCTAACACTGGCGACGAAGGATTAGAACCAAGCGATGAACCTCGTGGCGCGAAGCCAACCTCAAAGAGCTAAGTCACTTAGCAGCTGAGTCACTTCGTAGGAATTTCCAGAGGCATGGCATCAGCTGAAGTCACATTGCCAGCCCTTGCTCCTTTCCGCCCAGGGAAGGACAAGTGGAAATCCTACGTGGTAAAATTCCGGCAATACCTGAGAGGCAACAACATCAGGGATGCCGACGATGACCACAAGAAGGGCATCTTCCTAGCCAACTGTGGCTCAGAAGTCCTCGACATGGCCATCGACCAGGTGGCTCCACGGGACATCGAGGAAGTGCCATGGACCGACCTGCTGCAGATCCTGCAGGACCACTACGCCCCGACGGGAACACCAGTGGCAAACTGGTTCACATTCCACCAGAGAGACCAGATGGAAGGGGAAACCATCAAGGAGTTCGTGGCCGCCCTGCGCCAAATCGCAGCCAGCTGCGAGTTCAACCACGTGGACAATGCCATCGCTGACCGCGTGGTTTTCGGCATGAGGGACAGAGGCCTGCAGAAGAAGTTCCTGAGCCGAAAAAAGCTCGTACTCAAGGATGTGGTGGAGGAAGCCACAGCATCCGAGATTTCGGAAAAAGCAGCAGCCACAGTGATCCGGGCCAAAGGAATCCATAAGATTCACAGAGCTGCCCAATCATCATCCGAGGGTTCCACAGCTGGATCAGAATCCGAGGAAGAGTTGGCCGTGCACAAGGTCTCCAGGCCTCCCAAATGAGACACCGCTCAGAAAAGCGATCGGGGAGAGCGCTGCGCCAGCTGCAGAGGAGACCACGCCAGAGCCAGCTGCAGATGGAGAGACGCAACCTGCAGGCGTTGTAACAGAAGGGGGCACATCGCAGAGGCGTGCAGAGCTGAGGAACCAGCCCCAGAGCCCTCCAGCCATCGGCCTCGTGAAAATCGGGAGGACAACGCGAGGGCATCCAGACGGTCCTCCTATCAATCCAGATGGGGTGAGAGCGACGGAAACCGGAGGAGAGCAGTGCACCAAACCACAATACACCTCTCCGACGACGACGACACCGCCACCAAGTGCCACGTGACCGTGCTGCTGGAGGGAACCCCTTGTTCCATGGAAGTGGACTCTGGCTCCATCTATTCCATCATGGACTGGAAAAACTTAAAGCGCATCAAGCCAGACGTCCGCAAGAAGGACCTGAAACCCCTGCGCTCCAGGCTGGTGGATTTCGGAGGGAACCACATCGGAGTCCTGGGAAGAGCCTCACTCCACGTGTCTTACCGAGAATTCCAAGGCGACCTCCCCATCACCATCGTCGAGCACAGCCACCCGACCCTGCTAGGCATGGAGTGGTTCAAGCCACTAGGGCTCGGAATAGTAGGGGTTAATCAAATTCGTCAGGACGAACTCGACACCCTCCTCGAAGAGTTCAAGGAAGTCTTCGACGGTAAGCTAGGGAAATTTGTGGGAAAGCCCATTTCTTTTAATCTTGATAAAACAATTACCCCCATTAGGCTTAAGCCCCGCAGAGTTCCGTTTGCCCTGAGGCCCAAAGTAGATGCTCAGCTAGATAAGCTGATAGCCCAGGGCGTGTTGGAACCGATCGATCATGCAGCATGGGAGACGCCCATTGTGACCCCCATGAAGCATGATGGATCTGTGCGCATCTGCGCCGACTATAAATGTTCGATTAATAAGGCCCTTTCGCAGAGTGCATACCCAGTTCCAGTGGTGCAACATCTGCTGCACTCACTTGGGAGTGGGACAATATTTGCAAAACTGGCCCTGGCCCAGGCTTACCAGCAATTGCCAGTGGATGAAAAAACTGCGGAGGCACAAACTATTGTCACCCATAGGGGCGCATTTAAGTGCAACCGCCTCCAATTTGGAGTCAGCGCAGCCCCAGGCATTTTTCAATCAATGATGGAACGCCTTCTCCAAGGCATTCCAGGGGTGGTGCCGTACTTTGATGATGTGTTGATCTCCGGGCACTCTAAAACCCAGCTGCTTGAGTGACTTAAACAAGTTTTACAGCACTTCAAGGAGAAGGGTTTGAGAGTTAGGAGGGACAAATGCATCATTGGGGTCCAGGAGGTCGAGTTCCTGGGCTATCTCATAGATGGCACCGGCATCCACCCCACCAAAGCTAAAGTCAGGGC
Source organism: Arizona elegans (assembly GCA_022577455.1). Lineage (NCBI taxonomy): Eukaryota > Metazoa > Chordata > Lepidosauria > Squamata > Colubridae > Arizona > Arizona elegans. The sequence continues at coordinate 20,211,104 of JAKOOJ010000010.1, forward strand.
AATCCACGAAGCTCCAGCCCCCAAAAACAAAGCCGAGCTTCAAGCATTTTTGTGATTGCTAAATTTTTATGCGGTGTTCCTTAAACAGAAGGCAACAGCCGCTGAGCCACTCCATCGATTGCTGGGGAAAGCGGTTCCGTGGAGATGGGGGACAGAGGAAGAAACCGCCTTCAAGACCATCAAGGGGCTCCTATCATCCGACAGCGTGCTGATCCAGTACCATGAGACGCTTCCCCTGCTGCTGACCTGCGACGCTTCACCATACGGGATTGGCGCAGTCCTCAGCCACCAGCTCCCCAACGGATCAGAGGCACCCATCGCCTACTTCTCTAAAACGATGTCCAGCACCGAGAGGAATTACAGCCAGCTGGACAAGGAAGCCTTGGCCATTGTGGCTGGAGTCAAGTGCTTCCATGAGTACCTATATGGCCAGAACTTCACGGTCATCACAGACCATAAGCCACTATTGGGACTATTAGCGGGTGACAAGCCCACACCCGGTTACATGTCGCCCAGGATGACACGCTGGGCCATCTTCCTTGCCGGGTATTCATATAGACTCATTCACAAGCCCGGCAAAACCATTGGGAACGCAGATGCCCTGAGTAGGTGCCCATCCAAGGAGCCAGTTGAAGACCCCGCACCCACCATAAGCCTCCTCCACATTGACGCCGACAGAGACTGCCCGGTGACGTCAGCAGATGTGGCCACCCATACCCAGAGGGACCCCATACTCAGGCAAGTGAGATCCTGGGTCCTGCGAGGCTGGCCAGCAGAGAAACCGGCAGAAAAGTTCAGCCCTTTCGCACGGAAGCAGCAGGAGCTGTCCACCATGAAAGGCTGTATCCTATGGGGAGACCGGGTGCTGATTCCCAGCACCTTACAGAAGAAGACGCTCAAAACGCTCCACAACGGACACCCTGGCATCGTAAGAATGAAAGGACTGGCACGGAGTTACGTCTGGTGGCCATCCCTGGACAAAGACATTGAAGAGTGGGTCGCCAGATGTGACCCGTGCCAAGAGGTACGTCCCGCCCCCGCCCAAGCCCCAGTGTCAGAGTGGGAGACGCCCAGCAGCCCATGGGCACGGATCCATATTGACTTCGCGGGGGCACTACCTCTTAATTGTTGTGGACGCTTTCTCCAAGTGGCTAGAGGTCATCCCCATGGCATCTACCACTTCCGAAGCCACCATCAGGGCACTCAGGTGCCTATTCGCAACACACGGGCTGCCAGATGTCCTAGTCTCAGACAATGGCCCACAACTAACTTCCAAGGCCATGGAAGAGTTCCTGGCGGGACAGGGCATCCGCCACGCCCTCACCACATTTTACAGGCCAGCCGGAAATGGTCAAGCGGAACGCATGGTGAGACTCACCAAGGAGACGCTCACCAAGATGGGTCCGGGCGACTGGCAAGAGAGGATTGACAACTTCCTCCTAACACAGCACATCACCCCGCATGCCACCACCAGGAAGAGTCCAGCTGAGCTACTGATGGGCAGACGCCTGAGGTCACCCCTGGACCGGCGGCACCCCCAGTACAACCCCGAGGTGACAGCAACGGCCAGCCGGCCGCTCCGCGCCTTCGCCATAGGAGATCCGGTGTTTGCGCTGAACTTCAATGGCGCTCCGAAGTGGCTAAAGGGGAGAATAGAGAGCACAACCGGCCCGAAGTCCTACCGAGTCGAGCTGGAATATGGACAGGTCTGTAGACGTCACATCGACCAGCTCCGGAAAAGGTGGAAGGGATCAGAAGGAAACCAGCCTGACGAGGTAGGCCTACAACACCCCGACGAGGTAGGCCTACAACACCCCGACGAGGTAGGCCTGCAACACCCCGACGAGGTAGGCCTGCAACACCCCGGCAAGGCAGGCCTACAACACCCCGACGAGGTAGGCCTGTAACACCCCAACGAGGTGGGCCTACCACACCCAGGCGAAGCAGACCGCCGACACCCCGACGAGGCCGGCCAAGCACATTACCATGCACTAACCCATCGGCAATCCAGAGCAGTAGACCGGGACCTGCAGCATGAGGGATGGCAACACCACCCCGGCGAGGTGGGCACCCGTCACCCCAGGGAGAGGGACCGCCACAACAGCCAAGGGGTAGACCGGAACCTGCCCAGGGAGGAAGAACTGCACCCCTCCAGCAAGTGCGACCAACGACAACCCTGCCAGGGAGACCTCCACTCCAGGCAAGTAGACCGGGGACAACCAAACGAGGGAGGCGCACAACACGCAGCCCGAGCCGGCCAGCGACCGACCGGCGAGGGAGACCCCAACCAGTATCCGGGCCGGGTCGACCAACACCAACCCTGCAAGGTCAGCCAGCACCACTCCGGCAGGGGAGGCGCGCACCACCCAGACCAGGTCGAACAGCACCACCCCGGCGAGGTCGGCCAGCACCAACCCTGCGAAGCCGACCGGCACCAACCCAACCGCGGGAACGAACACCACCCCAGCGAGGTTGACCACACCGGACAGCGACAGCGATGGAAGCCACAGAAGTCAACAGAAACACCCACGGACTTACCGGGCTTCGGACGGCACCCACCGGGCAGCAGCGATGTCCAGCCGTGAGGTTCCAGAGATTCCGGGCGAGGGAAGGACCGGCGACTCCAGCACGAACTTCCAGATGTTGCGGCCGGAGGTGCTGGGACGGATCCCGCACACTCGACGGCCGGAGCCCCGGCCACCCCTACCGGGGAGCCGGGAGGGACAGGAGCTTCGCCTGCACAGGCTGGTGGCGAAGCTCAGACTGAACTGCGCAGGTCATCTCGAACAAGCAGGCGTCCCGCCTACTTACGTGACTTTGTCACGTACATCAATGTTGATGGACATTTTTCGGACTAAGGGGGGAGGAGTGTTATGTCCTTATATGGGCATCCGCCGGGGATTGGCTAATCTTCCGGCGGGAAATTCAAAGAGCTGTCATTGGGCGGCTGGAGCCTGCCAGAGCATATTTAAAGAGCCCCGGCAGCCCAGCCGCTCGTCTTTTTCCTGTGCTTAAATAAAGTACTGAATTGGACCAGAGCTGGTCGCGTCTTGCTTCCTTGCGCCGATCTAACACTGCACAATCATCAGAGGCTTTTTTTTTTTTTTACTTTTAAAAGCATTTTTTCTACAACCTCTTTGGCCGAAAAAATGCTTTAAAAAGTAAAAAAAAAGCCTCTGATGATCGCGCAGCTCAGCTGGGATCATCAAAGGCTTTTAAAAGCATTTTTTCTACAACCTCTGAAGAGGTTGGATCGTCAGCTTGGATCGTCAGAGGCATTTAAAAGAAAAAAAAGGCATTTAAAAGGCATTTAAAAGAAAAAAGCCTCTGCTGATCAGGCAACTCAGCTTGGATCGTCAGAAGCATTTAAAAGAAAAAAAAAAAAGAAAAAAAGCCTCACTATCTATTCACTGAGGGAAGTAAAAACAAGACTACAGGAACTATTGGCATCAGTGTGACAGTTTCTCTTTTTACTCTCACAACCTTGTCTTTACAATTTAACATTTCTCAAACGCAGGCAAATAGACTGTCACAAGTAAATGCTTTATTCTCCATCATGTAAATAGTATCTGTACAGTATATCAAGAGTTAACTTATTTCCATTGCTTAATGTATGTATGTCTAACCACTCCTATATCTAGCTCCTCCCCTTGTATATATAAGGAGCTGTATGCCATTTTTCAGTGCTTCTATTTGTGAATATTCAGTGAATATAGAATGCCATCTGTGATTAAACAGAGCTTTATTTAAACATACTATTCTTACTTTAATTATTGAGTCTGATCCTGAAAATATTGCAACAATTTGGTAGCAGAGGATGGTTAATTGACTCAATAAAAAATTCAACAATGTCTGAGAGAGAAAAATTAAAAAGCAAAAAAATAAGACCCAACACCAAGGCATATACTAAAGAAATGGAAGCAGAACAAGAAATAATTGATGAATACGCAACTGAAATATCGAGAGAATCTGAAGACTATACTACAGACAACGAAGAAATAATAGATGAGAACAATGATCAAAAAGAAAACGAAATAGAAAATAACAAACTCAGGTCAGAAATACTAAAACTTTTAAAAGATCAAAAGAACGATGAAAACCTCATCGTGAACCTCCAAGACTTACTGAAAAAAAGCGGAGCAGCGAGAGAAAAGCACATTGTTACAGATGAAAATAAAGACACAAAAAAGGTGAGCGATTTGTCTACAGACAAAAATGCAACGAAGGAGAAGAACAACGGTCCCGCGCAAAATTTTGAATGGCAGCCATCTTGGTTTCAACGAACCTTCAGTCTAAGCGATGAAGAGCCAATCAGAAGACAAGATTCAAAATATCTGGCGCGAAAGGACTTACTTGATGCAAAAAACAAAAGAGAAAAGATCCATACATCAGAAGAGTCTGACACAGAGACTGAAGAAGAATCAATAGAAAATCAAGTAGAGTCTGCAATGAAAACGCTTTTTGCAACTTTTGGGTCAAAATTGAAAATAACTAAAGAATCAGCGAAAAACTGCAGTAAAAAAACAAAAGGAAGAACAGTGAGTAAACGAACTTCCCGAAGATCGCACGCCTCTATGCAGACAGCGAAAGCATCGACGCCTGAACCCAGAGAGCCCTGCAGATACCAACCTACGCCGCAAACAATTCCAGAGACCAGCGCTCTCAATAAAAGGACTCCCATCGCCACCAGGACTCCCAAGGCTGAACCAGAGACCGAGTCTTCCGAAGAAGAACAATGCGAGGGAGCTGCAGCGACGAGAACCTTTCACCATGACTTCAGGAGCGAAATGGACAATGCGCATGTGCAAAGCTACACAGACAGCTTCGAAGCAAGAGAAAGACAGAGACTGCCATTTAAAGTCGTCGCTAGCATCCCCATGCCATTCTGCGGTTACCAACACTTAGAAGACCATGGACTTCCTCCAGTTGTAAGTAATGGAGCTAACAACATTGGGAATTTACCCAATGATTTCCCAAAACTGAGGGTAGATGGTGTTAATTTACAAGAGTGGTGCCAACAGCTCCAAGTTGTCTTTATGAAAGAAAATTTATTGTTTTTCATTACTAACCCTCCAAAAAGACCTTGGACTTTAAGATTGGACTGCCTACACCATAGAGCATTTTTCTTACTAATATCCAGTATATCTCCTGCTATGTATCATAGTATTAAGTCAAATCTAACTGTATCAGAAATTGTTCAATGCATGTTTAAGCTGTTTCACAGTGATAGTGTAGCCACTACAACAAGAATGTCTAAGGATTTCTTTTCAGCCAGGTTAAAATCTGGGGTCACCATAAGTGAACATTTAATATACTTAAACAAAGTCAGAGCAGAATTACAACTAAGAGGAGAAATAATTTCAGATCAAACAATGAAAAGTGTTATTATCAATTCATTAGACCCATCTTGGAATAATTATATATCCCATTTAGATACAATCAATTTAGGGTATTTATCCATAGAAAACCTTTCTAATAGGTTGATAGCTGAAGACAATTCGAGAAGAAATCGTTATAATAATCACATAGAGCATAAGCAATATAAGAAAGTGGCATTTCAAGAAAGGTACCATGAACCAATCAAATGCCATAATTGTGGGTCCAAGGAGCATAATAGAAGAGATTGTCCTAAATTTCTCAGAGATAAACATAGGACAGATCATAGAGATAGATATCACAACAGACAGTCATCCACTGACAGACATAGATATAGTAGTCCACCCATCTATAAGGAACATAGAGGGGGTAGAGATGATTCAAGAGATAGAAAATCTGGTTCATTGAATGGACTGAACAAACACAACAACAACAACATACATAGACCAGAAGATAACGATTGGCTCATTGACTCTGGTGCAACAAATCACACTACACACAACAAAAATATATTATCTTCGTTTGTTGAAGATAAATTTGTAATCAAAGTAGCTAATCAAGAGAAGGTCCAAGTCATAGGTAGAGGAAATATAATCTTACCTGGCCTAGGAAAAATAGAGGGGGTATTGTTAATACCTGAAATACCTCATAACATACTTAGTGCAATAAAACTAAGCAGAGAATCTGGCATAAACATAGTCTTTTCAAAAGGGAATGCAGCTTTAAAGAAAAATGAAACAAGCGTAGGTACTGTCATTGTAAAAGGAGGCTTACCTTACTTAATAACAAATGAAAGATGTTTACACAATATTGATTCCAACATAGAGGATGACAATGACATAAATAACGAAGAAAATAGTAATAGTGATAATGAGGAACATGAGGTAGTTCATAACAACAAAAACCCATCCAATGATAAAAGACCTAATATAGGCAAACCCATTCATGATGAATGTGCTCATATCTTACATAGAAAATTAGGACATGCTAGTTTTCCTGTAGTACAAAAAATGATTGAACATGCTGATGGTGTTAAAATAAAAAACTGTAAAAACTACCTAGAATGCTCAGTGTGTAAATCCACAAAACTCAAAACTAGCCCCAGGCCCAAAAAATCAACCAGGTCAACCAAACAAATCTTTGAATTAGTACACATGGACTTAGTTGGCCCATTGACACCATCAATCACATATAAAAAACGCTATTTCCTAACCATTGTGGATGACTATAGTCGTTATGGGTTTGTCTACACATTAAGACATAAGGATGAAACATTTCAGAAATTCAAAGAATTTTACAAACGCACAGAGACACAACACAACATTAGAATAAAACAAATTATGACAGATAGAGGATGTGAGTTCATGTCAAACGAATTCTCACGATGGCTAAAAGATAAAGGGATGTTGCATTACACATCTAGTCCTTTCTCTGCATTCCAGAACGGAGTGGCAGAGAGAAAGAACTCGACACTACAAACCATGATTAGATCCACATTAGAAGATGCTGGTTTAGGTAAACAATTCTGGTCAGAAGCTTTACAATTTTCCAATTACACCCAAAATAGGACTTGGTCCAGCATAGTGAATAAAACACCATATGAAGTGATGTACGGTAGGAAACCTAAGTTAACACACATGCATATATTTGGAGTCACTGCAGACGTACATATACCTAAACAATTAAGGCGTAAAGGTGAAAACGTATCCAGAAGACTTAAATTCATGGGATACGAAACAGGCACAAAGGGATACAGATTTATTGATAACAATAACAGATTCATAATTTCAAGAACAGCAGTATTTCATGAACAGGCCAATTGGTCCAAAATACACCTTAATGAAATATTCCCAAACACCAATTCAGACACTGAACATCAAAATAAGAATATTGAAAAGAAAAACAATAACAGCACACGCAAAAACAAAGTTAGAACATGGACAAATAGTCAACACAAAATAAAAACTGATTCAGTAACAAAAAAGGAAGCAAGGTATTTACATGACAATGATAGTATACCAGTGAGAACAACCAGAAGTAACAGAAATCAGGTGCCTAATAAATACAAAGATTATGTAATGTATATGAATGGAGAAATAGTAACACCAAACACTTATGAAGAAGTGCTGAAACTTCCCCCCAAAGAAAGAGAAAAGTGGGAATCAGCAATGACCAAGGAGATGAATAGCTTACAAGAATTGAATGTTTTTACACCCACACAAGCCCCAAGGGATAAGACTATTATTGGTACCAGGTGGATATATAAAATTAAGAATTTGGAAGGAGGTAACACACTGTATAAAGCCAGACTAGTCGCACAAGGTTATGCTCAAAAATATCCTGAGGATTATACAGACACTTACTCTCCTACTGTAAGAACTGAGAGTGTTAAAACAGCTCTAGTTATAGCATCAGCACTTAATCTCGAGGTATTTCAATATGATATACAAACTGCATATTTACATGCCAAATTAGATAAAGATATATATGTAAGAGCTCCTCATAGTCAATATACAAACAAAAATGATATATGGCTATTAAACAAAAGTCTATACGGATTGAAACAATCTGGCAAGCGATGGTATGAATGTTTAGTCAAAGTACTTAAAACTATGAACTTTGTTGCCACTACTGCTGACAATTGTTTCTTTGTTAAGAGTGAAGGTGATTCTCCAGAATTTGTATTGATTTATGTTGATGATATTCTATATATAGGCAAAGATACAAAAAGGAGAGAAACTTTTGTAACAAAACTCAATGAACACTTTTCCTTAAAATCATTAGGGAAAGTAAACAAATATCTTGGTGTTCAAATCAGCAAAACAAAGAAGGGATTCAAACTTTCCCAAAGGGATAAAATTATAGAACTCTTAAACAAATGTAACCTAAATGATGCCAAACCATGTGATACTCCCATGCAGACTGATTTTCTAAGAAACACTGATGAGTCATCTCCAGAATTTAAAGATAACACATTGTATAGGCCTGTTATCGGCTCTCTTCTCTATATCTCTAACTGGACTAGACCTGATATTGCTTTACCCCTTAACTTATTATCCAGACATGTCAGTAAACCATTATCATACCATTGGGAAGCTGTCAAGAGGATATTAAGATACTTAAAAAATAGCTTAGACTTCTGCTTGTTATTAGAACCCAATAATACAAATGAACCCATTCTCACATGTTATGCAGATGCAGATTGGGCTGGTGATGTCACTTGTAGAAAAAGTACATCTGGCTATATATTGTTCCTTAACGGCTGCCCAGTTTACTGGTACACTGGTAAGCAAGATTTGGTAGCTACATCAACTACTGAGGCAGAATATGTTTGTCTGTCTAAAGCATCAAATAACCTAGTATGGTTTAATGATTTATTGTCTAATATTTGGAAAAAACCTTCATTGCCTTATATCATACATGAAGATAACAAAGCTGCCATCGAAATATCTAGATCTGATGCTATTGGACAGCGATCTAGACATATAGATATAAAATTCAAACATGTAAGGCAATTATCACAAGACGGATTTATTAAAGCTATTCATTGTGAAACATCAGAGCAAATAGCTGACATCTTGACAAAACCTTTACCTTCTAAACAACACAAATACTTAACTACCAAGCTACAAGTTTTATATTGTTCTGAATCTGAATGTAATTATTGTCATATGTCGAATCAGCATTTAGAGGGGGATTTGTCACAAGTAAATGCTTTATTCTCCATCATGTAAATAGTATCTGTACAGTATATCAAGAGTTAACTTATTTCCATTGCTTAATGTATGTATGTCTAACCACTCCCATATCTAGCTCCTCCCCTTGTATATATAAGGAGCTGTATGCCATTTTTCAGTGCTTCTATTTGTGAATATTCAGTGAATATAGAACGCCATCTGTGATTAAACAGAGCTTTATTTAAACATACTATTCTTACTTTAATTATTGAGTCTGATCCTGAAAATATTGCAACATAGACAAAGCATTAAAGATGGGAAATCCTCCCTCCCCTTTCCTTTCCTTGCAAACCTTGCCGCTTTCCCACTTCCTCTTTGCTAGCATGTCTCCGGATGATTTTTCTTCTGGTGGGGCACCAAGTTGTCCCTACGTCCAGTTGGCTGGGGTGACTTGGTCTACACACACCTGGCTGCACACACCTGTCCCCACACACCTGGAGGCACTCACCCAGCTGCGCTGAGTCATCTGCCCTGAGCCATCTGCCCTGAGCCAGCTGCACCTACTCCTCTGCGCCGACCTGGCCATGCCCACCCAGCCACACCCACCTGGCTGCTGTGAGTCGTCCTAGACCCCATCATTTCAGCTGCTACTCCATGAAAGGGCTCCAGAGACTAAAACCTGAAATTTCCAGTTTTCCCAACTAGGTAGCCAAGTGGCAAACCTATTTCAGTTTCTTGATGATTGTTATTTCAAATAGCACGTGACCTATTGGTCACCTGATCACAAACCCAATGTATCTGAGATGGATGTTGCAATGGGACTAGAGGAAGGTCTCACAGTTGTGTAATGCCAAGAGGCCTCTTCACACCATGAAATCTGACCTCTTATTTCTAATATGGTGCTGCTCTGAAGGCTAGGAGCCACCCCCCCCCAACCCCCCAGTTGTTAAACACAAGTTTCCTATCTAGTGGCATTGCAAGCGGCACTTTCTGTCTGGGATTGTCTTTGTAACATCTTTGTTGATTGAAGAAACTGAAGCCACCTCTTTCCCCTCACAACTATTTCTGCCCCCTCCCTAACTGCTTCTTTACTCATTCTATTCCTTTACTGTCCAGAATGAGCTGTTGGACCAATTATTGTAGAGCGCTTTGCTGTATTTTTTTATTTTTTAAAAAATGGCTTTGGTATTTGAATTATATAAGTAATTAATCTGTAGCAAGGTGAATAGGACTTGGTCTACTCTTTGGTATTATGTTGGTCCCTTACATTTTCAGCTTTCCGGATTCATCACCCCCTTTAAAAAAACATAAAACGTCTAACCTTCCTAGAGTTGTTCAGCATGACATAACTCTTTCTTTAGATTCCAGAGAATTCACCAAATAGTTTTTAAATTTAAATATGCTTTATATTTTGGTTTTACAGTTCCTTGTTCACTTATACAATTTGCTGCTTTGGTCATTCTGGTCATTCTGCTTTGTTTTCCTAAGACCTGGTTTACTGAACTTGATAATTTCCAAGTGTATTGGATTATGTTGTTGGGAACTGCACTTGGGAACATTTCTGGAGTGTGCTAGGTTAGGGAACCCTGTGTTAGATTCATGCTTATTTTGGATTAATAGGAGTATAATTTGTGATGTGAGAGCCACTTAAATTAGTGGTTAAGGCATCAGGCTAAAAACTGAGAGACTGTGAATGGCATAAAGCCAGCTGGGTGACCTTGGGCCACACACACACACACACACACACACACACACACACACACACACACACTCAGCTCTAAGAAGAAGCCGGCAAGGGCAAACCACTTCCAAAACACCTTGCCAAGAAAACTGCAGGGGTTTGTCCAGGCAGGTGTCGGGAGTCAAAAACTGACTCGAAGGTGCACACACACAAACAAAAAGATATATAACAGATCTGTGAAGTGCTGTCCCCCAAAGCCCGTTTTTGCTTGAAGAGGGTGAACTCAAAATTGCTTTTAAAGCAAATAAACTGTCCCATAATTGCTCTTTTGCTATGGATTGAGGAAACCATATGCTGGATGCTGCAAAGTTTCCTGTTTGTTAACCTAAGCCTTGGCTAATGAATGCCCCAGGAGTTATCTAATACACATTTTATTGGCTGCAGGCCATCACTATTCCTAATTGTTAGCTGAGATCTGCAAGTTGTCAGCTTTCTAACTACCCAGAATTGTTACAAAATTTACACATGCATATTTCCTGTACATAAGCATTCTTTGTTCTTGCCAGACACACTCCGCAATTACAGGCTTCCTGATTTACTTTCAAGTGTGTGTCATGACCTGGCTTTATTTTAGCATGCAGCCCATCAATAACATAGCTGGAATCTGGAACTGAAGTATTCTATGTTGCAGCATTTTGTTGAAGATATTTTTAAAAATGTCCTAATTAGGAACTCAAGTGACTGAGTTACCAATTTGGAAGTAAAATGGAGCCACTAATAAATAACATAGTTTATGCATACTATATGCTGCCCATTAAAAAAAATCAGAACTGTATAATTTTGAAAATTAAGGAGAACAAGACTTTTCAGAAAATCCCAAACCACTTGTAAGCATCCAGAAATAAAAATATCTGCACAGCAGTTGGTTTGAGAGAAGAGATAAAAGGCTTCAAAGAACCAGAGGTCAGGTGGACACTATGCAATTCAGTGTTAAGTCTGTGATTGAGGACTGTTGAGATACAAACTCTTAAGACGGCAACTGGAGAAAAAAAATTGCATATCTCCCCCTCCCCTCCCACATCAACAATGAAAAAGTGAAAATGGAAAGCAGGGAATTGTCCAAATTTAAGTTCCTGGCAACTTATAGTAAGTATCTGACAGGGTTTAAAAAGCAGTGAAAGTATTGCCTACAGTGGTGTTTAAGAGTTTGTGAACACTTTTGAAATTTCTGCACAAATATGACCTAAACTAAAGTGTGATCCACATAAGCCCTAAAATTACATATAGAGAACCCAATTAAACAAACGAGTAAAAAATATACTTGTTCATTGATTCATTGAGGCAAGTGTTCCGAAGCTACATATTTGCCTGTGTCAAAAGTATTTGAATCTTTGCTTTCTGTAACTGGTGTGCCCAGTGGCGGGATTCAAATAATTTAACAACCAGTTCTCTGCCCTAATGACCAGCTGGTTGGTGTGGCTGGGTGGTCATGTGACTGGGTGGGTGTGGCTAACTAGATGTCACTCATGTCGAGGTGCGCTTCTCCTTGCCTGGCCTCTCATGACCGTGGGGATGCTGCAACGGTTGTAAGTGTGAAAAACTGTCATAAGTCACTTTTTTCAGTGCCATTGTAACTTTGAATGGTCACTAAATGAACTGTTGTAAATCAAGGATTACCTGTACAAAAATACAAAAAGCTTCTTTGCTTGCAAAAAGCTGCCCTAAATACCAATTATTAGATTAGAAATACCTGCAAGCCAGAGTTACAAATCAGGCAGAATGCCAGAGCACCTTGAGGAATTAAAATAGTTAAAATGCAATGATAACTATCAGCAGCCAACTCCTGCTCATCAAGTGAAACCCTTTAGCAGAGAGGTCATTTAAGGTCTCCAGAAAGAGCACACCCAGGAGAAGCAATCCTTAGATCCATTTGCACCACTTAAAGATACCAGCTGGTCTCACTCACCTCACAAGATATCCTAAGGAAATCATCCAGATTTAAGGAAAGATCACATGCCCCCCAGAAAGGCAGTAAAAATATCAGTGCCAAGCTTGCATCCTGCCTCTTGGAAGTACACCCCAAAAGGACAGTGCCAGGAACCACTAAAGCAGTGAAGGAAGACCCCCTCCCCAGATAGAAAAAGAAACCATGAGGCAGGAAAAAATTCAAACACAATACAAATAATTAAATCACAACAATTTAAATCATTTTAAAATTAAAACACAAGCCTTGCCTGCCTCATTGTCAGAACTCACACCCCAGGCAAGCTCAAGTGTAAACACTTGAGATAAGCCTAATTACAAAGAAACCAATTAGCGCTAGCATGTAGCAAAAAAGCAAACACAGTAGCTGTTGCTTGTTAAACCAATTACAAGAACAAATAGACACAGGAACTAGCTAGCCAGATTTCCGAACCCTGCTTCTTTTCAGGAACAGAGATTAACCTTTTCCCTTCCAAACAAAGCTGAATGGGGAAAGGACTTCCGGCGGTGACGTCATCACGAACGGGTGAGGAAACGGAGGCTCCGTCTCTGAAACCCAAATTTCCTCATTAATTGCTCTTTAGGGGCATTCCTGAACTTGGAGGGATCGGGAAACGAAAGAGGAATTCGCGAAGCCCCCTGGTGTTGCGCTGTCATCAGGGAGGTCGAGCGATCAACCTCTTAAATTGGTGGAGAAGAAGTCGGCCTTATCGGCGGACAGGAGTGATGGCGCCCGCCTAGATGGAAGCAAAAAGTGGAAGCAAATCCGAGTGACTGTCAGATAGATCACCTACAATAGAGACGGCAAACGGGACGCGCGAGCGAATCAGAGAAAGACAAGTGAGTTACAACAGCGGCGATATAAGAGGAGAAGGAAAAAAGGGGGAATAATTACAGCGCGGAAGAGAGAAACCCATAGAATGACTAAGCAAATATAAGAAAAGGAGAAATAGTGCTCGAAGCGGTCTGACTGCGGACCTTTACAGTTGATCAAAGGGAGCAGCCTGTGGACTTTGTGGATATAGAGACAAGCTGTTTGATCTTGGGAATTATAATTGATTCAAACCCCAAACATCGGAAACCGAATACAGAGACTGAAATACCGGACTAAGTGGTGAATTTCATGGATACAGAAGATTTGTCGGGATTTCGAACTCTGGATTTACAAATAACTTTGGATAATAAGAACTCAAGTTTAAAAAAAAAAAGATTTGAAAATTGAATGCAGAGATCCGATTACTGGGAGAAGAAATTAAAAAAAAAAAGACTGAGACGACACAGATTGCGTTTTTCATGATTGTGAAAGAACAGACTGAGAGAGGTAAAACAAGAAGACAATAAGGACTAAAGAAAATAAAAATTAAGTGAATTATTAATTTTGAACTGTTTAATTAGTTAATAAGTTTAATATTTGAAAGAAATATATAAGTTGACAATATTGACAATATTTTTATAGCTATAAATTGTATTGTGGAATTGTAGTTAGACAAGGAATTATTGTTAAAGCGAAAGACTGATTTTTATATAAAATAACAGATGAGTTGACTGTATCTCTGAGATAGACTGATTGGAAAAGGGGGTAATTGAAAAGATCACTAATTAGAAAATTAAGAAAATTAAATTAAAATATTGATTGATAAGTAAATAGATTTATACTGTGAACAAGAATTAATTGCTTAATCGGGATAAATGGCAATATAATATAATATAACTATATATAAGTTGTGTGGTGCATAAGTAGTATTTGGAGGGGAAAAGAGATATTAAGGAATAACTTAATAATTGATGCTAAGGTTGGAAAGCTTTACACGAATATTAAAAATGTCTACAACATCCACCATAACAAAGACAGGGAAAAAACCTGCAACTAGTACGTTAGTAATGACTCCTTCCTCCTCACAACAAAAAACAATAGATAGCATGATGGGGAAAGAAAAAGAAAAAGAAAAACTGGAAATGGCACCTAATGTAATACAAGATATGTTTCAAAAGATCCAGGAAACACTGCTTCAAACACAAGAAAAAATAGCTGAAAATCAGGAAGAAATGAGAACGTTCCATGCAGAGATCAGAAATGAATTAGGAGAAGTCAAGGAAGATATTAAGACCATGAAAGACAAAATTGGGGGCATTCAAAATTCTATAGCAGAAAATGAACAGAGAATTAGGAAAACGGAAACAAAAATAGATCACATGGAATTAAAAGTACAAGCAATGAAACAAAAAACCCTACAACTAAACAAAGAAATGTCAGACTCCTTGGCCATGCTCGAAATGGAAAAGGCCTCATACTTCCTGCGTTTTCAAAATGTTCCAGAAGAAAAAAATGAGGACTTAGAAGGAAAGATGGTGGAGATTATTGCAGGAATGATACAAAAAGAGCCAGAAGAAATAAAAGGACAATTGGAAGAAACTTATCATGTACAAACAAATTATATAAGAAGACACAGATTGGCAAGAGAAGTCCATGTTAAATTTTTAAAAAAATCAATCCGAGATGAAGCCTATAAGAAATCTAGAGAAGAAACGGTGAGCTATAATAGAAAAGAAATTATAATTTTAAAACAGATACCCCGAAGTGTAAGAAATCTACGACAACAATATCAGTTTTTAACACAATTATTGATCAAATACAAGATAATGTATAGATGGCTGCCAATAGAGGGGATCTTAATTACGTGGGAAGACAAAAGATATAAAATAGACACTCTAGAAAAGGCAAGAGAATTTCATAACACACATTTTAGACTAGAAGTAGAACAGGAAAGTAAGGAGGAAACAGATAGTAAAAGTCAAGAAGAAGAACCAATAGAAACAAAGGAAGAAAAAGAAATAAGACAGAGGCAAGAAAAAGAGAGAGAACAGAGAGAAGGTGCAAAACCTAGAGAACGGATGGAAACAAGAAACACCAAAAAACAGATACAATAGGCAATGGATGAACAGATCAAACTCTTTTCGGTAAACATTAATGGCCTAAATGCCCCAAAGAAAAGGAATCAAATTTTCACAAAATTACGAAAATTAGAAGCAGATGTGATATGTCTGCAAGAAGTACACATTCAAAAAGATTATCAAAAAATCCTAGAAAACCCCAAATTAGGAAAATTATATTTATCTCTGGCCCCAAAAAAGAAAAAAGGAGTAGTGATTTACGTAAAAGAAAAAATACAATCTAAACTAGTTTATACCGATGAGCAAGGTAGAGTGGTGATGGTTGAATTAGAAATAGGGAAAAGGAAAATGTTAATTGTAGGGATTTATGCACCTAACCAAAAACTACAGGTTTTTTTTAAAGACCTACATATAAAATTAGCAGAATTAGAATATGATGATATTTGTGTAATAGGGGATTATAATGCAATAGTAAATGCAAAGAAAGACTACAAAACTGGGGGAAAAAACAAAAGAAAAAAGAAATACTTCCAAAAGAATTCTTTACTATGGCTGAAGAACTAAACTTGGCAGACGTATGGAGGGAAACACATGAAGAAGAGGCCCAATACACCTTTTACTCCCATCCGCATAACTCCTGGTCAAGACTGGACATGGCATGGATGACCCCAAGTATCAAAACAGAAGTAGAAAAAATTGAGATAGGCACAAACCAATGGGCAGACCACAATCCACTATTCATAAACTGGAAAGGGGAAAGAAGACGTAAGAGATGGACAATGAACCAAAGATTATGTAAAGAAAAAGAATTTAATTTGATGTTAGAAAAGGAAGTAAAAGTATTCTTTCAGATAAATAAAATAGAGGAAACCTCTTTACAAAACACATGGGATACTTTAAAAGCATATATAAGGGGCCTAGTAATAGCATATACGAGGAAAAAGAATAAAGAGAAGAAAAAACAATTAGATAAATTAGAGAAAGACCTAAAACAAATAGAACAAAAACTCCAGGAAAAGCCCCAGAACAAAACAATAAGAGAAGAATGGGAAATGATTAAGCATAAATTGAATTTGATAAACCAAATAGAACTAGCCCAAAAAATAAAAATGGCAAAACAAAACTATTTCGAGCATGCAAATAAAACGGGTAGATGGCTAGCCTATAAACTGAAAAAAGAACAGAAAAAAAGAATGATATACCAATTGAAAGATGATAAAGGAGAAATTCAACATAGTAAAGAGGACAAAAAAGATATTATTAAGAAATTTTATGCGAATCTATATAATCAGGGGAAAATAGAGGAAGATAAAATAAAACAGTACATAGAGAAATCAGGAATGCCAAAAATCACAGAAGAACAAAGAATTACTCTCAATAGGCCAATAACCAAATTAGAACTAGACGAAGTACTGAAAAAGCAAAAAAAACAATAAAACACCGGGTCCCGACGGGCTACCGGTAGAAATATATAAAACAATGCAAGGAGTATTGGGAGAGAATATGTTGCGATTATATAATGAAGCTATGGAGAAAGCCAAGATACCAAATTCATGGACAGAAGCCATAATAACAATCATTCCAAAAGAAGACACAGATCTCCAGTTAATACAAAACTATAGACCTATTTCATTATTGAATACCGATTACAAAATATTTGCAGCAATCTTGGCAGAAAGAATTAAATTAGTATTAAATACATATATACACCCAGACCAAAATGGATTTCTGCCGGGACGCCAAATAAAGAACAACATGAGAATAATACTTAATGCTTTAGAATACTATGAATCACACCCGGAGAAGCAGGCAGTGTTGGTTTTTCTTGACGCCCAAAAGGCCTTCGATAACCAAAATTGGAAATTTATGATTGAACAACTACAAAATATGCAAATTGGGGAAAAATTTGGGAAAATTATAGCAGAAATCTATACCAAGCAATCAGCAAGGATAATTATGAATGATGACATAACAGACAAATTTAATATAACAAAAGGAGTCAGACAAGGCTGTCCACTTTCCCCCTTACTATATATTTTATCATTGGAAACCCTATTGAAAAAAATTAGAGAAGATCAAGGAATTGAAGGCTTAAGGATTAATAGAGAGGAATACAAAGTTCAAGCCTTTGCTGATGACTTAGTGTTTTTGACAGAAAATCCTATGGAATCTATACCTAATTTGTTTCAAAAAATAGAAGAATTTGGAGAAGTGGCTGGACTAAAAATTAATAAAAGTAAGTCGAAGCTAATTGTTAAAAACCTTACAGAAATCCAAACAAAAGATTTGATAGATAATATACAAATTCAAACAACAAAAAAAATAAAATATCTAGGAATCTGTTTATCTACAAGAACATCAGCAATTAAAGAAAACAATTATGATAAATTACTAGAACAAACAAAGAAAGACTTAGAAAAATGGGAAAATTTACACATTTCATTCCTAGGAAGAATTTCGGCCATCAAAATGATTATATTACCTAAATTTTTATATTTGTTTCAGGTCACCCCAATTAAAATAGACAAACCGTTTTTTGAAAAGCTGAATAAAATAACATCTAAATTTATTTGGCAAGGGAAAAGGCCACGAATAAAATTTAAACTGCTTCAGGATACAAAAGATAGAGGAGGAGCTGCACTCCCTGACTGGGAGATATACTACCAAGCAGCAGTACTATCATGGGTCAAAGATTGGATAGAATTAAAGAACTCTAGAACTTTAACAATTGAGGGACACGAACTTCAAACTGGCTGGCACTCCTTTATGTGGGATGAGAAATACAAAACACATTCATATTTTAAAACACATACAATAAGGAACTCACTATTACAAATTTGGCTTAAAATTAAAAAACAACATTATATGAAGATACCAAATTGGCTAGCACCTGCTGAATCAATTAGACACCCAAATTTAACAGATAAAACAAAAATAATTAGATATAAAGATATAATTGACTATCAAGGCAAACTAAAGACAAAACAACAATTGGAGACAGATTTACACAGAGGAATAGACTGGTGGACTTACACTCAAATACAATCCAAATATAGAGAGCATATAAAAACATATGAAATTTATAATCAAAAACAAGAAATAGATAAAATTATATTAGATTCAGAAAATAAATTAATTAGTAGAATTTATAAATTTCTCCTACGCTATAAATTGGAAGAAGAGACAGTCAAAGAAACGATGATTAAGTGGGCTCAAAATATCAAACACACAATACCTTTGAAAAAATGGGAAAAGTTCTGGCAGGTAAACCTAAAGTTAATGAAAGCAACGGCGTACAAGGAAAACCAACTGAAAATGTTTTATCGGTGGCATATGTCTCCAACCAGATTGGCAAAAATACAACCTAAAAATAGCCCAATTTGTTGGAGGTGCAAAAAGGCACAAGGGCCTTTCTATCATTTATGGTGGACGTGCCCGGCAGCAAAGAAATTTCGGTCTAACATCAAAAAATGGTTGGAACAAATAACAAAAACACAGGTTGAAAAAGAACCAGAAACATTTTTATTAGGAATATTTAACAAATCATACCCTAAGGATATCAAATATCTTACAATCCATATATTAACTGCTGCAAGAATAACCTACGCAAGAAATCGGAAACAAGAAAAAATACCAAGTGAAACAGAATAGGGAAAATTTTAGAATGCGCTGAAATGGATAGGTTAACCAAAGAATTACAAGAAAAAGAAGAATCAGATTATTATAAAATATGGAATAATTGGTATAATTGGTTAAAAATTAGAAATATACAAAAATATAGGGGATATATTACTGATTGATACATATATATATATAATAAAAATATTATTAGATTACAGAAAGGTGAAGGAATATATTATAAGTAGAATTGTAGAACGACACTCTGAAAAAATGCTTAAGAAGAAATTATATTCTTTTTGTGTATATGTTGTATAAATGTTCGTCGTGTATATGTTACGTATGTCTTTTTTAATATTTATATTCAATAAAAACTATTTAAAAAAAAAAAGCTGAATGGGGAAAATTATCCCATCTATAAAACACAGGGTTAAAAGTCACCAAGCACAGAATTAAACTTCACCAAAAAACAGTTTTAGACCAAAACTCAGAAAGGGTATGTAAACTCATGTTTGAATGTCAATCTTTCTAGCTAACCAAGAAGCCTTGTTGAATGTCACTCATCTTGGTTCCTTGTCATTAAAAGCTTCTGTCTGGCAGCTCTGCTTCATTATTCAATTATTTCTTCAAAGTGGTGATCGTTGCATCCCGGCTGGAAGAACTCCAACGGGAGTATTTACTCGCAACAGCAGTGTAAAAAGCTTAAGACAACCCTTCCCCTTTAAGAAAGTCAAGCCCCAGCAAAGTACCAGCAAAGGAGGAAAAAAAAAAAAACTCAGGAGAAGCTCAGGCAACAGTAAGTCTAGGCGTACTGCCAAGAATGTAATAAGGGTTAATGGAAAGGCAGTTTCTGTAAGCAGGGCAATAAAGATTAGGCTAGAAACAACACCAGAATGTTTCCTTCCTGCCTTCCTTACAGGATTAGCCTTGTAAAGTGGAAAAAAGCAAAAGAAGATTTCTTTCAACAACCGCTTCTCCAAACTGCTTAGAAAGTTAACAGGTTCTAGCGAATAGGTGCGAACCGGTAGAATCCAACCCCTGGGTGTGCCCCTTTTGGGCAGCAATAACTGCAATTAAATGTTTGGGATAACTGTTGATCAGTCTAGCACATTGAATTGGAATAATTTTAGCCCATTCCTCCTTTCAGAACAGCTTCAACTCAGGGATGTTGGTGGGTTTCCTCACATGAACTTTCTGCTTCAGGCCCTTCCACAACATTTCTGTATGATTAAGGTCAGGACTTCAACTTGGCTATTCCAAAACATTAACTTTCTTCTGCTTGAAGCATCTTTGGTTTTGCGATTTGTATGTTTTGGTTGTTGCTTGCTGCATGACCCACTTTCTCTTGAGCTTCAGTTCATGGACATATACCTTGACATTTTTCTGTAGAATTTTCTGGTACAATTCAGGATTCATACCGTTGTGTTAATGATGGCAAGCCATCCTGGTCCGTAAGCAGCAAAGCAGGCCCATACCATGATACTGTTACCAGCATTTTCACAGATGGGATAAGGTTCTTACATTGGAATGCAGAGTTTTTGCCAAGCACAATGCTTTTCATTCAAGCCAAGAAGTTCTGTTTTGGTCTCACCCATCCACAGAAATTTCTTTCAATAGCCTTCTGGCTTATTCACGTGGACATTTGCAAAATGTAGATGGGCAGCAGTGTTCTGTTTGGAGAGTACTGGTTTTCTCCTTGCAACCCTGCCACTCACACCATTGTTCTCTGATTATGGTCTTATGAGCACTGTCATTCACCAATGAAAGAGAGGCCTTTAGTTCCTTGGATGTTACCTTGAGGTTCTTTGAGACCTCCCAGAGTATTACACACCTTGCTCTTGGTGTGATCTTGATTGGTCAACCTCTCCTGAAGAGGGCAATAATGGTGTTGGATTGCCTCCATTTGTACACAGTCTGAGAGTGGACTGGTGGAGTCCAAACTCTTTGGAAATAGTTTTGTAATATTTTCCTGCCAAATGAACTGATGACCTTTGTTAGGTTCAGCTTGCAGCTTACTCCTAACTTGTTGGTCAGGCAATATATCTGTTTCTTTAAGAAACAACTGAGCCACGTAATCAGGGTTTGCTGAACCCTGTAATTAGGCTGCAGTGCATAAATAAGCAGCACAGAGAAGCGTTCGTTCTTCCTGCTTCTTTCTGGATCTTCCTGCTTCTTCCTAGTTCTTCCTGAGTGATACCTGTTTGTATCCTGTTGCTTACTGAGTCTATTATATGGTACTGTATACCAAGAGTTACTAAAGTCTGTTTGCTTTGGTAAGGGAAGATACTTACTGGACTGATATAACTGTTTATGACCTTGGACTGTTTTACTTACACCGAGACTGCTTGTTACTTGTAGATAAACTATTTTTTCTCACACGAGCTGCACGTTTATCTCCTTCCCTGTGTGTTTCTGCTCTGCTCGTTGCACAAGCAACAAATACTTTTTACACACACCCTAACATTGGTTATGGGCCCAGAGTGTTCCAGGGCTCTTTAATTTGTTTTTGTGGAAGTGAGAAGTGCAGGCAGTGGGTGTAGTAGTCAAGATGATAGCTTTTGAGCAAGGTACGAGTTATGCTACTATAACCCGGTTGGATGGAACAAACTATGTTACCTGGTCCACAAAATGCTGTCTACTTTTGCGAAAAGAAGGACTGTGGGACATGGTTAATAATCCACCGGACATAACTGCATTGAATGCTGCTGACGAAGAAGATGCCAAAAAGATAGCGAAGTTTCACAGGGACAACGAGCGTGCTTTATGCATCATTGGCCTGACACTGGGAGACCAGCAACTTGTCCATTTCCGGGGCGAAGAGTCTGCTGCGAGGTGTTGGACAAAGCTAAAGAAGCTCTACGTTCGTGACTCTGTGGGTGTCCATATCTACCTGACACAGAAATTATTTCGCTTACATCTTCAGAAAGGAGGAGACATGATGACTCACCTGGACTCCATGACAGGGCTTTTCCAGGAGCTACAGGAGAAAGACCTTGTGTTTACTGAACTGCAGCAAGTTTATATTATTCTTTCATCGTTGGATGACAGTTATGACTCTTTTGTTTCATCATTAGAAGTATTGTCTAGAGATGAACTAACATTGGCCAGTATAACTGGTAGGTTACTGGATGAGGCCAAACGTAGGCAAGAACGAGACCAGTTAAGGATGCAACAGCAACCAAAAGTGGAAGCTGTATATGAGAATGTCAATATTGTTAAACGCTGTTATGCATGTGGGGCTAAGGGGCACATTGCAAAATATTGTAATAATAAGAAAGTGTCTGCTAGAAACACTGCTAAACCCAGGAAAGGGTGTAATTTAGCAACCAGTTCATCTAATAATATAAGAGATGATTGGTGGGTGATTGATAGCGGTGCCTCTCAATCAATAACAAAAAACAGAAAACTGTTTCTAAATATGAAGAAAAGTACTAAAAAGGTCAAATTAGCTAATGGCTGGAATGTGACTGTAGCTGGGGAGGGACTTGTTAAATGTTCTATTAGTAAGCACCCTTTACCCATGCTTTATATCCCTAGTTTGAAATATAACCTTTTATCTGTAAAGTCATTACTACATTCTGGGTTTACAGTAACTTTTAAAAACAACAACTGTTTGCTGGAATGTGAAGGCACTGTAGTTACTGCAGAATTAGAAAACGACTTGTTTGTTATTAGGGATAAGTCATTACTGTTAGTTCAGTCAAAAGCTAAATTTGGAAATGTAAAGCCTCATGATGAATGCGTACATTTATTACATAGGAGGCTTGGTCATCTGAATTTCAGGTTGTTGCATTCGACTGTTAAGCAGTCTAAGGGCATTAAGTTAAGGGCTTGCAGCAAATACCTAAACTGTAATACTTGTAACCAGCATAAAAGTAAAGTTACACCGGCAAACCGCTGCAATGGGTTTAAAACAACTAAACCTTTGGAGGTAGTCTTTTTAGACTTAATAGGGCCAAAGAAACCCAGTTTAGGGGGAGCATGCTATATTTTGAGTATAGTTGATCACTTTACCAGATATGGTTTTTGCTACCTTATGAAGTCCAAAAGTGATACGTTCCAGTGTATCACAAATTGGCTTCGTTTTGTAGAACGGAAGCAGAAGTTTAAGGTGAAATGCATTGTTGACAATGGAACTGAGTTTACTAACCATCAGTTGGCTAAGTTGTTAAAGGACGCTGGGATACAGCATAAACGTTCTGCCCCTTTTCGGCCAGAACATAATGCATATATTGAACGAAGAGGCCAGACCCTACAAGCTATGACTAGGACTATGCTGGCTGATGCTTGTTTACCTGATAAATTGTGGGGAGAGGCAATACTATGTGCCAATCATATTTTAAATAATGTGGTGCACTCCTCTACAGGAAAAAATCCTTTTGCTTTATGGCACGGCAGGAAGCCTGATTTAAGTTACATACATACTTTTGGTGCACCAGCCTGGGTGCATATACCGGTTAGTCAGAGAAGGAAGGACCAACAGAGAGCAAAGAAAATGATTTTTGTTGGTTATGAGGCTAACCATAGGTCCTATAGGTTCTGGGAAAAAGGAACAACAAAAGTTTTGTGTAGCGCTAGTGCTAAATTCCTAGAACACGAAGGCTGGGACAGGTTAGAAAAAGCAGACTATGGTTTTACAGATATTGATGTTAAGATGGACCATATTCCTGATGATAGTTCATCTGAGATGGATGATAAACCATCTATTAAGGTTGAAGAACAGGAACAGGAATTAGGGTTAGGGGAGGATGAACCCAATATACCTAATGTGAGTCCTGTTATGCCTAGACGATCTTCCAGGGACCGGCATCCACCAGATCGCTATAAAGCCACAGTGGTTTGCCAAATAGATATCGAACCATCCAGTTATCAGGATATAACATTATATCCAGAAAAGGAGCAAAAAGCCTGGCAGGAGGCAATGGATAGAGAAATTGATTCATTGAAGAGGCTTGGTGTCTATGAAGTGGTAAGAATACCACCAAATGAGAAACTTATAGGCTGTAGGTGGGTCTATAAGGTAAAGAAAAGTGTAGATGGGGTAGTAACCCATAAAGCTCGGCTTGTTGCACAAGGGTTCTCACAGACAGATAGAGACTATGATGAGGTTTTTGCTCCAAGTTTACGATCGAGCACTTTGAGGACGATGCTTGTTTGGGCAGCTAGAAATAAATGCTCAATTACTCATTTAGATGTCGAGACAGCTTACTTGAACGCTCCGTTGAGGCATACAATATATATGAAGAAACCTCCTGGTTATGATACACAGGATAGAACTGAGTGTTGGAGGCTACAAAAAAGCCTATATGGTTTAAGGCAATCAGGTTACGAGTGGAACCAATGTATAGTACAGGAATTACGTAACATTGGGTTCTATGAGGGCGTAGCAGATAAATGTCTGTTTAAAAAAGAACAGGATGGATGTGTTTCATTCTTGTTACTCTTTACAGACGACATTGCCATAATTACCAGAACTGACGCTGAGGCCAGAGAGATTATTGGTCAGTTGCAAACAAAATTTAAACTTAGAAATCTAGGACATATACGGCATTATCTAGGGCTGGATATCCTGAAAACATCTAGAGGATTTAAAATATCACAAGCTAATAAGATCTGCAAATTGTTAAAAAAATATGGGATGGAATTATGTAAACCTGCCAAGACTCCTATGGCACAGGAATTCCAACAGGATAGTTTGCAGAGTCCACAGTTCAGTAAAGAACTGTATCAATCATTAATAGGCAGTTTGTCGTATTTGAGCAACTGGACACGGCCTGATATAGCTTTTAGTGTTAATCAACTAGCACAATATAGTTCAGAGCCTACTGATAGGCATTGGCAGGCTGCAAAATGTGCTCTTAGGTATCTTAAAAGAACTCTGCATTTTGCTATGTATTTAGAACCAAATGCCAATATGATGTTAAAGGCATATGCTGATGCCAGTTTTGACAGAACTTCTACGTCTGGAATTGCAATCATGTTGGATAACTGCCTGATTGCATGGAGATCAATTCGCCAGAAACACATCAGTTTGTCTACCATGGAAGCGGAGTTTTCTTGTCTATCACTTACATGTACTGAACTGATTTATTATAAACAGTTGATGGAAGATATTGGATTCAAAATGGACTATCCTATTACGGTTTATGAAGATAACCAGGCAGCCATTAAAATGGCAACGAATCTTGCTGTAAAGACAAGGACTAAATGCACTGATATACGTTATCTGAATGTTCGGCACTGTGTTAAGGATAACATGATTACATTGGAATATTGCGCATCGGAGGACAATATTGCCAATAACTTTACTAAAGCGCAAGGTGCCATTAAACACACCAATTGTTGTGCAAGATTTGGATTAAGAATCTGAAATGTACCTGATACTACTGTACAATGTATGATTTGGATGTGTGTTTTGGTTTTTGTATCTATTGTGTATATTGTCCTGCTCAATGGGGAGAATGTTAGGTTCAGCTTGCAGCTTACTCCTAACTTGTTGGTCAGGCAATATATCTGTTTCTTTAAGAAACAACTGAGCCACGTAATCAGGGTTTGCTGAACCCTGTAATTAGGCTGCAGTGCATAAATAAGCAGCACAGAGAAGCGTTCGTTCTTCCTGCTTCTTTCTGGATCTTCCTGGTTCTTCCTAGTTCTTCCTAAGTGATACCTGTTTGTATCCTGTTGCTTACTGAGTCTATTATATGGTACTGTATACCAAGAGTTACTAAAGTCTGTTTGCTTTGGTAAGGGAAGATACTTACTGGACTGATATTACTGTTTATGACCTTGGACTGTTTTACTTACACCGAGACTGCTTGTTACTTGTAGATAAACTATTTTTTCTCACACGAGCCGCACGTTTATCTCCTTCCCTGTGTGTTTCTGCTCTGCTCGTTGCACAAGCAACAAATACTTTTTACACACACCCTAACATCCTTAGAGGTTCACATACTTTTGCTATACACAAACCCAGTTTGGTTGCCAGAGGCAGTTGACATCACAACCTCATTATTCAGCCATCTCCCCACGATGCCGACAGGGACCAAGCAAGGAGGAGAGGAACCCATGCAAATAGGGACAGCATGAAAATCACCAGCTGCAGAAGAAAGAGATGCAGAGACTAGGCACTCTGTTTTTACTGTGGAGAATCTGGGCATATAGTGAGAATCTGCCCTACCAGGAACCAGAGGAGAGGAGAAAGACCCTCCTCTGCCTTGGGACCAAAAAGCACATCCCTGAACACAGACTCCAAGACCAGGAAAATGACAACAGTTCCTCTTGCAAGGGTTCACAGGAGGGGCTATTCAAACATTAAAGAGAGCTCAACACCAAGGTACATTGCTGAAAATCTATGTTGAGCTGACCCTACCCCACAGGTGGGAAGAAAAGGTTGCTGCTTTAGTAGATTCAGGGGACAATGGCCAACTTTATAGACTTTGCAACAGTCAAAGCCTTAGAGATCCCTGTAGTTTCTCTGAGCACTCCAATGCATGTAGAAACAATAGATGGCCAACTGGTGAAAGCCGGTCTGATTACACATGCCACGACCCCACTGCAACTGACTGTCACCTAACATACTGAGCTGTTAACCTTGTATGTCACAAGACACCTCCACTTTACCCAGCAAGTATACAGATTTCACAGACATATTTTGAGAGGAAGGAGCAGCAGTCCTTCCTCCACATAGTTACTGCGACTGTGCTACAGACCTGATCCTGGGGGTTAAAATAACTGCTGAGAGACAGTGTCCCATGTCAGCTAAAGAGCTATCAATTTTGAAGCAGTATCTGGACTCAAACTTGCAGAAAGGCTTTATTAGACCTTCAAAATCCCTGTCTTTACTGCCTACTTTTTTTGTACCCAAGAAACAAGACCCAGGCACCACAAACCCAAATTGTGAAATTCCCCTGAGGATTGTTCACAACTACAATTTCCTTAATACTGTGACAGTGAGGGACCATTACCCACTGCCCTTCATATCAGACTCATTGGATAGGTTCAAACATTTTTACCAAGTTTGATCTTTGCAATGCATACAATCTCATTAGGGTCAAGGAGGGCCATGAATTTTTTAACCATTGGCAGAATTTTCATGTACTGTATTTTTCGGACTATAAGACGCACCAAGATTTCGAACAGGAAAACAAGAAAAAAAAATAGTTTTTAGCCTCTGTGCATCTGGTTTTTGCCCTCCCCGGCCCCCAGGAGCACACTGCAGGCCTCCCAAATGCTCTGCATGTCCCATTTTTGGCCTCCCAAATCCCCCACTTGTCCCGTTTTTGCCCTCCCCAGCCCCCAGGAGAACTCTGCAGGCCTCCAAAACCCTCTGCACATCCCATTTTTGTGAAAAACAGGCCCGTTTTCATGAAAAAAGGGCCCCCTTTTGGCCTCCCGAGGCCCCCACGCCAGGGGTGAAATTCAGCCGGTTCTATCCAGCTCTGGCGAACTGGTAGCAGCAGCTGCGGAAGGCTTTAAGCCTCTGCACATGTGCAGAAGGCTTTGCATGTGTGCGGATGGCGCGCTCATTTGCGAACCGGTAGGGAAGGTAAGTGAATTTCACCCCTGCCCCACGCATTCTGTTTTTGCCCTACCCAGCCCCCAGGAACACTCTGCAGGCCTCCCAAACCCTCTGCACGTCCATTTTTGCGAAAAACGGGCCTGTTTTTTGGCGAAAACGGGACACGTGAGGCGGGGTTTCGGGAGGCCATAAATGGTCATATTCGGTGTATAAGACGCACTGACATTTCCACCCTCTTTTAGGGGGGAAAAAAGTCTGTCTTATACTCGGAAAAGTACGGTAATATTTCTCCACACATCAATTGCTATGACCCCCTTTCAAGCTTTGTGTCAGGGTTCTGACTGATGCCCTAATAAAAGCAGGAGCCTCAAGCCAGTTTTCAAGAAAAATCCAGTTGTTTATTTTGAGCGCCATGTCGGCACAGACCTAGTGAAGCCAGCTCTGACACCACTCAGTTCGCGCCTTGCCTCTGACCCTGTTTCCCCTCCCCCCAAGGTATGTCATCAGTCACATTCCCCAATGAAGCAATTTCGTGTGTCGTAGAAGTCACTCCCTCTGGCCGTTACTGGTTTTTGTGGAGATGGCCTTGCCTTTGGCTGGCTAGGATGTGTGTTGTTTTGACTGAGGTGCAAATTCCTCCATACAGCTGCGAGGCTTGATCCCCCTCATCCCCCTGCCTATGGCAACTCGAGAGCAGGTCAGGAAAGCTTCATGAGTTGACAACTGACTCTCTGAATGGTTCCGAGTAGCCATAAAGGTGGACAGTGTGTTGCGCGCCAACGACATGCGCAGGCAACCAGGTCCCACAGAGGGCAACCAGACCGGAGACTGAGGATAGCAAGGGCCCCCCAACCCCCCCCTGCACCTGCAAATAGAGACATCACCCACACAGGAAACTCCCCCCCAGAGCTCCACCAGGACAACTGGCAGCTAGCTCTGAACAAACCCCAGAGGCTGAACAGATCCCTAAAGAATATGAAGACCTCGCTGAAGTGTTCAGCGAAACTGTGTGCGATGTCCTACCCCCACCCCCCACCCCCGGTGCAACAGACTGTGCCATCGAAATCATCCCTGGGGCCAAGCTTCCCAAACCCAAACTGTATGCCATGGTGCCCTGGGAAATGCAAGAAATGCACGAATACATAGACAAGAACCTAGCAAGGGGGTTCATCGAGCCAGCCAAGCCACGAGTCGCAGCCCCAGTCCTATTTAAAGAGAAAAAAGATGGAACTATGAGATTATGTGTAGACTTCAGTGACATAAATAACGTGTGCGTGCACAACCTATACCCCCTTCCCCTCATGAAGGACATGCTGTCCCACCTAGCCAAGGGAAAGGTCTTTACTAAACTAGACCTCAGAGAAGCATATTACCAGGTCCGTATCAGGGAGGGAAACAAATGGAAAGCGGCATTCAACTGCCCCCTAGGGAGCTTCCAATTCAAAGTAATGCCTTTCTCGCTTCAGGTCCCCCCGATGGTGTTTATGCAGTTAATAAATGTGCTGCATGAGCACCTCTATAAGGGGGTCCTTGTCTACCTGGCTGACATCCTCATCTACACTAAGACCATGGAGGACCACATACCCCTAGTCTGCCAGGTACTGAAAAAGCTTCTAGTGGCAAACCTGTATGTCAAGTTGTCAAAATGTGAATTTCATCACGCACGGCTAAACTACCTGGGCTACCAAGTATCAAATGAGGGGATAGAGATGGACCCAGGCAAAGTACAAGCCGGCCTAGAGTGGCAGCCCCCTCGCACCCGCAGACAGCTACAAAGCTTCCTGGGATTTGCAAACTTTTACAGGCAATTCATCCCCTCCTTCGTGAAGATTGCCAAACCCATGACATACCTCCTAAAGACAGGGAGCCCGGGGACAAAGCCCCACCCGGGACAACCCTTACAGTGGGACCTAACCTGCCAAAAGGCATTCGAAACACTAAAAGAACTTTTTGCAAAAGAACCGATACTGAAACACCCTGACCCCGAACAACCCTTCGTCATCCAAGCAAATGCCAGCAATGTAGAGGTAGGAGCAGTGCTACTCCAAAGTAATGTCCAGGGAAAACTACAACCTTGTGCCTACACCTCCCGTAAGCTCACTGACACGGAAAGATGATGGTTCACATGGGAAAAAGAGGCTTTTGTGGTAAGATGGGCAGTACTAACCTGGCGCCACCTCTTGGAAGGGGAGAAACTGTTTGAAGTCTGGACTGACCATAAGAATCTGGAGGCCCTTAGGACCCCGCAGAAATTGTTGCCCAAGCATGTCTGCTGGGTTCAATACTTCAACTGATTCGACTTCGTACTAAAACACATCCCGGGGGGAGGAATTTCCTAGCGGACACCCTCCCCCACATGCCCCAATACAAATGCGGGCAAGAGGAGGTAGTAGACGCCATCATCCCCCCTACTCAAGTTGCGGCTCAAGTGACCACCCACCGACAACGCCGCGACTGGCAAGGCCAACCCACAAGTGATTTAACCACAAAACTCATAATCGAACTGGGAGCAGACCCCTGGTTCCATAACAACCAACACATCATCAAAAAAAGGGAGGACCTAGCATGGAAGGGGGTGAGACTCTACATCCCTGAGTACCTACATACCTTAATCCTCCAGAGAAGCCACAATGTCAAATCGGCGGGCCACTTTGGATTCCTAAAGACTTACTTAGTGAGGAGACAATTCTTGTGGCCTGGCATGAAGAAAGACGTGGACAGTTATGTAAAAAGCTGCACCATTTGTGCCACCATGAAAAAGAGACCAGGAAAAAACCCCTGGATTGCTGCAACAGGTAGCAGAGCCAACGAGGCCATGGGAGGAAATTGCAATGGACTTCATAGTGGAGTTGCCAAAGAGCGGGGGCAACACAGTGATCTGGACTGTGATTGACCTATTCTCCAAGCAGGCACACTTCATACCCTGCAGCAGACTACCCTCAGCCCACCAGCTAGCCAAACTCTTCCTGAGGCACATCTACTGCCTGCATGGAGTACTGCACAGAATCATCTCAGACATAGGGGTCCAGTTCACGGCTACGTTCTGGAGGGAGTTCCTGTGGTCCATTGGGTTGTCCCAGGGCCTTAGCTCGGCCTTTCATCCGAGCACCAATGTGGGGGGGCAGAGAGATTGAATGCCATGGTAGAACAGTACCTGAGGTGCTACGTGAACTACCAACAGTCCAATTGGGCAGACCTTCTGCCATTTGCGGAGGTCGCGTATAATAATGCTGTTCACAGTAGCACGGGACTGTGCCATTCAAGGTAGTAAGTGGTATCGACTTCATCCCAATGCCGGAATACCCAAGGGAACCCCCTCGTCAGTCAGTTTGACGGATTGACTGTCAATGCTAAAAGCAGCATGGGAAAATGTCAAGAAAGTGCTGCCTAAGGCGGCACAGACCTATAAGCAACAGGCATGCAAACACCGAGCCCCCCCAATGGCCGTTCCAGTTGGGGGAGATGGTCTACCTCTCCACAAAAGGTTAACTAAAGGTTAAAACTCCCCAGCAAGAAGCTGGGACCTAAATTCATGGGGCCATTCCCCATAGTGAAGATTATCAACCCGGTCACGGTGAAATTGAAACTGCCCCGACTGCTGAGGAAAATACACCTGGTATTCCACAGCAGCCTCTTAAAACCTGTGGTCTGGTTGACCCTGAGACCACCAACCCGTGAGCCCCCAGACCCAGTGGTCATAGGGGGCCAAACCCATTATGAGGTGCAACGCATCCTTGACTCTAGGTGGCACAGGGGGGAAACTCCAGTACTTAAATCAAGTGGAAGGGCTACCCTCTATCAGAGGCATTCTGGGTAAAGAGCAGAAACATCCAAGCCGATTGCCTCATAGCTAAATTCCATGGAAAGAATCCGACAAAGCCAGGGGGGGGATCACCCCCCTAAAAGATGTACCTGTACTCAAACTGTTTTTGCTTTCCACAGGTTGCCTTCAGGAAATGCGGGAAGCCAAATGTCAACTCGCGAAGCTTTCCCGACCTGCTCCCGAGTTGCCATAGGCAGGGGGATGAGGGGGATCAAGCCTCGCAGCTGCATAGAGGAATTTGCACCTCAGTCAAAACAATGTACATCCTAGCTGGCCAAAGGCAAGGCCATCTCGACAGAAACCAGTAACGGCTGGAAAGAGTGACTTCTACAACCCGCGGAATTGCTTTGTTGGGGAATGTGACTGATGACACACCTTGTGGGGAGGGGGAAACAGGGTCAGAGGCAAGGCACGAAATTAGTGGGGTCAGAGCTGGCTTCACTAGGTCCATGTGAACATGGCGCTCCTAATAAACAACTGGATTTTTCTTGAGACGTATCGGAAAGATGAAATGGCACACATCCCAGAGTTTTGCCAGAGAATCCAAGGGAGGAGGGCTTCATCCCAGGAGCTGTGGATTTTCTGCAAGAGCAGCTTGCAGCCCAAACCTTGTTGAAACAGCAGCTAGAACAGGGAAAGCAGTCATACAAAAAGGCTATGGATGCCCATTGACAGGATGAGCCACCTCATCTGAAGGAGAAACAATCTGGCTCTTTAACAACTTTTTGGTCTCTAAAAGACCATCTAGGAAGCTAGATGCAAAATTTGTGGGACACTTGAAGGTCATCCAGCCGATCAATCCCATAGCATTTTGCTTGCAATTACCTCCCTCTATGAAAGTACATCCAGTCTTCAAACAAAATGAAAAAAAACAACAAAAGTCCAACCATCAAAAACAGTACCATAAAAGACAGATTAGGAATTCAAGTCAAAATAGGCAAGAAAATGGTAAGACAACACCTGTCAACTCTAGAGTTCAAATCACCAGGTCCAGATGGATTACATCCCAGGGTTCTGAAGGAGCTGGCAGACGTGATCTTAGAAACACTGAACCATATCTTTCAAAGATCCTGGAGCACTGGGGAACTACGAGAGGACTGGAAAAGAGATGAGGTGGTTCCCATTTTCAAAAAAGGAAATAAGATGGATCCAGGAAACTACAGACCTATCACCTTGATATCAATACCTGAGAAGATCCTGGAAAAGATAACCAAGTAACAAATCAGCGATCACCTAGAGGCAAGCAAAGTTATAACCAGAAGTCAACATGGATTTGTCACAAACAGATCATGCCAGATAAATCTTATTGCATTCTTTGTCAAAGTGACTGTCAAGGTTCCGAGTAATGAACCCAACCAATCCAGCAACTCTGAGACTTTTAGCTTTCTCAAAGAACTTCTTTATTGAGTACATCATTTCAGCACAGTTGAAAAACAAACCAGCTCTGGCTATTTCCCGCACTTTCAGTATAATTAAAGATTAGACAGCTCCCTCCCTCCTTTCCACAGGTCATGTTGTCCAATTAGGTGTTCTGGCATCTCCTTGGTAACCTCTTCCAGTCTCTGGCCAGCACCTGGTAGGATGATCTTGGTTCCCACGAGATAGTAAGTTGTTGATGTCTGGTCTGACATTCTAAAGCTCCCTCCTCCCCCCAAAGTGTGTCAAGCTGAGAAATGGAGAAAATGGCTGCGACAGGCCCAATCCGTTTCAAAGTTGACATTGCCTAAACTAGTGGACCAGTGAAATGCTATGGACAAAATTTACTTGGACTTCAGTAAGGCATTTTATAAAGTAGACTACAACCTACTACTTGATAAGACAGAAAAAAGTGGGTTAGACAGCATCACCACCAGATGGATTAGTAACTGGCTCACAAACCACACTCAACATGTAGTCCTTAATGGAACTGCATCTACATGGAAGGAGGTATGCAGTGGGGTACTTCAAGGTTCTGTCTTAGGCCCACTACTCTTCAATATCTTCATAAACGATTTAGATGAGGGGATACAAGGGGAACTCATCAAATTTGCAGATGACACCAAGCTGGCGGGAATAGCCAACACTCCAGAAAATAGGTTCAAGAGCCAGAAGGATCTTGACAGACTTGAACACTGGGCCCTATCTAACAAAATGCAATTCAGTGGTGAGAAAAGTAAGGTTTTACCTTTGACAGGAAAAAAACAAATGCACAGATATAGAATAGGTGGTACCTGGTAGTAACTGTGAGAGGGATCTAGGAGTTCTAGTGGACGATCACTTAAATATGAACCAGCAGTGTGCTGCAGCCACCAAATAAGCTTGATACTAATGCAGTCCTAGGCTGCATTAACAGAGGGATAGAATCAAGATCACATGAAGTGTTAGTGCCACTTTATAATGCCTTGGTAAGACCACACTTGAAATATTGCATCAAGTTGTGGTCACCGTGATATAAAAAAGATGTGGAGACTCTAGAAAAAGTGCAGAGAAGAGCAGTAAAGATGATTATGGGACAGGAAGCTAAGACATATGAAGAATGGTTGCAGGAATTGGGTAAGTCTAATTTAATGAATAGAAGGACTAGGGGTGACATGATAGCAATATTCCAGTATTTGATGGGCTGCCACGAAGAGGGGGGGTCAACCTATTCTCCAAAGCCCCTGAAGGCAGAACAAGAAGCAATGGATGGAAACTAATCAAGGAGAGAAACAACCTAGAACTAAGGAGAAATTTCCTGACAGAATCAGTGGACTGGCTTGCCTTCAGAAGTTGTGGGTGCTCCAACATCTGAGGTTTTTAAGAAGCGATTGGACAGCCATTTATGTGAATAGGTATAGGGGTTTCCTGCTTTAGCAGGGGGTTGGACTAGAAGACCTCCAAGGTCCCTTCCAACTCTGTTATTGTCCTAGAAAGGGGAACTGAATCTATTTTCCTTTGTTATGGTGCACTTTTTTAAAAGGCCCAATCAGGTATCCTTTTGACTGTTATATGCACTGCCTTCCTTTTAAGTCCACAGACCATACACCAAGTTGTATTTATTTAATGAAATTTATATGACCACTCATCTCATGGAAAGTGACTCTGGACAGTGTACAACAATCCAATAAAAAAGTAAATTTATCCGTTGGCCTGTACTGTATATTTGCTTTTATGCTAAGCATACATGGATACTGGTGATTATATTTGACTGACAACTGTTGGACTAGAATCCTTCTGGATCTATCACAACCAAACTCTTTTCATATTTAATTACACAGAGGATTTTTAAAATCCATGTGACTGTGGGACAGTGATTCCCATACCATATGCTGAGGCATATTAGTGTGTCATGATAAAATTACTAAGGTGCTGCAGGATAATGACAACAATGATGATGAAATATTTTTGATCTAAAAACATCTGCTCTATTCAGTGAGTAGACTGCTTCCAGTCTCTCTCCACATTGGTTGCTCTCACCTTCATTCCTTCCAGTAAGCCTCTACCAGAGGTGTCTAATTTGGCTGTTATTAAGTTACTTAATTGCTTCCAGTCCAAAATAATAGGTGCCACACTGGAAAGTTAATAATTGTTATTGGTTTATCATCTGAATTAAGCCATTATGACTTGTTTAGCAAACACAGTTTAAGACAAATCATGCCATATTAACATTAAGTTCACTTCTTATTCTAAAGTATAATGTGATTTTAGCTTATATGATACAAATCCAGCTATTGTAATTTATAAACCATGATTTATGGTTTAGCACCACTTGGTTAAACCCAATAAACCATTTGTTCATCTAACCTGTTATGCTACCTGGCATTATCTCTTCAGGTTTTCAGAAGAATCCTATGTTGCAGAACGAACCTGGGTCTTTTGACATGTAAAGCAGGTTGACCATTATGCTTTAACCTTAAAGGATATGATCCTTTGAGATTAATTGTCTTTTATACTTTATATATGTCAGAAACAGTAAGATGACTTTTTCACCATTTTTTATATCATAATGTTTTCAGGAAAAATAATCTGCCCCCTTATCATTTATGGTGATTCAATTTGTTCTATTTCCTTGTCTGGAGTACAATCCTATACCATACATACTTTACAGTTGTAAGTTCCTAATAGATTTATTTAGGTTTAAATTTTACATATAGTAAACATACTTTTCTTGGTGTTATTCATATGAATTTTGTGTGTAACATACATAGTTGTTTTGGTAGCTAAACCACCCCCCTTCAGTCCGCGGAAAAACCTCTCTCCACAGAACTGGTCCCTGGTGCCCAAAAGATTGGGGGCCATGGATATATGCCACTTTGAAGAACGAAAGGGAGGACATAAATACTGGCTTCAGTAAATTACATTTAGTGTAGCTTTTTTCCCAATATTTTTGAAGCTTTGATTGAAAACTATATTGTTGTATGTGTAAATTGTCAGCATTCCAGAAAACCCCCGACTCCCAGTAAAGACACTGAAGCAGGCATTTTCCAAAGTTCTCTTTACTAGAAATAGGTAACCTGGCACATCTGGGAAATCCCGAATCTGAAAAACCCGGGCTTTCCTTCAGTAATTCAAAGCTCCCAAAACCACCCCCTTTCTCCTCAATCGATCACATGCTCCAATCACCGTCTGTTCCACTTCAAGCCAGCCCCTGACCACTCCTCCTCCAGATGCTGGCTCACCCTGACCTTGACCGATAGGAAGACGCTATTATGTCTACTAACTCCCCTCTCCTAAATCCCCCCTCCTACTTTCTCACACATGATGAGGTGGCAGCATTGAAGCTTCCGGCCTAATATGGCTTCCAAGGCTGACAGGCATCCCACCCTGCAGAAAGAACCACATCCTGAAAAATAAAACAGATAAAACACAAGGGGTTAACGCTTAGCAACATTCCCTTTAACCCCCCCTCCCCCCCCCAGGAGGACCCTTCAGTTTGTCAGGAAATTTGTCATGAAACTGTTTCACGAACACATCAGCTTTCACATCCCAACTCTTAACCCAAGTAGCTTCAGTCAAAGGGTAACCTTTCCAGTGCACCAAATATTGTAATCAACCCCTATAGAGTCTAGAGTCCAGGATTTTCTTCACCTCATAATGAGTCTCCCCTTTTATTACTAAAGGAGGGGGCGGAGCAGCTGGCAAAGGTCTGAGGGTAGATTCTCTGACCGGTTTCAATAAACTGCTGTGGAAAACGGGGTGTATTTTCCCTAATATGCGAGGGAGCCTAAGTTGGACAGTCACCGGGTTAATCACTTTCACTATAGGAAAGGGACCTATGAATTTGGGTCCAAACCTCTTGCTGGGCACTCTCAATCTTAGGTACTTGGTTGACAAATACACCTTATCACCTATTTGGAAAGGTGGCTGGAGACCCTGATGTTTGTCGGCCTGAGCCTTATATTTCTCCGCTGACTCCGCTAAAGCTTTTTTTGTATTCTCCCAACCCTTTTTCAGTGAGATCATCCAGTCCGTTAAGGACATGGAAGTGGGCGGCTGCCTAGGCAACTCAGGCATCGGCACAAAATCCATGCCCATAGTTATCTGAAAAGGGGTCAACCCAGTACTGCTGTGTACTGTATTATTATAAGCAAGTTCTGCGAATGGTAACAAGTCCGCCCAGTTCGCCTGTTGATATTTTTTTTATTTATTTTATTTTTATTTATTTTTTTATTTATTTATTTATTTTTATTTATATGCCGCCCTTCTCCGGAGACTCAGGGCGGTTTACAATGCTAAGCAATAGCCTTCATTCTTTTGTATATTTATACAAAGTCAGCTTATTGCCCCCACAACTGGGTCCTCAATTTACCTACCTTAGAAAGGATGGAAGGCTGAGTCAACCTTGAGCCTAACACCTCACATAACACCTAATGTACTGTTCCACCATTGAGTTCAATTTTTCAGCCGATCCATTAGTCAACAGGTGAAAAGCTGAGCCAAGTCCCTGGGATGACCCAATGGCTCGTAGAAATTCCCTCCAGAACTTAGCAGTAAACTGGACCCCGAGGTCCGATATTATTCTTCTTGGGATTCCATGTAGCCTGTAGATGTGTTTCACAAACAGCTTTGCCAGTTTTTTAGCCGAGGGTAGTCCGCTGCAGGCAATGAAGTGGGCTTGCTTGGAGAATAAATCAATGACAGTCCAAATGACTCGGTTGCCCCCACTGTCGGGGAGCTCAACTATGAAGTCCATTGCAATCTCCTCCCAGGGCTTGGTGGGTTCGGCCACTGACTGGAGAAGGCCAGGGGGCTTCCCTGGTCAGTATTTCATGGTTGTCAGAGGCAGTTAGCCCCGTTACCTTCCTGGGGTAATTGCCTGGATCGTGGCACTTTCCTTGTGTATACTCTTGAAAAATAAAACCGGAATACATCTTCTAATTAAACTCATATTTATTGTAAAGAAGAAAATAAAACATCTTACTAGTCTAAATAATTAAATTGTTACATTTTGATAAAGTTCCTACCGACTACATCTCTGCAGCCAGACTTCTCTTGGCAAGAGAACAAAGAAAAGTGTGAAGTAGAAAGAAAGGAATGCGGATATACGTAGTATCAGTTACTGATAAGTTTGGCAAGCTACGGAAAGTCTGACAGTCCAGAAATAATGATCTCTGCTGGTAAATACAAAAACGCAGTGACAACCCCTTCTTTTGCCAGTTGAGCGAATATCAGGTACATCATCAAATAAGGCACATCTTCTTACGCAGATACTCGTGCTGAGCTGCTGGAAGTGGTTTGTTGAGCATATCTGCAATCTGATCATGTGTAGATACATACTGCATTTTAACAAAACCTTGTTTGACTAATTGTTTTATGTTTTGGTAACGGATGTCAATGTGTCTGGACCTAGAACCTGTGAAATGTGATTCAGAAATATAAACCACCGATTCATTGTCTTCCATCACGGTGATCGGTCAGATCGGGTATGTCCAGATATCTGTGACCAAAGCATCAAACCAAGTTAGAGAATTACATGCATCTGAAACACAAGCATATTCAGCTTCGGTAGATGAACAAGAAACAAAATTCTGTTTACGCACTTGCCAATAAACAGGACATCCATTTAAGAACATCATATAACCTGAAGTACTTTTACGTGACTTCTTATCACTTGCCCAATCAGAATCTGCATAACAACATAATTCTGCATAATCAGTATGTGTTGGTTCTAACAATAATTTCATATGTTTAGTGCATTTTAAGTATCTCAATAATTTCTTAATACATGTCCAATGAAACTGTTTTGCCTTACCTACATGTCGAGATAAGAGATTAACACTAAATGCAATGTCGGGTCTGGTCCAACTACTAATGTACAATAGTGACCCAATAACTGTACGATAAAGTGTTTGATCCTCGAACTCAGGACTTGCTTCATGTGTCAAGTTGTGAAAATCTGTTTGCATGGGTGTCTTTGTTGTGTTAGCATCCTTCATATTGCAATGATGCAAAATTTGTTCAATTTTATCCTCTTGTGAAAGACTAAACCCCTTCTGTGTTTTGTCAATCTGAACACCTAAATAAGTGCTAATATGACCTAATGATTTCAATGTGAAGTATCTCTGCAAAGCTTTGGCAAAAATTTCACTCATTTGCTTATTTGGACCAATATAAACAATATCATCAACATAAACAAGAACTATCTCATATGCATTGTTAGATCTTTTTGTGAACACACACTCATCAGTTTCGGACTTAATAAAGCCCATTGAATTTAGTTTGTCAGTAAGACATAAATACCACATTAAACCAGACTGTTTCAGACCATAAAGACTTTTGTTTAGAAACCAGGTATCCCCTTCTTGCTGTCGGAACCCTGGAGGGCCTCTGACGTAGATCTCTTCATCTAGGTCTGCATGTAGATAAGCTGTGTCAATATCGAATTGGAAAACTTCTAAACCATGGATAGTTGCAGTTGCTAAAGCAATTTTTACACTCTCAGTTCTGACTGTCGGTGAATAGGTATTTGTGTAGTCCTCAGGATAACGTTGAGCGAAACCCTGAGCTACAAGTCTGGCCTTGTACAGTGACTCACCATTTGGCTTCTTTTTGATTCTGTAGACCCATCGAGTGCCAATGACCTTTTTGTTTGCTGGAGTTTTTGCAGGTGTAAACACCTTAAGTTTCTTTAGACTGTCCATTTCAACCTGCATTGCTTCATACCATTTGTCCTGCTCTGAATCAGGAAGATGCTTGATTTGCGTGAAATTATCAGGTGGAAGTGTAACATTGCAAATCAAAGGCAAGGGTGCTTTTGTCAGTTGCCAAGAATATCATTGTGGAGGGATCCCTTTTGTGGCCCTCTTGGAACGTCTCGGAACAACAGTCCAGTTGTTGTAGGAAAAATGGACCAGGCCAAGCTCTTCAATGCAGGAAAGAGTTTATTGCGCAAGGTTCAAACAGTCCAAAAGGTCTGAACGCTGATGGCTTCTTCTGGCCATGTATTTATACAGTTTAAAGGTAAAATTATTACAGAGTGATGCATTTCACACGTAGAAGCTGCCCTTTCATCTATCTCTGGGAAAGGAAATAACAATCTTCTTCTCACATACTCAGGTTCTCTGCTCCAGCGCTCAAGACATAACAAAAGGAGATAAGAGGCTAGGAGACGCCTCAAAGGCAATAAGGAAGCAGCACCCCTTATCCAGGGATATGCATGACATTTGGGATGCAATAAACATTAAACAACAGGATGTATCTGTTTAGGGTCAGTTTGCCCTTTTACAATTCTGTACCTACGTGTTTGTCATCTCAGCACCTTGGCACGAAAGAGGCACTTCTGTCTTGACCAAAGATTTGGATTTCTAATATTTGAGTTTTATCCCAATATCGAATCTTAGCCTGGCTCACAGTCTTCTTCTGCTTCGTACTCATCCTCACATTCGTCGCTAGTGTCAGCATCCACAGCTTGTGAAGACGGAACATCAGGTTGAGAAGAACCAGTGGAATCTTGATCATCGATCTGTGCAGCATCAGCAGTATCATCTCTGGGAAAATAAACTCCAGGATCATTGGAATGAATCCTGGACCAGTCAACATCTTCCTCAAAATTGGCGGATTGGGAAGTCACTATTACATGTTTAGAGTCAATAAATTTACTCCATTTTGAGTTGTCATCAATACCCATAAATCTCAGTCTCTTTGCTGCTGGACCTCCTTTTCTTCTTTGAGCTAAGGGAATGTTCACCATAGCGTATGAACCAAAAATATGGATGTTTTTGAGATCGGGCTTGTAGCCATACAACATGAAGAAAGGAGTCTGATTTGTTACACTGCTCCAAGTACGGTTTACAATGTAATTTGCATATTTGATAGCTTCACCCCAGTATGGGTTACTGAGATTGGTGTCTTCTAGGAGACAACGCATCATGGTTTGCAGGACCTCTTGTCTTCTCTCTACGACTCCGTTATGAGCCGGTGTGTATGGGGCTGAAGTCTGATGAAGAATTCCATTCTTACGCATCCAGTCCTGGAAACGCTGAGACATGAACTCGGCACCACGGTCACTCTGGATTCTGGCGATGCGAACTTGGTGTTGGGTAGAAACAAGAGCTGCAAAGTCTTTAAAGATCTGAAAGGTCTCAGATTTTTCTTTCATAGGATATACATATCCATATCTAGAGTAATTATCAACAATTGTTAGAAAATATTTTCTACCACCAAGTGTTGGCGGAAATGGACCAACTGTGTCAGTATGTACCAAATCAAAAATGCGTGTTGACAGGCGTGTAGCGCATTTTGGAATGGCTGCTGCTTTGGATTTGGCTTTCTTGCAGACAGCACAATCCAGAAACACCTTACACCCCTTTAGATCCAAACCTTTTGCGAACTCCGGCATCTTCCTAAGAACACAGAAACCGGCATGCCCCAATCTTCTATGCCACTTATGGATACACCTGGAATGCAAAGGTTTACCAGTTAGTGAATTCTCAACATTAACAGTTTTATTAGGAACCTCAGGCTTGCTCTGAGCAATCTGTTTCCCAATTTTCTTTTTGTTGACTTTAGGAGCCTTTGGAGCAGCAACAGGATCTCTCACTGGAGCATCTCTCTCTGGGCCTGTGCTCTCCCTTTTTGGAGTTTGTATACTTGCCTGTGTTTGCGATTTAGGCTTTGGCTTTAAGTAATAAACACCACCAATTAACATGGTTTCAGCAACAATATCTCCATCTTTAACTATGTAACTCGCTTTTTCAAGGTGGTGAACCTGGAACTTTAATGCTCTAGACAAGTGACTCTGACTAA
Source organism: Arizona elegans (assembly GCA_022577455.1). NCBI lineage: Eukaryota > Metazoa > Chordata > Lepidosauria > Squamata > Colubridae > Arizona > Arizona elegans. The sequence continues at coordinate 20,252,875 of JAKOOJ010000010.1, forward strand.
GCAAATTACTAGTTGCTGTTGGTATATAATAAACATCAGGAATGAATGCATCGAGCTCTTCAACATAAACAGTTCCTTTTCCTTTGACCTGACAAGGATGATTTGAAAAAGAATAAAGTTCACGTAGTTCAGGTTTAGGCTTGTGCATCTCTGTGAAAAGTTCTTTTCTATAAGTAACATGCAATGCTGCACCAAAGTCCACAGGAGCCGTCTGTCGTACTCTGGATGAGGTTGTGGATCATTGGTTACAACCAATGTGATGAGTGGAGCTTGTGGATCACGCCTGGGACCACGACGACCTTGTCTTCCGCCTCTGCCTCTGCCTCTGGAGTCTGTTCCTCTGGGCTGGTACGAGATGGGAGCTGGAACTCGTTGGGAACAATCCCGGGTGGCATGTCCCACACGATTACAGATGTAGCAACTTGGCATCCTTGGAGCATAGGTCCTTCCTCGGAAGGGGCGCCTCGCTGGAGCTCTTGATGCGGGTGGTCCTCTCAAGTGTGGAGTAGCTAACATGAGTGCTTCTTCTTCAATTAAAAGTCTGCATTCATTGTCCACTGTGCGTTGAGCAATAGGCACTTGGTTAATCTTTGTAATGGCATCTTTCCATTCATAGTTCAAAGAATTAATGATAATGCTGATCATTTGAATATCTTCAATAGGATAGCCTCTTTCTCTTAATTCTTTTCTCAGTCCTTTCAGTTTAGTCAAATGTCCTCCAATTTGTTCACCAGGTTTCAATCTTGAACCATGGAATTCAGACATGAGCAAACATGAAGGTGGCTTAGATACTCAGGACCTGGGCCTCCGGCTGATGTTATGCAATGCCAGGTCCGTGGTTAATAAGGCCCCCCTCATCCATGATCTTATACAGGAGGGGGGAGCGGACCTGGCAGCTATTACTGAGACTTGGTTGGGCCCGGAGGGAGGGGTCCCCCTGGTTGAGATATGCCCACCGGGCTTCAGAGCGCTTCATCAGCCGAGGGCCCAGGGGAGGGGCGGGGGGGTGGCGGTTATTATTAAAGAAGGTCTTGGTCCGAGGGAGACCACTGTGCCACAGATTGCCGGATGTGAAACCCTCTTTGTGAGATGGGGTCATGGGGCTCAGATGGGCCTGTTGCTCACGTACCTGGCTCCCTGCCGCGTGGCAATGGCCCTGCCCGAGCTACTCAGCGTGATAGCCACGGTGGCAGTTGATACACCCAGGCTTATGGTCATGGGTGATTTCAACCTGCCATCCGTTGGTGAGATGTCTGAGATGGCCCGGGAGTTCATGGCTTCCATGACGGCCATGGACCTGACCCAGTTAGTTCATGGCCCCACCCACAGGTGGGGGGTCACACTCTGGACTTGATTTTTGTCTCTGGCCAGTGGTTGAGTGGCCTTGTTATAGGGGATATAGACATGGAACCCTTGTCATGGTCTGACCACTCGCTCCTTCGCCTAGATCTTCGAACTGCTACACCCCGCTGCAGGGAGGTGGAGCCTACAAGATGGGTCCGCCCCAGGCGCCTGATGGATTCTGATAGATTCCAGATGGAGCTTGGGCCATTTCTTGAGGTTCTAGCACATGACTCGGTTGGGGACCTGGTGGCGGCCTGGGATCGGGCCGCTAGCGGAGCCTTAGATCGAGTCGTGCCTTTGCGGCCTCTGACCCGGTGTCGATTCCTCGCGGCTCCTTGGTTCACTGAGGAGCTGAGGGAGATGAAGCGCTGGAAAAGACGCCTGGAGAGCGGTTGGAGGGCCAGTCTCACTGAATCTGATTGAACACTGGTAAGGTCACATATTAAGACCTACCTAGTGGTGATAAAAGCGGCAAAGTCTAATTACTTTTCTGCTCTTATTGCGTCATCAGAGAATCGTCCAGCGGCCCTGTTCAGAGTGATCCGCTCCCTGCTTCAACCGGGAGTGCGGGAGGACCCCTTGGAGGGCAGGGCTGAGGATTTCGGATGATATCTGTATGACAAAATCGCTCAGATCCGGTGGGATTTGGACTCTGACTGGGTAGATCCGGGCAGGATGGTGAGGAATTGTCTTGAGAATGTTATCTGGGAAGAGTTTGACTCTGTGACTCCGGATGACGTGGACAGGATTTTGGGGAGACTTAATGCAACCACATGTTTACTGGACCCGTGTCCCTCCTGGTTAGTACTGGCTTCCCGGGAGGTCACACGAGGCTGGCTCCAGGGAATTATCAACGCTTCATTGAATGAGGGTCACTTCCCCGCTGCCTTGAAAGAGGCGGTGGTGAGGCCTCTCCTCAAGAAGCCCTCCCTGGACCCGGCAGTATTGGCTAACTACCGTCTTGTCTCCAACCTTCGCTTCGTGGCGAAGGTTGTTGAGAGCGTGGTCGCACGACAGTTTACACAATTCCTGGAGGAAACGTCCTATCTAGATCCGTTCCAGTTGGGTTTCAGGCCTGGGCACAGCACGGAAACGGCATTGGTCGCATTGGTTGATGATCTCTGGAGGGCTCGGGACAGGGGTTGCTCCTCTGTTCTGGTCCTATTAGATCTCTCAGCGGCTTTTGATACCATCGACCATGGTATCATGCTGCACCGGCTGGAAGAGTTGGGGATGGGGGGCACCGTGTTATGGTGGTTCTCCTCCTTTCTCTCCAACCGGTCGCAGTTTGTGTTGGCAGGGGGGGCAGAGGTCGACCTCGAGGCTTCTCATCTGTGGAGTGCCGCAAGGGTCGGTCCTCTCGCCCCTTCTGTTCAACATTTATATGAAGCCGCTGGGCAAGATCATCTGTGGCTTTGGGGTGAGATACCACCAGTACGCTGATGACACCCAGCTGTACATCTCCACCCCAGGCCACCCCAGTGATGCCCTTGAAGTGATGGCCCAGTGCCTGGAGGCTGTACGGATCTGGATGGGGAGGAACAGGCTCAAGCTCAACCCTTCCAAGACCGAGCGGCTGTGGTTCCCGGCATCCCGATATAGTCAGCTGACTCCATCGCTGACTATCGGGGGCGAGTCTTTGGCCCCCGTGGAGAGGGCGTGCAATCTGGGTGTCCTCCTGGATACACAGCTGTCCTTGGAGGAACATCTGACGGCTGTTGCCAGGGGGACCTTTTGTCAGGTTCGCCTGATTCACCAGTTGTGCCTCTTTCTTGATCAGGATTCCGTGTGCACAGTCACTCATGCCCTCGTCACCTCTCACCTGGACTACTGCAACGCTCCCTACATGGGGCTCCCCTTGAGGAGCACCCGGAGGCTCCAACTGGTCCAGAATGCGGCCGCGTGGGTAATTACGGGAGCTGCATGGCGCTCCCGCATAACACCGCCCCTGCGCGAGCTGCACTGGCTCCCAGTGGTCTTCCGGGTGCACTTCAAGGTGTTGGTTACCACCTTTAAAGCGCTCCATGGCATAGGACCTAGTTATCTTCGAGACCGCCTTCTGCCACCGACGATCTCCCATCGACCCGTGTGCTCCCACAGAGAGGGCCTCCTCGGGGTGCCATCAGCCAAGCAGTGCAGGCTGGTGACCCTCAGGGGGAGGGCCTTCTCTGTGGGGGCTCCCATCCTCTGGAATCAACTGCCCCCAGAGATAAGGAGAATCCAAGACCTTCGTGCCTTCCGCCATTCCCTTAAAACTTTCCTTTTTCAACAAGCCGGGCTGGCCTAACAAATCCTTTTAAATGATTTTAAATGATTTTAAATTCGTATGTCTTTTTAAATTTTGGGCCAAATTGAGATATTTCCTTTTAATCTGTTCTTAATCTATGTATTATGTATTATGTATTTTTGTGTTTTTACTTGGCTGTACACCGCCCTGAGTCCCTAGGGAGAAGGGCGGTATATAAATTTGAAGTAAAATAAAAATAAATGAAGATTCAATTTAAACAGGCCTGTAGCAATTTTCCAATTGGACCCAAATTTGTTGGGCCGTTGCATCAGGCGGAAATGTAACCTGCAGTTCAGTATCCATGGACATCAATAATGTTGTGCAGGCTTTAGTTTCTAAGTCTCTTATTTCAGGTGTCCATGGTTGGGCAGGAGGGTTAAACACCATAAAGTGGGTACCTTCTCTACGTAGCAAAAGTCCAACCTCACTGACCCAGGCCTTGTAATTCTGCCCTGACATCTTTAATTTTGACTCACCAGCCAGTGGAGTAACAGAAGGTGCCTGTTGAGGAATGTGCATTTGAGGTGCTGGCTGTGGAAGTAAAGGCACTTGTTGCGCTGGAGGTGGACCAGGAGCTGGCCCTGGTTGTACAGCTAGAGGCACGTGTGCATGCATTTGTGGCTGCTGTGGCATTTGAGCTGCAATATTAACATGGCCTGCTGGAGATGCAGTCATTTGCCTTTGCTGCATTAAGCGTTGTTGTGTTCCATCTAAAAAGACACCAGCACCACCAGGGGGTGCTGGAGATTGAGCCTGTGGAGACACTTGTGGCATTGCAGCCTGAATCTCTGAGTGAGTTAAAGACATCTCTAACAAAGTCTGTTGCAATGCCTGTAATCACTCTCTCAAATCGTGATGCATTTCAGCTTTCTCTAGTAAATTACTTTCGCCAGCAGATGGTGCTGCAACTTTAGTTCTAGGCAGCTCAGATAATCTTTCTGCCTGCGTGGCATTGTATGTAATTTGATCAGAGAGAACACTATGTGATAAATGTGACGTGGGCACAGCTCTCTGTTCTGATTGGCCTGACACAATATCCACCAGGGGGTGTGTCTTTGGCTCCGAAGGAGAAGGCAAAATGGCATTTTTAGAGATTTTAAAAAGCACTAGACTTTCTCTTATCTTGCTCAAACATAGATAAAGCCATTTTTGCCTGGGATAGCTCCTGTTCAAAAAATTTTATTTGATTACTATAGCTTTTTACAGCTAGTTCACAAAGGGAGAGATCGGAGCTGTGAGGAGGATAATAAATTGTTTCTCTCTCTGCGTGGGGGTGAAAATGCTCGGCCGTTTGTAGAAACTTTGGCTTTGCACCAAGCGTTTCAAAATCGGGTTCTGGGAGGACAGTTTGAGAGCCTGCATAATTGGAAGGGGGCGTTACCAACCTCGGTCGCAGCACATTACCTTCAAAAGCAGCTTTTATCTTATCTTCCTTCTGAAGCCTTTGTAAGAGCATTTCGTCCATTTCTTCTCCTCCCACGGCTCCCTCTAGCCGGGTGGCTGAGGCGAGCGGCTGGAAACTTGAAAACCTCCTTTCTGCCTCCTCTTCGTTGGAAAACTCAATCAAATCATTTACAAAGAGTGGTCTTAATTTCATTTTTCCTTTTTTCTTCTTTTTTGGCATCTTAGCAGACAATCAGCATTCCGCAGTCGCAAAAATAATCATCTGGCTAAACTAGCCTAGAGGTCTAATCATCAAAGTAACAAGCAAGGAAAAGCCATAAATCAATCATCCTCTGCTACCATTGTCAGAGGCAATTAGCCCCGTTACCTTCCTGGGGTAATTGCCTGGATCGTGGCACTTTCCTTGTGTATACTCTTGAAAAATAAAACCGGAATACATCTTCTAATTAAACTCATATTTATTGTAAAGAAGAAAATAAAACATCTTACTAGTCTAAATAATTAAATTGTTGCATTTTGATAAAGTTCCTACCGACTACATCTCTGCAGCCGGACTTCTCTTGGCAAGAGAACAAAGAAAAATGTGAAGTAGAAAGAAAGGAATACGGATATACATAGTATCAGTTACTGATAAGAAGTTTGGCAAGCTACGGAAAGTCTGACAGTCCACAAATAATGAGCTCTGCTGGTAAATACAAAAACACAGTGACAATGGTGGCGCAGGTGGCACAGCTCCTCACATAGTCTTCCACTTCAGTTTTCATCTTCGGCCACCAGAATTGCCTCCTAGTCAAATGGAGGGTTTTTAAAAACCCAAAGTGGCCCCCTAGGCAAGAGTCATGACTTCTCTTTAGTACTAGGAGCCGCAGGCTGTGGGGCACGTAAAGTTTATTCCCCTTCCACACCAACCCGTCCCTTAGGGTGAGGTCTGCCTGGTGTTCTTTGAACCAGGGATCATTAGAGAGTGTCGCTTTTAGCTCCGCTGTCAACTTGTCTTCGGGGAGGTTGGAACCCTGGCGCGTTTGCGCTGTGGTGCGGGCTTGGGCAGCTGGGTGAGACTCTGAAATCATGGCGTGAACTATCTCTTCCCGTCGGCTGTCAAATTGGGGTTTGTGGGAGAAAGCGTCAGCCAGAAGGTTCTTACCCCCCGGGATATATTTCAGATTAAAGTTAAAACATTTGAAATATTGAGCCCAACAAACCTCGGGGTCTTCAGTGCCTCAAGATTCTTGTGGTCAGTCCAAACCTCAAAAGGCTCCTCCACCCCCTCCAGGAAATGTCTCCAGGACAGGAGAGCCCATCGCACCGCAAACGCCTCTTTTTCCCATACCGCCCATCTGCGCTCAGTGTCCGTTAACTTCCTGGATACGTAAGCACACGGCATTAGATTGTTCTGGGGGTCTCTTTGTAGTAGAACAGCCGCCACTGCCACATCACTTGCATCAACCTGAACCACAAAGGGCTTAGTTGGGTCAGGATGCTGTAGGATCGGCTCCACCACAAATAGGCGTTTTAACTGTTCAAAAGATTTTTGGCAATCCATTGTCCAAGCTAAGGGCTGGCTGGGTTTTGGCTTGGTGGGAGATGGGCCGGTCTTTAGCAGTTCTGTCAAAGAGAGTGCGACCTCAGCGAAGGAAGGGATGAATTGTCTGTAAAAGTTTGCAAACCCCAGGAAGCTTTGGAGCTGCTTACGGGTGCGTGGGGGCTGCCAGTCCAGTACTGCCCTCACCTTACCTGGGTCCATTTTGATACCCTTATTCGACACCCTGTATCCCAGGTATTCCAGGGCCTCCTTGTGGAATTCGCATTTGGACAATTTTGCATAAAGTTTGGCTGCTAGGAGTTTTTTCAGCACTTGTCTGACTAATTTGACATGGTCTTCCATATTTTCGCTGAATATAAGAATGTCATTGAGATAAGCAAGAAATCCCTGATATAAATGCTCATGCAAAATCTCGTTGATCAGCTGCATGAAGACCCCTGGGGCCCCCTGGAGTCCGAAAGGCATGACCCGGAATTGGAAGCTGCCCAAGGGGCAGTTAAAAGCGGTCTTCCATTCGTCTGAAAGGGGGCCAGATAATCCATTTAATCCAGGATCCAGCAACTGAGTCTTCAGAGGAGGGCGGCATATAAATTGAACTAATAAATAAACATAAGCAAAGGTGCTCTTCAGTTCAATTCTGGCATAGGTGAATTAACTAGCCGGAGTTTGGAATGTCTGGTACTCAGAAGTAATTCCACGTGTTCCTGGTTCTTTAGGCCTGATGGTTTCCAGCAAAAAAATGCCTATTCAAATGAATGGGTTTGCACTTACGACCATAGTGTTTGCTTAACGACCATGGATTCACTTAACAATCGCTGAAAAAAAGTCATAAAATTGGGTCCAATCACTTGGGTGACTCGACTTATGACTGTAATGAAATCCAGTCCCAATTGTGGTAGTAAGTCAAGAACTATATTTTAATATGTGCTTTGAATTTATATATAAGGACCCAGATGCTTAAAAGACCTAAATGTCCTATTACAAACTAACCATGTACTCCAGCACTTACTGCAGAATCTTATACAGTGTTCTGGAGGTTCTATGCTAGGCAGGTCAATATGGAAAATCTTCCCCAAATAATATTGGCAAAATCTGTAATCAAGGATAAGGTGCTCACAGTTTTCCTCCCTACATATTATTTTCTCTCAACTTAGATATGAGAAAAGATCATGGAACAGGTATGAAACCCTTTATTGTAGGGTAGGATGAAGAATCACATTGATGTGCTGTATGCTGCCAACATTTTCCATCTTTGCATCCTCCTAATGCATGGGATTATCATCCCCAATGTTGTAAAATGGCTTGGAATTCTGGGAGTTGCAGTTCTAATTACAGAATACCAGGTTTGGGGAAGACCCACATATACATGCTTTTTGTAATTAGAATCAGATTCAGCATGTGATGGAAGCAGGTTGCATAAAATATGGATCTTTCTAATAGTAAAAAAACCTGAATAAAACTCTGTTTTAAAATCTTTAAAGGGTGATCCTCTCCATTTGTGGAATTTCTTTTCTGAAGAAGACAAGCAGTCTTATTTATTCCAGGTCTCAGAAGAGTAAAGAAAATCTGTGTCTAGCCTGGCCTTGTTTAGCCAGCTTTGGGAGGGTAGGAAGGGGAGCAAGTTATAGTAAGGATGTAAATATACAGTATATTTTAATTAGTTATTGTGCAGCTTTATTCTTGGCACAGACTAGATATTTGCTGCTCATTGGGGCACTGAGAAATGTATGAATTTGAGGGAAAAAAGTTTATCCTTAGTGATTTTGAGGAAATTTATCATAAGGTGCATACGCTTAAGAAATAGAAGATTTTGTAGGAATATGGAAGATTGGTTGATGAATGTGGTAAAATAAATGGAATGCATGCAAATTTTTTTTATTTATTTATTAAATTTATATCCCGCCCTTCTCCCCGAAGGGACTCAGGGCGGTGAACAGCCAAGAATTAAAATAACATACAATATAAAAGTTAAAATAATTAAAAATAAATTAGATTAAACGGCTGCCCCAATTTAAAACCCCTAGCAATACAATTAAAAAACTAACCCATAAAACCTATTCAGGCCAGGCCGGCTTGCTGAAATAAAAATGTCTTCAGGGCCTTACGGAAAGTGCGGAGATCCGGAATCAGCCGTATTCCGGGAGGTAGCTCGTTCCAGAGGGCGGGTGCTCCCACAGAGAAGGCTCTCTCCCTGGGGGCCGCCAGCCAACATTGCTTGACCGACGGCACCCTGAGGAGGCCCTCTCTGTGAGAGCGTATTGGCCGGTGGGAGGTTATCGGTAGCAGAAGGCGGTCTCGTAAATACCCTGACCCTAAGCCATGGAGCGCTTTAAAGGTGAGAACCAACACCTTGAAGCGCACCCGGAAGACCACTGGGAGCCAGTGCAGCTTGTGCAGGAGAGGTGTTATATGGGAGCGCCATGTCGCTCCCGTGATCACCCGCGCGGCCGCATTCTGGACCAGTTGGACCCTCCGGGTGCTCCTCAAGGGGAGCCCCATGTAGAGAGCGTTAGCGTAGTCCAGGCGAGAAGTGACGAGAGCATGAGTGACTGTGCATAAGGAATCCCGACTCAGAAATTGTTCAATGCTGAGCAGGAAATAAGACAAGAATGTGTGATATTCTACTGTGCGATGCTTGGAGAGTCCAAGCAATGGGTTAACTTCATCTGATTGGTCAGAGACTGAGTTGGAATTTGCTTAGCCATGCCTCTTCCGCCCGGCTGAGCTCCAGTTTTTCAACTCAGTCGGCCTAGAGAGACTTGTTTCTTAGTTTTCCCATTGCTTGGACTTTGCAAGTGAATTACAAGGAGAAAAGCAGCCTTTCTACAGATCTGAGCCTTTTCCTTATCATCAGAGCCAATTGCACCGCCGCACGAGCAGTTGTCGGCCCGTGCTGGTCACGGTTTATTTGCCTGAGCCAAGCCGGACACGCGGCAGGGAACATTGCGCTGCTGAGCCAGGGAGATCGGCGGGAACATCGGCTGATTGTTCCTTCACCCGGAGCGACCACAGCAGGACTGAGGCTGGTCGCACGTGAGTCGGCAGTCGGCTTAAGCGCAGAGTAAACCGTGGTGTCGGTTTTGCACTGTTTCAGGGATCGAAGCCTTTGAGAGACTGTTGTGGCCCACCAGCGGCCTGCGCAGATCGTGGCTGATCCCGATGAGGAGGAGGCTGGTGTGGTGTCACGCCAGCAGCCTGTGCAGCCGGCGCTCGCGTTGGACAGCGAGGAGGCTGAAGAGGATGTGGTGCCAGAGGCAGAGACTCAGCCAGGGCCTTCAGAACCTCCAGAGGCTCCTTCAAGTGGAGAGAGCAAAGTGGAGGAGCCTCTTCTCAATGGTCGAGCACGCAGGGCTGCCAAAAGGCAGGAGTGGCTACTCAGGAGGAGGAGTTTTCCTCGAGAGTAAGGCTTGAGGATAATTGGCCACTCCCTTAGCCTATTTAAGTCACACGCCGTTAGTAAGTTTCTTGCTGGAAACAACTTGTAATTATCATCAGAGCATTTTGGGAAAAGTCTTATCGTATCTTGCTTTTTGGGCTGGTTGCCAACCTTTGCTGGACTTTGGTTTATTCTTGCTACTTAATAAACTTGATAAGGACTGTTGGTGTGTGTCAATATCCTCAGGAATCCGGAGCTGGGGCAGAACAGAGACCATGTTGTCGGTCTCACGCCATTCTCCCTCTGCTCTGGTGGCAGTTGAATATTGCTCTGGAAGCCGTTTTGCTGGTTTCGCACCATTTCTGCCCCTGACCCACCACAGTTACCTCATTGCACTTTCAAACCGTGTTGTCGGTTTGGCGCCAAGCCCCAGCTGGGCCTTGTGGTGAGAGACTTTAATCACCACCTTTTACCATCGGTTAGCCGGAATCCATCTGCAAGCAGGTCTTTCTAGGATTGGGATTTGTCCCTGGCCATTCATACCAACTGCAGCATCATAACTAGAGCTGTTTTTCTTTGCATTCAAAACGGCGGACTACAGCTCTTTTCCTTCCAGCTATTCTGCAGCCTCCCCCCCCCAAATTCAGAGATCAGAGGCTTCTGGTCCAAAAAAGGCAAAATTACCACCCAAGGGGCCATCCACCAGATCTAAGGCTGCTGTCAGGTTTTGGTGTCGTCTTCAAATAAATTGCATTTCCAAACAAATAGTCTTTGATGAAATCTTTCATTTATTAAGCACGACAATCTGTCCCTGATTATGTCGTAGCCAACACTGACTTCCTGACCCCAAACCTTCCCTTTCCATTCCCCAATTCTCTGCATCTCATTGGCCATCTTCCAAATCACTCTCCCCATATCTTCTACTTCAGCTCCCAGGAATGTCCCCCCTCCCATCTCATCTCCTAGGGGATATTATCTTCAGGGAAAATAAGTAGGTGAAAAGTCAAGCGTCCTCTTGCCAGCTGCCCCCTCTTCTCCTCCTTATGTCAGCACTGGAACGAATGTAGTTTGGAGTGCTGACAGCTGCCACCTCCCGATCCATTTCATCAGCATCTGAAAAAGATGCCAAAAGAAGGCAGAATGCCTTTAAAAAGCATTTTGCCAAGGTCCAAAAACAGGCAGAGGCAGCCAGAGGCTCAGGAACTCAGGCAAGACATAAAGAGGCAGGCACTCCCTTAGAGAAGGAGCTATCCTCTCAGCCATTACTAGGATCAAGATCAGTTATCCTGGTCCCCTGATCTCACTATCGGGAGGCAAGAATTTCAAACAGCAGCCTATGCAGGGGATCTTGCTCCCCTCTCTGGCTTGACTTCTTCAGAGCCGGCAGCCATGTTAAAGAGCCTTGGCACAGCAGACTAAAGCACTGTTAAGTAACACCAGCTGCCTGCAATTACTGCAAGTTCAAATCTCACCAGGCTCAAGGTTGACTCAGCCTTCCATCCTTTCAAGGTAGGTAAAATGAGGACCCAGTTTGTGGGGGCAATAAGCTGACTTTGTATAAAAAAGAACACCGCTTGGGGGCGGGCCGAAAGCCCTACTAAGCAGGTATATACAAAAGTATGAAGGCTATTGCTTAATGCATTGTAAGCCGCCCTGAGTCTCTGGAAAAGGGTGGCATATAAATCGAACCAATAAATAAATAAATAAATAAATAAATTGCAGACCTTCTGCTCCATCTGCTACATTCACTCCTACCGCAGCGGGGCTCCGCCCGGAGGACAATCAAGGGCCTGCCTTGTCTCAGGAGCTTTGCAACATTATTGCACAAACCATTTCTCAGGGCATTGACGCAGCCCTACTTCAAAGAGGACTTATGGGTCCATTACCCTCCAGTCCAGATGCCTTCCCCCATCACGAGCAGCCAGACAGGGGCTATTCCCAGGATCCTCACTCACCGCTACCATCCCATTGCAGCGATATCTCGCTTATGGGTGAGGAGGATCTAGGGGACTGTGAATTTTCTGAGGATGAAGGTATCTCCACAGACAAACCAGTGTTTACTGGCCTTTTCCGTCCCAATTTGTTTAAGACCTTGCTATTCAAAGCCAAAGCAACCGCCAACATGGGGGTGGCCAGTGAGATTTCTGACAGTTCCACAGAGCCCCAGGATCCCAGTGCCCTTTTGTTCACTGAACCAGTTACAACGCAAGAGGTTATCACTTCTCCCAAGCTCTTTGTTGATGTCATCCAAAGGCAGTGGAATCAGCCTGGGTCAATTTCTGCCCCCAGTGGGATGGACAGAAGGATGTATACGGTAGAGCAGGATCTAGAGGAGCTCCTAAAATTACCTTCTGTGGATGCTCCTCTGGCCAATCTGGCAACAGCTAACCCTCCCCTCTGACACATTAGAGGGTTTAAAGACCGAGGACAGGAAGGCGGAGCTCTCTGCTCGCAAGACACACCAGGCTGACGCCTGGACAATTCGATCAGCCATGGCAACATCCTTTTTCACTAGAACATCACTAATATGGCTACGCCAAATGCAGGCCCGAGCATCCCCCAAGGATACCAGACTGCATCACGATATTAATAAACTGATGGCAGCAGCTGAATACTCGGCAGATGCAACCCTCAACGTGGCTAAATTTGCCTCAAGGGTGCTAGCATCTAATGTCACCTCCAGGTGCCTTTTATGGCTTCGCCATTGGCAAGCTGATATGAAATCTAAATGGAGGTTGGTGTCTGCTCCTTTTAAAGGCGGCAATCTCTTTGGGGAGGTGCTAGACCCTATCCTGGTGGAGGGCAAAGATAAAAGGAAAGTTCTTCCTCATGTCTACAGGAGAGCGGAAAGGAGAACCACTCCCTTCTACCGCAGGCAGTCCTTTTGGGGCCCTGAGGGTGGGTTTTCTGCCCCAACCTATCAGAGGACATACCCCCAAGCCATGGATCGCTCCCAGGACAGATCATCCTTCCGGGACAGGGCCAGACAGCCACAGTCCAGGCGACCCTTTCGGTGAGCCAGCAGTTGACCCTACTTTCGAGGTAAGTGACTCTCATTCGGAATTACCCATTGGCGGCCATCTAAGAATGTTTGCCAGCCAATGGCAACAGACAACTACCGATGCGTGGGCATTACAGACAGTGAGGCTCAGGCTCACCTTAGAGTTCTGTTCCATTCCCTTCCATGTTTGGTGTCCAGGGAGGCCACCAAGAGGTATCTGATGGAGGCCGAGATCCAGCACCTGCTGGCCATACAGGCTATAGAACTGGTACCAGTTCAGCAGCAGGGCCTCGGCTTCTATTCAATCCTCTTTCTGGTCCAAAAGAAATCGGGGGGAAGCAGGGCCATCCTAGATCTAAAGAAGCTCAATGTACACATCAAGTACAAATGCTTCAAAATGCAATCCCTGCATTCCATCCTGGGTTGCATAAGACAGGGAGATCTTTTAACATCAATAGATCTCAAGGAGGCTTACCTCCATGTTCCCATCAGACCATCCCACTTAAAAGTTTTCAGGTTCTGCTATGCAGGCCTTCATTTCCAATACAGGGCTCTTCCCTTCGGCCTCTCATCTGCCCCCAGAACCTTTACCAAACTGTTAGATGTGGTGGCGGCTCACCTTCGGGCACGCCCCATCAGAATACAATGCTACTTAGATGATATATTAATTCAATCATCATCCCTGCTTCAGGCGAGACAGGACCTTCAGGTCACGATCCACACCCTCCAAGAGTATGGGTTCTCTGTGAATCTGGAGAAAAGTCATTTAACACTTTGACCAACATCATCCATTTGGGAGCAAGGATTGATACGAACAGGTGTCAGGTCTTTCTCTCCCAAGAACGTCGATCCAGCATACAGACCATAGTAGAACAGGTCAGGGCCTTACGATCTGTGCCTCTGGCGCTGCTTTCCCAGTTGTTAGGGAAGATGATCTCCTGTCTGGCGATAGTCCCTTGGGCAAGTTTACATTCCCGGGCCCTACAATGGCTGCTTTTGCCAAGTCAATGCCCTAATATCTTAGCAATTTCAAGAGTGCTGCATCCTCCTGAAAGACTTTTTACAATTTTTGACTTTTCAGAGTCAGTTAAATCTCTTTCAGGGATTTCAGAGAGTCTCATTTTGCCTGAGGAAAAGAAGCTGCCTAATAATTATGCACGCCTTGATATAGGGCGATGATCTCCTTAGGCTACACCCTCCCTCATTACACAAATACACATCACCTGATCTGCTTATATCCACTAAGCATTTAAGTTTATACAGCTTATAGGTGGAAAATATGCAGACAAAGGATGATATGGTCAAAATACTCACTTGCCTAATAATTTTGCACACGGTGTATATTTATACCTATGCTCTCTATTCTCATCCTATTACTCACATGCACATGCATCATGAGTAGATGTCCCCCCCCCCCATTTTTTTCTTTTTCTTTTGGGAGTATTCAACTTGTATTATCCTTGCCTACTTTAAGTGTTTTCCACATTAAGCTAAGTAGGGCAGGATCCTCACACAGGTCAATTAACACTGTAATCTTTCAAATGTTTGGCTTGTTTCCATCCCCTGTAATTTGCGTTTTGTTTATAGTGACACTGATGCACAAGATTGTTTCAGAATATGGAATAAAAGGTCCTTGCCCTGAGGAATTTACAATCTAAAACAGCCTTCCCAACTTTTCTTTCAGCAACTCTTCTACAGTACTTTATACAATGCAGAACTTTTCTTTTATTCAGTTTAAAGCCATCCTGATCAGTCATGACATGCTTTGGCCAAATGTATATTTTTATCAGTTCTTACTAGTAAAATGTCTATGGAGATTCTCAGTCATCCAGGTCATGGTTGTTCCAAAGGTGCTTTCTTCAAGAGGCAACTGGACTTTCTGGTTTTTATTTGAAGACATTTCACTTCTCATCCAAGAAGCTTCTTCAGCTCTGACTGGATGGTGGGGAATGGGAGGATTTATGCTCCTTGCAGACAGCTGGACATTTTCATTCTTTTAGTGGGTCATTAAGGTCACCTGGAGGTTTATCTGTGTCATCAGGATCACCTGAGTGGTGCAAATTGGTGTGGAGCCTTCTTGGAACTGTTGAAAGGACTGTGTTGTAGATTGGAGCAGGGTGGCTTTGATTTAAATCAAGTTAAAGATCAACTGTCATCTCTGACCTGCAGCAGCTCCTCCTCTGACCTGCTGTTGACTCACGGACAGTCCCAATATTGCAGAATATACAGCCTCATGCTACATAACTAAGCTCCATTTCATGCTGAATAAACTAAATTACTAATGTATCTTAAATAGAAAACTATCTTTAGATAGATTTTTACTCCAAAAGCATTTTATTAAAATAAATTTGATAAAAATAAAAAAGAATATGATTTATATTTTAAAAATCTGTTTTTTTTGTTTTTTTTTAAAAATTGTCGATTTTTATCCACCCTGGATTGGAGATAGATGATGTCGTATCCCTCCCCTTCTGTTGAGAGAGGGCTGTTCAATTTTGACATAGGTGGCCTCTTTAACCCCTCTTTTAAACCAGCTGTCCTCTGTCCAAAATATGGACTTTGTTGTCTTCAAAAGAGTGGCCTGTGTCTTTTAAATTCAGACAGACTGCTGAATCTAGTCCTGATGTGTTTGTTCTCCTATGTTGTGCCATACGTTTATGAAGTGCTTGTTTCATTTCCCCAATGTACAAATCTGCACATGGTTCACTGCATTGTACTGTATATACCATGTTGCTCAGTTTCTGTCTGGGTGTTTTATCCTTGGGGTGGACAAGCTTCTGCTTTAGTGTATTCTTAGGTTTGAAGTGTGCATGTATGTTATGTTGGCTGAAGATCCTCCTGAGCTTTTCTGATATGCCTGCAACGTACGGAATGACAATGTTGCTTTGTTTATTGTTCGGGGGATGATTAGGGATAGATAAGAAGTCGTGGTAACCTTCCTATGAGTTGAATACAATAATAGTTTCTTAGCAGAGGGTTTTTATATTTTACTCTTGCCTTTTTTTGTTTGTTTGTTGTTCTATCTATTAACTATTTGGCCATTAATACAGTAGATAGATGACAGATTAATAATTTGTAAGCAAAATTAGAAGTTTGAAAATTTTGGGGGACTGTTTTGCAAGAGGTGGGAAATTAATATTGTTATAATATAAATATATTCAGTATTCAGTATATATTATATTCAGTATATAAATATAATATATCAGTATTCAACAAGGGGGGATAATATGTGTATATGTGGCTTTTTTTCTTTTCTCTTTTTTTGTATATATGTTTTATTTGTAATTTTCCTTTAACAGCCATACACATTTTGTGGACAGTGTATTGACTGGGTCAATATACTTTTTACACAATGCTAACAGTAATAATACAATTAAATATACATAATCATAGTCTTCCAACTTCTAACCTTAACATGCACATTGTAATTATAATAGATTATATTATATATCAGTGTGTGTAATACTATTTTCCCCATTTGTACTCATCTTCCCCCCCCCCCATTTGTTGGGGGTTCTTCTACATTCACATCTTTGTATTTATTTATTTATTTATTTTATTATTCCAATTTATATACCACCCTTCTCCCGAAGGACTCAGGGCGGTGTACAGCCAAAAGTAAAAGCACACAAATATAAAATTTAAAATGATTAAAAGCATATTAAATAATTTGGCCCAGCTATTCAAATAAAAACCCCATTTTAAAAATTTAAAATTAAAAAGTTAAAAAATTAGGCCAACCCGGCTTGTTGGAATAAAAACGTTTTGAGGGCACAGCAAAAGGTGCGCAAGTCGGGAATCCTCCGTATCCCAGGGGGCAGTTCGTTCCAGAGGGCAGGTGCCCCACAGAGAAGGCTCTCCCCCTGGGGGTCACCAGTCGACATTGCTTGACTGACGGCACCTGGAGGAGCCCCTCTCTGTGGGAGCGTACTGGCCAGTGGGAGGCTATTGGTAGCAGCAGGCGGTCTTGTAAGTACCCAGGTCCTAAGCCATGGAGCACTCTGAAGATGGTAACCAGCACCTTGAATCGCACCCGGAAGACCACCGGGAGCCAGTGCAGCTCGCGCAGGAGAGGTGTTACATGGGAGTGCCATGTCGCTCCCCCAATCACCCGCGCGGCCGCATTCTGAACCAGTCTTTAAACAATACCATTCTCTCCTTATGATTCTGTGTAACTTCTTCATAAATACATTTAAACATCAATAACATTTCTTCCTACAATGTATTTATTGTCCCCTGTTGAGTCACTAATAGTTTAATATTTTAAAAATTACTCAATATTCCACCATAATTCCAATAACCTAATTATCTAGAAACATCAATAATGCCAATTATTAATAAGGTTTAATCAGTCCCGAGATTATATCTCCAAGTCCCCTAAATTTATAACCCTTGAATGCTATAAGTTTCAATATACTTTTTACACTGTTAATAATAATACAATTAAGTATACCTAATCATAGTCTTCCACCTTCTAACTTTAATATGCTTATGATTATAATAAATCCTATTATATAGCAATATGTGTACTACTATTTTCCCAATTTGTACTTTCTACTTTTTTCTTTTAATTTTTAATACAGTCACCGTATTGAAAGGTATTTTATCTCTATCCATCATCTCTTGCCCTTTTTAAAATTTCATCATTTATTGACTTTTTGGGAACTCTTTTATATTTCTCTCTTGGAATCTTATATCTCTTTCTAACATTTTTATACAAACTGAATATTCCCTCTGCCTTACCCCTTGTCTCCTGCTGCGTCATTTGAATACCCATCCATAATCCTTTCATTATTTTGGGGAGATCTTTCTTTTTTTTCCTCTGTTCTATTGTAAACTCTTAAAGGATTATCTATTTGATTCATAATACTTATTGTTACTATCTCTTCAATGTCTTTATATTCTTGTAACTTATTTGGATTTGTTTCCTCCACCACTCCTTCTGGTTTCTCATCTGTTTTCTGAATATTGTATTCATCTTTTTTTCCCATTTGTTGAGGATCTTCTACACTCACATCTTTATCTTTGAACGATACCATTATCTCCTTATGATTCTTTGTTACATCTTCATAAATACTTTTAAGCATCAATAACATTTCTTCGTACACCTTTATTGTCCCCTGTTGAGTCATTTTGTAATAGTTTAATATATTAAGAATTACTCAATATACCACTAAAATGTCAATGTCCCAATATCTAAAAACTCCAAAAAAGCCAATTATTAATAAAATTTAGTCAGTCCCAGAATTATACCTCCAAATCCCCTAAATTTATAGTCCTTAAAAGCTATAAATTGATATTTTACAGTCTTTATAATTTTCCAGTTTACACCTTCCCAATTGTCCAAATTTTAAAGTCTTATTTAGCTTTTCTTCTTTTCTTTTTTCTTCTTTCACCTTTCTTCTTTCGCCTTGTAGGATGTTCTGTCAAGTAGCATTAGTAATCGAAATCCAAATTGGCTCACCAAATTTCCTCAGATCTTTCAAATCCACCATCTAGTGAACAGTTTCAATAGAGTTTTAGTTATTTGTAATCCAATTTGTCTTAAAGATCTTCACAGAGCTCACTAAATATTTCCAAATATCCAAATTGCCTACTGAAATAAAATCAAGGTCAAGTGGCCTTCCAGGTGTTATTTACTTTCCATCATTTGTTTTGTTTATATTAAACAATTATCACTTTCCCATGAGTTTCCCACGCTGCAGTGATCTTCTTCCTCTAGTAGATGGCTCCCCTGCTCCAAATTCCAACATTAAACAGTGTGCAAAAATCAAACAGCTGACTGCCAACAGATCAAGGGGGGTTAAAAGTAAAAATAAGAAAAGCAGTTTCTCCCAATAATCACTTTTTTTTAAAAAAAGTGATTAACTTTTTAATAAACATAAAATATATCTTTCAAGAGCGAAGTCTCGATCCGGTCACAGATAGGTACAATCGCTTACATTTTTAAGAAAAAAGAAAAGAAAAAACTCCATTCACAATTTCCCATTACATCTTTTAAAATTAAAAATCAGAACATAAAAAAAAACTTTTTTTAACATGAATTCTAATATCTTGATCAGAGCTATTCTATTATATTACCACCAATTTAATTTCCTAAAGAAGAAAGCCTTAATTCATTTTTATATCCATTTATAAATTCAATTATATCTGGTTCTTTCCCAACTTCCCTTCATTAAACCTTTTAACAACAATATCAAAACGTAAAAAAAAAATAAAAAAAATATTCTAACCTCTTAATTTGATTGATTACCTTACAATTTTATCACCACACATCTTAATTTCAAATTGAATACAGCTCTATTATGTTTCAATTTATACGTGAAAGTTCTATCTATATTTCTTAATATCTAGACCCTTTCAACAGATCTCTGAATCTTAAGCTTTAACAGTTTACCTTTAATTTTACACATTTCATATTAGACAAATTTATCTCAACATCAGTATCCTCCTCCATAACTCCTACTATTGTTTGGCTGATTTCCAGCATCTTTTATTTTGGCTAATTTACAGCATAACCTCCTCCGTACCTCCGATTTTTCTTTGGCTGATTTCCAGCATGTTCTATTTTGGCTGATTTCCAGCATAGTCTCCTCCATACCTCCTTCCATTGTTTGGCTGATTCCCAGCATACTCTATTTTGGCTGATTTCCAGCATAATCTCCTCCAGACCTCCCATTGTTATTTGGCTGATTTCCAGCATATTCTATTTTGGATGATTTCCAGCATATTCTCCTCCAAATCTCCATCTCTTGTTTGGCTAGTATTACCAGCATGCTTTCCTCCACTCCTAGATCTATTATTTTAGCTGTTTTTTTTGACAAATTCACAGCCTATTACATAGTTGCTTTTTCAGCGTATTCTCCTCCGTATCTCCCCCCAATTTTATATAAACATGTATTTCAACAACTATCTTCTCACATATTTTCTCCTAGGTTGTAAATTTCCCTTAAAATCTTCTCTCTTCATATTTATTCTTATTTTTCTATAGAAATCACATTTTTTTCCGCTTTAAAAATCACTTTCCTCTGTTTATTCAATCTGTAAATATTTCTTATTGAAATTCAAAATTTTATTTAAGCATTAAGATATTTAAAGAATCATATTTTCTTTCAATCATTTATAATTGTATTTCATGACCAAGTTAATATTTATATATTTATATAGTCAAGTTCAGTAGAAATGGAAGTAAGAAAGAAGAAAGAAGACAGAGAGAGAGAGAAGAAAAAGAACAAAAGTAAAGCGGAAGAGAATCAGAAAAAAGAAAAAGAAAAGAAAAAGGCAAAAGAAAAAAAAAAAAAGAGAGAAAAGGGAGAAGGAAAACACCTCCTAACAGTATTCAGACCTCAAATGAGCATTAATTATTACATTTCCATTTTAATCAAACTGTATTATTTTTCTTGTCTTGCTACCCACTATATTCCATTTCTTCTTTTTCCAATCTGTCCAAAACTACTCCTTTTCAATTTCAATGTTATCAGAGTTAAAAGTTCTATAAAGTTTAGTTCTTTTGTAGTAACTATTCCATATATGGTATCATCATCTCTTCTTCTGTTGCCACACCTTTTTCTTTTGTTGCTGCGCCTGTTAGTTCAGTTTTAATTGTTCTATTTTATTTCTATCCATCAATAAATTCTCCAATAGACAGGTTGGATATCTCCAGAATCAAACTGCCTTAATTTTTTCCAAAGTAATCCAGTTTAAATAGCAAGACACATAGTTTCTCCTTCAAACTGCAAGCAATCCACAATTTGCACTTTCACTTCGTCACAGCTAGTATCCATTTTGTCTATTACCGCTTGTCTTTTCCCTTTACTTTGAAAAATTCCTGTTTGTCGCCTCTTCCCTCTTTCTTTCTTCACAAGTAAGCCATTCCCATTTGAAAAAGAAAGTTTCAAATTTTTATATCTTTCCAAGAAAACGATCATTCCAAAACAGACAGTAGTTACAATAATCCATTAAAGGGTCTTTTCCTCCTGTTAATTGTTTGGCTGAGTCATCTTTGCCTCGATAGTTTGTAGCTGCTAATTAAGGCTAGGGGCACACTTGTTAATAGCCATCATTTAAGCACTGCTCCAGCCTGGGTTGGATCTCACTCACCCGGCTTCCGAGCTCTTCACTCTTTTTCCTGCTTCTTCCTCCTGCACAATGCTTTCCCGGTTGGCCCCAGCTTCGAGGCAGCCGCCATGGCTGCCGCTCCCCCGCCGGCAGCGCAGAGGGCTTCCTCTGGCCCCGAGGAACCTGCCCGTTCCTCTCGGCCGTCCGAGGGGTCCCTCTCTTTCCCCCATCCCTCCAGGACAGGGTAGGTCCGCAGACCTGGCGGCGGCTCGACAGATGGGGTTTTCGCGGGGCTCATTAGAGCCCCGCTATTTCCCCATCTGGATCGCCACGGCACCCCTCCCAATAATCACTTTTCAAGTTGCTGTTAAATCTTCTCCAGGCTTTCTATGTTTTAAAGCTTCCATTAGACATTTCTTTCGCATCTGAGTTTTTGATCTTTCTCCATGTATCCAATCGCCACTTTCTTAACATTTGGAGATTATTTTTTGGAATTCTTTTATTTGGGTTAAATCTCTAAAATAGAAGTTGGAAGTTATCTCACCCAGTTTCAATGCTCTGTCCACGAACCGCTCCATCGCATAATCTTATTGTCCCAGTTGTCACAGCTTGTGACTTGCCAAAAAGTCCCTGCTGCCGTTTGGGAAAGTTTTCTTCGGATCTAATGAGGAAATTGCGGTTTCCTCATGATCGACGAAGCACCTCTCCTTTCTTCGTCACCCCTCCAGGGCGGCTTTGACCCCGTAGGGTCTCCCAGCAAGCAAATACTGGCTGGTTTTCACAGAGCTCAGCAGAGCTGCGCTATTTCCAGACCATTCCCACCATGATGCCAACTTGTTGTGACTCCGGCTCCTGAGCCTGTCCTCACGGAGGAAGATGACTCTGAAAGTGATGGGGAGGAACTGACAAGGCCTCCCTCTCCAGGACCCTCCTTTCTGGCAACGCCTCAGGTTCCAGCTGAAGGCCAGAAGGAAGGCATGTCGGAGCACCCACTAATAGGGAGTGATGAAGATCAATCTTGGATTGATCCCAGGCAGTGTCGGAGGGAGAGGCGTGCGCAGCAAAGGAAGAGGTGTGGAAGGGCCAGAGATTGCTGAGTCACTGAGCCATGCCCCACAGGGGATAAAAGTGGGTGGGGTTGCTCTGCAAGCTCTGTGACGGACAAAAGCTGCATATCGTGAGCTTCAGATGGGATATCTTTCAGAATTAAGGCTTGGACTTTGTGAATGACTTCTGACTACTCTTTTGTGCCTTGTGAACTCTTGGTTGCCCCAGCAACGGACTACAGATACGCTGACTCCTGTTTCTAGAGGTGATAAGAAACTTGGCAGGCATTTGGAAAGTAGCTGCCAGCACTTTTATCTGCGAAAGGATTCAGGTCGGCTTGTAAAAATAAATTACTGGTACACGTCTTTTGCTCGTGTGTCTGCCTATGTGAGGTGGGGGGACAGAACACAACTGGTCTCTCTGTTTTGTTTTGTTTTTCTTTTCTCTTTTTTTTTAAAATAAATTTTTATTAAACGGTTTTCTTGATTTTATATCACAGTTTTCATCTTTACAACACTTCGGTATCAGTATACATCCGATGTATATACATACACATTTTTTAATATGTATATATACATATTTATATTCTTTATATATGCTAATATGCTAGTATGCATACAATGTGTATTTATTACTGTCACTATTTTTTACATTTTACATTTTATAATGTATATTTTCCATTTTATCACATCTTATCAAACTATAATGTTACATATTCTTCATCTATCTTTATATTTGTACTTAATTCTGCTTACTGGTTCATTAATCATCTTTCTTTGCTAATTTCCTAATCTTTACATCTATTATCTAACCAGTTGTACCATACATTCCAAATCAAATAATATTCAGCTTCTCCTCTATCTTTCATTTCCATTGTCAACTTATCCATCTCGGCACACTCTAACACTTTCTTTATTACAGTTTCCTCAGAAGGTATATTTTCATTTTTCCAATTTTGTGCATAGACAATTCTGGCCACTGTTATTACATGTAGAATTAGATATTGGTTGTTTTTTTGGTTTTTTTTTTTTTTTTTTTTTTTTTTTTTTTTGTAATTCCCTGTTAATATGCCTAGTAAGAATGACTCCGGCTTTAACTCTATTTGTTGTTTAATTATTTCCTCTAGCCACTTTCTTATCCTCCTCCAATATTTTTTTGCTGCTGGACATGTCCACCACATGTGGTAATATGTTTCCGGTGTCTGTTTACATTTCCAACAGTTCGGTGATCTATTTGGAAACATCTTTGCTAATCTCGCTGGGGGTAGAACATTTTGTACAAATTTTCTCTATATGCTGCCGACATTGTCAATTTGTAATTTTCCCCCCACAATTTTTCCCATTTATCTAATTCTATGGTGTAGCCGAAATTTTTTGCCCAGGTTATCATCGTTTCCTTTACTATTTCCTCTTCCATTTTAAATCTCAATAGGTAATTGTATAGTTTTTTTAATCAATTTTTCCTCTGTTCCCTGTATTATCTTGTCCAGTTCTTGTGGTTCCTTATAGAACCCATAACTTTCTGCATCTTTCTTGTATCTCATCTGGATTTGCATGTAAGGCCACCAATCTATGTCGATTCCCTGGTTTTTTAATTCTTGTTTTGTTTTTAGTTTCCCTTGGTCATTTAATATATCTTTATATCTTGCTATTTTGTCTAAGTCCAGCACATTCGGATATATTAGTGCTTCCATAGTTGATAACCAGACCAGTATTTTATTGTAGTGTTTCTGTTTAATTTTTTCCCATATTAGTAACAGAGCATTTCTGATTTGGTGTCTCTGAAAATGGCTATGTGTTTTATTTTTCCCATCCCATATGAATGCGTGCAAGCCCAATTGTAGATCATATCCTCCTATTGTCAAAATCCTTTTATTCTTTAAGTTTATCCAATCTTTTATCCGTGTGAGAGCTGCTGCTGGGAGCCCAAACCTCCTTTATATCTACTATCTTGTAATAATTTAATTTGATTCGTGTTTTCTCCCTAGCCATATAAATTTTGTTGTTAATTTGTTTAGATCTTCAAAAAATTTCTTTCCTAGTTTTATTGGTACTACTTGAAATAAAAATAGAATTTTTGGTAATATATTCATTTTATTTTTATTTATTTTATTTATTTTTATTTTATTTTTTATTACATTTTTTCTCTTTACATATCTCTATTACATATTTAACAGATCTGTGACATTATTCATACAACTAGAATCAATATTCAATACATTATATACATTCTATTTCTAAACGTTCTATTCCTTTATGTACATTTCCATTCCTTATTTCTGTTATCTATCGATTCATACCCTTTCTGTCATACCGCATAATATTCTGAGTTTATCCTAATGTGAGTTTATCATTTCCATGCAATCAAATATTTTTTGAATTACTAATCCCTTTGGCGGTATACTATCTTTCTTCCAATACTGCGCAAAAGCAATCCTTGCCACTGTTAATATGCCATATTTTTCGGAGTATAAGATGCACCTTTTTACCCCCAAAAGGGGGTGAAAATTTAGGTGCATCTTATACACCGAATGTAGCCCTGCCCACCCACTGGCCCCCACCCTTTGGCCTGTGCCTCACAGCAGTTACCTCCTTGCAAGCAAACAGCAAGAAAAAACAGCCCCTTTCAGCTTCAGCATAGGTTAATTAGCACAAGTTGATTAGATCGGCCTCCCGACTCTCAGCTGATTTGCTCTCAGCTGTTTTGCGCAGGGCTCTGCTGCTAGCTCCAAAGAGTGCTGGAGCAGATTTTTTCCCCCTAGCTATGCTGAAAAAACAAAACTGAAAGTAAAGCAGGCTCTTTGCTGCAACGTGACAAAATGAGGCAGAGAGATATTTCTTTTTCTTTTTCTTTTTCCTCACCAAAAAAGGTAGGTGCAAAACTGCAAACAATGGGAAATTTAGGGCAAAAGAGGAGGTTCAAGATTTTAAAACACAAAAGAAAAAAAGCTCTATTTAACTAGGGAATTGTAATAATTGAGATACTATTAATTGTATATTGTATTGAAAGCAGAAATGGTTAAGTTGTGGTTTGGAGGAATATATGGGGAAAATTATTTGGTTTATTATTATTGGTAAATATAATTAATTGATTTGTAAGAAATTGGATTGCATGGAAATAATTGGAATATTCATGTTCATATTGATTAATATACAAAAAAGATAGTTATATAACTAATTGATTTATATTAAAATGTTGAATTTGTATTAAACAACTGTAATATTACATAATTAACCAATGTGAGGATGGATATAAAAATAGATGACAATGGGAAGGGGTATAATATAGAACAGAAGGGAAAAATTGAATTTGATTAAGATTAGAGATGAGGATGAAGGGTAATATTGTTTTTTTTAAAAAAATAGATGAGGAATAAATATGGCAAAAAGGAAATATAGAAATTGTAAATTTAATTGAAATGACTAAACACTGTTTAAATTTGTGAACCAGCCAAATACTCTGTTCAAAGAAAATACATTGTATGTTTGTATGTGTGTTTGTCTAAAAAATAAAAAAAAAACTTTTTTAAAAAACAACAACCAAAAAAGGTAGGTGTGTCTTATACTCCGGTGTGTCTTATACTCCGAAAAATACGATATGTAACATCAAATATTTTATCTTTCTATTATATTTCGCCCTAAATATCCCCAGGAGAAATAATTCTGGATTGAATTCTATTTGACATTTAATTAAATCCTGCAGCCATTCCTGTATCTTCACCCAATATCTTTTCACTTCGGGGCATGACCACCATGAGTGAAAGAAGGTACCTTGACCCTGCTTGCATTTCCAACATTTTGGATTTAAATTTGGGTACATCTTGGCCAGCCTCGCTGGTGCTAAATGGCAACGATAAAACATCTTATACTGGTTTTCCTTATAAGCCACTGATCTAGTTATTATATAATTTTTATTCCAGATTTCTTCCCCATCTTCTAATTCTATGTTGTGTCCTACATTTTTGGCCCAGGCAATCATGGGGTCTTTCACCACCTCCTCCGCCCTATCAAATTCTAGTAAATAATTATATAATTTGGTTATTAGTTTTCCCTCTGGACCTACCAACAGTTTATCTAATTGATGTGGTTCAATATTTATTCCATATTCTTCTGCATCTTTTTTATATCTAGATTGCAACTGTAGATATGGCCACCAGTCTATAAATATTCCCTGTTCCTTTAACTCCTGATTATTTTTGAGTTCCCCTTCATTGTCTAAAATTTTGTTATATCTGAGCATTTTGCCTACCTCTAATGTATTGGGGTGGA
The DNA here is from genome assembly GCA_022577455.1 of Arizona elegans. Classification (NCBI taxonomy): domain Eukaryota; kingdom Metazoa; phylum Chordata; class Lepidosauria; order Squamata; family Colubridae; genus Arizona; species Arizona elegans. The sequence continues at coordinate 20,279,203 of JAKOOJ010000010.1, forward strand.
TCATTGCCTCCATGGTGGATAGCCACCCAGGGATCTTCATATAGTGTTTTTTCTTTATGTCTTCCCAAGTTTGTAACAATGCATCCCTTATTTTATATCTGTAGAAATACGAATGTGCCTTATTTCCCCTGTCCCACAGAAAAGCGTGCCACCCCTTTTGTAAATCATGCCCTTCCAATGTTAAAATTCTTCTATTTTTTAAATTTATCCAATCTCTAATCAATACTAATATCGCTGCCTTATAATAGAGTTCCCACGTCAGAAGTCCAAAGCCACCTCTACTTCTACTATACTGAAGTGAGACTAATTTTATCCGTGCCTTCTTACCTGACCAGACAAATTTTATAATTATTTTGTTTAGATCTATGAAAAATTTCTTATCCAATTTTATAGGGAGTCTTTGGAATAGATAAAGTAGTTTAGGTAAAATATTCATTTTGATAGTCGCTATTCTTCCTAATAAAGATAATTGTAATGTCCCCCACCTTTCCAAATCCTTCTTTATTTGTTGAAATAATTTTATGTAATTGTCATCTTTTATTGAAGAGCACCTCGCTGTTAACCAGATTCCGAAATATTTAATTTTCTTAGCAATTTGTAACCCCATTTCCCTCTCTAGATCTCTTTTCTGGTTCATTGTTAAATTTTTAGCTAACATTTTGGTCTTTTCTTTGTTGATTTTGAGGCCCGATACTTCTCCATATTTTTCTATTTCTTGTAGTAAGATGGGGCCAGTTTCCAATGGCTCCTCAATAAAAAATACCAAGTCATCGGCGAAGGCCTGTACTTTATACTCCTCTTTTTTAACTTTCATTCCTTTTATTTCTTGGTTTGCTCTAATTCTAATTAATAATATTTCTAATGTCAGGATAAAGAGTAGAGGTGACAATGGACATCCCTGACGTACCCCCTTCGTTATTTGAAATGCTTTTGTGGTGTCCCCATTTACTATTACACTTGCCTTCTGAGTGGAGTATATTGCTTCTATCATATTTTCAAATTTGTCTCCAAAATTCATATTTCTAATTTGTCGAATCATAAATTGCCAGTTTAATTTATCAAATGCCTTTTGATAAATTGCCTTTTGTTTTTCTGGATGGGCTTTGTAGTTTTCCAATATATTCACTACAGTTCTTGTGTTGTCTCTTATTTGCCTTGTCAGTAGAAATCCATTCTGGTCAGGGTGTATATTTTCGTTTAATAATTTTTTCAACTTCTCCACTATAATGTTCATAAATATTTTATAGTTGGAATTTAGGAGCAAGATTGGCCTATAGTTTCTAATTTGGTTCTTATCTATGCCCTCTTTCGGTATCAAGGTAAGATATGCCTCCCTCCACGATTCCGGTAATTTTGCTTCCCTCAATGCTTCATTGCATATTTCCATTAATAACGGTTCTATTAACTCACCCATATTTTTATAAATTTCCCCTGGAAGGCCATCTGGCCCCGGAGTCTTATTGTTCTTTTGCTTCTGAATTGCCACTTTCAGTTCTATTAACCTTATATCTCTATTTAACGTTATATGATGTCTGGTGATGTCATAGTGGTGCGGGAGAAAGAGAATGGTCTCCATTCCTAGATCCTGAATCTTTCACGTTTGGGGACCCCTTGGGGTGCGGTGAGCCTGGAGAGCCACGCGGAATAGAGAAGAAACCTGGAGGGCAGCGAGGTGAAAGGCGATCACTTGCTGCAATGAAGGAAATCCCTGTCAACCCAACGTGAAAGTGTCTGCCATCACGTTATGGCGGGCCCAAGGCTGTGATGAGCCAGAGAGGCTAAGGAAGAGAAGATTTACTTAACAGACCGTGACATTCTATCTGGCCAAAAATTTCAGAGCCGTAACGGTGATAATTGGCCATAAAAGTCCTGATCTTGCGGTTATAAAGGAAGCTCCAGTTGGGGGAAATCCCACGAAGAACGAGCAGCAACCCAGCGGGAGGAGCAGTGACTCAGCATAATAAAGTTAACTGCAAGAGTGAAGTGAGGAGAGAGGACATAAACTTTTGAGAGGTGAGATCGAAAGGAGATGAGTGGATATTCAGATAAAAATCAGAGGAAAAGAGGAAGAAAAGAGGAGCGGGGAGAGTGATCCGGTGAGCCAGACTGGCAGGAAAAGAAAAGAAGGAAAAGGGCGAGAACGGCGAGAGTGGACTATGGTGGACTATGATGGTGAGAGAGGCTTGAGCAGATGGGCATTTGAGATGGAGGTTGGAGGAAGAAACTGGTGTCCCAAAACGACGGAAAAAGAGACGGGTGTTGTGGTCCACCAGCAGCCTGCGGAGCTGGCAGTGGAGTCGGACAGTGAGGAGGCTGAGGAAGAACATGGGCCAGTCCTTGAGGCTGGGGAAGGCCTGGATGAGGGCTCTGCATTGGAGGCAGAGATGGGGCCAGGGCCATCTGGGAGTGATGAGCGTGTTAAGGATATTCTTGGCTCACAACCGATGTTGTGGGTTGTTGAGCAGAGTACCCTTTGAGTTTACGCATGAAAGCGACTGAGAATGATTGTGGATAATAACAGTTCACATACAAACAAACTGGGTTTTAACAATATTTTACTTTTAGGGAAAAAGCAAAATCATAGTCCAAACACAATCCAAGTCATACACATTTAAAGTGAGATAAAGATCAGTCCAGGGATATTTTCCAATATAAAGTCTTCTTACCAGTTGTAGAAAAATATAATAAAACAGATCTTCTTTAGTTTCATTCAGGAACACAGTTCAATATAAAAACAGTCAATAAATATTAGAGAAGCAATAAATAGCCATGATCAAGCAATGATCACGCAGAGAGATCAAATATAGAGTTACAGCATATCAGCAGGTAAAATGGTATAGTGTCCACACAAACCATAATTCAGCTTTCCTTAAGTACATTGGCTACAGAGCTCAGCCAATCAGGATGCATGATGATGCAACACAGTTTTTAAAGCTACATAATACTTTTAGCTACAAACACACAATGTTGGTTTATATATTTCCTGACCAACCAGTTGGTCAATAACAATTTCCTAACATTGCGGATTCTGGAGCCTCCAGAGGCTGACAGCAGAGAGGCAGGGGAGCAGGAGGAGCCTGTTCCTAGTGCACGCATGAGAAGAGCTGCCAGAAGGCAAGAGCAGCTAAAGCAAAAAGGACGACTCGGGAGTAGGGCCAAGAGATGATTGGCCCCTTCCATAAGGCTTAAAAGACCAGCAACGGCTCTTGGGCTCTTTGTCGGAAAACAACATTGATAGATTTGTTTCTTGTCTTGCTGCATTTATTTCTTGTCGGTGTCTTCTGCTTCTGAACTTTTGCCAAGAAAAGCCTTTGGCAGGTTGCCTAATTAGACCAAGGTTGGTGATAAGGCTGAAGAATTGTGTTATGAAGAATTTGTTTTGAATTAGTTTGGACTATGCTGAGAATGAGTTAATTCTCAGCTGTTCTAATAAAGTCTGTTTGAACTGATTGCGTCTGATAATACCTACTTGGGCCTGGGTCACAACAATGGGAGACGCACAGAGATCGATACAAAACAGAGAGGGAGCAGAAGGGCTCAGTGTTGAACAAGTAAGAAGAGAGGATTAAAAACGATTTAATAGATAACTAGACACGTACAGAGGATTAAAGAGGAACAAGGAGAAGCAATTGTCTGGACATTAAAAGTAACATTAACAAGCTACTATTTATTAATTTACCAAGTTAACTAAGAAGACCTAAAGAAATATTTATACATATTTAAGTGGTTAAGTAAGCAACTCATGAACTAATAACCATAAAAGCAATATCTAAAAACTGTTTACGCTTAAACTATATTATACCTGTAATTATATATTTACATATTTATACTTACTTGTTTGTTTATATTTCAATGCATATATATATTTCAATGTATATATATATTGATTAACTCTTATATTATTTGTATTTATATTTATAATTAACTTTACTTATATATCGATTAACTGACATACTAATACTTATTTTTATATCTAACTCTCTCTCTATATATATATATAGATAGATAGATAGATAGATAGATAGATAGATAGATACAATTTATATATTGTTATTGGTACATATACTGATTAACTTTTATAGAATAGTTATATTTATATCTATATTATATTTATATTTGTAGTTAAGTTTATATGTATATTGAATAACTTCATTAGATTGATTAGAGCAGAGATAAATATTAATAGTAGTATAAGATATTTTGTATCATGTGGAAAGGAAAAAAAAATAAAGGAGACTTATTAGTAAACAGTTGATGGTAATCTGAGAAAGTATTTATAGAATCCTTGGAGAACAATGTAGAATATTGAAAGAAATGACCAGTCTCACAACAACAACTCTGAGGACAGGGGAAAAAACTGCATCAAACCCCACGATGATGATGGCCTCCCCGTCAAACCAACAGTCAATAGAAGGAATGTTAAGAGCGGAAAAGCCCAATACAATGCCAAACACACAAACGATGCAAGCCACCTTAGTAATAATTCAGGAAACTATGGTGAAGTTACAAGAAACAATATCAAACAATCATGGAGAAATGAAAAGTGATATTCAGAAACTGGACAATAAAATGGGTTCAATCCAAGAAGCAATTCAGAAAAATGAACAAAAAATAAAAACGGTGGAAACCAAAATGGAACAAACTGAAAAAAAATTGGAATTGGTTGATCAAAAAATGACGGCACTGAATAAGGACCTAGAGGATTCATTAATCCACCTAGAAAAGGACTGGGTATCTTTCTACCTAAGATTTCAAAACGTGACAGAGGCTAAAGAAGAAAACCTAGGACAGATAATGGCAGAACTAATTGCAGAAACACTTCAAAGAGATAAGCAAGAAATCTTGAATGAGTTGGATGAAGTGTATAGAATTCAAACCAACTATGCTAGACGCCATAGACTGCCCAGAGAGGTACACCTAAGATTTGCTCGAAAGAAGGTCAGGGACATGATTTACAAAATTACCCAAGAGGAACCAATGGTGTATAAAGATAAGGAAATCATTACCCTGAAACAAATTCCCAGAAGAGTTTGAGAGCAACGAAGACATCACCGTTTTTTGGGCTCACAATTGAATAAGCTGAACATACTCTTTAGGTGGATACTGCCAGAAGGAATGCTTGTCTCCTGGCAGGGTAAAAAGATTAAAATTGACAATTTAGATAAAGCACAGGAACTACATGATCAATTGATGGGAACGGAAGAGGACTATAGCAGCAGGGAGGAGCTGGAGACCGCAAGCCAAGAAGAAGAACAACAACAGGAAGCCAAAGGAGAAGACCGGGAAGAAAGAAGTAAAGAAGAAAAATAACACCAAGAAGAAGGAGGTATTAGAACAAGAACACAAAGAGCTACAAGAATCAATAGGAATCAGAAAACGGTAGACAAACAGGAGAATGGAAGAATTGAAACTACTATCAATTAATGTTAATGGACTAAATGCATTGGTGAAAAGGAAACAAATACTTACAAAATTAATTAAACAGAAAGCAGATATTGTGTGCCTCCAAGAGGTACATATTAAAAAGCAAGATGAAAAATATTTAGAATATAATAAATTGGGGAAACTCTACACAGCACTGGCGGGAAAAAAGAAAAGAGGGGTGGCAGTATATATTAAAGAAGGGATAAAGGCAAAACAAATTTATGCAGCTCTAAAAGGAAGAACATTAATGATGGAAGTAACAATAGGGCAAACAATAATGTTGTTGGTAGTCGTCTATGCACCTAACAAAAACCAGGGGGAGTACTACAAGAAAGTTCATGAAAAGATTATTGAATGTATGTACAAGGCAATGTATGTATTGTGGGTGACTATAATGGGGTAGTAGATATCAAAAAAGATTACACCAGTGACAAAAAGAACAAGAAAAAAAGAAACATATTACCAAAAACCTTTTTTAAGATGACGGACGAATTGAATTTGACAGATATGTGGAGAAGCTTGTACCCAAAAGAAAATAAATACATGTTTTATTCCAACCCCCATAAATCTTGGTCAAGGATTGACATGGTATGGACAAATAAGGAAGTAGGCAAAGGGATAGAGAAGATAGAGATTTCCCCAAATACGTGGGCAGACCATAACCCCCTTGAAATAACTTGGAGAGGCCAAAGAAAAAAGATAAGAAGATGGACATTAAACTCCCAGATTTTAAAGGAGAAGGAATATACTGAAAGGATTACAAAAGAATTGACATTATTTTTTAAAGAAAATAAAAAGCAACATAGTTCACTATCAAACGTATGGGATACCATGAAAACATACATAAGGGGGATAATGATAGCATACACGGCAAAGAAAAATAAGGAGAAATGGAGGCAGCATAACATATTAAAGGAAGAAATTGGAAAATTAGAAAACCAACTCCCAAAATAATCAGGGAATGAACTAATTAAAGAAACACTGACCTTAGCTAAGCATAAATTAAATATACTAGAACAAGAGGACATTGCAAGAAACTTAAAATTTACCAAACAAAACTTCTTCAAACACGCCAACAAGCCAGGGAGATGGCTAACTTATAAATTGAAAAAAGAAAAAGAGGGAAGGATAATACAGCAGCTATATGATGAAATGGGGAGTTTACAAAACAATGAAGAAGAGAAAAAGATGATCATGCAAAAATACTTTGAAAATCTTTATAAACAGGAAGAAATAGCAAAGGATAAAATAAGTAATTATTTGAAGGGGGAAGGGCTGTCACCACTAGAGGAACAAAAGAGAGCAATATATTCATTTTAATTGTGGCCATTCTTCCAGTGAGTGAGAGTTGCAATTTTTTCCAATTGTCCAAATCTGTTTTTATTTGTTGTACTAACTTATTGTAATTATCTTCTTTAATCCCGGATCTGCGCACCTTCCGCCGCGCCTTAAAGACCTTACTATTTCACCAGGCCGGCCTGGCCTAATTTTCCCCCTCTTTTATAAAAGATTTTTAAAATTTTAAATATCTTTTAGTATTTTATATATTCAATTTTAAATTGGTTTTAAAAGTTTGGGGTTTTAAATTTGTCGGGGCCAAAATTATTTAATTTGATTTTATTCTATTTTTAAATTTTGTATTGTATGTGTTTTTATTGTTTGGCTGTGCACCGCCCTGAGTCCTTTGGGAGTAGGGTGGTATAGAAATCTAATAAAATAAATAAAATAAATAAATAAAAACCGATGAACATTTTGCTGTTAGCCATATTCCCAGGTATTTAACTTTCTTGGTCAACTGGATACCCATTTTTTCCTCCAGTTCTTTTTTCTGTTTATTGGTAAGGTTTTTTGTTATTATCTTTGTCTTGTTCTTATTTATTTTAAGTCCTGCCACTTTACCAAATTCCTCTATTTTCTGAACTAATTTGGGTCCTGTTTCCAAATCATCTGCAATTGCTTGCACTTTATATTCTTCCTTTTTTATTTTCAATCCTTTTATTTCTTGTTCTTGTCTAATCTGTCCAAGTAGCATTTCTAGAGTTAAAATAAATAACAGAGGTGATAGTGGACACCCTTGTCTTACACGCTTGGAGATATTGAATTTATCTGTTGTGTCCTCATTTATTATCAGTCTTGCAGTTTGGATAGAGTATATTGTTTGCACCATCTTTACAAATTTCTCCCCAAAGTTCATATTATTTAATTGTAAAATAATAAACTGCCAATTCACATTGTCAAAAGCTTTTTGTGCGTCGAGGAAAATCAATACTAGTTGTTTTCCGGGATGTGCTTCATAATATTCCAGGACATTCATAATCATTCTCGTATTATTTTTCAATTGTCTTTTCGGTAAGAACACATTTTGGTCAGGATGGATAAACTCATTTAACAATCTTTTTAATCTTTCTGACATTATGGAGGCGAATATTTTGTAATCAACATTTAATAATGAAATAGGTCTGTAGTTCTTTATCTGTTGGTGATCTGTATCTTCTTTTGGTATTAGTGTGATATATGCTTCTGTCCATGATTTAGGTATTTTAGCCTCTATGAGTGCTTCATTATATATCTCCAACATTAAAGCCTCTAGTGTTTTTTGTATGGTTTTATATAATTCTACAGGGAGTCCGTCTGGGCCTGGCATTTTATTGGTTTTTGTTTTGTTTTGTTTTTTAACCGCCTCGGATATTTCCATCATGGTTATTTTTTCGTTTAACATCATTCTCTTTGTGTCTGATATTTTGGTTAGGCCCATCTTATCTAGATATTGTTTAATAATATCTTCTGGTATATTCTCTTGGCTGTATAGACTCTTGAAAAATTCTTGCATTATATTCTTTTGATCTTCCAACCTATAATGTAAAATTCCCTTCTCGTCCTGTAGTTGATGTATTATCTTCTTCTCTTTTTCTTTTTTTAGTTTATATGCTAACCACCTCCCTGGCTTGTTTGCATGTTCAAAAAAGTTTTGTTTTGCTATTTTGACTTTTTGTGCCATTTCTTCTTGTGTCATTAAATTTAGTTTATGTTTTATTAAATTTCTTTTTTCTTTCCTTTTATTTTTTTGAGGTTCTCTCTGTAGGTCTGACTCCAATTTTTTGAGTTCTTCCTGTAGTATATCTTGTTGTTTTTCCTTTTCTTATTTTTCCTTGCCACGTATGCTATCGTTAGTCCTCGAATATATGCTTTTGTCGTGTCCCACAAGTTTTGTAGTGATGTTTCTTCTGTTCTGTTTTCTTTGAAGAAAAGTTTCATTTCCTTTTCCACCATTTGTATATATTCCTTATCTTTCAAGATATTTTGATTCACTGTCTATCTTCGTCTCTTCTTCTGTCCTCTCCATATCACTTTTATCAGATTGTGGTCTGCCCAGGTATTTGTCATTATGTCTATCTCTTCACTGTCTCTTCTCAGTCCCGGGGTCATCCATACCATATCAATTCTTGACCATGATTGACGTGTGTTTGAGTAGAATGTGTATTGGTTGTTCTTTGGATTTAGCTCCCTCCATGCGTCTTGTAGATCTAATTCTTGTACCATCTCAAAGAATGTATTTCTCGCACTCGCTGTTTACGAGCGGTGGTGTGCTCCGGCCCCCAAGGCTCTACTCACTCCTCAAGTTGCATAGACCCACAGGACCCAGGCCTTCGGCTGATGCTGTGCAATGCCAGGTCCATAGTAAACAAAGCCCCCCTCATTTGTGATCTTGTTCAGGAGGGGGGTGCGGACCTGGCAGGTGTTACGGAGACCTGGTTGGGCCAGGAGGGGGGGTTCCCCTTGTTGAAATGTGCCCACCAGGTTTCCAAACATTCCATCAGCCGAGGTCACAGGGGAGGGGCGGGGGGGGTAGCGGTTATTATTAAAGAAGGTCTGAGACCGAGGGAGGCCACTGTTCCTCAGACGGCCGGCTGTGAATCCCTTTTTGTGAAATGGGGTCATGGGGTTCAGATGGGTTTGCTGATCACGTACCTGGCTCCCTGCCACGTGGCAACAGCCCTGCCCAAGCTACTCAACGTCATCGCCACGGTGGTGGTTGATACCCCTAGGCTTATGGTCATGGGGGATTTCAACCTGCCGTCCGTGGGTGAGATGTCTGAGGTGGCTCAGGAGTTCATGGCTTCCATGACAGCTATGGACCTGACTCAGTTAATTCATGGCCCTACCCACACGGGGAGAAACACGCTGGATCTGGTTTTTCTCTCTGGACAGTGGTTGAGGGATCTTGAGATAGGGGATATAGTTACCGAACCCTTGTCATGGTCAGTTCACTCTCTCCTTCGTCTCGACCTTCGAACCACTGCACCCCGCCGCAGGGAGGCGGAGCCGGTAAGATGGTTCCGCCCCAGGTGCCTGATGGAACCTGACAGACTCTGGCACATGCCTCGACTGGAGACCTAGTGGCCGCCTGGGATAGGGCGGCCACTGGAGCTCTGGATTGGGTCGTGCCTTTGCGGCCTCTGACCCGGCGCCGATCTCAATTGGCTCCTTGGTTTACCGAGGAGCTGAGGGAGTTGAAGCGCCGGAAAAGATGCCTAGAGAGCAGTTGGAGGGCCAGTCTTTCTGAATCTGACCGGACACCAGTAAGATCCCATATTAGGAATTACTTAGTGGCGATAAAAGCAGAGAAATGTAGCTATTTTGCTGCTCTTATTGCATCATCAGATAACTGCCCGGCCGCCCGCTTTAGGGTGACCCGCTCCCTGCTCCACCAGGAAGCGTGGGAGGACCCCTTGGAGGGTAGAGCCGAGGATTTTGTTCAGTATCTGTATGACAAAATCACTCAGATTCGGGAAGATTTGGACTCCGACTGGGTAGTCTCAGGGGGAGAGACTGGGGCAGGTCTTGAGAATGTTATCTGGGATGAGTTTGATCCTGTGACTCCTGAGGACATGGACAGGATTCTGGGTAGACTGAACGCGACCACTTGTTTATTGGACCCGTGTCCTTCCTGGTTAGTGCTGGCTTCCCGGGAAGTGACACAAGGCTGGCTCCAGGGGATTATAAATGCTTCCTTGGGTGAGGGTGACTTTCCCACCGCCTTGAAAGAGGCGGTGGTGAGGCCTCTCCTCAAGAAGCCTTCCCTGGACCCGGCAATGTTGGTAAACTATCGTCCGGTCTCCAACCTTCGCTTTGTGGTGAAGGTTGTTGAGAGTGTGGTTGCGCAACAGCTCCCCCAGCACCTGGATGAAACGTCGTATCTGGATCCGTTCCAGTCGGGCTTCAGGCCCGGGTACAGCATGGAAACGGCATTGGTCGCGTTGGTAGATGATCTCTGGAGGGCTCGGGACAGGGGGTGCTCCTCTGTCCTGGTCCTGTTAGATCTCTCAGCGGCTTTTGATACCATCGACCATGGTATCATGCTGCACCGGTTGGAAGAGTTCGGGGTGGGAGGCACTGTGTTGCAGTGGTTCTCCTCCTTTCTCTCTGACCGGTCACAGTCTGTGTTGACAGGGGGCAGAGGTTGACCCTGAGGCCCCTCATATGCGGGGTGCCGCAAGGGTCGGTCCTCTCACCCCTCCTGTTCAACATTTATGTGAAGCCGCTGGGTGAGATCATCCGTGGTTTCAGGGTGAAGTACCACCAGTACGCTGACGACACCCAGCTGTACATCTCCACCCCAGACCACCCCAACGATGCCCTTGAAGTGATGTCCCAGTGCCTGGAGGCCGTGTGGATCTGGATGGGGAGGAATAGGCTCAGGCTCAACCCATCCAAGACCGAGTGGCTGTGGTTTCCGACATCCCGATATAGTCAGTTGGTGCCATCACTGACTATTGGGGGTGAATCATTGGCCCCCACGGAGAGGGCGTGCAACTTGGGCGTCCTCCTGGATTCACGGCTGTCTTTAGAAGAGCACTTGACGGCCGTGACCAGGAGAATTTTTCATCAGGCTCGCCTGATCTGCCAGTTGCATCCCTTTCTGGATCGGGACTCCTTACTCACAGTCACTCATGCCCTCGTCACCTTCCGCCTGGACTATTGTAACGCTCTCTACATGGGGCTCCCCTTGAGGAGCACCCGGAGGCTCCAACTGGTGCAGAGTGCAGCCGCGCGGGTGGTAATGGGAGCGACATGGCGTTCCCATGTAACACCCCTCCTGTGCGAGCTGCACTGGCTCCCGGTGGTCTTCCGGGTGCGCTTCAAGGTTTTGGTTACCACCTTTAAAGTGCTCCATGGCTCAGGACCTGGGTACTTGCGGGACCGCCTACTACCACCAATAGCCTCCCACCGGTCGGTACGCTCCCATAGAGAGGGGCTCCTCCGGGTGCCGTCGGCCAAACAATGCCGACTGGCAGCCCCCAGGGGGAGAGCCTTCTCTGTGGGGGCACCTACTATCTGGAACGAGCTCCCCCCGGAGATACAGAGGATCCCGGATCTGCGCACCTTCCGCCGCACCTTAAAGACCTTTTTATTTCACCAGGCGGGCCTGGCCTAATTTTCTCCCTCTTTTATAAAAGATTTTTAATTTTTTAATATTTTTTAGTATTTTATATATTCAAATTTTAAAATAGGTTTTAAATTGATTGGGGTTTTAATTTGTCTGGGCCAAAACTATTTAATTTGATTTTAATTCCATTTTTAAATTTTGTATGTATGTATTTTATTGTTTGGCTGTGCACCGCCCTGAGTCCTTCGGGACTAGGGCGGTATAGAAATCAAATCAAATAAATAAATAAAATAAATTTGGAACTGTTCTTTTTTTTTCTTTTATTGCTTCTGTAATCTTTTTTGGTATCTACTACTGCATTAAAATCACCTATTAAGCATAATTTTCATAGTCTGTCTCTGTTATTTTTTTATGTACTTTCGTATATAATTCTTTCTGATTGTTATTTGGTGCATATATTGTGATAAGCAGTATTTGTTTCTGATTTGTTGATATCTCCATCTTTAATATTTTTCCTTCCTCATCTATGTATATTTGTTTGGGTCTTAACCGTTCTTTAATATATAGAGCTATTCCTTTCTTCTTTTGCTGTGCTAAGGATACATACAGTTTTTCAATTTTTGGATATTCTAATAAATTGCCATATTGTTTTTTAATGTGTACTTCTTGGAGGCAGACTATGTCCAGATTCAGTCTTTGTAGTTTTATCAACGTTTGTTTCCTTTTTGTGGGGGAGTTCAGTCTGTTAATATTAACCGAGAGCATCTTGACTTCCTCATCCATCTTGTTATTTATATATGGGTCTCGGTCTTATGGTTGTCCTTATCTCTCTCTGTATTTTTGTTCTTGTACCCTCTCGCTCAGCTCATTCTTTTTCCTGCCTTGTTCTTTCTTCTCATTCTGCCTCTTTTTTCTTCTGGTTGCTGTTCCTCTTGACTCTTGCTCTCTATTTCTTCACTACTCTCTTGATCCTCCTCAGTCGTGAAATGATGCTCAAAAAATTTGTGTGCTTTGTCAAGTGTGTCAATCTTGAATTATTTATCCTGCCACGTAATCATAATTCCTTCCGGAATTAACCATCTAAACATCACGTTATACTTGATCAATTGTGTGGTTAAGAATTGATAGTGTCTTCTCTGTTCTCTCACTCTCCTGGGTATCTGCCTTAGAGTTTGGATTTTTCTCCCTTTATATATCATAGGTTCGTCCCTTGTTCTTTTATACACTTTTTAAAAAAAATTTGATTTATATGCCGCCCTTCTCCGGAGACTCAGGGCGGCTTACAATGCGTTAAGCAATAGCCTTCATACTTTTGTATATTTATACAAAGTCAGCTTATTGCCCCCATAATCCGGGTCCTCATTTTACCTACCTTAGAAAGGATGGAAGGCTGAGTCAACCTTGAGCCTGGTGAGATTTGAACTTGCAGTAATTGCAGGCAGCAGAAGTAAGTGGATGTTAATAACAGTGCTTTAGTCTGCTGAGCCACCAGAGCTCCTGATGAATACACTTCATCTCTTGTTGTCTTTTTGGTGAACCTCACATGCACCTCTCTTGGTAATATGTGTTGCGTAATTTGCATGTATTCTGCATACCTCATCGATGTCTCCTTGTACATCGTGTTTATTTTTCTGTAGCATGTCTGCTAGTAATTCAGTCATCGTTCTAGCTAGGTCCTCTTCCTTGTCTTCCACTATATTCTGAAACCTCAGGAAGAAGGCTGCCTTTTCCATTTCTAGAAAGATGATTGTCTCCTCCAACTCCCTAATGCCCAGGGTGAGTTTTTGTTCCATTGCTTCCATTTTCTTTTCTGTTTGTTCCGTTTTTATTTCCACCTTCTGTATTCTCTGTTCGTTCTTGGTTATTGTTTGTTGAATAGTGTCGAGTGTCAAAAGCCCCTTGACAACACATCACCTTGATGGATGGTATTGAAGACCATGAAGGGGATCCGGAGAATACTGACGGATTCCAGCAACAAAACACAGTGGAGGAGGTTGTTGTGTTAGGACACCATGTACACTAATAGTGGGTGATGGACAGAAGGCAAGAAGAGGGGGGGATGGAATGGGAACATAAATCAGCTGCTGAAGAGATAATGAAGAGGGGGGAGTGGAATGGGAACGTAAATCAGCTGCTGAAGAGATAATAGTGCGGAGGGGAATGATGTCCTATGCCTGCGATGAGCATGAACGGAACAAGCGGCAGCTTTGATTGTGACAGCTGTGAGAAATCATTGCCTGCCTAATAATAGTTAACTGTATCCACGCCCTATAAAACAGTACAGGCGGAGAGCTAGGGCACCTCTGACTTTGTTTTGCTTAGCAGCTCAATCTCTACTGTATGCTGCTGTGTTGCCTCTGTTGTAGACAAAATAACGGACTGGGCAAGCTCTTCAATGCAGGAAAGAGTTTATTGCGCAAGGTTCAAACAGTCCAAAGACAAGAAAAGGGTCTGAACACCGATGGCTTCTTCTGGCCATGTATTTATACAATTTAAAGGCAAAATTATTACAGAGAATGATGCATTTCACACGTAGAAGCTACCCTTTAATCTATCTCTAGGAAAGACATAACAGCCCTGTTCCCACAGGCTCAGGTTTCCAGCTCCGGAGCTCAAGACATAATAAAAGGAGATAAGATGCTCAAAGGCACCTCACAAACAGTAAAGAGGACAGTAAGGAAAGCAGTATTTCTTCTCTAGAATCTACATGACATTTGGGGTGCAATAAACATTAAACAACAGGATGTATCTGTTTAGGGTCAGTTTGCCCTTTTACAATTCTGTACCTACGTCAAATACCGTTTGTCATCTCAGCACCTTGGCACGGAAAAGGCACTTCTGTCTTGACCAAAGATTTGGATTTCTAATATTTGAGTTTTATCCCAATATCGAATCTTAGCCTGGCTCACCTCCATTAAACCGGGTTTTGGAACGAATCCTCCTTTTCGTGTGTCCATGTTCGTTTGCACCCGGTGAAGCACTGGCAGCTCCAGAGGGGCTGAGAAATAGTTCCTATTTTCTTGTCCATTTTTCGCAAGTCTCCTTTCATTTCTCCCATCTCATTTTTTATTTCCTCCTGGTTTCTTTTTACCTCCTCATGATTTCTCGCTATCGATTCCTGAGTCTTTGTCATCGTTTCCTGTATCATGAGGAGCGTTGTCTGCATGTTCTGCATATTCAGCATAGAATTTGATTTCTCCATGCCGAGCATGCTATCTATTGAACGTTGACTTCATGGAGATGATGTTGCAGACACTGGGTTCGATGATGCTTTCTTTCCTATTTTAGTAATATCTGTTGTACTTGTCATCTTCACAACCCAAAATATGTTTTTCCAAAGTAACATATAATAATTAGTATCTCCCTTTAGGTCTTCCCACCTTCTCTATTGTAATTTCTCCCAATCTAATATTAAATAATAATAGTATTGTAGTACTATAAAGATAAATATATAAGTTAATGTAGCTATGCATTACTATAGATATATATAAGTATATAAATTTATATAAGTATATAAATATAATTTGTTATATAATGTAGATAATATACTATAGATAGATATAACACAATATAATGTAATCACATGTAGATTAAGCAGCATTTATCAACTATTTTAAACAACTATTAATTACTTATCAATATACTTTAGTATTTTATCAAATCTTTAAATTATACAAACACCTTTAATTTAACATAATAGTGTGTATATATGTATACTCAATCTTCTCCTTCTTCTTTCTTTAATAATCTGGTATGCAGTTCACAATTCACTATTGGTAGATCATTGGATGACTGTCCCCCTTTGTTTTCCAATGTCCCTTTTCAGTTTTAGTCCAATTTTTTTTCTTCTCTTTTTTTTTTCAGTCCACAAGTTCTCACAGAACCCCCTCCTTTAGTTATTGTCGTTAAGGATATTGCATCAGTTACTTTACTTAGTCCAGTCCAATGTCTCCTCTTGTCCCTAGATGGCGCTCTTGTATTTTAAAGCAGTTTGTAGCCGAACTTCTTTTAAATCTTAAAGTTTATAAAAGGTTTTATCATCAATCACAATCACAGTCTCAGTCCATATGCATAAAGTGAGCCACTAGATATAATCTTAAAGGTTAGTCCGGAGTTTCTCCTCTCTCTCGTGTTCTTCTCTCAGTTGTCAGTAGTAATCAGACACTGTCAAATCTCACTTTTTCTGCTAACATTTTTAGAGATTAAGTCTTTTACCAAGTCTTAGATATAAAACTCCTCATCGATACCGTTGCGTTGCTCTCCTATTCTCTCTTCCTAATCCAACTCCATTTAAGGATGTGGACAGAGTAGTATATGTTGTGATGAGGACCATCACTTGCTTGCTCAATCCTTGCCCTTCCTAACTAATTCAGTTGCCAGGATGGACCTTGTACTATGGTTGAATAAATACCTTCTTGAGAATGAGATTTGTCTCTAAAAATATATTCCTTGACCCAAAAGAATTGTCTAATTATGGGACATTTTCAAATATTCCATTCTTGGGTGAGGTGATTTAGGAAATGTGGCCTTGCATCTCCAAATATATCTGGATGAAATTGATTTTCTGGACCCATTTCGATCAGAATTTCATCTAGGACTTGCTACTGAGACTGCTTTGGTCTCCTTTGGTAGGTAACATCCATCAGAAACCGGAAGGAAGTATATCCCTGCTGGTTTTCATTAACCTCTAGGTGGCTTTCAGTACCATTAACCGTTATCCTTTTGAGCCATCTGACTTGCTTGGGTCTTGATGCTTCATAGTGATTCCAGTCTTACTATTAGTTTATTTCCAGAAGGTAGTGCTAGGGGGCTATTTTTAATCCCTACGTCATTGACCTGTGGTATACTGTAATTGCCTATCTGATAAAAATATGAAACCTCTGGGAGAATCTATTTGGAGCAGGATGCCACTAAGTACAGAAAGAGTGGGTTCACAATTTGGGAATACTGTTTGAGCCCCAGCTATCATTAAGTTTGTAGGTTGCAACTATGAAAGGAATATATTTGGAAAATTATGGTTACTGTACCAACAGGTCAGATTCAGCAACAGTTATTCAAACCTTGGTGACAGTCTCTGTCTATGAAACTTGGGGATGCTCCTGGACTCAGAACCCCTGTTTGAACAGTGGGTGGAGGCTGTGGCGATGAGGGCTCTTTGTACAATTACATCTTGTTCCAGGCTTCTATCCAGAGACTTTACTGACACTTACTCATGCCCTTGTCACCTTGAGCCTGGATTATTACATTGTATTCTACATGGGACTGCCCTGCTTCAGCTGGTGCATCATGCAGTGGCCTTCATAATTATCAGCATGCTGATAACCACTACTACAGGAGAAGAATTGGCTATTAGTTGGCTTCTGGGTTTAATTCAAAGTGCCAATAGCATTTTTTTTTAATTGAAAAGTTTTATAAGAAATACAAACAATTTTCTCCCCCCACACCCTTTCCCCTTCCCCACATAATAGAAATTGTACATGTTCTTATACAAAAGAAAGCATTAAAATAAGACATTTTAAAATGACTTTCTCCTGCCTCCTCTCCCACCTCATCCTACTTCCTTTTCCTTTCCCCCACTTCTCTCTTCTTTTCCCCCTTCTCACCTTCACTCCTACTCCTGTCCCTTTCCCTTCCCTTCCTCCTCTCCTTTCTTCCATTCCTCACCCTCCCTCTCCTCTTCCTACCCCCTCCTCCTCTCTCCTTTCTAACTTCTTTCCTGTGAAATATTTTCCTCCTTTAGTGTCTGAGCAACTCCTGTATTCTACTCGTAGATACTTCCTTCTGCTAAAACTTTCTCTATTCATCACTTCCCCCCCATCCCTTATCCCCCCCTCCCCACCCACCCCCTGACTTCCCAGAGCAAAACAGGGTATAGCATCTAACAAACATATGCTAAAATAAACTAATTTTAAAGTTCAAAACTCCCACATGTTCTTTAACTCCCCTTGCTCCAATTCATCAACCTCCCTTTTATAAATTCTCAAAGCCAATTAAATTAAATTCATTCTTCCTACTTATAAAAAAAACTTTTTCTTGATGTATAATCCGATACTTTAGCAGTCTTACAAACAGTAAAAATCATTAATAAATTCCATTTCTATACCCTCAAACATCATTCTTTTTAAACATTACTCCCTAGTGAAATTCTGTGTTTAACATTAATCCTCTTTCCTTCAAAGAAAAAAAGAAAAGAAAAATTTTTCATCTTAAAATCTTACACATTTTATCTCATATATCTTTTAAAATAATATAGTCTTATGTTAAACATTTTAAAAATCTCTTAATACCTTTAAAACACTTATTTACCAAATATACATTTCAAAATCTACAGGAGGATGTCTTTCAAATTTTCAATTAACCGTCTTAATACCTCTAACTATTTAGAGAGCAGCCCTTTTACTATCCAAAACTAATTATCATTTTACAATAACATTCTGAATTTAACATTAATCCTCTTCGCTTCAAAAGGTTAGGCATCTTAAAAGCTTATACAATTTATCTCATATATCTTTTAAAATAATATAATCTTATGTTAAACATTTTAAAAATCTCTTAATACCATTAAAACACATATTTGCCCGATGCCAATTTCAAAATCCACAGGAAGATATCTTTCTTAATCTTCTGTTCTTCTCTTCTTTCTATATTTTTTTCCAATCCTTTTTTTTAATAAATTCTTTCAACAGTCCCCCCAATTTTATTTTTGAAACTTTTAAAATGGTGATTTGAGGTTGTTTCTGAAATACTCGCTCTCTTCTTGAGGTCGCGTTTTCTAACTTGAAATCCCCATTTCATCTCTTCTTGCTTGTATAATCATTCAGTCCTTTTCTTTGTCCATATAGCCAGAATTTGTTGCCATAAAGATTGTCAACTTGCAATAAAGAGACTATTTGTTGCTTTTCTGTCAATTGAATGGAAACGTCCACCAAAACCTTTGTTTCAACTGTGCCAGCCTGTCTTTTAATCCTGACCATCTCTTGATCTTCCAAAAACAAATTCCTCTGAATAATTTCCTGCTGTCCCTCTAACAACTGTTTATATTTTCCCAAGCTGTTTTTTGAAAAAGCCCTTTCAATTG
Source organism: Arizona elegans (assembly GCA_022577455.1). Classification (NCBI taxonomy): domain Eukaryota; kingdom Metazoa; phylum Chordata; class Lepidosauria; order Squamata; family Colubridae; genus Arizona; species Arizona elegans. The sequence continues at coordinate 20,298,093 of JAKOOJ010000010.1, forward strand.
TATCCAACAGGGCAGAAGTAAAAAAGTCTAGAAGTTCTTGAAAAGCCTGAACAGTCACGGCTTGAGAATTTGCTGATTCACCAGCCCTATTGTCAGCCATATTTCAGCCACTTTGTATTCATCCAGCTATCAGGACAACAATTCAACTCTTTTCCATACAGTATAAAAACAAGATTTTAGTTAAAGTCAGTACCAAATTCTTTCCCTCAATACCAAATTCTTTTCCTGGCCGCTTCCACTTTAAAACTTTCTCTTAAGGTGTAATCCAGTAGCTGTATCACTGTTGCAAATGTTAACAAGCCTTAACAAGCACTTTCCCTAGTAGTTTCCTCCTCCCGCCCTCAGGCGCCATTTTCTGCATTTTAAAACGGAGTTAAAGTGTTACTTGCAAGTTTTCCTTTTTGTTTTCTCCTGATTTGCTCTGTCTGCGATCAAAGTAAAGATGTTAAAAGTCCCCCCGTTGATTTTCAGCAGATTTTGGTCATGACTTCTAGCTCCGCTTTGGCGGAGTCGTCCCTGGTCCGGAGTAGCTTGACAGGCTTCAATAGGGAGCCCACACCCTTTGCGCCCAAGGATTTCTCCTAGCGCACTTGGGGGGCTCTACCTCCGCCTGTCGACTCTTCTCTCTCCCCTTTGCCCGGGGAGAGGGTTCCAAGCCTCCAGACAGCTGTTTTCCGGCTGTTCTGGGGCTTTTACGGAACTGGGGATCGGGCGCTCGTAAAAGAGCGTCTTCAAAGCTCGCGGAACCAACAGGAAGTCCCCAATAGCATTTTTAAGCTCTCATGGTTTAGGGGCTGAATATCCCTGTGACCACCTTGATGAGGGCTCCCCTTCTTTGGAATATTGTATATTACCTTCAGATATATTACATTTTCCAAGAGCTGTGAAAACATGGTTCTTTAGAAAGGCTTTTGGAACAAGCAAGATCATGTCATCTCTGAATGGCAGTGTCTTAAAGTAATTGATGGAGAGTTATAATAATGTTTATTTCTAATCTTAGTAAGATTTTCAGAGTTGACAGAAATGGAGCAATGTATAAATTCAAACAAACCTGTTCAGGTACTCAGATAAAGTAGGAGAAGCCTTTTTGAAAATGTACTTATGGTTAGGCGGTCAACTACTGGATATTTTGTGAATTGTATTATGTATTTGTGTCTATATGCAAATTTAACTGATAATGTGGCACAAGTAGAAGTTGCTCTATAGAAAATTCTGCATAGCTCTTACATTTGTTACTGCTTATGAGGTTTTTTGAATACATTCTAGATTACTATAATTTTTTTAAACTGGTACTAATCATCCTATAAGGAAATTCAATCACATTTATATCTTTTGTATTGCAGTCTGAACTGTTATGAAAAAGTTTTCACAATTTCTTCCATATTCTTCCCAAACAACTATGCAATTGGAGAGAGAGGGGAAATTAACTTTCTTTTCCTTCTCTTTCAGACTTTTTCCTTAGCTGGTATGGCAAAGTAGAAATGAAATGCTCTGCTACTCTACTTCCATTGCCCTATTTGCATACTTTGAAAGTGAAATAAGAGGGATTTCAGCAATTTGAGAGGGAAATGCTTGCTGAGTATGGTCAGGTTGAAATTATGTTACATCAGGGAGATAGAAAATTGGGGTGGCTGCTCTATTGTCCACTTGTTATGCAGCACACAAACCTGAATTCTCTTGCCTCTGCATATAAAAATGCAAAAGGTTTCCATGTCTTCTGCAAAGGCTTTTAAATCTCACCTATATGGACTACTATACTGTCAGGAAAATTGTATGATGAGCCCACAAGTGTTGAGGTAAGGGGAGCATTTCTCTTACGTCTGGTTGGTGGGTTGCTCACAACACGAATCTGCAGCAACTGAAATCACTAGTTTAAGACCCACTATAGGTTGAATCCTTGACCCCAACATGCCCTTTTCAGATTGTAACTTACATCTTCCCAAACTGGCAATTTAGTGCATGGAACAGTTTGCAGATCCCTAATCAAGCTGGTGATGGATGCATTCTGCTGTGCCATTTGTTGTTAGTTGTGAAGTCGTGTCTGACCCATCGCAACCCCATGGACAACGTTCCTCCAGGCCTTCCTGTCCTCTACCATCCTCTGGAGTCCATTTAAGCTCACGCCTACTGCTTCAGTGACTCCATCCAGCCACCTCATTCTCTGTCGTCCCCTTCTTCTTATGCCCTCAAACTTTCCAAGCATTAGGCTCTTCTCCAGTGAGTCCTTCCTTCTCATTAGGTGGCCAAAATATTTGAGTTTCATCTTCAGGATCTGGCCTTCTAAAGAGCAGTCAGGGTTGATCTCTTCTAGGACTGACCAGTTTGATCGCCTTGCAGTCCAAGGGACACGCAGGAGTCTTCTCCAGCACCATAGTTCAAAGGCCTCAATTCTTTGGTGCTCAGCCTTTCTTATGGTCCAACTTTCACAGCTGTACATTGCAACTGGGAAAACCATAGCCTTGACTATACGCACTTTTGTTGGCAGGGTGATGTCTCTGCTTTTTAGTATGCTGTCTAGATTTGCCATAGCTTTCCTCCCCAGGAGCAAGTGTCTTTTAATTTCTTGGCTGCAGTGCCCATCTGCGGTGATCTTGGAGCCCAGGAAATTAAAAACTGTCACTACCTCCATTTCTTCCCCATCTATTTGCCAGGAATTGAGAGGGCCGGATGCCATGATCTTAGTTTTCTTAATGTTGAATTTCAACCCAACTTTTGCACTGTCCTCCTTCACCCGCATCAAGAGGCTCTTTAGTTCCTCTTCACTTTCTGCCATTAAAGTGGTATTATCTCTCAGCCCCTCTGGAGCCGCCGGTGCTTCGCCAGGCATGAAGGAACACACACACACACGCACCCACGATAGAAGCTGCGGTTCAAAACCTGGTTTAATGGAAGTGACTACAGCAACAAACAGTAGGCACTGAGCTGCTTAGCAAAATTAAAGTCGGAGATGCCCAAGCTTCCCGCCCGGTTGGTTTTATAGGGCCTCATTAACTCATTAACCTCATTACCTGTCCCCAGGCAATCTCTCTCAGCTGTTACACTCGAATCTGCCGCTTGGTTTTCCCTTCGTTTGCCGTTGGTCGCAGCCCCTTGACGTCAGTCTCCTTTTTACTATCAATCCCTCAGATGTATGTCCACCCCCCACTTTTCTTGTGTCCCGTCCATCACCCACTATCAGTGTGTATGTTGTCCTAACGCAACACCCCCCTCCACCGTGATCCATTGCTGGAGTTTGTTCAGATGTTCTGGATCCTCCGATGGTATTCCCCCCCCCATGCTCTTCCATGCTGTTAAGGTGTGTGTGGTGTTGTGGGTTATTTGACACTCGACAGGCAGCCCCCCTACCAAGTCTCGTCCTGTAGAGACAAGAAAATATAGGGTTAGTAACTCCATTTTCTTAGGGATGGCTCCCAGGTTTGTGTGGATGTTCTCTATGGAACCGTTTTAGCAATCGAGGGGCATTCAGGTCTCTCGGTCGTACCCACGTTGTGTCTGTATCAGGGTATCCCTTCCATCGTATTAGGTATCTAAGTGTCCCATGGTATACTTTGGAGTCCAGTATTTTTTCTACCATCCAGTCTCCAACCTTTGCTTTGTGGCGAAGGTTGTTGAGAGTGTGGTGGCGCGACAGCTTCCACGGTACCTGGATGAAGCTGTCTATCTAGATCCACTCCAGTCTGGCTTCAGGCCTGGGCACAGCACGGAAACGGCATTGGTCGTATTGGTGGATGATCTCTGGAGGGCTCAGGATAGGGGTTGTTCCTCTATCCTAGTCCTGTTAGATCTCTCAGTGGCTTTTGATACTATCGACCATGGTATCATGCTGCGCCGGTTGGAGGGGTTGGGGGGGCACCGTTTTACGGTGTTTCTCCTCCTATGTCTCTGACCGGTCGCAGTCGGTGTTGGCAGGAGGGCAGAGGTCAACCCCGAGGCGCCTTGTTTGTGGGGTGCCGCAGGGGTCGGTCCTCTCACCCCTCCTGTTCAACATTTATGTGAAGCCGCTGGGTGAGATCATCCGTGGTTTGGGGGTGGAGTTCCATCAGTATGCTGATGATACTCAGCTGTACATCTCCACCCCAGGCCATCCCAATGATGCCCTTGAAGTGATGTTCCAGTGCCTGGAGGCTGTGCGGGTCTGGATGGGGAGAAATAGGCTCCGACTCAACCCTTCCAAGACCGAGTGGCTGTGGCTTCCGGCGTCCCGATATAGCCAGCTGGTGCCATCGCTGGCTTTTGGGGGCGAGTTACTGGCCCCCACGGAGAGGGCTCGCAACTTGGGCGTCCTCCTGGATGCACGGTTGTCTTTAGACGAGCATATGACGGCCGTGGCCAGGGGGGCTTTTTATCAGGTTCGCCTGATTCGCCAGTTGTGTCCCTTTCTGGATTGGGACTCCTTACACATGGTCACTCAGGCACTTGTCACTTCTCGCCTGGACTACTGTAATGCTCTCTACATGGGGCTCCCCTTGAGGAGCACCCGGAGGCTCCAACTGGTGCAGAATGCGGCCGCGCGGGGGATTATGGGAGCGATGGGGTGCTCCCATGTGACACCTCTCTTGCGTGAGCTGCATTGGCTCCCGGTGGTCTTCCGGGTGCGCTTCAAGGTGTTGGTTACCACCTTTAAAGCACTCCATGGCTTAAGGCCTGGGTACTTACAGGACTGCCTTCTGCCACCGATAGCCTCCCACTGGCCAGTACGCTCCCACAGAGAGGGAATCCTCAGGGTGCCGTCGGCCAGGCAATGTCAGCTGGCGACCCCCAGGGGGAGGGCCTTCTCTGTGGCAGCACCTGTCCTTTGGAACAACCTGCCCCCGGAGATACGTAGGATCCCAGATCTCCGTTCTTTTCGCCGTGCCCTTAAAACTTTTTTATTTCATCAAGCTGGGCTGGCTTGACCCCCCCCCCTTAGATATTTTTAATTATTAATTGATTTTAGTTGGGGTGTTTTAAATTTTATATTGGGCCAAAACTTGTTTAATTCTTTTAAAATTAATCTTAAATTTTGTATGTGATGTTTTTATTCTTGGCTGTTCACCGCCCTGAGTCCAGTAGGAGAAGGGCGGTCTAAAAATCTAATAAAATAAATAAATAAATAATAATACTTCATACATATTTCCTGCCATGGGCCCTGGACGTGTTCCAGGAGATCGCACTCGGATAGCTGGTTTCAGGAGACTACTATGGAATACAGGATGTATTCGTTTTAACAGAGGCGGAAGCCTTAACGAGACAGTAACGGGGTTTATGACTTTGGTAATGGTGAAGGGGCCTATATACTTTGCGCCTAACTTCTTACTGGGTATACGCAATTTTATATATTTGGTAGATAGGTATACTTTCTCCCCCACCTTGAAAGGTGGGGTATCCCTCCTCCTCTTATCGGCTTGCTGTTTGTATGCTTTTGCAGCTTTCGTTAGTGCATTTTTAATATGTGGCCAAACCCGGGTTAATTTTTCTGTCCATTCGGCTGGAGTGTGTGGCACTTGTGTCTGTATGTCAAGTTCTGGGATGGCAGGGAATTCTTTCCCTGACACCACCTGAAATGGGGTATATCCTGTGCTCCTATGTACAGTATGGTGTTATTGTAGGCTGATTCAGCAAATGGTAGTAAATCATACCAATCATCCTGTTGGTAGGATACATAAGAGCATAGGTATCTCTCCACCATTGCATTAGTCTGTTCGGCCACCCCATTGGTACTTGGATGAAACGCGGAAGTAAGTCCTTGGTCTGTTCCTATTTGGCGTAGGAACTGTCTCCAGAAGTGGGAAGTAAACTAGGGACCCCTGTCGGATATAATCCGTTTAGGTACACCATGGAGACAATATATGTGCTGAATGAACAGTTTCGCTAAATGCCTGGCAGAAGGCAGGCTTTTACATGGGACGAAATGTGCCTGTTTAGAAAACAGGTCGATGACAGTCCATATTATAGTATGTCCCTTGCTTCTGGGTAACTCAACAATAAAATCCATAGCCACTTCATCCCATGGTCTACATGGATCAGCTACTGACTGTAATAGGCCGAGTGGCTTCCCTGCCAGTGGCTTGGCCGCTGCACAAACCGGACAACCCCGTATATATTTTTCTACTTGGTTCCGCGTTTGCGGCCACCAGAATTGCCGCCGTATTAAATGTAATGTTTTGACGAATCCAAAATGCCCTGCCGTTTTTACATCATGACATATTTTTACATCGTGACATCATGACATTTTTACATTGTGACATACTTTATCCCGTAAAGGGGATGGAATATATAACTTATCCCCTCTCCACGCTAGCCCTCCTCTCTGTGTTACTAATTGGCGATGGGTTGCTAACCAGGGGTCCGTAGGTACTGGCTTTTGTAATTCCGCTATCCAGGGAGATATGCCTGGGGTATATCCCTTACTTGGTTTCCTGTTTGTCGAGGAAACAGCAAGGCTTGTGGTGAGTCGTCCCGCTTACTCTCGTACTGGGGCATATGAGATAGAGCGTCCACCAAATGATTTTTACCTCCTGGTATGGTCTTTAGAGTAAATGTAAAGCGGCGAAAATATTGTGCCCATCTTGCCTGTTTAGGCGATAACCTACAAGGTGTCTGCAGGGCTTCCAAGTTCTTATGATCTGTCCATACTTCGGATTGCACATTGGTGCCTTCTAATAAATGCCTCCAGGTCTGAAGAGCCCTTTTTTTTAAATTTGATTTATATGCCGCCCTTCTCCGGAGACTCAGGGTGGCTTACAATGCCTTAAGCAATAGCCTTCATACTTCTGTATATTTATATTTATATTTGATAGCATATGCTTCCTTTTCCCACACAGTCCAATTCCATTCTGTGGGAGTCAGTTTTCGGGAAGTGTAAGCACATGGGTGCAGTATACCCTGAGCGTCCCATTGTAGGAGGACTCCGCCTACCGCCACCTCACTTGCATCCGCCTGGACCACGAACGGCTTTGTTGTATCAGGATGCCGGAGTATTGGTTCTCTGGCAAATAGAAACTTCAGGGTCTCAAACGCCCTCTGACAGGACTGCGTCCATTCTAATATCTGTTTTGGCCTTTGTTTTCCTACACCCAGATCCCGTGTTCGCAGGAGGTCTGTTAACGGTAATGCTATCTGAGCGAAAGTGGGAATGAGTCTCCTATAAAAATTTGCAAACCCGAGGAAGCTCTGCAACTGCCTTCGGGTCTTTGGAGCTTGCCACTCCAACACTGTTTTAACGTTGTTAGGGTCCATTTTTATTCCCTCCCCTGTAATCCTGAACCCCAGATAGTCAATCTCTGTTTTATGAAACTCACATTTTGAAAGTTTCATGAATAACTGAGCATTCAATAGTTTTGTAAGAACATGTCTAACGAGTTGGACGTATTCTTCCATGGTGGTGGAGTATATCAGAATATCATCTAGATATACTAGGACTCCCCGATACAGATGGTCATATAGCACGCTGTTGATAAGTTGCATAAATACCGCGGGAGCCCCCTGCAGCCCAAACGGCATGACTTGGAACTTATAGCTACCAAGAGGGCAGTTAAATGTGGTCTTCCACTCATCTCCTTCATGAATATGGACTTTGTAATATGCTTCTCGTAGGTCGAGCTTGGTGAAGATCTTACAGGTTGCTAGGGTGGAGAGCAGGTCTGTCATAAGGGGCAACGGATACAGTGGTTCCACACATATTGCATTCAAACCCCGAAAATCAACACATAAATGAAGGCCACCATCTTTCTTTTCTTTGAACAGTACCGGTGCTGCCATATGGGATCGGCTGGGTTTTATGAAGCCTCTGGCCAAATTGCTATCGATATATCGCTGTAGTTCCTCCAGTTCCTGGGGAGTCATCACATACATACGAGGCTTGGGTAACCAAAGACCTGGCTTCAGTTCTATTACACAGTCGGTGGGGCGGGAGAGATTCACATTCCTTTTCACTGAAAACTCGCCTCAGATACCAGTATATCTTTGGGACCCCTTCCAGTAAGGATGACGATATCTCCCTCCCCCCAGCTCCCATATCAGGACCATCCTCTGGGGGTGTAGGACCCATTACCATTCTCAGTTTGCGGTAACCCCCCTCCCACCAAATGGTGGCCTTCCACTTGTCCAACCATGATAGCCCCAGAATAACAGGTTCTATCATTGTCTCCACTACCACAAACCGCACTAACTCCCAATGTTGTCCAATTTCAAGCCTCACCAGTTCTGTCGTATGTGTAGCAGGCTGTCCACCCAGGGTTGAGCCGTCCATTTGTTCAAATTTAATGGGAGTCTGCAGAGCTATGATACGGAGACCCAGACTTTCCGCCACTGATTTCCATAATAGATTTCCATAATAGACATCGTGTGCACCCAGTATCAATCAAAGCCACCATACCCATTTGTGGATGTTTCAATGCTACCTGGACTATGAATGGACGTATAGGGGCACATACCATGGGGTCCCGGGGATCCGTCTCGTCTTCGGTAACCTCCGACTCTTCTGGCACTCGAGCAATTCCCGGGCAACTATGGCTTTCTTCACGTCTACCAAGGCTGTTATCTGTTGTTTGAGTTGCAATGCGGGAGCGTTCCGATGCCAATTGTGATCGTGGTTTGGTTCTCTCCCCAGCAACTGATGGTCGGGGTGTCGATACCCGGAGTGGTGGCATCGGACATTCTATAGCTCTATGGCCTTCCTGGTCACATCGGTAACATCAAAGTGGACATCTTGGAGGAGCATCAGCCCTAGTTCCTATAGACATGTTTGGTCTCACTACTCCTTGGCCCATTTGCGGTCCCTCCAACAGTTTATGTGGTTGGCCCAGTCCCTCGCCTTGTGTACGAAACTCCTTTAAGCCAATATCTAGCTCTACAGCCACTTTATACCACTCCACTATATGAGGACCAAGTCCCCTATAAACACAAGCCTGTCGTAGATCTCTGTCCAGACCCATGTGGAACTGGTGCACAAGTAAACGCTCAGGCCACCCCCTCAGTCGTCCTGCCAGTTTCCGAAAGTCCTGGACGTATTCTTTAGCTGCCCTACCCCTTTGCCGCAATGAGACCAGATCACCTTCAACAACTGCTTGTGTACTAGCATCGTCCTCGAACCTACACCTCAAAGCTTCCAGAAAACAACCCAAATCCGCAAGCTCCCGGGCGTGCAGGTTGTGTAACCCAGCTACCCAGTCAGCCACATCTCCAGTTAAGGCCATGGTAACAGCCACCACTCTCGCCCATGGAGAGGGATAGAACTGTCCATAGGTATCCATGTAACTGATTACTTGGCTCAAAAAGAGAGCCACGCGTTCTGGATTGCCATCAAACGTAGCCTGCAATGGAGGGGGGCCCCAGGGGATTTGCTGTGGCCACAGGCCAGGCAACCAAATGGGCCCTGGATCCCTACCCCTTGCGGAGCTTTCGCCTCCCTGATGGCTCCTCCGTGCCTCTGTCTGTGGATGCCTGGCAGCCGGCTCACTTTCCCTGTCCTGTGGGACCCTCCCGTGGGGTTGGGCTCCTCTCTGCGTGCCCAACGTGGTTATCATCTTGGGGTTGGTGGGCTCCTCCCCCCTCACCCGATACCGCTCCTTCTCCACCCGAAATTTGGGACTGGCCAGCCTGAACCTGCTATCAGACGTTCCTACCGATGGCGGGCCACCCCCTCCTTGCCAGGTAGCCGACGAGACCAACCCTGGGGCCCATGGCTGCCAGGAGGGAGCGTCCCTAAAGCTGGCCTCCCCGAACCTCTCCCTCAACAAGTCCATAGTGGTCACTCCCGGTCCAGTAGAGTAACTCCACTCTCCCTCTTCCTCATCAGTCCATTGATGTTCTCTCCAGCCTTGGTATTGCGGGCCTGAGGGGGGAGGGGTCAGCGCCCGAAACCCCAGTTTGCCCCAAAGAGCCGAACTATGCCACAAATGTCCTGAAGAGGGCTGGGTATTCTCTGCAACCGTACTACCCTGGCTCCCTTGTTTCTCCTCTGGTTGCACTGTTTTCTGTTTGGGGCGTACCACCAGCTGTTCACATTCCCCCTGCTCTTCTTTTCCATCCTTCGTACCTTCAGGCACTTCCAAATCCAGCACAGCAATCCCCTCTTCCATCCCTTCTGCCATCACCCCTTCAGTTCAGCTTACTAAAGTCTTGAGGATGAAAGATCTCCGACTTCCTCTCAGCCCCTCTGGAGCCGCCGGTGCTTCGCCAGGCGTGAAGGAACACACACACACATATGCACCCACGATAGAAGCTGCGGTTCAAAACCTGGTTTAATGAAAGCGACTACAGCGACGAACAGTAGGCACTGAGCTACGTAGCAAAATTAAAGTCGGAGACGCCCAAGCTTCCCACCCGGTTGGTTTTATAGGGCCTCATTAACTCATTAACCTCATTACCTGTCCCCAGGCAATCTCTCTCAGCTATTACACTCGGATCTGCCGCTTGGTTTTCCCTTCGTTTGCCGTTAGTCGCAGCCCCTTGACGTCAGTCTCCTTTTCACTCTCAATCCCTCAGATGTATGTCCCCCCCCTTTTCTTGTGTCCCGTCCATCATCCACTATCAGTGTGGATGTTGTCCTAACGCAACACCCCCCTCCACCGTGATCCATTGCTGGAGTTTGTTCAGATGTTCTGGATCCTCCGACGGTATTCCCCCCCCCAATGGTCTTCCATGCTGTTAAGGTGTGTGTGGTGTCGAGGGTTATTTGACTCTCGACATAATCTGCATATCTGAGGTTGTTGATATTTCTCCCGGCAATCTTAATTCCAACTTTTGATTTATCTAGCCCCACCTTTCTCATGATGTGCTCTGCATATAAGTTAAATAGGCATGGCGACAGTATACAGCCTTGCCGGACTCTTTTCCCAATTTTGAACCAATCAGTGGATCCATGTCCAGTTCTCACTGTTGCTTCTTGACCCACATATAGGTTTCTCAAGAGACAAATAAGATGGTATGATACTCCCATCTCTTTAAGAACTTGCCACAATTTGTTGCGATCCACACAATCAAAGGCTTTAGCATAGTCAATGAAGCAGAAGTAGATATTTTTCTGGAACTCCCTAGCTTTTTCCATGATCCAGCCTATGTTGGCAATTTGATCTCTAGTTCCTCTGCCTCTTCGAAATCCTGCCTGTACTTCTGGTAGTTCTCGATCCACATACTGCTGGAGCCTAGCTTGTAGGATTTTAAGCATAACCTTACTAGCATGTGAAATGAGTGCAATGGTGCGATAGTTTGAACATTTTTTGGCATTGCCTTTCTTTGGAATTGGAATGTAAACTGACCTTTTCCAATCCTGTGGCCACTGTTGAGTTTTCCAAATTGGCTGGCAAATTGAGTGTAGCACTTTTACTGCATTGTCGTTTAAGATTTTGAATAGCTCAGCTGGAATACTGTCTCCTCCACTATCTTTGTTGTTGCTCAGATTTCCTAAATCCCTTTTGACTTCACATTCCAGGATGTCTGGCTCGAGGTCAGTGATCACCCCATCGTGGTTATCAGGGATGTTAAGCTCATTCTTGTATAGTTCTTCTGTGTAATTTTGCCACCTCTTCTTAATCTCTTCTGCCTCTGTTAGGTCTCTGCCATTCTCCTGTGCGCTGCTTACAGAGTCCAAGCAATGGGTGATAACCTTGTCTGATTGGCCAGAGACTGAGTTGTAATTTATTTAGTCATGCCTCCTCCTTCCTGTTTAGCTCCAGTTTGTTAACTCAGTCGGCCTAGAGAGACTTATTCTGATTATCCTCCATTGCTTGGACTTTCTTCTACAATGCACAGAAGAGGATTATATTTGAAAAGGCTTCAGTTCTGCTGGGAAGCGGTTTCTGGCACCGTGCCCAGCCGAGCACTGCTCAGTTGAGTCACGGGGCTCAGCAGTGGCGATTTTTATTGCAGAGAGGCCTGCGCAGCACGTGGAGCCTTCAAACCCTTCCCCGTTCGTTCCAGAGGCTGGCTTGTAAGTTTTTGGTGTCGGATTAACGCGGAGAGAGCCGTGGTGCCGTCTCTGCGCTCCTTTATTTGGGCAAGGATCCGTGGTGTCGGATTCCAGCTCCCTGGGCAGGCTGCGGTAGTTTTTTTGCGCTTAAAAGCCTTGGTGTAGGCTTTGCGCCATTTTAATTCCCCCCCCACACCGCAGCCTTTATTCTAATCTGCTTTCAAGGCATGGTGTCAGTTTGGCATGCCTGAAGCCCCAAACTGCCCTCCATACTGGTGTTTTCGTACACCAGGGAGGTGATTTCAAAAGCAATTGGCAGCGATTAATAGAGATAATTTAACGAGGGGTTTTGTTGCTGTTTCACAGTTACCTTGTGTTTCTCAAAATGGCATCTTGCAGTAGATCTTCTCACGCCTCTGCCTCTTCTTCTCTCAGGCATCATGCCTCAGAGGCTCCAGACCCAAGAAAGGGGAGATCTAGGTCCAAAGGGCCCTCTACCAGATCCCAGCCCTCTGTACATGCCTCCTCCTCAACTGCATCTGACAAAGATGCCATGAGGCGACAACGTGCATTAGAAAAGCAATTCGATAAGGCCCCAAAAAGGGCAGAGGCTGACAAGGTCCCTTCTACACCTGCCTGCAGTAGGGAAGCATCTGATTCCTTAAACAAGGAAATTTTGATTCAGGAATCCCAGCCAAGTCAGTTTGGTTGGTCTCCTACTGCTTCCACTACCAGACAGGAAATTCAGGCAGCAGACATGGATGTCCCTTTGGGGATAGCCAACCCTGAGCCAGGACCCTCTCATCACCACAGGGGTTCCCGTGCCTCTGCTACTTGCATGCCCACTGCAGCGGGGCTCTGCCCGGAGGAAGACCAAGGCACTGCACTGTCACAAGACCTGTGCGATATGATTGCTCAAACTATTACAAAGGGCATTGATGCTGCCCTTATGCAAAGGGGTTTCCTAGCTCCGCTGCCAGCAATAGACCAGAATCCAAGGGCCATTCCACCAGTGGGTCATTCTGACAGAGAGTACATTCTAGACCCTCATTCTCCTTCACCTTCGCAGCAAAGTGACATGTCACTTATGGGCGAAGAAGAGGATGTGACAGATCGTAATTTTTCCAAGGATGAAAGTATCATCCTTTTTTTTTTTTTTTTATTGCAAAAGTTTTACAATTACATTTTCACCCCTTTTTCCCCCCCCCCTCGACCCGCCCCAAGCTTCCCAACCTCCCTAACCCACCCTAACCCACCCCTCCCCCAAGACTTCCTCACAATATAATCATGTCAAATAAAAGGAAAAACCCTCCTTTGTATATAAAACTTGAACCCCGCCCTCCCCTTACAAATTTTCATCTTCATTACATTAACCTATTTCTATCTTAATATAGCAGTTTCAAATAAATTTTCATCCTGATTACCTTGAAGATATTTCTATCTTAATATAGCAGTTTCAAATAAATTTTCATCCTGATTACCTTAAAAATATTTCTATCTTAATATAACATTTTCAAATAAATTTTCATCCTCGACCTTAAAATATTTCTATCTTAATATAACATTTTCAAATAAAAGCTATTTGGTACTTCCTAGTTTGATATTTGTTCTGAACATAATCTATCCACTTCTTCCATTCCCATTCATAAGTCTCTTGAGAACAATCTTTTAAATATGCTGAAATCTTCGCCATCTCCGCAAAACTGGCCATCTTCAAAATCCATTCCTCAATCGAAGGCAGCGCTTCATTTTTCCAGTATTTACCTATCAACAATCTTGCTGCAGTTATCATGTACAATATCATTTTTGTTTCCCCCAATGTAAAACCCTTAACTATACCCAATAAAAACAGTTGTGGAGAAAATTGAATCTTTCTCTTCAAAACATTCTGCATGACCCACCAAATTTTTATCCAAAAAGCCTTAACTTTCTTACAGGTCCACCAAACATGATAATATGTAGCATCTAAGCAATCGCATCTCCAACATTTAGGCTGGGCACTAGGGTACATACACGACAATTTTTTTGGATCTAAATGCCATCTATAAAACATTTTGTAGAAATTTTCCCGCAGATTCTGCGACTGTGTAAATTTAACATTCTGAACCCAAATTTTTTCCCATGTTTCCAACATCACTGGTTCCTCAAAATTTTGTGCCCACTTAACCATACAGTCTTTAACTAGTTCAGTTTCTGAATCCCTTTCTAACAAAACATTATAAAGTCTTTTAATATGCATTGGGCCTTTCTCTTTTATATGTCTAACTAATTCTTCCTCATACATCATAATACCAGTTTTTTGGTCCTCTTTCCATCTCAATTGCAATTGATTATATTGTAACCAAGTTAAATTAATCCCTTCAGCCAACAATGTCTGTAATGTCTTCAGCTGCCATCTGCCCGCATCTGCAAAAAGAACCTCTTTATATAAAAACCCCCCGAGTGACATTATATTTGTATTCCACAAGGTATGACCAAGATCCAGCCATAGCGGTATTTTGTAATTCCAGTTGTTTCGGTGCTTCTTCCAAACTCTCAGCAAAGAATCTCTAAGTATATGGCTTTTAAATACTTTATCCACTTTGCTATCATAAAATAAGTAAGCGTGCCATCCAAATTCCAAATCAAAACTTTCTGCATTCAATATTCCAGTCTTTTTTCCTCCAAACCAATCACTTACTAAAGTCAAAGCTGTTGCATCATAATATAATTGTAGGTTTGGAAGTTTGAGACCTCCCCTTTCTGGGATGTCTTGCATAATTTTCATTTTTACTCTTGGTTTTTTCTCATTCCAAACAAATTTGTTGATACCAGTTTGCCATGCTTTTAGTTGTTTATCATTTTTGAGCACCGGAATCATTTGAAACAAAAAAAGAAATCTTGGCAAAATGTTCATCTTAACTGCTGCTATTCTTCCAAGTAAAGACAGCTGCAGTTTTTTCCAAATCTCCATATCTTTTTGCACCTCTCGCCACAACGCCTCATAGTTATTTTGAAACAATTTCATATTTGATTCTGCAACCTGAACTCCTAGATATTTTACCTTTGGTACAATCTCAAAACCTGCCCTTCTTTCTAACTCCAGTTTACGATCTTGTGTCATATTTTTAACCACCATCTTAGTTCTTCTCTGATTCAATCTGAAACCTGAAACTTTACCAAAGTCTTGTATAATGTCCTTCATCTGGATTATCGATTCCATTGGCTGTGTTAGGGTAACAACCAGATCATCTGCAAATGCCTTTATTCTGTAATCCTCTTGCCTTATCATTATACCTTTCAATGTGTTAGAATCCCTTATTGTATTTAACAAGACTTCTAGTGTTAAAATGAACAACAATGGGGACAATGGACATCCCTGTCTTGTACCTTTTTCAATTTTAAACTCTGTTGTCAGACTTCCATTGATAATAATCTGTGCCTTTTGCTCTTGATAAATTGCTGAGACCGCCTGTATATATTGGTCCCCAAAGTCCATCTTTTTTAATGTCTTTAGTAGAAAATTCCAATCCACTCTATCAAAGGCCTTCTCTGCATCCAGAAAGACCAGCACTGCAGGGATCTGTTTATTCTTCTCAAGATATTCCAATAAATCTATTACTTGCCTTACATTGTCCTTCATGTGCCTACCCTCAATAAATCCCGCTTGGTCATCATGAATCACCTTTTGAATTACTGGCATCAGTCTGTTGGCTAATACTTTTGCATAAATTTTATAATCCGTATTCAAAAGAGATATTGGTCTGTAATTCTCCGGTTTTTTGGGACCTACTTGCTCTTTTGGTATCAAAGAAATATAAGCTGTAGTCCACGATGGAGGTACTTTTCCCCCTTGTTGTATGTTGCAAAATAAGTCTCTGAGTTGTTCCACCATTTCTGCCTGTAAAGTTTTATAATACACTGCTGTCAGACCATCCGTTCCAGGAGCTTTGGCTGTTTTTAATTGTTTTATTGCTGCTATTATCTCCTCCTCTGTTATGGGATAATCCATTCTTTCCTTTTGTTGTTCAGTGATTTTTGTAACTCTTTTATTATCCAAATATTTTTCTATAAGTCCATTCTGCACCTCCTCTCTGGCATATAGTTTAGTGTAATATTGAAGAAAAGCTTCTTTTATTAAATTCTGTTGAAAAACTTCTTTCCCACCAATATCAACACTATCAATAGTCCGTATGCTTTGTTTCTTCCTTAATGTGTAAGCCAACCACCTGCCTGGTTTGTTAGCATTGCAGAATGTATTATGCTTCGCATATTGTAAGTTTGTTGCAACTTGTTCCGCTATAAGCATTTGGAATTGGTCTTTCAGAAGTTTTATAACACTAAGTATTCTTTCATCTGTTGGGTTTTTAATAAGTAACTGTTCTTTATCCTTTATTTCTGCTTCCAATTCAAGTCTTTTCTTTTGTCGAATCCGCTTATGTTTAGAATTCATATATATAAGCACCCCTCTCATATAAGCTTTGCTTGCGTCCCACACAATTTCCATTGGGGTGCCTTTATTCAAGTTCATTTCAAAAAACTCTTTCAGATGCTTTTTAAGTTCTATTATATTTTTCTCATATCTAAACAGGTTTTCATTTAATCTCCAAGAGCGTCTCTCATTCTTACATGTCTCAATTTCTATCCAGACTGGACTGTGATCAGTCAAAGTTCTTGGCAGAATCTTTGTTCTTTTTGTCCTAACAAGTAAGTCATCAGACAACAAAATAAAATCAATCCTGGAGAAGGATCTATGTCTGTCAGAAAAGAAAGTATAGTCCAGTTCTTTTGGGTTATGTACTCTCCAAATATCTTTTAATTCCAGGTCTTCTTTCATATCAAAAAAAGTCTGTGGTAATCTAATTCTTGATTTTGCCAAAGTCTTTTTATCTAATTTAGAGTCAATTACTCCATTCCAGTCTCCCATAATTAAAATAGATCTATAATCCCATTGAAGTATTTTAGTATGCAGCATTTTATAAAAATAGTCCTGTTGTTGATTAGGAGCATAAATTCCTATCAGAAGAATTTGACTATTGGCAGAAAGTAATTCAATTGCTACAAACCTACCATCTTGATCAGCTTCTATAAGTTTGGCTGTTAATTTTTTGTTTACATAAATAACCACACCATTCTTTTTTTGATTAGTTGAGGATATAAAATGTGTTCCTAATTTGGAATTTTTCAAATAGTTTTGATCTTGAACTGTAATATGCGTTTCTTGTAAACAAATTATATCATTATTATGTTGTTTTAAATATGCAAATATTTTCTTCCTTTTTTGTGTTGCATTCAACCCATTCACATTCCAAGATAAACATTTAATCATCCTTATTCTCCTTCTGGAGCGAAGCGCAGAACCTTAGGATGTCATCTGAGATCCTCTGTCCTGCTTTTCCCACAGCTCCAGCCTTGTCTTGACTCTCCTGCTGTAACTTTTCTTTAAGTTCCTTAGCTTTTGCTCGAGTTATACGCTGATCCTTAACTTCAGCCGCCCAAGCCAGCTCCGAGATTGGAGAAGGTTCCAGCAAAGGCTCATCCAAAAAGCCTCCTTCAGCACCCTTCAGCTCTGCTAATTCCTGCTTAGATTGTTGTTCTTTAATCTCCAAAACTGTAGATGTGCGTGGGGATGGAGTTCTTTCTTTAAAGATGTCATTATAAAATTGCTCCGCCTTCTCCACAGTATTCAGACGGTGTTTCTCTCCCTTGTATCTCAAAATTATGCCAGTTGGGGCGTCCCAACGAAATGGGATTTGATTATTCTGCAGTTCTTTAACAAGAAAACCATACTCTTTTCTAGATTTCAACATCTTAGGTGGGAGCTCCTTGTAAACTGTAATCTTGGATCCACTCACTTGCACAGAAGTGAGAAAAGATTTTTGCAAAATGTCATTTCTTATTGCTCTATCTGTAAAATATATGACCACATCTCTAGGCAATTGTCTTTGTCTGGCCACCCATGAGTTGACTCTATAGATTTTATCTATTTTGCAAAAAACCATCTCAGGTTCAACTTTTAAAATCACAGCTAGGGCTTCAGCACAGATCTGTCTCAAATCTTGTCTCTCCTCCTCTCTAATTCCTCGAAGCCTTATAGCAAATTCCATTGCACGAAATTGCATCATAACAATATCATTCTCAACTCTCTGCATCTTGTCATCAACATCAAAAAATTTATGATCATTATTTTTCATCTTAGCATTAACTTCTAATTTAAATTCATCCACTTTTGTCTCAACTTTCATAATAAATCCTGCCAGACCAGACGCCACATCCGTTATTTTTTTGGTCACCATCTTTTGGCTCTGCTGCATTTCCTGCATGATTTCCTGTTGTGACTTTTGAATTTTTTCATCTATTTTATTTATTTTGTCATCCATGTCTTGAAATTTCTCATCCAAAATATTTGAAATGAATGCTTTTAATTCTCCCATATCCAAATCTTTTTTTTGGGCTTGTGACTGCGTATCCTGCTTACGTGGGGGGGATCCCCCCCCTGTTTTGCCTTCCTGCTTTTTTGAAGCCATCCTGCCACGTAAGCTAGCTTTCTTAAAAAGGGAGGGTCCGCCTCTTCTGCCACCTCCACAATACCTTCTAAAAAAGTCCCCCAGAGTTACTCAAAGCAAAGCTATAATGCAGCAAAGACAAGTAAAAGGGAGAGATTTTCCTCTTATTTCTGTTGCAGCCGGAGCAACTCTGTAACAACTTTTTAACTTTGTAGCAAGACAAGATAACTTCACCAATCCACACCCACTAATTCATTTGCTGAGCGCCATATTTTTTCAATCACTTTCACTCATTCCGAGACTTTCACTTCAGTAAAAAAGTTCAGCAAAGGTCTGATACTTGCAGTTCAAAGTTTCAGGGTTCAAGTGGATTGCGGATGTTTATTTGAGTTTTTTCCTCGCTCTTTAAAGGTTTCCTGAGGTCGGCTTGTTCCGCACAGGCAGAAGACGTCCCACGCCGCCCGGAGTTTCAGCAGGTTGTTAGGGAGCCGCGCCTGCTTCCTCCCCAGAAACAGTTCCCTGGGGGGGTTGCAGGGGCTCTACCTGTACCCTGCTGCCTCTTCTTCTACAATCCTAGGGATTTCGAAGATTTCGAGCCGCTTCGCAATCAGGAAGCGGCTCTACAAGCGGCGGGGGTGGCGGTGCCAAAGGAAAGCACCGTCGCCGCCGAAGACGAGGAAACCGGAAGTCGAAAGTATCATCCTTGATAAGCCCGCTGCCATGGGTCTGTTCCGTCATGATCTGTTTAAAAACTTATTGTAAAAGGCAAAGACAACAGCTAATATGGGGGCGCTTATTGGGCAACCTGAGGGCTCTTCAGACCCTCAAGATCCCATGGTTCTTTTTACCGAGCCTGTCACAGAGCAAGAGGCCATTCCATCACCAAAGCTCTTTGTTGTTTTTTTATATTGAAAAGTTTTTATTTTTTTATAAACAAACATACATACAATATATAATCAATCAATCAGTGTATCGTCTGAATACATCTTTTTCCTCTTACTCCTCCAATATTTATCATATCTTAATATTATAATTTCATTTGTTGTAACATTTTCCCCACATATACTTTTATATTTGTACCTTTATTCAACAATTTTATCCCAACCCAACCCTCCCCCCCCTCCCCACCCCACCCCCCGACTTCCCAGAGCAAAAACAGGGTATAACATTTAACAAGCAAAAGCTAAAATATACTAACCTACTACAAGGTTTAAAACTCCCTCACACTCTTTAACTCCTCTTTTACAAATTCATCAACCTTCCTTTTGTAAATTCTCAAAATCAATTGGGTTAAATTCTTTCTTCCTGAATATAAAAGCCTTTTTCTTGGTATATAATCCAGTAACTTTACCAATAATACAAGCATTAACAAACACTGATAAGTTTCATTTTCATCCCTCAAACACCTTTCTTTTTCAACATTGTTCCCTAATAAGATTCTAAATTAAACATTTATCCTCTTTATTCCTTCATAAACCAATTATCAATTTCTAACTATTCAGCATTAAAAATTCTAAATTAAACATTTTAAAACTTTAAACATTTTATCACCTATACCTTTTAAAATAATATAATCTTATATTAAACATTTTAAAAACCTCTTAATGCATCAATAAGACCTTCTTAATTCATTTCTCAAAATATAAATTCCAAAACCTTCAGGAAACTATCCCTTAAATTTTTAATTAACCATTTCTATATTTTTTCCAGTCCTTCTTCCTCAATCAACATTACTCCCTAATAAAGTTCTAAATTGGACATTTATCCTCTTTAATCCTTCATAAAATTGAACATTTTAAAACTTTAAACATTTTATCTCATATACCTTCTTAAAATACTATAATCTTATATTAAACATTTTAAAAATCTCTTAGTACATCAATAAGACATTAAGTCATTTCTCAAAATATAAATTTCAAGCCCTTCAGAAAAATATCCCTCAAATTTTTAATTAGCCATTTTAATACCTCGACACCTCTTAAAAAGCTATCATTTTTACCTCGATAACTCTTAAAAAGCTATCATTTTTATATCCAAAACCAATTGTAATAACACACTATATTATTATCTTAAACTTTAAAAATACAAATTTAATTAAGCTTCTCAACCTATAGCCAAAATCCTCCCCCCCCCAAAAAAAAATTAGTCTTCAATTCTTCCCTTCTTTCTGTATTTTTTCCAGTCCTTTTTCTTCGATAATTCTTTCTTCTTCAGCATTGCTCCTCCTCCTGCTTTTATTTTCGAAAATTTTAAAATTTGGATTTGAGGTTGATGTGTCTTTGAAAGTTTTTGTAAAGTTATTTTCAATAATACTTTCTCCTTCAGCATTGCTCCTCCCCCTGCTTTTATTTTCGAAAATTTTTGGATGTAGATTTGAGACTGATGCATCTTTGAAGATCACTCTCTCCTAAAAGTTATCTCCTTCATTTTGAAACCTCCATTTCGACTCTTCCTGCTTATATAATCAGTCACTTCCTCTCTTAAAAGTTGATTCTGTCTGTAAAACCAAGAATTGTTGCAATAAAGTTTATCAGTCTGCAGGAAAGAGTCTATTTACTGCTTTTCAATTAACTGTGTAGAAACGTCTGCCAAAACTTCTGTTTTCAATGTGGTAACTTCCATTGTGTCTCTGACAGACTCTTTTCCCTGCTCCAAAGACAAGTTAATTTGATTTCCTTCCTCTTTTCCAGCCAGCAAATCATTTTTGTTCTCCAGATTATAATTTTGAAAAGTCCTTTCAATTGATTCCAGTACAGCAGAAGTATAGAAATTTAAAAGTTCTTGTAAAACCTCTACAGTCACAACTTGTGAATTTGCTGGCTCATATAGTAATGATCCTCCATCCTTGATGTCAGCCATATTTCAGTTCCCAGTTTAAGTTTGTTCAGCTATCAGGTCAATAAATCCAATAATTTTCCACTCAATTTAGAGGTATAAAGTAGTTAAGGTCAATACCATAGTCTTTTTCAATTCACTAGCACTTTAAATCTTTTTCTTGCCGCGTAATCCAGTAGCTTTTACAATGTTGCAGCTTTAACGATCACTTTCACTTGTAAGTTTCGTTTTAAACGCCCTTAAGCGCCATCTTTTTTCCTTTTTCTTTTAAACGGAGTTAAAGTTTAATACTTGCATTTTTTGTTCTCCTGATTTGCTCTGCCAGCATCCAGGTTCGAATTTTCTCATAGTCCTTAAAATTGTGCTGCTGGTGTGGTCGCGACCCCTTGTTCTGCTTAAAGCAGAATCGTCCCGGATCCGGAGCACTGAAGGGATTTCAGGGAGCTCTTACCCTGCAAACCCCAGGCTTAAAAAAAAAAGCCTGGGGGTCTAGGGGAGCTCTACCCAGACCCTTCTGCTCTTCTCTCCCCCTTTTTCCCTGGGGGAGAGTTTCGAGCCGCTAGAACAGCTGATTTTCACTGTTCTAGTGGCAAACGGAATCGCAGGGCTGGAGCTCCTAAAGGAGCGTCCATTCGGGGAACACGGAGCCACCGGTACCAAAGCTCTTTGTTAATGTCATACAGCGGCAGTGGAATCAGCCTGGGTCTATCTCTGCCCCTAGTGGCATGGATTGGAAAATGTACATGGTGGAACAAGAACTTGAGGAGCTCCTCAAACTTCCAACCGTGGATGTTCCAATTGCCAGCTTGGCTTCATCTAACATCCTTTCTTCAAACTCAGCTGAGGGCCTGAAAACTGAGGACCGAAGGGCAGAGATCGCTGCTCGTAAGACCCACCAAGCAGCTGCTTGGGTCATTCGTTCTGCCACAGCGGCGTCCTTTTTCTCTAGGACATCCCTAATATGGCTTCGTCAAATGCAGTCCCAGGCGTCCCCTGAAGACACCCACTTGCATCAGGACATAAATAAGCTAATTGCTGCCACAGAATATTCAGCAGATGCAACCCTCAATTCAGCAAAGTTTGCTTCATGAGCCTTAGAGTCCAATGTCACCTCCAGACGCCTATTATGGCTGAGGCACTGGCAGGCTGACATGAAAACAAAATGGCGGTTAGCAGCAGCTCCATTCAAGGGCGGCTCTCTCTTCGGGGAAGCCTTAGACCCTGTTTTGGTAGAGGGTAAGGATAAGAGGAAGGTTCTTCCCCACGTCTACAAGTGAGCAGACAGACGAACAGGTTTTCCTTACCGTAGACAGACCTTTCATGTAGCTGATATGGGGTTTCAAAGCCCGGGCTACCAAAGGTCCTTCCTACCAACCGCGGACAGGCTGCAGGACCAACCTTCCTTTCGGGATCACTCCAGACAGCCACAGACCAGACGTCTCTTTCAGGGAGCTGACTACCGACCTTACCGTCGGAACAAATGACTGTCCCGAGAAGTGTCCCATAGGCGGTCGCCTGGGCAGATTCACAACCTGCTGGTGACACACGACCTCCGATGCCTGGACATTACAGACAACAACACTCAGTCTCACCCTAGAGTTCAGTTCAAAACCCCCTTGACCGTTTATCCAATGCTCTGTCTCACGGGATCCCACCAAGAGGTCTCTGATGGAAGCCGAAATCCAGCATCTGCTGGCCATTCAGGCCATAGAGCCTGTACCTCTTCAACACCAGGGATTCGGCTTCTATTCGATACTCTTTTTGGTGCAAAAGAAATCGGGCAGAAGCATAGCCATCCTAGATCTGAAGAAGCTGAATGTACACATCAAGTACAAACGCTTCAAAATGCAATCCCTGCACAGCATTCTGGGTTGCATCAGACAGGGAGATCTCTTGACAACAATAGATCTACGAGAGTGTGAAGGAGGGGTTCTGGGTTCGAATGGACCGCGGCCCGATATGCACACAAATGCACAAAAGCATGCAAGTTGAGAGAGGAGTCTTAAAAAGGTAACTAGTTTAATAATAAAAAACACATAAAAACAAACCTACAAGAAGGCATCAACAGCCTAAAAGATTCTCCTCTTAGCAAAGTCCATTTGCTCTAGTCTTCTTCCCAAACGTGGGAGGTTCTCTGTGTTGTTTGTCAGTCTTCTCCTGCAAGTCTTCTCAGGAGCAAGGCAGTGACTCAGATCTTTGTAATGACTTCAGCTCTGGAGGCTCTCGGCTGTTCTCAGCTGTCTCAGTTCACAGCTGTTCTCTCAGTTTAGAGTTCCATTCTCTGGCGTTGTGGAAGCTCTGCTGCTGTGAGCATTCTGCTGCGTGTGTGAGTGAAGCTAGAGTAAGTTGCAATCCTGCTGCTACTTATATACTGACCAACTGACCATTGGAAAGCACAGGAAACTCAGAGCCAGGAAGCTGTGCTCTGATTGGTTCATTCAAACCATTCAAACTAATCAATCAATTAGTTGCAGCAAAATGCTAAGAGGTTTTTCCTCTGACAATCCCCTTCTCTGCAACAATTGATTACAGAAATACATGTACATACAAGTCATGAGCATATACATTACAGTAGTATGAAATACAATCTTACATAGTCATAGACATCTTATCCAAAAGATATTGGTGTTGATCCCTAGGCAATGGCTTCGTGAGCAAGTCTGCTATTTGTTCCTTTGTCTCGCAAAAAACTGTCCTAACAAAACCTATCCTGGTCAATTGCCTGACATGTTTATACTTGATGTCAATGTGACGTGACCTCTGTCCCACTGCATCAGCCTGCGAGATATTGGCAGCAGCCATGTTGTCCTCATAAATGTCAATAGGATACACTGGTTCTTCTCACAAGTTTATTAGGAGATCATCAAACCATACCAGATCATTTGATGCTTTCGATAAACACATATTCTGCCTCGGCAGTGGAAGTTGCAATTAGCTTCTGTTTACCTGAGTACCAATGGATGGGACTCCCATTCAGGAATTTATTTATTTATTTATTTATTTTACTTCAAATTTATATACCTCCCTTCTCCCTAGGGACTCAGGGCGGTGTACAGCCAAATAAAAACACATAATAAATACATTAAGAACAGATTAAAAGGAAATATCTCAATTTGGCCCAAAATTTAAAAAGACAAACAAATTTAAAATCATTTAAAAAATTTGTTAGGCCAGCCCAGCTTGTTGGAAAAGGTAAGTTTTAAGGGCACGGCGGAAGGCACGGAGGTCTTGGATTCTCCTTATCTCTGGGGGCAGCTGATTCCAGAGGGTGGGAGCCCCCACAGAGAAGGCCCTCCCCCTGGGGGTCACCAGCCTGCATTGCTTGGCTGATGGCACCCCGAGGAGGCCCTCTCTGTGGGAGCGCACGGGTGGATGGGAGGTCGTCGGTGGCAGAAGGCGGCCTCGAAGATAACTAGGTCCTATGCCATGGAGCATTTTAAAGGTGGTAACCAACACCTTGAAGCGCACCCGGAAGACCACTGGGAGCCAGTGCAGCTCGCGCAGGAGCGGTGTTATGCGGGAGCGCCATGCAGCTCCCATAATTACCCGTGCGGCCGCATTCTGGACCAGTTGGAGCCTCCGGGTGCTCCTCAAGGGGAGCCCCATGTAGAGAGCGTTGCAGTAGTCCAGGCGAGAGGTGACAAGGGCATGAGTGACTGTGCGCACGGAATCCCGATCAAGAAAGGGGTGCAACTGGCAGATCAGGCGAACCTGACAAAAGGTCCCCCTGGCAACAGCCGTCAGATGTTCCTCCAAGGACAGCTGTGTATCCAGGAGGACACCCAAATTGCGTGCCCTCTCCACGGGGGCCAAAGACTCGCCCCCGATAGTCAGCGATGGAGTCAGCTGACTATATCGGGATGCCGGGAACCACAGCCACTCAGTCTTGGAAGGGTTGAGCTTGAGCTTGTTCCTCCCCATCCAGATCCGTACAGCCTCCAGGCACTGGGCCATCACTTCAAGGGCATCGCTGGGGTGGCCTGGGGTGGAGATGTACAGCTGGGTGTCATCAGTATACTGGTGGTATCTCACCCCAAAGCCACGGATGATCTCGCCCAGCGGCTTCACATAAATGTTGAACAGAAGGGGCGAGAGGACCGACCCTTGTGGCACTCCACAAATGAGAGGCCTCGAGGTCGACCTCTGCCCCCCTGTCAACACAAACTGTGACCGGTCAGAGAGAAAGGAGGAGAACCACCGTAACACGGTGCCCCCCCATCCCCAACTCTTCCAACCGGTGCAGCATGATACCATGGTCAATGGTATCAAAAGCCGCTGAGAGATCTAATAGGACCAGAACAGAGGAGTAACCCCTGTCCCGAGCCCTCCAGAGATCATCAACCAACGCGACCAATGCCATTTCCGTGCTGTGCCCAGGCCTGAAACCCGACTGGAACGGATCCAGATAGGACGTTTCCTCCAGGAATTGTGGGAACTGTCGTGCAACCACACTCTTAACAACCTTCGCCACGAAGTGAAGGTTGGAGACAGGACGATAATTAGCCAATACTGCCGGGTCCAGGGAGGGCTTCTTGAGGAGAGGCCTCACCACCGCCTCTTTCAAGGCCATGGGGAAGTAACCCTCACTCAACGAAGCGTTGATAATTCCCTGGAGCCAGCCTCATGTGACCTCCCGGGAAGCCAGTACTAACCAGGAGGGACACGGGTCCAGTAAACATGTGGTCGCATTAAGTCTCCCCAAAATCCTGTCCAAGTCATCCGGAGTCACAAAGTCAAACTCTTCCCAGATAACATTCTCAAGACTATTCCTCGCCATCCTGCCCGGATCTACCCAGTCAGAGTCCAAATCCCACTGGATCTGAGCGATTTTGTCATACAGATATCATCCGAAATCCTCAGCCCTGCCCTCCAGAGGGTTCTCCCGCACTCCCGGTTGAAGCAGGGAGCGGGTCACTCTGAACAGGGCCGCCGGACGATTCTCTGATGACGCAATAAGAGCGGAGAAGTAATTGGACTTCGCCGCTTTTATCGCCACTAGGTAGGTCTTAATATGCGACCTTACCAGTGTTCGATCAGATTCGGCGAGACTGGCCCTCCAACCACTCTCCAGGCGTCTTTTCCAGTGCTTCATTTCCCTCAGCTCCTCAGTGAACCAAGGAGCCGCGAGGGATCGGCACCGGGTCAGAGGCCGCAAAGGCACGACTCAATCTAAGGCTCCGCTAGCGGCCTGATCCCAGGCCGCCACTAGGTCCCCGACCGAGTCATGGGCTAGAACCTCAGGAAATGGCCCAAGCTCCATCTGGAATCTATCAGAATCCATCAGGCACCTGGGGCGGACCCATCTTGTAGGCTCTGCCTCCCTGCGGCGGGGTGTAGTGGTTCGAAGATCTAGGCGAAGGAGCGAGTGGTCAGACCATGACAAGGGTTCCATGTCTATATCCCCTATAACAAGGCCACTCAACCACTGGCCAGAGACAAAAATCAGGTCCAGAGTGTGACCCCCCCCCGTGGGTGGGGCCATAAACTAACTGGGTCAGGTCCATGGCCGTCATGGAAGCCATGAACTCCTGGGCCATCTCAGACGTCTCACCAACGGATGGCAGGTTGAAATCACCCATGACCATAAGCCTGGGTGTGTCAACTGCCACCATGGCTATCATGTCGAGTAGCTCGGGCAGGGCCGTTGCCACGCGGCAGGGAGCCAGGTACGTGAGCAATAGGCCCATCTGAACCCCATGACCCCATCTCACAAAGAGGGTTTCACATCCGGCCATCTGTGGCACAGTGGTTTCCCTCAGACCAAGACCTTCTTTAATAATAACCGCCACCCCCCCGCCCCTCCCCTGGGCCCTCGGCTGATGAAGCGCTCTGAAGCCCGGTGGGCATATATCAACCAGGGGGACCCCTCCCTCCGGGCCCAACTAAGTCTCAGTAATAGCTGCCAGGTCCGCTCCCCCCTCCTGTATAAGATCATGGATGAGGGGGGCCTTATTAACCACGGACCTGGCATTGCATAACATCAGCCGGAGGCCCAGGTCCTGAGTATCTAAGCCACCTAGTATCCGAGTGGAGTCTTGGGGACTGGAGCGCGCAATTGCTCTCAAACAGCGGGTGCGCGCCCCCAGCACATGATATGGTTCCCTACTCCCGCCATATCTGCCCCTCCCATTCACCGTGTTGATGGAAAATTCGTCCACCGGATAGTCCTCCAGCCCCTCCCCAATCCCTCGACTTGCACCCTCCAAGCCGTCCCCCTGTGCCGGGCTCGGCTCTGACCTTAGTGGGTTCGTCCCCCCAAACCCCTTGGTCTTCCTCCCGGTTCCCCTTAAAAAATCATTATTCCCATCCCTTCTCCCAGATCCCCTTAAAAATTTCATTAAAAATTTACGTAGAAAACCCCTCAACCCCCTCTTCGCTGCATGCCATCTCTCGGGGTTCCAAAGCCCGTCATCGAGATAGGCCCTCGATAACATGGAGGGCCAGGCCTGCGAGAGGGAGGAGTCTCACAGCGCAAGAAGGTCGGCTTTTTGGAGCATCAACCAAACCAAGGACGGGAGAGGAAGGCCTGTCCAGGAGTCTATCATAGTCCAAAGGGATGACTGAGCATAAAGGTCACAAAATATCCATTTGTAGGGCTGGACTCACTGTCCTCTCACGACAGGGAGGAGGTCCAAAGTTCTTTTTTCTCCAACAGAGGCTAACAACCAGCCATTCTCTCACAACGGCTGGTCCCGTTACAGATGGTTATCGGGACTGATGTTATGTCTTCTCTGTTGGGATATAAAATCCCTCAGCTCCCTCATAATGGTGTTGTCTTTCCTACCAGCGAGGGCGTGAATAGAAACATGGTAAGGGGTCCAAAGTGTAGCGGTTCGTAAACCCCTCCCCTCATAAAAGGAGGGGGAGGGAAGGTGGGGGAAGGAGGAGGGGGAACAGTATCCCCAGAGGAGGGTATCATCTCCTCCTCTGCCAATTACTAAGTCCAGGCCTCCTCTCCTCAGCTTCTTCTCTTCACCCTCAGCAACAACCACCATTGCGGTGTCCTGCAACAGACGCCACCAACGGCGCCCATGCCGCCCCCCCCAGCACCATAACTGATGCATCAATGGGGGGGGGACAACCAACGCCACCAGCTAGCCTCCGCCACCAGCACCGCCCTGTCTGTTGCTTCGAGTGCGAGGGAGGGGGGAGGAAGGGGGGGCATCGCCCCGCGGCTACTCGCACTACCGCTGGAGTCGCCATCCCCCTCCAACCCCTCATCTTTGATGGAGATAAGGACCGCAGCCAGATGATTCCTTGCGGCCAAACCAAGCTGTCACCGCCACCTCCGCCATTGCCTTCTTGGCGTTCCATGATATTTTTCAGCGCCGCCATCGCCGCCATGTCCTCGCGGCGCTCCAAGGCGCTCCAAGGCAATTCTGCAGCGCCCGGGGTGTTTCCACAGCGCCGCCACCGCCATTACCTCTGCGGGCGTTCCACAGCGTTCCGCAGCGTCCTCAGCGCCTCCAAGGCCTCTTCTGAGGCGCTGGCCCCTCACTGGCCCCCTCGCTCCAACCACGATGTCGCAGGGGGAACAAAGTCCTCCCCCGGGTTGGGCAGGGGCTCTCCTCGCTGGGGCTCGGGGTCGCAGATGGATTTAGCGACCCTACACCCCCCAAAAAGGCCAAACAGCCCCCATCGTCGGACCGGGAGCTAACCCGACACCACCATCTTTGAACATGCGCCATCTTCGAACATAACCTGAAGTACTCTTTCTGGACTTAATATCCCCTGCCCAATCAGCATCTGCATAACAGCATAAATTTGGTTTATCTGATATATCTGGCTCCAATAAAAGTGAATGTTTAGCAGTGTTCTTTAAATACCTTAAAACTCTTTTGATTCCACTCCAATGGTATTGAGTGGGATTCTCAGAATGCCTGGACAGAACGTTTACGGTCAGACTGATATCTGGCCTAGTCCAGCTTGCAATATACAGCAATGATCCTATCACCGACTTATAAAGTGTCTTTTGCTCAAAAGGTTCACTTTCAGCATACATATTCTTAAGGAAATCTGTCCGCATGGGTGTGTCATAAGGTTTGGCCTCTGTCATATTGCATCTTTCTACCAATTCTATAATCTTGTCCTGTTGGGAGAGTTCATACCTCTTCTCTGTTTTTACGAATTGGACTCCTAGGAACTTATCGATTCGACCCAGAGGCTTTAGGGCAAAATTCTTGCTTAACTCCTTGGAAAACAACTTACATCCATCCTCAGACTTGCAGACATACAAAATATCATCCACATAAACCAGGACTGTTTCTTTAATACCCTGGTTATTTATAATGAACACACATTTGTCAGCTGATGAGATTGTAAAACCCATCTGTTTTAAACTACTGGTAAGGCATTCGTACCACCTTCTGCCAGATTGTTTAAAACCATAGAGGCTTTTGTTTAAAAGCCAAATATCATTTCCCTGGTGATCTATACCTTGAGGAGCCTTAACATATATTTTCTTATCTAGCTTGGCGTGTAAGTGTGCTGTTTGTACGTCAAATTGATACACACTCTCTCCTTGTATGGCAGCTATAGTGAGTGCAGTCTTCACACTTTCATGCCGCACTGTAGGTGAGAAGGTATCAACATAATCGTCAGGGAATCTTTGTGAGAAACCCTGTGCAACCAGCCTCGCCTTGTAAATAAACCTCCCATCTTCAATGGGTTTTTTCTTAAAGACCCATCTTGTGCCAATTACCTTTTTATTCATTGGTAACGCTGTTGGGGTGAATACCTCTAGTTTTTTCAAACTCTGCAATTCGGTATCCATCGCAGCACGCCAATTCTGTTGTTCTTTATCAGATAACATTAAAATATCTTCATACCTTTGGGGTATGACCGAAACCTGGTCAACGGAAGTGGCAAAACCTCCATACCTTTTTGGCTTCTTCCCCTTAGTGGATCGAACTGGCCTTTAACTGGTTCTTCATCCACTTCAGTATTATCTGATAAGATTGTCCTCCTCACCATCACCATCCTTTACCTTTAAGGTGGGATGCCC
This sequence comes from Arizona elegans, assembly GCA_022577455.1. NCBI lineage: Eukaryota > Metazoa > Chordata > Lepidosauria > Squamata > Colubridae > Arizona > Arizona elegans. Next base: position 20,328,307 of record JAKOOJ010000010.1, read on the forward strand.
TTGTTTCCATGCTGTCTCCATCTTCCACTTTAAAATTCCCTTCAAAGGTTGGGGGGGGGGGTTGTACTATCCTCCTCATCTCCAAAACCAGAGGTGTCACTATCAGTAGATAGGCCTTCAGACACTTTTTCTGTGTTTTTATTTTTACTACGAGGGGGATCTTGAGTCAGGATCTCATTTGCGTGGATCCTACTCCAATTAGTGCCTTCATAAAAGTTGGCTGACCTAAATATTACAATTCTGCCATTTGAGTCCATGAACCTAAAAGCCTTAGAACCTGTCTCATAACCCATAAACCTCAGTTTGGTTGAGACTTTATCCCCCTTCTTTCTAAGCTCTTTTGGGATGTGGACATCAGCCATTACTTCAAATACGTGAAGATGCGCCAATTTTGGCTTATGGCCATACACTATCTCATATGGGGTCTTTTGTACCATACTGGACCATACCCGGTTGAGCGTATAATTTGCATACGAAACAGCTTCCGCCCAATATGAAAAGCTTAAATCAGCATCCTCAAGTGCATACCTTACCATTGTCTGCAGCATTCCACTCCATTGTTCAGCAATCCCATTCTGAAATGGCAAACGTATTATGCCTTTCCTTTTTAACCAATCAGAACTGCGCTGAATTAAATTCAGTTCCTCTCTCAGTCAAAATCTTTTGAATATTGATCTTATGCTGATTCTCCACTAGGCGGCAGAAACTTAAACTTAGACAATGTCTGATCCTTAGATTTAATAGGGTAAACAAATCCAAACGTACTATGGTCATCCACAATTGTCAGAAAGTAACGATTCCCACTAAAAGAAGCTTTCAGGGGACCCACCAGATCCATATGTACCAACTGGAATATGTGTTCGGAATATCTCAGGGATTTCTTGGGTGCAGGACTTGTTTTTGACTTCGCGATCCTGAAAATAGAACAGTCCAGAAAAACGTTACAATCTTTAACCCTAGTTCCATTTGAACATTCAGATACCTTTTGCACTACTGAGAAGCTTACATGACCCAATCTACGATGCATGAGATGAGCACATTCATCATGTAATGGCTTGCCAATGGAGATTGCTTTGGCGTTCTCAGGCTCACTCCTTCCCCGTTTTAAGTTAAAACTTACAGACTTCTTACTGCTTAAAACATTTTTATAATTACCTTTAAAATTCCCCTTCTCTTGTCATCATCTGAATCAAATTGAGATTCATCATCATCACTATCAAAAGTGGTAACCTGGTTTGTAACATCAGATTCCTCAGCCTTTGAAATGGGAGAATAATAGGGCAAACCGCTGATTTTCAACACTTCCCCAACCACATGCTTATTATTGGTAACCACAGCAGTTCCCTCTGTGAACAATATCTCTATCTTAGAGTTTTCACTTATCTTCACAGTGCTGAGTAAATTATGATCAATGTCAGGTACATATAAAACATCATCAACTTCCCCAAGCCCAGGAATAAAAACCTTACCAATGCCAGTAACTCTTACCCTTTTACCATTTGCAACCTTAACCATGGATTTATATCCCCTCAATTCAGTAAACAGCCTTTGATTATTCACAATGTTTGCTAGCGCCACTATCCAGCAACCATAGTTTTGCACGTTGATTCCTTGAGAGATCCAATTCAGATGTCTCAACCACAGTAACAAAGTTGTCAGCAAAACCAAATCTGTCCTTTTTAGTATCTTTCTTCGACCATCTACCCCTTCTCTGATTAGAAGTATTACCTTGTGGCTTCCATTGTGGGGTGGGTGATCTTTTCCTATACCGACCACCAGAGGGCACCCTTTGGCATGCTCTAACATTACTGTGACGAAATGGGGTTGAGGGGTACCCCGGACTGTGAACCAGCTCATGAGTAAACACACTGAGACTGAAATAATTCTGACAGAGGCGTCTCGTGTGAAAATATAATTTACTTTAAAACATTTAAAAAGCACTAAGTCTTTAAGAAAACACATTAAAAACAAAGTCTTGTCTGGGTATGTGCGGCAAGGCTATCTCCCTAGATCCCTCTCCACAATACCGAAAACAGTTCACAAAGAATAAGGCTATACATCATCAAGACAATCATAACGAGGGCAGCACGAGCCTCACAGCTGAAAGTCACCTGAAGTAAAAACAGTTCAAACAGCAAACATTGTTTGAAGCTTGTGGGAGGAAGAAGGTCCAGCAACAGCAGTCCCGATGATAGCTTGCATGCTACAAAACAGCAAAAGGCAAGCATCCGTGGGAGTCTCTCTGTAACGACGTCTGGAGTCCTTATCTGCATTCTTCTCCCATCTGCGGCATTGCACCAAGCTTCCTGCAGGACCTGTGCATTTAGGCCTAGAAGACTAGGCCCAAGTAGCAAGCAAAAGGTCCTTGCTTATGTAAGGAGTCAACCTGCAATTATCCAGGGCGGGGAAGGCTTGCAGGTAATTGGCAACAGTAGATGGCTTGATTAAAACCATACTGTTTGTGAGTAGGCAGATAGCCACAGCAATCCTGGAAACACTCGTGACAATTACGCAGGCAATCCCTTTTGTAATGACACTTAGACCCACAATTAAAACATTCTCCAACAATATAAACCTTTTCGGGGCTTTTTGACCTTCTCATTTGCCTATCTTTCCCATGGAAAGTTGCCCTATCTTTCCTCAAATTGTCTTCAGCAATTAATTTACCAGACAGAACTTCCAGGGACATATTTTCAGGACTACTGTTATCTAGTCGGGACACGAAATTATCCCAACTAGGATCCAAGGAGTTAATTATGACACTAATCAAACTCTGTTCATCTACATACTGTCCCCTTAAAATTAACTCCTCCCTCATTCTATTAAGTTCACAAAGGTGTTCATTCATATCAATACCTGGTTTCAATTTCGCAGAGTGAAATTCCCTGGAAATTCTGCTTGTTGCATTTTAATTCTTGCAACAAAACAATTTAAACAATTTTTGCCAAACCTCACATATAGTTAAACCATGTGGAATACTGGGATACAAAGCAGGGTCAATGGCTGATAGCAAAACACAAAATGCTTTGTGATGCAAAAGATCAGTTTCCATAGTCTAGGGTTTTGAGGGAGGCTCCAACAATAGCGATAACACATTTTCCCTCATTAAAATTACCTGTACATTTTTAGACCATCCCTCTAAATTCTTTCCACTAATGTGTAAGGTTTCAAAACCAGATGGGAAAATATTTGCATTTATAGGCGTAAAATTGGAAAATTGCTGCCCCCCATGATGCTGCAAATTTTTAAACTGACAATAGGGCATAGGGATCACAGCAGTCGGCTTAAAAACTGCCGATTGGTCATTCAATAACAACCCTCCTTCGATGGGGGGTGGGGGGTGTCGGATTTTCAGGCTGCATGGGCTCAGAGTTCATCCGTGCCTGTGATGCAGGATACAAAGACCTCCTCGGCTGTCCCTCCATAGAAAACCTTGAGCGTGGAACCTCAACCTCCTGGAACCTCAACCTCAGTTGGTATAGTCCCAGAGATAGCTCCAGAAACTGGGGGCGCCGTGGAAAAGCCCGTCCCATTTACAACAGATGAGGGGCGGGTTGGAGACATCAAGGATGTACTAATACTGGCTGCTGCTGCACGTTGAGCCAGGAACAACTGAAAATCACTTCCAACCAATGCAGTTAATGTTTCAATTGCCCTAGCAACCTCAGTTTCGGGAGGTGAGTTTCTTACATTCAAAGTTGTAGCCACCATAACCGTATTGGTCGCCTGTGTAGTAGCTTGCCCAGGCAGCATCGGTGGCATTTCAGATGCAACCGGAACTAACAATGCTGCAGTCAAAGGTGGAATAAAACTTCTAGCTGGCTGATTTAAAACAATTTGGGCAGTAGGTGGCGCTATAACATTTGGCAGGGAATTTAAAAGAGGCAGTCCTTTGTTTCCTGCCTTAGGTCTACAGCTGGCAAGGGGGGCTACAGGGGAACTTTGAAAATCCCTTACCAGCCTGGCATTTTCCTGAGTTTCAACCCTGTCTTGTGCCATTATCGGCGCAGTTGCTGCATGCATTAAAACGCTGAGGGCAGCAACTGGATTCTCACATGTCGTGGGGAGACCAAGGGTTCGAAGTATTATTGACCTCATCTCAACCCCATAACAATCTTCTCCCATGGGTCTCACATTCGATGCCTCAGGGGACACCCATCCACCTTCTGCCCCTGCAAGCGGAGGAAATTCACCTTCTGCAGCGTGCATCTCGAGAGCTGGGGCATCTGCTTTAAAACTCACAGCCTCTTTACTCTCCTGCCCGACCGTTGCTTGAAGTCTTCCAGCTGAGGCAATCCTGGCTTGTTCTTCCATCAAACGGCCTTGGAGTTGCTTACTCTTGGTAAAGGCCCGGGTCTCGACTTTATCCTGTCGCATTGGTTTGATGGTGGGCATGCTAGTGCATTGTGCTACGAATCAGGTCCATTAAATCATCCTCTGCTACCAATTGTGAAGGAGGGGTTCTGGGTTCGAATGGACCGTGGCCCGATACGCACACAAACGCACAAAAGCATGCAAGTTGAGAGAGGAGTCTTAAAAAGGTAACTAGTTTAATAATAAAAAACACATAAAAACAAACCTACAAGAAGGCATCAACAGCCTAAAAGATTGACTTCCGGTTTGCTGTTTGTCCCCGCCGGACGCTCCTTCGGGATCGTCGAACCCACTGCCAGTAAAGAGCCGCCTTTATAGCGGAATGGCGGCTCGAAAAAACTCCGTTTCCATTAGGAAACGGAGATAGAGCCGGCTGGGGTGGGTAGAGTCCTCTGCCTAATCCCAAAAGTTTTTTATTTACTTTTGGGACGGAGTGGAAGAGACTCCCCGTATCCCCAGCCGATGCTCCGGGCTCTGGGAGATCTCTGCTATACGCAGAGCTAGGTGGCAAAAGCAAGCCTGTAAATTTGTTAAATTTAATTAAAGAAGACGTGAGCTGGACCTCTGATCCTGAAGCGCAAGTATTCTTTTTATTTTAGAAAAGTTACTGAAGTTGTTTAAGAAGTGAAAGGAAAAAAAGATTTTTAAAATGGCGATTGCTGAGACTTGAAGAGAGGCTGAAAGGGAAAGTCCTTCCGTTTTCTATTAGAAAATAGCGGAATGAATACTTCTGGCTGTAATTGAAGGCAAAACCTCAGTCACACTCTTGTTTTTTTTTCTTTTTTTTCCCTGGGGATCTGATATTGATCTTGGTTGGAAACAAGCTTTTTTTTCTCTTTTCCACTAAATCTTGTCTGTGTGGAAAATGGCACTGAGACTTATACAGTTAGACAAACAGGCAGTGGGGGGGAATTCCCCCATTAACAAATTACACGAACAAGTTCTAACTCTCCAGTCTCAGAAACCTGACTTTAATATAATAGAATTTCTTCTTGAAGAGATTGTAAGAAGGGATGAGATTGTGAATCAGCAACTTGAAAAATTTAAGCAGGAAATTAAAGAAATTGGTGAATTGGTGAAATCAAAGTTTGACTTTTTGGATCAAAAGATTTTAAAAACAGCTAACGGTTTATCAGACTTTCTGATTCAGTTGGATGCAAAGACTAAACTATTAGAGTCTAAAATGAAAGAAACTGAGGAGAATTTGGATGACAAGATCCAAAAAGTTAAAAAGGATTTGGCAAACACTCAGGATAATAGCTCAGAAGACAAACCTAAAATGGAGGTTGACCAAAAGACTGGTAATGAAGAAAATGTGCAACAGAGGATTGAAAGAGAAGTTTTAATGATTCAATATAATTTTACAGAATATGCAATTAGACTGAGAGGTCTGCAGGAAAATAACAGAGATGATTTAAGGAAAATATCTTCTGAAATTCTGGCTGGGATTTTAAAGGTTCAACCTGATGAAGTGTTTTGCAGGATTGATAGAATTTATAGAATAAACTCCTGGTTGGCAAAGCAAAGGCAATTGCCTAGAGATGTGGTGATTTATTTTACAGATAAAGAAATTAGGAATAATATTGTGCAGAACTCTTTTAATTCTACTTTGCAATTTCATGGAAGAAAGATTTGGATTTTTAAGGAGCTCCCGCCTAAGATGTTAATGGAGAGGAAGAAATTTGGCTTTCTAGTGACTGAGTTAAAAAAAAGAAATATCCTATTTAGGTGGGATGTCCCAGTTGGTTTAATATTGAGACACCAAGGAGTAAGATACCAACTGAACACTGTTGAAAAAGCAGAAGAATTTTATCAAAAAATTTTAAAAATGAATTTAACATCTTTAGGCACAATACAGGACAAGCAAAAGGAGTTGGAAACAAAAGGAAAATATCAAATTACAGAGGCTGTGGTAGATAAATTGTCTTTGGATTCCCTGGATACCCCAGCTGGACTGTCTATAAATATGAGAGCAGTGTCATCCGACTCCAATGTGATGAATCATCAAGTTACAGACAAGTGCGTAAATCAACCAGTTGATATACAAGTGATGGAAAAGAAAGACGAGATAACAAAACAAAACCAACAAGATCAACTTATAAAGCAGAATGAAAATCGATCAGCTGATACACAATTTGTAGGAAGGAAACCAGGATGGAAATTCAACCCGCAAAAGAAAAAGAAAAGAAATAGATCTCATAGAAATAGCAGTTTCTAAACCAAGCAACAGTGAAGCCAGGGACTTTAAAAAATGAATGAATATGTGAAAAGATAGTGGAGGCGAACAATTGTTTAATACTATCTTGAGGATAGTGGCAGATCTCTGCAATGCCGTGATTTTGGGGTGTGAAAAGAGCCTTACATTCTTGGATTTGAATTATCTACTTTGGATTTTTTTTTACTGGTAAATATATTATAACTATTTCGAGCTACAAGGCAAGAGAATCACGCTGGGGCATGCAGAAGATCTGGATGTTACCCACTAGGATGATGGGAATTAATAATCCTGATGAAAACCACAATTACAACTATATGGAATATAATTATAATGTCACTCGGGCGGTTGTTTTTACTTTCATATATATATGAGGATATCTATTACTGATGGGGGCAGAAGATGATTGAAGATCTTGAACAAACTGTTGCACTAGTATGTTATCTTACCCTATTATGGATGATGGATTTAACAATCCAGTGGAAAGACATCAAAGAAGATATTATATGGATTATAAATTTAAAGTTATTGTCTTTTTTTCTTTTTATAAAATGGAATGCATATATAGATATATGTATATTTTAGTAGAGTGGGCAGTGGATTATATTTAGAATTGTATTGCATGGTAATTTTGCAGGAATTTGGGTTGAAATAGGTTAGTTTACTGATTGATTAGTTTAAGAAAAAGGATTTTTAAGTCATATTTAGGGGAGTGGAGGAATTGGATAGAACTGAATAAATGTTAAATTTGGATGTAGGGAGAAGGCTGCTTTGAAATGTTATATTAATATATATAAAAGATTAAATGTTAAATTGTTGTAATAATATACTATAAGTTTGGGGGAGGAGAAAAAGGGCAGATTATTGCGAAAATGGGAGTTATAAGAATATTATGCTAAGGGTCAGTATTTTGAGGAGGGAGTAAGGGAATGGTAAAATATTATGTAATTAGTTATGAATTAGCTTATTGTTGTGAAGAAGTCACAGGGGGGGGATGGGTGGTGAGGGGGGGTTAGGGAAGAGGGGGGGGGAAAGGGGGAAAAACTTGTATTTGAAAACTTTTTCAATAAAAAAAAACAGCCTAAAAGATTCTCCTCTTAGCAAAGTCCATTTGCTCTAGTCTTCTTCCCAAACGTGGGAGGTTCTCTGTGTTTGTCAGTCTTCTCCTGCAAGTCTTCTCAGGAGCAAGGCAGTGACTCAGCTCTTTGTAATGACTTCAGCTCTGGAGGCTCTGGGCTGTTCTCAGCTGTCTTAGTTCACAGCTGTTCTCTCAGTTTAGAGTTCCATTCTCTGGCATTGTGGAAGCTCTGCTGCTGTGAGCATTATGCTGCGTGTGTGAGTGAAGCTAGGGTAAACTGCAATCCTGCTGCTACTTATATACTGACCAACTGACCATTGGAAAGCACAGGAAACTCGGAGCCAGGAAGCTGTGCTCTGATTGGTTCATTCAAACCATTCAAACTAATCAATTAGTTGCAGCAAAATGCTAAGAGGTTTTTCCTCTGACAGAGAGGCTTATCTGCATGTGCCCATCAGACCGTCTGACAGGATATTCCTCAGGATCTCCTACGTGGGACTACATTACCAATACAAAGCTCTGCCCTTCGGGCTATCGGCCGCCCCCAGAGTATTCACAAAACTTCTGGACGTGGTGGCTGCTCACTTGTGGACAAAGCCCAAACGTTTGTTATGTTATCTGGATGACATTTTAGTCCTGTCCTCATCCCCTCAGCAGGCAAGTCTAGATCTCCAGATCACGGTTCAAACCCTCCAAGACCACGGGTTCACTGTGAATTGGGAGAAGAGTCACATGACCTCCTCCACCAACCTGGTCCATCTGGGAGCAAGGATCGACACTCAGACCAGCCTCGTCTTCCTCTCCCAGGAGCGTCGCTCCAGCATCTGCTCCACCATTAGGCAAGTCAGAACCCTTAAAAAGGTACCATTGATGCTTCTTTCCCAATTGTTAGGCAAAATGATTTCCTGCCTACAGATTGTACCTTGGGCGAGGTTGCACTCCCAACCTCTTCAATGGCTTCTATTACCAAGTCAACGGGCGGGCCTCAGCAACTCCCCCAAACGGATCAGAGTTCCCTTCAAGGTAATCAGATCCTTGGAGTGGTGGACGTCGGCAGCCATAGAGCAGGGGTGTTCCTTCAAGGAGCTCCCCCGCCTAACCCTGACCACAGATGCCAGCCTTTTCGGATGGGGCGTTCATCTCAAAAGGCCTTGGAATAGCCTGGGCAGTGGAAGGAAAGAGGATCTGGCACAGAACTGGATGGAAGGGATTCAAGGAAATCTCCCCCTCCTGGAAAAAGAAACCGCAGCAGCTCCTACGCGGAAAACTTGAGTAGCAGAGGAGCATGAACTGTGCCGAAGGGGGAGAGTAAAAGGACTGCCAGGCAGGGTAGCTTTGGGGGAATAGTAACGCGAGCGGGTAAAGCCGAGCAGCTATTTCCCTCCTCCTCAGCTTATATGTTCTCCCTCTTCGGGCAGTCTACGGCTGATCACCAGAAAGAGAGGCGGGCAGGGGCACCATTGCCACACTGACTTTACACACAAATGAGCTCAAGCCGATTCCCGCCTCCACAACAGAGGGGGTAAGGGGGGGCTGGACATTCTCCTTATAAGTGCAAGCGTGCGTTGCCTTCACTCCCATACCCAAGGCGAACAGCTGAGGCTCACTTATCTCTAGTTCTCCTTCAGGACTTTGCCAGTGAGCTCAGGGCGTGGAAGGAGCCCTACAGCGCTCTTGTCCAGGGTCTCGAGTGACCCAGGGTCGATGGTCTCCAAACGACCTCCTCAAAGACATCAACTGGCTGGAACTGAGAGCCACTCATTTGGCGCTCTGCCATTTCCAAGATCAACTGTCAGGGTACCACGTGCTGTTACTGACAGACAATGTTACAGTCAAAGCACCCGTGAACCGTTAGGGGGGCACCCACTTCAGGGCGCTGCTGCGCGAGGCTGCTGCGATAGGTCTGTGGGTGGAGAAACACTTGTTCACCCTGCAGGTGGAACACATCTCTGGGATCTCCAACATCCAAGCGGATTGGTTGAGCAGAACGACCATCGATCAGGCTGAATGGAAACTCCATCCAGATCTGTTCCTCCAACTGTCAACCAAATTCGGCTCACCCCAAGTAGACCTTTTTGCCAGCCCAGCAAATGCACAACTTCCATGGTTCTACACCAGATTCCGATCCCCAGGAGCCGAAGGGATGGATGCCCTGTTGTCTGTGGCCTCAGGGCCTATTGTACACATTTCCCCTGATACCTCTAATACCGAGGGTCATCAGGAAGATCCTGCAGGAAGGCGCAGAGGTTCTCCTCATAGCTCCTCACTGGCCCAGACGGACCTGGTTTGCAGACCTATTGACCCTATCAATCTCACCTCCCTGGAGGATCCCTCCAGACAGGATCTCCCTCAGCCAGGGGGCCATTCTACACCCAGAGCCTCAATGGTTTCAGCTGGCCATCTGGCACTTGAGAGGGAGATCCTGAAAAAGGACCAATTCTCTAGGAAGGTAATCTCTACCATCCTTGCTTCCCGACGTCCGTCGACAGCCCGCATATACAATGCCACGTGGAATTCCTTTTGCCACTGGTGCACTAGAAAGGTGCTAGCCACAACATCGGCCTCTGTACCTCAGGTATTGGACTTCCTGCAGGAAGGGTTAGAGGCAGGATTAGCCTCCTTATACCCTCCGTAGACAAGTAGCCGCTTTGGCAACTATTCTGTCCTGTGAGGGAGCTTCAACCGTCTCTCAACACCTGAGGGTTCGTAGCTTTCTAAAAGAGGCTTCCAATCAGCTACCTCCGCCTGTTCACAGATACCCTTCTTGGGATCTGTCCCTCGTCTTACAGTCACTCACGTCCTCTCCGTTCGAGCCGTTGAGTTCCGCCAGTCTCAGGCTTCTGACCTTTAAGGTTGCCTTTCTTATCGCCATCACTTCTGCTCGAAGAATCACGGAACTGGCGGCTCTCTCAGTATGGAAGGATTTGTTTATTATGCATCCTGACAGAGTCATCCTCCGCCTGGACCCAACATTCATTCCAAAAATCAACTCCTGGTTCCACCGGGCCCAGGAGGTCATCCTACTGGATTTTTGTCCAAATCCCAAACATCCCAGGGAACGCCGGTGGCACACCTTAGATGTACGCAGAGCCCTGTGCATATATATCGCCCAGACGGCACCGTTCCGGAACACAGAGGTGTTATTCATCTCTTTTCAGCCGAGGTCCCAGGGCACGAAGATGACTCCATCCACCATTGGTCGCTGGCTCAAGGCCTGTATTTCTCTAGCTTACGATCATCAGGCTCAACCTATTCCTGGCCACATTACGGCCCACTCTACAAGAAGTGCAGCCACAACGGTGGCTTGGGCCACACAGGCCTCTATACTAGACATGTGCAGGGCAGCCACTTGGGCATCACCCTCTCCCTTCATCAGAAACTACAAACTCGACATGTTTGCCTCAGCAGAGGCGGCCTTTGGAAGATGAGTCTTGCAGAAGGTTCTTCCAGTCAACAGGACCCTGGACATTTCTACTCCCCACCCTAGGGATACTTGGACATATCCCATTGCTTGGACTCTCTAAGCAGCGTGTCAGGGTTCCAAGTAACACCCCCAACGAAATCAAACTCCAAGGTTTGAGGTTCCTCAAAGCTAACTTTTATTAGGGATGTCATATTTGCACATCTGGGAAAACCTGAATCTGAAAGCTTCCAGGTTTTCCTCACCCACAAGAAAGTTCAAGACCTTGCCCACATCTCCCACATGTCCACACAGCTCCAATCAGTTCTTTTCTGAACAGAAGACATCCTCCAATTTCTTCTTTGCATGGCTGCCAGACACCATGGCCTTGAACTTCTCTTAGAGAAGTTTGTTATGGCTATCTCTACTTCACTCATGCAATCCCCCCTCCCAACTTCCCACGGTATGATTGTGGCAGACCTGGATCCTCAAGGCACACAGGTAATATGGCTTCCAGGCATGACAGGTGCCCCCCCCCCTCAGAAGAGACATGTGTCCTGTAAAGAAAATAACATTTGGGGGAGTTATCCACATTTAACCCCCCCCGCCCCCCCAAGGGGACCCTTTGGCTTGTCCAGGTATTTATCATGGAATTGTTTAATCACTCTATCTGCTTTGACATTCCAGATTTTTACCCAGGTGGCGTCAGACAAAGGGTACCCTTTCCATTGTATTAGGTATTGCAACTGACCTCTATACAGTCTGGAGTCTAATATCCTCTTTATCTCATAATGGGTCTCTCCTTCCACCACAATGGGGGGGGGAGGCGGTTGGGTCTGGGGTCTTATGTTAGATCCAATGGATCGTTTAAGCAAACTACAATGAAATAAGGGGTGTATTTTCCCTAATATGCGAGGGAGGCTTAATTGCACTGTCACAGGGTTAATTATTTTTACTATAGGAAAAGGACCTAAGAACTTTGGTCCCAATTTCCTGCTAGGCAGTCTCAATTTTATGTATTTAGTGGAGAGAAAAATTTTGTCCCCCACCCAAAAGGCGGGTTGAAGCGAGCGGTGCTTATCTGCTTGTTTTTTATATTCAGCCACTGCTTCAGAGAGCGCCTTGTATTCTCCCACCCCTTTCTCAATGAATCCATCCATTCTGTCAATGACATGGAGGAGGGGGGTTCTCTCGGCAGTTCTGGCATGGGGACAAATTCCATGCCGCTGATAACTTGGAAAGGAGTTAGTCCAGTGCTAGAATGCACGGCATTGTTGTACGCCACTTCTGCGAACGGCAACAAGTCCGCCCAATTTTCTTGCTGGTAATCCACATAGCATCTGATGTACTGTTCCACCATGGTGTTCGTACGTTCAGTGGCCCCATTCATGCTCTGATGAAAAGCTGAACTGAGCCCCTGTGTGGACCCGATGGACCTCAGGAACTCTCTCCAGAACTTGGCGGTGAATTTGACCCCTCTGTCCGAGATTATGCGGCGTGGTGTTCCATGCAGTCGGTAGATGTGCTTGATGAATAGTTTTGCCAATTTCTTTGCAGAGGGTAGTCCGGAGCAAGCAGTGAAATGGGCTTGCTTCGAAAATAGATAAATGACGGTCCAGATCACTGTGTTCCCCCCACTTTCTGGGAGCTCAACTATGAAGTCTATTGCGATCTCCTCCCTGGGTCTGCTAGGATCTGCCACCTGTTGAAGGAGACCTGGCGGTTTTCCGGGTCTGTTTTTCATTGCTGCGCACGTGGCACAACTTCCAATGTAGTCTTCCACCTCCGCTTTCATTTTCGGCCACCAAAACTGTCTCCTGGTGCGGTGTAGAGTTTTCAGGAATCCGAAATGGCTGGCCTGCTTGGAGTCGTGGCTACGTTGAAGCACCTCAAGTCTCAGGGTGGCTGGGACATACAATTTGGATCCCTTCCATGCCAGTCCCTCCCTTATGGTGAGGACGCCTTGGTTGTCCTTGAACCAAGGGTCTGCGGGTAGTGCTGCCTTTGATTTGGCAGTCCATCCATCCCAGCTGGGGTCCGGTGGCTGCCTGGTTCAACTCCTGGGGATAACTTGGGCGTCTGACTGCGAATGGGGAGGGATTAGGGCGTGGACCACTTCCTCTCGGCGGCTGTCAAATTGAGGCTTTCTCGAGAGCTCATCTGCCAATACATTTTTCCCTGCCGGTATGTATCTCAGCTCGAACTTGAAATGTTTGAAGTATTGAGCCCAGTGGACTTGCTTGGGGGACAATTACCTGGGTGTCTTTAGGGCCACTAGGTTCTTGTGGTCCATCCAGACCTTGAAAGGCTCCTTGCTGCCTTCCGGGAAGTGTCTCCAAGCGAGTAACACCCATCAAATGGCATAAGCCTCTTTCTCCCAAATGGCCCATCGCCTCTCTGTATCATTAAGTTTCTTGGATACGTAGGTGTATGGTAGCAACTGCCCCTTGGGGTCCCTTTGCAGGAGCACTGCAGCCACTGCCACGTCGCTGGCATCGACTTGGACAATGAATTTCCGCTCTGGGTCTGGATGTTGCAGGATTGGTTCTTGGGCGAACAGTCTTTTCAGTTTTTCAAAAGCCTTCTGGCATTCCATTGTCCACGTGAGTGGCTGTGATGGCTTCAGTTTTGTTGGTGGGGACCCCGTCTTTAACAGTTCAGTTGGGGGTTGCCAATCCAAAACGGCTTTAACTTTGTGTCCATCTCTATCCCATTGCTAGAAATCCGGTATCCTAAGTAGTCTAGTGAAGTCTTATGAAACTCGCACTTTGACAGCTTGGTGTAGAGCTTGGCAGTGAGCAGTTTTTTCAGCACCTGCCGGACGAGTTTTACGTGCTCTTCCAGCATTTTGCTGAATATGAAAATATTGTCCAAGTAGACCAGAACCCCCTTGTATAGGTGCTCATGCAGAATCTCATTAATAAACTGCATGAAGACTGTGTGGGGCCCCTGAAGTCCAAACGGCATCACTTTGAATTGGAAGCTGCCAAGTGGGCAGTTGAATGTGGTTTTCCATTCATCCCCCTCCCTAATCCGTATACGGTACTAGGCTTCCCTCAAGTCCAGCTTGGTAAACACTTTGCCCTTTGACAGGTGATTGAGCATGTCCTTCATGAGGGGGAGGGGGTAGGTGTACTCCACGCACACTTTGTTAATTCTGCGAAAATCCATGCAGAGCCTCATCCCCTCCTCCCCCCGTCCTTCTCTTTAAACAGCACAGGGACTGCCACTTTGGATTTTGCAGGGTCTATGAATCCCCGTGCTAGATTTGTGTCTATGTACTTCTTCAACTCCTTCATTTCGGTCGGAGTCATTGAGTACATCTTCAGTTTGGGAAGTTTTGCCCCCGGCACCAACTCTATCGCACAGTCGGTCGGGCGATGGGCGTGGGAAGTAAGTTGCAGTCCTCTTCGCTGAACACCTCCCCAAGTCTCGATACTCCTGGGGTCACCTGCTGGCTGCCCAGTGGGATGTCCCAGGCCGGGGCAGCAGTCTCCGGAAGTGTTGCTTTTTCTGGGTTCACGATCTCTGGGGTGGGGAGTTCTTGCCTCACTGGTGGCAATGGGCCCAGTCCAATGACTATCTTTCTGTGGCTGCCATCCCAGGAGATCGTGGGTCCCCACTTATCAAGCCATGAGAGCCCCAAGATTATGGGATCTGTCATCTTGGGGGCAACTACGAACAGGAGGAATTCTTTGTGGCGCCCCAGTTCTAACTTAATGAGCTCCGTGAGTCTGGTGGCAGGGGCCCCGCCAATTAGTGAGCCGTCCACCTGCTCGAAGCTGATGGGCTGTTGGAGGGGGCGAGTGCGTATGCCTAGTTGCTTGATTATGTGGGGGCTAATTAGGCATCGCGTGCAGCCGGTGTCTATGACCGCCTCCACTCCTCCCTGGGCTTCAGTCTGGGGGGCTGTTAGGGTAACCTTCAGGGCAAAGGGGCGGATGGCTCCACTCACCATCGGGTCATCCTCATCGCTGTCTTCCTCTGTGGAGGCGGAGGGGGAATTCCCAGTTGGGCTCCCTTCTGATCCCGCGAGCTGTATGGGGCTCTCCGCCGCTTGCTTGGCGCTCCGTCCCTTGTCCAGTGGTTTCCACAAGGTTTTCTTAGGTCCTGCCCAAGCAGGGGACTTCGCCCGGGGCAGTGGTGCTGGAGCTAAGCATTCCGATACTCGATGGCCCTGCCGACCACATTGGTAGCACTTGATGGTCACGGGCCTCGCGGGTGGCGGTTCTGCGGTCTTCTTTGGCTGCGCTCATCACCTGAGGGGCCGTTTAGCCGGCTTTTCAGCAGCCAGCTTCTTCGGAGGGTGGAGGTCCAGATCCAGGGCCACCACATTCTCATACCACGCTTGTATTTGGGTCGGTGTTCCCCTTATACTACACGCCTGCCTCAGGTCCGGATCCAGGGCTTCCTTGAAGGTGTGGACTATCAGTCGCTCCGGCCAGTCCCATAGCTTCCTGGCCAGCCTCCAGAATTTCCACACAAGTTCTTTGGCAGGCCTCCCAGCTTGCCTCAGTGTGGTGATCTGGTGCTCTGCTTCCACTTGTTGGGTGAACCTCACCCTCATCAGCTGGACGAAATTGTCCACATCCTCTAGCTCCAGGGCCCCCTAATCATGAAGCTCAGCTATCCATTCGGATGCTTCCCCCTCGTTCATTCCTTCGGCGATGGCTGAGATCAATTCACGATCGGAGGGGTATTGGTTCCCATACTGATCGATGTAGGCCCAGACTCGGTTCAGGAAGTATGCCAGCTTCCCCAGGGTCCCATCAAAGGTCGCCCAGAAGGGGGGGGGGCGGGTGCTGCATCAGGCACGGGCTGCTGGGCCAGGACTTGCTGCGGGTTCACTGGTACCTGCTATGGGGTTGCAGCTGGACCTCTTGCTGTGGAAACTGCATATGCGGCGGCATCGAGGCAGGCATCCATTGACACTGTACCCACCCCTGGCCTGGGTAGTAAGTCCACCCGGGAGGGATTTGGCTCACAGGTGGGAACCCCATCCCAGGTGGCAGCTGTGGGGCTGGCAGGCTCCAAGCCCCTTTCAGCTGGATGGGAACTCCATGGCCGGCCTGTCTGGCTGGGAGGGGGTGTGGTCCCGAGCAGCGGGAATCCACGGCTGGGCTTACCCGAAGCGACAGGCCGTGGGTTGAGCAGCTTGGGGCCGAATGAAAAGTCATTGCCGCTTTGGCCCATTGTGCTGCTGGCCCCTGGCTCGGGAAGGTGAATGTCAGTTGTGCCAAGGTCCACTCTCTGAGTTGGTTCAACTGCTCCAGCAGGCCAGCTAGGGATTGGCTGTGTGACGGCAGCGGGAGTACCCATTCCTTGGAGTGCCAGCGGTTCCCACATCACTTCTTGAAGCGGGGTGGCTCCGCTGGCTTTGCCTTGTGCTGCCAGGTCCTGCTGCAAGCTTTGCTTTGTCAGTTGCTCCTTAGGCCGGGCACCCAGTTGGTGGGCAGCCTCCGTGGCCTTTATCACTTCCACCATCCCAGGGGAAGGAGAGTAGAGGGTCTCAGGAACCATTGCTGAGCCTGTGCCTGCTGCTCCCTCCATAGGCTTCTTTTCCTCCTCCATCTTCCCTGAGTCTTTGCATCGCCCTGGGTTGGGTTGGCGCTTGGGGCTCAGGACCCCGAACAGCTCCCCAGAGTTGAGGAAGCTGCTCTAATTTTAAGGGAGATTCGGGTTAATGTCAGGGTTCCAAGTAGCAGCCCCAACGAAATCAAACTCCGAGGCTTGAAGTTCCTCAAAGCTAACTTTTATTAGGGATGTCATATTTGTCAGCCTCCTCTGGAACCACCTGTGCTCCACCGAACAAACACCACACACACACACTCAAAGGTGAAGCTATCCGGTTTAATCGTAGCTTACACGGTGGTCATACAGTAAGCGCTGAAGTTTTCTGATGAAAAACAAAGTCGGAGATGCCCGATTCCTCCGCTTATCTGGCTTTATAGAATGCCCCCAAGTGCCCCTCCCTTGCTCAATTGTGCATTTAAAGTGACCGCGCTATTTAATCCTTCAGTTACTTCCGGATCTCGCTGTCCCTCGTATTGAAGGGCGTTTGTTTCCTTTGACATCATTTTATTGACACTGTCCCCCGATTCCCTATACCGTCCACCACCTGATATCACCGTGCCCTGCTAAACGCTACAACACCCCCCTTCACCGTGTCTCCGTTCTTCTGGCTTGTCACAGTCCCTGGGATCATGTGTCGAGGGAATGGCTGACACTCGACATGCGCCCCCCCCACCAGGTCTCTTCCTGTAGGGACATAAAAACATTCGGTTATTCTCATTAAGTGGGAAAGTGTCCACCTGGTTTGTTTGGATATGTTTCATGGAATTGTTTTAGTAATCATGGAGCATCTATATCCTTCGTTTTCACCCATGTTGCTTCTGATATAGGGTATCCCTTCCAATGTACTAAATACCTAAGCTTCCCATGATATATCTTAGAATCGAGGATCTTTTTAATTTCGTATGAACTTCCTGTCACAGGCCCTGGACTTGTTCCTGTCTCTCTTATTTTGGCTGCTGGTTTTAGGAGACTACTGTGGAATACTGGGTGTATTCTTTTCAGTAAGGGGGGTAGTTGTAAAGATACCGTTACGGGATTTATTATTTTGGTGATGGGAAAGGGACCTATATACTTTGGACCTAATTTTTTACTGGGCATACGCAGATTGATATATTTTGTGGACAAATACACTTTTTCTCCTATTTTGAAGGGTAGGTTATCTCGTCTCCGTTTGTTTACTTGGGTTTTGTACGCTTCAGAAGCTTTTTCTAATGCATTTTTGATGTGTGGCCAACTCTTTTTAACCTTCTCTGTCCATTCTTTCGGACTATGGGAACTAGTCATTTGTACATCTAGATCGGGGATGGCCGGGAACTCTTTTCCAGAAACTACTAGGAAGGGTGTATAACCAGTACTGCTGTGCACGGTGTTATTATATGCTGATTCTGCAAAAGGTAAGAGTTCGTACCAGTCTGTTTGTTGGTATGACACATAAGAACGTAGATACCTTTCTACCATGGCATTGGCTCTTTCAGCGGCTCCGTTGTTATTTGGGTGGAACGCAGAGCTCAGTCCCTGTTCTGTTCCTAATTGTCCTAGGAAACGTCTCCAGAACCGGGCGATAAATTGGGGACCTCTGTCTGAGATTATATGTTTGGGTGTGCCATGAAGTCGATATACGTGTTGGACAAACAGTTTCGCTAGACGCCCTGTGGACGGTAGTCCTTTACAGGGGACAAAATGCGCCTGTTTGGAAAACAGGTCAATAATAGTCCATATTACATTGTGTCCTTTGCTGGGAGGTAATTCAACTATGAAATCCATGGCTATATCTTCCCAAGGTCTCTGTGGTTCAGCCACGGACTGTAATAAACCAGATGGTTTCCCTGACAAGGGTTTAGCTCTTATACAGACGGGACAGCCTTGTACATATGTCTCTACCTGTTTTCGCATACGTGGCCACCAGAACTGTCTCCTCACTAGATGCAACGTTTTCACGAAACCGAAATGCCCTGCTGTTTTTACATCGTGGCATTGTCGTAACACCTTATCTCTCAATCCTTCGGGGATATATTATTTCTCTCCTTTCCACATTAGTCCTCTTTTCTGTGTCACTATCTGGGGATTGGTCTTCAACCAACTGTCTGTTGCTAATTTTTTCCTCAACTCCACTACCCAGGTTGTGGGGAGCGGGAATACGTCCCTTCCTTGCTTTCCTGTCTGTTTATAAGGTATTAAGGCTTGTGTTATCTCCTCTTTTTGGCTCTCAAATTGCGGCATGCACAATAGGGCATCAGCTAAATAGTTCTTTCCCCCTGGTATCGCTTTCAGCTTGATGGTAAATCTGCGGAAATATTGCGCCCAACGTGCCTATTTCGGGGACAGTTTACGAGGCAATTGAAGTGCCTCTAGATTTTTGTGATCCGTCCATACCTCAGATTCTACCGTAGTCCCTTCTAGCAAATGCCTCCACGTTTGCAAGGCCCATTTTATGGCATACGCCTCTTTTTCCCAAACCGTCCAATTTCGTTCTGTATCAGTTAGTTTTCGGGAGGTGTAGGCGCATGGTTGAAGAACCCCATGTTCATTTCTTTGTAGGAGAACACCCCCTACCGCCACATCACTTGCATCCACCTGGATTACAAAGGGTTTCGATGTGTTAGGATGTCTTAGTACGGGTTCATTAGCGAAGAGGGTTTTCAACGTGTCAAATGCACGTTGACATGATATCGTCCAATTGATTTTTTGTTGTGGGTTGCCTTCCCGACTGCACTTTTTCTCGTCTTTAAGAGATCAGTCAACGGTAAAGCCACCTTAGCAAATGAGGGGATAAATCTTCTGTAAAAATTTGCAAAGCCCAGAAAACTTTGTAACTGTTTTCGAGTCTTTGGAGCCTGCCATTCCAACACTGTCTTAACCTTATTTGGGTCCATTTCAATCCCTTTTCCTGAAATCCTAAACCCCAAGTAATCTATCTCTGTCTTGTGAAATTCGCATTTTGATAGCTTTACATACAACTGAGCCTTCAACAACTTCAGTAATATTTGCCGTACCAGATGAACGTGTTCTTCTAGGGTATTGGAGTATATTAGAATATCGTCTAGATATACGAGAACTCTGCGATACAGGTGATCATAGAGTATACTATTGATAAACTGCATAAAAACTGCAGGGGCCCCCTGTAGACCAAATGGCATGACCCGGAACTTATAGCTGCCCAAAGGGCAGTTAAATGTGGTCTTCCATTCATCACCCGCTTTTACCCGAACCCTGTAATACGCTTCTCGGAGGTCCAACTTAGTAAAGATCTTCCCTGTCGTGAGAGTGGAAAGCAAATCCGTCATAAGGGGTAAGGGATAAAGGGGTTCCATACAGACACCATTTAATTCCCGAAAATCAACACACAATCTTAGCCCTCCATCTTTCTTCTCCTTAAACAGAACTGGAGCTGCCATATGCGCACGACTGGGCGAGATAAAACCCTGGCTAGGTTCTGATCTATATAATGCCGCAATTCCTCTAATTCAAGGGGAGTCATGGAATACATACGGGGTTTAGGTAAACTAACACCTGGTTTCAACTCTATCGCACAGTCTGTAGGATGGTGGGGTGGAAGGGCCTCACATTCCTTCTCGCTAAACACATGCCATAAATCTTTGTATACGTGTGGGACTTTTTCTAGACAGGGCACCTCCCTTCCAGTCGCTCCTACATCTCTACTGTCTTCAGGTGGATCAGGGCCTACTGCCAAGCGTAATTTGCGAAAAACCCCTTCCCACCAAATGGTAGGTTTCCACTTATCTAACCATGATAGGCCTAGAATGATGGGTTCAAACATTTTTTCTACAACCACAAATCGTACTACTTCCCGATGATTCCTGATCTCAAGTGTCACAGGTTCTGTAACATGGGTAGCCGGTTGTCCTCCTAGCGTTGAACCATCCATTTGCTCAAAGTAAATAGGTTTCTGCAATCTCACTACACGGAGTCCAAGACTGTCTGCTATCGCCCTTCGTAAAAGGCAACGGGTGCAACCGGTATCTACTAAAGCCCCTTGCTGTTCCAGTCTGCCCGACCCAGGGTGTTTTAGTGTCACCTGGATAACGAAAGGTCGAACAGGATCACATACCATAGGATCCGTGTGTTCCGTTTCCTCCTCAATGTTCCCCTCCTCCGTCGGTGTTCGGATGATGTCAAGAGAGCCACCATTGCCATCACGACCATTGGCCTTGCCACCTCTTGTTTGAGCTGCGATACGAGAGCGCTCCGATAGTCTGGAATGGAAACCCACCCGCCTACCGGAACCTGATGCCTGGATGTCTGGGCCTCGGAGAGGCGGGAGTGGGCAATCAAGCGCTCTGTGGCCCTCCTGGTCACACCGGTAACATCGGAATGGTCTTCGTGAGGCAATACCACCTCTTACTCCTATAGGCATATATGTTCGAATGCCTCCCCGCCCTGTTGGTGGCTTCTCCAACACCTTCCGTGGTGGGGTCACGATGTCGCTTCGCATCCGGAACTCCTTCAGGCCTACATCCAATTCGACAGCCGCTTTATACCAGGCTGTTAAGTAAGGACCAAGGCCCCTATAAACACAGGCCTGACGTAGGTCTCTATCCAGCCCCTTATGGAAATGGTGAACTAATAAACGTTCGGGCCAGCCCCTCAACCGATTAGCCAAGGTATGAAATTCCTTTACATAGTCTTTAGCCGCTCGTCCATTTTGTTTTAGTGAAACTAGATCGCTTTCGACAATGGCCTGGGTGCTGGCATCGTCCTCAAATCGACTCCGTAATGCTTCCAGGAACAGTCCCAAATCTGCCAGTTCTCGAGCGTGCATGGTGTGTAAACTGGCCACCCAGTCAGCTGCCTCACCCGTCAAAACCGTCGTAACCACTACTACTGTGGCCCACTGAGAGGAATAATAGTGCCCGTAAGCATCCATGTAGCTGATCACCTGGCTTAGAAAGAGGGCTACACGGTCTGGATTCCCATCGAACGTGGCTTGTAAGGGAGGGAGACCCCATGGTATTTGCTGTACCCAAGGCCCTGGGATCCATGCAGGTGCTGGATCCCGTTCACGCCTGGACCGGTCTCCACCCCGAGGGGCTCTTCGTTCCAGTGAGTGGGACCGTCTAGCAGCAGGCTCACCTTCCTGGTCCTCATGATGCCCCTGACTATGTGGCTGTCGTCGTGTACCATGTATCCTCTTGCTTGATGAGGAACCCCCCCCCCGGGGAGCAGGGTCTTCATCCCTTCTGCCCCTGTATCGACTATGGTCTACTCACAGCTTTGGACTGGCCAAACGCATCCTGGATTCGGACATCCCGCCCGTTGATGCTCCCACCCTACTCTGCCACGTATTTGACTGGTTTGCCCCGGGCGCCCAGGGCTGCCAAAAGGGGGCATCCCGGAAGCTAGCTTCCCCAAACCTCTCCCTCAACATATCCATGGTGGTTACACTGGGGCCAGAAGAATAACTCCAGTCCCCCTCTTCCTCCTCCTCCGTCCATTGCCTTTCCCGCCATCCTTGGAATTGAGGGGCTAGAGGGGGGTTAGCTGACGTCTGAAACCCCAACTTCCCTAGTATAGCGGTACTTTGCCACCAATTTCCAGATGGTTTTCGATCAGCTTCAGTCCCCAATGAATCCTGCCTTTCCTGCTTGTCTTCTGGGGGCGGGGGCGACACCACTCTCTGTTTGGGGCGTACCACTGGCTGTTCGCAATGCTCCTCTGTCTCCACGTTCTCCCCCTCCTCTGCCTCCAGCTCTGTCCCCAAATCAAACACCGTGGCATCATCCGTCATGCCCTCTGCCATCACAGCTGCTTGCAGTCCTCAGACAGAAGAATAAAGTGTCTCCAACTTTCTGTCAGCCTCCTCTGGAACCACCTGTGCTCCGCCAAACAAACACCACACGCACACACTCAAAGGTGAAGCTATCCGGTTTAATCGTAGCTTACACGGTGGTCATACAGTAAGCGCTGAAGTTTTCTGATGAAAAACAAAGTCGGAGACGCCCGATTCCTCCGCTTATCTGGCTTTATAGAATGCCCCCAAGCGCCCTGCCCTTGCTCAATTGTGCATTTAAAGTGACCGCGCTATTTACTCCTTCAGTTACTTCCGGATCTCGCTGTCCCTTGTATTGAAGGGCGTTTGTTTCCTTTGACATCGTTTTATTGACCCTGTCCCCAGATTCCCTATACCGTCCACCACCTGATATCACCGTGCCCTGCTAAACGCTACAACACCCCCCTTCACCGTGTCTCTGTTCTTCTGGCTTGTCACAGTCCCCGGGATCATGTGTCGAGGGAATGGCTGACACTCGACAATATTGGCACATCTGGGAAAACCCAAATCTGAAAGCTTCCGGGTTTTCCTCACCCACAAGAAAGTTTAAGACCTTGCCCACATCTCCCACATGTCTACACAGCTCCAATCAGTTCTTTCCTGAACAGAAGACATCCTCCAATTTCTTCTTTGCATGGCTGCCAGACACCATGGCCTTGAACTTCTCTTAGAGAAGTTTGTTATGGCTATCTCTACTTCACTCATGCAATCCCCCCTCCCAACTTCCCACGGTATGATTGTGGCAGACCTGGATCCTCAAGGCACACAGGTAATATGGCTTCCAGGCATGACACAGTGCACAGGAGAAGGAACGTTGTACTCACCTGAACATTTTTTCTATGTGCGCTGCATGAGAGTCCAACCCCTCCCTAAAGTTCCAAGGGGGGTCCAGGGTCCGGGAGAGTATGTTTTTTTTCTCATTACAGGTTACGTCTTCTCCAGATCCAGAGCATCTTTAACAAAATGGAGCTAAACGGGAAGGAGGAGGCGTAACTAAACAAATTACAACTCAGTCTCTGGCCAATCAGACAAGGTTATCACCCATTGCTTGGACTCTCACACAGCGCACATAGAACGAACGTTCAGGTAAGTACAACTTTCCTTCTGAGGGATTCTTGCCCGCAGTAGTATACCTGATGGTCATCTGAATTAAATTCACCCATTTCTGTCCATTTTAGTTCACTGATTCCTAAGATGTCGATGTTCAGTCTTGTCAACTCTTGTTTGACCACATCCAGCTTGCCTTGATTCATGGATCTTACATTCCAGGTTCCTATGGAGAAAAAATCTTTACAGCATTGGACTTTCCTTTCACCACCAGATGCATCCACAGCTGAGCGTCCTTTCGGCTTTGGCCCAGTCACTTCACTCTTTCTGGCACTACTAGTACTAGCCCTCTGCTCTTCCCCAGTAGCATATTGGACACCTTCCGACCTGAGGGGCTCTGTCCATGGGGTTTTCATGACAAAGATACTGGAGTGGGTTGCCATTTCCTTCTCCAATGGATCACGTTTTGTCAGAACTCTCTGCTATGACCTGTCCGTCTTGGGTGGTCCTGCACAGCATAGCTCATAGCTTCATTGAGCTATGCAAGCCCCTTCACCACGACAAGGCAGTAATCCATGAAGGGGAGGCAATAATCCATGAAGGGGCTGTGCCATAATGAGAATAAAGTAGGGAATTATTTGCAACAATTCTAGAGTGAAAGCTTCTTTATTGCAGCAAAAACAATGGTCTTTTTGCACCTGACAAGAATGAATGTATTATGGCATAAAGCTTCCATGGATTAACAAATAACAAATGTATTAGCTTTTACAGTGTATGGAACTCCAGTAGTTTCTGTGAAAGAAATAAAATCTGAAGCCATGTCATTGCCAGTCTTTCAGATATGAGCTTTGAGGCCTGTGATACAGTGAAAGTTGGCAGTAGAAACCTGTGACTGCAGGGAATGGGAGGAGCTCTCACAGGGTTTTTCTCTCAGGCCTCAATGTTAGATCAGGGGTGTCAACTCGATTTCATTGAGGGCCACATCAGGGTTGTGTTTCACCTCGGGGTGTGTGTGTGTGTGTGTGGCCAGGGTGGCCGTGGTCAGCTTGATGTCTCTCATGTTGGGGGCGCCTGTGGTGGCCCAAGCACTCTGCCAGCGAAAACGGGCTCGCAAGCTCCATTTTTGGCTGGGACGGCCTCCTGCAACCCTCTGCCAGCGAAAACGGAGCTCGGGAGGCACCGTGGCCAGTCTTTCACTGTTTCCAGGGTGGCCCTGTGGGCCAGATCTAGGCACCCCATGGGCCGGATCCTTGAGTTTGACACTCTTGTTCTAAGATGGAGAGATGACATTTAGGCCAAGTTTCTCCAAATTTTGACTCCCCTTGTTTCTTAACCCTAAAGTCGTTATCTCTCTCCTTGTTGCGTCTGACCTCATGCTGTCCTCTTGACTGATGTTTGGGCATAAGCTTGGAAACAGAGAAAGAATGGAATGGAATCATCTTCTCTGTTGAGAAAACGAAGTGCTGCTGTTGGGGAGAATTCCCTTTTCCGGTTCCAACTTGGAAGAGAATGAAGGATTGATTTTGGGCACTTGGCTGCTAAGAAGCACTTTGGCATCTTAGCACACATATGGCCAGCCTCTGTGTCTCTCCCCTAAATTGAAGGGAGGGTACTTAAAATCTATTTTGGCTCTGGCTTCTGAAGGCCTCCATGCTTCAAATTGTTCAACCATCACAGCCATTGTAAAAGAAGGGAAGAAAATTGTGACAAACATAGGCCAGCATAAGAGAAAGATGACCAGAAAATTATTCCGTGTAATCCCTATCAAAATCTAATTTTGCTCAACATCCAGTGAATCTTACTCAGAAGAAGATTTTGGGCCCCAATGTAAGTACAGCACTTGCAGTACAGTTTGGTATATAGTTTGCCTCAAATCAGGTTAATGTAGTTGTGCATATTTTTTCCTAATTAAAATTTAAGTTTTTAAAATCTTTAAGTTTGCAAATCCAAATTTAACAGAAGCTTTTTTTTTATTGAAAAAGTTTTCAAATACAAGTTCTCCCCGCTTTTTCTCCCCCCCTCTTCCCTAACCCCCCCACCACCCATCCCGCCCTGTGACTTCTTCACAACAATAAGCTAATTCATAACTAATTACATAATATTTTACCATACCCTTACTCCCTCCTCAAAATACTGACCCTTAGCATAATATTCTTATAACTCCCATTTTCGCAATAATCTGCCCTTTTTCTCCTCCCCCAAACTTATAGTATATTATTACAACAACATAACATTTAATCTTTTATATATATTAATATAACATTTCAAAGCAGCCTTCTCCCTACATCCAAATTTAACATTTATTCAGTTCTATCCAATTCCTCCACTCCCCTAAATATATGACTTAAAAATCCTTTTTCTTAAACTAATCAATCAGTAAACTAACCTATTTCAACCCAATTTCCTGCAAAATTACCATACAATACAATTCTAAATATAATCCACTGCCCACTCTACTAAAATATACATATATCTATATATGCATTCCATTTTATAAAAAGGAAAAAGACAATAACTTTAAATTTATAATCCATATAATATCTTCTTTGATGTCTTTCCACTGGATTGTTAAATCCATCATCCATAATAGGGTAAAATAACATGCTGGTGCAACAGTTTGTTCAAAATCTTCAATCATCTTCTGCCCCCATCAGTAGTAGATATCCTCATATATATATAAAAGTAAAAACAACCACCCGAGTGACATTATAATTATATCCATATAGTTGTAATTGTGGTTTTCATCAGGATTATTAATTCCCATCATCCTAATGGGTAACATCCAGATCTTCTGCATGCCCCAGCGTGACTCTCTTGCCTTGTAACTCGAAATAGTTATAATATATTTACCAGTAAAAGAAATCCAAAGTAGATAACTCAAATCCAACAATGTAAGGCTCTTTTCACATCCCAAAATCACGGCATTGCAGAGATCTGCCACTATCCTCAAGATAATAATAAACAATAGTTCGCCTCCACTATCTTTTCACATATTCATTCATTTTTTAAAGTCCCTGGCTTCACTGTTGCTTGGTTTAGAAACTACTATTTCTATGAGATCTATTTCTTTTCCTTTTCTTTTGCGGGTTGAATTTCCATCCTGGTTTCCTTCCTACAAATTGTGTATCAGCTGATCGATTTTCATTCTGCTTTATAAGTTGATCTTGTTGGTTTTGTTTTGTTATCTCGTATTTCTTTTCCATCACTTGTATATCAACTGGTTGGTTTACGCACTTGTCTGTAACTTGATGATTCATCACATTGGGGTCGGATGACACTGCTCTCATATTTATAGACAGTCCAGCTGGGGTATCCAGGGAGTCCGAAGACAATTTATCTACCACAGCCTCTGTAATTTGATATTTTCCCTTTGTTTCCAACTCCTTTTGCTTGTCCTGTATTGTGCCTAAAGATGTTAAATTCATTTTTAAATTTTTTTGATAAAATTCTTCTGCTTTTTCAACAGTGTTCAGTTGGTATCTTACTCCTTGGTTTCTCAATATTAAACCAGCTGGGACATCCCACCTAAATAGGATATTTCTTTTTTTTAACTCAGTCACTAGAAAACCAAATTTCTTCCTCTCCATTAACATCTTAGGCGGGAGCTCCTTAAAAATCCAAATCTTTCTTCCATGAAATTGCAAGGTAGAGTTAAAAGAGTTCTGCACAATATTATTCCTAATTTCTTTATCTGTAAAATAAATCACCACATCTCTAGGCAATTGCCTTTGCTTTGCCAACCAGGAGTTTATTCTATAAATTCTGTCAATCCTGCAAAACACTTCATCAGGTTGAACCTTTAAAATCCCAGCCAGAATTTCAGAAGATATTTTCCTTAAATCATCTCTGTTATTTTCCTGCAGACCTCTCAGTCTAATTGCATATTCTGTGAAATTATATTGGATCATTAAAACTTCTCTTTCAATCCTCTGTTGTACATTTTCTTCATTACCAGTCTTTTGATCAACCTCCATTTTAGGTTTGTCTTCTGAACTATTATCCTGAATGTTTACCAAATCCTTTTTAATTTTTTGGATCTTGTCATCCAAATTCTCCTCAGTTTCTTTCATTTTAGACTCTAATAGTTTAGTCTTTGCATCCAACTGAATCAGAAAGTCTGATAAACCGTTAGCTGTTTTTAAAATCTTTCGATCCAAAAAGTCAAACTTTGATTTCACCAATTCACCAATTTCTTTAATTTCCTGCTTAAATTTTTCAAGTTGCTGGTTCACAATCTCATCCCTTCTTACAATCTCTTCAAGGAGAAATTCTATTATATTAAAGTCAGGTTTCTGAGACTGAAGAGTAAGAACTTGTTCATGTAATTTGTTAATGGGGGAATCCCCCCCCACTGCCTGTTTGTCTAACTGTATAAGTCTCAGTGCCATTTTCCACACAGACAAGATTTACTGGAAAAGAGAAAAAAAAGCTTGTTTCCAACCAAGATCAATATCAGATCCCCAGGAAAAAAACAAGAAAAAAAAACAAGAGTGAGAGTGAGGTTTTGCCTTCAATTACAGCCAGAAGCATTCATTCTGCTACTTTGTAATAGAAAACGGAAGGACTTTCCCTTTCAGCCTCTTTTCAAGCCGCAGCAGTCGCCATTTTAAAAATCTTTTTTCCTTTCACTTCTTAAACAACTTCAGTAACTTTTCTAAAATAAGAAAAATACTTGCGCTTCAGGATCAGAGGTCCAGCTCACGTCTTCTTTAATTAATTTAACAGATTTATTAAATTAGGCTTGCTTTTGCCACCTAGCTCTGCGTGTAGCAGAGATCTCCCAGAGCCCGGAGCATCGGCTGGGGATACGGGGAGTCTCTTCCGCTCCGTCCCAAAAGTAAATAAAAAACTTTTGGGATTAGGCAGAGGACTCTACCCACCCCAGCTGGCTCTATCTCCGTTTCCTAATGGAAACGGAGTTTTTTCGAGCCGCCATTCCGCTATAAAGGCAGCTCTTACAGGCAGTGGGTTCGACGATCCCGAAGGAGCGTCCGGAGGGGACAAGCAGCAAACCGGAAGTCCAGAAGCTTTTTGTCCAGAAGAATTGACAGGTTTAGGATAGGAATATTTCTGGAAAGCAAAGTATGTACATGTGTGTCTCTGTGTATGGCGCTCCACTTTGTAAAGGAACATGGATACAGTAGAAATAATTCCTTCCTGATGCAGTTATGCTGCCCAGCTCCTTTGTAAGACATATGTGGTATGCACATGACCAGAGTGAGTGTTAGCTGACCCTGGCTCAAATTTACATGGGAGCTGTGGTGGCCTCCCACAACAGATGTGTTATGTAAATAGGTTTGTTTGGCGGGAAGTTCGAATTAACTGACCCTCAGCTGATTGGCTGACCACCACAGCTGCAAGGTATATAAAGGGAGCTGGCTCCCTGGGTCAGTTGCTGGAGTCTCACTATATAATAAGGAGCTGTTGTCACTAACTACTCTGGCTTGCTGCGTCCTCATTCACCCAACTTAACATTGGCGACGAAGGTGGGATTTTGAGGCCAGAAGCAGAGGAGAGCTGAAGCCACACTCAAGAAAAAGAGCTGAAGCCACGTTCAGAGAAGGGGACCGGAGACCGCATCCAAATCCAGCCAGGCGAGCGAGCGGAGCACAGGAGAATCCCAAAACGATGTCTGCCTACACCCCGCCAGCGCCTTTCGACCCCAAGGAAGAGAAGTGGGGATCCTACATGTCTCGGTTCGAGTGCTTCATGGTGGCAAATGACATGCAAGGGCTACCGGACGTTCGGAAGAAAGCCCTGTTCCTGAGTCACTGCGGGCCAAGGGTCTTCGACACAGCCGAGGCATTGTCGGAGCCGAATTCGGTCCACAACATTTCCTGGTCGACGCTACAGACCCTGTTAAAAGACCACTATGCACCAACGCCATCGAAGTACGTCCAGCGCTACGATTTCCGGCAGCGGCTCCAGCAGGAGGGCGAATCGATCAGCGAGTACGTCGCTGCCCTGCGTAAGGCCGCATCCCAATGTGAGTACCGAGACCTGGATGAGATGCTCCTAGAGCAACTAATTTGCGGAGTGAGAGATAGCCGGCTCCAGAGAAGACTGCTCGCGAGGTCAAACCTGACCCTACACATTGCCCTGGACGAGGCACGAGCGCAAGAGTCGTCAGTAAAGGCTGCAGAGAAACTAAAGAGCTCTCACCTAACCAAAACAACACAGAAGACGGCGCCAGTGCATCGAGAGGCCGTAAGCACCGCGAGCGAGGGGGAGTCTGAAGAAGAGGTCTACCGCACCGAGCAGTCCCGCACAGCCCGGAGAGAGCCCAGAGACGGATGCGCCAGCTGCGGAGGGTCCCACTCACGACAAAACTGTAAGTTCAGGGACGCCGTTTGCCGTTCCTGTGAGAAGAGGGGCCACATCACTCGGGTCTGCAGATCCAAGACACACCAGAGCTACAAACCACGTGGCCAAACCTTTCAATCCGAGCCAGCGCCACACCGAAGGCCCAACAGAGATGGCAGAAACCGGAGGGGCGCGAAATTTGAAGACGCTGGGGCCTACACCATACGCATCGCACAGACCTGCACCTCGCCCGGAGAGAAGACCTACACCACGGTTGAGATCGAGGGGCGGGAGTGCCAGATGGAGATCGACACGGGATCGCCGATATCAATCATGTCTTGGGAGAACCTAAAGAAAGTCATCCCCAGCGCACACAAGCGATAGCTCCAGCCACAGCATCGCAGACTGAAGGACTATCAGGGGAACCGCATACCCGTCGAAGGAAGAGGCGAGTTCCAAGTACACTACGGGGAGTTTACCGAGAAACTGCCCCTCACCATAGTCAGAGACAACCTCCCAAGCCTCCTGGGCATGGACTGGTTCAGAGCCCTAGGCATGGGATTCACCGGAGTAAGGAACGTTCGAAGCACCCTGAAAGAGGACCTGATGCAAGAGTTCCAGGACGTGTTCCACGAAAGGCTTGGCAAGTATGTGGGGACCCCAATTTCGTTTAACCTCAACCCCAATATTGCACCCATCCGTTTAAAGCCTAGGCGGGTACCGTTTGCCCTGAAGCCCAAAATTGACATTGAACTGGACAAATTAATCAAACAAGGGGTGCTCGTTCCAGTCGACCACGCCAAATGGGAGACCCCAATCGTGACACCGGTAAAGCCGGATGGATCAGTGCGCATATGCGCTGATTATAAATGCACAATTAATAAGGCCCTGCAGCAGAGCGCCTATCCAGTGCCCATCGTTCACCATTTGTTGCATTCCCTGGGCCCCGGCAAGATCTTCGCAAAACTCGATCTTGTGCAGGCGTACCAGCAACTGCCGGTAGATGGCGCTACCACAGAGGCACAGACTATCGTAACCCACAGAGGGGCCTTCAAGTGCACCCGCTTGCAATTCGGAGTAAGCGTAGCCCCCAGACTTTTCCAAAGTACCATGGAGCGGCTACTGCAAAGAATCCCCGGGGTGGTGCCCTATTTTGATGACGTGCTCATTACCGCCGACAATGAGCAGCAGCTAAGAGAAAGACTGAGGGAGGTCCTAAGGAAATTCAGGGACGCAGGACTCAGAATAAAACGAAACAAATGCATGATCGCAGTCCCCTCAGTCGAATTCCTAGGATACAGGGTAGATGGCACCAGCATACACCCCACAGAGAGCAAGATCAGGGCAATCAGAGAAGCACCCACCCCCAAAGACAAGGCAGAGTTACAGGCCTTCCTGGGACTATTAAATTTTTACGCCATTTTCCTTAAAGACAAGGCAACAGTGGCAGAACCCCTACATAGACTGTTAACCAAGAAAGCCACTTGGAAATGGGGGAAGGCGGAAGACAGGGCATTCGCCGGCATTAAAAAACTGCTATCAGCTGAAAGCTTTTTAATACAATACAACGCAATGCTTCCCCTTGTTCTAGCATGTGACGCATCCCCGTTCGGGGTGGGAGCCGTCCTGAGCCATAGACTCCCGAATGGCCTAGAAGCGCCCATCGCATACTACTCCCGAACTCTATCAAGCACTGAGCGAAATTATAGCCAGCTCGACAAGGAGGCCCTCGCCGCCGTTTCGGGAGTAAAGAAATTCCACGAGTACTTGTTCGGGAGGGACTTTGAACTAATCACCAACCATCGACCGCTCCTGGGTCTCCTCGCGGGAGATCGTCCAACCCCGGCAGCACTATCGCCCAGGATGACACGCTGGGCCATCTTCCTCGCAGCATACTCCTATCGCCTGGTACATCGACCAGGGGCGGACATGGGCAACGCGGACGCACTCAGCTGATGCCCACTACCCGACAGCCTAGAAGATCCCACACCCAGCATCCCCATCCTGCTGATAGACGTTTTGGACTCTGGGCCCATAACATCAGCCGAGGTTGCGAGAGCCTCAACCAAAGACCACATGATCCGGACAGTCGCAAGTTGGGTTATGAGGGGGTGGCCGGAAAAGATTGGGAGCAGGGAGTTTAAACCGTTCACGGGAAAACGGGACGAATTGACAATGCAAGGGGGTTGTTTGCTATGGGCCGATCGGGTTGCTATTCCTTCACGGCTAAAGGAAAAAGTCTTAACATTGTTGCATGAGGGGCACCCTGGGATTGTAAGAATGAAGGGGCTAGCCAGGAGCTACGTCTGGTGGCCCAGTATGGATACAGACATTACCGAGTGGGTGGGGAGATGCCAGCCCTGCCAAGAGTCCAGATCAGATCCACCAACGGCACCCGTGAGGGAGTGGGAAAGACCCCAGGGACCCTGGTCCAGGATACACATTGACTTTGCAGGCCCATTTCACGGACAGAACTTCATGGTCGTCGTAGACGCATTCTCCAAATGGTTGGAGATCAAGCTAATGAAGGCCACTACCTCCGACGCAACCATCAGGGAGCTAAGACAGTTATTCGCCACCCATGGGTTACCGGACATCCTAGTGTCAGATAACGGGCCACAATTCACCGCAACACAGTTCGAGGGATACTTAGCGGGACTTGGGATCAGACATGTCCTTTCAGCCCCGTTTCATCCGGCTAGTAACGGACAGGCTGAGAGATTTGTGAGGTCAGCAAAGGAGGCCCTTTCACGTTTAAGCCCCGGAGACTGGCAGGAAAGGATAGACAAGTTCCTAATAGCTCAGCACTCCACACCCTGTACAGCCACGGGCCGAAGTCCGGCAGAACTATTAATGGGGCGGAAACTCCGGGGAATATTAGATAGGCTCAACCCCAATTACTCTCCAGAGGTCTTCAAGGGGGGGGAGAGGAAGCTTAGAGAGTTCACCATAGGAACACCGGTACACGCTAGAAACTACGGACAAGGCCCACTCTGGGAGTCCGGGACAATCACAGAAATCACGGGGCCCAAATCATACAGGGTAGACATGGGGGACGGGAGAGTTTGGCGCAGACATATTGATCAACTAAGAAAACGGGTAACCAGGACTTCCGGTTTCCCTGTCTTCAGCGACGACGGTGCCTTTTGAAGCACCGCCAGCCCAGCCGCTTGTAGAGCCGCTTCGCGATCGAGAAGCGGCTTGAAAACTTCAAAATCCTCAGGATTCTTGGAGGAGAGGCAGCAGGGCACAGGTCGAGCCCCTATAACCCCCCAGGGAATTGTTTCTGGGGAGGAAACAGGCGCGGCTCCCTTCCAACCTGCTGAGACTCCGGGCGGTGTGGGACGTTTCTGCTTTTGCAGAACAAGCCGGCTGCAGGAAACTTCAAAAGAGAAAGGAAATAACCTAAACAAGTAGCGGAAATCTACTTGAACCCTGAAACTCGGAACTGCAAGTATTAGCACTTTGTTGATTTCTTAATCTGAAGGGAAAAAAATGCGAATGAATGAAAGTGACTTGAAAAAATATGGCGCTCAGCATTAGAGTGAACGAATCAGTGAGTGTGGATTGGTGAAGTCATCTTGCTTTGTTACAAAGTTAATAAGTTGCTACAAAGTTGCTTCGGTTGCAATAATAGAAACAAGAGAAAAACTTCTCCCTTTTTAATACTTGACTTTGCATCACCACAGTTTTGATTTGATTAAATCTGGGGGATCTTTTTAGAAGGCTTTGTAGAGGTGGGAGAGGAAAAGGAACTTCCCTCTTCAGAAAAACTAGCTTATGTGGCAGGATGGCCTCAAAGAAGCAGGAAGGCAAGCCATCGGGGGGGGGATCCCCCACACGCAAACATGAAACACAGATTTCTCCTGCTCAACAGTTACAAACTCAGAAAAAAGATTTTGATATGGGAGATTTAAAAGAATTTATTTCAAAAATTTTGGATGATAAATTTCAAAAAGCCCAACAGGAAATAGATGATAAACTTCAAAAGTCTCAACAGAAAATTATGCAGGAAATGAAACAAAATCAAAATAAGGTGACCAAAAAAATATCAGATGTGGCATCTGGCCTGGCAGAATTTATTATTAAAGTTGATTCAAAAGTGGATGAATTTAAATCAGAAGTTAATGTTAAGATGAAAGATAATGATCACAAATTTTTTGATGTTGATGATAAAATGCAGAGAGTTGAAAATGAAATTGTTATGATGCAATTCAGGGCAATGGAATTCGCTATACGGCTTCGAGGAATTAGAGAAGAGGACAGACAAGATCTGAGACAGGTCTGTGCTGAGGCCTTGGCTGTGATTCTAAAAATTAATCCTGATATGGTTTTTTACAAAATAGACAAAATTTACAGAGTGAATTCCTGGGTGGCCAGACAAAGACAATTGCCTAGAGATGTGGTCATATATTTTATGGATAGAGCAATAAGAAATGATATCCTGCAAAAATCTTTTCATACCTCCGTGCAAGTGGGGGGTTCGCAAATTACAGTCTACAAAGAGCTACCACCTAAAATGTTGAAATCCAGAAAAGACTTTGGCTTTCTTGTTAAAGAATTGCAAAACTGTCAGATACCATTCCGGTGGGATGCTCCAACTGGTATAATTCTGAGATATAAGGGAGAGAGATATCGTTTGAATACTGTGGAGAAGGCGGAGCAATTTTACACTAACATCTTTAAAGAAAGAACACCATCTCCACGTACATCTACAGTTCTGGAGATTAAGGAGAGTGATAAGAAGCAACTTCAACAAGAACCGCAAGAACAGTCTAAGCAGGAATCAGAGGAATTGAAGGGCGCTGAAGGAGGTTTTTTGGATGAGCCTTTGTTGGAATCTTCTCCAATTCTGGAGCCGGTCTGGATGGCTGAAGTTAAGGATCAGCGTATAACCCGAGCAAAATCCAAGCAACTTAAAGAAAAACAACAACAGGAAAGACAAGATAAAAAGGGAGCTAAGAGTACTACACAAGAGACTGGAGACATGGGGAATGCAGGATCGAAGATTCCGGAAGACATCCGGTTATTCTGCTCTTTGCTCCAGAAAGATAATGATGATGATTAAATGCTTATCTTGGAATGTGAATGGGTTGAACTCAGCACAGAAAAGGAAGAAAGTATTTGCATATTTGAAACAATTTAATAATGATATAATTTGTTTACAAGAAACGCATATTACAGTTCAAGATCAAAACTATTTGAAAAATTCCAAATTAGGAACACACTTTATATCTTCAACTAACCAAAAAAAGAATGGTGTGGTTATTTATGTAAATAAAAAATTAACAGCCAAACTTATAGAAGCAGATCAAGATGGTAGGTTTGTAGCAATTGAACTACTTTCAGCAAATGGCCAAATTCTTTTGATTGGAATTTATGCTCCCAATCAACAACAGGACCACTTTTACAAAATGCTACATACTAAAATACTACAATGGGATTATAGATCTATTTTAATTATGGGAGACTGGAATGGAGTAATTGATTCTAAATTAGATAAAAAGACTCTGGCGAAGTCAAGGATTAGACTACCACAGACTTTTTTTGATATGAAAGAAGACTTGGAAATAAAAGATATTTGGAGAATACACAACCCAAAAGAACTGGATTATACTTTTTTTTCTGATAGACATAGATCCTTCTCTAGGATTGATTTCATTTTGTTGTCAGATGATTTACTTGTCAGGACAAAAAGAACAAAGATTTTGCCAAGAACTTTGACTGACCATAGCCCAGTATGGATAGAAATTGAGATAAGTAAGACTGAGAGACGCTCTTGGAGATTAAATGAAAACTTGTTCAGATATGAAAAAAATATAATAGAACTTAAAAAGTACTTGAAAGAGTTTTTTGAAATGAATCTGAATAAAGGCACTCCAATGGAAATTGTGTGGGATGCAAGCAAGGCTTATATGAGAGGGGTGCTTATTTATATGAACTCTAAACACAGATTGATTCGACAAAAGAAAAGTCTTGAATTGGAAGCAGAAATAAAGAATAAAGAACAGTTACTTATTAAAAACCCAACAGATGAAAGAATACGTGGTGTTATAAAACTTTTGAAAGATCAATTCCAAATGCTTATGGCGGAACAAGTTGCAACAAATTTACAATATGCGAAGCACAATACATTCTGCAATGCCAATAAACCGGGCAGGTGGTTGGCCTACACACTGAGGAAAAAACAGAGTATACGGACTATTGATAGTATCGATATTGGAGGGAAAGAAATTTTCCAACAGAAATTAATTAAAGAAGCTTTTCTCGACTACTACACTAAATTATATGCTAAAGAGGAGGTGCAGAATGGACTTATAGAAAAATATTTAGATAATAAAAGAGTTATAAAAATTACTGATCAACAAAAGGAAAGAATGAATTATCCTATAACAGAGGAGGAGATAATAGCAGCAATTAAACAACTAAAAACAGCTAAAGCTCCTGGAACGGATGGTCTGACCGCAGTGTACTATAAAACTTTGCAGGCAGAAATGGTGGAACAACTTAGAGACTTATTTTGTAATATACAACAAGGGAGAAAAATACCCCCATCATGGACAACAGCTTATATTTCTTTGATACCAAAAGAGCAAGCAGGTCCTAAAAAACCGGAGAATTATAGACCAATATCTCTTCTGAATACGGATTATAAAATTTATGCAAAAGTATTAGCCAACAGATTGATGCCAGTAATTCAAAAGGTGATTCATGATGATCAAGCGGGATTTATCGAGGGTAGATATATGAAGGACAATGTAAGGCAAGTAATAGATTTATTGGAATATCTTGAGAAGAATAAACAGATCCCTGCAGTGCTGGTTTTCTTGGATGCAGAAAAGGCCTTTGATAGAGTGGATTGGAATTTTCTATTAAAGACTTTAAAAAAGATGGACTTTGGGGACCAATTTATACAGGCGGTCTCAGCAATTTATCAAGAGCAAAAGGCACAGATTATTATTAATGGAAGTTTGACAACAGAGTTTAAAATCGAAAAAGGAACAAGACAGGGATGTCCGTTGTCCCCACTTCTATTTATTTTAACATTAGAAGTCTTGTTAAATACAATACGGGACTCTAATATCTTGAAAGGTATAATGATAAGGCAAGAGGACTACAGAATAAAGGCATTTGCAGATGATCTGGTTGTTACCCTAACACGTCCAATGGAATCAATAATCCAGATGAAGGACATTATACAAGACTATGGTAAAGTTTCAGGTTTTAGACTGAACCAGAAAAAAACAAAGATGATAGTCAAAAATATGACTCAAGATCGTAAACACGAGCTTGAAAGAAGGGCAGGTTTTGAGATTGTACCAAAGGTAAAATATCTAGGAGTTCAGGTTGCAGAATCAAACACAAAATTGTTTCAAAATAACTATGAGGTGTTGTGGCGAGAGGTGCAGAAAGACATGGAGACTTGGAAAAAAATGCAGCTGTCTCTACTTGGAAGAATAGCAGCAATTAAGATGAATATTTTGCCAAGATTTCTTTTTTTGTTTCAAATGATTCCGGTGCTTAATAGTGATAAACAATTGAAATTGTGGCAAACTGGAGTGAATAAGTTTGTCTGGAACGAGAAAAAGCCGAGAGTGAAAATGAAAATTATGCAAGATGTTCCAGAAAGGGGAGGTCTTAAACTTCCAAACCTACAGTTATATTATGATGCAGCAGCTTTGACTTTAACAAGTGATTGGTTTGGAGGAAAAAAGACTGGAATATTGAACGCAGAAAGTTTTGATTTGGAATTTGGATGGCATGCCTACTTATTTTATGACAACAAAGTGGATAAAGTATTTAAAAGCCATATACTTAGAGATTCTTTGTTGAGAGTCTGGAAGAAGCACCGACTCAAATGGGATTATAAAATACCGCTATGGTTGGATCTTGGTCATACTTTGTGGAATACAAATATAATGTCATTCGGGGGGTTTTTATACAAAGAGGTTCTTTTTACAGATGCGGGCAGATGGCAGCTGAAGACATTACAGACATTGTTGGCTGAAGGGATTAATTTAACTTGGTTACAATATAATCAATTGCAATTGAGATGGAAAGAGGACCAAAAAACTGGTATTATGATGCATGAGGAAGAATTGGTTAGACACATAAAAGAGAAAGATCCAATGCATATTAAAAGACTTTATAATGTTTTGTTAGAAAGGGATTCAGAAACTGAATTAGTTAAAGATTGTATGATTAAGTGGGCACAAAATTTTGAGGAACCAGTGATGTTGGAAACATGGGAAAAAATTTGGGTTCAGAACGTTAAATTTACACAGTCGCAGAATTTGAGGGAAAATTTTTATAAAATGTTTTATAGATGGCATTTAGACCCCAAAAAATTGTCATGTATGTACCCTAATGTTCAGCCTAAATGTTGGAGATGTGATTGTTCAGATGCTACATATTATCATGTTTGGTGGACCTGTAGGAAAGTTAAGGCTTTTTGGATAAAAATTTGGTGGGTCATGCAGAATGTTTTGAAGAAAAAAATTCAATTTTCTCCACAATTGTTTTTATTGGGTATAGTTAACGGTTTTACATTGGGTGAAACAAAATTGATATTGTACATGATAACAGCAGCAAGATTGTTGATAGGTAAATACTGGAAAAACGAAGCATTGCCCACGATCGAGGAATGGACTTTGAAGATGGCCAGTTTTGCAGAGATGGCGAAGATTTCAGCATATTTAAAAGATTGTTCACAAGAGACTTATGAATGGGAATGGAAAAAGTGGATAGATTATGTTCAGAACAAATATCAAACTAGGAAGTATCAAATAGCTTTTATTTGAAAATGTTATATTAAGATAGAAATATTCTAACGTAATGAAGATGAAAATTTATAAGGGGGAGGGAGGGGTTCAAGTTTTATATAAGTTTTATACAAAGGAGGGTTTTTCCTTTTACTGGATATGAGTATATTGTGTGGAAGTCCGGGGGGGGAGGGGAGGGTTAGGGTGGGTTAGGGAGGTTGGGAAGTTTGGGGTGGGTTGAGGGGGGGGAAGGGGTGAAAATGTAATTGTAAAACTTTTGCAATAAAAAAAAAAAAAGAAAACGGGTAACCGCAGACACCGACGACAAAGCAGACGACCACATCTCTGACCACGACTACCAACCAGAAACACAAACTACAAGCCCGAGTGGAGCGGAGAACTTAGCTGAGGATTCTGGTGTCCAGCGCCGCCCCATCGAGGTAGTCCAAACAGCCAGAGAAGTCGCCGCCCACGAGGAGGTCCCAGAGGCCTCATTGGCGGAGCAGGGAGAAACAGAAAGTCCCTCCGACCTGCTCGACGACGCCCCTCCGACTGAACTGCGCAGGTCAACTAGGACTCGCACACGCCCTAGTCACCTGAGAGACTTTGTATGTAAATAACACCCCAAGTGACTTCTGGGAGGGGAGGAGTGTTATGTAAATAGGTTTGTTTGGCGGGAAGTTCGAATTAACTGACCCTCAGCTGATTGGCTGACCACCACAGCTGCAAGGTATATAAAGGGAGCTGGCTCCCTGGGTCAGTTGCTGGAGTCTCACTATATAATAAGGAGCTGTTGTCACTAACTACTCTGGCTTGCTGCGTCCTCATTCACCGAACTTAACAAGATGCTTTGTGGCAGATTGTGCTGCATTGATTGACATTGTTCTCTGCTTCCATACCACCACTTAGACCAGGGTTGTCAAACTCCCGGCCCACAGGCCAGATGCGTCATGTGCTGGCCACACCCACGCCCGGTTTAGAGAAGGGGAAAAAAGTCCCGATATGTCACGTGACACTTCTGTGATGATGTGAGTTTGACACCCCTGACTTAGACTTAATTAAACATCTGATTCTCCAACCTAGGAACAAAGAGTTCTTAGGGGCTGGTTTTATACCTATCCTTGCTGGATAGAGGAAGGGAGGATGTGCAGAGTGGGAAAGGGATTAAATGTGTCCCAACCTTGCCAGAATACCCATCCCAATGTTCTCCCTATTCCTCACAGGTTCCTTTTGAACATAACATGTTACAATTCTCAACTGTGTCGTCTTCCACTTGCTGTTTGTGCTGATATAATTAATACTTAATCAAGAAAACAGGAATGGAAATTACTCTGAAAAGTTGAGACATCCCATATATGTTTCTCAACTTGAATTGCTTGAAATGTACCCATTGTCTTCTTTCCAAAATCTGGCATTTTTTCACAACATTGCCTGAAGAGCCTATCCATTAAGCCCTAGTTCTGACGCCACCTAGATGTTAAAAAATGGCCTGTCTTCTGCAATCCTTCTAAAAGACAAAGGTTCCTATAGTGTTTCTTCAGTCAGGAAAACAAGAATATTTCTCTACCTGGCACTCCTGAGAAGTGCTGAGAATGCAGTTCCCAGAATTCCTAACGAACATGGCCATACAGAGTTCT
Organism: Arizona elegans; assembly: GCA_022577455.1. Lineage (NCBI taxonomy): Eukaryota > Metazoa > Chordata > Lepidosauria > Squamata > Colubridae > Arizona > Arizona elegans. Next base: position 20,368,485 of record JAKOOJ010000010.1, read on the forward strand.
AAGAGCTAGCGTCCTGCACATCTGGAAAGAGCCAGGTTGGGGAAAGGTAGTCTGGCCTGTGATAACTGTTAATTGAAGAAAGAGCAAGCATAAAGAGCTAAAGATGCATATGCAGTGTAAGCTGGTGATGCAACTGTACATTGCTATATCACTTAAAACTGTAGGGAAGAGATATCAGGTTTGATTGCTCTTCCATTTATAGGAAAGGAACAAAATAGTCTCAAATCTATTTTTTGAAACCTTAGCTTTGTAATATATATATATATATATATATATATATATATATATATATATATATATATATATATATATATATATTTGTTTTCTTAGGTTTTCGCGGGTGTTTGTATGTAGGTCTTTGGTTATTCGGGTCTTCTCCCACGTAAAATTGGAAGTGTCTTGGCGACGTTTCGACGAAGTCTCATTCGTCATCTTCAGGCTGGTGTTCTCGGCTTCATGCTTCCAGGAGCAATGCTGGAAGCATGAAGCCGAGAACACCAGCCTGAAGATGACGAATGAGACTTCGTCGAAACGTCGCCAAGACACTTCCAATTTTACGTGGGAGAAGACCCGAATAACCAAAGACCTACATATATATATATATATATATATATATATATATATATATATATATATAAAATTCCTTGTTTAACATGTGAAGTCTTTATATGTGTGTTTCAATGACTGCCTTCCAGTCTGAGGTGATGCAGCCCAGAAATATTACGTGGGATAGTGTTGTGGGCCTGGAAGGGTATGCTTCAGAGTCTTTGGATTGCAGTGGGATAGAAATCTAGTTAAATAATAAACCTGAAAAAGTTCCCATGCTGAGATTGTGCACTCCCTCCCCAAAATACTGTGGGTATACTGGCATATTCTGAAATAGTATCTTGAACTTGTCCCATTTCCAAATCTGAACAGAGTCAAATAGTTTGGTGTAGAATTTGAGAATCTTGTTATCTGTGTTTTTTAGTCAATGCTGTTAGCTAAACATATTTAGGAACTGAAGTTTGCATATTTCCAGTCTCTAAAAATTATAGATTAAGTCTTCTACAGTACTTTATACAATGCAGAGCTTTTTTAAAATTCAGTTTAAAACCATCCTGATCAGTCATGACATGCTTTGGCCAAATGTATATTTTCATCAATTCTTAGGAGGTGCAACTCATCTAGTAAAATGTCTATGGAGATTCTCAGTCATCCAGGTCATGGTTGTTCCAAAGGTGCTTTCTTCAAGAGGCAACTGGACTTTCTGGTTTTTCTTTGAAGACATTTTGCTTCTTATCCAAGAAGCTTCTTCAGAGAAAAAAAGCACCTTTGGGACAATACCCCTTACTATTTACTTACTCTCTAAGCAGTTTACAGAGTCAGCATATTGGCCCCAACAATCTAGGTCCTCATTTTACCGACCTCAGAAGGATGGAAGGCTGAGTCAATCTTGAGCCGGTGAGAATCGAACTGTTGGCAGTCAGCAGAATTAGCTTGCAATACTGTATTCTAACCACTGCGCCACCATGGCTCATAATCAAATACTGTATGTAAAGCTTTTGCTATTTGAAATGGTACAGTCCACCAACAGTTGACGATGCCAGTTCAGGCCAGTATTTAAAATGGTTTGGAGCTACTGTAGTTTAAATCTTCATTTTAGACATACTTTTAAAAAGTCCATACAGTAGTGCTATACAGAAGTGTCTGCAAGGTATAACCCAAGAAGTAAAGATGATGTCCACTACCTTGTGCTTGAAGCTCTGCCTGATTTTTATGCATATTGTGGACCAGACAGAGCTTCACAAATAATGAAAATTTACATTAGCATAGTGAAAAACATTTTGATTGGCTTGGAAGTCAAATAAGTGTTCTAAAGCCAAATCACAAGTCTTGCATTAAATGGCTTGTAGAGTTATTTAAGCCAACTACAAATTGAATGGCTACTCTGTGAGGAGACATTACTGAGCAAATAGATGAAGGCACCCTAAGTACAGCACAGAGGCTTAAAGTAGTTCCTGCTGTTCTTTTGGTGTTCCTACTTTGAAATAGTTCCATTTGCCTGAAAACTACAATTCAAGACTGTCCTTTATTGTCCCTGGAAAATCTTTCCATCTGTATCATTGCTTGCATGTATGAATATGAAGTAAAGGTAGTCCTTGACTTATGACTGGTCACTTGATGTTCGTCCATCATTTTCGAAGAGGACCTTGACATCTAACTGGTTGTGGGCTGTCCACGGTGTGTCTGCAGGTGGCTGGTAAGGCCTATACAGGCATGGAATGTTCTGCCACATGTCGGGCAGACGTGTGGGCACCACTATTGCAGCATTTGCAGCTGTGGCTTTGCGGAGTGCTTGCTTCTCTTGTGCTATGGTTGTACTTCTGTCTTCAAATGTCTGGCAGCCTTGCTGGATCCACGTGTGCCATGTCAATCGATCTTGTGCCAGGGTTTCCCAGGAGGTGGTGTCAATATCCAGGGACTTGAGAGAGGCTTTCAGAGTGTCTTTGTATCGCTTCCTTTGTCCCCTGTGTGATCGCTTTCCTTGAGACAGCTCACCATAGAGGAGCTCTTTGGGGATGCGGTGGTCTGGCAACCTTAGAGCATGGCCTGCCCAGCGTGTCTGGGCTTTAATCAGCAGGGTGTGAACTGATGGCAGGCCTGCTCTGGAGACGACTTCTGTGTCTGGCACCTTGTCCTGCCACCGGATCCTCAGAAGTCTGTGGAGGCAAGTCATGTGGAAGTGGTTCAATTGCCTAGCGTGCCTCCTGTATACAGTCCAAGTCTCACTGGCATACATCAGGGTAGTTAGCACCACTGCTCGGTAGACTTAGAGCTTTGTAGCAAGTCTTATTCCACGGCGGTCCCACACGTTGGTCAGTAGTCTGCCAAATGCAGAGCTTGCCTTGGTGATTCTGCAGTTGACCTCGATGTCAATTGTCACTGCATGGGAGAGGGTGCTGCCAAGGTATGTAAATTGGTCCACTGCTTGCAGCTTTTGTCCCTTCACTGTGATGATGGGCTCTTGGTGTTGGGCATTCAGAGCTGGCTAGTGCATCACTTCGGTCTTCTTTGTGTTGATGAGGAGGGTGAAGATGTCGCATACTGCTGCAAATTTGTCCACACTGGCTTGCATTTCCTGCTCTGATCCAGCATTCAGGGCACAGTTGTCAGCAAAAAGGAGGTCTCGTAGCACAGTCTCCTTTATCTTGGTGACAGCCTGGAGTCTTTGCAGGTTGAACAGTTTTCCATTGGTCCTGTATCTCAGGCTGACTCCCAAGGAACTGTTCTGGAAGGCATCTAACAGCATGGCTGAAAACATTATGCTGAACAGGGTCAGTGTGAGCACGCACCCTTGCTTGATGCCGTTTGTAACAGAAAAGGCCTCTGAAGCTTCTCTGTCGTCCAGAACGTGAGCCGTCATGCCATCGTGGAACGGACATACCATCAGGATGAATCTATCAGGGCACCCAAACTTTGACATGATGCGCCACAGACCTTTGTGACTGACAGTATCAAAAGCCTTGGTGAGGTCGCCGCCAGACAGTCCTCCGTGACCGCCAGCCCCATTGCCTGTAAAGAGCTGCCTTTACATCTGAAAGGCGGCTCGAAAAACTCCATTTCCTGATGGAAATGTGAGTCAGAGCAGGCAAGGGTAGGTAGAGCCCTCTGCGAAGTCCCCAGAGTTTTTTTTTTGGCTCTTGGGGACGAGCAGAGCGGGGCTCCCTATTTTCCCTCGCCGATGCTCCAGGCTTCGGGAGGACTCTGCTTTTTTTTTGCAGAGCTAGGCGCCGGGACTGGATCAATTAATAAAATAACAGATGGTTTAATTGAAGAGAGCGAGATTTGTACCTGGGACCCTAATCGCAAGTATTTTTAATGATTTTACAAGTGTTTCTATTTGAATGGAAAAAATAAGTTTAAAATGGCGACTGCTGAGGCTTGAGAAGAAAGCCGAAAGTAAAAGTCCTTCCGTAATAAGCTACACAGTAGCGAAATATACAGTGCCGGCTAGACTAGAAGGAAAATATCCATTTTAAGTTTCTTTTTTCTTGGAGATCTGTATTTGATCTTGTTTGGGGAAAAGTTTTCTTTTTTAAAAAAGAGCTTTTTTGTGTGGCAGGATGGCGTTAAAGTTAATGAAGTCTGACAGACAAGCAGTGGGGGGGGGGGGTTCCCCCATCCACAATTATCTGAACAAGCTCTGAGCCTACAGACTTTGCAGAATGGTTTTAATTTAAAAGAATTTCTTCAGGAGGAAATGGCAAAATATCATGAGACTGTGAACCAGAAATTTGAAAAATTAAGGCAGGAAATTAAAGAAATGATACAACTAAAGTATGATAATCTGCAACGAAAGATTGTAACAGTGACTAATGCTTTTTCAGAAGTTGTTATAAAGATGGATACAAATATCAAATTATTAGAGTCTAAAATGGAGGAAGCTGATGATAAGATTTATAATTTGGACAATAAAATACAAAGAATTGAAAATGATTTGATAAATATTCAAGACAATAGTTTAGAAGTAAAGTCTAAAAAGGAAGCTGGTCACGAGACTTACAATGCAGAAGATATAAAGCAAGGGATTGAAAGAGAAGTTGTAATGATGCAATACAGGCTCACAGAATTTGCGGTCAGAATGAGAGGGTTACAGGAAAATAACAGAGATGATCTAAGAAAAATATCTGCTCAAGTTCTGGCTGGGATTTTAAAGGTTCATCCTGAGGAGGTATCTTGTAAAATTGACAAGGCCTATAGAGTAAATTCTTGGATTGCAAAGCAAAGGCAACTGCCTAGAGACGTGGTGATTTACTTTACAGATAAAGAAATAAGAAATGATATTGTGCAAAAATCCTTTAATTCTACTCCACAACTGTATGGGAGAAAAATCTGGATATATAAAGAACTGCCGCCTAAGATGTGAAAAGATAGAAAGGAATTTGGACTCTTGGTGACTGAGCTAAAAAACCAAAATATTTTATTCAGGTGGGATATTCCAGTGGGTATAATATTGAGATATCAAGGAGAAAGATATCAGTTAAATACTGTTGAAAAAGCAGAAGAATTTTACTACAAGGTCCTTAAAAAGAAAAATCAACAAGAGATAGAAATTCAGGAAAAGCAGAAGGAGATGGAAGTAATGAAGAAACAACAAGTTACAGAGGTCTCTACAGATGAGCCGCTTTTGGATTCTCTTTCAGAGGTCTCAGCTGGATTATTTAATACAAGAGAGGCGGTTCCGGATTCTAATGTAACGACTTATCAAGTCACAAACCAGCATGGAAATCAATCAGTTGATATACAATTTATAGAACCAGAAAGATTTAAGCCACAAAAGCAAAACCAACAAGATCAAGTTATAGATCAGCATGAAAATCAAATAGTCGATATACAATTTACAGAAAGGAATTCAGGATGGAGATCCAACCCACAAAAAGTCAAGAAAAGAAGAAGCAGGTCTCACAAAAACAAAAACTTTTAAACTAAACAACAGTGTAATGCCAGTTATTTAAGAGATGATTGAATATATGAAAAGATAATTGGCAAAGTATTGGTTTATTTTATCCTGAGGAGAGTGACAGACCTCTGCAGTGCTGTACTTTTGGGATGTGAAAAGGGCCTTAAATTGAATGGATTGGAACTATCTTTTTTTTTCGGATTCTTTGATAAATATACTACGTTTATGCTGAGTTACAAGGCAAGAGAGTTATGGGATTGGGGCACGCAGAAGATCTGGTTGTTACCCTATTACGGTGGTTGGAATTAATAATTTGGATAAAAGACACCTCTACAGACACTATATGGAATACAAATATAAAGTCACTCGGGTGGTTGTTTTTTTTTTTTTTTAATATGAAGATATTTGCTATTGATGGGGGCAGATGGTAATTGAAGATACCGAACATACTGTTGGAATTAGGATGTGATGTTACCCTAACATGGGTGATGAAGTTTATAATCCAGCTGAAAGACATTACAGAAGATATTATATGGATTACAAGCCTAAAGTCTTTTTAAGAGGATTTTATTTACATAAGGGAATATTTTTTAGGGGAGTGGGCAGAAGAATAAAGATATTAAGATTTATTAAGTATGGTAGTCTTGTAGGAAAGTGGGTGGAGACAGGTTAGTTTATTGATTGTTTAGTTTAAGAAAAGGGATATTATGTTTAGATATGAATATATGTAAAAGATTTGAGTTAAGAGATATAACGATGAGGGTGAAGGAAATGGGTAGACTATGAACTGAATAAATGTTAAATTAGGATTTATTATATAGTTTTATAGCGGAAGGTTGTTTTGAAATGTTAGATTAATATATATAAAAGATTTGATTTATTATTATGCTAAATTAGGAGTTATTATATAATGTTATAGTAGAATGTCATTTTGAAATGTATAAGGGGGATATGATAATTTTATTAGAAATAAAGGGTCAGTATATGGGGATGGAGTAAGGGGATGGTAAAGTATTATATAATCTGTTATGAATTTGGGTTTTATTATGAAGAAGTCACAGGGGGAGGGGAGGGGGAGGGGGGGTTAGGGAGGAGGGGGGAAAAGGGGGAAAATTTGTATTTGAAAAACTTTTTCAATAAAAAAAAGAGCCTTGGTGAGATCCACGAAGGTGGTATACAAGTCACGATTCTGCTCTTGACACTTCTCTTGGAGCTGTCGGGCTGCGAAGATCATGTCCACAGTGCCACGCTCTTTGCGGAAACCGCACTGTGTCTCGGGTAATAAACCCTGTTCCAGGTGGTCAGTCAGGCGGATCAGCAACACTTGTGCAAGGATCTTGCCTGCGATGGAAAGCAGTGATATTCCTCTATGATTATTGCAGACTTGTCAATTCCTTTTCCTCTTGTAGAGGTGTACGATGGACCCGTCTTTCAGTTCCTGAGGAATGGATCCTTGATTCCAGAAGGACTGGAACAGCTGAGTAAGTTTGTTGACAAGCACTACACTGCCATCCTTCTAGACTTCTGCTGGGATCGCGTCAGATCCTGGGGCCTTACCACTGGACAGCTGGCTGATGGCCTGTAGGGTTTCAGTCTTTGATGGTGGGGCGTCCAGGCTGTAGTTGATATCCTCCTGGGGCATTCTGTCAATCACCTCGTTCTTGATGGAAGATGGGCGGTTCAGTACGGATTGGAAGTGCTCAGCCCAATGCTGTAGAATAGAATATAATTTTTTATTGGCCAAGTGTGATTGGACACACAAGGAATTTGTCTTGGTGCATATGCTCTCAGTGTACATAAAAGAAAAGATACGTTCATCAAAAATCAATTAGAAACCTGACATAGAGAGCATTTCACCAAGGCAGCCTTCGGCGGCGCCATCTTGGAAGTTGTGCCAGAATCAGAGTCTTCTCAGTAATGAGAGTTGCACCATCTGAGTCCAGTAGAGGGGAGCTCCCTGAGGGCTGAGGTCCATACAAGGATCTGAGGGCTTCATATAACAATTTGGCATCATTTCTATCAGCAAACTTCTGAATTTCATCTGCTTTGGCATTCAACCAGGAGTCCTGCATCTTGTGAAGCTTGCTCTGTACAGTCTTGCGAGTGTTGTTGAAGGCATTTTTCTTAGCTGTTGACGATGGGTCGTTCTGATGAGCACGGTGAAGGCGGTGCTTTTCAGCAAGTAGGGCCTTGATCTCTTCATTGTTTTCGTCAAGCCAGTCCTGCTGTTTCCTGTGTAAAGGTCCAAGAACCTTCAGTGCAGAAAAGTGCACAATACCCCGGAAGCGTTCCCATTCCTTCTCAGCATTTCCCTCTAATTGCAGCTCTGAAAGTTGGTTGTCAAGATCTTCTGCTAGTGAAGCTGCTGTGTTGGGGTTCCTCAGTTTACTGATGTTGATCTGTTTCATTACAGCTTTGTTTCCCTGTGGACGTCTCTTTGGCTTGATGTGAAAGCTTAATTTGGAGATGATGAGTCTATGGTCAGTCCAACAGTCTGCACTCGGCATGGCCTTGGTCATACTTACATCCTGTCTCTCTTTCCTCCGCACGATGACATAATCAATAAGATGCCAGTGCTTGGAGCATGGGTGCATCCAGGACATCTTTTTGCAAGTGGGCAGGCAGAAGATGGTATTGGTGATTATCAGATAGTGAGCCGCACGTCTTCAGTAGTAATAGGCCATTGCTGTTACATTTGCTGATTCCATTTTTTCCAATGACACCATCCCAGGCAGAGTGATCAGATCCTACTCTCGCGTTGAAATCGCCAAGTAGAATTAGCCTGTCGGTGCGCTTCATGGATGAGAGTAGGGCATCGCGATCTTCATAAAACTTGTCCTTTACTTCATCTGGATTTGTCATTGTGGGTGCATAGGTGCTGATCAGTGTGGCTTGCTTTTCTCTTGGTAGTGGGAGATGCAGTGTCATGAGTCGGTCGTTCATGCCCTTAGGAAAACTGGCAAGTTTTGAAGCATGTGTACGTTCCATGTGCCAGTAGTGAGTGGTGTCACCTTGTGTTTTATTTGAGGTTTTGTTATTCGACCGCATGAAATGGGATCCTCTCCAGCCACGGTAAACTGGCCAGGGTTCTGTGAAGCAAACAATGTTTAGGGCACCTTTTCTAGCCCGTTCCTCTACTATGGAGGTGAGCAGTGCGGTCCTAAAGAGGGCTGCTCAGTCACTCAGGTAGATGCCGAATCCAGCTGTTGCTTCAGTCAGCAAGGAGACGACCATTAGACCTGAGCCACCTGTGTGCAGGTCTGCGGCTACAGCTCCCAGTGTATCCACACCTGCTGCTTCATTGCTCGCCCATCACCACAGGACTTTGAAGGTTTATGACAGTTGGGGAGATGTCAAGACTTGTGTGTGAATTGGATTAAAATGAGGGAGAGTTGCGCATAGTCAGCCTCACTCTCTTTTCCCAGATTCCATCTTTCTCCAATGGCAGGGCAAGAGTTGAGACAGTTGGAGATGGGCTGGGCGCAGTGGTTGACCAGGGCATCTTCCATGTCTTGCCGTGCTCTGGTCGCTTAGCAAACATTTGAAGTTACAACGGACCTCCCCAGGGTACACGACCCAATTCTGAAGTTCTGATGGCTGCCCCCCTGTGGTCACATGACTACATTTTGGGCACTCAGCAGCCAGCCCACATTTATGGCTGTTTGCAGCATCCTGTAGTCACGTGACCATGTTTTACAACATTTTTGCTGAAAACCAGCATTTACTTCCAGTTTCCAGCAAAACCACATTACAACCACAGCATTTGCTTAATGACCACTGCAAAAACGGTCAAAAAATTGGGTCAGTCATATAGGTGACCTGCTTTATGACTTACAACCATAATGGGCAGGCTCCATTATGCTCATAAGTCAAGGACTTCCTGTAAAGGTAGTGGCATGGTTGTTAACGGAAGAATACCTTCATTTCTTTCTCCTCCTTTTTGATTCATTTATTTTCTCCAGATGACAATAAATAAAAAGTTTCAGTGTGCTGGCAGCGGCCTGTGCCAAAAGCACATGCTGCAAAGTATCTCTTCTCACCCCCACCCGACATATCCATGTTCCTGTGAAGGACATAAATTATGTGTATGTTCTTGGCATGCTGCCAGTCTCTGTACTTGGCAGTGGCTGGTGTGCACCAATCCTGTATGTAATAAATACTTTTATTACATCCATAATATTCCATAGTATTTACACTTTGTGATATAGGTTCCATGGCTTGGCAGAAGTGGCAGGTGGGTGGGTGGGACAGTGAGCTGGGACTCTGGACAGGAAAAGTAAGGATGCTTGGGAAGCATGAAAGGCAAGACTGATTTGGCTTGGAGGGCAGTTAGAGGTAATATCTTGAGAACTGTTGGCTGAAGATGATGGCTTGCCAAGTGTTTGAGAGCTAGTAATGATCAAGGAAACAGTGGGAATCAGGAGGGTCTCTCTAGGAGGAGAGCTGTTTAACCTGTAGTGGCAAAACCCAGAAGACTAGGAACTTTTATGTTTTTATTAAAAGGCATAAACTTTCTTGGGCTGCAGTTCCCTTCATCAGATGTTTCAGGCCTTGCTGCTGTTGTTAATTCACTGGATGATGTCTTTGCAACATGTGAGCAATACTTTACAGGGTGCTAAGGGTTATAACAAAGTAAAGCATGGGAAATCTTTTTAGCCTTCTAAAATACTATGTTAATGCTATTACTCTTTGCCTTGTTTGTTTTTGGAAGCCAGTTGTTTACTCAAGCAACAGCTACCATTCAAACTCACTATCTCTAACAACATTTCCCAGTTACATGATGTGGTTAGAAAATGACAGCTTCTTGGATTGCATATCATAAGGATGATGACATGACTTCTTCCACATTTAGTTTCAGGGCAGCCGCCAACAGAATAACAGAGTTTGAAGGGACCTTGGAGGTATTCTAGTCCAGCCCCCTGCTCAAGCAGGAGATTCTATACCAGTGATAGCAAACCTTTTTGGCACCAAGTGCCCAAAACGGAACGTGCGTGCATGCGTGTGCATATGCGCACACCAGAAACCCAAAGACCAGCTTGCCAGCACGTTCATGCCTTTTGGGGGCCATTTTCAGGCCACTTTTTGGGGCTGTTTTTCAGGCCATTTTTTGGGCCGTTTTTTAGGTTGTTTTCCGGCTCTCCAATCTCTTCTTAAAAACCTCCAGTGATGGAGCACCCTCAACTTCCATTCCACTGGTTAATTGTTTTGTCAGGAAATTTTGCCTTAGTTCTCGGTTGGTTCTCTCCTTGATTAGTTTCCATCCATTGTTTCTTGTTTTGCCTTCAGGTGCTTTGGAAAATAGGTTGATCCCCTCTTCTTTGTGGCAGCCCCTCAAATATTGGAACACTGTCATCATGTCATCCCTAGTCCTTCTTTTCACTAGACTAGACATGCCCAGTTCCTGTAACAGTTCTCCATATGTTTTAGTCTCCAGTCCCCTAATCATCCTGGTTGCTCTTTTCTGCACTTTTTCTAGTCTCAACATCTTTTTTATAGTGTGGTGACCAAAACTGGATGCACTATTCAAAGTGTGGTCTTACCAAGGCATTATAAAGTAGTACTAACATTTCATGTGATTTGGTTCAGTCCCTCTGTTAATGTAGCCAAGACTGCATTGGCTTTTTTTGCAGCTGCAGCACACTGCTGGCTCATATTTAAGTAATTGTCCACTAGGACTCCAAGATCCCTCTCATACAGGTGAAACTCGAAAAATTAGAATATTGTGCAAAAGTTCATTTATTTCAGTAATGCAACTTAAAAGGTGAAACTAATATATGAGATAGACTCATTACATGCAAAGCGAGATAGTTCAAGCCTTGATTTGTCATACGTTTGATGATTATGGCTTACAGCTCATGAAAACCCCAAATTCACAATCTCAGAAAATTAGAATATTGTGAAAAGGTTCAATATTCTAGGCTCAAAGTGTCCTACTCTAATCAGCTAATTAAGCCATAACACCTGCAAAGGGTTCCTGAGCCTTTAAATGGTCTCTCAGTCTGGTTCAGTAGGAACCACAATCATGGGAAAGACTGCTGACCTGACAGTTGTGCAGAAAACCATCATTGACACCCTCCATAAGGAGGGAAAGCCTCAAAAGGTAATTGCAAAAGAAGGTGGATGTTCCCAAAGTGCTGTATCAAAGCACATTAATAGAAAGTTATGTGGAAGGGAAAAGTGTGGAAGAAAAAGGTGCACAAGCAGCAGGGATGACCGCAGCCTGGAGAGGATTGTCAGGAAAAGGCCATTCAAAAGTGTTGGGGACTTTCACAAGGAGTGGACTGAGGCTGGAGTCAGTGCATTAAGAGCCACCACACACAGACGGATCCTGGACATGGGCTTCAAATGTCGTATTCCTCTTGTCAAGCCACTCCTGAACAACAAACAACGTCAGAAGCGTCTTACCTGGGCTAAAGAAAAAAAGAACTGGTCTGTTGCTCAGTGGTCCAAAGTCCTCTTTTCTGATGAGAGCAACTTTTGCATCTCATTTGGAAACCAAGGACCCAGAGTCTGGAGGAAGAATGGAGAGGCACACACTGCAAGATGCTTGAAGTCCAGTGTGACGTTTCCATAGTCTGTGTTGATTTGGGGAGCCATGTCATCTGCTGGTGTTGGTCCACTGTGCTTCATTAAGTCCAGGGTCAACGCAGCCGTCTACCAGGAGATTTTGGAGCACTTCATGCTTCCTTCCGCAGATGAGCTTTATGGGGATGCTGACTTCATTTTCCAGCAGGACTTGGCATCTGCCCACACTGCCAAAAGTACCAAAACCTGGTTCAATGACCATGGGATTACTGTGCTTGATTGGCCAGCAAACTCGCCTGACCTGAACCCCATAGAGAATCCATGGGGCATTGCCAAGAGAAAGATGAGAGACATGAGACCGAACAATGCAGAAGAGCTGAAGGTCGCTATTGAAGCATCCTGGTCTTCCATAACACCTCAGCAGTGCCACAGGCTGATAGCATCCATGCCACGCTGCATTGAGGCAGTAATTGATGCAAAAGGGGCCCAAACCAAGTACTGAGTACATATGCATGCTTATACTTTTCAGAGGTCCGATATTGTTCTATGTACAATCCTTGTTTTATTGATTTAATGTAATATTCTAATTTTCTGAGATTGTGAATTTGGGGTTTTCATGAGCTGTAAGCCATAATCATCAAAAGTATGACAAATCAAGGCTTGAACTATCTCGCTTTGCATGTAATGAGTCTATCTCATATATTATGTTAGGATTTGATGGATCTAGTCCAATAACACTCCAGACAGAGTAATATCCTTTAAGAATTCTTTATTGGAGGCCTGGATTATTCCTAGGCCCATTCATCTAGCAGCAACTGACCTTTTATCTTTCTCTTGCAGGCACACCTCTGGAACTGCTGGATGGCCTCGTGGTGACACCTCTTATACCCAGGGGGAGGAGTCAGAGGTAAGGTGGGGTGATGGGATGTGTGGTTGTGTTAACCCTTGCAGGACTATGATGAGTTGTGACATGAATGAGTTAGACATTTAACCTGACAAAACCCCCTCTAAATGTCTAACTGATGGCCGGTATATGATGTTTACATACACACGTTACATGCACAAGATTACATGATTTACATATAGACACATATTTTTGACGTGAGGTATGTGTGTTGTTTGTGAGGTAAAGGTTTGGTAAGTATATCAGCAGTTTGCTCCTCAGTGTCACAGTGTACAGCCTTAATGAAACCAATCTCCGAGAATTGTCTGACATGTTTACACTTAATGTCGATGTGTCTTGATCTCTGTCCCATGGCATCAGCCTTTGATATTTCTATGGCTGCCTTATTATCTTCATGGATAATTATTGGGTGTGATGGTTTGGTCCAAATATCACTGAGTAAGTCATCAAACCATATTAGGTTGTTTGCAGCTTTGGATAAACAGATGAATTCTGCCTCGGTGGTAGATGTGGCTACTAGTTTTTGTTTCCCCGAGTACCAATGTATGGGGCTATTGTTGAGGAAAAGTACGTACCCGGAAGTGCTTTTCCTACTTTTGATATCTCCCGCCCAGTCAGTGTCTGCATAACAGGTTAATTTTGGTTTCATGGACATGTCTTGTTCAAGACATAATTGGGCATCAATACTGTATTTTAGGTACCTGAGTAACCTTTTGATGGCATCCCAGTGTAGAGTTGTTGGCTTACTCACGTGTCTGGATAGCAGGTTGACAGCTAAAGCGATGTCTGGCCTTGTCCAATTGGCTATGTAGAGTAGTGACCCTATGGTAGACCTGTACAGTTTGTTGTCGGTGAATGTTGCAGCTTCATTATACATATTTTATAGAAAATCTGGTTGCATGGGGGTCTCACTGGGTTTTGCCTCAGACATATTACATTTTGATAATAGCTCTATGATTTTTTCTTTTTGCGAGAGTCGGAAGCCTTTGTCAGTTTTGGTTACTTGGACCCCTAAGTATTTGTCTATTTTCCCTAGTGATTTTAATGAGAAATGACTCCCTAATTCAGCGGCAAACCTATCACATTTGGTTTTTTGTTTCCCTATGTATAATATATCGTCCACATAGACAAGGATGCCTTCAAATGATTCCTTTTCTCGCTTTGTGAAGAAGCACTTATCCGCTGAAGTGGCAGTGAAGCCCATAGAGTTGAGGGCCTTGGCTAGACAATCGTACCACCTTTTACCTGACTGTTTAAGTCCATATAAAGTTTTTTTCAAAAACCACGTGTTGTTTTCTCCTTCATTATATCCTGGAGGGGCCCTGACATAAATTTCCTTATCCAATTCCGCATGGAGATACGCAGTTTGCACATCAAATTGAAATACTTCTAGTCCCAGGATGGTGGCTACTACTAGGGCGCTCTTGACACTCTCAGCCCTGACCGTGGGTGAGTAGGTGTCAGTGTAGTCCTCTGGGTACTTCTGGGCGAAGCCTTGTGTGACTAGCCTCGCTTTGTACAATACTTTATTGTTTTCTAGTGTTTTGACCTTGAACACCCACTTGGTCCCTATTGGTTTTTCGTTCTCTGGTGCTTGAGCTGGTGAGTATAGTCGAAGGTCCCTAAGGCTCTCCATTTCCCTTTCCATGGCTTGTTTCCACTTTTCTCTCTCTTCCTGGGAAGGTCGAGTATCTCTTCATAGGAATTGGGTGTGGTATTGCCTGTGTGTATAGACATGACATAATACTCAAGTCTCTTTGGTATCTTGTTCCTATTCGCCCTGACTGGTCTGTCAGGAGGTGTGTTTGACTCATGCAGGTGCTCGGCTTCTTTGTTAGTGAGGCTATCTAAATTCAGAGTGGGGTGCCCTTCCTTCCATTCCTTGGCCTTTAGTTCGTGGTGTTTGGGTCTGTGTGTTATGGTTTCTTTTGCCTTTTCAGTGATTGGTTCCTCATCCCTTTGTTTATGCAAGTGCGCATCCCCGCCAAGGAAAATGTTGTTGGAATGAAGCCTTGACCAATTTGAGTGTTCATGATAGTCCGCAGATCTGGACACAATGAACTTGTTGTTGCAGTCCACGAACCTGTAACCCTTTGTTCCTGGTTCATACACCATGAATCTTAATCTTTTGGATATCTTTTCTCCTTTCTTTCTTAATTGTCTGGGGATATGAACGTCCGCTGGGACACCAAATATATGCAGGTGGGCTAGGTTAGGTTTTCTCTTATACATTATCTCATATGGGGTTTTATTAATTGAACTTGACCACAATCTGTTCAGCGTGTAGTTGGAGTAATGCAATGCCTCTGACCAGAATGATTGGCTCATCCCTGCGTCTTCTAGGACACATCTTACCATTGTTTGGAGCATGCCGTTTTTACGTTCTACGACTCCATTTTGAAAGGGGGAAAAAGGTGAAGAGGTGAAGTGTAATATGCCCCTTTCCCTTAACCATTTTGTAAAGTCTCTGGCCATGAACTCTGTACCTCGGTCAGTCATTACCTTTCTAATTTTGGTGCCATGTTGTAGTTCCACTCTTTTATAGAACTCCTTGAATTTTTGGAATGTTTCATTTTTGTGTCTGAGTGAGTATACATAACCGTATCTACTATAATCGTCCACTATGGTTAGAAAAAATCTTTTTCTATGTCTAATGGATGGCTTCAATGGTCCCACTAGGTCCATGTGTACTAGTTGAAAGGTAGAGTCAATAGTCCGCTCCGATTTCTTAGGCCTCGCTTTGACCTTAATCTTTGAGCATTTACACACGGAACACTCTAAATAATTCTCACAATCTTTTACTTTTAAACCCTCGGTACAGTCCAACGTTTTCTTAACAACTGGGAAGCTGATATGCCCTAGTCTTCTGTGGAGAAGGTGTGCACAATTATCGTGGATGGGCTTTCCCATAGATACTGTGTTTTTACCTGGTGACATGCTATTGGTTTCCCTCTGGTGTGTCCCTCCTGTTTCTGTGTTTCCCTTTTCTTCATTGGCAGTGTTTGTGTTTACACTCCCTTCGTTATTCTCATTAGGTGTAAAATAAGGTAGACTGTCGTGTATGGTTACCTTCCCAACCTTTCTCCCTTGATTGGATAAGAATACTCTGCCTTCTTTGAACATTATTTCGGTGTTTGTATCTGTTGTGAGTTTAGTTTAGCTAGCACATTATAGGGTATTTCTGGCACATATAGCACCCCCTCTATTTTCCCTATTCCTGGGATATGTACACTTCCCTTTCCTATTACCTTGGCAATGCTCTGGTTGGCCACTCTGATCTCAAAATCTGTCTCTATGAGGGAAATGAATAAATTTGGGTTATGTGTGGTGTGATTAGTGGCTCCTGAGTCTAAGAGCCACATGTTCTTGCTTATTTTCTGTTTGGAATCTGGCTTCTCATGTCTGAACCCGTACATGGACCCGGGGTTACTGTCCCTGGAACTGTCCCTACGCTCACTGTTTCGCCTGGGGTTGGGGGACCACCCGCGCCCTCGTTCCTTAAAAGGCTTGCGGTCTGGTGATTGTCTCCCTCTGCGATCATTGTATCCCCTGTCCCTATTGTTTCTGGGGCAATCCCTCTTTAAATGGCTCTTGGAACCGCAAGAAAAGCATTCTGGAGTACCTTTTGCCCTATCCTGGAATTCAACCCTCTTGGTGGGCCTAGGATCTCTCCTGGATAGATGGCGGTCCCTCCTTAGGTTATCCTCTGCAATTAGGCGGTTGGTGAGTATGTCTAAGGACAAGTGTTCTAGACTGAGACTGTCCAGTTGTGTCACAAAGTTGTCCCAGCTATTGTCTAATGAGTTTATGACTATACTCATCATACTCTCCTCGGTGATTGCTTCCCCTCTCTGCATTAATTCAGCCCTGGTAGCATTTAGCTTCAACAGGTGCTCGCTCATGGGAACCCCTGGCCTGAGCCTGGCAGAGTGAAAATCCCTGGATATCTTAGTGGTGGTGGCTCTACTTCTGCTGTAAAATAGGCTATAAAGTTTTTGCATGACCTTGTGTACCGTCATGTGATCACCTATGCTTGGGTACATAGTGGGTGAGATGCTGGTTAACAATATACAAAAAGCTCTGTGATGAATACAATCAATTTCAAATGTCCAAGGTTTCTGGGGTGGGTTTGAAATTAGAAAAAGCATGTTTTCTTTCATAAATGTTATTTGCAGTTGCTGACTCCATTCTAAAAGGTTTCTCCCATCTACCTGTAGTTTAGGAAAGTCAGCAGGTAATGTTCTAGAGTTATTTGGGTAATTACTTACTGGAGGCAGCTGTCCATGGTCCTGGATGTGAGTGAATTCACAGTAAGGCAATGGGATACTTGAGCTTAGGTTAAAAAAAACTGCTAGACACTTTTTTTTCCTTTCTCCCTGCAGGTGAAGACTGGGCATGCGCGAAGCTGATTTTGTGCTGGAAGTTGTCGGGTGAGGAACTCGTGGCCGCGGCTCCTAGGCCTAGGCTTAGGCCTGCCAGGGGAAGGTTGGATTCACCCCTGGCGTATCTGGACTCCACGCTGGGCGTCGGAACCTGTTGCTGGGTGGCTGGATCCCCTGCGAACATCGATGGAAGGCATGGGGGCATAGCGGTCATTGGTCGAGAATTTCCGAAGTCCGGTGGCTCGGCGGCAGCGGGTCCCGATCCTCGGATGCCGGGACTTGGTTAGCAGAGAAGCCCGGAGGAGGTCGTGGAGCAGGTGAGTAGCTGGCTTGGTTCCCTTCCCTCGGGTCTCGCGTCGATAGTTGGAGGGGTGGTGAGTTCGAGTCCTGCCTTGGGGTCAGTCCGTAGGCGGTCGATGTTCTTTGCTCATCGCAAAAGTGAGTCGCTTTGCTGGGGAGTGGCAGGGTCGGTGTTTCGGTGCCGGTGGTTGCTCTGAGGTCCCTTTGGGTCCCAGGGGCTTCCTCGTGGTTCGTGCTTGCCGCGGGAGGTTTGAAAGCGGAACCGAAGGCTGCTTCAAGGGTCTCCATTGCTTTCCCGATCTCAAGCTCAGTAGGTGAGCTCCTGGATTTTTGATTTTTATTTTTATCGTTATTTTTGGATGGGTCTTCGTTTGTTTTAGTATAAGTAAGTATAAGTATAATTTTATTTCTATACCGCCCTTCTCCCGAAGGACTCAGGGTGGTGTACAGCCTATTTAAAAACAAAAGACAAACATCAATTTAAAATTTAAAATTATTAAATAAATTCGGCTCAATTTAAAACCCCAAAAAATTTAAAATACCCCAATTTAAAATATTACGTTGATAGCCCGGCCTGGCAGGTCTTCAATGCACAGCGAAATACCCGGAAGTTGGAGATCTTATGTATTTCCGGGGGCAGTTCATTCCACAGGGCTGGGGCTCCCACAGAGAAGGCCCTCCCCCTGGGTGTCGCCAGCCGACATAACTTGGCCGATGGCACCCTGAGGAGACCCTCTCTGTGGAAGCGAACTGGCCGGTGGGAGGCTATTGGTGGCAGAAGTCGGTCTCGAAGGTACCCGGGTCCTATGCCATGGAGCGCTTTAAAGGTGGTGACCAACACCGGAAGACCACTGGGAGCCAGTGCAGCTCGCGCAGGAGGGGTGTCACGTGGGCACAATGAGTTGCGCCCATAACCACCCGCGCGGCCGCATTCTAGACCAGTTGGAGCCTCCGAGTGCTCTTCAAGGGGAGCCCCATGTAGAGAGGATTACAATAGTCCAGCCGGGAGGTGACAAGGGCATGAATGACCGTGCGCAAGGCATCCCAGTCCAGAAAGGGCTGCAACTGGCGAATCAGGCGAACCTGATAAAAGGCCCCCCTGGCCACGGCCGTCATATGCTCTTCTAAAGACAGCCATGCGTCCAGGAGGACACCCAGGTTGCGAGCCCTCTCTGTGGGGGGCAAAGATTCACCCCCAATAGTCAGCGATGGCACCTGCTGACTATATTGGGACGCCGGAAGCCACAGCCACTCGGTCTTGGAAGCGTTGAGTCTGAAACTGTTCCTCCCCATCCAGACCCGCACAGCCTCCAGGCAGCGAGACATCACATCAAGGGCATCGTTGGGGTGGTCTGGGATGGAGATGTACAGCTGAGTGTCGTCAGCGTACAGATGACACTTCACCCCAAAACCACGGATTATCTCACCCAGCGGCTTCACACAAATGTTGAACAGAAGGGGCGAGAGGACCGACCCTTGCGGCACTCCCCATGCGAGGTGCCTCGAGGTCGACCTCTGCCCCCCTGCCAACACAAACTGCGAGCGGTCGGAGAGGAAGGAGGAGAACCACCGCAAAACGGTGCCCCCTATTCCTAACCCCCTCAACCGCTGCAGCATGATACCATGGTCGATGGTATCAAAAGCCGCTGAGAGATCTAATAGGACTAGGACAGAGGAGCAACCCCTGTCCCGAGCCCTCCAGAGATCATCCACCAACGCGACCAATGCCGTTTCTGTGCTGTACCCCTGCCTGAAGCCCAACTGGCACGGTGTTGTGGCCCCGCCCTCTGAGCCTGTCCCATCGGAGGAAGAAAGCTCCAAGCATGAGGAAGAGGAGTCAGCCAGGCCTCCCTCTCCAGGCCCCTCCCCTCTGGCATTGTCTCAGGTGCCGGCGGAGGGAGAGGAAATCAGCAGGGAGACAGCTGATTCATCTCAGAGTGATGAAGAAACATCATTCCTGGACGCACGCCTCCGAAGGCGTGATAAACGATTGCAGCAGCTTAGGAGGCGTGCTAGGGATTAGAACTGAGTCATGGGACCACACCCCAGAGACTATATAATAGAGGGTAGTGGTCAGGGATCCTTGTGACGAACAAAAGTAAACCTTGGATAGTCACTAAAGCCTCGTCCGGAACTGCTGGGAGGAATATTATTTCTGCTTGGACTTTTTTGAACGTTAGTATCTTATCTTTCTGTTTGTGAAAATAAAGTCACTTGGCAGACGGTGTGTCTATCGCTGCCAAGTGGGAGATAAGACCTGGGTGCGTTCCAAAGTGTTTCCTTAACCCTCGGCTGGCTGTGTTTGTGTGTGTGTGGGGACGGGGACAGATCACACGGGTCCAGTTAGATAGCTTCATCCAGGTGTCGGGGAAGCTGTCGTGCCACCACGCTCTCAACAACCTTCGCCACAAAACGAAGGTTGGAGACCGGACGGTAGTTGGCTAATTCAGCCGGGTCCAGGGAAGGCTTCTTGAGGAGGGGCCTCACTACCGCCTCTTTCAAGGCGGCAGGAAAGGCACCCCCACTCAGAGAAGCACTTATAATTCCCTGGAGCCAGCCTCGTGTAACCTCCCGGGAGGCCAGTACCAACCAGGAGGGACACGGGTCCAATAAACACGTGGCGGCATTAATCTTACCCAGAACCCTGTCCACATCCTCGGGAGCCACAGGATCAAACTCCTCCCAGATAATATTCTCAAGACCTACCCTTGTCTCCTCCCCTGGACTCATCCAATCGGAGTCCAAGCCATCCCGAATCCGAGCGACTTTATCATGCAGGAATTGCACAAAATCCTCAGCACGACCCTGCAAGGGATCTTCCCGCACTCCCCCCCCGAAGAAGGGAGTGGGTCACCCTAAACAGGGTGGCTGGGCGGTTCTCTGCAGATGCGATAAGAGTGGAAAAATGGTTAGATTTCGCCGCTTTTATCACCACTAGGTAGGTCTTGATATAAGACCTCACCAGTGTCCGGTCGGAATCGGATTGACTAGTCCTCCAAATGCTCTCTAGGCGTCTTTTCTGACGCTTCATCTCTCTCAGCTCCTCAGAGAACCAAGGAGCCAGTTGAGATCGGCATCGGGTCAGAGGCCGCAAAGGCACAACACGATCCAAAGCTCCGGCGGCCGCACTCTCCCAGGCGGCCACCAGCTCTTCAGTCGAGTCGTGTGTCAGAGTCTCAGGAAACGGCCCAAGCTCCATCAGGAACCTTTTGGGATCCATCAGGCGCCTGGGATGGAACCATCTGATCGGTTCTGTCTCCCTGTGGCGGGGGGAAGCGGTAGGAAAGTCCAAGTGAAGGAGCGAATGATCTGTCCATGACAAGGGTTTAATATCTAGGTCCCCTCTACCAAGATCATTCAACCACTGACCAAAGACAAAAGTCAAGTCCAGAGTGTGTCCCCCTATGTGAGTGGGGCCTTGAACTAACTGGGTCAGGTCCATGGCCGTCATGGAAGCCATGAACTCCCAAGCCACCTCTGACGCCTCACTGCCACATGGCAGGGAGCCAGGTACGTAGTCAGCAAACCCATCTGCACCCCACGGCCCCACTTCACAAAAAGGGACTCACATCCGGCTATCTGAGGAACAGTGGTCTCCCTCGGACAAAGACTCTCCCTAATAATCACCGCCACTCCCCCACCCCTCCCCTGGGCCCTTGGCTGATGACATGCATGGAAACCTAGTGGGCACATTTCAACAAGGGGGTCCCCCCCCTTGGCCCAGCCAGGTCTCCGTAATACCTGCCAGGTCCGCACCCCCCTCCAATATAAGATCACAAATGAGGGGGGCTTTATTAACAACCAACCTGGCATTACACAACATCAGCCGCGGACCCTGGGCCTGAGACTCTCCACAACCCAGGCCACGAGTCGCGCATTGGGGGCCGGAGTGTGCAATTGCTTGTAAACAGCGTGTGCGCACCCCCGACACATGATATGGCCCCCTGCGCCCGTCATACCTGCCCCTCCCACTCATTATTTCAATTACATTGCCCTTCCTGTCGCCCCCCTGTTCCCAGATAAATTTCCTTTCTCGACCCCTCTGCTGCAGCCAATCAACCTGTCACCCCGCTCAGTAGCTATCTGGACCCCCCCCAAGTCCGCTTTTACAACCCCCTCCCTTCCTCCCGGGTCCCCTTAAAATTTCCATTAAAAATTTAAATAAAAAACCCCTCAACCCCCTCTTCGCTGCATGCCATCTCTCGGGATTCCAAAATCCGTCATCAAGATAGGCCCTCGATAACATGGAGGGCCAGGCCTGCGAGAGGGGGGAGTCTCGCAGCGCAAAGAGCTCAGCCGGTGAATACATCCTATAGTCTGTCTGGGGAAGATGAACGAGTCCAAGGATTCAATGGTGCTGATTAAAAGGTCCAGGAGAGAAAGTTCACCATTCCGGCACAGGAAGGGGCTGGGCAGGTTCGCGCCAACGGATTTGAATCCGGGCTTCCCATTGGTTGCTGGCCATTCCAAGATGGCCACCGGGAAAAAGGCGCGAAAACGGATTCTGCCATCTCTAGCTCATCCAGTTGGGGTGGTGTTTCCCTTACCGGGTCTGCACCCTCGCAGGTCGGTCCTTTCTCCTCATTCGCTGCTCCATGGTTCCTCAGCAGTCTCTGGAGGTTCGCAACGAGGTCTTCATCTGTGGCGGGTAGCTCCATGATCCTCAATACAGCTGCCTTGAGGTCATTGTTTCTGAGTGGGGTGGTTCTGGAACCATTCCCTTCATCTCCCCTGCGTGGCTCAGCCCTGGATGGAGTGCGTGGATTGTTCATCTGCGCTTCCCCAGCTGAGGTGGTCTTTGGGGTGGCTCCAGATGGGGACAGTTGTGCAGCCATTTGTCTGGTGAAGGCTCTGGTGTTCACTCTGTTTTTCTTCATAGATTGTTCAGCTGGCTCAGTCATTTCTTGTGTTTTAATGGGCAACCATACTCTGCTACCATATTTGTTAGGATTTGATGGATCTAGCCCAATAACACTCCAGACAGAGTAATATCCTTTAAGAATTCTTTATTGGAGGCCTGGATTATTCCTAGGCCCATTCATCTAGCAGCAACTGACCTTTTATCTTTCTCTTGCAGGCACACCTCTGGAACTGCTGGATGGCCTCGTGGTGAGACCTCTTATACCCAGGGGGAGGAGTCAGAGGTAAGGTGGGGTGATGGGATGTGTGGTTGTGTTAACCCTTGCAAGACTATGATGAGTTGTGACATGAATGAGTTAGACATTTAACCTGACATATTAGTTTCACCTTTTAAGTTGCATTACTGAAATAAATGAACTTTTGCACAATATTCTAATTTTTCGAGTTTCACCTGTAATTACTGCTATTGGGCCAGGTACCACCTATTCTATACCTGTGCATTTGGTTTTTCTTGCCTAAGTGCAGAGGTGGGCAGCACATGAATTAACAACTGGTTCGCCCAGCACCGAAAATGTGAGCACGTGCGCACACTTGCTTTGCTCGTGCACGTACCTTCCGTGCATGCACGCAGCCTTCCGTGCATGCACTTTGCTCGCACGTGCAGTTTGCACTCATGCACACGGCTTAAAAATGCAGCTAAATAGGACGGCATAGCGCCAGGGCAGGTGGGCGGGGCGGGGCGGGGCGGGGCGGGGCGGGGCGGGGCGGGCCCACCCGCAGGTCGCAAGTTCGCCCGAACCAGTCTGCACCGGCAGCAGCCCACCACTGCCTAAGTGTAAAACCTTACTTTTCTCATCATTGAATTTTATTTTGTTAGACAAAGCCCAATGTTCTAATCCAGGGAACCCCAACCCCAGGGCCATGGCCCTTTCAGAACTGGGCTGCGCAAGCAGCGGGCGAGCTCACATAACTCCATTTGCATGAGCAGTGGACACTTGCGTAAATGGAGCTCTGCACGTAAGCACGTGTGCTTGCCACTCACACAAAACCATTTCCTCTCCCTCCCCCACCGCCAGTCCACAAAGCCAGAAAGGTTGGGGAACTACTGTTGAATCCATCTGGTGGTGATGCTGTCTTTCCCATATTTTTTTAGCTTACCAAGAAGTAGATTGTGGTCTGCTTTGTCAAATGCCTTACTGAAGTCCAAGTAAATTATATCCACAGCATTTCTCTTGGCCACTAGTTTAGTCACTTTGTCAAAGAGTGCAATTACATTTGTTTGGCATGGTCTGTTTTTGCCAAACCCAGGTTGGCTTCTGGTTATAACTTTGGTTGCTTCTAGGTGTTTGCAGATCTGTTGCTTTTTTTTAACAGTTTATTTATACATTTTCATTTAACATACATAAGTGCTTTGTGAACAGTGTATTGTCTGGGTCAATTTGCTTACATAAAAATACTTTCCCTGCTCCTAATTTCTACCTCTATTATCCAATCATTTATAAAATAAGTCCCAGTTCAAAAATACTCTGTATCTTCTTTTTCTTTTATCTTTAATGTCAGTCTATCCATTTCTGCACAGTCTAATATTTTTTAAATTACATCTTCTTCTCTCGGTGTTTCCTCATTTTTCCAGTACTGTGCAAATACGATCCTTGCTGCTGTCAAAACATGTAGTATTAAATACAAATTCCCCTTATACTTTTCTGGTATTATACCTAACAAAAATATTTCTGGCTTATTCAGATCTGTTGCTTGATTATCTTTTCCAGGATCTTCCCAAGTATTGATGTCAGGCTGATAGGTCTGTAAGTTTCCTGGATCCATTCCCCCCCCCCCCCCCCCCGCTCTTTTCCACTCCTCTGGTAGTTCCCCGGTGCTCCAGAATCTTTGAAAGTTATAGTTAAGTAGTTCAGTAATCCATGTGATGCTGGTGATTTGAACTCGTCTAGGGTGGACAGGTGTTCTTTTTACCAGTTTTTTGTCTACTTTGACTTGCATTCCTAGTCTGTCTTTTATGGTTCTGCTTTTAGTAGTTTGGGCTATTTTTTCCTTTTGCGTGAAGATAGATGCAAATAATGAATTAAGCAGCTCTGCTTTCTCACTGCTGCTCATCACTTCCTTTGCCATCTTCTCCCATAAGTGGACCAATTGTTTCCTTGCCTTTTTTCTTGTTTTTTACATGTTGAAAGAAACTTTTAAAATTATTTTTGACATTTGTTGCAGGTCTTATTTTATTCTGAGCCTTAGCTTTCCTGACTTCATATTTGCAGATTTGGGCTATATGCTCATATTCTGCCTTAATAACTATGTGACCCTCTTTCCATTTTTTATACTTGTCCTTTTTGTCTTTCAGTTTATCAGATTTTTTTTATGCAACTATGCTGGTTTCTTCTTGGATCTCTTATTTTTCTTTTTCAGCGGTATTGTGCTGGACTGGGCTTTTATAATCATATTTTTCAGAGTTTCCCACGCTTGAGTTGTTTTCCCCTTTAAGATTTTCATCCATGGAATCCTTCCCAAGCTCTCTCTAGGTTTGTTGAAATCAGCTCTTTTAAAGTCTAAGACACTAGTTTGATTTTGTTCTATTGCTTGTGCCTACATTATATTGAATTTTAGTAAGGCTCTCAGCCACATCTTTGATTTTTGCTCCTGGGAGACCAGATACCTCCCTAGATTGAATGTCCAAGTTTACAGATGGCTGATTCTGTTTCCCTGAGAAGTGAATCTCCTATCACCAACATGCCTTTTTTCTCTTGGGAAAGTCTGGGCTACTTTTCTTCCTGTCAAAGGAACACTTGATGATGTCCTTTCTCTGGGTGTCTGCATGCTTTCTTCCAGGGAGAGGATATGAAATCAATTGCTCAGCTCCAGTGGGGCTGTACTGGACTAGGCTGCACTAGACAGCAGTGGCACTGTTCTTTGGTTGTTGTTTTCTTCTATGAGTGACACATTGCCATCGGTCTATCTCTAAAGGTTCTTGTACAGGTTCATTTATTCTGGTAGATGTCTGTTCATTATTATGTTCAGTCTGGATACAGCTTACTTCCTTTGGTTGGAGTTTCTCATTTTGTAGGTTGAGTCTCAGAGTGGCTAGAGTTGCCTCTAGACCCTTCACTTTTTCCTCAAGTAATTCATTTAGTTTACATTTGGTACTGTGATGTCTCCCTTGGACGATGACTCTGACTCTTTCTTGGAAGCCGGCTCAAGGGAGGATGAGCTCATTCCTGGCACATCAGGAACTGGGTTAAATAATGACTCTGAACTGCCAGCCCAAAGAGATTTACAGAGAGGGAAGGGGAGGAGCTGCCTTCTGTAGTGGATCTGAGAGCATGCAGGGCAGAGAAAAGACAACAGCAACAGAGATCTGTCAGATTTCTCGGAAGAAGGCTCCACCCATCTTGATGTGCTGCACCGGAAAGCTATTTATCACAGCAGGCAGAGGGGAGGTGTTGCTGGGAACAATGTGTTTGGTTTATGCCTGTATGTTTTTGGTTCCTTGCGCTTCTGCCTTGGAGGCTCTGAACTTCTCTTGCCAAGTGAGCTCTTTATAATTTTTTTTTTTTAATAAAAATGTCAAATCAATGCATGAACAGTGTGGCATCTGGGCACCATACATTCCAGTACAAACAAAACTGATCAGATTAAACATTATTATTACATTCAATCAACTTATGAAATTCCCATACCAATACACATTTATATTAGGTTACAGTCTATCATTATTCAGTTATTCCACCTATTACTCATTATTACTTTCATTTTATCAAATAAAAATGTAATACATTAATATTTCCTTTATTTCTATCTCTTACTTTAGCTTTTAATCATATCACCCTATATTAAAAAGCTTTTTCTTTCTTTCCTAACTTCTAATCATGTCACCTGCCTACAAAAAGAGAAAGAGAGAAAAAGAATAGAGAGGGAGAGATAGGAAAAGACAATTCAAAACAGCAACCGAGAACAGGAATCATCCATTCACCATCTCTTGTCTGCTTTATACTTTAATTGCTATACTTAGAACCAAACCAAACCAAACCAAACCAAACCAAACCAAACCAAACCAAACCAAACCAAACCAAACCAAACCAAACCAAACCGAATTGAATTCTTTATTGGCCAAGTGTGATTGGACACACAAAGAATTTGTCTTTGGTGCATATGCTCTCAGTGTACATAAAAAAACAAGATACACTCGTCAAGAATCACAAGGCACAACACCCAGTGACAGTCATACGGTACAATCAAATCATACTAGGAAACTATCAATACCAATATAAATTGCAAGGATATAAGCAACAAGGTTACAGTCATGCAGTCACAAGTGGGAGGAGATGGGTGACAGGAACAATGAGAAGACCAATAGCAATAGTAATGCAGCCTTAGTGAATAGTTTGACAGTTTGAGGGAATTATTTGTTTAGCAGAGTGATGGCGTTCAGGAAAAAACTGTTCTTGTATCTAGTTCTCTTGGTGTACAGTGCTCTATAGCATCGTTTTGAAGGTAGGAGTTGAAACAATTTATGTCCAGGATGAGAGGGGTCTGTAAATATTTTCATAGCCCTCTTTTTGACTCATGCAGTATACAGGTCCTCAATGGAAGGCAGGTTGCTAGTAATTGTTTTTTCTGCAGTTCTAATTATCCTCTGAAGTCTGTGTCTGTCTTGTTGGGTTGCAGAACCAAACCAGACAGTTATAGAGGTGCAGATGACAGACTCAATAATTCCTCTGTAGAACTGTATCAGCAGCTCCTTGGGCAGTTTGAGCTTCCTGAGTTGGCGCAGAAAGTAAATTCTTTGTTGTGCTTTTTTGATGATGTTTTTGATGTTAGGTGTCCATTTTAGGTCTTGAAATATGGTAGAACCTATAAATTTGAAGGTGTCTACTGTTGATACTGTGTTGTCTAGTATTGTAAGAGGTGGTAGTATGGGAGGGTTTCTCCTAAAGTCTACCACCATTTCTACGGTTTTGAGTGTGTTCAGTTCCAGATTGTTCTGGTCGCACCACGAGGCTAGTTGTTCAACCTCCTGTCTATATGCGGATTCATTGTCTCGAATGAGACCAATCAATGTTGTATCATCTGCAAACTTCAGTAGTTTAACAGATGGATCGTTTGAGATGCAGTCATTGGTATATAGAGAGAAGTGGAGAAAGCACACATCCTTGGGGGGCCCTGTGCTAATTGTACAGGTATCTGATGTGATTTTGCTTACCTTCACCTGCTGCTTCCTGTCTGTTAGGAAGCTTGTGATCCACTTACAAGTGTTTTCAAGTACTGCTAGCTGATTTAGTTTAGTTAGAAGAATGTCCGGTATGTTGATATTGAATGCTGAACTAAAGTCTACAAAGAGGACCCTTGCGTAGGTCTTTGGAGATTCAAGATGTTGTAGGATGTAGTGCAGAGCCATATTAACAGCATCATCTGTCAATTTATTTGCCCGGTATACAAATTGCAGGCGGTCTAACAGCGGGTCCGTGATTGTTTTCAGGTGGGACATCACTAGCCTTTCAAAGGTTTTCATAACTACAGATGTTAAAGCAACTGGTCATTCAGTTCCTTGATGGAGGGCTTCTTCGGCACTGGGATGATAGTGGAGCATTTGAAGCAAGAAGGAACATGGCACATCTCTAGTGATTTATTGAAGATTTGGGTGAAGATGGGGGCTAATTGGTCAGCACAGACTTTTAAGCAAGAAGGAGTTATCTTGTCTGGGCCTGGAGCTTTTCCTGGCTTTTGTCTGTGAAATAGATCTTGCACTTCGTTTTCTGTGATCACCAGGGGTTGTGAACCCAATGGGATGGGGTCAGTTGTAGGAGATTTGGCTGTTGTTGGTGTGTCTGAGATGGGGTCAGTTGCAGGAGGCTTGGCTGTTGTTGGTGTGTCTGGGATGGGGGTTGTGGAGGTAGGTGGCTGTAGTTTCCTTTAAAACCTGCAGTAAAACATGTTCAGGTCATCTGCCAGTTGTTGATTTCCTTCAGCCTGGGAAGGAGGTTTGCTGTAACCGGCGATATTTTAAATAGTTTTCCACGTTTGCTTGTTCGTTTGTTGAGAACTGATTCCTTAGCTTCTCAGAGTAGCTTCTTTTTGCTGCTCTGATCTCCCTTGTTAATACGTTTCTGGCCTGATTGTACAGTATTCTATCACCTTTTCTGTAGGCTTCCTCTTTGGTGCGACGTAGTTGCTTAAGTTTAGCTGTGAACCAAGGTTTATTGTTACTGTATATTCACAAGTTCCTGGTCGTTACACATAGGTCTTCACGGAAGCTGACATATGATGTTACGGTATCTGTGAGTTCATCTAAGTCTGCAGAGGTACTTTTGAAAACACTCCAATCAGTGCAGTCAAGGCAGGCCTGTAACTTTAACTTTGCCTCCTCCGTCCAGGTCCTCGCTGATTTAATTGTTGGTTTCATGGTTTTATGTCTTTGTCTGTAGGCAGGTACAAGGTGAATCATGCAATGATCAGAGTGTCCCACAGCTGCTCATGGTAAGGACCAGTAAGCATGTTTTAGTATTGTGTAGCAATGGACTAAAGTATTCTTGCCTCTAGTGGGACAATTGACATGCTGAAAATATTTTGGAAGCTCTTTCCTTAAGTTACCTTTGTTGAAATCACCTAAAATAATGGCCAGAGAATCTGGGTATTTGGCTTCAGCCTCCATAATCTGGTCAGTTAGAGTTCGTAATGCCTTGTTTACACAGACTTGTGATGGAACATACACAGCAATTAGGAGAAATGAGGAGAACTCATGTGGAGAGTAAAATGGTTTACAGTTGATAAATAAAGACTCTAAGTTTTCATCACAGAATTTATGAATTATAGTTATATCCTGAGACCAGCTGTTGTTGATATATATACATAAGCCTCCTCCCTTCTTTTTACCCGATGATTCTGCAATTCTGTCTGTTCTTATTATCTGAAACCCTTGTATATGCATGCTGTTGTCATCAACTTCCTCATTTAGCCAGGATTCAATGAAGCATAGGGCTGCTGCATTGTAAAAATCAGAATTGCATCTGTTTAAAAGGAGTATTTCATCCATCTTATTAGCAAGTGAACATAAATTAGTTAGATTGTAGGGAGCGGGGTTTTTTTATTTCCCCTCTTCCTTAGTCTATTCAAAATTCCCTCTCTTTTACCTCTTTTACAGCATCTCCTGCGTTTGCTTTTGGTGATCCATAGCTCCGGGGAATTTGCTTCTTCCTGTGTTAGAATCTCCTCCGTGTTTGTAAAGACAAGGGAGGGGGGTGAGGTTACAGAAAGCTGCTCCTTAAAGAAACATTGCTTAATTCTTAGCAGATGGTCTCATGAGTATGAAATCTGTAGAGAATCGCAGAGAATAATAAAAAAATAGAAAAACCAAATAAAGAGGGGTAGAAGGAAAAACAAGTGAAAGCAACAATAAAGAAAGAAAAAATAAATCATCTACCCATCGTCTCTTGCCCGCTTCGATACTTCAATTGCTATGCTTTTTTTTTTGACTTGTCTCCCCCATTCCTCTCTTAAATCTCAATCTATATCTATTTATTGGATGTCCCACCTAAGCGTTCCGCCCACCTGTACCCTCTTCCACTGCCTATTTTCTAAAATTGTTACCGAGGCCCCTGCTTCCATTTCAAACATATCTTCCCACTCTCTTAGTATGTTTTCCTCCTGGTTTAATTCATCAATCATTATTATTTTCATTATAATCTCCTCCTTGTCTTCTTCCTTCTTTATTTCTTCTTTTGGCTCCTCCCTTTCCTGGGCATCTTGGTCTGTAGTCACCATCCCTTGTATAGTGTTTTCCATTTTTTCCATAATATCCTTAAATTCTTTGTCCATAATGTCTTTTATATTTTGAAAAAGTAGATCCATCTCTTGGACAATTCCACTCATTTCTCCTTCTTCAATATCTTATTTTATTTTTTTAAAAGGTTGATTTTTATCCAACAGTCCAAGAATTATTTATTTAGTCTTTAAACTACCCTTCAAGGAGTACACTAGTCCCAATTCTTTATATCTCATAGGTTAACACTCAGTTCCATTCAAGTAGTCCCCAGAGGTTATCAAAAAACTGTTTTTATCCTCTTTGCAAATTCAATCCTCTAATATGGTGTTCAAGTGTCTCTTTACTTAAATCACTTTGTTGTAGTTTCCTCTTTTGTCAACAGATGGCACTCTCAGTTTAAATTTCAGTTTACTAGTTTACTAACCCATTGCCGTTTGGGTTATACAGCAAATATCAAGCAGAGTAAGTTTTATATATATATATTTAGATAAATCCAGTGTTTAAAAATACCTTCCCGGTAGCATTTTTTCCCAGTTTAGGAGTCTGTTTATTTCATAATCTGTTGTTTATTCTCCTACCGCTTTCATTTCCGGTTAGGTATTTTTTTTCAAAATGTCCCAAAATGCTTAGGCACCACTTTAACACCCAGTTCTGGGCAAATAATTCTGATTATTTCTTGGGGTTCAATTTAAGACAAAAGAAAAATCCTTTCCCCCAGTTCCACCACGTCTCACCTTCTTCTTTCCAGCATGTCTTCGCTGTTATTCTTCGGTTTGTCCCAGCTTTGTAGTGGCCATCTTTAGGCTGCTGCTTCTTCTTGCCGTGGCTGAGAGGAAAGAAAAACCTCAGGCCGGACAGGAGAGCTGCAACTCTCCCTGACCTCACAGGGTGCTCCTCTTTGCTTCACCGCCCCTTCAGGGTGGCTTAGGCTCCCTCCGGAGCCCACAAACAGGAAGAATTCAGCACAGGGAACATGGAGACCCGTTCCTCTGTGTCTGTATCACTGCGACATCAAACCGGAAGTCCTGCCAAGTGAGCTCTTATGGATGTATTTTCAGTTTTGCCTGGTGGAATTGGAGCAACTTTCCATTTGTTTTGTGGACTAATCTTGGCCTGCTTGTGGCTGGAGACAGTTCTGAGGCTGGGTGAAGGGAACTGCTGGGGAACATCAATAAACTCTATAAACCACACTTACGTGTGTGCGTGTGAGTGAGTCAGGCAGCACAGGTACACATGTAATTTGGAACTTCTATGGGCATAAGTACATACATGGAACATACTTTACAAATCACAACAGTGGCAGTCTCCATGACTATGTTTCTTTTCACGACTAGTTCATTTAAAAATTAAGTTTCAAAAATTTTCAAAATGTTCAAAAATGCAAAATTTTGTTAAAAGTTTTACATATATGTGTGTATCTTACATATATGTGTATTTTCACCTTATTTTTCAGTGTTTGTATAAATGTGTAGCAGTGGTTTTAGTTTCTAGTGGTTACAGAATTTGCAATAGTTTCCAAAAGTAATACCATATTTTCCAGTGTATAAGATGACTGGGTGTATAAGACGACCCCCGACTTTTCCTGTTAAAATATAGGGTTTGGGCTATACTCGCCGTATAAGACTACGCCTCTTCCAACGCACACCAAATAAAAATAAAATAAAATAACATTAATAAATAAAATTAATAAAAATACACACACACAACACAACACAACTGGCTCACCCACAATGTAAAAGCAGCTGTGCTAGACCTAAAATGGCCCCTGCAACAAGCAGGAACCTCACACAGCCACAAAAAGTCCCAAAAAGCAACTTTCACACTTTACACACACAAAATTCCACATACAGCTTTGTGAGATTTTGTGTGTTTGTGTAGTTAGAGTGAAACACTACAGAAACACACAAAATCTCAGAAAGCTGCACAAATATTATTTTATTTTATTTTATTTTTATTTTTATATAAAAGCAGCTAAATTTAAAACTTCCTAAACTTTAAATGGCTAGGTCTAAAAAAAGAACAACTTAAAAAAACCCCAATTAACTTTTTTTTTAAAGCTCCCAAAGGGGAAAAAAACTTACCCAATAGAACAGGGGTCTCCAACCTTGGCAACTTTAAGACTTGTAGACTTCAACTCCCAGAATTCCTCAGCCAGCTTTGCTTTGCTGGCTGAGGAATTCTGGGAGTTGAAGTCCACAACTCCCTGCCTCCTTGATTGCAGGCAGGGAGATTCAGTTCCTTGCTGATGCAATGGATTGCAGGCAAGCGAAGCAAGGCAAGCGTTGCGACTAGCAGCTAAGTTAAGCAAGCTGGAGGGGGGGGATTTTTGCTACCGATTAGCAGGGAACTCAGCTGGGATCGTCAGAGCTTGGCTTGTCAGAGCCATTTAAGGCTCTTCAGAGCCTTTTGGGCTGGTCTGCCTGGTTGCAGGAGAACGACACCCGGTGTATAAGATGACACCCGACTTTTGAGAAGATTTTCATGTGTTAAAAAGTCGTCTTATACACCGGAAAATACGGTACATGTGTGGACTTGATCTTTCCCACCTGACAGATATTCATGTTATTCTTGCTGGGCAAAGGAGGTAATTACCTTAGTTTACTGTATGAAGTGATGCATCTAAATATATATTCTGTGATTATGGGAGAGGTTTATAATTCTAAATTTCTATAGTAAAGGGACATTTCAATTAAGAGGAACTAGTATATAAAGATTTAATCACCACTGTGTTTCTTAGAAGAATTTCTACAGTTATCTACATAGAGATGGATTTCATAGTTTTGTGGGCAAAAAGGTTCAGTTTCAAACAGTATTGGGAGATGAAACTTGTTGGAAACCTTAGAGCCATGATGGCGAACCTATGGCACGCGTGCCGGAAGTGGCACACAGAGCCATGTCGCCTGGCACGCACGGCATTGCCCATTCCTCTTCCGGGTTTCCAGGGCACGCATGCGCACTGACCAGCTAGTCTGCTGGTTACTGGTGCACATGCGTGCACGACGATCAGCTGGCCTTCGCGTGTGCAGCAGCGGCCAGCTGAAGTTCATTTTCCAGTGCTTTTAGCGTGGGTGCGCACCCGCATGCAGCCCTGGGACATTCACACCTTGCCAGCCAGGAGTGCTGCCGCTAATTGCTCCCCTGCACCCGCCCATCTGCTTGCCTCGTCACCGCCACCGCCGCTGCGAGGAAAGGCCCCAAAGGTGAGCTGCCTGGGATCCACGTGGGCTGCCGCAGGGGGACACCAGGTATGGCTGGCTGGACGCTGCCCAGAGTGCGAGGTTAGCAGGAGGAGCCGCTGCTGCCTCATAGCTGGAGCGAAGGGCCTGCCGCCATAGCCTACCGCCGCCCTCTCCGCAGCGTGAATACCACTGCTGGTGGTGGCAGCAAGAATAAGCGAGCCGGGGCTTCCCTGTCTGCCCACACAAACAGGCTTCTGCCGTGGCCCCAAGCCTCCGGAGGAGGGATTGAAGCCTGCCGCCGCGCCCCTGGCGGCTCCTGTCACTGAGAGGGAAGCAGCAGCATGAGAACTGTTGCTGGCAGGGGCAAGGGGGTGGCGGAGGCAAGGATGAGTGTGCCCCCTCACCCCGGCAATTCTTCCACTGCTACCTCCACAGCCGCAGCAGGAGCCGCGGGCTGAGGCTTTCCTCCCTCCCAACTGGAGGCTTTGGGCTGCCCAAGAAGCCTGCTTGGGTGGGGTGGGAGAGAAGTGTGTCCCCTTGCCCCAGCGATTCTTCTACTGCTGCTTCCCCAGCTGTGGCAGGAGCAGGAGGCTGGGGATTTCCTCCCAACTGGAGGCTTTGGGCTGCGCAAGAAGCCCGCTTGGGTGGGGTAGCAGGGAAGTGTGTCCCCTTGCCCCAGCGATTCTTCTACTGCTGCTTCCCCAGCCGTGGCAGGAGCAGCAGGCTGAGGATTTCCTCCCTCCCAGCTGGAGGCTTTGGGCCGACAGAGTTTGGTGCAGGAGGCTTTCCAGGCCCAAAACGGGGCATGGGGGGGTTGCATGTGCGGCGGGCGCATGCACAGGGAGACGCACATGCGCAGGGGAGCATGGGAGGGGTTGTGCGCGCATGTGCAGGTGGGGCGTGCATTGCATTATGGGTGCTGGCATGTGTGCGCACACAAACACACTTTTGGCATGCAAGGACAAAAAGGTTCACCAACACTTCCCTAGAGAATAATTGGCAGTCAATCTGAGCTTGCCAGTCCTAAACTGGTGCCCTTCAAGTGTACAGGTAGTCCTTGACTTACAGCCACAATTGAGCCTAAAATGTCTGTTGTTAAGTGTGTTTTGCCCCATTTTATGACCTTGCTTGCCACAGTTGTTAAGTGAATCACTGCAGATGTTAAATTAGTAACAGGGTTGTTAAATGAACCTGACCTTTATTGGACTATAATTTTCAGAGTTCCAAACATTCTCATCAAACATATTTATAGGTTACCTGATTGGGCTAGATAGTAATGAGTTTAGATAGGCTGATGTTCTGACTCAGTGCAAAGCGGGTTCCTGAATTCAATTGCTTACCACCTTAGTGAACCAGAGGATTGCTGTAGGCAGGCTCTAACATTAGGAAGAATAAAGTGGTCACCTAGGCATCAGAAAATACAGGGCTTTGAGAGGTTAAAGGGTAGAGGTCCGTTTCTTCTGTACCCAGGTCTACTGCCCTCTGCTTTGGTGGTAGATGTGAGCTAGGATGCTGACAGGGGCTGAAGGGAGTTGTCAGCATCCAGAAGGCACTAGATGGAGAAGGTTGGTAAATAGAATGGAAAGGTGTTCTTCATCCCAGGTAGCAAACTATCTTGGGCCAGTGTTTCTTTTAGGTTAAAATGTTTTGGAAGACTGTGGGGAACTGAAACTACAAACCTGGGTGAGTTTCTTCCCAATAAGAGTCATGAATAATAATAATAATAATAATAATAATAATAATAATAATAATAATAATAATAATAATAATAATAATAATAATAATAATAATAATAATTTTATTTCTATACCGCCCTTCTCCCGAAGGACTCAGGGCGGTGTACAGCCTATTTAAAAACAGAATAGACATCGAATTAAAATAATTAAAAAATATTAAATAATTGGCTTAATTTAAAACCCCAAAAATTTAAAACATCCAATTAAAAATTATGTTGCTAACCCAGCCTGGTGGAACAATAGGGTCTTGAGTGCGCAGCGAAATACCCGGAGGTCAGAAATCTTACGAATTTCCGGGGGCAGTTCATTCCACAGGGCTGGGGCTCCCACAGAGAAGGCCCTCCCCCTGGGTGTCGCCAGCCGACATGACTTGGCCGATGGCACCCTGAGGAGACCCTCTCTGTGGGAGCGGACTGGCCTGTGGGAGGCTATTGGTGGCAGAAGACGGTCTCGAAGGTACCCGGGTCCTATGCCATGGAGCGCTTTAAAGGTGGTGACCAACACCTTGAACCGCACCCGGAAGACCACTGGGAGCCAGTGCAGCTTGCGCAGGAGGGGTGTCACGTGGGCGCAACGGGTTGCACCCATAACCACCCGCGCGGCCGCATTCTGGACCAGTTGGAGCCTCCGAGTGCTCTTCAAGGGGAGCCCCATGTAGAGAGCATTGCAATAGTCCAACCGGGAGGTGACAAGGGTGTGAGTGACTGTGCGCATTCCCTCTCCCTCCCCCTTTTACTGTTATTTTTTTTTTCTCATTGAGGATATACAAAAACCAAAAATAAATACTTTCTATGTTTCCCTGTCTTTTTCTCTCTTCCCCAAATTTCCTGTTTGAGATGGGCTCAAAAATATGGAGGGGAATCAGAAAGCTGTTAAATTTCTAGGGGCTACACTACAAATTAACAGATGAAGCACTTCCCAGCATGGAAATACAGTGACAGAGACGTTGCACCATTGAATCTCTAGGGAGTGTAAGTTTAAGGATGGAAAGGAATCATGAACAAAACTTTTTTGCTTCCATCACTTCCCTTTGCTGGGGGTTATATATTTTTGCATCAACATGCTTTAATCAGTGAAAGCCATGTTAAATGAACAAATAACAATGATGGAATTAACAGAAGCGATCAAGAGGCAAAAGAATAACAAAACAAAACAGATGGGCTACCTGCAGAACTTTACAAGTATTTACAAGATACTTTAGGTCCATCAATGTTGGAAGTCTATAATGAAGTACTGTTAGAAGCAAAGGTACCAGATTTGTGGATGGAAGCAAATATTACCCTTATACCGAAAGAAGATTCAGATTTAATGCAGATAAAAAATTACAGGCCAATATCTTTATTGAATGCTGATTATAAAGTATACGCTTCAATAATAGCATAGAGACTAAAAAGGGTTTTGAACGAATTTATACATTCAGACCAGAATGGATTTCTGCCTAAGAGACAGATTAAAAACAATATGAGAATGATTTTAAATACATTGGAGTATTATGAAGCACATCCTGGAAGACAAATGACATTGATTTTCTTAGATGTGCAGAAAACATTTGATAATGTAAATTGGCAATTTTATGTTATTACAACTAAAATCTATGGACTTTGGTGAGAGATTTATTAAAATGATTAAGGCAATATATCACAAACAAAAGGCAAAGGTGATGATGGTAAATGGGGATATGACAGAGAACTTTAATATAAAAAAGGCACAAGACAAGGATGTCCACTTTACTATTTATATTGACATTGGAAGTGTTAAATAGAAATATTAGACAAGACATAGAATTAAAAGCAGTGGTGGGTTGCTACCAGTTCGCACTGGTTCGGGAGAACCGGTAGTAAAAATATTTAGTCGCTCACAGAACCGGTAGCAATGGCTGGCTGGCCATGCCCCCAAACCGGTTGCCCGCTCGCCTCTCGCTCGCCCCAGCCACCATGTTCATTGCCACCTTGTTCTTCACGCATGTGCATCCCATTGCCTTGCAACTCCAATGGGATGTGCATACGCGAAGAACAAGGCGGCGATGGCAGCAGCTTTCCTTCAGAGAAAGCTTTCCAGCAGCGGCGGTTGGCTGGGGGCCACTCTGGACCAGCCACTGCAGAAGGTAAGCAGCCGAACAAAGAGGCGGTGGTGGGGGAGGAAGGCAGGCAAGTGGGCCTGGTCACGGGACCGCCGGGAAGGGTGTATGGAAGGCAGGCAAGCATGTCAGAGCCGCCTGGCCATAGGGAAGGGAGCTAGCAGCCTACTCCCTTCCCTGCAGCCTGGCATGCTTGCCTGCCTTGCAAGTGGCCTTCCCGGCGGTCCCCCACGCCTTTGCCTTCCGAGGTCGGGACACACATGCAGCCTGTGATGGGAGACGTGCCGCTTCCAGCCCGGCCCGGCCAGTGGGTGGGTGGGCGGCCCTTCGGGGAGATGGAGCCATTGCGATGGGGCTGAGAGGGGTGGCAGCGGCGGCGGTGCTGCAGCAGGGTGAGCAGATTTCCCAGGGCTGCTGCACATGTGCACCGCATGTGAAGGGAGGCAGACACCGCAAAAGCTGCACAAGAAAAGTCCCGGGGAGTTCCGGGACTCCCTGCCGCCGCCGCCGCTGCCGCCACCGCCGCTGCCGCCACCGCCGCTGCTTGCAGCGGCAAAAGCCATGCAGGAAAAGTTTCGGGGAATGCCGCCTGAAACTCCCGTTTCGACCCCTGCCACCGCCTGCCACAGCCTGAAGCTTCCATTTTGGGTGCTGCCGCTGCTGCCGCTGCCGTGGCCAGGCATTTTCTCTTGGGCCTCCCGGTCTCACTCTCCTAGACTTTGAAGGAGGGAGGGAGAGAGAGAGAGAAAGAAAGAAAGAAAGAGAAAGAGAGAGAAAAAGAGACAAAGAAAATGAGAGAAAGAGGAAAAAAGAAAGAGGAAGGAAGAGACAAGAAAGAAAAAGAAAGAGACAAAGAAAGAGAAAGAAAGAAGGAAAGGAAGGAAGGGAGAGACAAAGAAAGAAAGAGAGAGAGAGAGAGAAAGAAGGAAAGAGGAAGGGAGAGGGAAAAAGAAGGAAAGAAAAAGAGACAAAGGAAAAAACAGAAAGAGAAAGAAAGAGAAAGGAAGGAAGGAAGGAAGGGAGAGAGCGAAAAGAAAGAAAGAAAAAGAGAAAGAGAAAGAAAGAAAAAGGAAGGGAGACACAAGAAAGAAAGAAAGAAAGAAAGAAAGAAAGAAAGAAAGAAAGAAAGAAAGAAAGAAAGAAAGAAAGAAAAGGAAGGAAGGAACACAAACCCTGGCACTAGACGTGGCTTCAGAAGACGCTTTGAAACAGGACAGCAATCTAGGGCTGGAAGGGACCTTAGAGGCCATCTAGTCCAACCCCTTGCTCCAGCAGGAAACTTTATATCATCTGGATTATTTTGGTGCCTCGAACGGAGAGGAAAATTGACAGAAAGGAGGAGTTTACTAGGACAAGGCTGCCATGCAGAGGAAGGCAGAGATAGTCCTTGATTTATGACCAGAATTGAGCCCAAAATTTTGGTTGCTAAGCAAGAGCGTTGTTAAGTGAGTTTCACCATATTTTATTCAATCCATGATCTCTCCTGGCTCTAACAGTCATGTGCAAGTTAGGGAAGAACATCTGAAGGTGTGTGTAATGTTCTAAATGTACAGAAGTTATAGTTAAATGTGTGGCAGAAAGTGGACTCTGGGTGTGTTTTTCCAAATGTAGTAAGTGAGGTTGAATATGTATAGTTTTAGAAGAGATGTGTGTGTGTGTATGTATACATACGCATACAGTATATATAGTAAATAATGTATCTATTAGAGACTAAAATGAAGGAAATCGAGGAGAATTTGGATGACATGACTCAAAAAATTAAAAAGGATTTGATAAACATTCAGGATAATAGCTTGGAAGACAAATCTAAAATGGAGACTGACCAAAAGATTGGTAATGAGGAAAATGTACAACAGAGGATTGAAAGAGAAGTTTTAATGATTCAATATAATTTTACAGAATATGCAATTAGATTGAGAGGTCTGCAGGAAAATAATAGAGATGATTTAAGGAAAGTATCTTCTGAAATTCTGGCTGGGATCTTAAAGGTTCAACCTGATGAAGTGTATTGCAGGATTGATAGAATTTATAGAATAAAATCCTGGTGGGCAAAGCAAAGGCAACTGCCTAGAGATGTGGTGATCTATTTTACAGATAAAGAAATTAGGAATAATATTGTGCAGAACTCTTTTAATTCCAATTTGCAATTTCATGGAAGAAAGATTTGGATTTTCAAGGAGCTCCCGCCCAAGATGTTAATGGAGAGGAAGAAATTTGGCTTTTTAGTGACTGAATTAAAAAAAAGAAATATCCTATTCAGGTGGGACATCCCAGTTGGTTTAATATTGAGATATCAAGGCGTAAGATATCAATTGCACACTGTCGAAAAAGCGGAAGATTTTTATCAAAAAATTCTAAAAATGAATTTAACACCTTTAGGCATAATACAGGATAAGCAAAAGGAGTTGGAAATAAAAGGAAAACATCAAATTATAGAGGCTGTGATGGATAAATTGTCTTTGGACTCCTTGGAGACCCCAGCTGGACTGTTTATAAATAAGAGAGCAGTGTCATCCGAACCCAAGGTGATGAATCATCAAGTCACAGACAAGTGCGCAAATCAACCAGTTGATATACAAGTGATGGAGAAGAAAGATGAGATGATAAAATTAACCCAACAAGAACAATCCACAAAGCAGAATGAAAATCAACCAGCAGATATACAATTGGTAAGCAAGAAAAGAGGATGGAAATTCAACCCGAAAAAGAAAAAGAAAAGAAACAGATCTTATAGAAACAGCAATTTCCAAACTAAGCAACAGTGAAGCCAGGCGCTTTAAAAAATGAATGAATATTAGAAAAGACAGTGGTGGCGAACAATTGTCTGATACTATCCTGAGGATTGTGGCAGATCTCTGCAAGGCCATGATTTTGGGAAGTGGAAAGAGCCTCACTTTGTTGGATTTGAATCATCTAATTTTTTCTTATTTACCTTTTTTTTCTCTTGGAAATATATTATAACTATTTTGAGTTATAAGGCAGGAGAGTTTTGCCGGGGCATGCAGAAGATCTGGATGTTACTCAGTAGGATGACGGGAATTAACAATCCTGATGAATACCACAACTATAACCATACGGATATATTCATAATTATAATGTCACTCGGGTGGTTGTTTTTACTTTTATACAGGTGT
Organism: Arizona elegans; assembly: GCA_022577455.1. Lineage (NCBI taxonomy): Eukaryota > Metazoa > Chordata > Lepidosauria > Squamata > Colubridae > Arizona > Arizona elegans. The sequence goes on from JAKOOJ010000010.1 coordinate 20,408,793, forward strand.
GAGGATATCTACTACTGATGGGGGCAGAAGATGACTGAAGATTTTGAACAAACTGTTGCACCAGCATGTTATTTTACCCTATTATGGGTGATGGATTTAACAATCTAGTGGAAAGACATCAAAGAAGATATTATATGGATCATAAACTTAAAGTTATTGTCTTTTCTCTTTTTATATAATGAAATGCATATATAGATATGTGTATATCTTAGTAAAGTGGGCAGTTGATTATATTTAGAATCGTATTGCATGATTTTGTAGGAATTGAAGGGCTGAAAAAGGTTAGTTTACTGATTGTTATAAAATGGGATGCATATATAGATATGTGTATATTCTAGTAAAGTGGGTAGTGGATTATATTTAGAATTGTATTGTCTGATTTCAAGTCATATATTTAGAGGAGTGGAGGAAGTGGACAGAATTGAATAAATTTGGTTGCAGGGAGAAGGCCGATTTAAAATGTTATATTAATATATATAAAAGATTAAAGGTTAATTTGTAATAATACTCAATAAGTATAGGGGAGGAGAAAAAGGGCAGATTACCGTAAAAATGGGAGTTATAAGATTAACAAGTTAAGGGTCAGTATTCCGAGAAGGGAATTGTTGTGAAGAAGTCACAGGGGGGGTTGGGTGGAAAGGGTGGGTTAGGGAAGAGGGGGGGGGAAAAAAGGGGGAAAAACTTGTATTTGAAAACTTTTTCAATAAAATAATGTATCTTTTTGTGTGCCTATACACTATACTATGTAATACAGTATGTATGTACACATATGGCATATGTACATAGGATTAAATAGTATATTTTGGATGTTCAGTAGTAGTAAATAAATAGACAGGGAAATTGTATCTCATTGAGGCCTTTGAGGTGAGGAGAGGCCAGACACCCTAACCATAACCCTTGACATGAGTGACGTCAAGTTGGCCACGCCCACCCAGTCACATGACCACCAGCTACGCCCACCCAGTCACATGACCACCAAGCCACGCCCACAGTCACGTGACCACCAAGCACGCCCACACAGTCACATGACCACCAAGCCACGTGACCACCAAGCCACGCCCACACAGTCACGTGACCACCAAGCCACTCCCACCAAATAAACCACGCCCACAGAACTGGTAGTAACAAATTTTGGAACCCACCACTGATTAAAAGGTATGGAAATAAAAATGAAAAATACAAGCTACAGGCGTTTGCAGATGATTTGGTTTTCATCCTGGAACACCCACAAGAAACTGGACCCAAATTAATTTTAAAAAATAGAAGAATATGGTGAAGTCGCAGGACTGAAAATAAATATGGAAAAAACTAAAATTCTAGTCAAAAATCTTACAGATACACAGAAAAAAGAGTTAATGAAGAGGACAGATATTCAGATAGTTAAGAAAGTTAAATACTTAGGAATTCAACTAACAAGATGTGCAACCATTAAAGTAGATAATTACTATAAGCTGATCCAACAAATTAAAATAGATCTGGAGAAGTGGAAAAACCTGCAACTGTCACTGACAGGAAGAATAGCTACTATAAAAATGAATATCTTGCCGAGATTATTATATTTATTTCAAACAATCCCAATAAAGATGGAAAAAAAATATTTTGAAGAATTAAATAAAATAATATTAAGATATATTTGCCAAGGGAAAAAAGCAAGAATAAGTTTGAAAATGCTGCAAGATTCTAAAAACAGGGGGGGTTTGGGGCTGCCAGATTGGGAGTTGCATTATCAGGCCTCGGTACTTACATGGGTGAAAGAATGGATTAGTTTGAGGCATAAAAGATTATTAATTTTGGAGGGACGTAATCTCCAACTGGGTTGGCATGCCTTCTTATGGTATGGGGAAAATAAAATACATAGTTACTTCCAAAGACATTATATTAGAAATGCATTCTTATCTCTATGGGTAAAAATTAAAGAACAACACTATTTGAAAATAACCAGTCTGGCTCTCCACAATGGAGGCACTGATACATCCAAATGTTGTTAATATGGAAAAAAATACAAGATACAAAGACATTTTGAATGAAAATGGGGAACTCAAAACTAAACAAGAATTGACTAGTCAAGGGATTGACATAGCATGGTGGCCACAAGTGCAGATACAATCTCGATATGAGAAAGAGGCTAAAATGTATGGTTTTTATAAAGAATTAACAGAATTTGATCAGATATTAACAGGGGCAGATTAAAAAAATAATAAAGAAAATATATAGGTATCTACTAAGTATCAAAATGGAAGATGAGCAAGTAAAGGAGACGATAGTATGGGCTAAAAATTTTGGTTATACAATAGAGTTAGAAAAATGGCAGAAATATTTTTGTTGGGCATTTTACCAGATAAGTATAACAAGGGGAATACATATTTGATTTTACATGTATTAACTGCAGCTAGAATTGTATTTGCACAACAATGGAAAAGTGAAGAGATCCCTACAGATGAAAATGTGATTTAAAAAAATATTAGAATGTGCAGAAATGGATAGACTAACACTTACAATTAAGGAAAAGGAAGAAACTGAATACTTTTTGACATGGGACTTATTTTATCAATGGTTAGCTAATAAAAACAGAAGTTAGAAACATGTAGGTATAAGAAAAGGACTAATGATACAAGGGAGGTTTGTTAAAATGGATAAGCAAATATGATTATGATCATTATTATAGAACTAATACCAATGTAATGAATATTGTTTTAAACACTTTGATTATTTCCTAAAAATATTTGTACCCAGACAACACACTGTTTAACTAAAAACGGAATTTTTATATGTTACAAAATAAAATTTAAAAAATATTTAAAAACCATGCTTTAATATTTCATGTTAAACGCTCTTTTGGCACACAGATTCTATTGTAAAGTGTTGAATTTTCCAAAAGAAGTCATGGAAAGAAAGACTTTAGTGTTGGTGCAAAGCCAAAGCATTCTGAGATGGGTTTTTGATTCTCCAGTTTAGCTGCATGTCAGTAACACTGCCAACCAGCAGTCAAGAACAGAATATCCAGTTCTCTGCTTTTCTGGTTCAGCTGGAATTAGGCAGTCCCATATGCCCTTTCAAGTCTGCCTCTGTGCATAGAGTTTGACCCTTGTTTTGATGCATGATCTATTTGTCTCTTAGGCCTCGAAGTGACAGTTTTATTTCCTTGAATTTATCACTTCACAGGCAGCTGAGCTGTGGTATCTTGCTTATCTGGTATTGTAGTAGAGAATGGAACTCCCTGCACACCTGCATGGGATTGTCTGTCCTAATTCTCCTTGTTTCCAAGCTTCATATACATGAAGTAAGTTTATAATGCCAACAACAGATTCACAGTTTCATTTCAGCAGAGCAGACAGCATGCAAAGACTGGGTTCAGTTTCTCTTTCTCTACACAGACTCAGTTCTGTTTCAGCTCCCATTGGCTGACTTAGTTGCTATGCCTATTCATTGGCTAACCTTGTTACCATGTCTTCCCAGTCATGAATATTCTAACATATAGTATAGTTGGAAGGGACCTTGGAGGTCTTCTAGTCTAACCACCTGCTCAGGCAGGAAACCCTATACCATTTCAGACAAATGGTTGTCCAATCTCTTCTTAAATACTTCCAGTGTTGGAGAATTCACAATTTCTGGAGGCAAGTTGTTCCACTGGTTAGTTGTTCTGTCAGGAAATTTCTTCTTAGTTCTAGGTAGCTTCTCTCCTTGACTAGTTTCCATCCATTACTTCTTTTCTTGCCCTGAGATATTGGAACACTGTTATCATGTCACCCCTAGTCCTTCTTTTCATTAAACTAGACATACCCAATTCCAGCAACAGTTCTTTATAAGTTTTAGCCTCCAGTCCCCTAATCATCTTTGTTGCTCTTCTCTGCACTCTTTCTAGAATCTCAACATCTTTTTTACATCATGGAGACCAGAACTGGATGCAGTGTTCCAAGTGTGGCCTTACCAAGGCATTATAAAGTGGTATTAACATTTTGCATGACCTTGATTCTATTCCTCTGTTAATGCAGCCTAGAACTGTGTTGGCTTTTTTGGCAGCTGTAGCACACTGCTGGCTCATATTTAAGTGATTGTCCACTAGGATAAGATCCCTCTAACAGTTACTACTATTGAGCGAGGTATCACATATACTGTACCTGTGTATTTGGTTTTTCTTGCCTAAGTGTAGAGCCTTACTTTTTTCACCATTGAATTTCATTTTGTTAGATAGTGCCCAATGTTCAATTCTGTCAAGATCCTTCTGAATCTTAAGCCTATCTTCTGGAGTGTTGGCTATTCCTGACAGCTTGGTGTCATCTGCAACTCTAATTCAACCCACTCTGGCTTTTTTGATGTTTGCATACACTGCTTGCATAGATTTTGAGTGCATCTTTCAATTCCAAAGAGTTAGAAACTTGCAAAACAAAAGCTGTGAATTTACAGGCTGCTGAATTCTGCAAGCAGGTTAATGAGGATGAAACCATACAAAGAATGTACACAGTCCTTACGTTACATAGCTTTGCCTTCTTCAGTATGGAAGAATTTGGCGCCCATATGCTTTATGTCGAAAGTCCAAGTGAGGTCTTTGTTATCTCCACTTAAAATAGGAATTTTTGTGTCAGAGTCACATTTGGAATATAGATGGTGGTGGGTACCCTAATAAAAGGGCTGTCATAGCAGACTAGCTATTTATGAAATGTCATAAATTTACCCATTTATCAGAAAGCAATCTAGCCTTCTCAGAATGCTGCCTGTCATATTGCATAATTTTATCATCACTTTGCCTGAAATACTGTAGTTTTCATACTGGATTCTTAGAAAGTTGAAGTGCTTAGGAAGTTCACCAATTTACAGTGGCCCAAGTGTCCAAATAATTGCCTCTTGGCCATTTTGCTGATTCATTCCTGCAAGGTACAGTTGTTAAATGGTGTGCAAGGGATCATTCTCTGTATGCACAAAGTGATGGTACAGCTGAATTGCTCAGTCTGGGCGGTGGGGGTGGGGAGTGGGGACACCGTTTCAGTAGGTAGGCAAAGATATTTTAGTGGGGACAGGGTAACAAGATTCATAGGAAGGCTGAAAGACTCAAGTTGGTATATGTTCAAAATTAAATGTGTAAGCAAATGTCAAAACAACATAAAACTAAGACTTTTACAATTCATGTATTGTGGTTAAATTTTACAGCTTGCAAAAATAATATGCATAGGTTTAAAACCATAGAATAAATATACTACTGAATGATGAGGGAAAGGTGGTTCCTGCCTATCCTCCTCAAAAGTTGTTCCAACTGGGAAACAACTTGAAGTGGAAAGTGCATTCTACAATATGCTATAATATTCAAGACTTCATAGACATGACTAATTTGGAACTCTTGTCCTGGAAGTTTTAGAATTCTTATTGGCATGTAAATTTTTGAAAGCAATTATTAGATGATGAATGTTTAGTATTAAGAATGGTCCAATATCTTATGCTCTACTAATACAGCAGACGTCACATTTTCAGAGCTGAGTCATAATTGTATGAGGAGATGAAATTTTAAAGGTCATATAGTTGTACTCATTTTTGTTTATGACAGAAGCCTATTTCATTACTCTCAATTTAGTATTTCATTTGCATTCTTATTTTTAATATTGCCATGCATGTGTAGTTGAGGAGAATTGTATTAAAACAAAAGGGTAAAAAAACTATTCTTGCTCTTTAGTGAGGAATAGAGAATGGAAGATGACCACAACTGGCAAATGGTTTCCTCACAAGTCAAAGGTTAAAGAAAAATCATTCTTTTTTGGTCATAGGGTCACATGATCAGAACAAACCTCAAGCAATAGGTTGAAAAACAAGACACTAGCAATACCATTCTTTGCAAATACAGCTAATGCACAGAAACAAATCATGACTGTAAATGAGAATGAGTGTAATGCAATAAGATCACAGGATCTCTGAGAATAGTTGGTCACAACTCAACCTAGCTATAGATTCACTAGATGACTTCAGTTGCAGTCTCTCAGTTCTTCCTCTGCTATATATAAATAATGAAGTTCATTCAGTGTTTCTCAACCTTGGCAACCTTAAGATGTATAAATAGACTTCAATTCCCAGAGTTCCCCAGCTGTTGACTGGAAAATTCTGGGAGTTGAAGTCCAAACATCTTAAAATGATCAGTTTAGAAATATTAATATAGACATACCTTCAAGGATATTTTAGGACTTATAAAATGACCCAGTTCTGACATAATGGTGAACATAGACAAACAGCATTGGCAAGGCTGTAGAAAAGAGACTGGAAGTATTCATTATATTAGTTAAATGCACTGTTAGTGAACTAACTAGGGCCAGAAAACTGTATTTTGTATTGTATGGTTATGGTAAACCTTAACTTACTTGAAATTAAATGTAGGTTGTCTTTTCTGAATGTAAGAATTAGTTTAAAAATTGAAGCAGATGCATCCAGTCTTCTTGTGGTTGAAAGAGAGATTGCAAGAGCATGATAGTCACCCAGACTCATTCTATACATCAGCCTTGCCTTTCTTAACAAGATGACCTCCACATGTATTGGATTTCAGCTGTACGAACCTCTGCCAGGCAACTTCTAAAATTCCTAGCCAGAACATCTGGGGCATCACGTTGAAGAAAGCTAATCTAAACTGTAGTTTAGTTTTAAATCAAATATTGTCTCGTGTCTATAAAGCACTTTAAACATTTGCAATGTATAGTATGAATTCTCCTATACTACAGCACAATTGTCTTGCTTTCTTCCCCCCACCTCCCACTATTGATTTCTAAAGCAACATGATGGAGTATACCGTACTTTTTGGAGTATAAGACGCACATCCCCCGCCCCCCCAAAAAAGTGGGTGGAAATGTATGTGTGTCTTATACAGCGAATGTTGCCAAAGCCCCGCCCACCCACCAGCCCCCACCCTTCGGCCTCTGCCTCCCAGCAATTTACCTCCTTGCAGCAAACAGCAAACAGCATGGTCAGCTCCATCATATACCATATTTTTCAGACTATAAGACGCTCCGAAGTATAAGATGCACCTAGCTTTTGGGGAGGAAAATAAGAAAAAAAAATCTGCCTCTGCCTCTGAGATGGGGATAGGTGACAGTGGCGATGGGTGGCGCCGGAGTCGATGGGTGGTGGCGATCCCCGCAGCCTAGAACAGCTGATAGGAGGTATTCGGGGAGGAAGATCCAACCACCAGTCAGCTGCTTGTGTTAAATCAGGCTATGCTGAAGCTGACCATGCTGTTTGCTGTTTGCTGCAAGGAGGCAAATTGTTGGGAGGCAGAGGCAGATTTTTTTTTCTTGTTTTCCTTCCCAAAAGCTAGGTGCGTCTTATACTTTGGAGCGTCTTATAGTCCAAAAAATACAGTATATGATGGAGTATATATTTAACTTTATACTGCCTGTGTTGGCACAAAACACTTAACCAGTATGTGCACAGTGTGGGAAGCTTGGTTAGTTTCAACCTTAGTTTTTCTTTTCTTAGTTACTTTGAGAGAAGAGGGTTGCATTATAGCATGTTGTAGGATGTTACATTTGTTTAGTTACCTTATGTCCACTGTGTGCACAATTATTAGGCAAGTGAGTATTTTGACCATATCATCATTTTTATGCATATTTTCCACCTCCAAGCTGTATAAACTTGAATGCTTAGTGGATATAAGCATATCAGGTGATGTGTATTTGTGTAATGAGGGAGGGTGTGGCCTAAGGAGATCAACACCCTATATCAAGGTATGCATAATTATTAGACAGCTTCTTTCCCTCAGGCAAAATGGGCCAATAAGAGATTTAACTGATTCTGAAAATTCAAAAATTGAAAAAGTATTTTAGAGGGATGCAGCACTCTTAAAATGCTAAAATATTGGGGTGTGATCACAGAACCATCAAACGTTTTGTTGCAAATAATCAACAGGGTCACAAAAAACATGTTGAGAAAAAAAGACGCACATTAACTGCCAAAGATTTGAGAAGAATCAAACATGAAGCTACCAGAAACCCATTATCCTCCTGTGCTGTCATACAGTATTTCAGAACTGCAACCTACCTGAAGTGCCCAGAAGTACAATGTGTTCAGTGCTCAGAGACATGGCCAAAGTCCTTGGTGGTGCAGCGGACTAAGTGCTGTTATGTAGCACTTAGCTGCCAGCTGCCTGCAATTACTGCAAGTTCAAATCTCACCAGGCTCAAGGTTGACTCAGCCTTCCATCCTTCCGAGGTAGGTAAATTGAGGACCCGGATTGTGGGGGCAATAAGATGACTTTGTAGAAACACCGCTTATGGGGGGCCAAAAGCCCTAATAAGCAGGTATATACAAAAGAATGAAGGCTGTTGCTATAAGTGCATTGTAAGCCGCCCTGAGTCTTCGGAGAAGGGCGGCATATAAATTAAATAATTAAATAAATAAATAAATAAATAAATAAATAAATAAATGTGAGGAAGGCTGAAACCCGACCACCACTGAACAAGGCACATAAGATGAAACAGTAAGACTGGGCCAAGAAATATCTGAAGACAGATTTTTCAAAGGTTTTATGGACTGATGAGATCAGAGTGACTCTTGACGGACCAGATGGATGGGCCTGTGGCTGGATCAGAAACGGGCACAGAGCTCCACTTCGATTCAGACGACAGCAAGGTGGAGGTGGGGTACTGGTATAGGCTGGTATTATTAAAGATGAGGTAGTTGGACCTTTTGGGGTTGAAGATGGACTCAAAATCAACTCCCAGTTAAAAACTACTGCCAGTTTTGGACTTCTGGTTTGGTGTCGCGGTGAGACAGTCGGGGAATTAGCGGGCTCTGATGAGTGCCACGAAAACCCCGGCTGCCGAACCGCTGCCGATGAGTCTTCGGACCGGAACCATCCTGTAGGGACGGGGAAGAAAGAGAGGCGCCTCAGACGACTGAGAGGAACAGGCAAGTTCCTCGGAGGTCAGAGGGAACTCTCTGTGAGTCGGCAGCGGGGGGCGGCAGCCATGGTGGCTGCCACGAATCTGGGACAACTGGATTAAGTGTAGAGCTGGAGAGAAGAAAGAAATGGAATGGAGGTTTTTTGAAGCTGGGTGAGTGACAGCCAACTCAGGCTTGAATAACAACAAGAGAAACATCTTACAATTATAAGACCCCTAAAATGTAATAGCGGCTAAGGAGCATGGGGGCAAAGAAGATTTTTAAATGTAACTTTGAAGAGATAAAAACCCAATTGAAAATTGACTGTTGAATAAACTATTTGGAAATTTAAATAATTAGATATGGTCAAAGGATTGGAAAGAAATAAAGAGATTCTTTTTTTCCCCTTTCTTTTTTAAACTGCAAGAAAAATAAAAAGAATGGATAATAAGGTTTAAAAAGAGGGGGGAAAGTGATGTATAAATAAAAGGGGAAAAAAGGAAAAAAGAAGTGAGAAGAGCTACTTAAATTTGGACTGGACTTTAAATATGATTTTATATTTTTAAATTGAAAAAGAAAAAGAAAAAGAGAAGCTAAGTAAGATCGTAATGTAATTGCAACAAAATGGATACTTGTTAAGCAATTGGAAATTGTGGATTGCAGAGAGACACCATCTGGAGTAAAAAGGAACATTGCAATTTGGTTCTTTATTTTGGAAAATTGTGAATTTCACAGATAACAACCGTGAGAATTTGTGGAGGAGGATTTTCTTGTCTACAAGAGATTTGACTTTTGGAGGAATAAAAAAAAAGAAATAGAAGGGAACAAAACAGAACTTGTATAATTGGAATAATTATTTGACTTGGAGAATGGAAAGAAGAGAAATAACTATAATGTGGCATAAAGGACAAAAAGTCGAGGATATAAAAATTGAAATGGAGTATACATGAGTGGACAAGAAAATGAAGATGGAGAAATAAGATATAGAAGTGGAAAATAAAGAAGATAAAGACATTGTGATTAAATATGAATAAATAATTGAACAGGTGAATAGTAATAAAAAGGAGGTCTCTAGAGATTATATTGAGATTAACAATAACAATGATGATTATATTGAAATTAACAATAATATAATGATGATTACATGGGGGTTAACAGTGAATGATAAAAGAATAAAAGATTGGAAAATATTAAGGAAATTAAAAAAAGTCCAGGACTTGGATTTATAAAATGACTATACTGAGATTAATAAATATGAGAAGAAATATGTTACAGACATTTAGAAATGAAATAGGGATTGAAACTAAAATATATGTAAATTAGACTATATTAAAAGAAAATATAGCAATGGACATAATGAACCAATTTTTTATTACGATGTTAGAAGGTACTACTTGAGAAAATTGATGGTTATAATAATTGGGATATTGTTTAAATGCTTATAACAATTGTTATAATTTGAATACTTTTAATAATATATTTACAAAAGTGAAAGATGATTATGCTGGGATTAATAGTGAGAAAATAAAGATAATTACACTGGGATTAACAGTGGAACAAAGATGATTACACTGGGATTAACAGTGAGAAAAATAAAGATGATTACACTGGGATTAACAGTGGAACAAAAATTATTACACTGGGATTAACAGTGAGAAAAATAAAGATGATTACACTGGGATTAACAGTGGAATAAAGATGATTACACTGGGATTAGCAGTGAGAAAAATAAAGATGATTACACTAGGATTAACAGTGGAAGGATAAAAGAAAAGGTTAAATTAGAAAATTGACAGCTACAATAATTGGGATATTGCTTAAATATGTATAACAATTGTAATAATTTGAATATTCTTTACTTAAGTAAAAAAGAAAAGAAAATTGAAACAATATATGATTATGATTTTTAAACAAAAATTACTTAATTGGTGTTATATAAATGGTATGGTTTAACAGATAGAATTTGGGATAATTGTGAAATTGCATCAAATAGCATTATTTGAACTAAGAACTATGGTTTTCTTATTTTTTATTATTATTATTATTATTATTATTATTATTATTATTATTATTATTATTATTAATATACGGCCCTTCTCCCGAAGGACTCGGGGCGGTGAACAGCCAACAGATAAAACACAGAAATACAAAATTTAAAAACAATATTAAAATCCGATTAAATTAATTTGGCCCACAATTAAAAACCCCTGTATTAAAACCCATAATTAAACAGTTTAAATGTTAAGTTGCTATATTTTTAAGATTAAAGATAAAATTTTAATTTGATAAAGTAATTATGGAATAAAGATTTAATGAGCATTATGAAATATAAATATGTTTGAACTGTATTGAAATGTATTATGAGTTATTAATTGAATTAAGATTTAAGGTGGGTTAATAGAAGGGTAACTGTTTTGATTAAGTAAATATATGTTAATTTTTTTTAAAGATGGTATTCGTTGAATATGTGATTTAAGATTAAGAAATAAGTATTATGGCAAGATAGAATAGATAAAATTTTGTTAAAGATGACAAAAAATTGAACAAATTGATGACCGTATCAAAGCTCTGTTCTGAAAAGATGTAATTTGTATGTTTGGAAAAAAAAAAAAACTTTTTGCACACTAATAGTTGCCTAATGTTTGTGCACCCATAAATATTCTCCTAAGAAAGAACAAAACCTCACTACCTACCTACACTACCTACCTACAGATTCAATCCAAATTTAAGAAAGATAGAGATGGGAAAGGTATACATGTGGACCTACAAGAATTAGATAAAATTTTGATGGGACAAGAAAAAGGCATGATCTCGAAAAGTTATAAATTGTTAATGAGATTAGAGATAGGTGATGAGATAATCAAAGATACAATGATCGCTTGGGGGAAAAACTTCGGTTACTCAATTCATTTAGACAAAATGGCAAGGGATTTGGTGGGAGAATATGAAGTCAGTAGTATCCACGGCATACAAAGAGAATATTTATAAGATGATATACAGATGGCACCTTTCCCCCAATAGATTGGCTAAAATGTTCACTGGACAATCGGCTGAATGTTGGAAGTGTGGGCAGGAACGAGGCAGCTATTATCATCAATGGTGGACATGCCCGGAAGCAGTTAAGTTCTGGGGAAAAATTAAAAAATGGCTTAATGAGATTTTTTTTTAATTGAAAAAGTTTTCAAATACAAATTTTTCCCCCATTTTCTCCCCCCTCCCCCCTCCTCCCTAATCCCCCCTCACCACCCATCCCCCCCTGTGACTTCTTCACAACAAAAACCTAATTCCTAACAGATTATATAATATTTTACCATCCCCTTACTCCCTCCTTTAAATACTGACCCTTACATGCTAATAATATTATTAATATTATTACTTCCCCCTTATCATACATTTCAAAATAACATTATATAATAACTTCTAATTTAACATAATAATATTATTATAACTCCCAATCTAGCAACAATCTGCCTTTTTTCCCCTCCTCCTCCATACTTATATATATAACATTACAGAACAGCCTTCCCCATAAATCTTAATTTAACATTTATTCAGCTCTGTCCATTTCCTCCACTCCCCTAAATATATCACTTAAACATCCCTTTTCTTAAACTAAACAATCAGTAAGCTAACCTATTTCCACCCACTTTCCTATAAAGTCGCCATACACAGCAATTCTTAATATCTTTGATCTACTGCCCGCCCTGCTAAAAAAAAAAAATTCCGTTATATAGAAAAGATCAATGAATTTAAATTTACAATCCATATAATGTCTTCTTTGATATCTTTCCACTGGATTGTTGAGTCCATCATCCATCTTAGGGTAACATAGCATCCTGGTTGCAACAGGTTGTTCAGAATCCTCAATGATCATCTGCCCCCATCAGTAATGAATATCCTCATATATTATATATAAACAAGGAAAACAACCACCCGAGTGACATTATAATTATATTCCATATAATATCTGTAATTGTGGCTTTCTTCAGGATTATTAATTCCCATCATCATAATGGGTAACGACCAGATCTTCTGCATGCCCCAGCATAACTCTCTTGCCTTATAGCTCAACATAAATATAGTACATTTATCAATAAAAAAAAGAAATCCAAAATAGATAATTCCAATCCAACAATTTAAGGCTCTTTTCACATCCCAAAATTACGGCATTGCAGAGGTCTATCACTCTCCTCAGGATAATGTTAACCAATACTTCGCCTCAACTGTCTTTCCATATATTCATTCATTTAAAAATAACTGGCTTCACTGTTGCTTAATTTAGAAATTTTTATTTTTGTGAGACCTATTTCTTTTTTTCTTTTCTTTTTGTGGGTTTGATCTCCATCCGAGTTTCCTTTCTACAGGTTGTATATCAACTAATCGGTTTTCATTCTGCTTTATAACTTGATCTTGTTGGTTTTGCTTTTGTGACTCATATTTCTTTTTTATCAATTGTATAGCAGCTAATTGGTTTCCATGCTTGTCTGTGATTTGATGAATCTTCACGTTAGAATCCGATGCCACTTCTCTCATATTTGTAGATAATCCAGCTGAGGTGTCTAAAGAGTCCAAAGGCAATTTGTCCACGGCAGCCTCTATAATTCGATGTTTTCCCTTTATTTCCAACTCCTTGTGCTTATCCTGTGTTGTGCATAAAGATGTTGAGTTCATTTTCAAAATTTTTTGATAAAATTCTTCCGCTTTTTCAACAGTATTTAATTGGTATCTTTCTCCTTGATATCTCAATATTATACCAACTGGAGCGTCCCACCTGAATAGAATATTTCTTCTTTTAAGCTCAGTCACCAGAAAACCATATTTCTTTCTTTCCAATAACATCTTGGGTGGGAGCTCTTTGTATGTCCAAATCTTTCTTCCAAACAATTGCAAAGTAGAGTTGAAGGAATTTTGCACAATATTATTTCTTATTTCTTTATCTGTAAAATAAATCACCACATCTCTAGGCAATTGCCTTTGCTTTGCAGTCCAGGAATTTATTCTGTAAACTCTGTCGATCCTACAAAATACTTCCTCAGGTTGAACCTTTAAAATCCCAGCCAGAATTTCCAAAGATATTTTCCTTAAATCATCTCTGTTATTTTCCTGCAATCCTCTCAGTCTGATCGCATATTCAGTAAAATTATATTGCATCATTAAAACTTCTCTTTCAATCCGTTGTTGTATGCTTTCTGCATTACAAGTCTTTTTATCAGCCTCCATTTTAGGTTTTTCTTCTGAGCTATTGTCTTGAGTGTTTGTCAAATCATTTTCAAATTTTTGTATTCTATTGTCCAAATTATCCTCAATTTCTTCCATTTTAGACTCTAATAAATTAGTATTTGCATCCAACCTGATCATAAATTCTGCAAAACCATTAGCCATTTTTATAATCTTTCGATCCAAAGTATCAAACTTTAATTGCACTAATTCTTTAATTTCCTGCTTAAATTTTTCAAAGTTCTGATTCACAATCTCATCCCTTCTTACAATCTCCTCCAGAAGAAATTCAATTATGTTAAAATCAGGTTTCTGAGTCTGGAGATTTAGAACTTGTTCACGTAATTTGTTAATGGGGGAATCCCCCCCCCCACTGCTTGTTTGTCCGGCTTTGTGAGTTTTAATGCCATGTTTCCACACAGACAAACTTTTTTAGAAAAGAAAAGAGAAGCAGAGAAGAAAAAAAAAACTTCTTTCCAACCAAAATCAATATCAGATCTCCAGGAAAAAGAAAACACAAAAGTGAAGCTTTATCTTCAATTGTAGCCAGAAGTATTTATTCCGCTACTTTGTAGCTTAATAGAAAACGGAAGGACTCTCTCTTTCATCCCCTTCTCAAACCGCGGCAGTCGCCATTTTTAAAAATTCTTTTTTCCTTCTTCAGTAACTGTTATAAAATAAATGAAATACTTGCGATTCAGGGTCACAGGTCCAGCTCACATCCTTTTTAATTAATCTGTTAATTTTGTAGGCTTGTTCTTGTCGCCTAACTCTGCATAAGCAGAGGTCTCCCAAAGCCCAGAGCGACGGTGAGGGAAATAGGGAGCCTCATCTGCTTCGTCCCCAAAAGTAAAAAAAAAACTTTTGGGGCTACGCAGAGAGCTCTACCTGCCCCCGCCGGCTCTATCTCCATTTCCACATGGAAATGGAGTTTTTTCGAGCCGCCTTTCAGTTGTGAAGGCGGCTCTTTACAGGCAATGGGGCTGGCGATCCGGAGGGATCATCTGGCGGCGGCAAGAAACAAACCGGAAGTCGGCTTAATGAGATTTTAAATCAAAAGATTGATTGGGCACCAGAGACATGCTTGCTCGGCTCCAAACCGGATAATATAAAAAAAGACTTATGGTACTTAGCCCTACACATTATCACAGCGGCGAGATTGATATACACGCAATTTTGGAAAAACAAAAATATCCCATCGGAGGAAGCAATTATAAAAAAGATTTTGGACTGTGCGGAAGCAGATAAATTGACTAAAAAATTAAAAGATAAAGATCAAACTCAAACATGTTTATCCTGGGAAAAATTATATACTTGGCTAGCAAAGAGAGAACCATAACCATGGGTGGCCTAGGTGAGAGCATCGGGGTCGAATGATACGCACCTCCTTTGCCATTGTCGTGAGAGGACAATGGAGAGGACAATGGAGCTTGGCGGCCTGACCATGGACTGGAATTTTCCCTATGTTTGTAACATCGGTGGTCCCCCCTACCCTTGGACTTTGGCTCCCCTGATGATTATATGTACTCGGTGTCGGAACTCCTTGCCCTGCGAGATTCTCCCCTCTCGCAGGTTTGGCCCTCCACATTATCGAGGGCCTATCTCGATGACGGACTTTGGAGTCCAGAGAGATGGCATGGAGCAAGGAAGAATTTGTGGGGTTTTCTAGGGAATTTTTTAAAGATTTTAAGGGGTTTTGGGAGGGGGGTTTGTAATGATCTTTCTAGAGAAATTGGGAAGAAGACTTTGGGGGATGGGGGGGGTAATCCACCAGGGTCAGAACCGAGCCCGGCACAGGGTAATGATTCGGGGGGTGCTGGTCGAGGGATTGGGAAAGGGATGGGGGACAATACCTATGAGGTCTGTACCATCAGCACGGTAGATGGGAGGGGCACATATGGCGGGAGCAGGGGACCATATCATGTGTTGGGGGCTCGCACTCGCTGTTTGAGAGCAATTGCTTGCCCTGGTCCCCATGGCTCCTCTCGGAGACTAGGTGGCTTAGACACTCAGGATCTGGGCCTTCGGCTGATGTTATGTAACGCTAGGTCCGTGGTAAATAAGGCCCCCCTCATTCACGATCTTATACAAGAGGGAGGAGCGGACCTGTCGGGTATTACGGAGACCTGGTTGGGCCCGGAGGGTGGCGTCCCTCTGGTTGAAATGTGCCCACCAGGCTTCAGAGCATTCCATCAGCCGAGGGTCCAGGGGAGGGGCGGGGGGGTGGCGGTTATTATTAACGAGGATCTGGGTCCTAGGGAGACCACTGTGCCTCAGATAGCCGGATGTGAGTCCCTCCTTGTGAGGTGGGGTCGTGGGGTTCAGATGGGCTTGTTGCTTATGTACCTGGCTCCCTGCCGCGTGGCAACAGCCCTACCTGAGCTACTCGACGTGATAGCCACGGTGGCAGTAGATACACCCAGGCTTTTAGTCATGGGTGATTTCAACTTGCCATCCATTGGTGAAACGTCTGAGGTGGCTCGGGAGTTCATGGCTTCCATGATGGCCATGGACCTGACCCAGTTAGTTCATGGCTCTACTCACAGGGGAGGTCACACTCTGGATCTGATTTTTGTCTCTGGCCAGTGGTTGAGTGGTCTTGTTATTGGGGATATAGATGTGGAACCCTTGTCATGGACAGACCACTCACTCCTTCGCCTGGATCTTTGAACCGCTGCCCCCCGCCGCAGGGAGGCGGATCCAATTAGATGGATCCGCCCCAGGCGCTTGATGGATCCTGATAGGTTCCAGATGGAGCTTGGGCCATTTCCTGAGGTTCTAGCACATGACTCGGCCGAGGACCTGGTAGCCGCCTGGGAGCGGGCGGCTGGTGGGGCCTTGGACCGAGTCGTGCCTTTGTGGCCTCTGACCCAGTGCCGATCCCGTGCGGCTCCTTGGTTCACTGAGGAGCTGAGGGAAATGAAGCGCCGGAAAAGACGCCTGGAGAGCAGTTGGAGGGCCAGTCTCGCTGAATCTGATCGAACACGGGTAAGGTTGCATATTAAGACCTACCTAGTGGCGATAAAGACGGCAAAGTTTAATTACTTTTCCGCCTCTATTGCATCATCAGGGAATCGTCCGGCCGCCCTGTTCAGGGTAACCCGCTCCCTGCTCCATCCGGGAGTGTGGGAGGATCCCTTGGAAGGCAGGGCGGAGGATTTCGGACAATACCTGTATGACAAAATCGCTCAGATCCGGGGGGATTTGGACTCTGACTGGGTAGATCAGGGCAGGGTGACGAGGAATAGTCTTGAGAATGTTATCTGGGAGGAGTTTGATGCTGTGACTCCTGAGGATGTGGACAGGATTTTGGGGAGACTTAGTGCGGCCACATGGTTACTGGACCCGTGTCCCTCCTGGTTAGTACTGGCTTCCCGGGAGGTTACACGAGGCTGGCTCCAGGGTGTTATCAACGCTTCGTTGAGAGAGGGTTACTTCCCCACCGCCTTGAAAGAGGCGGTGGTGAGGCCTCTCCTCAAGAAGCCGTCCCTGGATCCGGCAATATTGGCCAACTATCGTCCTGTCTCCAACCTTCGCTTTATGGCAAAGGTTGTTGAGAGTGTGGTCGCGCGACAGTTCCCACAATTCCTGGAGGAAACATCTTATCTAGATCTGTTCCAGTCGGGTTTCAGGTCTGGGCACAGCACGGAAACGGCATTGGTCGCGTTGGTTGATGATCTCTGGAGGGCTCGGGACAGGGGTTGCTCCTCTGTTCTGGTCCTGTTAGACCTCTCAGCGGCTTTTGATACCATCGACCATGGTATCATGCTGCACCGGCTGGAAGAGTTGGGGGTGGGAGGCACCGTGTTATGGTGGTTCTCCTCCTTTCTCTCCGACCGGTCGCAGTTTGTGTTGGCAGGGGGGCAGAGGTCGACCTCGAGGCCTCTCATTTGTGGAGTGCCGCAGGGATTGGTCCTCTCGCCCCTTCTGTTCAACATTTATGTGAAGCCGCTGGGTGAGATCATCCGTGGCTTTGGGGTGAGATACCACCAGTATGCTGATGACACCCAGCTGTACATCTCCACCCCAGGCCACCCCAACGATGCCCTTGAAGTGATGTCCCAGTGCCTGGAGGCTGTGCGGGTCTGGAGGGGGAAGAACAGGCTCAAGCTCAACCCTTCCAAGACTGAGTGGCTGTGGCTCCCGGCATCCCGATATAGTCAGTTGACTCCATCACTGACTATTGGGGGTGGGTTGTTGGCCCCCACAGAGAGGGCTCGCAATCTGGGAGTCCTCCTGCATACGCAGCTGTCCTTGGAGGAACATCTGACGGCTGTAACCAGGGGGACCTTTTGTCAGGTTCGCCTGATTCGCCAGTTGCAGCCCTTTCTTGATCGGGATTCCCTGTGCACAGTCACTCATGCCCTCATCACCTCTCGCCTTGACTACTGCAACGTTTTTTACATGGGGCTCCCCTTGAGGAGCACCCGGAGGCTCCAGCTGGTCCAGAACGCAGCATCGCGGGTAGTGACGGGAGCAGCATGGCGCTCCCATGTAACACCGCTCCTGCGCGAGCTGCACTGGCTCCCGGTGGTCTTCCGGGTGCGCTTCAAGGTTCTGGTTATCACCTTCAAAGCGCTCCATGGCATAGGGCCTAGCTATCTTCGAGACCGTCTGCTGCTACCGACGACCGCCCATCGACCCGTACGCTCCCATAGAGAGGGCCTCCTCGGGGTGCCATCAGCCAAACAGTGCAGGCTGGTGACCCCCAGGGGGAGGGCCTTCTCTGTGGGGATACCTACCCTCTGGAATCAGCTGCCCCCAGAGATAAGGAGAATCCAAGACCTCAGTGCCTTCCGTCATGCCCTTAAAACCCATTTTTTCAAGCAAGCCGGGCTGGTTTAAGAAGAAATTTTTAAATGTTTTTTTAAATGTTTTAAATGTTTTAATTGGTAGTGAGTTTTAATTGGGCCAAATTTATATATCTTTTAATTGTTTTTTTAATATTTGTACTGCATGTTTTTTAATTCTGGCTGTACACCGCCCTGAGTCCTCAGGGAGAAGGGCGGTATAGAAATTCAATAATAAATAAATAAATAAAACCAATTGAAAAGAGGAAAGGTATTTATTGAGAAACCTATATTATATTAACAAAGTGAGGTCGGATAGACCTAATTGATGTATAAAGAGATATAAGTCGTTCTGTCTCCCTCGGAATATAATGTACTTGCAGACATGTTTGCTATTTGTTATGTTGTCTTGTATGTTATTTATATGGTGTGTTGTTATTTTTTGTGTTTTTTAATGAAAAATGTAAATAAAGATTATTAAAAAAAAGAAAAGAAAAGAAGGGTGGCTATATTGGTCACTGGGTTGGGGTTAGTTTGTTTTGAAATGTCAGAAATGTTTATTTGTAAATTTTATTTATTTATTTATTTATTTATTTATTTATTTATCAAATTTTGAGTTATTTGTTTATTATTCTCACTTTAACATGAAAATAAACAAGTGAGATGGGCATTTTTTTGTTTTTCATTTAGTTGCATAATAATTCTGCACACTAATAGTTGCCTAATGTTTGTGCACCCATAAATATTCTCCTAAGAAAGAACAAAACCTCATTTTTACTTTCTTAAATATTCAGGTTTGAGGTTTGTTAACATTTTGGACTGACCGAGAACACTGTAGTTGTTCAATAATAAAATTAATCCTCCAAAATACAACTTGCCTAATAATTCTCCACACAGTGTAGAGGCGTGTCAAGAGTCCAATCAGACGGGGCAGTCAATTTACTTCCAGGTTCTGTAAGGCACTGATCCAACTTTTGGATATCCAGGTTAGCTTGTCCTCAGCCCATCACCCTGCCACGAATGGTGAGGCTGAAAAATACTAACAAGTTGCTGCTGCAACAGTACTTAAGATGTTACTGCCGTGATGGTGAACCTATGGCACACCTGCCAGAGGTGGCACACAGAGACCTCTCTGTGGGCACGTGTGCCGTCACCACCTGCTCTTCCAGTTTCCAATGCATGCATGCGTGCTGGCCAGCTGGTCTTTGAGCACGCCAGACTGCTGGAAACCCAAAGACCCGCTGTTCCAGCGTGTGCGAAGACCAGCTGGCCAGCATGCATGCACGCGCTGTAAACCAGAACAGCAGCTGGTTATGGCACATGTGCCCACAGAGAGGGCTCTGCATGCCACCTCTGTGTGCCATAGGTTCGCCGTCACAGCAGTAACATCTTGCACATGCACACTGGCCAACTAGTCTTTGGGTTTCTGGTGCTCTGGCACTTGCGCATGCACACACACGCACATTCTGGTTTGGGCACTTGGTGCTGAAAAGAATAAGAATAAGAATAATTTTATTTCTATACCGCCCTTCTCCCGAAGGACTCAGGGCGGTGTACAGCCTAGTAAAAGCACAAAACAAACATCAATTAAAGTAATTTAAAATTATTAAATAATTCGGCTCAATTTAAAACCCCAGAAATTTAAAACTCCCAATTTAAAATTATTATGTTGATAGCCCAGCCTGGCTGAACAACAGGGTCTTGAGTGCACAGCGAAATACCCGGAGGTTGGAGATCTTACGCACTTCAGGGGGCAGTTCATTCCACAGGGCTGGGGCTCCCACAGAGAAGGCCCTCCCCCTGGGTGTCGCCAGCTGACATAACTTGGCCGATGGCACCCTGAGGAGACCCTCTCTGTGGGAGCGGACTGGCCGGTGGGAGGCTATTGGTGGCAGAAGTCGGTCTCGAAGGTACCCGGGTCCTATTTATTTATTTATTTATTTATTATTGGATTTCTATACCGCCCTTCTCCCTGAGGACTCAGGGCGGTGTACAGCCAGAATTAAAAAGACATGCAAGACAAATATTAAAAAACAATTAAAAGATATATAAATTTGGCCTAATTAAAACTCATTACCAATTAAAACGTTTAAAACATTTAAAACAGTTAAAAATTTCATCTTAAGCCAGCCCGGCTTGTTTAAATAAATGGGTTTTAAGGGCACGACGGAAGGCACTGAGGTCCTGGATTCTCCTTATCTCTGGGGGGAGCTGATTCCAGAGGTTAGGTGCCCCCACAGAGAAGGCTCTCCCCCTATGCCATGGAGCGCTTTAAAGGTGGTGACCAACACCTTGAATCGCACCCGGAAGACCACTGGGAGCCAGTGCAGCTCGCGCAGGAGGGGTGTCACGTGGGCACAACGAGTTGCGCCCATAACCACCCACGCGGCCGCATTCTGGACCAGTTGGAGCCTCCGAGTGCTCTTCAAGGGGAGCCCCATGTAGAGAGCATTACAATAGTCCAGCCGGGAGGTAACAAGGGCGTGAGTGACCGTGCGCAAGGTGTCCCAGTCCAGAAAGGGCTGCAACTGGCAAATCAGGCGAACCTGATAAAAGGCCCCCCTGGCCACGGCTGTCATATGCTCTTCAAAAGACAGCCATGCGTCCAGAAGGACACCCAGGTTGCGAGCCCTCTCTGTGGGGGGCAAAGATTCACCCCCAATAGTCAGCGATGGCACCTGCTGACTATATTGGGACACCGGAAGCCACAGCCACTCAGTCTTGGAAGCGTTGAGTCTGAGCCTGTTCCTCCCCATCCAGACCCGCACAGCCTCCAGGCAGCGAGACATCACATCAAGGGCATTGTTGGGGTGGTCTGGGGTGGAGATGTACAGCTGAGTATCATCAGCGTACAGATGACACTTCACCCCAAAACCACGGATGATCTCACCCAGCGGCTTCACATAAATGTTGAACAGAAGGGGTGAGAGGACCGACCCTTGCAGCACTCCCCATGCGAGGAGCCTCGAGGTCGACCTCTGCCCCCCTGCCAACACGAACTGCGAGCGGTCGGAGAGGAAGGAGGAGAACCACCGCAGAACGGTGCCCCCTATTCCTAACCCCCTCAACCGCTGCAGCATGATACCATGGTCAATGGTATCAAAAGCCGCTGAGAGATCTAATAGGACTAGGACAGAGGAGCAACCCCTGTCCCGAGCCCTCCAGAGATCATCCACCCACGCGACCAATGCTATTTCTGTGCTGTACCCCTGCCTGAAGCCCGACTGGTATGGGTCCAGACAGATAGCTTCATCCAGGTGCCGGGGAAGCTGTCGTGCCACCACGCTCTCAACAGCCTTCGCCACAAAACAAAGGTTGGAGACCAGACGGTAGTTGGCTAATTCAGCCGGGTCAAGGGAGGGCTTCTTGAGGAGGGGCCTCACTACCGCCTCTTTCAAGGTGGCAGGAAAGGCACCCTCGCTCAGAGACGCACTTATAATTCCCTGGAGCCAGCCTCGTGTAACCTCCTGGGAAGCCAGTACCAACCAGGAGGGACACGGGTCCAATAAACACGTGGCGGCACTAATCTTACCCAGTACCCTGTCCACATCCTCGGGAGCCACAGGATCAAACTCCTCCCAGATAATATTCTCAAGACCTACCCTCGTCTCCTCCCCTGGAAAGTGGTAGGAAAGTCCAAGTGGAGGAGCGAATGATCTGTCCATGACAAGGGTTTGATATCTAGGTCCCCTCTACCAAGATCATTCAACCACTGACCAGAGACAAAAATCAAGTCCAGAGTGTGTCCCCCTATGTGAGTGGGGCCTTGAACTAACTGGGTCAGGTCCATGGCCGTCATGGAAGCCATGAACTCCCGAGCTGCCTCAGACACCTCACCTGCAGATAGAAGGTTGAAATCCCCCATGACAATAAGTCTGGGGGTATCAACCGCCACCCCGGCAATGACGTTGAGTAGCTTGGGTAGGGTCGCTGCCACATGGCAGGGAGCCAGGTACGTAGTCAGCAAACCCATCTGCACCCCACGGCCCCACTTCACAAAAAGGGATTCGCATCCGGCTATCTGAGGAACAGTGGTCTCCCTTGGACAAAGACTTTCCCTAATAATCACCGCCACTCCTCCACCCCTCCCCTGGGCCCTTGGCTGATGAAATGCACGGAAACCTGGTGGGCACATTTCAACGAGGGGGACCCTCCTCTTGGCCCAACCAGGTCTCCGTAATACCTGCCAGGTCCGCACCCCCCTCCAAAATAAGATCACAAATGAGGGGGGCTTTATTAACAACCGACCTGGCATTACATAACATCAGCCGTGGACCCAGGGCCTGAGGCTCTGTGCAACCCTGGACACGAGTTGCGCATTGGGGGCCGGAGTGCGCAATTGCTCGTAAACAGCGTGCGCGCACCCCCGGAACATGATATGGCCCCCTGCGCCCGTCATATCTGCCCTTCCCACTCATTATTTCAATTACACTGCCCTTCCTATCACCCTCCTGTTCCCCGGTCAAATTTCCTTCCACGACCCCTCCACTGCGTCCAATCGACCCATCACCCTGCTCGGTGGCTATATGGACCCCCCCCCGGTCCATCTTTACAACCCCCTCCCCTCCTCCCGGGTCCCCTTAAAATTTTCATTAAAAATTTTGCTAAAAAAACCCTCAACCCCCTCTTCGCTGCATGCCATCACTGGTTCACCATCACTGTGTTACTGCATCTACAGCCAGGATAACTGGCCTTTGTTGCTTCCCCTTGCAGAGTATTCATACAATAATGCTCTTCACAGATTAATTGCTATGACCACCTTTCAAACCTTGTATGGCAGACACCCGAGGGTTTTACCAGCAGCATCACAAAAGGAGGGCTCCCAGGGGTGGTGGAGTTTTTCCAAGAGCAACTGTTTGCCCAGGCCTGTTGAAACAGCAGCCAAACAGTTTTATAACTGTATATGTTATAAACATATATAAGTCTGTAGATGCCCATTGGCAGCAAGGTCTGTCAATTGCTGAAGGGGACAAAATCTGGCTCTCTACCAGATTCCTGGTTTCTACAAACCTCTAAGAAGTTTGATGCAAAGACTGTGGGGCCTTTTAAGGTCCTCCTGTTGTAGACAAAATAACGGACTGGGCAAGCTCTTCAATGCAGGAAAGAGTTTATTGCGCAAGGTTCAAACAGTCCAAAGACAAGAAAAGGGTCTGAACACCGATGGCTTCTTCTGGCCATGTATTTATACAGTTTAAAGGCAAAATTATTACAGAGAATGATGCATTTCACACGTAGAAGCTACCCTTTAATCTATCTCTAGGAAAGACATAACAGCCCTGTTCCCACAGGCTCAGGTTTCCAGCTCCGGAGCTCAAGACATAATAAAAGGAGATAAGGAGCTCAAAGGCACCTCACAAACAGTAAAGAGGACAGTAAGGAAAGCAGTATTTCTTCTCTAGAATCTACATGACATTTGGGGTGCAATAAACATTAAACAACAGGATGTATCTGTTTAGGGTCAGTTTGCCCTTTTACAATTCTGTACCTACGTCAAATACCGTTTGTCATCTCAGCACCTTGGCATGGAAGAGGCACTTCTGTCTTGACCAAAGATTTGGATTTCTAATATTTGAGTTTTATCCCAATATCGAATCTTAGCCTGGCTCACTCCAGCAGATTAATCATGTGGCCTTTTGTTTGCAATTACCACCCTCTATGAAAGTGCACCCAGTTTTTCACTGTTCATTGCTAGTCAAGAAAGCCCCTCCTAGCTCTGTATGCTCGCAGCACTCACTGCCTCCACCAGTGATTGTGCAAGGTGACGAGGAGTATGAAGTCGAAGAAAGGTTGGACTCTAGACGAAGGGGCAAAGGCATGCAGTATTTGGATCCATTGGAAGGGCTACCCAGAATCCGAACGTTCCTGGGAAAACAGAATGGGAGCATTCAATGCCGCTAGGGGGCGTCCTTCTTCCCACTGCCAACTCGGTGCCACCATTTCTTTGCAGGACATCTCAACACTGGAAAGTCGCTGCAGGGATAATTCGCTGTGGGCACTGGATGGAGAGCTGGACCAACGAGCAGGCTTTCAGATGATGGCAGCGGTAGGTTTGCTCCTCCCTGAATGCCAAACCAGCTGTTTGGCTGCAGCGGGGGATGGGGTGGAGGGTGGGGAGGCAGCAGCAGGTGAGGGCTTCCTATTTTGACACCCCGTGCCATTTCCGCTGAGCCTCGGGCTGCGCCACTCTACAAGTTTTTTTTTAAGCCCTGTGGCTATGCCAGCTTTATTTCTGAAGTGCCAAGAAGGCTGTGCAAGGTTTTTTTTTTTTTAAAGCCACAGGGCTTTAAAAAAAAAACTTGCAGAGCCTCCTCGGTACTTTAGGAAAAAGAAACTTGCAGCACTTTAGCAACAGCGGGGGGTGTCAAAATAGGAAGCCCCCACCTGCCGCTTCCTCCCGCCCTCCACCTCATCCCCTGCTTCAGTTGAACTGCTGGTTCAGCATTCAGGGCAGAGCCAAACTACCGCCGCCACCCTCTGAAAGCCCGCACGCTTGTCTGGCTCTCGATCCAGCTCCCACAGCGAATTATCCCTGCAGCAACTTTCCGGTGTTGAGATGTCTTGCAAAGAAATGTCAGGACTGAGTTGGCAGAGGAGAGTTGGCGGTGGTGAGAAGGCTGCCCCCTGCTGGCCACCCCATGCTAGTGGCGTCAAGTCATCATAGACCCCTGGGAAAATGTCAGATACATGCACAGGCCTCACTTGACACGGCAATTCCATCAGCGTTTTCCAATCACAGACTTACTGTTATGTAAATAGGTTTGTTTGGCAGGAAGTTCGAATTAACTGACCCTCAGCTGATTGGCTGACCACCACAGCTGCAAGGTATATAAAGGGAGCTGGCTCCCTGGGTCAGTTGCTGGAGTCTCACTATATAATAAAGAGCTGTTGTCACTAACTACTCTGGCTTGCTGCGTCCTCATTCACCCAACTTAACACTTACATTTGTAGCAGAAGTAAAACCTGGACCACCACCTTGCCTACCACAATATAGCACTCCAACTGAAGCAGTGGAGTCTATCCAGGAATTAATAAAAGCACAGATGTACATCCCCCTGCAACACCTCAATCTTCCCAGTCAGAAAACCTAAGAAGGATGCCATGGGGAAGCCAATGTATCATGCCGTTTGTGACCTGAGGAATATTAATTCCTATGTAATCCCACTTGCCTCAGTTGTGTCAAATCTAGCCACAAACCTCACTGTGATTCCTCCCTGTTGAGAGCCAGAGAAATCAGGAAATCCATGCAGTTGAAATGACTATAAAGTTTTATTGCAAGCTTAAACTCTTCACAAGAATCTGTACTACTAACAGTCAAAGCAAATTGGCAGTAGATAAGAGTGAAAGGAATTCTAGACTAGACTGAGGGGAGAGGAGAGGAGAGGAGAGGAGAGGAGAGGAGAGGAGAGGAGAGGAGAGGAGAGGAGAGGAGAGGAAATTCTTAATTGGCCAAGTGTGATTGGACACACAAAGAATTTGTCTACGGTGCATAAGCTCTCAGGGTACATACAAACAACAAAGTGATATGTCATATATCATAGATCATAGTTACAACCATTAATCATAATATACAATAACAAGTGATAAATCATAGATACCAATAGGAGAAGGTAGTAGGAAAGATGAGAAGATGAGAAGGATAATATCTTTTTTTTTATTGAAAAAGTTTTTCAAATACAAATTTTCCCCCTTTTTCCCCCCTCCTCCCTAACCCCCCTCCCCCTCCCCTCCCCCTGTGGCTTCTCCAAAATAAAACCCAAATTCATAACAGATTATATAATACTTTACCATCCCTTTGCTCCACCCCCATACGCTGACCCTTTCTTTCTAATAATATTATTATATCCCCCTTATACTATACATTTCAAAATGACATTCAACTGTAACATTATATAATAACTCTTAGCATAATAATATTATTATATCCCCCAGTTTAGCAATTTCTACTCATAATCTACCCTTTTCCTCCTCCCCCATACATATATCTCTTAATTCAAATCTTTTACATATATTAATATAACATTTCAAAGCAACCTTCAGCTATAAAACTATATAATAAATCCTAATTTGACATTTATTCAACTCATAGTCTGCCCATTTCCTCCACCCCCATACATATATCTCTTAACTCAAATCTTTTACATGTATTCATATCTAAACATAATATCCCTTTTCTTAAACTAAACAATCAATA
Source organism: Arizona elegans (assembly GCA_022577455.1). Taxonomy (NCBI): domain Eukaryota; kingdom Metazoa; phylum Chordata; class Lepidosauria; order Squamata; family Colubridae; genus Arizona; species Arizona elegans. The sequence goes on from JAKOOJ010000010.1 coordinate 20,435,841, forward strand.
AGCTAACCTGTCTCCACCCACTTTCCTACAGGACTACCATACATAATATTTTTAATATCTTTATTCTTCTGCCCACACCACTAAGAAGTATTCCCTTATATAAATAAAATCCTCAAATGACTTTAAGCTTGTAATCCATATGATATCTTCTGTAATGTCTTTCAGCTGGATTGTTAATTCCATCACCCATATTAGGGTAACATCACATCCTAATTCCAACAGTATGTTCGGTATCTTCAATTACCATCTGCCCCCATCAATAGTAGATATCTTCATATATAAAAAAACCACCCGAGTGACTTTATATTTGTATTCCATATAGTGTCTATTGTAATGTCTTTCATCTAAATTATTAATTCCAACCATCGTAATAGGGTAACAACCAGATCTTCTGCGTGCCCCAATCCCATAGCTCTCTTGCCTTGTAGCTCAGCATAAACGTAATACATTTATCAAAGAATCCAAAATAGAAAGTTCCAGTCCACTCAGTTTAAGGCCATTTTCCACATCCCAAAAGTACAGCACTGCAGAGGTCTGTCACTCTCCTCAAGATAATATAAACCAATACTTTGCCTCAGCTATATTTTCATGTATTCAATCATCTCTTAGATAACTGGCATTAAACTGTTGTTTAGTCTAAAAGTTTTTATTTTTGTAGGACCTGCTTCTTCTTTTCTTGACTTTTTGTGGGTTAGATCTCCATCCTGGTTTCTTTTCTATAAGTTGTATATCAACTGTTTGGTTTCCATGCTGATCTATAACTTGATCTTGTTGATTTTGCTTTTGTGGCTTAAATCTCCATTCTGGTTTCCTTTCTATGAGTTGTATATCAACTGATTGATTTCCATGCTGGTCTGTAACTTGATAAGTCATCACATTATAATCCAAAGCCGCCTCTCTTGTATTTATAAATAGTCCAGCTGAGACCTCTGAAGGAGAATCCAGAAGCGGCTCGTCTACATAGACCTCTGTAACTTGTTGTTTTTCCATTACTTCCACCTCCATCTGCTTTTCCTGAATTTCTATCTCTTGTTGATTTTGCTTTTCCTTATTCCACTCATGCATTATACATGGAGATGTTGAACCCATTTTGAGAACCTTATAATAAAATTCTTCTGCGTTTTCAACAGTATTTAGTTGATGTCTTTCACCTTGATATCTCAATATTATACCAACTGGAGCATCCCACCTGAATGAGATGTTTTGTTTCTTTAGCTCAGTCACCAAAAATCCAAATTTCTTTCTGTCTTTTAACATCTTGGGCGGCAACTCTTTATATATCCAGATCTTTCTTCCATTCAGTTCTAGAGTAGAATTAAAGGATTTTTGCACAATATCATTTCTTATTCCTTTATCTGTAAAGTAAATCACCACATCTCTAGGCAATTGCCTTTGCTTTGCAATCCAAGAATTTACTCTATAGGCCTTGTCAATCTTACAAGATACCTCTTCAGGATGAACCTTTAAAATCCCAGCCAGAACTTCAGCAGATATTTTTCTTAAATCATCTCTATTATTTTCCTGTAACCCTCTCATTCTAACCGCAAATTCCGTGAGTCTGTATTGCATCATTGTAACTTCTTTTTCAATCCCTTGTTTTATATTATCTGCATTGTAAGTCTCGTGATCAGCTTCCTTTTTAGACTTTACTTCTGAGCTATTATCTTGAATATTTATCAAATCATTTTCAATTCTTTGTATTTTATTATCCAAATTATAAATCTTATCATCAACTTCCTCCATTTTAGACTCTAATAACTTTATATCTTTATCCATCTTTATAACTATTTCTGAAAAAGCATTGGTCACTGTTACAATCTTTCGTTGCAAATTATCATACTTTAGTTGTATCAATTCTTTAATTTCCTGCCTAAATTTTTCAAGATTCTGGTTCACAATCTCGTCATGTCTTGCCATCTCCTCCAAAACAAATTCTTTTAGGTTAAAACCATTCTTCTGAGTCTGCAAGTTCGAAACTTGTTCACATAGTTTGTAAATGGGGGAAACCCCACCCCCCCGCTGCTTGTTTGTCTGGCTTTGTTGGTTTTGACACCATCCTGCCACACAGACAAACTCTTTTTAAAGAAAAAAGACTTCTCTCCAAACAAAGTCAATATCAAATCTCCAAGAAGAAAGAAACATAAAATAGAAATTTTTCTTCTCAATTCTAGCCAGCGCTATTTATTCTGCTACTTTGTAGCTTGTTAAACTATTCAGACGGAAGGACTTTCGCTTTCGGCTTTCTTCTTCTCAAGCCTCAGCGGTCGCCATTTTAAACTTTTTTTTTCCTTCACTTTTAAGATCGCTTATAAAATCATTAAAAATACTTGCGATTTAGGGTCCCAAGTCCAGATCTCATCCTCTTTGATTAAACAATCTGTTAATTTTCATTGAAAGGCTTGGTCCCGTCACCTGGCTCTGCAAAAAGCAGAGTTCTCCCGAAGCCCGGAGCAGCGGCGAAGAAAATAGGGAGCCTCATCCTGCTTCGTCCCCAAGAGTAAAACAAAAACTCTGGGGACTTCGCAGAGGGCTCTACCTGCCCTCACCTGCTCTATCTCACATTTCCTTATGGAAATGGAGTTTTTCGAGCTGCCTTTCAGCTGTGAAGGCAGCTCTTTACGGGCGACGGGGCTGGCGGTCCCAAGAGACTGTCTGACAGCGACGGAAGCCAAACCGGAAGCCGATGAGAAGGATAATATCAATACAGCCCTACTACATGGGTAAATATCTTTAGGCCCAAGACAGTGCTGTGGGAATTAGGTGTTCAGCAGAGTGATGGCAGGGGGGGAAAACTATTTTTGTGTCTAATTGTTTTGGCATGCAATGCCCTATAGTGGCATCCAGAGGGGAGAAGTTGAAACAGTTTATGTCCAGGATGTGAGGGGTCTGTAGATATTTTCTCAGCCCTCTTTCTGGTTCATGCAGTGTACAGATCCTCAATGGAAGGCAGGCTGGTTGCAGTTGTATTTTCTGCAGTTCTAACTATCCGTTGAAGTCTGTACCTGTCCTGATTGGTTGCTGTGCCAAACCAGACAGTTACTGAGGTACAAATGACAGACTCAATAATTCCTCTATAGAACTGTATCAGCAGATCTTTGGGCAATCTGAGCTTTCTGAGTTGACGCAGGAAGAACATTCTTTGTTGTGCCTTTTTAATGATGGTTCTAATGTTAGGTGTCCTTTCAAGTCCTTGGAGATAATAGAACCTAGAAACTTGAAGGTCTCTACTATTGATATTGTGTTATCTAATATTGTAAGAGGTGGTAGAATAGGAGAGCTTCTTCTAAAATCTATCATCATCTCTACAGTTTTAAGAGTGTTCAGCTCCAGATTGTTCCGGCTGCACCACAGGGCCAGTTGATCTACCTCCCATCTATATGCACACTCATCATGGTCTCAAATGAGACCAATGACTGTTATATCATCTGCAAACTTCAGTACTTTAACAGAGGGATCCTCTGAGATGTAGTCATTGGTATAGAAAGAAAAGAGTAATGGAGAGAGCACACAGCCCTGGGGGGCTCCTGTGCAAACTGAACGGGTATTTGATGTGATTTTACCTAGCTTCACCTGCTGCTTCCTATCTGTTAGAAATTTTATAATCCATCTGCAAGTGTGGTCAGGCACAGCTAGCCGAGTCAGTTTAGAGAGAAGGATTTCTGGAAAGATGGTGTTGAATGCTGAGCTAAAGTCTACAAAAAGGACCCTTGCATAAGTCTTTGGGGATTCAAGATGTTGTAAAATCTAGTGCAGTGCCATATTGACAGCATTATCTGCCAATCTATTTGCACAGTAGGCAAAATTGCAAGGGGTCTAGCAGCGGATACTTTATGGCTTCCAGGTGGCCCAACACTAACCTTTCAAAGGTTTTCATAACTACAAATGTCAGAGCAACCGGTCCGTAGTCATTTCTTGGGCACCAGGATGATAGTAGAGCATTTGAAGCAAGAAGGAACATAACACATCTCCAGTGATTTATTAAAGATGCGGGTGAAGATGGGGGCCAGTTGATCAGCAGAGACTTTCAAACAGGAAGGAGTTACCCTGTCTGGGCCTGGTGCTTTTCCAGGCTTTTGTCTGTGAAATAGACCTCGCACATCTTTTTCTGTGATCACCAGAAGTGGGGGGCCCAGAGGGATGGAGTCAGGTGTAGAAGACTTGACCTTTGTTTGTGTATCTGACAGTGAATTCCTCTCAAACCTACACTAAAACACATTCAGGTCATCTGCCAGTTGCTGATTCCCTTCAGCAAGGGAAAGAGGTTTGCTGTAGCCAGTAATATTTTTAAAGCTTTTCCCACACATTTGCTGGTTCATTTGTTGAGAGCTGATTCCTCAGCTTTTCAGAGTAGCTTCTCTTTGCTGCCCTGATCTTCCTTGTTAATACAGTCAGGTCCAGAAATATTGGGACATTGACACAATTCTAACATCTTTGGCTCTATACACCACCACAATGGAGTTGGAATGAAAGAAACACAATGTGCGTTAACTGCAGACTGTCAGCTTTAATTTGAGGGTATGTACATTCAACTCAGGTGAACGGTGTAGGACTTACAGCAGTTTGCATATATGCCTCCCACTTGTTAAGGGACCAAAAGTAATGGGACAGAATAATAATCATAAATCAAACTTTCCCTTCTTAATACTTGGTTGCAAATCCTTTGCAGTCAATCACAGCCTGAAGTCTGGAACACATAGACATCACCAGACGCTGGGTTTCATCCTTGGTGATGCTCTGCCAGGCCTCTACTGCAACTGTCTTCAGTTCCTGCTTGTTCTTGGGGCATTTTCCCTTCAGTTTTGTCTTCAGCAAGTGAAATGCATGCTCAATGGGATTCAGGTCAGGTGATTGACTTGGCCATTGCATAACATTCCACTTCTGTCCCTTCAAAAACTCTTTGGTTGCTTTTGCAGTATGCTTTGGGTCATTGTCCATCTGCACTGTGAAGTGCCGTCCAATGAGTTCTGCAGCAGTTGGCTGAATGTGAGCAGATAATATTGCCCAAAACACTTCAGAATTCATCCTGCTGCTTTTGTTAGCAGTCACATCATCAATAAATACAAGAGAACCAGTTCCATTGGCAGCCATACATGCCCACGCCATGACACTACCACCACCATGCTTCACTGATGAGGTGGTATGCTTAGGATCATGAGCAATTCCTTTCCTTCTCCATACTCTTCTCTTCCCATCACTCTGGTACAAGTTGATCTTGGTCTCATCTGCCCATAGGATCTTGTTCCAGAACTGTGAAGGCTTTGTTAGATGTTGTTTGGCAAACTCTAATCTGGCCTTCCTGTTTTTGAAGCTCACCAATGGTTTACATCTTGTGGTGAACCCTCTGTATTCACTTTGGTGAAGTCTTCTCTTGATTGTTGACTTTGACACACATACACCTACCTCCTGGAGAGTATTCTTGATCTGGCCAACTGTTGTGAAGGGTGTTTTCTTCACCAGGGAAAGAATTCTTCGGTCATCCACCACACTTGTTTTCCATGGTCTCCCAGGTCTTTTGGTGTTGCGGTGCATTCCTTCTTTTTGAGAATGTTTCAAACAGTTGTTTTGGCCATGCCTAATGTTCTTGCTATCTCTCTGATGGGTTTGTTTTGTTTCTTTAGCCTAATGATGGCTTGCTTCACTGATAGTGACAGCTCTTTGGATCTCATCTTGAGAGTTGACAGCAACAGATTCCAAATGCAAATAGCACACTTGAAATGAACTCTGGGCCTTTTATCTGCACATTGTAATTGGGGTAATGAGGGAATATCACACACCTGGCCATGGAACAGCTGAGAAGCCAATTGTCCCATTACTTTTGGTCCCTTAACAAGTGGGAGGCACATATACAAACTGCTGTAAGTCCTACACCGTTCACCTGAGTTGGATGTACATATTCTCAAATTAAAGCTGACAGTCTGCAGTTAACGCACATCGTGTTTGTTTCATTCCAACTCCATTGTGGTGGTGTATAGAGCCAAAGATGTTAGAATTGTGTCAATGTCCCAATATTTCTGGACCTGACTGTACATTCCTGGCCTGATTGTACAGCATTCTATCTCCTTTCCTGTAAGCTTCCTCTTTGGCATGGCGTAGATGTTTGAGCTTAGCTGTGAACTGAGGTTTATTATTGCTGTAGTTGTGTAAGGTATTGGTCGGCACACATAAGTCCTCACAAAAACCAACGTATGATGTCACAGTGTCAGTGAGTTCATCCAAGTCCTTTGAGGCAGCTTCAAAAATACTCCAGTCTGGGGACTTCCGGTTGGCATTGCGGGGATACAGACGGGGAATTAGCGGGCTCTTCAGAGCCCCACGAAAACCCCGTCTGCCAAGCCCCCGCTGGTAGGTCGTTGGACCTACCCTGTCCTGTAGGGACAGGGGGATAGAGAGGGACCCTCGGACAGCCGAGAGGAACGGGCAGGTTCCTCGGGGCTGGAGGCTTGCCCTCTGCGCCGGCGGCGGTGGAACGGCGGCCATGGCGGCTGCCCTGAGACCGCGGCAACCGGGATACAAGAATGCACAGGAGAAGAGGAGAGCGGAGAGCAGAGCAGGGAGTTTGCATGCCGGGTGAGTGGACATCAACCCAGGCAGGAATTGCCCACAAATGCTGAATTACAATTAGTCTGCCCCAGCCTTAACAGTGGCTGAGAACTATTGGGGCACAAAGACAAAAGACGTGTTGGTGAATAACATAAATTACTGACTTTTTGGAAATGTTTGACTACAGATCTGGATATATTTTTTCTTTACTTTTTGGTGGATAAATGAGATTGGACTATGTTTGGGAGAGAGGAAGGAGAAGAGGAAATAATTATGCCTTTAAAAGAAAAGGAAAAAGACAAACGGAGACGGATAAAATGGTTGCCAGCTGAAAAGGGAAAGTGTAAATTCCAGGCTGCTTGTTACTTGAAAAGAGAAACTTTGTTGCTTGTTATTTAAGCTTGACTATTTCGAGGAAAAGACTCAGAGAACTTGACTTAGGATACATAATCTGTTCACTGGAGGATTTATTGAAGATTAGAAAGAAGAAATTAAATGGAACAATGAAAACTGAACTAATAAATGTGGCAACAAAAGAAGGGTGTGGCAATAGAAGAAGGACATGATGATACCATATATGGAATAGCTTCAGAATTAACTTTGTAGAACTCATAACTTTGATGACATTGAAATGGAAAAGATACATATTTGGACAGACTGGAGAAAGGAATAATGGAATATATTATGTAACAAGACAACAAAATATTATATTTTGATTTAAATGACTGTAACGGTTTCTGGGTGGTTGAATAATGCTAGGAGATACTTTCTTTTTTTCTTTTTCTTCTCTATGCTCTCTCTCTATTTTTTTTTTCTTGTAGTATCCTTCTCTTTGTTTCTTTTCCCCTCTCTATTTTGTTTTTTAATCCATTTTACTTCTTTTGTTATATTTCTACTCCCTTCCTTTCTCTTTTTTCTTTTTTTTAGTGTTGCCTTATTTTTTGTATTTCTTTTATTGTAATTATTATTATTGCTATTACTCTCTTCTTTTTTCTATTATTATTTTCATATAAATATACAAACAATTTGATTAAGAAATAAGAGCATAAATGATTGAAGAAAAACATGATTTTTGGATGTTCTAATGCCTTTTTAAATTTTGAATTTTTAACTAGCACTACCTACAGATTTAATAATCTGGAAGAAAATGTTTACTTTTAAAGGTGTTGGATGTCAAAAAGAATTATTTATAGAATTAAGAACCATAAAAAATTGATTTTAAAGTGTTTCAAAATGTCTTATTGAAAATAAGAAATAAGCATGGAATGGGAGAAAACTTAAGAGAGAATAGGAGATAAGATATTTATTGAAATATACTTTTATCTTAAATTGGTAAGAGATATGGAGGAGAATTGATTGGAAAACAATATTGGTAACACATTCTGAAGTAATTTGGAGCTAAACAACTGAATAAGAGATAAATGTTATGAATTAGTTAAATAAATGAATTTAGGAGTGGAGGAAAGCATGATTCTGGAGATCAGTGAAAGCAAAGCTGTGACCCAGTTTTACAAATAAGGTAGGAGTGGAGGAAAGCATCATACTGGAGAACAGTTAAAGTAAATTGGGAACCAGTTAAAAATAAAAATAAGAGTTAGGAGTGGAGGAAAGCATGGGCTGGAAAACAGTTAAAGCAAAGCTGTGAACCAGCCAAAATATTGAGTTAGGAGTGGAGGAAAGCATACGCTGGTCAACAGTTAAAGCAAAACTGTGAACTAGCAAAAAATAAAAAGTTAGGAGTGGAGGAGACTATACCTGGGGATCAATTGAAATAAAGTTGTGAACCAGTTAAAAATAGGGGTAGGAGTGGAGGAAACCATTGCTGGAAGACAACTACTTGAGTTGTGAACCAGTTTTATAATAGATTTAGGAGGAGTTAAGGAGAAGGTTGGGGTGCAGTTAAAATTATACTGTGAACCAGCTAAAATAATTAAGATAAGGAGTGGAGGAAAGCATTGCTGGAAAGCAGCTGATTAAGATGCGAACCAGCTAAAAAATAAATTTAGGAGGAAGTGGAAGAGATTTTACCGGAGAATAGTAGCTAAACTGTGAACCAGTTTAAATAAATACAGATAGGAGTATTGGAAAATACAGCTGGGAAATAGATATTTAAACTATGAACCAGTTAAAAATTAGTTTCAATAAAATACGAGAATAAACTTGAAATAAATAAAATAAAGTATTGTGGAAGTAATAAACTATAGAAGGAAATGTTGATTGTTTATGAAATGACTTTAAGAGAGGAGGAAAATACTTTTTGTCAAGATTATGAATATTAGATGTCATTTAAGAGAAGTAAAATATAGATTTGAGGTAATGGGTTTTAGGATTGAGGAATATATATGAAATATTGATTGTTAAAATGATAAAGTTTTAGAACAGTGTTTATTGTTTAGAATTTTGGGTGTAATAGAATGATAAATGTTTAGAATAAGTTTTTTTTCTTTTTTCTTTTTTTTTTTTAAAGATGTAAATGGATAAAATTTGGAACAAAATTGATTGAGGGAATGTGAATAATTGTACTCATTTTATGCCGGACCAAACCCTTGCTCTAAAATGATGTATTTTATGTTTTATGTTTAAAAATAAATTTTAAAAATTTTGGAAATAAAAAAAAATACTCCAGTCTGTGCAATCGAGGCAAGCCTGTAGCTTTTTTTTTTTTTTTAATATTTTATTTGTTTTTAAACATCTTAGACATAAAATACATCTTTTAAGAGCAAAGGTTTGGTCCGGTATTAGATAAGTACAATTGCCCACACTTCTTTAACCAATTTGATTCCAAATTTCATCCATTTACATCTTTAAAAAGAAAAAAAACATCAAATCACCAATTTTTTATCATACATTCTAACATCTTATTCTAAACACTTGGCATTCTATTGTATCACCATAAATCTTAAGTCACAAATAAACACAGTTCCTTTTTGTATACAATCTTTCATTTCCAAATAAACACCATTCTAATTTTTTATCATTTTGTCAATCAGAATTCCATATATATTCCTTAATCTTAAAACCCATTTCATCAAATCTATATTTTAACCTCTATTGATTTACATCTAATTTCCTTAATCTTGTCATGAAATACGCTTCTCATTTTACATAAAATCACTTCAGAATCGGTTCACATTATCATTCATTCCACTTTTCCATCCAAAATTTTATCTAGTTCCCAATCTACTTTATTTTGGCTGATTTCCAGCGTATTCTCCATTACTCCTAGATCTATTATTTAGCTGGTTCACAACTAAATTAGTTGTTTTCCAGCATATTCTCCTCAACTCCTCTCGCTAATTCCCAGCATATTCTCCTCCACTCCTAAATCTATTATTTAGCTGGTTCACAGCAAGCTGTTTTCCAGCATAATCTCCTCCATTCCTCCCGCTGATTGCCAGCATAATCTCCTCCACTCCTAAATCTGTTATTTGGCTGGTTCACAGCATTTTAGTTTAGCTGTTACCAGCATAGTATTTATTTATTTATTATTTATTTATTAATTAAGGTTATATGCTGCCCTCTCTCCGGAAAGGACTCAGGGCGGCTCACAGCAATAAAAACAGATAAAATCAATATTAAGTGTTAAAAACCATTAAAACTCCCCTTAAAAACCCCTTCAGTCCAATCCGGCCTGGCGAAATAACCATGTCTTAAGGTCACGGCGGAAAGAGCGCAGGTCAGGGGCCACCTGGAGCTCCAGGGGGAGTTGATTCCATAAGATAGGTGCGCCCACAGAGAAAGCCCATTCCCTAGGAGTCGCCAGACGACACTGCCTGGCCAACGGCACTCCAAGGAGGCCCTCCCTGTGGGAATGCACCAGGCAATGGGGAGCTGTCGCTGGCTGCAGATGGTCCGTCAGGTACCCCGGGCCTAGGCCATGTAGGGCTTTATAGGTGATAACCATAGTATCCTCCACTCCTTCCGCTGATTACCAGCATAATATCCTCCACTCCTAACTCTACTTGTTTGGCTGGTTCACAGCATTTTGTTTTAGCTGTTCTCCAGCATAATCTCCTCCACTCCAAGGTCTATTGTTGCTGATTGCCAGCATGCTTTCCTCCACTTCTACATCTATTATTTTAGCTGTTTTATTTTAGCTGATTCACAGCATATTACATAGGTTGCTTTTTCAACATATTCTCCTCCATATCTCCCGCCAATTTAAAATAGAAATGTGTTACAACAAATATCTTCTCACATATTCTCTCCTGGATTACACCTTGGACGGCCGAGAGGAACGGGCAAGTTCCTCGGGGCCAGAGGAAACCCTCTGAGTTGGCGGCAGGGATGGGGCGGCCATGGTGGCTGCCTCGAAGCCGGGGCAAACCAGAGAAGCACTGTGTAGGAGGAAGATTGGAGAAAAAAGAGCGAAGCGTTTGGAAGCCGGGTGTGTGATATTAACCCAGGCAGGAACAGCGCTGAAAAAATGGACTTTTACAAGTGAGCCCTTAGCCTTAATTAGCGGCTATGGATTATTGGGGCAAGAAGATTTGGTAAGATAATTTGCAGGAGGAAGAGACCCATCAAGGAATTACTTTTATTATGGACCGATTTGGAATGGCTGTTGGAAAGTTACAAAACTTTGAAATCTCTTTAAATTGGAATGGATTACTCTTGGAGAGAGAAAGAGGGGAGAGGTGATAAGGAGGAATCTTTAAAAACTAAGGGGAAAGGATAAGCAGACAATTATATAATGGACAAAATGGAGGATTGCCGCAACGAAGTGAAAGTGTAAATTGTGGATTGCTTTTGGATTGAAAGAGAAACAATGTGTCTTGCTACCTAAATTGGATTACTTTGAACAACCAAGGAGATTTGACCCTGGGGATTCCCAATCTGTCTATTGGTGGTTTTATTGATGGAAAGAAAGAAGAAATAAAATGGAACAATTAAAATTGAACTAGTAGGCGTGGCAACAAAAGAAAATGGTGCAGCAACAAAAGAAGGGACAATGATATTATATATGGAATAGATGTTACAAAAGAGCTAAACTTTACAGAGTTTTTTTTTTTATTTGATTTATATGCCGCCCTTCTCCGAAGACTCAGGGCGGCTTACAATGTGCTCAGCAATAGCCTTCATCCTTTTGTATATTTATACAAAGTCAGCTTATTGCCCCCACAACTGGGTCCTCATTTCACCTACCTTAGAAAGGATGGAAGGCTGAGTCAACCTTGAGCCTTGGCGAGATTCGAACCCTGCAGTAATTGCAGGCAGCTGGTCTTAATAACCAGCTTAATAACAGGGTGCCTTAAACCCCTGTACCACCAAGGCTCTTTTAATTTTTAATTTTGATAATATTGAATTTGAAAAGGAACAGTTTTGGACAGATGGGAAAAGGAAGAAATAGAATATAGCTGGTTGTGAGATAAGAAAAATAAAATAGCTTGATTAAAAATGGAAATGTAATGTTTAAATTTTTGAATGAAGCTTGAATATTAATAGGAGGTGGTTTTTTTCCTTCTTTTCTTTTTCTTTTTTTTTTCTTTTCCTCTTCATTCCCTTTTTCTTTCTCCTCTCTTTTTGTCTCTTTCTTTTTGACTTTTTATTTCCATTCCTTTTAAATTTGACTATATATATACACATATATCAATCTGGTCATGAAACAAGAATATAAATGATTAAATGAGAATAGGATGTTTTAAATATTTAAATGAATTTTGAATATTAACAGGAGTTATTTATAGATTTAATAATTAGAGAAAATTGATTTTAAGGCGGATAAAAATGTTGCCTTCATAGAAAAATAAGAATAAATATGAAATGGGACAAATTTGAGGCAAGCCTGTAGCTTTAACTTAGCCTCTTCAGTCCAAAATTTCACTGTTTTAACTATTGGTTTTATGACTTTAAGTCTTTGTCTATAAACAGGTACAAAGTGAATCATACAGTGATCAGAGTGTCCCACAGCTACTCTTGGTAGAGCGCTACTCTTGGTAGAGAGCGATAGGCATTGTTCAGTAGCAGTGGTCTAAAATATTCTTGCCTCTGGTGAGACAGTTGACATGCTGAATGTATCTTGACAGGTCTTGGCTTAGGTTAGCACTGTTAAAGTCTCCTAATACAATGAGTAGGGAGTCTGGATATCTCTGTTCAGTCCACAGGATTTGGTCAGTTAAGGTTTGCAATGCCTTGTTTATGCAGGCTTGGGGTGTAGACCCCTGTTAGGATGAATGAAGAAAACTCTTGGGGAGCAAAATAAGGTATGCAATTAATGAATAGTGTCTCTAAGTCCACATCACAAAATTTATTTAGTGTAGTGACATTTTTACACCATCAGTTGTTAATATGAAAGCAGATACCTCCTCCCTTCTTTTTACGGGATGTTTCTGCAATTTTATCTGCTCTTTGAATCTGAAATCCTGGGATTTGCAAGCAGCTATCATTAATCGAATTGTTCAGCCACGTTTCAGTGAAGCAGAGGGCTGCTGAGTTAGAAAAGTCTGAGTTGTTCCTATTTAAAAGTAGCAGTTAATCTATCTTATTTATGAGTGAGTGAAGATTAGTTAAATGCAGAGGGGGAGGGGGAGATTTCCTTACCCCATGCTTCCTGAGTCTTTCTAATATGCCTCCTCTCTGGCCCCTCCTTTTGTTTTTCTTCTGCTTTGTTTCTGTTGGGCCAAAAGAGATAACTGCCATTCCCTCAGTCAGAATTTCCTCCGCATTTGAAAAGAAGAGAGGAATAGTCCCAGAAAGCTGCTTGTTATTTAAAGTCCACTGTCTGATATTCAAAAGTTCAACTCTTGAGTATGAAATTCTCAGAGTCACAGAAAATAATAGAAAACATCAAAACTACAAGAGAGCATTTCACTGAGGCTGCCATTGGCGGCACCATTTTGAGGTCTCTTTCTCAAGATGGACTGGACTTAGATCTCTTGTGGGATGGATAGGATGGACAAGGTGGACTTGTGGGCGCGAAGAGACTCATGACTGATGACACGCTTGACCGCTCCTTCAGGGTCAGAACTGGTTGTTAAAAAACACCACACCGGGAATCACAAAACCCTTCTCTCTATCCCTCATACTCCCTCTCTCTCTCTCTCTCTCCTCTCTCTCTCCCATCTCTCTCTGTATCTTTCCCTCTCTCTCCCCCTCTCTGTATCTCTCTCTCTCTGTGTGTCTAGCTCTCTCCCTCTCTCCCCCTTGCTCTGTCTCTCTCTCTGTCTCTCTCCATCTGTCTCTCTCTCTCCATCTCTCTCTCCCCACCTCTCTCTGTATCTTCCCCTCTCTCCCCCTCTCTTTGTATCTATGTCTATCTCCCCCCTCTGTGTATCTCTCTCCCCCTTTCCCTCTCTTCCCCTCTCCCTCCCCCCTCTCTTTGTATCTCTCTCTCCCCTATCTTCCCCCTCTTTCCCTCTCTCTCTGTATCTCTCTCTATGTCTCTCTCTCCATCTCCATCTCTCTATGTCTCTCTCCCCTCTCTCCCCCTCTCTGTATCTTCCACTCTCTCCCCCTCTATCTCTGTGGTGGTCTCCCATGAGAAAAATGAGACACACAGACAGGTATCTCGGGATGGGAGCCAAGAGCTGACTCCGTGACCCCCTTTTATTAGAAATTCATAAAACTCATTATACAGCATCACAGCAAGGCGGGATTAGGGGTGGTTACATGATCGGGTTGCATACACTCATATTATTTTAGTTACGTAGACCCTTCCCAGGCTGGTATGACCCTTCCCAGGCTGGTACGAGAATAACAATGTAGGTATTTCTTGCCTGAGCAGTCGGGACTTTCCAGATGACGTCAACATCCTATTTCCCTGCTGTGGCAAGGCCTATGGATAATTCTAATATGCAAGTATATTTCTGTACAACTATTCCCACATCTCCTCCTTTTCTGTTTTGTTGAGATTGGCTTCCTCCAGTTCCAGAAGGGCTTTGGTTTCACTTATCAGGACGTCCTTCCTATTGGAGGGAATAAAACCTTTGCACATTTGCAGAAGGGAGGGGAGATATTGGATACAGCAGCAAAGCAAAACAAGCAATACGATTATAGATACAATAATTGGCATAATTGATTTTAACCAAGAACCATCCGGGAGCCATGACCAAAGGGCAGCCCAGATGTCAATGGCGCCAGATCCATCAGATGATAAGGGATTGTTTTGGATCATGTTTTCCATATGCTCTATGGTGTGAGTGATGTTATACTGATAATCAGATACATAGGTACAACAAGGTGAGTGCATGAGGGCACAAACACCTCCTTTAGTTACTAGCATAATATCTAAGGCATATCGGTTTTGTAAGACTACCTCCCTGATTTCAACCTGTTCTTTGTTCATCAGCTTCAGCACCTTGATAGTCTCGTTGAACATATGTACTGTCCAGTTATTTAGTAAATGAAGATCCCGATAGTTCATTGCCACCCCGAGATTGAGCAAGATGCCTCTGGATATCTGAGTTTTTAGTGACCGCCGAGTTCCATGTAATGGTCCGATAACAATTGGTCCCCATGTACGTGGCATTAGTGGACAGGCCGGCGCTGCTGAAACAAAAACGGTCTGGCTCTAAAATCCGGGTAGGAACAGCATACGTGTGGTTAAGCAGGGCTGTTGTGTAGGGCCACAGGAACGTCCATCCGGTCTCATTGAAAGTCACACTATGAAGTGCCAAGCCTGTTTTTCCATCAGAGGGGATGTGCATGCAAATCCAACAGTTAGTTTTATTGAGAAGTAAAGCAGCTTTATTCAAATCTCTCACCAATGCGTTGCTGGCCCAATGTCCCTGGATCACTGGTCACAATGACATGGTTAAGTGACCATATATGGACGAACACAGCGAGCAGGAGTCCATATAATTTCACCATTGTCGTCGACTGCAGCGTAGCCCCGACCCCAGGTGACAAGAGAGGCCGGGCCTTTCCACGTAGGATCTGGAAGACGGCAATAATAAACTTGTGGTCATGGAGAGTCTGTAGGAGAAGCAGAAAAGTGCCGACTTGCGGCGGTTGACCCGGGGGTGCCGGAAACATTGAGGAAGTTAAGGGTAAACAAGACAAGGTTCAAGGTATTTTGTATTCCAGGCAAGCCGGGGGTATTTTCCCCTTTCTGTTTGATATGAGCATCAAGGGCCTTTTTTAGGGTCTGATTAGCCCGTTAGTTGTATGGGATTCCAAACTTGAGTAAGATGGACCAGCGGTGGCAAAACTGTGCAAAGGCAGCACTAGTATATGCAGGGCCATTGTCCATTTTTAATTGTTTGAGGTTGCCCAGAATACTAAAAGTCCGAATGCAATGATTAATAACATGTTTGGTGGCTGTTTTGCATGGCTGGGAGGCCGAGGCATTTTTCCTCTTTCAATTTATAAGCCAAATTTGTGTGTGATGGACCACTTGTTACAAAAGTCTGCAAAGGCAGTACTGGTGTACGCAGGTCCATTGTCAGTTTTAAGTTCAATTGGGCGTCCCATCGATGCAGAAGTCTGAATACAATGATTTATTACATATTTGGTTGCTTCTCCCCTTTGTGGGAATGCCACAGTAAATCCTGAATAAGTATCCAGGGAAACATGCAAATATTTCCATGGGGCAAAGGAAGGGTATTGAGTCACATCCATTCGCCAAATTTCACAAGCTTTGAGTCCTCTAGGGTTTACACCCACAGGGATAGAATGAGCTTGTTGACTACAGGTAGGACATTGTTGTATGATGGCAGTCGCTTCGGCTGCCATGAGACCAAATTGCTTCGCTAATGCTTTTTTATTTTGATGGAAATCTCAATCCTAGAAATTCCCTCAACTCTTCAGGTGTTATCTTCTTTCATTAATTAAATGTCCTAAGTATTTTATCTCTCTGTCTACATATTGTAATTTCTAACTCATCTCTGTGACAATTCCTAAAAAGGCAGCAGCTTATGCTGCTGACAAACAAACAAACAAATAAACAACAAACAAACATACAAACGAACAAACGTGCCATCTGTTAAGTATGCAGAATGCACGCAGACATAAAAACATTAAGGAGTAAGAAAGACAGCTTCAAAAATAAAACAAACAATCTAAATGAGGTATTTTGAGTCAATACTCTGAAACTGCAAAGGCAGGTATCAGATATCACCCTTTACCTCGCCTTTCTCTGGCTGGTTCAGCAGAGAAAAAAAAATGGTTAAAGGAACAAAAAAAAAAACTCGTAGCCCCCCCCCCCGCCCCTTGTGCCTCTCACCTCCAAAGGAAAAAAAGAGGAGGGGGTGAGAGAAAGGAAAAAAAAAATTTAAACAGACAAGCCTCCCTCCTCCTTGGAAGGCAGGAAGAGAAAAGAAAAAAGGTGCTTATACACAAAATTACATTTCATGCAATCCAATACACACCCATTCACATCTGTACTGCAATCAGACCTTTTGTATAAACCACTTTCACATAAAAAATTTCATTTAATGTGTCCACCATGCAAATCAGTCATTAAAATTATTTCAATGAACTAGCTTATCCCCAAAACAGTGGAAAACACAGGCAGCAGTCATAATCACAAAAGGTGATATCGGGCCCATAACCATCGCCCGTTTCTCCACAGCTTCAAGTCCAAGCCTAGTCAATTTGCTGGCCAGCCAAAAATATCATAATTAAAATTATTTCAACCACATACAATTCCACACACCATCATTATAGATGCGCATCAACAAAATATTTTTAACAGAAATCACTTCAAGTTGATCAGTTCAAATCATATGAGTCTTCCCATTTAGACAGGCTCTAATTTTATTACCTGCTAAACCCCGGGTGGGAAGAACAATAAACAATTTCTTTTTTTCAGCCTGAGAAACATACTGAGAGTCAGAGATCAGATTAAAAGGTTGTTGAGAAAAAGCGTGGAAAGCTAATATAGCCGCAGACAATTAGTATAAGATTACATAGTTAGTTAGAGCACACTGAAGAGATGAATTATAAAAGTGAAAGTCAGATTTTGAGATAGAAATAATAATATTTAGTAAAACATTTTAGATGATAATGAGACAAATAAAGCCATTCAATACAATATACTTTTTGCTGTTCTAAAGCAGCCAATACTCCTGTGGGTAGCTTACTAGTAGGAAATATTAAGAAACTGACAATTTCTATGAGGGATCCAATCCACAAACTGAATACTCAAGATGTTAATTAAATCTCCTGGCTTTTTTTCCTTTAGTCAATAACTCAAATAATGGGCTAAGTAAATGCATAGGTAAAGAAAAATATGTGGGCAGACCCAATTAATAGTACCCAGTAATTGTTGCAAATTTACTAAGGAAATAACTTTGGGTAACTTTAGCAGAAAGAGATTGCAATAGTTTATGCCCTTCATACAGTTAAGGAGCATACAGCTATATTTTTTCTGGGGCAATTTGCAATTCATTTACACATAAATCATTTTGTATTTCAAAAAGCCAATTAGGTTGTATTTTTTGTGTTCCAATTAAAATGTCATCTATGCGATGATAACCAGGGTTTTTTATCCCTGATGAAAGAGAGGGCAAGATGTTACAGACATGCCCCCCCTGGTTTTTTACACTCTCTTTTAAAATAACCAGGTTTTCCACAATCGTAATACTTTCCTTGAGATTTGCTGCTTGGTGATAAAGCAGTTGCTAACAAATTGATTTTGTACGATGTTCCTATATCCTGACACACTTTAATCATATCTGCCAAATTAAAATCTTTTCCCAGCCCAACAATTGCTTTTAAGTGGCATTGTTTTTTAGCTTTCTTTCTTTATGTTAGAGAAGGCTTGTTGACGCTTGCCAGAAACAAGCATTTTTCTGAAGGCTTGATAAGCACATTCAGAAGAAGCTTGCAAAATTGCAGCTGGCAGACACACAGTGTGGTCGACAGGTAAATCCCATTATTGTTTTAAAGAGACAAAGACCAAAATAATCCTGGAACAGAGTTTATTCTTTGCAAAGGGCCTTTCTCTCTAAAGTAGAGAAAGACGGAAATAAAACGATTTACACGAGTTTTTATAGTCTTCAGGAACATCAGAATACACGTCAATAAAGTACCTTGGGAATCAGTTTCAGATCTTACATAACATCTTATATAACATATATAGTACATAATTCCACCCTGGAAATTCCCCAATTCCCAACAGAAATACCCCTCAAAAACATCAATTGCGTACTTCCTTTAATTAATGAGGGCAAGTTGACCCAAGAGCATATTAAACACTTTCTCAAGAACACAACTTCCTCAAGAACACAGGAATTACACACTTCCTTTCTCATGTTCTTAAATGTCAGCTAAATTATATAATCAGGTTATACAAGGTAAAACAAAGCCTTAACATGATTTTAAAATGGCGTAACTCAGGTTATGCTTTTACAGGAATAATTCTTATTTTTCTCA
The DNA here is from genome assembly GCA_022577455.1 of Arizona elegans. NCBI lineage: Eukaryota > Metazoa > Chordata > Lepidosauria > Squamata > Colubridae > Arizona > Arizona elegans. The sequence continues at coordinate 20,454,696 of JAKOOJ010000010.1, forward strand.
CACACAGAAAGCATTTCAGCAATTTCTTTTATATTCCACCCCCTTTTTCTAACTGTTTCTTTAAATTCTGCCTTGTGGGGGTGTAACTAGCTCCTTCAGAAGGAACTGGTATTTCACTTAAAGATAGTTTAGAGGAAAGAGGTATTTTTCCTGCCCAATTGTCTCAACTCTTCCACATGAGTTCTCTGAGCTGCAGACATTCCATCCCCTATACTTACGAAAAGAAGAGTCAGTCACCAGCGACGTCGTCGGGTGCACCGTGCCTATTCCAGGCGATAAGTAGGGGGTCGGCAGGGACGTATTCCCTTGCGGAATCACATTGAGACGTATCCGTTTCACGAGATCACGTCGGGGTCACCAGATGTGGTGGTCTCCCATGAGAAAAATGAGACACGCAGACAGGTATCTCAGGATGGGAGCCAAGAGCTGACTCCGTGACCCCCTTTTATTAGAAATTCATAAAACTCATTATACAGCATCATAGCAAGGCGGGATTGGGGGTGGTTACATGATCGGGTTGCATACACTCATATTATATTAGTTACGTAGACCCTTCCCAGGCTGGTACGAGAATAACAATGTAGGTATTTCTTGCCTGAGCAGTCGGGACTTTCCAGATGACGTCAACATCCTATTTCCCTGCTGTGGCAAGGCCTACGGATAATTCTAATATGCAAGTATATTTCTGTACAACTATTCCCACATATCTCCCCCTTCTCTCCCCCTCTCTCTGTATCTTCCACTCTCTCCCCCACTATGTATCTCTCTCTGTCTCCCCCACCCTTTATCTCCCCCTTTCTATCTCTCTCTGTATCTCTCCCCCTCTCCCTCTCTATCTTCTCCCTCTCTGTGTATGTTTCTCTATATATCTCTCTCTCCCTCTCTCCCCCTCTCCCCCTCTCTCTGTATCTCTCTATGTTTCTCTCTCCCCCCTCTCTGTGTATCTCTCTGTGTATCTCTCTCCCCTCTCTCTCCCTCACTCTCTCTGTATCTCTCCCTCCCTATCTTTCCCCTCTCTCCCTCTCCCTGTATCTCTCTCTCTGTGTGTCTATGTCTCTCTTTCTCTCTCCCTCTCTCTCCCCCTCTCTGTATCTCTCTCTCTCTCTATGTCTCTCTCCCATCTCTCCCCCGCTCTGTATCTATGTCTCTCTCCCCGTCTCTATCTCCCACCCTCTACCTCCCACTCTCTCTGTATCTCTCTCTGTATCTCTCTCTCCCTCTCTGTATCTCTCTCTTTGTATCTCTCTTTCCCCCTCTGTATCTTCCCCCCTCTCCCCCTCTCTCTGTCTCTCTCTCTGTCTCTCCCCCTATCTCCCATCCTATCTCCCCGCTCTCTCCCCTCTCTCTGTCTCTTTCTCCCCTCTCCCTCTCTTCCCCTCTCTCCCCCTCTCCCCCTCTCTCTGTATCTCTCCCCCTCTCCCCCCTCTCTGTCTCTCCCTCTCCCCCTCTTTCTATCTTCCCCTCTCCCCCCTCTCTGTATCTCTCCCTCTCTATCTTTCCCCTCTCTCTGTATCTCTCTGTCTCTCCCCCTCCCCCTCTATCTCCCCCTTCTCTCTGTATCTCTCTCCCCCCTCTCTCTTCCCCCTCTCTCCCCCCTCTGTATCTCTCTGTGTGTCTCTCTATGTCTCTCTCTCCCCATCTCCTCTCTCTCCCCCTCTGTATCTCTCTGTCTCTGTCTCTCCCTCTCTATCTCCCCCTCTGTGTGTGTGTGTGTGTCTCTGTCTTTGTGCGTGTGTATCTCTCTCTATGTGTATGTGTGAGAGAAAGAAAAGGAGTAGTGAAGAGCCCCAAGAAGAGCTCGCTGGGCTTTCTGAGAGAGTGAGAAGACACAGAGAGAGAGAGAGAGAAAGAGAGAGAGAGGGAGAGAGGGAGAGAGAGAGAGAGAGAGAGAGAGAGAGAGAGAGAGAGAGAGACCGGCTGATGGGTGAGCGTCTTTGGTGAGGGCCCTCTGGCTTTCTCCAAGCCTGACCCCTGGGGTGGGTGTGCGAGGTTCGGCAGGCCAGCCCCCTTTTCCCACTGCCCTGAGCTTCTTAAAGCCACAGCTGGGCGCTGCAGGCCAATCTCCCTTTCTGTCATCCCCTCCTCCCGGATCCCATTCCCACCCCCCCAGCCCTCATGTTAGCGAGGCTGGCGTCAGTCGTAGCCGGGTCAGGTCAGTTTCTTGGAGCGGAGAGCAGGTTGCGTGTCTCATCAAGTGACCAAGGCATGCCCAGCACCATCAAGGGATGGAAGAAGCTCCAGCAAGAGTGAGGCCCCGGAGGACTTCCAGTTGAGGCGTGGATCGAGGCGACACGAGGAAGGAGAGCTCCGTATCCCGTGTCGAATTTCCAGTGTTACGGTGCCCGTTACGGGGAAAAATCGGTCTTGGGTAGACCGGTAGAGAGAGGGTGACTTCGGCGGAGCTGGTGAGGAGAGGTGCGGTCTCCCGCCGTGCCAAGAAGAACCCTTATTCCGAACATGGAAGAAGACGGCCGGCGTGGACGTACCAGAGATCTAACGCCCCAAGTGCTAAATCGGGAAGCAAAAGAGTGAGCACGGGGTGAAGATTGGCGGTGCGAGCAGGAGATTAAATGTTAGAAAAAGCGCTACAGATAATAACTGCGAAGAGTTGACGGCTAAGAGTCTGGAGGAGCAGCGGAAGGAAAGGGAGACTCAGAAAGGTGCAGACGGCAAACAGCGAGGAGAGCGAAGTGATGCAGCAAAACCTGTCCTGTTGGATACAATACGGAGGAATAGAAAAGAACGATTGAAAGAGCGTGTGATTTGAAGTTGGGAGAAGAGAAGAGAAGCAATTTGGAACAGGACGTTGGTTTTCCTTTTAATAAAAGTGCACCGTACGGACGGAGAAGGACAATATAGGCAACAAAAAAGAAGGACAAAAGCAAAAGTTGCAGGATTAAAATCGCCATTTTGGATAGTGAGAGTAAAAGTCTTTCAATTCCGTTTTTGGCTTCTGCTTTCCTCTGACATTATAAAGACTATCTTATTTGGATTTATAACGGTTGGTGTTGGAGAGCTGCCAGAGAAGGACTAGAGTTAATTACAGTGGAATATTACATTGATTAATTCTTGGAAAAAAAAAATCCTTATAGTTTTTCTTATATTTAGCTTATATATTTTATCTTATATATAATAACTATTTACATATTCACTAATTTACATATCAATTACTACTATTTAACAATTGTTTAATAATTTATCTATCTATTTATCTAACTATTTAATATTCATAATAACTATAAATTAGCATTAAATATAGATCAATAACCATTTATAAGACAATCAATTTAAACGTTAATCAATTTATATATAATTGTTTAGTACTGTTTATATGTTATTGTCAGCATTCCAAATTAGGCTCTCTTCCAGCGCTGACATAACGAGAACAAAAGCTTGATTTATTGCTGAGATGAACTTTTACCTAGTCTTTGTAGGTTACAGATAGGGTTTCCTGGGAGACGAGGAGGGGGGCTACATTCCTGTGAAAAGAACGTGCTGGGATGTAGAGATGAATCTGCATGATGGCCAATGAGACATTGGGGTTGGAGTGCGGAAGAGGAGGGGGTTGGAAGGAGGGGCCAGTTTGGCTGCAAAATGAAATCAGGAATGTCGGACTCTGCTATTCTTAAAATAAAAGTGATTTGTTAGAGAGCTTGCGCTTGAGAATGAATTTTATTCAAGATAGCACCGAAACCTGACAGTTATAATATTTGATAATATACTATAGTACAAGTTAGCATAATCTTAAAGTATTTATAGCATTTATAACATTTTATACTATTTATAGTCTATTTAATAGGAGAAGGATTTTTATTATATAGTTTGTGTGAGAATCAATTAGAGTGATATACAATAATACCCTAGTTAAAATACAATCTGTAAGTCATAGATTGAGATTTCATATTAAAACAATAGAATATACTTAGACCTATTTAAGAATATTAGAAATAGTAGCTCACAAAACTGAGCTAGAAGCGAATGCTGATTTGGGAAAGAATAGACAGAATTCTAGAAAAACAATACAAAATTTTGAAGGAAATGACTTCCACCACAGTAACCACAGAAAAACAGGAAAGAAGGTTACTTCAACACCAATTAGATTAACAGCCTCCCCAGCAACACAAAAGACCCTAGAAGGGATGTTTTCGACTGACAAACAAACTTCCACCATGAGTATGCAGACTGTCCAGGCTACACTAGCAACAATACAAGAGACTATGTTAAAAATGCAAGAGTGCTTGTCTAAAAACCATGAGGAAGCTAGGAGAGATCTGGATGAAGTCAAAAAGTCAGTCAAAGAAGATATACAAAAATTGGATGAAAAAATGGACTCTATTCAAGAGATAATACAAAAAAATGACCAAAGGATTACGGCCATATAAAAAAAACCCGAACAAACGGAAGAGAAGCTAGAACTCTTGGATGAGAAAATGACTGGCCTCAATAAAGATCTTGAGAATACGGTGGCACAGTTAGAAATGGAGAGAGCGGCATTCTATCTAAGGTTCCAAAATGTGAGAGAAGAAAGAGATGAGGACCTAACTTTAATAATGGCCGAAATGATCGCGGAAGCTCTACAACGAGATAAGGATGAGATTATCAATGAATTGGACGAAGTATTTAGAGTACATACGAATTACGCGAGACAACACAAACTGCCAAGGGAGGTCCATGTACGTTTTGTGCGGAGGAAAGTCAGAGACATTGTCTTTAAAATAACAAAAGAAGAACCAATGTACTATAAACAGAAAGAAATCATAACATTAAAACAAATACCAAAAATAATTAGAGAATGGAGAAAGGACTATGGATTCCTCACGGCATTACTAAACAGAAAACAGATATTATTCTGATGGATAATACCGGAGGGAGTGTTGGTTACGTGGCAGGGGAAGAAGATAAAAGTTGATTCTTTAGAGAAGGCCCAAACCCTACACGACCAGGTGATAGAATTAGAAAGAACAAACGGCAGAAGAGAAGAATTGGAAAAGAGAAGCAAGCCAAAGCAAAGACGAGAAGACCAAGAAACACTGTGTGAGGAGAGTATTAAGGAAAAAGAAAAAGAAGAAGAGGGGGAAATTCGAGAAGAAGAAGGAGTAACGACGAGAGCACAAAACCAGGCTAAGAAAAAGGACAGGAAGTAAAGGAACAAAAAAGGGAAAGACCAATCTTAAAGAATGGACCGGAACCTTAAAATTATATCATTAAATATAAATGGACTTAATTCCCCAGTTAAAAGAAATCAAATATTTAGGAAGTTAATTAAACAAAAAACAGACATCATATGCCTTCAAGAAACCCATATAAGAAAACAGGATGAAAAATTCTTACAATGTAAAAAATTAGGGAAATTATTTGTATCCTTAGCAGATGAGAAGAAAAGAGGAATAACAGTTTTTGTTAATGAAGAGATAGAAAGTAATTTAAAATATGCAGATAAGATAGGAAGAATTTTGATGATTGAAGTAAAAGTCAAAAGTAAAAGTGTGTTATTAGTGGTTGTATATGCGCCAAATAGTGAACAAAAAGAATTTTATCGAAAACTGCATGAAAAGATTATAGAACAAAATATAGAAAATGTTTGTCTGTTGGGAGATCTCAATGCAATTGTGGATCCAAAAAAGGATTATAAGAGTGATCAGATCAATACAAAAAAGAAAAAATTGCTGCCAAAAACATTTTTTAATTTAACAGAAGAACTAAATTTAGTAGATATATGGAGACTATATAACCCAGAAGAGGAAAGGTACACATATTATTCTAATCCCCATAAATCCTGGTCGAGGATAGACATGGCATGGACTACAAAAAGTTTAATACAGGAGATAGAAGCAGTAGAGATTGTGACTAATAATTGGGCTGATCATAACCCAATAATAATAGAATGGAGAGGGCAAAGAAAGAAAAGGAGCAGATGGATGATGAATGTGCAGATAATGAAAGAAAAGGAGTATACTGAAAGGATAGAAAAAGAATTGAAGGGGTTTTTCAAAGATAATAATAAACATCAGACATCCCTCCAAAACTTGTGGGATACAACAAAGGCTTACATTAGAGGCCTAACAATAGCCTACAATAGTAAACGGAGAAAGGAGAAGGAAAATGAATATAATAAAATTCGAGAAGAGATCAAAAATTGGGAAGGGAAATTACAGGAAAGGCCAGGGGATGAACAAATAAGAACCAATTGGATGGCAGCTAAACACAAATAGAACCTATTTGAGCAAGAAAAATATGTCAACACAATGAAATTTTTAAAACAAAATCAATTTGAACACGCAAACAAACCAGGGAGGTGGATGGCTTACAAATTAAGAAAAGAAAGAGAGAAACGAACAATTCACCAACTGCAGGATAAGGATGGTAAGCTATGTCAGAACTTAGAAAAGAAGAAAGAGATAGTAACCCAATTCTTTCAAGATTTGTACACACAGGATAAGGTCCCAAGAGAAGAAATAGATCAATATTTAAAAGAGGAGAGAATGCCAGTAGTAACGGAAGACGAGGAAGAGATACTCAATATAGAGATTACTATAGAGGAACTACAGGCAACAATTAGGAAACAAAAAAACAATAAAACCCCGGGAACAGATGGGCTACCAGTAGAATTATATAAAGGATTAGGGGAATCACTAAATTGGATACTATTAGAGGTCTACAATGAGGCATTGAAAGAGGCAAAGCTACCAGAATCTTGGAGAGAGGCATACATCTCGCTAATCCCGAAGGAGGGGGCAGATACAACACAAATAAAAAATTATAGGCCCATTTCTTTACTAAATTCCGATTACAAGATTTTTATGAATTTGATGGCAAACAGATTAAAGACAATATTAAATCACGAATACATTTGGACCAGAACGGATTCCTGCCAGCAAGACAAATAAAAAACAACATAAGGACAGTGATTAATGTGATAGAATACTATGAGGTGCATCCAGAGAAACAGGTAGCCCTGATCTTCCTGGATGCACAAAAGGCGTTTGATCGGGTCAATTGGAGATTCATGACACAACAAATAATATGAAATTCGGGGAGAAATTCGAAAAGATGATAGATTCAATATACACGAAGCAGAGAGCAAGGATATTAGTAAATGGGGAACGAACAAATTTTTTTGAAATAAGTAGAGGAGTACGACAAGGGTGTCCACTTTCTCTACTACTCTTTATTTTAACGCTAGAAAACCTACTTAGAAGAATTATACTCAATAAAAATATAAAAGGACTCAAGGTTAAGGAAGAATACAAGGTCCAAGCGTTTGCTGATGACCTTGTATTCTTCATAGAGGATCCATTAGAAACGGAAATAAAATTAACAGAGGAAATAGAGAAATTTGGTAGGGTGGCAGGTTTAAAAGTCAATAAGGATAAGACTAAAATATTAACTAAAATTTTAACAGCAAAATAAATAGAAGAGTTAGAAAAACAATCAGGATTACAAGTAGTTAAGAGGATAAAATATTTAGGTATTAATCTGACAACTAGGAATGTGGCTATAAAAGAAAATAATTATGGAGAGTTAGTACAACAAATTAAAAATGATTTAGAAAGATGGGGGAAACTAAAGTTATCATTGTTAGGAAGAATTGAGGCGATTAAGATGAATATACTCCCGAGGCTCCTCTACTTATTTCAAACTATTCCAGTTAAATTAGAGGAAAACTTTTTTACAAATTTGAATAAAATAACATCAAAATTCGTATGGGAGGGAAAAAAACCAAGAATAAATTTAAATATATTACAGGATGATAGATCTAGAGGGGGCTTTGGCTTACCAGCGTGGGAAAGATATTATAAGGCAGCGAGCCTAACATGGATTAAGGAGTGGGTCAATTTGGAGAATTATAGACTATTAAAATTAGAAGGCCACGATTTGTTAAAGGGGTGGCACGCCTTCTTGTGGAACGTTGGGAACAAAACCTATAAACATTTTAAAAAACACATAATAAGAAATTCACTGATTGGCATCTGGTTCGAAATTAAAAACAAACATTATATGAAGGTTCCCGGCTGGATATCTGCATTGGAGGCGGCAATGCACCCCAACACACTAACCCCCCATAAATTAATAAGATACAAAGAATTACTGGACACCCAAGGAAGATTAAAAACATGGCAGGAACTCAGGGAACAAGGCATAGAAATAGATTGCTGGCCCTACCTACAAATACAAACTAGATACAATAAAGACAATGAGGAAGGAGGAATCGACATAAATCCCAACCGACTAGATAAATTATTAGGAACTAAGGATGGAAATTTGATTTCAAAGATATACAAATACTTATTAGAATTTGACCTAGCAGAAAATTTAGTTAAAGGACAAATGACAGCTTGGGCAAGGAACATTAGCAAAAATATACAATTAGAAGAATGGGAAAGGGTATGGGAAACCAACTATAGAATAACAAAATCCGTAGCATATAAGGAGAACCACTACAAGATGTGGTACAGATTATTATTATTATTATTATTATTATTATTATTATTATTATTATTATTATTATTATTATTATTATTATTATTATTTTATTTCTATACCGCCCTTCTCCTGCGGGACTCAGGGCGTTGTACTGCCAAGATAAAACATTGCATATAAAATTTAAAAACAATTTAAAAAACAATTAAATAATTTCGGCCCAAGATATTAAAAACAACCCAATTAAAACCAAATTCAATTAAAACTGAGAGGATGGGATCAAGCCAGCCCAGCTAGATGGAATAGGTGTGTTTTCAGGGCCCGACGAAAAGTCCGGAGGTCTGATATCGTGTGTATCTCAGGGGGTAGGTCATTCCAGAGGGCGGGTGCTGCCACAGAGAAGGCTTTCCCCCTGGGGGTCGCCAGCCGACACTGTCTGGCTGACGGCACCCTGAGGAGGCCCTCTCTGTGCGAGCGAACCAGTCGGTGGGAGGCTATTGGCGGCAGAAAGCGGTCTCGCAGATAACCCGGCCCTAAGCCATGGAGCGCACCCGGAAGACCACAGGAAGCCAGTGCAGCTCGCGCAGGAGAGGTGTCATATGTGAGCGCCCCGTCGCTCCCATAATCCCCCGCGCGGCCGTGTTCTGGACTAACTGTAGCCTCCGGGTGCACCCCAAGGGGAGCCCCATGTAGAGAGCATTGCAGTAGTCCAGGCGGGAAGTGACGAGTGCTTGAGTGACCGTGCGTAGGGAGTCCCGATCCAGAAAGGGGCGCAACTGGCGTATCAGGCGAACCTGATAAAAAGCCCCCCTGGCCACGGCCGTCATGTGCTCTTCTAAAGACAGCCATGGATCCAGGAGGACGCCTAAGTTGTGAGCCCTCTCCGTGGGGGCCAGTGATTCGCCCCCAATAGCCAGCGATGGCACCAGCTGGCTATATCGGGACGCCGGAAGCCACAGCCACTCGGTCTTGGAAGGGTTGAGTCGGAGCCTGTTTCTCCCCATCCAGGCCCGCACGGCCTCCAGACACTGGGACATCACTTCAAGGGCATCGGTGGGGTGGCCTGGGGTGGAGATGTTCAGCTGAGTATCGTCAACGTACTGATGGAACTCCACCTCAAAGCCACGGATGATCTCACCCAGCGGCTTTACATAAATGTTGAACAGAAGGGGCGAGAGGACCGACCCTTGTGGCACCCCACACTCAAGGAGCCTTGGGGTCGATCGCTGCCCCCCTGCCAACACAGATTGCGACCGGTCAGAGAGGTAGGAGGAGAACCACCGCAGAACGGTGCCCCCCACCCCCAGCCCCTTCAACCGGTGCAACACGATACCATGGTCGATGGTATCAAAAGCCGCTGAGAGATCTAACAGGACCAGGATAGAGGAGCAACCCCTATCCTGAGCCCTCCAGAGATCATCCACCAACGCGACCAATGCCGTTTCCGTGCTGTACCCAGGTCGGAAGCCGGACTGGAGCGGGTCTAGATAGACAGATGGTATGTGGCCCCTGCGAGATTGGCGAGGATGTATGCAAACCTTAATCCAACGTGCTTGTTCTGTTCCCCAGGCATCTGGCTCCACTGGGAACAGGCAGATAAACTCTAGCAAACAGGTTTTCATGCAGATTATATTTATTTGGGAATCCTTGAACATATAAGACTTACAATCATAGTGAGTCCAGCTGAGGTGCATCCATATTTCATAATCTGTCCCATTTCCTAGTGTAAAAGGATGGTAGTTCTGACTCCCTGTTCAGAAAGCATGTTCTCTCCTCTGAGGTAATTCAACATATGGCCAGGTCTTTGTTCTAAAATCCCGGCAGAGAGCCTCAGTGGCCAATCAGACACACAGATAAGGTCACATGTCATGGACTACATTTCCCATAATGCGATCTCTCACTACATCTCCCACAATGCAATCTCTTAAGGAGACAGCTCTTAATTCTTAAGGTAACTACTTACCGCAACTCACTATCTGTAACAGCACACTCCCCGCCTGGAATTATAAATTCCACTACTAACTAACTACTTAATTGAGATAAACATAGACATAGCAGAAAATAATGCAATGTAACTATCTACGTAACTAAAGTAAACAAGGTAATAGCATCAAACAATGCAAACAGTGAAGTGGACACGATTCATGCAAAGCTCGAGGTTCAATCTTGAAGGTCTTCTAGTACTATAAGTTCAGACTTCCTTCGTAGCAGTACCAGGTCGGTGATTGGCCTGATGTAAATCTTTCTGGTAGATTTAAGCTGACCGGTGGGTAACTGCTCTGGTTTCGCAATCAGAACTTTGACTTGGCGGACTAGTCCATCAGAACTGGGCACAACTTGGTGTACAAGTCCCATGGGCCATGAGTTCCGATGCGCGTCCCTGTCCTTCAACAGGACAAGGTCCCCTTCCTCAAGGTTAGGTTCCTTAGTCTTCCACTTGCGGCGCTCCTGTAGAGTAGATAAGTATTCTTGTTTCCAGCGCTTCCAAAAGGTGTTGGCCAGCAATTGAACTTGTCTCCATTGTTGTGCATACATGTCCTTTGGGATGAAGCGCCCTGCCGGCGCTGGCCATTCACCCATCTTCTGGGTCAGCAAAGTGGCTGGGGTGAGGATAGTCGGATTCTCAGGATCCGAGTGAACCGGGCCCAAGGGTCTGGCGTTGATGATAGCTGCTACCTCTGCCATGAGGGTGGTGAGGACTTCATGGGTTAACACGGATGTCTTCATCAACATGGAGTCTAGAATTCTACGGGCTATTCCAATCATTCGTTCCCATACTCCTCCCATATGGGAGGCATGGGGAGGATTGAAAGTCCACACAGAGTTTTTGGCCTTCAGGTAGTCATCAATTGACGAATCAAGGTGAGTGCCCTCATTGATTCGTAACTCCTTGCAGGCTCCTACAAAGTTTGTTCCACGGTCTGATTTAAACATCGCGACTGGGCCTCTGTGGGCTTGGAACCTTCGTAGAGCATTGATAAAGCTGGAGGTGTCCATAGATTCAATGACTTCAATGTGAACAGCTCGAATGCTAAGGCACGTGAAGAGAACAGCCCAACGTTTGCTGTTAACTTGGCCACCTCTCGTCCTGCGGGCCGACACTGACCAAGGGCCAAAAACGTCTACGCCCACGTTGGTAAATGGCGGTCCTGTGCTGAAACGTTCAGGAGGTAGGTCAGCCATCCTCTGGTGTTGTGTCACACTTCGTTGTCTCCGACAATGCATGCACCTGTGCAGGACAGACACAATGGTCCTTTTGGCTCCCACAATCCAAAATCCTGCAGCTCTGACAGCTCCTTCTGTAAAGTGGCGGCCTTGATGGTGGACAGTTTCATGGTAGTGTAGGACTATCAGATTCGTCACATGTTGGCGCGCGGGAAGGATGATAGGGTGTTTTACATTCGAGTCTAATTTTGCCTTGTCTAGGCGCCCTCCAACTCTAAGTACGTTGTTGCTGTCTAGGAATGGGTTCAGTTTCAGCAATTGGCTAGATTTCGGCACAGGCTTCTCGGCTTTTAGACACTTCACCAATGCCGGGTATGCTTCTCGCTGCACACTTTGTAGAATTACACTCTCTGCTATGAGCTGACAATCTGCGAAGGTTATGTCGCGATACACTATACGTACGAGTGTGGTTGTTCCCTGTACCAGGGACTTCCATCTGGAGAAGCGTTCGAAACGAGCTGATTCCAGTGGACGTCTAGGGGGCCATTTTGTTTCCTCATTGACTGTGGTTGACAAGCAGGTGGCCTGTACGGTTGCTTCCTTGATCCTCATGGAAGGTTTGCTGAGCTCTTGAGGTCGAACGTCCGCATCTCGATCTGGGTCTAGAAGCTCATATTGTCCTGGTTCTAGCGATATCGAACTGTTTGGATGGGCCAAGAACTCGGGACCTTTTAGCCAGGTCGATTCTGCTAATTGGGATGCAAGGAAGGGCCGTGTGGGTTGGTCTGCTGGGTTCAGGTCTGTTGGCACATAACGCCATTGCTCCGGGCTTGAAGATTTTCTGATTCTGTCTACTCTATTACTGACATAGACATAGAAACGTCTGCTTTGGTTGTGAATGTAACCCAACACTACTTTGCTGTCAGTGTAGAAGGTGGTGGATTGGAATTCAAGGTCCATAGACTTCTTTATTAAGTCTGCAAGCTCCACAGCTAGTACGGCACCGCAGAGTTCCAGTCTTGATATGGTGTGACCTTGTCGTGGGGCTAGTTTCGCTTTTCCCATGACGAAGCCTACATGAATGTTGCTCTCCCCGCCGTAGACCCTGATGTATGTCACGGCTGCTATAGTTGTCACTGATGCATCTGAGAAGATGTGCAGTTCCCTTTTCGGTGCGATGGTTGGTGAGCGGGTAACATACATGCGCTGTATGTGGACATTCTGGAGGCAGCTCAGGGAGGTACGCCATATTTCCCAATTGTCTTTCTGTTCTTGTGGAAGCGGTTCGTCCCAGTCATTGGTGCTTTCGGACAGCGTACGTAGAAGGAGCCTCCCTTGAATTGTTATCGGTGCAGCAAATCCTAGAGGGTCGAACAGACTGTTCACTGTTGACAGAACTCCTCTCCTTGTGAAGGCGGTTTTCTGGGCTGGGACTCTAAAGGTGAAAACGTCTTTCTTCAAGTCCCAACACAGACCGAGGCTCCGTTGGATAAGGGGAGTGTCGGTGCTAAAATCGAGGTCCTGCAATCCCTTGGCGTGGTCCTCAGGATCGAAGGCTGCTAGCACTTCTTCGCTGTTGGATGCAATCTTGTGCAGCTTGAGGTGGTGTGCACCTAGCATCTGACGTGTTCTGCCTAGCAAGTCTATGGCTACTGCTGGAGTGGGTACAGATTTCAAGCCGTCATCAACGTAGAAGTCTCGCTCCACAAAGCGCCTGGCATCTGAACCATACCTGGTCTCTCCTATGCGAGCGGTGTGTTGCAGACCATAGTTGGCGATAGCAGGGGAAGAACCATTCCCAAAGACGTGCACTCGCATTCTGTATTCTGTGACCTGTTGGTTGTGCTGTTCGTCGCTGAACCACAGGAAGCGCAGATAGTTGCGATGATCTTCCCTGACGAGGAATGAGTAAAACATCTGCTGAATGTCAGCCATGATGGCTACAGCTTCCTTTCTGAAACGGATGAGCACGCCTAACAAGCTGTTGGTAAGGTCAGGTCCTGTGAGAAGGACTTTGTTCAGGGAGAGGTTGTGGAACCGTGCACTGGCATCGAAAACCACTCTTATTTGACCTGGTTTTTGTGGGTGGTATACTCCAAAGAATGGTAGGTACCAGCATTCCTCCTCCTTCTCCAGGGCAGGGGCAAGCTCAGCATGCCCGTTCTGGATCATCTTGTCCATGAATTCCACCAGGTGGGCTTTCAAAGCGGGCTTCCTGTTCATGAGTCGTCTCAAGCTGAAGAGGCGAGAGAGGGCCTGCTCACGATTGTTCGGCAGGCGCTGTCTGGGCGTACGAAAGGGCAGTGGGGCTATCCAGCTTCCGCTAACATCTTCCTGAAATTCCTTTCCCATGAGCTGCAGAAATTCTTTGTCTTCTATTGACAAGGCTAGGTCATTGTCCTCTTTGCTGGTCTGGAATACTGTCGTACCTAAGTCAGGGTTATTTGTCGAAATCGTGAAGTGTTCTTGACATGGTTTCAAGTGTGATGTTCTCCCGTTGCTTAGAATGGAGGTTGTGAAGATATTCACCTGATTCGGGGCCTGCAGCCGGTCGACACAGACTGTTCCCAAGATGGCCCACCCGAGTCCTGTCTTGAGGGCAAATGGAGAGCCTGCTGGGCCATTGACCACTGCCTGGGGAGAAAAGGCTGCAGGGGCGTCCATGCCCAACAAGAGCAGGATTTCGGCTTCAGGATCTAGGGCAGGGAAGAGATTAGTCATGTGTCTCAGGTGAGGTATGTTGTTTACTACTTCTGGTGTCGCGATTTGACTGCGGTTGTCTGGTAAAGCATCCCATTCTAGCAGTGGCGGCAATGCGAATTTCGCACTTCCATCTAACGATTCTATGCAGAGTCCCATGGCCTTTCTCCCTGCTGTGCGCTGTGCCCCAGTGCATGTTGTAATTGTGAACTGCGTGTTCTCGGTATAGGCATCAAAGTAGTCGAAGAATGCTGATCTGGCTAATGATTGATTGCTCTGTGTGTCCATTATCACATACATTTTCACAGCTTCTTCCGGGTGTCCGGTTGGGTAGACTTTAGCTAGGCAGATCAGATGGCATGAACGAGGTGATGGTGAGTCTCCGCATACTGAGGTGCAGTTGACATTTGTTGCTGTATCTGGGCGCGCTTTGTTGTCGTGCTGAGGCTCCTTAGTCGGAGTGGGAGTCCGCCGTAGAGTAAGAGTCGAACTTGGAGCAGGAACTGGTTGTGGCGTCAACTCGCGGTCTAGATGCAAGGCGGTTGGGTGCTGGTCACTTTTGCATAGATAACATAGCACCTTAACTGTGCAAGTTTTGGCCAGGTGGTCTGCAGACTCACAGCATTTGAAGCAGACTTTGTACTCCCTGATCAGTGCCTTTCTTTCGCCCAGGGGCTTCTTTCGGAATTCTCTGCACTTATTCAAAGAATGCGAGGTCTTGTGCAGTGGACAAACGGGTTCTTCCTTCGCTTTCTGAGGTCGATGTAGAGCACTCTTAGACGGCTTTACATCAGAGTTCCTTGTTGACAGGGGAACGACCTCTGTGCTTTGCACTGACACAGAGGCTGTTCCTCTTGCGGCCTGCACTGGGCCCTTGATCGGACCAAGGCTTTGATTGGTTTTTCTGCTGGCATAGGTTCTTCGTATTGTAAAACCTTTATTTCGTGGATCATTGTACCTCTTCGACATGTGGGCAACAAATTCTTGAAGGGCGGCGAAGGGTGGTTCTCTGCCAAGGTTCTTTGCCCTGTAATTATCAGCTAGCTCGATCCATGCATCAATCAGTTTCATTGGCAGTTTTTCAACGATAGACCTTTGTGTCTTATACAGGTCGAGACAGCTAAGTCCTGGCAAGGTGGGATCCATTTGTGCTGATCGTAGCTGTGTAAGTAGTTCGGAGAAGTTCCATAGTTCTTCAGGGTTACTGAGATCCATGGCAGGGAAGTTGTCGACCCGCTCTAGGAATGAGGATTCTGTCATCGTAGCTGCCCCATACCGCTCATCAAGTATTTCCCATGATAGCTTGAGGGCTTCGACTGGCTCGTACATTTTTGCTGCGTAGACCCCCTTTACTGCTTGTACTGATTGTGGGCCTAGCCATGTGAACATATGACCGAGTTCCTCGGCTGGCTCCAGTTGTTCGCCTTTAATGGCATTTACAAACAGAAGCTTCCATAGCATGTAATCTATGCCTGATTTGTCGGAGAACTTGTGTACTCCCCTATGTGCCAGGTCCATCCTTCTCCAGGATGTTGCAGTATCCTTTTGGACTTCAGGAGAGTTATACGATGGGGGTGGTGGCAAGGTTCGCCCTACTGCGTTGGCTAGGGCAGGATTAAGTGCCAACGCTGGCTGGTAGTTCCCTACAGAATGTTTACAGACAATTTCGTCTTTCCATGCCACAGGTGATGATAGGTCCTTTTCCTGGCAGGCAAGTGGCGTACCTCCATTGGGCTGGACGTCGGCACTCGGAACGCCTGGCAGGTTTGGCTGGAACTCCTTAGCCTCCACTCTGAGGTGGTGTCTCATGGTTGTTTGCGTGCTTGGCTCCAGAGATGCCTTCATTGCTGCTGAAGGAGTACTCTGGTTGCCCCGAATGTCTTCATTTGCCGGGGTAGGTCGTGCATTTTCAAAGGAGGAGTCTCGTGGTCTAGATCTTACGATATCTGCTGTCTGAGTAATTCGTAGAGCTGGTGGGTGAGGTTCTCCTCTTTGTCCCTGCTGTGGGGAGTTCTGGTCCTCAACATAGGCTTTGACACGCTCATCCGAGTCCTCCTCCTCTAACTGTCGAGGATTGAAGTTGAATGAAGCGTGTTCAGCCGCCGCCTCTAAAGCTTCGGCCAGTGTTACTTTTCCCAGTGTCTCTTTTTCATACTTCAAATAGTCTAGTCTGGCCTGAACTTTGGCCATTTCTTCCTGTTTTCTGGCCTGAACTTTGGCCATTTCTTCCTGTTTTCTGGCCATTTCTTCCTGTTGTCTGGCCTGAACTTTGGCCATTTCTTCCTTCAGCAATTGTTCTTCCTTTGCCACTCTCAAGGTTGCTTTGGCCACTGCAGCTTCGGCTCGTGCCTCTGCTGCCCGGGCAGCGAAACTCCTCGCTGTGGAGGCTCTGGATGACTGGCTGTGATGGGAAGATGCTTTGGAAGGATGGAAGGAACCTGAGGCAGAAGATTGTTGTGAGACACTGCTACCCTGCCGAGACCGGGATGACTTGTAAGAGGGGACTGCTTGTGACCGATGAGATGATGCGTGTGAGCGATGGGTTGCTTTGGATTGGGCCTTCTCACTCGCAGCTTTCTTGGAAGAATGAGCGATAGATGCATGTGAGCGTTGGGGTGAGGAGGCTTTCTCCCTTGATGTGCCTTTCGTCTGGAGCGCCCTGTGGAAGGAGTCCTTACAACTTTGAAATATTTTCCCACGTTCCGCACTCAACATCTCTAAGCGTTGCATGTCCCCCACAAGTTCTGGGTCTTCTAGCTGCTGCTGGATGTTGACAAGATGGCTTTCAGAAGTCTTCCATTGCTTATAAAGTTCATCCATTTCATTCACCAACGTACGGATGCAGCCGTGTGAAAGCTCATCCACAGGCCTGTTGCCGATCTGTTGCAACTTCTCCCAATACCTTTTGTTGCGACGATAATGCTTGTCCCAATCTTCCTTCAGGCTTGACTGCATAATACCAGTGAGCTTCCTGTGCTGCCTGAGGTCATAGGTTCTCTGATGAGCTTCAGCCTCTTTGGAATTTTGGACATTCACTTCTGGAATTATGTCGAGGTTGGGTGATGGAAGGGTCATCATTCCTGATGAATCATATGCTTCTGCCATGATTGGATAAGACTCCACGGCATCCGATGCTTCAGGTGTGTCAAGATTAGCTGGGAGGTTCAACTCTGCTGACTCATTAGAGGTCTCAGCCATGACTGGGAAACTTGGGGAACTTCCTGCAAACTTTAGGAGATGTTTTTGCAGTTCGCCTGTTGACCACTGGGATGCATTGCAAACTCTAGGGGATGTCGATGCAGTTCGCCTGTTGACTGTTGGGGTGTGCTGCAAACTCTAGGAGACGTTGTTGCAGTTTGCCTGTTGACCGCTGGGGTGCGTTGCAAACTCTAGGAGACGTCGTTGCAGTTTGCCTGTTGTCCACTGGGGTGCGTTGCAAACTCTAGGAGACGTCGTTGCAGTTTGCCTGTTGTCCACTGGGGTGCGTTGCAAACTTTAGGAGACGTTGTTGCAGTTTGCCTCTTGACCCCTGGGGTGCGTTGCAAACTTTAGGAGACGTTGTTGCAGTTCGCCTGTTGACCACTGGGGTGCGCTGCAAACTCTAGGGGATGTTGATGCAGTTCACCTGTTGACTGCTGGGGTGCATTGCAAACTCTAGGAGACGTTGTTGCAGTTTGCCTTCTGACCATTGGGGGTGGTTGGTGCAGTACACCTTTGGCCACTAGGGTGCTGTTACCTAACTAATGCTTGGGTTAAACTGGTTTCAGCGTGTTCCTTTGTATAGAGCTGCAAAGCAACTGTCCTATTTGGAGACCCTAAGAGGCTTTCCTCGACTTGGGTTCCTTTGGGCTTTAGTTGCTTGCCCTGTAAAGGGGATTTAGCTTTCCAGTATTTTATTCAAGCAAGATTCAAAGCAACAGCATGCACTATGGCTGGATTGTTTCTTTTCAAATGCACATTGAGTGGTCAGGCTGGGAAGCAACTTGTATCATGCAAATTCAATCTCCAAAGAGCCTAGGTGGCTCGGATTACTTTGTGTTAAAATAAGGCCTTTCGTTTTACTGGCAAAGTAAACTTCTAAACAACATACACACAAACTTTGCAAAGGTGATTGAAACATGCAGCCCTGGGCCCCTTTATGGCAGGGCAATCTTCTTAGCTAGCCCAAGAATTGTCTTTCTCTTTCTGTCCTTTTACTGCCAAAGGTGATTCAAACATGCAGCCCCTGGGCCTCTTTATGGCAGGGCAATCTTCTTAGCTAGCACAAGAACTGTCTTTCTCTTTCTGTCTTTTACCGCTGAGCAGAATACTTCACTCAGGCAAAGAGAAGGAAAGCAAGTTTTGTCACTTTCATGGCTAAGCAAAGGTCTCAATTAGATGCAAACAAAGTCCTTTTATAAGTTGTGCACAGAGAAGAGATGCATTTTCACTCAAACAGAATGTCCATCAATGCTCCGAAAGAGAGGGAGGGGTTCAGGCATCTACATCCTTTTACTGTTCTGTTCCCCAGGCATCTGGCTCCACTGGGAACAGGCAGATAAACTCTAGCAAACAGGTTTTCATGCAGATTATATTTATTTGGGAATCCTTGAACATATAAGACTTACAATCATAGTGAGTCCATCTGAGGTGCATCCATATTTCATAATCTGTCCCATTTCCTAGTGTAAAAGGATGGTAGTTCTGACTCCCTGTTCAGAAAGCATGTTCTCTCCTCTGAGGTAATTCAACATATGGCCAGGTCTTTGTTCTAAAATCCCGGCAGAGAGCCTCAGTGGCCAATCAGACACACAGATAAGGTCACATGTCATGGACTACATTTCCCATAATGCGATCTCTCACTACATCTCCCACAATGCAATCTCTTAAGGAGACAGCTCTTAATTCTTAAGGTAACTACTTACCGCAACTCACTATCTGTAACAGCACAGTGCTGGAAATGCAAGCAAGCACAAGGAACCTTCTTTCATGTCTGGTGGCTTTGCCCAAAAATTAAAAAATATTGGATAAAAATTAAAATTTGGATATCAGAAATAATCGCGGAGGATATTGAGCTAGAACCAGAAATTTTTTTGTTAGGAATGCTTAAACAAAACATTAGAAAAGAAAAAAAGTACCTAATATTACATATAATTACGGCAGCTAGGTTAGCCCTAGCACAAGTCTGGAAAACAGATCAATTGCCAACGGAGCAGCAAATAATTCAAAAAATTTACACATGTGCAGAAATGGATAGACTAACGTTGAAATTGAAAGATAAGGAAGACTCTCAGCATTTTAAGATATGGGACAGTTGGTATGAGTGGATAAATCAATGGAAAAGAAGGTAAAGTCAAAACTTAGTAAGAAATTTAAAGTAATAATTATACATCGTCATTAAGGAAAAAAAGGGAAAATAAGTTCTTGTATATATGTGTACTTATATACATTATATATACCTTATTTGTTGTTGGTTGATATTGTTGATTGTATTTTAAGGTTGTGAATGTTTTATACAATTTTATGTTTTGTTTTTTAAATCTAATAAAGTTTGTTTTTAAAATTAAAAAAAAAAAAGAGTGAGGCACTGGAGAATCAGCCCCAGCCGCTTCTCCATCCCCTGCCATCGCCCTTATCTTCTCAGGCCTGGTGGCTCAGCAGACTGATAGCATTGTGATTAACACCAGCTGTCTGCAATTACTGTAAGTTCGAATCTCACCAGGCTCAAGGTTGACTCAGCCTTCCATCCTTTCTAAGGTAGGTAAATTGAGGACCCAGTTTGTGGGGGCAATAAGCTGACTTTGTATAAATATACAAAAGTATGAAGGCTATTGCTTAACGCATTGTAAGCCGCCCTGAGTCTCCGGAGAAGGGCGGCATATAAATCAAATTTTAAAAAAGGCCAGGTGAGGAGTGACTGGGAGGGGAGGGCAAGGGGCAGGGCCAGCCAGTGATGGGACAGGGAGCTGCAGCAAAGGGCCCAAAGAGCCGCATGCAGCTCCAGAGCCGCGGGTTGCCGACACCCGGACTAGGTGAAACCTGCCTTAATGCCAGTAACTGTGAGAGGGATCTTGGAGTCCTAGTGAAAAATCACTTAAATATGAGCCAACAGTATGCAGCAGTAGCCAAAAAAGCCAATGCAATCCTAAACTGCATTAATAGAGGGATACAAGCAAGATCATGTGAAGTTCTAGTACTGCTTTACAAAGCCTTACTAAGACCACACTTTGAATACTGCATCCAGTTCTAGTCACCACAATATAAAAAAATATGTTAAGACTCTGGAAAGAGTACAGAGAAGAGCAACAAGAATGATTAGGGGGCTGGAGGCTGAAACATATGAAGAACGGTTGCAGGAATTGGGTATGTCTAGTCTAATGAAAAGAAGGACTAGGGGAGACATGATGTTGTGGCCCGCCAGCGGCCTGCGCGGATCGTGGCTGATCCTGACGACAAGGAGGCTGGTGTGGTGTCGCACCAGCAGCCTGCACAGCCAACGCTCGCGTCGGACAGCGAGGAGGCCAAAGAGGATGTGATGCCAGAGGCAGAGACTCAGCCAGGGCCTTCAGAACCTCCAGAGGCTCCTTCCAGTGGAGAGAGCAAAGTGGAGGAGCCTCTCCTCAATGCTCGGGCACGCAGGGCTACCAAAAGGCAGGAGTGGCTACTCAGGAGGAGGAGGTCTACTCGAGAGTAGGGCTTGAGGATAATTGGCCACTCCCTTAGCCTATTTAAGTCACACGTAGCTAGTGCTTTCTTGCTAGAAACAACGTCTCATTACTACAGAGCATCTTGGAGAGCGAGCGACTTCTCATATCTGGTTTTCTGGGCTGGTTGCCAACCTTTGTCAGACTTTGTTCTTAATAACTTTGATAAGGACCCTTTGCACAGGAAGCCTGCATTCTTGAAAGGGGTTTGTTTGGAATTAAACAGTGTTTGTGAAGCTTGGTGTGTGTCACATTCTCTGGGAATCCGAAGCTGGGGCAGAACACATGATAGCATTTATATATATTTTAATTGTTTTTAATATTTGTATTTCATGTTTTTTAATTCTGGCTGTACACCGCCCTGAGTCCTCAGGGAGAAGGGCGGTATATAAATTTAAAAATAAAATAAATAAATAAATAAATAAATAGCAGTGTTCCAATATCTGAGGGGCTCTTACAAATACTGTATGAGGGGGTCAAACTATTTTCCAAAGCACCAAAAGGCAGGACAAGAAACAATGGATGGAAACTAACAAAGGAGAGAAGCAACCTAGAACTAAGGAGAAAATTCCTAATGGGGAGAGCAATCAACCAATGGAATAGCTTGCCTTCAGAAGCTGTGAATGCTCCATCCCGCGGTGTGACCAGGGAAAGACCTGGGGGTGACTTGGGGGACCGGAAGATGACTAAGGGGTGTTTCCCCCCCCCAGGCACTTTTGTGCTGCTTCCCCCCCCTCTCTTTGGCTGGCTTTCAGGCCTAGGACGGTCACTCGCTACTCTGCCTACATCCAGCCTGCTGGAAATTACCATCTTTTCATCTACTCTCCACTTTTACCATCTCCCGATATGGCCGCTGCACTGACTTCGTAGACTGACTTCTGTTCCTGGCCACATGGATTGGCGTTGTTCCATCTTCTCTCCCTAACCGGACAGAGAGTTATATCTTGGGATATGAGTATTGAGGGAGTGGGCTTCTGGTTGCTATCTTAACATCAATGCTATTGACGCCTTGGACTATCTTGAGACTCCTCCCACTGCCATGAATGGCCAGTGGAGCTTCCAAAAGTACTAATACCTAAGACTTATATGTTCTCTCTGTTGGTCTTTTAAAACATCATGGTCGACCCCCTGGTTATAGCCCATCATTTACCCCCAGTATCAGATGTATTTGACAGCTGAGCTCCTTGGGCTGCGAGACTCCCCCCTCTCACAGGTTTGGCCCTCTACCCTATCGAGGGCCTACCTTGATGACGGGTCTTGGAACCCCGAGAGGTGGCACATAGCAAAAAAGAGAGCAAGGGATTTTTTAACGAAAGCTTGTGTTAAATTTTTAAGGGGTTTTGGGAAGGGGTGGGAAGGACCTGAGGGGGGTGTCCACAGAACCTCAGAGCGGCAGAGTGGGTCTGAGGGTCATGGTGGGAGGAGGGAGGGAGGGGGTTTAGATAGGGAGCCAGGGGACAAGGTGAAGGGCCATTCCATCAAAATAGTGGGTGGGAGGGGCAGATATGGCGGGCGCAGGGGGCCATATCATGTTCGGGGAGTACGGACCCGCTGCTTATGAGCGGTGGTGTGCTCTGGCCCCCAAGACGCCTCCTGTATTCCAGGTGGTGCAGAGTCTCAGGGCCCGAACCTTTGGCTGTTGTTGTGCAATGTCAGGTCTGCGACTAATAAAGGCCCCTCATTCATGATTTAGTTCAGGAGGGGGTTGCGGACCTGGCAGGGATCACGGAGACCTGGTTGGGCCATGAGGGGGGGTTCCCCTCATGGAGATGAGCCCACCAGGCTTCCATGCATTTCATCAGCCGAGGGCTCAGGGGAGGGGCAGCGGGGTAGCGGTGATTATTAAGGAAAGTCTTAGTCCGAGGGAGGCCACTGTTCCTCAGCCGGTTGTGAATCCCTCCTTGTGAAGTGGGGTCATGGGGTGCAGATGGGTTTGTTGACTGCGTACCTGGCTCCCTGCCACGTGGCAGCAGCCCTGCCTGAGCTGCTCAACGTAATAGCCGGGGTGGCGGTGGATACCCCCAGGCTTCTGGTCATGGGGGATTTCAACCTGCCATCCGTCGGTGAAATGTCGGAAGCAGCTCGGGAGTTCATGGCTTCCATGATGGCCATGGACCTGACCCAGTTAGTTCATGACACCACCCACATTGGGGGACACACGCTGGACTTGATTTTTGTCTCTGGTCAGTGGTTGAATGATCTCACAATAGGGGACCTTGTTATTAAGCCCTTGTCATGGACAGATCATTCGCTCCTTCAGCTAGACTTTCGGACTGCTTCCTCTCATCGCAGGGAGACGGAACTGACCAGGTGGTTCCGTCCCAGGTGCCTGATGGACCATGAGAGGTTCCTGACGGAGCTTGGGCCATTCCCAGAGGCTCTGACTCACGACTCGGCTGAGGAACTGGTGGCCGCCTGGGATAAAGCAGCCACTGGAGCCTTGGACCGCGTCGTGCCTTTGCGGCCTCTGACTCGGTGCCGATCTCAATCAGCTCCTTGGTTCTCCGAGGAGCTGAGGGAGATGAAGCACTGGAAAAGACGCCTAGAGAGCGATTGGAGGGCCAGCCACACCGAATCTGACCGAACACTGGTGAGATCTTATATCAAGACCTACCTAGTGGCAATAAGAGTGGCGAAATCTAATTATTTTTCCACTCTTATAGCATCTGCAGAGAACCGCCCAGCCGCCCTGTTTAGGGTGACCCGCTCCCTACTTCAAGTGGGAGCGAGGGAGGACCCCTTGCAGGGTAGAGCTGAGGATTTTGTGCAATATCTGCATGATAAAATAGCTCAGATTCGGGATGGCCTGGACTCTGACTGGGTAGTTTTGGACGGGATGATGGGTCTTGAGAGTGTTATCTGGGAGGAGTTTGACCCTGTGGCTTCTGAGGACGTGGACAGGATTTTGGGGACGCTTAACACTACCACATGTTTATTGGACCCGTGTCCCTCCTGGTTGGTGCGGGCCTCACGGGAGGTTACATGAGGCTGGTTTCAGGAGATTATTAACGCTTCGTTGAGTGAGGGTGTCTTCCCATCTACCTTGAAAGAGGCAGTGGTGAGGCCCCTCCTCAAGAAGCCTTCCCTGGACCCGGCTGTATTAGCTAACTACCGTCCTGTCTCCAACCTCCGCTTCGCGGTGAAGGTTGTTGAGAGTGTGGTGGTGCGACAACTTCCTCGATTCCTGGATGAAGCTGTCTATATAGATCTGTGCCAGTCGGGCTTCAGGACGGGTTACAGCACGGAAATGGCATTGATCGCATTGGTTGATGATCTCTGGAGTGCCCGGGACAGGGGTTGCTCCTCTGTCCTGGTCCTCCTGGACCTCTCAGCGGCTTTTGATACCATCAATCATGGTATCATGCTACGTCGGCTGGAGGGGATGAGAGTGGGGGGCACCATGTTACGGTGGTTCTCCTCCTTCCTCTCTGACCGTACGCAGTCTGTGTTGACGGGGGGACAGAGGTCTACCTCGAGGCTCCTCACTTGTGGGGTGCCGCAAGGGTCAGTCCTCTCACCCCCTCCTGTTTAACATTTATGTGAAGCCACTGGGTGAGATCATCCGTGGCTTTGGGGTGAAATGTCTACTGTATGCTAACGACATGCAGTTGTACATTTCAACCCCAGGCCACACCAATTGTGCCCTTGACATGATGTCCCGTTGCCTGGAGGCCATGCGGATCTGGATGGGGAGGAACAGGCTCAGACAAAACCCCTCCAAGACTGAGTGGCTGTGGTTTCCGACATCCCGATATAGCCAGCTAGAACCATCACTGGCTATTGGGGATGAGATCTTACCCCCCTCAGAGAGGGCTCGCAACTTGGGCATCCTCCTGGACTCATGGCTGTCGTTGGATGATCATATGACGGCCGTAGCCAGGGGGGCCTTTTATCAGGTTCGCCTAATCTCCCAGTTGCATCCCTTTCTGGATCGGGATGCCTTGTGCACAGTCACCCACGCCCTCGTCACTTCCTGTCTGGACTATTGCAATGCTGTCTACATGGGGCTCCCCTTGAGAAGCACCCGGAGGCTCCAACTGGTCCAGAATGCAGCCGCGCGAGTAATAATGGGGACGACTCGTCGCTCCCATGTAACACCTCTCTTGTGCGAACTGCACTGGCTCCCGGTGGTCTTCCGGGTGTGTTTCAAGGTGTTGGTTACCACCTTTAAAGCGCTCCATGGCTTAGGGCCTGGATATTTACAGGACCGACTGCTGCCACTGACTGCCTCCCACCGACCGATACGCTCCCACAGAGAGGGCCTCCTCAGGGTGCTGTTGGCCAAACAATGTCGACTGGTGACTCCCAGGGGGAGAGCCTTCTCTGTGGGGGCTCCTGCCCTATGGAACGAATTGCCCCCGGATATACGAAGGATCCCTGACCTCCGTGCCTTCCATCGTGCGCTGAAGACCCTGTTATTCCAACAAGCCAGTCTGATGGGACAATAATTTTAATTGGGTTTTAAATATGGGTTTTAATATGGTTTTATAAGGGTTTTAGAATGGGAATTTTAAATTCGGCCAAAATTGAATTATTTTAATATGGTTTTAAAATTTGTCTTGTATATTGTTTTATTATGGCTGTTCACCACCCTGAGTCCTTCGGGAGAAGGGCGGCATAAAAATATAATAAATAAATAAATAAATCACTGGAGGCTTTCAAAAAGAGACTGGACAACCATTTGTCTGAAATGATATAGGGTCTCCTGCTCGAGAAGAGGGTTGGACTAGAATACCTCTGAGGTCCCTTCCAACTCTGTTGTTCTATATTCTATGTCTTCAAAGTCTGAGTTCTCATGCAAATTTGGCAAGGGTGGAAGGAAAGCAGTCTCAAAGGAACCTGCCTCCCCCTCCTCTGAAGGAGCTGGCGAGCTAGGTGGTAGTTGCTCTAATAAGAAAACATTGTTAGAGGTTCCCTCCCCTCCCCTTCCCAGGAATTGAAGATCAGGTGTGGAAGGCTCATCGTAGGTAAATGTCCTGCCTCCCCCCAGAAGAATGAAGAGGGGCTGGTTAACCTCTTTCTTGGCAGGTTCC
Source organism: Arizona elegans (assembly GCA_022577455.1). NCBI lineage: Eukaryota > Metazoa > Chordata > Lepidosauria > Squamata > Colubridae > Arizona > Arizona elegans. Next base: position 20,480,698 of record JAKOOJ010000010.1, read on the forward strand.
TCAGGCAAAACTGGGAAGGGCGCTAATAGCTTGGTCGGCCTTGTCTTGTCAGAGAAGTGCTGGTGAAATTGATGAACTAAATCAGGGGCATGGAGGTACTGTGTGTTTTCCCAGGAGCAATCTGCAACAGGGTAGCCTTTTTAATGAATCAAGTACTGAATTCCTTTGCCTCTTTTCCTAGAGTCTAGGGTTTCTTTCACCTCATATGCTGGTTTTTCCTCTACTATGACTGGCGGTGGAGGGGGGGTGCTGGGATTTATTTATTTATTTATTTAATCTAATTTTTATACCGCCCTTCTCCCGAAGGACTCAGGGCGGTGCACAGCCAAGAAATAAAACAAACACATATATAAAATTAAAAGCAATTTAAATATATTAAATAATTTGGCCCCAATATCATTAAAAAAACTAAACAACCCATTAAAATTAATGCTTAGGCCAGCCCAGATTGTTGGAACAATAACGTCTTGAGGGCACGGCGAAAGGTGCGTAGGTCAGGGATCATCCGTATCTCCGGGGGCAATTCATTCCAGAGGGTGGGTGCCCCCACAGAGAAGGCTCTCCCCCTGGGGGTCGCCAGTCGACATTGTTTGACCAACGACACCCTGAGGAGTCCCTCTCTGTGGGAGCGTACTGACCGGTGGGAGGCTATCGATAGCAGAAGGCGATCTCGTAAGTACCCAGGTCCTAAGCCATGGAGCACTCTAAAGATGGTAACCAACACCTTGAATCGCAACCGGAAGACCACCGGAAGCCAGTGCAGCTCGCGCAGGAGAGGTCGCTCGGTGTCGCTCCTGTCGAGACCCCACGCTCGACAATCTGACGATGGGATCTCTCCTGCAGAAGCGGAAGCACCAAGAAGGGGCCAGTGGGGGTGGGAATCGGGATGTCAGCTTTGAGCACGGTCTGGTGAAGGCGGGTGTGAGAAGAAGCAGGCGGACGGTCACAGTGCGGCCGCGATAGGGTGGTGAGCAGCTGCTGCGCATTGCCGTTCTTGAGTACTGGGGCTAGCCGGCAGGGAGGAGCCCAGAAATAAGGCTGATGGGCGCGCTTATTTAACCTGCGCTGAGTGGCGGCGACGCCCAACGCCGACTTTGTATTCTTTTTGCCTGAACTCAGCAAGCGTTTGCAGCACCTCTGGACGTTGAATAAACTGTTTCCTGCTTTAATGAACCTTGACTGCAGCGTGGCTTATTACCGACCCCGGGTGTGAAGCGAGAGAGCTGAGAGAAAGTCGGCGTTGCCCCTTTTCACCGTGAGTACCGCCGAGAGTGAAGGGATGGCGGAGGGAGCGGAGGCTGGGGCGGCGACTCCCGAGGGACCGGAGGAAGACACCACCGTGGAGGAGGTGGAGGAACAGAGCCCCAAAGACCCTCCAGTGGTTAGAGCTAAGGAGAAGAAGCCTCACCACGCAGAAGGTGCCGTTGAGACCCAGGACTCGACCGAGCCGCAGCGAATGAAGAGCTTGACAGGGGAGTGGTGGCCGAGCTCCGCTCTTATGGGCTCTGGCACCTATAAAGCCCCAACCCCTGGGGGTTATTCGGGGGAGTCGTCCTTCCATGGCTGGAGGGAGAGGAAGTGGCTAGACGACGATGAATGTGACTGGAGTCAGTCCACCGGCCTTGGAGCTTCCACCCTGGATATGTTAAGGGAAAAGTTCAGGGAAGGGAGTTTCAGAGATGCAGCATCCTGGCAACCCTGGATGGGAATGGAGGCTGCCGACCCGTGGCAAAGAGGCGGAGTTGGTCGGGAGTCCCGCTTCCATTTAGCAAGCCCAAAGTTGTGGGCGGAGAGAAGGGAAGGAGGCAGGGGCCAACCAATGGGACAGCCTCGACCCAGGGTTTCTTCATTAGGTGAGCCGTCCCACGACACTGACCAAGAACGACAGCCGAGGGTGGCAAGGAGGGGGATGGACCAGACTGGTGTTGGGGGACGGGCAGGACAGCCTCGGTTAGGGGCCCCTGCGCCGGGCGGTGGAGCCAGCAGCCACCCCCCCACCCTGATGATGCCGCCCGGAGCGTGGCCACAGCAACCTCCCGCTGTATGGGGTCCCCCCCCATACAGGCTTCCTTTGATGGGAGCCCTGACCGAGTATCTATCTTCTTAAGCCAAGTGCTCAGTCACACTGATCTGTATGGTCATCTGTATCCCTCACAGTGGGCTGTAGTCATGGCCATAACCGCAGTCCTCCAAGGGGAGGCTGCTAATTGGGTTGCGGATTTACATAGCGAGCATGCTAGGGAACTAGCCGATGTGGGGCTGTTTTTGGAGGCACTGCGAGGACGCTTCGAAGATAGCGCCAGGGTCCAAGTCACAGAGGGGGAATTGCTGGCGCTGAGACAGAGAGGCCGGCCGGCCAAATAATACGTTAAGGACTTCCGGACACTGGCGGGAAGACTTCCATCGTGGCCAGAACGGTTACTAGTACACCAGTTTAGGTCTGGCCTAGATAGGGAGGTGAAACAAGCGTGTGTATACCGTGGTTTACCACCAAAACTATCCGAATGGTATAAGGCGGCAGTGGAGCTGGAGGTTGGCCTACGGGAGTTTCGAGGGCACGTGGGCCAACCCCAATGTTTTGTGTCCACTGGAATGAAACCGACAGTCCCAAAGGAGTACGGGGTAAGCCCCGCACCCAGCAGACCAACAGCAGGCGGAGGACGAGGGGCTTTCCGTTGCTTCTGGTGCAACCAACTAGGACACCGGGCTGCCGAGTGTACCATACCTCCCTTGCAAGCTACACCGGCGCGCACCCCACCGTCTGGGGCCAAGGTGCGAGAGAGGGCAAGGTCGACATCAGAGCGAACAGCCACGTCCACGCCGAGGCCCACTAGCTGTTCCCGATCCACACTAACCGGTGTGCAGAGCCCTTCGGCGGAGGGAGTTCTGCCAGCATTGACGGATGGCAGCGATGACAGTGAGCCAGAGGACCCTATGGTGAGCGATCCTATACGCCCGTTTGTGATACCAGTGGTGCTGCGTAATATACGCACTTTAAAGGGGCTTCCACAGGGAGTGCTCATAGATTCAGGGTGTACTCGTTGTCTTATCCGGAGTACAGTCGTGGATACCTTGGGGTTACAACGGGTAAAACTAAAAACCCCTATTCGCTTCGAACAGATGGATGGGTCGTTGTTAGGGGGTTCACCGACCTCTTACATTACAGAGCCCGTCTACTTGGAGATCGGGAAACACAAAGAGCAGATCCGGTTTATCATAGTAGACCGGATGGTCGAGTCGCTTATCCTGGGACTGGCTTGGTTGGATAAGTGGCGTCCCACTATATGGTGGGAGGGGGGTTACCGAAAGCTACAGATATGTTTAGGGCCAGACCCCGTTCCTGAGCCCCAACCACAGGTCCAGCGGTGTGATGGAGTCGGACACGCTGGGCCAGGATATCCGGATGTATATAAGGATTTAGCAGCTGTGTTTGATGAACGTGAGTGTGAGACGTTACCGCCTCACAGAGTGACAGACTGTGCAATAGAACTGATACCGGGAACGAAGTTTCCAAAACCGCGTATGTACGCCATGACAAAGCCTGAGTTAGAAGAGTTGCGGCGCTACATTGATAAGAACCTAGCTAGAGGGTTTATCCAACCCAGTCGGGCGCGTGTGGCAGCTCCGGTTCTGTTCCGCGAAAAGAAAGACGGTGGTCTCCGTCTCTGTGTGGACTTCAGGGGCTTGAATGCTGTTTGTGTTGAACACCTTTACCCTTTACCGTTGATGAAGGACTTACCAGCTACGCTGGTGACTGGGAAGGTGTTCACAAAATTGGATTTACGGGAAGCTTATTACAGAATAAGAATAAGGGCAGGAGACGAGTGGAAGACAACATTCAATTGCCCGTTAGGGAGCTACAAGTTTCGTGTCATGCCTTTTGGGTTGCAAGGTGCCCCGGCCGTGTTTATGCAGGTTATCAACGAGGTGTTATATGAACATCTATATCGGGGCGTTCTTGTGTATTTGGACGACATTTTGATATATTCTGATATGATAGAGGAACATGTCCAGCTAGTGAGGAAAGTTCTGTCCAAGCTACTAGACGCAAAACTCTTTGTAAAGTTGTCAAAGTGCGAATTCCATCGCACTACATTGGATTATCTTGGGTATCGGATTTCAGCACGAGGGGTAGAGATGGATCCAAAAAAGGTCTTGACAGTATTGGAGTGGCAAGCACCCAAAACCTGGAAGCAATTATAGAGCTTTCTTGGTTTTGCCAATTTCTATCGGCAATTTATCCCGTCGTTCGCACAGGTGGCCCTCCCATTAACAGATTTGTTAAAGACGAAGCATTTAGGAGGTGGTAAGGTAAAACCAGGACAACTGTTACCATGGACTATGGAGTGTCAACAATCGTTCGAGCGGTTGAAGGGATTGTTCGCTAGGGAACCCGTACTAAAACATCCAGATCCCTCATTGGGATTTGTGGTACAAGCAGATGCTAGCGACGTAGCAGTGGGGGCTGTGCTATTGCAGCGGGCTTTAGATGGAACCCTATGTCCTTGTGCGTACACATCCCGCAAGTTGACACCCACAGAGCGGGGTTGGGCTGTTTGGGAGAAGGAGGCATTTGCGGTGAGATGGGCTTTAATGACTTGGTGGCATTTGCTGGAAGGAACGGACAAAAGGTTCGAGGTCTGGACAGACCATAAGAACCTAGAGGCCTTGCAAACCCCTAGGAAACTGTCGCCGAAACAGGTTCGTTGGGCACAGTACTTTCAGCGGTTTAATTTCGAGTTAAAGTATATCCCAGGTGGCAGGAACTTCCTAGCCGATGCATTGTCCCGGATGCCTCAGTTCGATAGCAAGCGGGAAGATGTGGTACAAGCGATAATTCCAAAACCCCAACCAATAGCCTGGGTGGGTGATAAGCCAACCAAACTCGAGTGGAAGACAGAACTGGAAAAGGCAGTGCAGTGCGACCCCTGGGTAGTCGAGCATAGAACAATGGTCACCATGCGTGATGGGTTAGCGTGGATGGGGACTAAATTATACATACCACAATCTCTGCGGGCAACAGTGTTGAATAGATGTCACGATTCCAAAACCGCTGGACATTTTGGGTTTTTAAAAACACTCCACCTCGTTCGGCGGCAATTTTGGTGGCCTCGTATGCGGAGGGAGGTAGAAAAATATGTGAAAGAGTGTCATGTGTGTGCCGTAATGAAGACAAAACCTGGTAAACCACTTGGTCTGTTACAACCAGTCGCTAGGCCCAGTAGACCGTGGGAAGCGATAGGAATGGATTTTATTGTAGACCTGCCTGATAGTAAACACCACACGGTTATATGGACTGTGATTGATCTATTTTCTAAGCAGGCTCATTTCATTCCCTCTAAGGGCTTGCCCCTTTACTGTGGTAAAGCTTATAAATCCGGTAACTGTTGAGGTTCGGTTGCCACCGTTACTGGGGAAGATCCATCCGGTGTTTCATAGCAGCCTGTTAAAGCCAGCAGACGGTATGCGTAACCCTCCAAATCGTCCAGGACCTTTGGTCGGCTCCCATTACGAGATTGTAGAAATCCTGGATTCCAAATTAAGTAGAGGGAAATTGAAGTATCTAGTGAGGTGGAAAGGCTATCCTCTAGAGGATGCCTCATGGGTACCAGTTGAAAGCCTTCGGGCTGAGAGGTTACTTAAACGGTATCACAAGAAATACCCCCACAAGCCTGGAAATAGTGTACAAGCGACTGCATGATGCCATGTTAATCTCTTACCTTATATCTTACAGGTGGACTCCTAGTAGGGGGAGCCGCCTGTCGAGACCCCACGCTCGACAATCTGACGATGGGATCTCTCCTGCAGAAGCGGAAGCACCAAGAAGGGGCCAGTGGGGGTGGGAATCGGGATGTCAGCTTTGAGCACGGTCTGGTGAAGGCGGGTGTGAGAAGAAGCAGGCAGACGGTCACAGTGCGGCCGCGATAGGGTGGTGAACAGCTGCTGCGCATTGCCGTTCTTGAGTACTGGGGCTAGCCGGCAGGGAGGAGCCCGGAAATAAGGCTGATGGGCGCGCTTATTTAACCTGCGCTGAGTGGCGGCGACGCCCAACGCTGACTTTGTATTCTTTTTGCCTGAACTCAGCAAGCGTTTGCAGCACCTCTGGACGTTGAATAAACCGTTTCCTGCTTTAACGAACCTTGACTGCAGCGTGGCTTATTACCGACCCCGGGTGTGAAGCGAGAGAGCTGAGAGCTCCCATAATCACCCGCGCGGCCACATTCTGGACCAGTTGGAGCCTCCGGGTGCTGTTCAAGGGGAACCCCATGTAAAGAGCATTACAGTAGTCCAGATGGGATGTGACGAGGGCATGAGTGACCGTGCGCAAGGAGTCCCGATCCAGAAAGGGACGCAACTGGTGAATCAGGCGAACCTGATAAAAAGCCCTCCTGGCCACAGCCGTCACGTAATCTTCTAGAGACAGCTGCGCATCCAGGAGGACACCCAAGTTGCGAGCCCTCTCTGAGGCGGCCAAAATCTCACCCCCAATAGTCAGCGATGGAACCAGCTGGCTATAACGGGACGCCAGAAACCACAGCCACTCGGTCATGGAGGGGTTGAGTCTGAGCCTGTTTCTCCCCATCCAGATCCACACGGCCTCCAGGCACCGGGACATCACGTCAATGGCATCATTGGGGTGGTCTGGGGTAGAGATGTACAGCTGAGTATCATCAGTGTACTGATGGAACTTCACCCCAAAACCACAGATGATCTCATCCAGCGGCTTCACATAAATGTTGAACAGGAGGGGGCGAGAGGACCGACCCTTGCGGCACCCCACAAACAAGGCACCTCGAGGTCGACCTCTGCCCCCCTGCCAACACAGACTGCGTGCGGTCAGAGAGGAAGGAGGAGAACCACCGTAACATGGTGCCCCCCACTCCCATCCCCTCCAGCCGACGCAGCATGATACCATGATTGGTGGTATCAAAAGCCGCTGAGAGGTCTAATAGGACCAGGACAGAGGAACAACCCCTGACCTGTGCCCTCCAGAGATCATCAACCAATGCGACCAATGCTGTTTCCGTGCTGTACCCAGGCCTGAAACCCAACTGGTACAGATCTAGATAGATAGCTTCATCCAGGTACCGGGATCATATTGTGTTTGGAGCAACTGTGGAGAGCAATGCTTGGTGAAATACTGGATGCACCTTCATTGAAGGAAGTAATTGGAGGTGGAAGGCTACAGGGTTGATTTGTTGGAGAACTTTGAATGGACCCACAAGTTTAGCGTCTAGCCCCATGATGGTGAACCTATGGCACATGTGCCAGAGGTGGCACGCAGAGCCCTCTCTGTGGGCATGCGCACCGTCACCCCAGCTGAGCCAGCTGATCGTCGGGTTTCCGAGGCACTGCCGGCCTGCATGTGCGCCTTGGAAACCCAGCAACCAGCTGGCCGGCGTGCATGCGCACTTCAGAAACTCAACAACCAGCTGGCTGGCATAAATGCCAGCTGGTCATCAGGTTTCTGATGTGCGCATGCGCGCCGGCCAACTGGTCATTGGGTTTCTGGCGCTGTGGTGCACACGCCTTCCGGTTTGGGCACTCTGTGCCTAAAAGGTTCGCCATCACTCGTCTAGCCTCTTGGAAGGTCTTGAAGTGGCTAAGAACCTAGTAGAAAGCCAAACTTTCTCTCCTACCGCTATATAGTAAACGTGGCAGGTATGAAGGTCTAGTGCAAAAGATGGCGTCCAGGCCTGACAACCGCTATGGGTGGGCCCTCCTGCTGATAGGTATCTGCTGCCTTCTTGTAAACCTGTTTTACTTGGTCAAGCTGCTATTTAAAAAGGTCTTGGGCTGCAAGTTGCTCCTGTAAGTCCTGGGACACTTGAGTCCAGTGCAGGGTAGTGTCATGGCTGCAAATCAGCTTGCATAGCAACTCCTGTTTACAGCCAGACATCTAGCAATGGTGGGAGGGATGTGGGGAGGTAATTGGTGGTGGTGGGGGGGTGAAAGGAATGCCAAAAATGCTGACTCAGAGCCTGGAACAATGCCAGCCTCTCAAGATCTTCTGGTGAGGATGTCTGCCAGAACAAAGAGTCTGTTCCCCAAACCAAAACAAAAAGGAATGCAAGTGATTGGCTAGTGAATGACAACTATGGGCAGGCCAAGGGAGAAAGAGAAAGTTAATTATGCTTTTTGCACATGAAAATATCACAGCTGGCTTCGCTCTTCTTCTGTAACCATTTAAGCTCCACAAAAGTGTACTCTTGATTAAACAATGGCCCAGGAGCCTTTCTTTGCTAGTTAAATGAATGGGACAGTTGACATTAATTAAGCCAGCTCTCATAGAAACAACCTATCTGGACCCCACTGGGGACGTTGAGCAACAATATCAGCTCTGGGGAGAGAACAGGAACAAAAGTAGAAACCAGGGGAGAGCATGACCTGGGAAGCCCCGGGTCCCTCCCAGGGGGGAGTGGGCATTCAAGCCACTGGAGCACACTTGAAAACCAAGACCAAGTATCTGTAACAGCAACCTGCAACTTCGAAAGAGCAATCGGAGGACACCACCCCCCAGGGACTGAAGACTCGGTGGTTTTGGAGGATGGGGAAGGCGGCAGAGGCTGAAGATCCCCCCCAGGAGTCAGCGTGGTGTGGGGAAGCTGCTGGAAGACTCAATGGGCAGCAGAATGGGACGACCCCACCGAGTAGAAGTTCCAGGCCATCATCCCAGGCCCAACTGTGGAACTGTTGAGGGAGAAGTTTAAGTGGATGGAAGTTCACACCCTGGCGACACCAGGAGACATTGCCCCAGTACCGGGACCCATCACCACCCCTGAGGCAGCACCTGCCACTGCTACTCACCCACCCACCAGCAGCTCAGCCAGCGATCACAGCAGCATCTTTGCAGAGGGAATCTTGGGGCAGGGGACAAAATGCACCTGTTTTGAAAAAAGATCAGTAACAACCCAAATAACAGTGTTTCCCCCGCTTTCAGGCAATTTCACAATAAAGATCATAGATATTTCTTTCCACGGTGCCTGGGGACTGGCCACAGTCTGCAAAAGCCCTGTGGGCTTCCCCAGTGGTCTCTTCACCGTTGCACAAATTGGACAGCTGGCCACATAGCTTTCAATGTCTTTTTTAAAGGAAGGCCACCAAAACTGTCTCTGAACCAAGTGCAGGGTTTTTACAAATCCAAAATGTCCTGCTGACTTAGAATCATGAGCACCTTTTAAAACAGTGCTCCTCAAGCTTGATGGCACATATAATTTGGCTCCAAACCAAGCCAGTCCATCCCGCATGGTGCAGTCATTTTTATGAGTAATAAGGCATTCATCAAACTTTAGCACTTCTTTAAGCTTCTCACACAGTTCATTTGGAATCTCAGGCTCCCTTTTCCCCTGAGCTATAGTGATTACTGGGGCTGCTAGCTGCTTTGAGGGATAAGTGGTCAAACCACTTTGGCTTTAATACTGTTGTATTTGAGGCAAGCTAGACAAAGTATCCACCATAAATTTTTCCCATCCTGGAACATTACGCAGGGTGAAATTGAACCGATTAAAGTATTGAGCCCAACGGACTTGTTTAGGGGATAATTAGCATGGAGTTTTTAGAGCTTCCAGATTTTTATGGTCAGTCCACACCTCAAATGGGGCCTTCCAGGAAATACTGCCAAGTAAGTAGGGCCCACCTCATTGCATACGCCTCCTTCTCCCATATCACCCACCTCTGTTCAGTCTTGGTAAGTTTTTTAGAGGTGTATGCACATGGCTGTAGCAACCCCTGGGCATTCTTTTGCAATAATACAGCCCCCACGGCTACATCACTTGTGTCAGCCTGAATTACAAAAGGAGCAGCTGGGTCAGGGTGCTTAAGCACGGGTTCTGCCACAAACAGTTGTGTTTTTTTTTCCAACATTTTTTTATTTTAAAACAAAAATGAAACATAAAAGCATCATCATTCCAAACAATTACAGACAGTATATCAATCAGTTAACATCCTTTTGTGCAATCCCATCTTCAAAGTATCAATATATGACCAAAGCTTATTTTCATAAAGAAATATTTCCCTTTTTTTTATCTCAACTTCATATTTCATATTTATCTCCATGTTTTATTTTCTATCCATTGGTAAAATAAATCCCATATCAAATAGTATTGTTTATCTTCCTGTTCTCTTATTTCAAATGTCAATTTACTCATTTCAGCACAGTCCATCATTTTCTTAATAATTTCTTCATCGGTAGGTATCTTCTCTCCTTTCCAGTTTTTAGCAAATACAATTCTAGCTGCTGTTAAAACATTTACAATTAAGTATTGCAATTCTTTATTATATGTCTCTGGTAAGATCCCTAATAAAAATATCTCTGGTTTAAAGTCAATATGTCTCTTTGTCATTTTTTCTAACCACATGTGTATCTTAGTCCAATATCTCCTTGCTTCTACGTATGTCCACCACATATGGTAATAAGATCCTGGAGTCTGATGACACTTCCAACACTTCTCCGATTTATTCTTGAACATTCTGGCTATCCTCGTCGGGGGTAAATGCCACCTGTAAAACATCTTATACAAATTCTCTTTATATACTGTAGACATTGTCATTTTATAATTATATGACCAGAATTTTTGCCATTTCTCTAAATCAATACCATAACCAAAATTTTTCCTCCACGCTATCATTGATTCTTTAACTTGTTCTTCTTCCAGTTTTACTTCTAACAAATATCCATACAACTTTTTAATTACATGATCATCAGAGCCCATTAAAATCTTATCTAAATTAGTCAAGGCATTATAAAAACCTTCTTGTTTGAGATCTTCTCGATATCTAGAAAATATTTGCATATATTAAAACCAGTCCATCTTACATCCCTGATCTTCTAATTCCCTGATCTTTTAATTCTGGCTCTATTCCACCTATGCCCTTGATGGTGTGGAGAATGGACAATTCTGATGTGGATTCTGAGGGAGTCCGGTTCAACTGCCGTTTCCCTATCAGAGCGGATAGACTATCGAATCTCTCCATAGCCAACTCCATCTTGGCTAGCCATCGTGAGAGGATGGCCTGGAGAGAGCACCTTCTGAGTTTTTGTTGAAATGGCACGAGACTTCTTCCACTGTCGTGAGAGAACAGTGGAGCCCAGTTTTTCCATGTCTTGAGTTGCTGCCTCTCCATGCCCTAGGACGATTAGACTATTCTATGGAACCTCAGCCAGATGATGTTTCACCCTTTCCCGGTTCTTGGATGCACTCGGCCGCCGAACTCCTTGCGCTGCGAGACTCCCCCCTCTCGCAGGCCTGGCCCTCCACGTTATCGAGGGTCTACCTTGATGACGGATTTTGGAATCCCGACAGATGGCATGCAGCGAAGAGGGGGTTGAGGGGTTTTTTATTTAAATTTTTAAAGAAAATTTTAAGGGGACCCGGGAGGAAGGGAGGGGGTTGTGAAAGTGGACCTGGGGGGTCCAGATAGCTACTGAGTGGGGTGATAGGCTGATTGGCTGCAGCAGAGGGGTCAGGAAAGGAAATTTATCCGGGGAGCAGGGGGATAACAAGAAGGGCAATGTGAGAGTGACAGACTTCTGCAGTGCTGTACTTTTGGGATGTGAAAATGGCCTTAAACTGAATGGATTGGAACTATCTTTTTTTGGATTCTTTGATAAATATATTACGTTTATGCTGAGTTACAAGGCAAGAGAGTTATGGGATTGGGGCACGCAGAAGATCTGGCTGTTACCCTATTACGGTGGTTGGAATTAATAATTTGGATAAAAGACACCTCTACAGACACTATATGGAATACAAATACAAAGTCACTCGGGTGGTTGTTGTTGTTTTTTTTATTATGAAGATATTTGCTATTGATGGGGGCAGATGGTAATTGAAGATACCGAACATACTGTTGGAATTAGGATGTGATGTTACCCTAATATGGGTGATGGAGTTTATAATCTAGTTGAAAGACATTACAGAAGATATTATATGGATTACAAGCCTAAAGTCTTTTTAAGAGGATTTTATTTACATAAGGGAATATTTTTTAGGGGAGTGGGCAGAAGAATAAAGATATTAAGAATTATTAAGTATGGTAGTCTTGTAGGAAAGTGGGTGGAGACAGGTTAGTTTATTGATTGTTTAGTTTAAGAAAAGGGATATTATGTTTAGATATGAATATATGTAAAAGATTTGAGTTAAGAGATATAACGATGGGGGTGAAGGAAATGGGTAGACTATGAACTGAATAAATGTTAAATTAGGATTTATTATATAGTTTTATAGCGGAAGGTTGTTTTTAAATGATAGATTAATATACATATTATTATGCTAAATTAGGAGTTATTATATAATGTTATAGTAGAAAGTCATTTTGAAATGTATAGTATAAGGGGGATATGATAATCTTATTAGAAAGAAAGGGTCAGCATATGGGGATGGAGTAAGGGGATGGTAAAGTATTATATAATCTGTTATGAATTTGGGTTTTATTATGAAGAAGTCACAGGGGGAGGGGAGGGGGAGGGGGGTTAGGGAGGAGGGGGGAAAAAAGGGGAAAAATTTTGTATTTGAAAAACTTTTTCAATAAAAAAAAACAAGAAGGGCAATGCAATTGAAATAATGAGTGGGAGGGGCAGGTATGACGGGCGCAGGGGACCATATCATGTGTCGGGGGTGCGCATACGCTGTTTACGAGCAATTGCGCACTCCGGCCCCCAATGCGCAACTCGTGGCCTGGGTTGTGCAGAGTCTCAGGCCCAGGGTCCACGGCTGATGTTGTGTAATGCCAGGTCGGTTGTTAATAAAGCCCCCCTCATCTGTGATCTTATATTGGAGGGGGGTGCGGACCTGGCAGGTATTACGGAGACCTGGTTGGGCCAAGAGGGGGGGTCCCCCTCGTTGAAATGTGCCCACCAGGTTTCCGTGCATTTCATCAGCCAAGGGCCCGGGGGAGGGGTGGGGGAGTGGCGGTGATTATTAGGGAGAGTCTTTGTCCGAGGGAGACCACTGTTCCTCAGATAGCCGGATGTGAGTCCCTCTTTGTGAAGTGGGGCCGTGGGGTGCAGATGGGTTTGCTGACTGCGTACCTGGCTCCCTGCCATGTGGCAGCGACCCTACCCGAGCTACTCGACGTCATCACCGGGGTGGCGGTGGATACCCCCAGACTTATTGTCATGGGGGATTTCAACCTTCCATCCGTGGGTGAGGCGTCAGAGGTGGTTCAGAAGTTCATGGCTTCCATGACGGCCATAGACCTGACACAGTTAGTTCAAGGCCCCACTCACATAGGGGGACACACTCTGGACTTGATTTTCATCTCTGGTCAGTGGTTGAATGATCTTGGTAGAGGGGACTTAGACATTAAACCCTTGTCATGGACAGATCATTTGCTCCTTCACTTGGACTTTCCTACCGCTTCCCCCTGCCGCAGGGAGACGGAACCAACCAGATGGTTCCGTCCCAGGCGCCTGATGGACCCCGAAAGGTTCCTGATGGAGCTTGGGCCGTTCCCTGAGACTCTGACACATGACTCAACTGAAGAGCTGGTGGCCGCCTGGGAGAGTGTGGCCGCCGGAGCTTTGGATCGTGTCGTGCCTTTGCGGCCTCTGACCCGATGCCGATCTCAATTGGCTCCTTGGTTCTCTGAGGAGCTGAGAGAGATGAAGCGTCGGAAAAGACGCCTAGAGAGCATTTGGAGGACTAGTCATTCTGATTCCGACCGGACACAGGTGAGGTCTTATATCAAGACCTACCTAGTGGCGATAAAAGCGGCAAAATCTAACTATTTTTCCGCTCTTATCGCATCTGCAGAGAACCGCCCAGCCGCCTTGTTTAGGGTGACCCACTCCCTTCTTCGGGGGGGAGTGTGGGAAGATCCCTTGCAGGGTCGAGCTGAGGATTTTGTGCAATTCCTGCACGATAAAGTCGCTCAGATTCGGGAAGGCTTGGACTCCGACTGGCTGAGTCCGGGGGAGGAGACGAGGGTAGGTCTTGAGAATATTACCTGGGAGGAGTTTGATCCTGTGGCTCCCGAGGATGTGGACAGGGTTCTGGGTAGGATTAGTGCCGCCACATGTTTATTGGACCCGTGTCCCTCCTGGTTGGTACTGGCCTCCCGGGAGGTTACACGAGGCTGGCTCCAGGGGATTATAAGTGCTTCTCTGAGTGAGGGTGCCTTTCCCGCCGCCTTGAAAGAGGTGGTGGTGAGGCCCCTCCTCAAGAAGCCTTCCCTGGACCCGGCTGAATTAGCTAACTATCGTCCGGTCTCCAACCTTCGTTTTGTGGCGAAGGTTGTTGAGAGTGTGGTGGCACGACAACTGCCCAGGCACCTGGATGAAGCTATCTATCTAGACCCGTACCAGTCGGGCTTCAGGCAGGGGTACAGCACAGAAATGGCATTGGTCGCGTTGGTGGGTGATCTCTGGAGGGCTCGGGACAGGGGTTGCTCCTCTGTCCTAGTCCTATTAGATCTCTAAGCAGCTTTTGATACCATCGACCATGGTATCATGCTGCAGCGGTTGAGGGGGTTAGGAATAGGGGGCAACGTTCTGCGGTGGTTCTCCTCCTTCCTCTCCGACCGCTCGCAGTTCGTGTTGGCAGGGGGGCAGAGGTCGACCTCGAGGCGTCTCGCATGGGGAGTGCCACAAGGGTCGGTCCTCTCGCCTCTTCTGTTCAACATTTATGTGAAGCCGCTGGGTGAGATCATCCGTGGTTTTGGGGTGAAGTGTCATCTGTACGCTGATGATACTCAGCTGTACATCTCCACCCCAGACCACCCCAACGATGCCCTTGATGTGATGTCTCGCTGCCTGGAGGCCGTGCGGGTCTGGATGGGGAGGAACAGGCTCAGACTCAACCCATCCAAGACTGAGTGGCTGTGGCTGCCGGCGTCCCGATATAGTCAGCAGGTGCCATCGCTGACTATTGGGGGTGAATCTTTGTCCCCCACAGAGAGGGCTCGCAATCTGGGTGTCCTCCTAGATACACGGCTGTCTTTAGAAGAGCATATGACGGCCGTGGCCAGGGGGGCCTTTTATCAGGTTTGCCTGATCTGCCAGTTGCAGCCCTTTCTGGACCGGGACGCCTTGCGCATGGTCACTCATGCCCTTGTCACCTCCCAGCTGGACTATTGTAATCCTCTCTACATGGGGCTCCCCTTGAAGAGCACTCGGAGGCTCCAACTGGTCCAGAATGCGCCCGCGCAGGTGGTTATGGGCGCAACTCGTTGTGCCCACGTGGCACCCCTCCTGCACGAGCTGCACTGGTTCCCAGTGGTCTTCCGGGTGCGATTCAAGGTGTTGGTTACCACCTTTAAAGCGCTCCATGGCATAGGACCTGGGTACCTTCGAGACCGTCTTCTGCCACCAATAGCCTCCCACCGACCAGTCCGTTCCCACAGAGAGGGTCTCCTCAGGGTGCCATCAGCCAAGTTATGTCGGCTGGTGACACCCAGGGGGAGGGCCTTCTCTGTGGGAGCCCCAGCCCTGTGGAATGAACTGCCCCCGGAAATACGTAAGATCTCCGACCTCCGGGTGTTTCGCTGCGCACTGAAGACCCTGTTGTTCCGCCAGGCAGGGCTATCAACATAATAATTTTAAATTGGGGTATTTTAATTTTTGGGGTTTTAAATCGGCCAAATCTATTTAATTATTTTAATTTTTAATCATTGTTGTGTCCTGTGTTTTTAAATTGGCTGTACACTGCCCTGAGTCCTTCGGGAGAAGGGCGGTATAGAAATAAAATTATTATTATTATTATTATTATTATTATTATTATTATTATTATTATTATTATTATTATTATTTTCATTTTATCTTTATTAATTTTCAAGCCAGCTACTTTCCCAAATTCTCCAATAGTTTCTATCAATTTATTTATTGTTATTAATGGTTCTTCAATGATAAAGACCAGATCATCTGCAAAGGCTTGTAGTTTATATTCTTCTTTTCGAATTTTCATGCCTTTTATCTCTTCTTCTTCTCTGATGTGTCTGTTTAAGACTTCTAGAGTCAGTATAAACAACAGTGGGGACAGCGGGCATCCTTGTCTAGTACCTTTCTCTATCTCAATAGGATCAGTCAATTCTCCATGTATCATTACTTTTGCCGTCTGTTTGAAATATATGGCTTCAATTGCCTGGATAAATTTCCTACCAAAGCCCATGTTTTCCATTTGGAGTATCATGAATCACCAGTTTACATTGTCAAAAGCTTTTTTGTGCGTCTAAAAATACCAAAGCCATCTGCTTTTCAGGATGTGCTTCATAATACTCTAAAGCATCCAAAATTATTCTTATATTGTCTCTAATTTGTCTTTTTGGGAGGAATCCATTTTGATCTGCATGTATAAAATTGTTCAGATATCTCTTAAGTCTTTCTGCCAGTATTGAAGCAAAGATTTTATAGTCTGAATTTAGCAGGGATATAGGCCTATAGTTTTTGATTTGTTGTGGGTCTGTATCTTCCTTGTGGATCAATGTAATATACGCCTCAGTCCATGATTTAAGTATGTCCTTCTTTGTCATCACTTCATTCATCACCTCCAATAGTGGAAGGATCAAAGATTCTTGTAATGTCCTATAGTATTCAACTGGTAAACCGTCTGGCCCTGGCGCCTTTCCGTTCTTTTGCTTCTTGATTGCTTCTGTTAACTCCATCATCGTTATGTTTCCTTCCAGCATCTCCTCCATATCTTTAGAAATCCGAGGTAATTTTGCTTCTTGTAGGTACTTTAACACTTTCTCCTCCTCTATTATCTCTCTTTTGTAAAGTTGTCTATAATACTCTTGTATTATCTTCCCCATCTCTTTATTTCCAAATTTACTTTGCCCTTGTTCGTCAACTAGATGTGTTATTTTCCTTAATTCTCTTTCCTTTTTCAATTTATACGCTAACCATCTTCCTGGTTTATTCACATTTTCAAAGTAATTTTGTTTGGCACTTCTTATTTTTTGGGCTAGTTCTTCTTTCTCCAGTAAGTCCTTTTTATGCTTTATTACAGTGGTTCTCAACCTTCCTAATGCTGTGACCCTTTAATACAGTTCCTCATGTTGTGATGACCCCCAACCAGGGGTGGGTTCTAAATTTTTTTACTACCGGTTCTGTTGGGGTGGCTTATTTTGTGGGTGTGGCTTGGAGGTCATGTGACTGGGTGGGCGTGGCTAGCTGGTCATGTGACCGGGTGGCCATGGCTATGTGTATAGGGACTACTCAGAGGGCTGAAAAAAGGCATTTCTGACAGGTCCTCGCACTTTTGACTGGTCCTCACACTTATGACCATCCTCACATTTATGCCCGTGCAGCATTCTTAACAACCATGTTACTCATTTCACAACTGCTTCTTTTCACCATGGTGATAAGATAGGGCAAAAAACGTAAAATGTGAGGAGAGTCGTAAATTCGAGAACTGGTCAAAAGTGCGAGGACCAGTCAAAAATAACTTTTTCAGCCCTCTGAGTAGTCCATGTGCACAAAAGGACTACCCAGAGGGCTGAAAAAAGTCATTTCTGACAGGTCCTCGCACTTTTGACTGGTCTTCGCACTTATGACTGGTCATCATTTATGCCCATTGTAGCATTCTTAACAACCATGTCACTCATTTCACAACTGCTTCTCTTCACCATGGTGACAAGATAGGGCAAAAACATAAAATGTGAGGACAGTCGTAAGTTTGAGGACTGGTCAAAAGTGCGAGGACTAGTCAAAAATAACTTTTTCAGCCCTCTGAGTAGTCCATATGCATAAAAGGATACAGCAATAGAGAGGGATGAAGGAAGGGAAGGGAAATTAGAGTAGGAGTGAGGGTAAGAGAGGGAGGAAGAGAGGAGGAGAAGGAGAAAGGAAGAGGAAGTAGGGAGGAGAAGAGGGGGGAAGAGAAAGTAAGAAGGAAAGAAGAGAGAGAGGTGGTAGGTTTGAGGAGAAAGATTGCTGTACAATAAAAAAGATGAAAGGGAAGAAAACTGTCACGAGTGTTTCCAGGATTGCTGTGGCTACTTGATTAGTCACAAACAGTATGGTTTCAATCAAGCCATCTCCTGTTTGTAATTACCTGCAAGCCTTCCCCGCCCTAGTTAATTGCAGGTTAACTCCCCATATAAGCAAGGACCTTTTCGCTTGCTACTTGGGCCTAACGCTGTTTAGGCCTAGATGCAAGAGCTCTTGCTGGAAGCTGCAAGCAGAGCTCAGTGCAACGTCGCAGATGGGAGAAGCACAGATAAGGACTCCAGACGCTGTTGCAGAGAAACTCCTACGGATGCTTGCCTTTTGCTGTTTTGAAGCACGCAAGCTACTGTATCATCGGGACTGCTGTTGCTGGACATTCTTCCTCCCACAAACTTCAAGCTACGTTTGCTGTTTGAACTGTTTTTACTTCAGGTGACTTTTAGCTGTGAAGTTTGTGCTGCCGCCCTTCTACTACCTCGATGATGTATTGACACCGAAGCTGTTTATCTTCATGTTAGCTTTATTCTCTTGTGAACTGTTTCGGTATTGTGTAGAGGAATCTAAGGAGATAGCCTGGCTTCACATAACCAAGATAAGTCTTTTTTACTAATGTGCTTTTTTAAAGACATAGTGCTTTTTAAATGTTTTAAAGTAAATTATATTTTTACACAAGACGACTCTGTCAGATTTATTTCAGTCCCAGTGTGTTTGCTCATGAGATGGTTCACGGTCCAGGGTACCCCTCAACCCCATTCCCTAACAAAAACCAACCCCAAACAAATATGAAGATATTAAGATAAAGAATGAATTGTTAAACTTTAAAGAATAAAAGAGAACAAATATGAATAAATAGCAATAATTAGAAACACACATACAAACATACAATGTATTTTCTTTGAACAGAGTATTTGGCCGGTTCACAAATTTAAACAGTGTTTATTCATTTCAATTAAATTTACAATTTCTATATTTCCTTTTTGCCATATTTATTCCTCATCTATTTTTTTAAAAAAGAATATTACCCTTCATCCTCATCTCTAATCTTAATCAAATTCAATTTTTCCCTTCTATTCTATATTATACCCCTTCGCATTGTCATCTATTTTTATATCCATCCTCACATTGGTTAATTATGTAATTATGTAATACAGTAGTTTAATACAAATTCAACATTTTAATATAAATCAATTAGTTATATAACTATCTTTTTTGTATATTAATCAATATGAACATGAATATTCCAATTATTTCCATGCAATCCAATTTCTTACAAATCAATTAATTATATTTACCAATAATAATAAACCAAATAATTTCCCCCATATATTCCTCCAAACCACAACTTAACCATTTCTGCTTTCAACACAATATACAATTAATAGTATCTCAATTATTACAATTCCCTAGTTAAATAGAGCTTTTTTTCTTTTGTGTTTTAAAATCTTGAACCTCATTTTTTGCCCTAAATTTCCCATTGTTTGCAGTTTTGCACCTACCTTTTTTTGGTGAGGAAAAAGAAAAAGAAATCTCTCTCTGTCTCATTTTGTCACGTTGCAGCAAAGACCCTGCTTTACTTTCAGTTTTGTTTTTTCAGCATAGCTGGGGGGAAAAAATCTGCTCAAGATTTTTTTGCAGCTAGCAACAGAGCCCTCTGCAAAACAGCTGAAAGCAAATCAGCTGATAGTCGAGGCTGATCTAATCAACTTGTGCTAATTAACCTATCCTGAAGCTGAAAGGGGCTGTTTTTTCTATTTTTGCAGGCACCGGTGTACTCATTTGTTTTCTTTTAACACTGATCAGCTGTAGGGCAGCCCTTTGAAGCCCCGCGGCAAGAATTTAAACAGTTTTTTTCCCTCTAGCCATCAGCTGGGACTCAGGAGGCAGCAATAGATTGGGAGTGGGCGGGGTAAGCGAACGGCCGGCGATCCAACAGGGGCAGAGAGTGAGGGTGAGTGAAGGCGTGGGGGGGGGCGAGAGAGGGCTTTGGCAACCCCTGTGAAATGGCTGTTCAACCCCCAAAGGGGTCGCGACCCCCAGGTTGAGAACTGCTGCTTTATTATATCCATTTTAATTTTAACATCCTTCTTATATGGATCTTTCTGGAGTTCCTTTTTGAGCCTTTTATAATCATCAGTCAATATTTTCGAGGTTTGTCTTTTTTTTACATTCCCTTTCCTTGTATAATCTATAATTAGTCCTCTAGCATAAGGCTTCATTGTATCCCAACAGTTTTGTATCAATGTCTCTTCTTTCTTATTTTCTTTGGGGAAAAAAGCCAGGTCTCTTTCCATTTTCTGCACAAAGTATTTCTTTTTTAATATTGTATTATTTAAGATCCATCTGGATCTTCTTTTTCGCCCTTTCCAGGTTATTGTCACCAGATTATGATCCGCCCATAGATTGGTTTCTATTTCCACATATTCTATGTTCAACAGCAAGTCCATTGTTGTCCATATCATATCTAGTCTAGACCAAGATGAATGTCTATCAGAATAAAAAGTATATTGTTTATTTTCTCTGTTTCTCTCTCTCCATGTATCTTTCATATTTATTTCCTCCATCATCTTAAAAAAGATCTTGGCAATATCTTTGTACTATGTTTTATTGCTTTATTCGTTTTGTAATCCAAATTTCCATCCACAATTCCATTAAAGTCCCCCATCATACATATATTATCATATTCCATTTCAATTATTTTATTTATTATTATTTATTAATTCAATTTGTATGCCGCCCCTCTCCAAAGACTACATTTTGTTATGTAGTCTTCTGTAGAAGTCACTTTGATTTTCATTTGGAGCATATATTGCTATTAGAAGAGTTTTCATATTATTATCAATTATTTCCACCATCAAAATTCTACCTTCTAAATCTGAATATTTTTGTTCCGCCAATATTGCATTTTTAATATATAATACAACTCCTCTTTTTTAACTTTGTGATAGGGATAGAAAGGTTTTTCCAAGTTTTGGTTGTGTCAATAAATGCTCATGTTTTTTTTTTATTGCAAAAGTTTTACAATTACATTTTCACCCCTTTTTCCCCCCCTCAACCCACCCCAAACTTCCCAACCTCCCTAACCCACCCTAACCCTCCCCCCCCCCCGGACTTCTACACAATATACTCATATTAGGTAAAAGGAAAAACCCTCCTTTGTATAAAACTTATATAAAACTTGAACCCCTCCCTCCCCCTTATAAATTTTCATCTTCATTACATTAAAATATTTCTATCTTAATATAACATTTTCAAATAAATTTTCATCTTCATTACACTAAAATATTTCTATCTTAATATAACATTTTCAAATAAAAACTATTTGATACTTCCTAGTTTGATATTTGTTCTGAACATAATCTATCCACTTTTTCCATTCCCATTCATAAGTCTCTTGTGAACAATCTTTTAAATATGCTGAAATCTTCGCCATCTCTGCAAAACTGGCCATCTTCAAAGTCCATTCCTCGATCGTGGGCAATGCTTCATTTTTCCAGTATTTACCTATCAACAATCTTGCTGCTGTTATCATGTACAATATCAATTTTGTTTCACCCAATGTAAAACCCTTAACTATACCCAATAAAAACAATTGTGGAGAAAATTGAATTTTTTTCTTCAAAACATTCTGCATGACCCACCAAATTTTTATCCAAAAAGCCTTGACTTTCCTACAGGTCCACCAAACATGATAATATGTAGCATCTAAACAATCACATCTCCAACATTTAGGCTGAACATTAGGGTACATACATGACAATTTTTTGGGGTCTAAATGCCATCTATAAAACATTTTATAAAAATTTTCCCTCAAATTCTGCGACTGTGTAAATTTAACGTTCTGAACCCAAATTTTTTCCCATGTTTCCAACATCACTGGTTCCTCAAAATTTTGTGCCCACTTAATCATACAATCTTTAACTAATTCAGTTTCTGAATCCCTTTCTAACAAAACATTATAAAGTCTTTTAATATGCATTGGACCTTTTTCTTTTATGTGTCTAACCAATTCTTCCTCATGCATCATAATACCAGTTTTTTGGTCCTCTTTCCATCTCAATTGCAATTGATTATATTGTAACCAAGTTAAATTAATCCCTTCAGCCAACAATGTCTGTAATGTCTTCAGCTGCCATCTGCCCGCATCTGTAAAAAGAACCTCTTTGTATAAAAACCCCCCGAGTGACATTATATTTGTATTCCACAAAGTATGACCAAGATCCAGCCATAGCGGTATTTTATAATCCCATTTGAGTCGGTGCTTCTTCCAAACTCTCAACAAAGAATCTCTAAGTATATGGCTTTTAAATACTTTATCCACTTTGTTGTCATAAAATAAGTAGGCATGCCATCCAAATTCCAAATCAAAACTTTCTGCATTCAATATTCCAGTCTTTTTTCCTCCAAACCAATCACTTGTTAAAGTCAAAGCTGCTGCATCATAATATAACTGTAGGTTTGGAAGTTTAAGACCTCCCCTTTCTGGAACATCTTGCATAATTTTCATTTTCACTCTCGGCTTTTTCTCGTTCCAGACAAACTTATTCACTCCAGTTTGCCACAATTTCAATTGTTTATCACTATTAAGCACCGGAATCATTTGAAACAAAAAAAGAAATCTTGGCAAAATATTCATCTTAATTGCTGCTATTCTTCCAAGTAGAGACAGCTGCAGTTTTTTCCAAATCTCCATATCTTTCTGCACCTCTCGCCACAACACCTCACAGTTATTTTGAAACAATTTTGTGTTTGATTCTGCAACCTGAACTCCTAGATATTTTACCTTTGGTACAATCTCAAAACCTGCCCTTCTTTCAAGCTCGTGTTTACGATCTTGAGTCATATTTTTGACTATCATCTTTGTTTTTTTCTGGTTCAGTCTAAAACCTGAAACTTTACCATAGTCTTGTATAATGTCCTTCATCTGGATTATTGATTCCATTGGATGTGTTAGGGTAACAACCAGATCATCTGCGAATGCCTTTATTCTGTAGTCCTCTTGCCTTATCATTATACCTTTCAAGATATTAGAGTCCCGTATTGTATTTAACAAGACTTCTAATGTTAAAATAAATAGAAGTGGGGACAACGGACATCCCTGTCTTGTTCCTTTTTCGATTTTAAACTCTGTTGTCAAACTTCCATTGATAATAATCTGTGCCTTTTGCTCTTGATAAATTGCTGAGACCGCCTGTATAAATTGGTCCCCAAAGTCCATCTTTTTTAAAGTCTTTAATAGAAAATTCCAATCCACTCTATCAAAGGCCTTCTCTGCATCCAAGAAAACCAGCACTGCAGGGATCTGTTTATTCTTCTCAAGATATTCCAATAAATCTATTACTTGCCTTACATTGTCCTTCATGTATCTACCCTCGATAAATCCCGCTTGATCATCATGAATCACCTTTTGAATTACTGGCATCAATCTGTTGGCTAATACTTTTGCATAAATTTTATAATCCGTATTCAGAAGAGATATTGGTCTATAATTCTCCGGTTTTTTAGGACCTGCTTGCTCTTTTGGTATCAAAGAAATATAAGCTGTTGTCCATGATGGGGGTATTTTTCCCCCTTGTTGTATATTACAAAATAAGTCTCTGAGTTGTTCCACCATTTCTGCCTGCAAAGTTTTATAGTACACTGCGGTCAGACCATCCGTTCCAGGAGCTTTAGCTGTTTTTAGTTGTTTAATTGCTGCTATTATCTCCTCCTCTGTTATAGGATAATTCATTCTTTCCTTTTGTTGGTCAGTAATTTTTATAACTCTTTTATTATCTAAATATTTTTCTATAAGTCCATTCTGCACCTCCTCTTTAGCATATAATTTAGTGTAGTAGTCGAGAAAAGCTTCTTTAATTAATTTCTGTTGAAAAATTTCTTTCCCTCCAATATCGATACTATCAATAGTCCGTATACTCTGTTTTTTCCTCAGTGTGTAGGCCAACCACCTGCCCGGTTTATTGGCATTGCAGAATGTATTGTGCTTCGCATATTGTAAATTTGTTGCAACTTGTTCCGCCATAAGCATTTGGAATTGATCTTTCAAAAGTTTTATAACACCACGTATTCTTTCATCTGTTGGGTTTTTAATAAGTAACTGTTCTTTGTTCTTTATTTCTGCTTCCAATTCAAGTCTTTTCTTTTGTCGAATCAATCTGTGTTTAGAGTTCATATAAATAAGCACCCCTCTCATATAAGCCTTGCTTGCATCCTACACAATTTCCATTGGAGTGCCTTTATTCAGATTCATTTCAAAAAACTCTTTCAAGTACTTTTTAAGTTCTATTATATTTTTTTTCATATCTGAACAAGTTTTCATTTAATCTCCAAGAGCGTCTCTCAGTCTTACTTATCTCAATTTCTATCCATACTGGGCTATGGTCAGTCAAAGTTCTTGGCAAAATCTTTGTTCTTTTTGTCCTGACAAGTAAATCATCTGACAACAAAATGAAATCAATCCTAGAGAAGGATCTATGTCTATCAGAAAAAAAAGTATAATCCAGTTCTTTTGGGTTGTGTATTCTCCAAATATCTTTTATTTCCAAGTCTTCTTTCATATCAAAAAAAGTCTGTGGTAGTCTAATCCTTGACTTCGCCAGAGTCTTTTTATCTAATTTAGAATCAATTACTCCATTCCAATCTCCCATAATTAAAATAGATCTATAATCCCATTGTAGTATTTTAGTATGTAGCATTTTGTAAAAGTGGTCCTGTTGTTGATTGGGAGCATAAATTCCAATCAAAAGAATTTGGCCATTTGCTGAAAGTAGTTCAATTGCTACAAACCTACCATCTTGATCTGCTTCTATAAGTTTGGCTGTTAATTTTTTATTTACATAAATAACCACACCATTCTTTTTTTGGTTAGTTGAAGATATAAAGTGTGTTCCTAATTTGGAATTTTTCAAATAGTTTTGATCTTGAACTGTAATATGCGTTTCTTGTAAACAAATTATATCATTATTAAATTGTTTCAAATATGCAAATAATTTCTTCCTTTTCTGTGCTGAGTTCAACCCATTCACATTCCAAGATAAGCATTTAATCATCATCATTATCTTTCTGGAGCAAAGAGCAGAATAACCGGATGTCTTCCGGAATCTTCGATCCTGCATTCCCCATGTCTCCAGTCTCTTGTGTAGTACTCTTAGCTCCCTTTTTATCTTGTCTTTCCTGTTGTTGTTTTTCTTTAAGTTGCTTGGATTTTGCTCGGGTTATACGCTGATCCTTAACTTCAGCCATCCAGACCGGCTCCAGAATTGGAGAAGATTCCAACAAAGGCTCATCCAAAAAACCTCCTTCAGCGCCCTTCAATTCCTCTGATTCCTGCTTAGACTGTTCTTGCGATTCTTGTTGAAGTTGCTTATCACTCTCCTTAATCTCCAGAACTGTAGATGTACGTGGAGATGGTGTTCTTTCTTTAAAGATGTTAGTGTAAAATTGCTCCGCCTTCTCCACAGTATTCAAACGATATCTCTCTCCCTTATATCTCAGAATTATACCAGTTGGAGCATCCCACCGAAATGGTATCTGATAGTTTTGCAATTCTTTAACAAGAAAGCCAAAGTCTTTTCTGGATTTCAACATTTTAGGTGGTAACTCTTTGTAGACTGTAATTTGCGAACCCCCCACTTGCACAGAGGTATGAAAAGATTTTTGCAGGATATCATTTCTTATTGCTCTATCCGTAAAATATATGACCACATCTCTAGGCAATTGTCTTTGTCTGGCCACCCAGGAATTCACTCTGTAAATTTTGTCTATTTTGTAAAAAACCATATCAGGATTAATTTTTAAAATCACAGCCAAGGCCTCAGCACAGACCTGTCTCAAATCCTGTCTGTCCTCTTCTCTAATTCCTCGAAGCCGTATAGCGAATTCCATTGCCCTGAATTGCATCATAACAATTTCATTTTCAACTCTCTGCATTTTATCATCAACATCAAAAAATTTGTGATCATTATCTTTCAACTTAACATTGACTTCTGATTTAAATTCATCCACTTTTGAATCAACTTTAATAATAAATTCTGCCAGGCCAGACGCCACATCTGATATTTTTTTGGTCACCTTATTTTGATTCTGTTTCATTTCCTGCATAATTTCCTGTTGAGACTTTTGAAGTTTATCATCTATTTCCTGTTGGGCTTTTTGAAATTTAGCATCCAAAATTTTTGAAATAAATTCTTTTAAATCTCCCATATCAAAATCTTTTTTCTGAGTTTGTAACTGTTGAGCAGGAGAAATATGCGTTTCATGTTTGCGTGTGGGGGATCCCCCCCGGTGGCTTGCCTTCCTGCTTCTTTGAGGCCATCCTGCCACGTAAGCTAGTTTTTCTGAAGAGGGAAGTTCCTTTTCCTCTCCCACCTCCACAAAGACTTCTAAAAAAGTCCCCCAGATTTAATCAAATCAAAACTGTGGTGATGCAAAGTCAAGTATTAAAAAGGGAGAAATTTTTCTCTTGTTTCTGTTGTTGCAACCGAAGCAACTTTATAGCAACTTATTAACTTTGTAACAAAGCAAGATGACTTCACCAATCCACACTCGCTGATTCGTTCACTCTAATGCTGAGCGCCATATTTTTTCAAATCACTTTCACTCATTCGCATTTTTTTTCCTTCAGATTAAGAAATCAACAAAGTGCTAATACTTGCAGTTCCGAGTTTCAGGGTTCAAGTAGATTTCCACTGCTTGTTTAGGTTATTTCCTTTCTCTTTTGAAGTTTCCTGCAGCCGGCTTGTTCTGCAAAAGCAGAATCGTCCCACGCCGCCCGGAGTCTCAGCAGGTTGGGAGGGAGCCGCGCCTGTTTCCTCCCCAGAAACAATTCCCTGGGGGGTTACAGGGGCTCGACCTGTGCCCTGCTGCCTCTCCTCCAAGAATCCTGAGGATTTTGAAGTTTTCAAGCCGCTTCTCGATCGCGAAGCAGCTCTACAAGCAGCTGGGCTGGCGGTGCTTCAAAAGGCACTGTCGTCGCCGAAGACAGAGAAACCGGACGTCCGCTCATGTTGTTTTTTAATATGTACTTCTTGTAAGCAAATTATATCAGCTTTTAGTTTCTCTAATTTGTGGAATACTTACTTTCTTTTAATAGCTGAATTAAGTCCATTTATATTTATTGAAATTAATTTCCTTTCTTCCATATTCATACTTTATATGTAGGTTTTGTTGCTCTAGTTGATCTTACTTCACATTGTTCCTTTTGTTGGGCACCTCCTCCAGCTGCTCCCTCGGTCGACTCAAGCATTGCCAATTCTTCCACTGTAAATTTTATTGGAAGTACAGGTTGAGTTTCAAATTCTATTTCCATTTCTTTTTCTCTGAGAAATTGATCATAGAAAGCTCTTGCTTTATCAATTGTATTCAGTCTGTATCTTTGAAGCTGCCATGTAAAAGTTAGTCCTTCTGGGGTCAGCCATCTATAATTAATTCCTTTTTGAATCAAATTTTTTGTCAAAAACTGGTATTCTCTTCTCAACTCTCTAACTTTCCTTGGTATTTGTCTCAAAACCACCACTTCTTTTTCCTTGTATTTCAAATTTTTTCTCTTGCTACCTGGAGAATTTGTGCTTTAATCAATTTCTTAGTAAATCTTATATGTACCTCTATTGGCAATTTATTACGTATTGCATATCTAGTGTAGACTTGATAAATCTCGTCAACCCCTTCCATCATCTTCTCTTTAGTAACTTCTAAGGCCTCGGCCAACAACCCAATCATAACATCTGCCAAATGTTCTCCTTTTTCTTCTTCCACATTTTGAAATCTTAAGTAAAATTCTGCTTTGTCTATTTCCCATCCAATTAGTTGTTTTGAGTTTTTCAAATGCTGCTTGGCACTCCATGGTCCACTTAAGTGACTGACTTGGCTTTGGCTTCCCTTCACCCTTAGTTTTTAAAAGGTTGGTGATCGGCAATGCAATCTTTGCAAATGAGGGGATGAACTGCTGGTAGAAATTGGCAAAGCCCAGGAAGCTTTGCAACTGCTTCCTAGTGCGGGGAGGGGCCCACTCTAGTACTGCCTTCACCTTTTCTGGGTCTATTTCCACTCCTTCATTTGATATCCAGTAACCCAGGTAATTGATCTTATCTTGGTGAAATTCACACTTGGAAAGCTTTGCATACAGTTCAGGGGCTCAGAGCCTTTTTAGGACCACCCGCACCAATTTCACAGGCTCTTCCATAGTTTCAGTATATATTAATATGTCACCAACACTCCCTTGTATAAATAATCATGCAGCACCTCATTGATCAGTTGCATGAATACCGCGGGGGCCCCCTGCAGACCGAAAGGTACCATGTGGAATTGGAAACATTCCAGAAGGCAATTAAACACAGTTTTCCATTTGTCATCCTCCTTGATCCGGACCCAGTAGTAAGCTTCCCACAAGTCTAACGTAGTGAAGATTTTGCCTTTGGCTAGATGCACCAACATGTCCTTCATCAGGGGCAGTGGGTAGATATTTTCTATGCAGACCACATTTTGCCCTCTATAGTCAATGCATAGATGAAGAGTCCCATCTTTCTTCTCCCAGAACAAAACCGGGGCTGCCACTCATGGCCTTGCTGGTTGAATAAATCCACCTTTTAAGTTCTTGTCTATTGTCATAGGAAAATTCTAATAAAGGAAACAAAGACAAACCACAAGGAATAAATCTTACTTTAAGATCAGAGGTTTATTGTTTCTAATAATTTGGAACAAAAGAAAGAAGCAAAAGATATAATAACAACAGAAAACTCACATTGTCAAACCATTGCAATGGGGTCCAGTGATATAGCAGTTCCTAGCAAGGGTTTGCTATTGGGCAAAGGACACCATTCTCATCTCAAGCCACATTTCTTATACCTTCTTTTTTACTGACATACGCATTCCATAGTTTCACTTCCTTGTTCTTTCTTACTTTCTTACTGACCGTCACTTTCTGCAAACACCCGTGTACATTTGAAGCTCTCAGCCATTTGTTACTTTCAGTTCCTCATTTCCCACCATCTCATCCTGCCTGCTCTAAATATATCTGTACAAGTACATACTTTGCAGAAACATATCACACAAGTCCGCACAGTAGAAATATTTCTGGTAATTAGTTTAAAACTTTGGTTCAGTGAGGCCTACAAGCCCACTCCTAGGCTTTGTTACCTGCCACTTTTCAAATGGATATATTCCTTTTCTCTCAGTCCCCTCTGTCTGATCATGAGATCAACACAAGTGTCCAAAGCATTATGTGTATACAGGTAAAGCCAACATTTCCTGCAGGTTAAATATAAACGTCCTTCATTTAAGATGAAGGAAGGCAGTTACTGTGATTAGGAGTGTTTCAGCAAAACATCTGCAGAGGTATCGTATTAGACAGGCTGAAAGGTCCGCAGCCTGTTCATGCTGGCATATATTGGCTCATCATCTGACTGTGCAGATGGAACCGTTAGCGACCTGATAGAAGGTGTGTGTGACAACACAGATTTTGTTGAAGGGGTCCTAGTCAAGGTAGAGGAAGAAGAAGCGCAAGAACAGTCAGCAAGCATAGGAGCGGCAGTGCGAATATGAGGAACAACTGCCATGAGGGGAACCGAAGAGGGCTTGGAGGTTGCAGATGTGGAGACTGCAGACGGCACACATTTTCTAAAGATTATGAGTATTACACAGAGCAAAAGGAGAATAGACAGAACAGAGAGCAAAAATATTAGAATCTTCCCTCTGATACCAGAAAAGAGGGCGGAGAGTACACCAAAAACTCCAGCATCATCGAATGATCCAAATGACGAAACAGGGTCATCCTCACAATTTCTAATGGCTTGACATATATTTTGTCAATGTTGGCAAACAGACTACGATTTCCATCAGGGATGTATACGCAACAGGAGGAGCCTATTAGCTTACAAACACCCCCTTCTTGTGCGAGAATGTAATCAAGGGCCAATCAATTCTGATGGACGGTAATGTGCATGGCAGTAATTTCAATGCCAATTACCTCCAGACTGGTGGCAGTAGAATTTGCTGTAGTTTCTAATAACACAGAAAACCTCTTTGTTCCCACAGCATATTAATGCCTAACTGGGGAATGAGGGTGCCAAAAAATCTGTTCCACCCACTGGATGGAGAAAGAATGTCCTTAATGTTTCTCTTATGTCAGGAAGGAGGGGTGGGGGTGTGAAGATCCTGTAGTTTCAATGAAGGGGGAAGGCCAGGAAAAATTGTTCCCAAGTAGCATCTGCCTTTCCAGCCTGGGGGAAGTGTACGATAAGCTCAAATGCCACAGACAAAATGCAACCCGGGGGGGGGGGGAGGGGGGCAGTCAGTCCAAATACGAAAGATGAGGGTGAAAAGACAAGTAGTTCTTCAACAACAAGTAGTTGGTCTCCCTCTCGGCAATAGGTCTGAGATATGGGGGTATGCCGTCTTTAGTGTGGAGCATATTGATTTTCAGAGAGCAATTGTAGAATGACCATATAAAGGAATCCTGAAACTGGCAGCAAACACTCAAGGAAGGAACCCTAGGCCAGAAGGTATAGGACTTGCCTATATCACAAATGTTTGCCTTGGCCAAGATGCGATCATATAGGACATAGTCATAACAAGGATATTTGTGCCAGGGATCAAACTGACAGGTGTCTCCATTTCCTGGGACGCAATTCTGGGCATTGTATGCATTTTTACTTGTGAAAGTACATGGTCTAATCATGGTACTGCCAGGGTATTGTCTCCAACTAGCGCTAAGCACAATGGTAAAGTTACAGCTGCTATATCCTATATTGCTAATATCATGTCCTTTAAGAGTAATACCATGGGATTCAATGCAGAAGCTCCCTATCACAGAATCAAGCAAGGCCAGGGATTTAAGTGGTGGTAAAAGGGGAATTCTATCTAGATCACGAAGGCCAGGTGGAGCAAGTTGAACTATATCCAGATTATAAAGGCTAGGAGATGCAACCATTTCCGGTGTGAACTGGAACTGGCTTTCCACCATCCTCAGATGATACCAAGAGCATGGTACAACTCTGGCAAACATGGAAACCATTTTATCTGTTTCCCCAGCATAGTTACACACCCAACAATCAGTTAGCTTATCTGATACATGAGCAGCACGGTACGCTTCAATCAGGTTCAAATAGGTGTTACTAGAAAGACCACTTAATGCAGCACTAGCAGTAGGCTGAACACCCCATTTCCTACATAGCACAGTCTCTTTTCTAAGTCTCACCCTATGATGGTAAGGAGGTTCAGTCGATGGTGCAGGTGTTGCAACAGGTGTTGTAACAGATGTTGTAGCAGGCTTATCATTTTCGATGGAGGGACGAGTAATGCTATATAGGTGAAGTGCTGTGCTAAAAAGGAGTAATGCAGTGATGAGCCAGACAGCTGGCATAAGTCCTCTCCTGATGCAAGCAGTTTCCTGTAGTCGACGCTGGGCCTCCATGAGGCCAGTGTTGCCTTATTCGTTGATGATAGGTAGAAAAGGGGTTACTCGATGCTGGCGTGGTTTCAGGCAAAGGTTGTATGGAGAGTGGGGGCAGAGGTTGCTAGCACTTGCCTCCCTGTTGGGCAAAGCTTCAGTCTTTGCCTTGTTGCAGTCAGGCGACCTGAGCCAAGGGGCTTCCTCATCTGGGGCTGGTACCTTCTTACAGTGGGAAGCGTGCACCCAAGAGGCCAGAAGTTGACACTTCACAGCAGTATTGGTGGTCAGGATGATCTGGAATGGACCCTTCCAACGAGGAGCCAGAAAATTCTTTCATTGAAATACCTTCACCAGTACCTAATCGCCAGGTGCCAAAGAGTGGCAAGGATGCAGAGTCTCTTTTGGAAGTGCAGCAGCAACCTGTGAATGACATGTCTTTAAGGTCGTAACAAGGGCACGGCAATAGTCTAACATGATACTGTCCAAGGCTTGTATGTCAGCCAGGTGCACCACAGACAGAGGAGATGCAGGGATTATCATGGGTCGGCCCATTAGTATTTAATGAGGGGATAAACCAGTTGTTTTGGATGGAGTCATTTTTACAGACATTAACGCCAGGGGCAAACAGTCGGGCCATTTCAAATTGGTTTCGGCACACAGTTTGGCTATTTTATTTTTGAGTGTCGAGTTAACTCTTTCAACGCAGTCTGAGGATTCTGGATGAAAAGAACAATGGAGTTTCTGGTGTATTTGAAGAGTTTTGCTAATTTCTTTAATTACCTGGTTTGCAAAGTGAGTACCTTTATCACTTCCTAAATAGATAGGGATACCAAATCAGGGCAAAAATTCATTAAAAAGGCATTTAGCAACAGTGACAGCATCTGCTCTAGCAGAAGGGTAGGCTTCAGACCCAACCACTGTACATACACACAAGAATGAACACATATTCATAAGAGCAACACTTGGAAAAATAGGAAAAGCTACCTTAGACTCAGGCTTAATTCTGCCGCTTAACTTCTTATGTCTTCAATTTTAATTATCTTTTCACCTCAGGGTGTTCTTCAAATAATCTATTAAAAGATCTCTCACCGAGCCGACACACTTTCTCTCGATCTCTTCCGTTCCAGAGCTGTCCCAACTTCAGCAGCTTAACGGCTGCCTCTTCGCCACCAGAAAAAAGGGCTCCTCCTGGATCAACCAGGGACTTTGTGATGTCCCTGGGATCAACAGGATGTGCCCTCCACTATCACCATCTCTACGGGATGGTGAGGTCCAAAAAGGACCGTCCAGCGGCGGAAATATCGACGGTGATCTGGAGCTACAAGATCGTCCATCGTACCGTCGCGACGTCAACTCCTCCCTCTCCTTGATTTTACAGGGGTGATGCCACACCCCTGTAAAATCAACAGTACAGTCAGAGTTGTGCTATACATGATGTTCAGAGGAAGGCGCAGAGGCCTGTGCAACAGCCAGATGGTCAAGGGAGGCGGGAGCGAAAGGAGGAGGGGCATCAGATACGCAAGCAAGAGAAGAGGTGGGCAAAGGAGCGAGGGCAGCTTGCTTGGCAGCAGCGTCCACTAATGAATTTCCAACAGCCACAACATCAGAGGAGGTCTGAAGAGCGAGGCACTTAACAATAGCAACTTGGGAGGGCAGCTGCAGTGCATCCAAAAGGTCTTTGACATATTCAGCATTTTTGATAGGAGATCCCTGGGCTCTGAGGAATCCTCGAAGGTTCCAAAGCTGGCCAAAATCATGTACGACCCCAAAGGCATAGCGACTATCCATGTAGATGGTGGCAGAGCGGCCATCTGCCAGCTGGAGAGCTCTAGTGAGGGCGACCAATTCAGCAACCTGTGTGGAGCATACCCCGGGAAGGGGGCTGGACAGCAAAGGTTCAAAGGGGGAAGAAACAGCAAAACCAGCAACCAAAGTTCCGGCAGGTGAACGGAAGCAGGAGCCATCGGTGAAGAATAGCAAATCAGGGTTAGGGAGAGGAATGTCAGTAAGATCTTGGCGCAGTTTAGAAAGCATAGAGCAAAGGAACTCACAATCATGAGGTTCCCCATCTGAGGAGATAGGAAGTAAAAAGGCAGGATTCGAAGGAGGGCAACGGTGTAAAGAAATATGTGGGGAGGAAAGGAAAGGAAAGCTTCATACTTAGTAAGGCGAGAAGCAGAAAGGAATTTAGTCCTGGTATGTGATAGTAGAGAAGAAACAGAATGGGGGACAGACACCACGAGGGTGTGGCCGAGAACAAGGTTCGCTGACCGCTTGACCAGAAGGGTGGTGGCAGTGACAGCCCACAAGCAAGGGGGGAGGCCACAGGCCACAGGATCCAAGGCAGTAGAAAAATAAGCAACTGGCCTCTGTGCAGAGCAATAAGATTGAGGAAAGACACCAAGAGCAAAGGAATCTTGTTCATGGCAATAAAGAGTGAAAGGTTTAGAATAGTCAGGCAACCCCAAGGCCGGGGCAGAGGACAAGGCCTGTTTTAACAGCTGGAAGGAAGACTCAGCAGTGGGAGACCACTGAAGAGATTTGGGGGCATCATGGAGGGTGAGGTCATAGAGAGGACAAGCTAAAGGAGCATAGGCAGGAATCCACTGACGACAGAAGCCAGCCATTCCAAGGAAAGAATGCATAGCCTTCTGGGTATTAGGTTTAGGACATTGTAAAATAGTTTGAACATGAGAGGGCAGCATAGAACGAGAGCCATGGGAAAGAAGTGCTCCCA
This sequence comes from Arizona elegans, assembly GCA_022577455.1. NCBI lineage: Eukaryota > Metazoa > Chordata > Lepidosauria > Squamata > Colubridae > Arizona > Arizona elegans. The sequence goes on from JAKOOJ010000010.1 coordinate 20,514,703, forward strand.
AATAGATAACTTGAGGAAGACAGAGCTGCAGCTTAGATTTAGAAGCTTTGTGCCCTTTACCGGCAAGGCTTTGAAGCAAGAGAAGGGAATCAGCTAAGCTAGCTTCCATAGAGGTAGAGGCGAGCTAAAGGTCATCTACATATTGGATAAGGGTGGATTCCATAGGGAATACTATATTGGCTAAATCCTGCTTCAGAATTTGAGAAAAAATGGAGGGGGATCACAATAGCCCTGGGGAAGGCAGCACCAGGTTAGTTGCAAACCATCATATTGAAAGGCAAACAAAAATTAGAAATCAGGATGAATAGGGATAGAGAAAAAGGCAGAGGAGAGGTCCACCACAGTAAAGTACTGAGCAGTAGCTGGAATGGAAGAGAGGATAGTAGCAGGATTGGGGACAGTGGGATAGGATGGGATGACCACCAAATTCAACTTCCTCAGATCCTGTACAAATCTCAATTTACCTGTAGCCTTTTTTTGGACAGGTAAGATGGGGGTATTGCAAGGACTCTGGACAGGAACCAATATGCCCTGCTGGAGCAATGGTTCAATGACTGGACGGATCCCTCCTGTGCCTCCCTCGATATAGGATACTGAGGAACTCGAGGAAGGGGCTTGGTGGGGTCCAGTTCCATGCGGGCTGGTTTAGCAGAACAAATATGGCTGACATCATCTGCATGGGTAGACCAAAGGGTGTCAGGGACTTTAGAGAGGAGGTCCTGTTGTAAGGTATTGAGGGAAGGGTCAGAGAGGGAAGAAAGGGGAAACAGCAAGCCAGCATCGGGGTTGGAAGAAAGGCAAGCAAGAACAGGATGCTCCTCAGAAGAAGGAACATCAAGGTAAAAGCCATCAGGCTGAGAAAGCTGGACATGGGGGAAGTCAGCAGCACGCAAGGTGGACCAGACAGCTCCAGTGTCAACAAGCAGTTTGGTGGGAAGGCCATTAACAGAAAGGATGATTTCTGGGTTAGCAGAGTCAAGGGGGAGAAGAGGAAAGGAGGGGGAGGACGAAGCAGGTAGTCACTGAGAGGAGCGAGAGGGGAAGCGGGGAGGGGCTTGGTCATGAGGTGGGCACCTGAAAGCCAGGTCAGGGGAAGGGTTGGGGGAGGGGTTGGGAATAAGGCTGAGGAAAAGTTGGGGAAACAGATTGGGGATAAGATTGAGGGAAAGTCTGTAGAGGAGTAGGAGTAGGTAGTAGAGCAGGCCCAGCTCCAGTGTGTTGTAAAAGGGAATGAGTCAAGTAGGGGAAAGAAGATCTGAAATGACCCACCATGTCACAGTGGAAGCAGTGAGATTGCTGGTGCTGAGAAGAAAAGGTCAAAGGAAGGCTTGGGTGAGGCAAAGGAGGGTGAAAGTGAGGGGATTGAGCAGATGGGTTTTCAAGAGCATGCAATTGCAAGGCCATCAGCTTGCTCTCCTTCTCTACCTGTTTTTGCTTAAGAGTCTTGGCATAATGTTCAATTATAGAAACAATTTCAAACAAGGTTTTCACTTCCCAGCCAATAACGTTAGTCCGAATAGTTTCAACAAGTTTGGGGATCAGGCCATTTACAAAGAATGAGACCATGCCTTCAGTAGTATTGGAGCGAGGGTACTGGACGCCTGAGTACTGTTCGAATGCCAAGGTAAGGTGTTCCATAAACTCAGCCGGGGACTCTTGGTCTGACTGTTTACAAGCTTTGATTTTACCCCAATCAGTTTTGATAGGTCAAACGTCAGTAATGTTGGCAAGCAATCATAAGTGTGTGTTAGGTAGGTCAGTGAGGGTACGGGTCTGGGAAGGCCAGGCACCTTTTTCCTTACGTCTTTCCCATACCCCTTTAGGGCAAATGGCCTGCATTAGTTGATTAAGGTCTGCCCACGTGGGGTTGTAAGCGTCTATAATTGTTTCCAATTCCTCCCTAAATTTGATGGGTTCCTCCCGAATGTTGGGGAAGGAGTTTGTCATGTTTTGAATTTCTGTTTGACACCAAGGGACATGGACTTGGACTGTCTTGGGCACAGTGATCCCATCTATATTTTCTGAAGATCCCGGAAGAGTACTGAGGGGGAACTGGCCCACTGGTGAAGGGGTAACAGGAGATGTTGCTTGGGGAGGAAACAACAAGGCAGCGGCAAGTGGGATAGAGGATATGGGAGCAAGTGATGCAGTCACACGCAGTGTGATCAGTTAAAATAAGCAACACCAGGGGAAAGGGGTATGGTGGGTTCGGTTGGTGAAGGAAGCTGTGACAACAAACCCGAGCCATATTCCAGTCCCATGGTTTCATTCAAGCGGGTTAATTCTGTGCGAAGAAAAGTAGAAGGGCTAACAAGGAGCTGATCAGCTTTTCTGAGCGTTTCCTCAATATCTTGGGCGAGCTGAGATGGGCTGGAAAGTGAAGCAGAACCAGCGGGGGGGGGAGGGGCAAAGCTGAAGAAGAAGTTCCATGAGCAGGGGGTGGAGAAGAAGGGGGGGAGAAGGCTGGGGAGTTGTTTCGGCAGGAGGAGGGGAAAGGGGTGGAGAGCGAGGGGGAGGAGAGATGGCTGGGGAGGTGGGGTAATAGAAGGGGGATGCTGCAAAGGAGGAACGTGAGGAGGCTGGGGATGGGGGCATCCTGGAAATTCAAGCAGATCATATTCAGGATCTTCAGGGGGGTTAGGAGAGGTGGGTTCTAAAGAGCAAAACATAACTGCTTGCATCTGGGACCGTTTAGCAGTGTCTGCAGCAATGTCTCTGTGAATAACAGAAATGGCTTGTTTGAGGTCTGTGACAGATTTCTCCAGCATCTCTTTGGTGTGTTTAAAGGATTGAAGGTGGTGATTACACCGGCACTTTTCCATTTTCGCATACTGTTAGAAGAAATATCCTTCTGGGTTCAGCTCCAAGTGGGGAAAAAGACACTGGAAACATGGAGACTGCTTGGAAAGATGGTTTAATGGTGGACAGGATCACATGGTTTGAGTTCCTGAACAGAAAAGGGGCGAGATGCAGCGAGACCCCGGGTTTTATGCCCTCTCCGGCTTTGAACTTCCTGGGGCCCCGAAAGAGTATCCTGATTGGTTGTCAGACTCCCAGGGGGTAGGGGTCTTAGGTAGCCTTGCTGGCTGATGTAATCTTCCCAGGTGCCATGTGGTGAGTTTCTGTTGCTAGATGGGTCCTATTGTGTTGCAGATGATGGTCCATTGACAAAGATGGGAGGGTATTGAGTTTCTGCCTCTGGCCCATTGACAAAGGGTGGGAGGGCAAGAAAGTGGGAGCTGCTTCATCTTTAAAACATGCTTCTCCATTTCTCATCCAGGGAAACATAATATTTTGCCTTTTTAATATTTCCTAAAATATTTCATTCTTCTAGGAAAGGGGTGGGTGCTAACTTCCTACAATACCAAACAAAGAATGCTGACCAATTACCTGGTTTTAAGGAGTTGTCAGCTGCATCCAATTGAAAGCATAAAAAATTGAGTTTATCACGATCAAAAGAACTGGACAAGGGAAATTGATGTTTGGGGTCCTGGCAGTAATTGCATGCCATTCTGACAAAAATTGACAAAATCTAGGTACTTTATGGGCATGAATGTACCAGGCAGGAGTGCCCTTTTCAGGGGCCTCGCCCTTCTTGGAATGGGACTGTCCCATTATAGGATGGAAGAGGAAGCACCACAGATTTACTCTGTAAGGCCGCTTCTCGCCTCAACTGCTCCAGCCGCCGCTTCCAATAGTGCTTCTGGTTAAAATGGGGATTTATAAGTAGACAGAGTGTAGCTGTGGCCTTGGGTGGTTACCTGTGGTGAGTGGTTGATCATTCTTTGTTAAACTCTCCGCATATTAGGAAAAGCAATTTCTAAAGAAAGAGGGATATATTTTATAAAAGAAAGGTGGAACAAATGTTTAAAGCAAGTGCTTAGACCTACTAGCTTAATAGTCAAGGCAATAAAGTATGTATAGTAAACTGTATCCAGCTCATTCTGATCAACAATATCTCTTCCCTACCTCCCCCCCTTTTTTTTGTTTCTTCAAGTGCTTCACTCATTTCTGGCTGCTTTCCTTGCGGAAAGAACAAAGCCACAGAGCCGAGTTACCCCACTCATTTCAGACCTGTAGGTCCAGCTCATTCATGCACCACTCGTGCCCTAATGGCCACACACTTGCTCATACAAGACTGGATCTCATGGAGTTTCTATTTGAATGTGCTTGCCTGCGTAAAGGCAGGTATGTGATACGCAGGTGTTTTATTTTTATTTTTTTGTATCCCTCTTTGTTTCATCCTCAAAGACAGCTCAGGGAGCAACCATCTTTGGGAAAATGGAGGGAAATTGAACCCTACCAACATAGGTAGTCCTTATGTACAGAACCGGTCCATTCCTCCAAGGAAAGCAGCAAAAAATAAAATATACTACCTCAGCAAGAGAGCTGACCCTTATTTACAGGAAAGGTAGCAGGCACAGAAAATCAAAGCACACCCTCCCAGCAACAGGCTGACCCTTATTTATGGGAAAAAGGGGTGCAGTAGTAAATGCTTATTGTTGGGGACACTGCGGGATGGAGCAAGCTAAAAGGCACTAATAATAATTAGACAGCAAGTGTAAAGAGAAAGGCAAAAGAGGGAGAAGCAGTATAGATAAAGAAAAATCATGGTGCCAAAAGAAAAGGAGCCATAGTAAAGAGGAAGCAGGTCAAATAGTAAAAGACAGGGAACACTTAACCCTAACAGCAAGGTCAAGGTGACCCCAACCAAGTCAAACAGAAGCATAAAAAACAATGAGATAAATGAAGATAAACCAATATAACAAATTGAGCACAGTGTAAAGGAGTAAACAACTTGAAATGAAGGAATCAATGCCCCGAGTGAGTTAGAGGAGGTCAAAGGGCGTATGTGGAGAGTGAAGTGTCCAAAAGATAAAAAGCAACAGTACAAATTCTATAAAAAGGCGGAAAATCATTAAAAGTAGGAAGAATGACTGACAGAGGCATGCCCCAATCACATGAGAATTATGATTGGGGAGATGACTCAGACAGGCATGCTCTTAATTACATAAAGGCGTAACCATCATCAAGGGGGAAAGTTGAATCAGTAGCAAAATGATCAAGGAGCAAATTTTCAAGCACATTTGCAGAATCCTCATCACAAGAGCCATTAAAATAGACACACTCGATGCAATCAACACAGCAATCTATGCAGTGATAACAACAGCAGCATTTGCACCAGTATTCACAGTCACAAAATCTGCACATATTATAACGGGGGTTGTGAGAAGGGGGAAGAGGCAGGGTGAACAACAGACCCACCCCAGCACAAACAATAAGGCTGTGGGAAGGGCCTGACATTCAAAAAGCCTCCACCAATGGTCAAAATCATTGAAAAGGGAGGCTAGGTGACTAACACACTAGATGGGCTTCAGCCCAGGCCACCCACAGAAGAGGGAAAGTCCGTGGTCAGACCAGAGCCAAAGGCCATCGGGATAAGAGGTAGGGAGGGTAAAATAAAGAAGGGGGGAATTGCAGCTGGAAAGGCTTCAGCCCAACCAGCACAGAGAAATACCAAACTCCATGTGCTGGACTGTGCTTAGAGTCCATCCATCAGAAAATGCATTAAAAGAAATTCAAGAAGCATTTCACAAAGTCCATGTAAACGCATACAGTGTAAACCCAAAAAGGCAGTGATAGCAGCCACGATAATTGAAAACATACAGTTGCAAAACTACATGTATTAATTAAAGGCGTAAAATATCACAACTCACCACACATCACCAATATAGGGGAGGCATGAAATAGCATTCATCTTTCAAGAAAGGCAAAGTATAGGAAGACACACAGGGGCACAACCCCTACTACAACCACCAATACCTGGAGTTTGATCAGGCTCCAGGGGAAGTCAGCTCCTCCTCAGGTCCTCATGTTGTTTTACTGAGCGAGACACGATGGGTAAGGGAGATAGAAAAAGAATCCTATCCATAAAGCAGGGGTGTCAGCCCTAGAGGCCATTTTTACTTTGGATCTTCAGGGCTGCCACACTTGGTGGATGGCATGCTGTGGGAAATGGGAGGGGGTGGTGGTGGATGGAGACAGGGTGAGATGTATAGCCATAACAACATTCTTTTCCCTGGGAGTCGAGGATGTTCAGCCTGCACCTGGAGAGGCATGAATGGGAAGCAACTCCAGTTGGCACGGGGGCATGATTGGACCATGTGATGGACATGTGGGTGCAGGGAAGGAACTTTGATTTTGATTTGGGTGGGGAAAACCCAGAACCCTTTCAGATTTGGGTTTTCCCAGATGTGCCAATATGACATCTCTAATAAAATGGAACTTTGAGGACAATGCTTGCCTTGGAGTTTTACTTCTGCTGGGGATGTTACTTGGAACCCTGACATTAACCTGAATCTGCTTTTAAAAGATCTACCCAGCTCCCCGATCTGCAGGGTGCTGTCCAGGGTCCTGAGCCCCGGGCGTCGGCCTGATTGCTGGGCAGTGTAAAGACTCAGGGAAGATGGAGGAGAAGACAGCAACCTGTTGTGGCTCCGTTACCGGAGCCTGTGTCATCGTCAGGAGAGGACTCCGAGAGTGAAGGGGAGGAGTTGGCAAGGCCTCCCTCTCCAGGATCCTCCTCTCTGGCAATGCCTTCGGTGTCCGCCGAAGGGCAAGAGATAGGGCCAGGGCCAAGCACGTCCACGCAGCCACAGATGGACAGTGATGAGGGTAATGAGTCTTGGCTGGACCCACGCCAGCATCGCAGAGATAAGCGCGCGCAACAGAAGAAAGGGCGTGCCCGAGATTAGGCTGAGTCCCTGGACCACACCCCACAGGATATAAAAGGGAGCGTGGTGGCCAGTCAAACCTTGTGATGAACAAAGCTGAAAGCTTCCACGCCATTCTGCATTGCCGGACTTTTGCTTTAAGACTGGATTATCTCTGGACTTGATTGTAATTATTGAGCTGTTTTCCTTTGATGTATCAGAAGTGGGGAGAAGTTATCTCTCCTCTTTGTAAATAATAAACTCTTGGCAGGCAGCCAAGTTCCGTTATCATAAGGAAAAGGATTTTGCCGGCTGGTTTGGTCTTTAACTCCTGAACGTCTGTTGGTGTGTGTGCATGGGGTTGGGGACAGAACATCTTGTTCGTCACCCAAACGTTAACCCATCTCTAACCGAGATGGACCCACAACTGCAACAAATAATACAGCAGCTACAAGCTGATAATCAGCTCCTGCAGCAGCAAGTCGGCCAGCTAACTGCGCAGCTGGCTTTGGGAAATGCTCCTGCAGCTGTCCCCCCACCTCCTCCTCCTCCCCATCAGAAATTCCCTATCAATGTGCCAGATAAGTTCTCTGGGCAGCAGGAGATGTTCCCGGCCTTCATGGGACAATGCCAACTGTTTATGGCTATGAGGCCGGAGGACTTTCCGGATGACCGGGCTCGGGTGGCATTCGTAATTAACCTCCTCTCTGGCAGTGCCGCCCGATGGGCCACGCCCCTATTGCTGCAGAATAGCCCCTTGTTGGCAGATTATCAGGGCTTTTGGCAACATCTGAGGGTGATGTACGAGGACCTCCTGAAGACTCAGACAGCAGCCAGGCGCCTCAAGGACCTCTGTCAAGGGAAGCGCCCCCTGCAGGAATATGTGGCTGAATTTTGGCTTCTGGGCCAGGACTCTGACTGGAACGATGCAGCGTTAAGGGACGCTTTCCAGGATGGCCTCTCCAACGACCTGCAGGACGAGCTGGTTCGGGTGGAGGCGCCCCAGACCCTCGATGCCCTCGTAACGCAGTGTCTGTGCATCAATGCCCACTTCCAACGGCGCAAGACCCGCCGGCCCATCCAGGAACCCCCGACCATTTCTGCACCCCCGCGTCCTGCACCAACAGCGTCCCTGGTCACCCCGCGTTTCATGGCAACAGCTGAGGAGCCCATGGAGCTCGGAGCAACCAGACCACACCTGACGGCCCAGGAGCGTATGCGGAGATGCCAAGGGGGATTGTGCCTCTATTGCGGAGAGGCTGGACATTTTGCTGCGTCGTGTCCCAGGAAGCGAAGTGGGGCGCTCAAGCCTGTTCCGGAATCTCAGCATGACCAGCCGGGAAACGGGGCAGGCCCGGCCTAGGGGAAACCCTAGGCCGTGCGCGTGTCAACGCCCCGCCGGACTTAGCGAATGTGGACTGTGAGCCCCCTCGGCACCTGATTCTGGACACCCGGGTTTTGTTGGCCAACCGGTCGGAGGGGCTTCAAGCGCATGCGCTGGTGGACTCGGGGGCCACGACGAACTTCATGGACCAGGCCTTTGTGGCCCATTTTAAGGTTCCCTTGGTTCCGGTGGACCCTCTGTTGAGGGTCAAGACTATTGACAGGCGGGAACTTGTAGCGGGGCCCATTAAGTTCACGACTCAGCCTTTGCGCCTCGCCATTGGGGCCCACGAGGAAGCGATCCAATTTTATGTGATGGCGGACCTGCATTTCCCGCTGGTCTTGGGAATGGCCTGGCTTCGGGCCCACGATCCGCAGGTGGCCTGGTCGAGGAACGCCATCTCCTTCCTGAGCCTGCAGTGCATCGACCACATCCGCCACACCTGTGCCAGCCAGGATGTCTCCACCCCTGCCGTCTCCTTGCCTCCTGAGCTGACGCCCTTCGCCGACGTGTTCAGCGAAAAGGAGGCAGACCACTTACCCCTGCATCGACCCTATGACTGCCCGGTGGACCTGATCCCCAACGCGCCACTGCCCGCGGGACGCCTGTATTTCATGTCGGAACCCGAGTTGGCCGCCCTACGGGACTTTCTAGACAAAAACTTGGCCCGAGGGTTCATCCGGCCTTCGTCCTCCCTTCTCTCGGCCCTGGTCCTCTTTGTGAAGAAGAAGATGGGGGACTTACGCCTGTGCTGCGATTACCGGCGCTTGAATGCCATCACGGTGTGGAATCGCTACCCCCTGCCGCTCATCCCGGAGCTGATGGAGAGGTTGTGGGAGGCCTCGATTTTCACTAAGCTCGATCTCCAAGGGGCCTACAATCTGGTGCGCGTGCGAGAGGGGGACGAGTGGAAGACGGCATTTTCCAGGACATGTTGGACCGGTTTGTGGTGATCTACCTGGATGACATTTTGATCTTTTCCCGGACCCAGGAAAGCCACCTCCAGCATGTCCGCCAGGTCCTACAGTGCCTGCGGGAGCACCAACTCTATGCGAAGTTGGAGAAATGTTTCTTCTTCCAGACTTCCATAGAGTTCCTTGGGCACATCATCTTCCCCGAAGGCATCGCTATGGACCCGCGCAAGGTAGAGGCCTTGTGTAGTTGGGAACCCCCTCGTCGGGTGAAGGACGTCCAGCGTCTGCTGGGGTTCGCCAACTACTACCGGACCTTCATCCCGGGCTTCGCCACCCTGACCTTGCCGCTGACCCAACTGGACTTTTGCTTTAAGACTGGATTATCTCTGGACTTGATTGTAATTATTGAGCTGTTTTCCTTTGATGTATCAGAAGTGGGGAGAAGTTATCTCTCCTCTTTGTAAATAATAAACTCTAGGCAGGCAGCCACTAGGTTGTTGCCAAGTTCCGTTATCATAAGGAAAAGGATTTTGCCGGCTGGTTTGGTCTTTAACTCCTGAACGTCTGTTGGTGTGTGTGCATGGGGTTGGGGACAGAACACAACCATGGAAGGAGCTACAGGGTCTAGCTCAGAGGTCATCTTCAAGACCATCTACTCCCCTTTGGAGAGTGTGGTGGCAGCAGCGGAGGCTGTGGAGGGTGAGCATCGGTGAGGAGCCCATCCCAAAGAGCCAGTGCCCTGGCAGATCTCTCATCTGGATCCTTCCCAATGGGGCAAAGCCGCGGGAGCCACGCCGTCTCAGAAGTTGGCAGTCGGGGCGACGCTTCAGGAGCCCCAGATTGCAGCGGGCAGAGCGGAGCGCGCATGGGTCTTTGTGTGGAGAACAAGACCTCCTGAGCCCAGCAATTCTAGAGAATGAGTTTTCCCACCACCGTCGTGGAGCCAGTCACTAGTGGGTCTTCCAGAATGGTTTGACCAACTCAGCATGGGTAGTGTCACCCAGCCTCCCCCAAGAGGCCAGCCCAGCTGGGTCCTGGCCCAACCCATGTTCACCTTCCCAGACTGAGGAGTCATGACCATCCAGAGTGGAGCTTCGACTTCATTTCACTCGGCACAAAGCAGATCGCGCCTTCACCTCCCTCACTGGTCCTGGTCCACCGGGATGACAGCTGCAGGAATTGGCGCCATGGAGCAGCAAGGGCCAATCCAGCCCGGGATTGCGGGGGAAACCATTGGGTCTACCAAGACCCAACACCGCCCCCCTCACCAGCCAGCCATCAGACTGCCTCCAGCTGACCAAATCCCCCCTGGCTGGGCCTTTTACCCTGGCCAGGGGTAGGTGCAGTACCAGTGGATGCCAGCTCTGGCCCCACAGCCTATACTGGCCCCGCAGCCTGCACAGCCAGCCTCCCCTCCCCCACGGTTCAGGGCGACGTTCGACAGAACCCCGGGAAAGCTGGCCTATTTCCTGAACCGGATTTGGTCCCACCTCGACTGCTATGGGGACCAGTTGTTGTGGTCCACCAGCAGCCTGCAGAACTGGCAGCGGAGTCGGACAGCAATGAGGCTGAGGAAGAACATGGGCCAGTCCTGGAGGCTGGGGAAGGCCCGGATGAGGGCTCTGCGTAGGAGGCAGAGATGGGGCCAGGGCCATCGGGGAGTGAGGTGTGGACTCCGGAGCCTCCAGAGGCTGACAATAGAGAGGCAGAGGAACCGGAGGAGCCTGTTCCTAGTGCACGTATGAGAAGAGCTGCCCGAAGGCAAGAGCAGCTACAGCTAAGAGGACAACTCGGGAGTAGGGCCAAGGGATGATTGGCCCCTCCCATAAGGCTTAAAAGACCATCAACGGCTCTTGGGCTCTTTGTCGGAAAACAGCGTTGATAGAATTGTTCTTGTCTTGCTGCACTTATCTCTGGTTGGCATCTTCTGCTTCTGAACTTTTGCCAAGAGAAGCCTTTGGCAGTTTGCCTAATTATACCAGGGTTGGTGATTAGACTGAAGAATTTGTGTTATGAAGAATTTGTTTTAATTTAGTTTGGACTACGCTGAGAATGAGTTAATTCTCAGCTGTTCTAATAAAGTCTGTTTGTTTTGTACCAGACTGACCAGGATATAGTTTTGGCAATTGCTGACACTATGATGGAGGGAGAGGCAGCAGAGTGGATAGCCCAATTACACGATGAAGGGGCCCCAGAACTAGAAGACGGTGACAGTTTCGTGCAACTGCTCTGGATCCGATTTGAAGATACGGCCCACAGAGAGGAAGCTGAAGCTGAAATCAAAAGCCTGAAGCAAGTGGGCTGACCACCAAAAGAATTTGTCTGGGAATTCTGAAGGCTGGCCAGAAAATTGAGAGACTGACCTGAACGCCTCTTCATCTACCACTTCAAAGAAGCGCTGGACCAGGACCTCGGACAAGCTTGTGCCTACAGGGGGGTCCCGGACCACATACAGGACTGGTACCTCATGGCCATAGCCAAGGACCTAGAGATCCACCCACACTGGAAGCCCACCCGAGAGAAACCAGCTAAGATGGCCCTGGGTCGCCGAGCCCCTGCAAAGCTGGCTGAAGCACCGCAACTGGAACAGCCAGGAAAGATCAAGTGCTTCCGATGTGGCCAGCATGGCCACCAAGTGTCCTGAGTGCCTGGTGTTGTGGTCCGCCAGGAGCCTGCGGAGCTGGCAACGGAGTCGGAAAGTGAGGAGGCTGGGGAGGAACGTGGGCCAGTCCTGGAGTCTGGGGAAGGCTCGGACGAGGGCTCTGCATCAGAGGCAGAGATGGGGCCAGGGCCATCTGGGAGTAATGCACGGACTCCGGAGCCTCCAGAGTTGGACAGAAGAGAGGCAAAGGAACAGGAGGAGCCTGTTCCTAGTGCGCGCATGCATAGAGCTGCCAGAAGGCACAAACAGTTAAAACAAAAGGGAGTAAGGCCTGGAGATGATTGGCCCCTCCCATAAGGCTTAAAAGAGGAGCAAAGGCACGTGGGCACTTTGCAGGAAAGCAACATTGTTAATTCTGTTCCCAGTTGGCATCTCTGTTTGATTCTGGAATCCATGTGGCTTTGCCAAGTAGGTCTTTGGCAGATTGTCAAGGGAGATAAAGGTTGGTGATTATCCCAAAGGACTTCTCCCGAAGGACTTTTTGCAACTAATTGGGACTCAGCTGTGTAATTCACAGCTGTTGCAATAAAAGAGGTTTTTGGGACTACTTGTGTGTTTTAATGACTTGGGAAGCCTAGGTCACAACACCTGGCTCCAGCCCCAGTCCCTCAACTCTGGACTCCATCCATGCCCCAGGGAAGGAAAACCCCGAGGAAACCGCCAGAAAAGGGAAGGATCACCCAACAAGCTGTTGAGGTTCCTCCCCTTTCTGCTGGAGGGGAGGAAACTCCAGCTTCATAAACCCTCCAGGCTCCACCAGCAAGAGCAGTGGGGAAGAGGATCTGATGGTAAGTGAAGCCATCCGCCCCTTCTCCATCAAGTTCCGGATAGTAGTGCCAAGAACTGGAGCCCAGGGAGACGTAGAGGCCATCATAAACACCGGCTGCACCAGGTGTCTAATCAGCCTCCCAATTGTCCAACAGCTAGGGATAAGCACAAGCATCCCATATGCTTTGAGCAGGTCGATGAGACATTAATAGGCGGAGCCCCGGCCACTTTAGTCACAGAGCTCATTAGACTGGAGATGGGATGCCACCAGGAGCTCATACGTTTCGTAGTAGCCCCCAAAATGACTGAATTGATCATACTAGGTCTCGCTTGGCTGGACAAGAGGGGCCCGACCATCACGTGGGAAGATGACTACTGAAAGCTAAAAATAAGCATTGGCCCACTGCCGCCAATTCCTCCGAATAAATGCCAACAGGTACCGACCCCTGGCAGCCCTAGCCGGCTGGAAATAACTGCAGCTGCCACAGATGGACTCCCCGGCTGTCCCCAGGTGCCCAAGGAATATCGGGATTTGACAGGCGCCTTTAGCAAGTGTGACTGCAACTTCCTCCCCCCTCACTGCCCTACTGACACCACGATTGAGTTCGTACCGGGAGCCAAGTTGCCAAAGCCCAAGATGTATTCCATGACCCCTAAGGAAATGAATGACATCGACGCCAATTTAGCTAGGGGCTTCATTCAACCCATCAAATCCAAAGTGGCGGCTCTGGTGCTGTTCAAAGAAAAAAAAGACGGGGGGATGAGGCTTTGCATAGCTTTTTGCAGAATTAATGCCGTGTGCATGGAGAACACTTACCCCCTTCCCTTAATGAAAGGTATGCTAAGCCATTTAGCGGAGGGCAAGGTGTTCACCAAGCTGGACCTAAGAGAAGCCCACTACCGGATATGGATTAAGGAAGGGGATGAATGGAAGACTGCATTCAACTGCCTGCTGGGCAGCTTCCAATTTAAGGTCATGCCATTTGGGCCCCAAGGGGCCCCCGCAGTATTTGTGCAGCCTATCAATGAGGATACCTAGTTCAAGGGGGTCCTAGTCTATCTGGGTGACATTCTTATATTAAGTGAGACACTGGAAGAACAAGTTAAATTAGTGCAGCAGGTACTGAAAAAACTAGCCACGAAGCTCTATGTGAAGCTTTCCAAATGCAAGTTCCATAAGACTTCCCTAGACTACCTGGGCTACTGAGTGTCAAATGAGGGGATCGAGATGGATCCAGGGAAAGTGAAAGCAGTGCTGGACTGGCAACCCCCATGCACCTGCAAGCTACTCCAGAGCTTCCTGGGGTTCGCAAACTTCTATAGGCAATTCACCCCAGCTTTTGCAGAAGTAGCCCTACCCCTGATGGAACTACTGTAAACAGCCCCCCTCCCTTACAAAACTGCGTCCAACTCAACCGCTGGCCTGGTTGCTAGATTGCCAAAAAGCATTCGAAAAATTGAAAAGACTTTTCGCCGAGGAGCCGATTTTTCAGCACCCTGACCCTGAGCGACAGTTCATTGTTCAAGCCGACGCCAGTGATGTAGCCATGGCAGTGGTGCTTTTGCAAAAGGACCCACATGGTCAGCTCTTGCCCTGTGCTTATGTGTCCAAAAAACTCACTAACGGTTGGCAATATGAGAGAAAGAGGCTTACGCAGTCCGTTGGGCTGTCCTTTCCAGGAGGAATTTCTTAGAGGGGAGTAAAGAGCCTTTTTGAGGTCTGGGCTGATCACAAAAACTTCGAGGCCCTAAAGACAGCCCCCCACCCCAAAGCTCTCCCCCAAACAAGTCCGCTGGGCGCAGTATTTTAAATGGTTCAATTTTGAGCTAAAATACATCCGGTGTGTGGGCGGGGGGGACCTGCTAGCAGACACACTATCCAGAAAGCCACAATTCAATAGTCGGAGGGAGGAAGTCATCCATACAATCATCCCCCCTTCTCAACAAGCTGTGCAAGTCACCACCAGGGGCCAAACCAAACGCCAAAACGACCCCAGAGCAGAGCAAATGACAGCTGCGCTAAAAGCTGCGTGTGGTTTAATGAAAATCAGGACATCCTGACCATGAGAGAGGGACTAGCTTGGAAAGGGTCCAAACTATACATCCCCACCAGCTTGAGGCTGCAAGTCTTGCAGCACAGCCATGATTCCCAACTGGCCAGTCACTTTGGCTTCCTAAAAACCCTCCACTTAGCCCGGAGGCAATTCTGGTGGCCAAAGATGAAAGCCAATGTGGAGGACTATGTAAAAAGTTGTGCTACTTGCGCCACTATGCAGATGAGACATGGAAGATCTCCTGGACTTCTCCAACAAGTGGCTGACCCCAGCCGGCCCTGGGAGGAGATCACTATGGATTTTATAGTCAAGCTCCCAAAGAGTGGGGGGAATACAGTCATCTGGACTGTGTGTTGTGACCCCGACTCCCGAGCCTGTCCTAACAGAGGAAGAGGACTCAGAAGGTGATGGGGAGGAACTGACAAGGCCTCCCTCTCCAGGACCCTCCTTTCTGGCAATGCCTCAGGTTCCATCCGAAGGCCAGGAGGAACAGCCTGGGATGTGCCAGGAGGAAGGCATATCGGAGCACCAGTTGATAGGGAGCGAGGATGATGAATCCTGGCTTGATCCCAGGCAGCGTCAGAGGGAGAAGCGTGCACAGCAATGGAAGAGGCGTGGGAGGGCCAGAGATTGAGCTGAGTCACTGAGCCACACCCCACCAGGAATAAAAGTGGGTGGGATTGCTCTTCAGGCTTTGTGACGGACAAAGTTAAACCCTGAAAGTCACATCATGATCTCTGAAATTCGGCTTCGATATATTTTGAACTGAACATTGAATAAACTCTTGTCTCGTGGATAATTTGTTGCTCCTGGAACGGACTGAAGATAAGTCCTCTTCTGCTTTATGGAAGTGAAAATGGTTTTGGCAGGCATTCGGCAGTTTGCTGCCAAAACCTTGGTCTGCCAAGAATTCTAATCTGTTTACCTAATAAAATATTGGTAGGCGTGCTTGGTATTACATTTGCCTGTGTGAGGAAGGGGGACAGAACATTGTGATTGACTTATTCTCTAAGCAAACCCACTTTACTGCCTGCTCCAGGTTACCCTCGGCCAGGAAACTGGCTAAAATGTTCATCAAGCAGATCTATCGACTGCACGGAGTGTCCGACCGGATAATCTCAGACAGAGGTGTTCAATTCACCACTAGATTCTGGAGAGAATTCCTGAAATCCATCGGGTCAATTCAAGGACTTAGCTTGGCTTTTCATCCGAGCATGAACGGAGCCGCGAAACATATGAACGCCATGGTAGAGCAGTACATAAAATGTTATGTGGATTACCAACAAGTAAACTGGGCAGATCTGCTGCCTTTCGTGGAAGTGGCTTACAACAATGCAGTGCATAGCAGCACCAGACTAACCCCCTTTCAAGTCACTAGCGGCATGGAATTTGTTCCCATGCCCGAGTTGCCAAGAGAGCCACTGTAAGGTCCTGCCTCTCCCTCCTGTTCAAGAAAGCATGGATTCTCGAAACTTTAGCATTTCAAAAGGAAACTTTTATTGAAAGGAAGTGAATGCAAGACAATGTAAAGCAGGGTCTGAGTTCCCCCCAGGCAATTCTGTTAGAATAAAGTAGTTAGAAACCCCTCCTCTCAGTTTGATATTAAATGAGCCAATCCACAGGTGTGAAGATGTTGTGGAAACGGTCATCCTGAGAAAGAGATAAGGATTCATTCCCATGCGCTTCTTCTGTGAGGCTTCCAAACTGAGAGAAAACAGATGGCCCTCCCCCCTTGTACATCCCCCAAGGTAAATCAAAGCACAGGGCATAATAGGTGACAGGGTAAAAGTTATAAACTAGGGAATTACAGGATACATAGGAAAACAGGATGAGAGCAATAAGTGAGTAAAAGGATCTGGGGTCCCCTCCCCACTTGAATGGCAGTATCACGATAGGGATCTGACATGCTGCCCCCCTTCAAAAAAATGAGGGGATTACCTGTAAGAGAGAACAGGAAGATGAACATCATAGAGAGGTAGTTCGATTTGTTAGGATACTTTGAGTGAAACTTTTTCAGCAATGCAGGGGCCCATTCAGGGACATGTTTCTTAGCTACCCACTCATTTTGTGATGGAGGTAAATGTCTCCAGGAGACTAGGTATTGAGTTGAACCCTGGTGGGTGCGGGAGTCAAGGATCTCTTTGATTTCAAAGTGTTGTTCCCCTTCAAACATAATAGGGGTCGGAGGAGCGTTTTCTTGGGGCCTTAAAGGAGATGTAATTTCGGGTTTCAATAGGCTGCAGTGAAAAACTGGGTGGACCTGTCTAAGTGTCTTGGGCAGTAGTAATTCTACCATTACTGGGTTAATGATTCTAGTGATTGGGAAAGGCCCTATGAATTTGGGTCCCAATTTCTTTGAGGGTTTTAAGGATTGTAGGAATTTTGTGGACAGGTAAACCTTATCACCTATTTTAAATGGGTTTGGTTCTGTCCTTCTTTTGTCAGCTTGGGCTTTAAAAGTGGCTCTAGCCTCATTCAGGGCTAGACTCACTACTGGCCAGGTGTTTTGTAGTTGTTGTATCCACTCCTTAAGTGAGGGAATGGTTGGTTCCTCTACTGGTGTTTCTGGCATTGGGATGAAGTCCTGGCCAGTGGCAACTCGAAATGGGGTGAACCCAGTGCTAGAGTGCACAGAGTTTTTTTTTTTTATTAAAAAGTTTTTAAAAACTTTACACATATTTTCCCTTCCCTCCTCCCCCCTCCTGCCCCAACCCCCCCCGACTTCCCAGAGCAAATACAGGATATAGCATTTAACAAACATATATAAACATTAGCTAACTATCTATAGGTTTATCTCCCTTTTGCACTTTAACTCCCCTTGTTCATATCTGAATATAACTATTTAAACCAATTATTGCTTGAAAATAATCAATCCAACTTCGTTCTTGTCCGTTCTTCAATAATAAGCAAGTCTTCTTTCTTCCAGCATTGCACAATCAGCACCCAATTACAATTAACCATCACATCTCCAACCCTTACATATATTAACACATTAACAAAATATTTTAACCAATCTCAAATAAATTATATTATAAAAACCTTACTTTTACTTTTTACCCCATAAACTTATATTGATTCTTCCTGAAAACATTCCTTACTTAATAACTTTGCATAAACTTATTCATCTTATTCTCTACACTTTAGTGTTAATATACTTCAAAACAAAAATGAAAATTTGGTCAGTAGCCCATAACAATTCAAACATAACATTACTTAATATAACTTTTCAAGACAAATCATGTCCCTAGATATAAGTAAATCATTCATTTTCACTATAACATAACTTTTCAAAACAAATCATATCCCTAGATATAGGTATAGTCATTCATTTTCACTACTACTATCCTCCCCAGACAAAAAGATTGTAATTTTTCCATCTCCATTTTTCCTAACTTTTTTGCGAACCTTCTTCTTCAGTCTTATTCCTCCACCTTCTTTTATTTTTATAAGTTCTTGAATTTTCAGCTGAAGTTGCTGTACCTTACAATCTTGTTCTCTTCGCAAAGTAATTCCTTTCAGTAAACACACCTCTTTAACTGCGATTGAGAGTCCATTTTTGCAAAAAAGTTGTAAAGTTCCACTTCGAATCCACCTTCTTATATTAGAAATCCCAACGCCTCCTGACAATTTTCCAGTTGACTGTATCAAAGCCTCTGGAGAAATCTCTCTCAATATTTCCTGGTTACACTCCTTCAAACCTCTCAGCCTTTCCTTCTTAATTTGAAAAACATCCATTCCATTTTCCAAAGGCACATTAAACTGGATTGTTTCTTCCACCTCTTCATTCAGCAACTCACTATTATTTGGCAACTGAAATACCGCTACAGTATCTTCACTTGCAACTTTGTTTCGAACTTGAATAAAATTCTTGTTGAAAAACCCTTCCATTCTTTCCATCAACACGGAGGTAAATGATTCCAAAATTTCTTTAAAAAGATCCGCAATCAGTATTTGTGTTTTTACTGATGTTTGTAATAGTGAACCTTCATCACTTTCAAAAAAGCCAGCCATTTTTTTTTGTCCATCCACCTTGAACAATGCTGGGTGTTAACAGCTTTATCAAGAGTTAACTTTCACTTTCACACCCTAATAAGCACAAGCGCCATTTTCTTCACTCCTTTAAGCAGCTTCAAAAAGTAGCAATTTAAGTGTGGAATTAGGAGTTTGTTACTTGCGATTGTCTGCTCTCCTGTCTTCACTCCGTCTGCATAGATGATCAACTTAGATCTCAGTAAAGATTGCAGAAGTGGTCGCAACGTTTTTTTCTGCTTAAAGCAGAAGCGCCCTGGATCTCGGAGTTTCACCGGACTTCCTGGGGAGCTCTCACCCTCCAAGCCCCAAAACTATTTCAGGGGCTTTCGGGGAGCTCTACCCCCATCCGATTGCTCTCCTTTCCCTCTTCTCCCAGGGGAAAGGTTTTCCAGCCGCCAGAGAGCTGATTTGCGCTGTCAGGGCGGCTTTACAAGATCACAGGGCTGGTGCTCCAAGACAGAGCGTCCAGCAATGTCGGCGGTGCCACCGGAAGTCGAGTGCACAGAGTTATTATAGGCAACTTCTGCAAAAGGCAGGAGGTCAGTCCAGTTATCTTGTTGATAGTTAATAAAGCATCTTAAATATTGTTCCAGAACAGAGTTCAATCTCTCTGTCGATCCATTAGTCTGAGGATGATGACTAGTACTTAGGCCCTGGCCGGTTCTGAGAAGGTCCAAAAAAGCCTTCCAGAACTTTGAAGTAAATTGGGCCCTCCCCCAATCAGATATTATCCTTTGTGGGGCCCCATGTAGTCAATAGATATGCTGCAGGAACAGTTTGGTGAGTGCCTTAGCAGTGGGGATTTTTTTTGGCAGGGAATGAAGTGGGCCTGCTTGGAGAAAAGGTCTGTTACAACCCAGATAACAGTATTCCCGAGACAACTTCCGGTGACACCGCAGGCACCGAAGACGCTCCTTTTGTGAGCGCCAGCCCCATGATCTTGTAAAGCCACTAGAACAGCGCAAATCAGCTGTCTAGCGGCTTGGAAACTTTCTCCCCGGGAAAAGGGGAGGAAGAGAGCAGACGGGCGTAGGTAGAGCTCCCAAAGGAGCCCCAGGAACAATTCTGGGGCTCAAAGGGTGAGAGCTCCCTGGAAGCCTGACAGAGCTCTGGATCCGGGACGTTTCTACTTTAAGCAGAAGAAGACGCCGCGACCACCCCTGCAAACAACGCTTGGAATAAACATCATTCGGAAGCAGGATGAGCAAACTCAGGAGAGATCAGATTTGCAAGTACTGAACTTTAACTCCAAATGTGTATTACTTCCTTCTGACTCATTAAGGGGAGAAAGTGAAACCAAGATGGTGATTGAGCTTTAATGGGGTGTGAAAGCGAAAGTTAAAGAGGAAAGTTTCATTTAGCGCTGGTAGCCCCTGTTCAAAATTAGAGATTTTTGCTTAAAAAAAAAGATTAAAGGCTAAAAAGACTACAGCAGTGAATTTTCAAAAAAAGGATTGATATTATTTAAAGACTGGGAATTTTTGGATTTGGTGGATTTGTTGTTCTGGCTGCTAAATAAATTCAAATTGGAAACTAAAAATGGCTTCAAAACAAGTAAAGACTATTGTCCCCAAAAGTGCTGGGACCTCGCCAGCTCAAACATCTAAATTGCAATCTCTCTCTGTTCCAACGGAATCACCAATATTAACACTTGAAATGTTGCAGGAAGCCCTTAAAACACAAGCCTCTGTTACAGAAAAAAAAATTACTTCGGTGTTTGAGGATAAAATTCGAGATATTGCTGAGGAGATAGTTCAAATTAAAGAGATTATTCAAAAGCGAAATCAAGAAATTAGAGAAGATATTATCATGGCAGTTCAAGGTCTGGCAGGCCATATTGAAGCAGTAGATGAAAAAGTGGAAGAAATTAAGCAGTCTAATGAGAACTTGGAAAATAAAATGGTGGAGGTCCAGGATAAGATGGAAAGAGCAGAGGCTGAGGTGATAATGATACAATATAGAGATATGGAATATGCTTTGAGAATAAGAGGCCTCAAAGAAAATAAGCAAGAGAATTTGAGAGTGATCTTTTCAGAAGCATTTGTACAGATAATGGGAGATCAAAAAGCAAATCTTGAATGGCAAATTGACAAAATTTATCGTGTCAATTCATGGGTGGCCAGACAGAAACATGTACCAAGAGAGATTGTAGTCTATTTTACAACAATGAAATCCTACAAGTCACTTTTAAAAATAAACTTCAAGTGCAGGGGCAGGGGCCCTTCTCCCCCTGGGGAGAAGGGCGGTATATAAGTTGAATTAATAAATAAATAATAATACTGAAAGAGATCCCCCCCAAAATGTTGAGAGCCAGAAGGGATTATGCCTTTCTGGTGGAAGAACTGAGAAACCGTCAGATACAGTACAGATGGGAAGTTCCAGCTGGACTAGTGGTGAACTATTCAGGAGAAAGATATCATCTTAACTCAGTGTAGAAGGCAAGAGATTTTTACACCAATGTACTAAAGGCTGGATACCCACAGCCCCCAGAAGCCAGAAGGAAGATGGAAGCAGAGGGGGCAGGAAAGTGGGAGAAGGAAGAAATGTTGGCACAGGCCCAAAAGGGAGCTTTGATTACTCAAGAAGAATTAATACAACTTTTGACTACTGTTCAAGTCTTGGAGATAGAAGAACCTAAGGATCAAAGACAGACCCGAGCGGCAGCCAAGCATCAAGAAGAATTAAGAGTGCAGCAACTTCAGATGATTCAAGACACTACAAAAACAGAAGCAGTAGGAGGAGCAAGGCCAAAAAGTAAAATGCATGGAGATTTCCAGCAGATGCTCCAAAAGCTTCAGGGGGCCAAGAATGGCAACTAGATTTTTGACTTGGAATGTTAATGGCCTAAATTCACCACAAAAGAGGAGAAAAATATTTCATTATTTGAAACAGTTTAAAAATGATGTGATTTGTTTACAAGAGACTCATATTAGAAGTAAAGATCAAAAATATTTAATAAATGCAAGGTTAGGTATACATTTCGTTGCATCTGCTCCTGAGAAGAAGAATGGTATAGTTATATACCTAAAAATGACTTAATTGCCAAATTAATTGAAGCAGATGATCAAGGAAGATTTATAGCAATTGAACTTTTAATAAAAGGAGAAAAAATACTTTTAATTGGAGTCTATGCACTGAACCAACAACAGGAAAAATTTTATAAGCTTTTACATTCCAAGTTATTACAATGGGATTATAAATCATGTATCTTACTGGGCGATTGGAATGGAGTTTTGGACACTAAAAAAGATAAGAAGGGGCTCTTGCACAATATCTCAACGCGTTCAAGATTGCCAAAATCGTTTTTTGAAATGATGGATGATATGGAGTTGAGAGATATTTGGCAAGAGAGGAACCCCAAAGAAAAAGACTTTACCTTTTTTTCTGATAGACATCAATCTTTCTCTAGGATTGATTTTATATTAATTACTAATGATCTTTTTTCTAGGGTGAAGAAGACGAAGATCTGCCCAAGAGTTTTAACGGATCATAGTCCAGTTTGGATGGAATTAGAGTATGGAATGGGATCTAAGAGGTCTTGGAGGTTAAATGAAAAACTGTTTAGATATGAGGAAAATGTAAAAGAATGTAAAAATTTTTTCATTATAAATATGCATAAGGGTACATCTATGGAAATGGTTTGGGATGCAAGTAAAGCATATAAGAGAGGTATTTTGATATATTTGAGTAATAAACATAGACGTAAACAGGAAAAAAAAGGAAGGACTTAGAAGAGGAAATTTAAAAAAAGAACAAGCTTTGATATTGAACCCAGTAGACAAGAAAATAAGAGGCAATTAACTTATTGCGAGGGCAATTTAATATGTTAATGGCAGATCAGGTTGCAACTAATTTGCAATATGCTAAACATACCTTTTGCAATGCTAATAAACCAGGGAGATGGTTAGCATATTTGTTAAGGAAAAAACAAAAGTCACGGACCATAGAGAAAATAGAATATAAAGGTAAAGAGGTTTATCAGCAAAATATGATTAAAAAAGCATTTTTAGAATTTTATGCGAGGTTGTATGCTAGTAATAAAATTCGAAGTATAGATATAGATAGATACTTACAGAAAGAGAATATTCCTACAATTACAAAAGAGCAAAGGGCGGGTCTAAATCAACCAATAACTTCCGAGGAGATTATGTTTGCAATTAAGCAGTTGAAAGTGGGCAAAGCTCCTGGGACTGATGGTTTGACAGCTGCTTATTATAAACACTTGCAGTCAGAAATGGTGGGACCACTCAAATAATTATTTACCAACATACAATCGGGAGGAGTTGTACCCCCATCCTGGAGGACAGCTTATATTTCTCTGATTCCAAAGGAGGAGCAAGACCACACTCAGCCAAAAAATTATAGGCCTATATCACTTTTAAATACAGATTACAAGATTTTTGCTAAAATACTAGCAAATAGGTTAATGACAGTCATGCAACAAATGATTCATAATGATCAAACTGGTTTTATAAATGGTAGACAAATGAAGAGTAATGTAAGGCAAGTTGTTAACCTATTGGAGTATTTGGGGAAGAACAACCAAATCCCTGTGGTGCTGATATTTCTTGATGTGGACAAAGCATTTGATTGATTGAACTGGCAATTCTTATTGAAAATAATAGAAAAGATGCAGTTTGGAGAATATTTTACACAATCTATTAATGCAATATATCAGAAACAAACAGCGCAAATAATAATTAATGGTAGTTTAACAGATACTTTTAACATAGAAAAAGGAACGAGACAAGGATGTCCTTTGTCTCCATTATTGTTTATCTTGACCTTGGAATTTTTGTTGAGTAAGATACGTGGGTTGGACAAAATAAAGGGAATTAAAATTAGGCAGTATGACTACAGATTACGAGCATTCGCAGATGACTTGGTTGTTACTTTAACCCAACCATTACAGTCGGTTGTAGGTTTAATGGACATAATTAATCAATATGGACAAGTATCTGGATTTAAAATAAATGCAGGGAAAACGAAGATAATAACTAAAAATATGACTATAAATCAAAAAGATGAATTAGAAAGACTAACAGGATTTGATATTGTAAAAAAGTTAAGTATTTAGGGGTCTATATTATGACATCAAATGCGAAATTATTTAAGCATAATTATGATCCGTTGTGGCAAAAAATACAGAGAGAGATGGAAAACTGGAAAAAATTACAATTATCCTTGTTAGGAAGAATAGCAGCAGTAAAAATGAATGTTTTGCCTACGTTTTTGTTTCTTTTTCAAATGATACCAATACTTAAAAAAGATGAGAATTTGAAGATATGGCAGAAGGGTATTAATAATTTTGTCTGGGCAGGGAAGAGACCGAGAACAAAACAAAAAATAATGCAGGATATACGTGAAAGAGGAGGTCTCAAAATGCCCAACCTAAGTCAATATTATGAGGCAGCTGCTCTGTCAGCAGTTTGTGACTGGATGAACTTAACAGAAGAAAGAATATTGAATATTGAGGGATATGATTTGGTTTATGGTTGGCATGCTTATTTATTATATGATAAGAAAGTGGATAAGGCTTTTAAAAGTCACATATTAAGGAATGCTTTATTGCGTGTCTGGAAAAAGTATCAGTATAAATTAAACTATAAGTTACCAATGTGGGCAATACCCAGACATGCGATAGAGAATATAAGTGTAGAGCAAAAACAAGATGTGATTACTTATAAAGAGCTTCTTAATAAGGAAGGAGGTATACTACAATTAAAATCTTTGAATCAACTAAGAGAAGAAAGGATAATTCAAACATGGTTTCAATATGTACAGTTGCAAGCTAGATGGAGAGAAGATCAGAAAACTGGTATTTTGCAGAATGAGGAGAACTTGGTAAAACAGATTAGAGATCAAAGTCAAATGCATATAAAAAGGTTGTATAATGCATTGGTAGAAATAGATTCAGAAACGGAGTTAGTTAAGGACTGTATGATAAAGTGGGCACAAAATATTGAAGAACCAATAATGATGGAAATGTGGGAAAAATATGGGTTAGAAATGTAAAGTTTACGCAAGCCCAAAACCTAAGAGTAAATTTTTATAAAATGTTTTATAGATGGCATCTAGATCCCAAAAAACTAGCCTGCATGTATCCAAGTTTGCAACCTAAGTGTTGGAGATGCGAATGTGATGATGCCATGTATTATCATATATGGTGGACATGTAAAAAAGTTAAGGCATTTTGGATAAAAATATGGTGGATTATTCAAAATATTCTCAAGAAGAAGATAAAATTTACTCCACAGTTCTTTTTGTTAGGTATAATTACAGATTGTACTGTTATAGAGACTAAGTTGATTTTAAATTTAATAACAGCAGCCAGACTCTTGGTGGCGCAGTATTGGAAGAAGGAAGACTTGCCTACTATTGAAGAATGGACACTAAAAGTAGTGAACTTAGCAGAGATGGCTAAAATCTCAGCGTATTTGAAGGACCATTCAAACGAAAGATATATATCGGAATGGAGAAGATGGATTGACTATATTCAAAACAAATATCGGACTAAAAAGTTCCAAATAGCTTATGAATGAAACCAATATTTTCTTTTTGAATTATGTTTTGTTAGTTGAAAGGGGAGTTAAAGAGCAAGAGGGAGTTTGGGGACTACAGAAAGTTAGCTTATTTTAGCTTATGTTTGTTATGCTATACCCTGTTTTTGCTCTGGGAAGTCCAGGGGTGGGGGGTGGGGGGGAGGGGGGGTTGGAGGGAAGGGGGGGAGGAGGGATGGGAAAAATTGCTGTAATACTTGTTAAAACTTTTTAATAAAAAAAAAAACCAGTATTCCCCCCCACTTTCAGGTAACTCTACAATAAAATCCATAGAGATCTCTCTCCAGGGTGCTGAAGGCTCGGCTACTGTCTGTAAAAGACCGGGGGTTTTCCCTTGTCTCATCTTTGCTGCTGCACAGATAAGGCAACTGGAAACATAGCTTTCAATGCCTTTCTTAAGAGATGGCCACCAGAATTTCCTTTTGATAAGGTGTAGGGTTTTCATGAAGCCAAAGTGACTAGCCAGTTTGGAGTCATGGCATGTTTGCATGAGACGAATTCTCTGACTAGCTGGGACATATAATTTTCCTCCCACCCAAGCTAAGTCATCTTTAATTAAACAGGTGTTTTTATGGGCTAGGAACCAGTCATTGGTTTGTAGGGCTTTTTTAAACTCCTGAGTGGTAGCATTGTCCATTAGTGGTTCTTGTTTAGCTTGCGCTCTGGTCATCACTTTGGCTGCCAGTTGAGAGGCTGGGAGCAGGGGTTTGATCACTTCAGGTTTCCCGTTATTAAACTGAGGCTTTCTGGATAGTGCATCTGCTAAAAGGTTTTTTCCCCCAGGGAAATATTTTAGGTTGAAATTGAACCGTTTGAAGTGTTGAGCCCAGCGAACTTGTTTGGGGGAGAGTTTCTGTGGGGTTTTTAGGGCCTCTAGCTTTTTATGATCAGTCCAGATTTAGAAAGGGATTTTATTCCCCTCTAGAAATGCCTCCAAGTAAGGAGAGCCCACCGTACTGCAAAAGCCTCCTTCTCCCAGACAGCCCATCTCTGTTCAGTGTCGGTTAGTTTTTTAGACATGTATGCACAGGGCTGTAGTTGGCCCTGCTCATTTTCTTGGAGTAGGACAGCTCCGACTGCTACGTCACTGGCACCTACCTGTATGATGAACGGCTGTTCTGGATCTGGGTGTTTTAAGACCGGTTCGGCTGAGAACAATTGTTTCAGTCTATTGAATGTTGTCTGGCATTCCATGGTCCAGTTTATGACCTGCTTTGATTTTGGTCCTGTCCACCCCCACCCCTTTGTTTTCAGTAGGTTAGTGATTGGGAGCGCAATTTGTGCAAATGCTGGGATAAATTGCCAGTAAAAATTTGCAAACCCCAGGAAGCTTTGTAGTTGTTTGCAGGTGCGGGGGGGGGGGAGCCCAGTTGATCATTGCTTGCACTTTCCTTGGGTCCATTTCCATGCCCTCGTGGGAAATCCTATACCCCAGGTAGTCAATTCTATCTTTCTGGAGTTCACATTTGGAAAGTTTTGTGTAAAGGTTCGCAGCGCGGAGTCGCTCAAGAGGGGTTGGGAAAACGCAGCCATACAACGCGTGTCATGGGGCTCTGTGGGATGGCACCAAAATCGAATTGCCAGGAGGTCCGGATAGATCTAAATCACCTCGGAGGTGTGATGAATAAAGAGAGCACACTCTGCTGATCTCAGGGAGCCTGCAACCTCCCTGATTGATCTGGAGAAGGCTCTCAAACACGACAGGAAGGAAAAGATGGCCATTGCGTACCGGACCGAAGCTGTGAAAGCCACCAGAAAAGAAAGTGTGGAAGACTGAAGAACAGTGTGATCGATCTGGGTGAGAGACTCTTAACTTTTAATCTCTAATTTTTATGGAAAACATCTGAGTGAAAGTGGGACCTAAAAAGGAGGAGGTGGAGCAGGGTTTTTTTTAAAAAAAATTTTTTTTATTTTTTTGAAACACATAAACATCTTTTCAGAACGAGCCATTGATCCGGTCATAAGTAGGTACAATTACTAATGCCTCTTTAACAAAAGCTTTTCCCAAATCCCCACTAATTACCATCTTTTTTTTAAAAAAGGATATATATATATATATATATATATGTGTGTGTGTGTGTGTGTGTGTGTGTGTGTGTGTATAGGTCTTTGGTTATTCGGGTCTTCTCCCACGTAAAATTGGAAGTGTCTTGGCAACGTGCTTCCAGGAGCACGAAGCCGAGAACACCAGCCTGAAGATGACGAATGAGACTTCGTCGAAACGTCGCCAAGACACTTCCAATTTTACGTGGGAGAAGACCCGAATAACCAAAGACCTACATACAAACACCCGCGAAAACCTGAGAAAATATATATATATATATATATATATGTGTGTGTGTGTGTGTGTGTGTGTGTGTGTTTTTCTTCTAGCCAGGTTTTCCCTACGTAGCCAAGGTTTTTTTTGTAGCTCCAGCTCAGTAGAATCTCATCTACTCGGTTCTGGGCTTTTTTCCTTTCTAACACCTAGCAAGCTCTGACTGCTAGGTGGGAGACCTAAATAGATCCATTTCTAGCTCGTTAGCTGTCATCAGTAGGCCACACCCACCTCCTCCCTGTAAAGGCATAGTATCAATTTTCTTACTTCTTTGTAGGGTCTATGTGTGTTTTTCTTCTAGCCAGGTTTTCCCTACGTAGCCAAGGTTTTTTTGTAGCTCCAGCTCAGTAGAATCTCATCTACTCGGTTCTGGGCTTTTTTCCTTTCTAACACCTAACACCTTGGCTCAATTTAGTTCTTTTTCTTACTTCTATTTCAAGCAAATCACATCAATTTTCTTCTTTTGTTCCTGCGCCATTTGACTTCTTTTGTTCCTGCGCCAATTAGTCCAATTATAAGAGTTCCATTATATTTCCCTTCCCCCCCCACCAAAGTCAAGCCGCCTGCAGACAAAGAAAAAACAGCTCCACCGCCAAAATCCCACGGTTGTTATCTGTAATATTCACAATGTTCCCAAACAAGGAGCAGGTTAGAATGTTTCTTTTTAAACCAGAAGGTGTCTCTCTACAATCCACAATTTCCTTTAGTCATGCAAATCACCATTTTGTTTCAATTATATAATGTTTCTGCTTGATTCTCTCCTTCTTCTATATTTTAAAGATAATAATTCTTTTTTTTTCTTCTTTTCTTTAAAAATCCAATTCAAATTTAAAGCTTGTTCAATTTGAACCAAGTCTCAGTGTTTATTTTTCCAATTTAATCTATTCAAATTTTCAGTCGGGTCTTTTTCTTTTCTTTTAAAAATTTCATCTTAAAATCTTCTATGCCCCATAGCTCCTCAGCCGCTGTTTTAAGGCTAGGGGTCTTACAAATTAAAAAAAAAAACATTACTCCAAACGTTGTTTCAAGCCTGGGTTGGTTGTCACTCACCCGGCTTCAAAGAGCATTGTTCCTTTCTGCTTTCCTCCTGCACATCACTTGCTTAGTTTGTTCCAGCTTTGTGGCAGCCGACATGGCTGCCGCCCCTGACTGCCGACTTGCAGAGAGTTCCCTCCAACCTCCAAGGAACTTGCCTGTTCCTCTTGGTTGTCCAAGGTGCCTCTCTTCCATCCCTGTCCCTGCAGGACGGTTCTGGTCTGAAGACCCATCAGCGGCGGTTTGGCAGTTGGGGTTTTTGTGGGGCTCGTCAGAGCCCGCTATTTCCCCGACTTTCTCACCGCGATGTCAAACTGGAAGTCCTAGAGCGGGGGGGGGGGGGTTTGTCCACCTCCCAAGAAAAGCGGCAAGTAAAGCCTAAGAGCCATTTTTAGAACAGGAAGCAAAGTTAAATAATTCCTTAAAAGAGTGGGGGGAAAAAACTTGCAATTAGGAAGCTGGACTGGGGACCTCAAATAAAATACTGATTAATTTAGAAGTTTTAGAAGTTTTTGGATACTACAAAACTTGGACATACAGATCTTTTTTCTATAAAATTTGGAGTGGAGTATATTATACAAGAGAAGGAAGAAAAAAGAGAAGTAGAACAACAGTGCCACCTAAAGGCAGAAGTGAAAGCCGAGAGGTGCAAGTGAGAAAGGGAAAAAAAATAACCTTGAGAAATTGAAGATAAGGACTGACTGCTAGAGAAACAATTCTTGAGCTATAAATTGTTTATGCTGAATAGCTGAGACAGAGAGCAAAACACTGAGATTTTCTATTTTTAAATAGTGCAGCTCTTGGAATTCATGTGGAAACTAAACAGATAAAGCGAAATAGAAGCTGAGAACAGCAAAATACTTCCCTTTCTTTTATTTCTTGTTCTGTGAACTCTCTATCTGTAGATATAAAGCAATTGGTGGTTGAATGCTGGGGTTTGGTGGGCCTATGCGGATTACAATTTACCAATTTATCATTTTTTTTACAATAAGAAAGGATTAGGGTTTGAAGAACCTGAAGAATAACAACAAGATACTTTTGTCTTACCCTTGGAGTACTACTAATATCCTCATCCTCTACTTTTTGTGGATTACAAGTATTAATATATTTCAAAATGAGGAAAACACCATCTGCACCATCTTCAGCATCATCTTCAGCAACATCCAGTCCATCAGGTCAGAGGTCATTGGATGCCATGTTACAGCAAGAGAAAATGAATATGATGCAGACAGAGTTGAAAGCTATGATCCAAGCCCTGCACAATAATATGAAGGAAAGAATAGGGAAAGTAGAGGATAAAATAGAGAATTTTCAACAAATGATGGCGAACAGTGAACAACGCATTCAGAAAGTAGAAGAGAAAGCTGAACAAACAGAAAAAAGAGTGGAAGAAGTTGATTATAGACTTACCCTGGCAGATAAAAATAAAGAAAGAACAATAATATCACTTGAGATGGATAGGGCTGACTATTACTTGTGGTTCCAGAATATTGAGGAAGAAAAGGGAGAAAAATCTAGCAGAGATATTGGCAGAGCTGCTGGCGGAGGCTGTAGAGGTGACCAAAGAAAATGTTCTTGCTGACATTGATGAAATATTTAGAATTCATACCAGATATGCGACAAGAAACAGACTTCCTAAGAGGTACATGTGAGATTCACTAAAAAAGCAATAAAAGCAGAGATTCTATAAAGAGCGAGAGATGATCCTTTAAAATACAAAGGGAAAGAAATAGTAGTGTTAAAACAGATCCCGAGAAGAGTTAGAGAAATAAGGAAGGAGTATCAATTTCTGACAAAACAACTAATCAAAAATGGAGTGAATTTTAGATGGCTGATACCGGAGGGAATATTGGTGACCTGGAAGGAGCAAAGACATAGATTGGATTTCATAGAAAAAGCAGAACAATTTTATGAGCACTATTTTGGGCCACAAGAGGAAATGAGAATAAGAGTAGGAAAAGAGGACAGGCAACGAGAGGAAGCTACAGGAGAGAGAAATATACAACAAAAAGAAGATGAAAAAGATCTGGAGGAAACACCAAAAAGAGAAGAAGCGAAGGCAAAAGAACCGAGAGAGATATGAGCGACTAGAACAACAAAACCAATTTATAAGTAAAATTATGGAAGAAGAAATAAAATTAACATAAATGGATTGAACTCTGCAATAAAAAGGAAAAGGGCTTTTAGTAAATTAGAAAAATTAAAGTTAGATATAATTTGCTTGCAAGAAGTTCATATTGGAAATTGGAAATTAAATTAAATATTAAAAAACAATAAAACAAAATATTGGAATATCCTAAAATTGGGACGTTACAGTATATACTTTTTTATCACAACAAAAGAAATAGCTCTTTATGTAAAAGAAACAATAAATGCTAAGCCAATTTTTACGGATGAGGAAGGGAGGCTCTTGATGGTGGAGATAACAATGAACTATAAACAGATACTTTTAGTAGCAATATATGCACCAAATAGCAATCAAGAGGACTTTTATGGTAAACTTCATAAGAAAATAATAGAACTGGAGTATGAAAATATATGCATAGTAGGAGACTTTAATGCAATTGTGGATGCGGAATTAGACTATAAAACTAGAAAAGTAAATAAAAAAGCTAGGAAAACACTTCCAAAGGCTTTTTTCAAAATGGCAGAAGAACTAAGTATTCAAGATGTATGGCAAGAGATGCATCCTAAGGAAAATCAATATTCATTTTATTCAAATAGACATATGTCTTGGTCAAGAATAGATATGATATGGATGTCAACAGAGCTAAAATCTAATGTACAAGAAATAAATATAGAAACAAGTAATTGGGCAGATCACAATCCGATAAAAGTTATATGGAAGGGACAAAAAAGGAAATCAAGATGGACGTTGAACCAATCAATATTAAAAGAAAAGGAATTTATCCAATTTATGAAAATAGAATTAGACCTTTTCTTTAAAGAGAATAGAAAAGAAGAGACCTCATTATAAAATGTATGGGACACAGCTAAGGCATACTGTATATTAGAGGATTAGCCACAACATATATGGGAAAGAAAAATAAAAAGAGACAAAATCAAAAGAAATTAGAAGAAGAATATAAGAGACTAGAGATAGAACTACAAAAAGATCGACAAAAAAACCTTAAAAACTCAAATGGAATTAAAAAAATATAAGATGAAACTAATAGATAAAGAAGAATTAGCATGAGAAAAACCAGAAGCGTCGCAGCGATACTGGTTGGGAAACAGCGAAGCTCCATTGAGCTTCGCAAAAACCCAAACTGACAAACCACTATCGGGTGGTCTTCGGACCGGATCCGTCTTGTAGGGACAGGGAAGAGAGAGAGGCACCTCGGAAGACCAAGCGGAACAGGCAAGTTCCTCAAAAGGTTGGAGGCAGCTCTTTGTCCCAGGGGCGGGGGCAGCAGCCATTTAAATGGCCATAACAAGCTGGGGCAACTGGACTAAGAATTGAGCAGGAGCAGTGATGAAACGGAGTATTGTTACCAAGTGAGTGATTGGCCAACTCACAGGTAAGAAGAAAAAAATGTTAAACCTTAAAAGAGGTCCCAACCCAAAATAAGCGGCTAATTGGCATTTGGGAATTTAAAGTGAAGGGAAAAAAATAAAGAGGAACTTTAAAAACAAAAGCCCTAAAAGGAGAACTAACCACCTGGATTTAGAATTGGACTTGGAAGAAATTAAGAATAATATAAGAAAAAGGAAATTGAGAGAAAGCATTTTTTAACAACAAAAGGAATTAATTGAAGAACAGGAAGTACTACTTATGTGGATTTACAATTGATACTTTTGCCTGGGGATTTGTGGATTGGAGAGAGACATCTGCTGGCGAGAAAGATGTATTGTAATAAATCATCAAATCACCATGAGAAGCCTTTTAAGGAGTATTTGTTTAAACAGCTGGAGCAAGATTACAAAAAGAAGTTGACAGAATAAAATCTCAAACTGGAATGGCTCAAATGACTATTTGAATTGGACACTACCTGGAAAGAAAAAAAAAGACATCAAATGGATTTGAATTTGAACTATATATAAGCTAAAATAATAATACATTTAAAAATTATTTATTCTTAAATTGACAATATGAAGAATTGGGAGTATGAGTATGAGGAGCTGAGGGAGATGTTGCAAAAGGTGCGAGAAGCGTTTAAGGGAAATAAGAAGTGGAGGATTGGATACAAAAAAAGAAAGAGAAAAGATAAGTGAGAAGCAAGAATATAATGTTGGAAAGAAAATAATTGAAGGAAAAAATATAGATGATTACACTGAGATCAACAGTGATAAAATTTAAAAAAATGGGGGGAAATATGTCTCAAAAAAGAAGAAAAGAGAAGGAAATGGGAAAAGAGTGAGGGGGAGAATTAAAAGGGTAATAAAGTTAAAAACTAGAGAAAGGCTACAGGAAGGAAGATACAATAAATACAAAAAGAAGAAGAAGAAGAAAGAAATAAGAGAATGGGAGAAAGGGAGGAAAATATTAAGAAGTGGAATTCTGGAGAGTTTAAAAGAAAATGGTTAAAGGGGAAGAAAAAAAGGTAGTAGAAAGGGAATTAACATGTTGACTTAAGGGAATGGTATTAGTAGTAGAAATTGTATGTAAGAAACAAATTGGAATAAATATATAGATTATTGTAAAAGGGAATACTCAATTGAAATTAAGTCATAAAATTGAAATGTTAGTAAATGATGTAAGTAAAGATGAAATGAAATGTATGTAAGGAGTTAAAAAAAAAGAAATATATTTTATAATGTAAAACAGATCACTAAATGCAATGTGAAAGATAGAAAGGTTTATATTTTGTTGTCTGGGGATTTATGGATTGGAGAGAAACACCTGCTGAGGGTAAAGAAATGTGTGCCAAAGATTGAAAAAAACAAAGGAATTAATTTAAATTAAGAAATTAAATTGAAATGTTAGTAAATGATGTAAGTAAAGATGAAATGAAATATAAGTAAGGATTAAAAAAAGGAGTATATTGTTTAATGTAAAATAGACCAGCAGATACAGAATGGTTTATAAGTAAAAATAACTGGAAGTAATTGAAATAATAGGAAAAGAGAAAAATAATTATTGAAATGGGAATAAGAAATTAGGAATTAAATAAAATAAGAGGTGGAAGGTTTAAGTTGAAAGGTTTTAAGGTAAAAATGGAATAAGTTGAAATACATTGTTAAGAATTAAAAAACATGATGGGAATCTTGAGGAATATATTCAATAAATGGAGAGAAAATCGGGGATGCCTGGACACCATAGGAAAAAAAAAACACTGAATTGAAAATGAATACAGAAATAGAGAGAGATGGAAGAAGGAGTAGGGAGAGTGAAGGAAGGGAGAAGGGGAGAGAGGAATAGAAGAAAGGGAAGAGGAAAGGAAGAAAGGAAGGGGAAATAAGAGTAGGAGAGAAGGTTAGATGGGGGGAAGAAAGGAGGAGGGGGAGAAAGGAAGGGGAAGTAGAGAAGGAGTAGGAGAGGAGGGAAGAAGAAGGTAGGAAGGATAAAAGAATGGGGGGAGAGGAAGAGAAAGAGAAGAAAGATTGCTGTAAAACAAAAAAGATGAAATGGAAGAAAGGCATTCCCGAACATGTTTAAATATATTAGGATAAAGAATGAATTATTAAAAATTAAAAAATTAAAATTAGAGCCTTGGTAGTACAGTGGTCTAAAGCACCCTGTTATTAATACAGCTACCTGCAATTACTGCAGGTTCGAATCTTACCAGGCTCAAGGTTGACTCAGCCTTCCATCCTTTCTAAGGTAGGTTAAATGAGGACCCAGTTTGTGGGGGCAATAAGCTGACTTTGTATAAATATACAAAAGTATGAAGGCTATTGCTTAACGCATTGTAAGCCGCCCTGAGTCTCCGGAGAAGGGCGGCATATAAATCAAATTAAAAAAAAAGAAGAGAGAATCTATATGATTAAAAATGGAGAAAATAGAATTTGAGGGCGAAAGAAGATACTGTTTATAGAAACAAGAATAGAAATATTAAGATTTGATTAAAAAATATGGAAAAAGAACACTGGCAGAAATTGTAACTAAGTAAAATATATTTGGATATGACAAGTTGTATATGATATGATATGATATGATCAATACTCTGTTTCATAAAATACGTGGGGGGGTGTTGGGGGAAAAAAACTAATACAACTGTCAGCGTTCCAGCGCTGACATATGAAAAGGAGAGGAGAAGCTTGAACTTTTGCCTACTTAATTCCTTTGAAGATTCTGTTTCCTCGGAGATGGGAGGATGGGGGGACATTCCTGTGATCTGATGGAGATGGGATGAGGAGAGTGGCTTGGAAGATAGCCAATGAGACGTAGAGAATTGGGGATCGGAAAGGGAGGGCTTGGGGGGAAAAGGTCAGTGCTGACCGCGAAAGAGCCAGGGACAGATCACTATGCTCAATAAAGAGAAAATTTCCTCAAAGATCGGCAGTTTGGAAATTCATTTATTTTGAGATAGCATCAAAACCTGACAGACGGTCAGCACTCACAACTTTCCAAGCCAAACTGGCAAACCTCCAACCCTCCAGCTCCCTGCCAGATGTTTGGACGGAGTGGTGCCAGGGTTCCAAAGCCATGACAGAAAGCCAACTCTCTACTGAAAGCTTACTTCAAAGTGGCTGCGAACCAGCCCCCCCTCCCTACTCCAGCCAGCTTGGATGTAACGGGGCCTCAACTCCCCCTCCCTCCTCCAGCAAAGCTGCAACCCCCCCTTCCTCCACCACTGCCGCAGAATTACCAAGGTCAGATGATCGTGCTCCAAGCCAAGAGAAGAAAAAATGATGAACCTTGGTGGACTTTGCCAAAATCTGCAGAAGTTGAGTTCCCCTTTCCAGACGCAAAAGGTAAGGGGAAGCCTCTGAGTGACTTGGGAAGGGCGGACTGGTTATGGGACTGGAAACAAGCCAGACAGCAAAAAGCTTCAAAGCTGCCACTCAAGAGCCCCATGGAGAAATTGAAGGAAGATTTTGACTGTGCCGTCCGACTGGGGGAGGGACCACCCTGCAGGCCCAAGGAGAGGGGGAGGCCAGCCGAGCCTGTTGAACTGAGTCACCATAGACAGGAGTGCAGCCCTCCCCCCTCCCACACCAGAAGGAAAGAAAGTCCCAGTGTACATCCATGGTTCCCCCTCTGCCCAGCAAGCACACCAGCCTAAGCAGGACATCGCCCCCCCACCCCCGAATGAGAGATGAGGAAGAAGTCCAACGGCACCCTAGGCAGGCTCACAGAGCCCCGCAATGGGAGGAGGGGCCACCGAGGGCGGAGCCACCCCGGTTCAGAGGGAAGTTCGATGGGGATCCAGACCAGGTAGCGCAGTTCCTCGACGCAGCTGAGATCTACATCGAGCGCTATGGACACCTCTATCCATTCCCCAGAGCCCTAGTCAGTGCCATTTCAGAAGGGCTGGAGGGAGAAGCAAGGAGCTGGTCAGCAGCCCTCTACAAGAATAGGGATAGAATAAATACCCAGAAAGATAAAAAAAGTTTATCCAAGATATCTATGCGTGCTAAGCTGCCTAAATCTTTTTTTGATATTTTGGAGGATATGGAGCTGAGAGACATTTGGCGAGAAAGGAACGTATTGGAAAGTGATTTTACTTTTTTCTCAGATAGACATCAATCCTTTTCTAGGATTGACTTCATACTAACCACAAATGATCTTTTTTCTAGGGTGAAGAAGACGAAGATATGTCCAAGAACGTTAATTGATCATAGCCCAGTTTGGGTGGAATTAGAACAGGAAAGAGGGGAAAGGAGGTCTTGGAGGTTAAATGAAAATTTATTTAGATATGAAGATAATTTGAATGAACTTAAAAAACAAATGAAAGATTTTTTTGTTAACAATATGAATAAAGGTAACTCGATGGAAATGGTATGGGATGCAAGTAAGGCATATATGAGGGGAACATTAATTTTTCTGAACAACAAATATAGATTAAAACAACAAAGTAAACGGAAAGAGATAGAGGAGGAAATAAAAAAAAAAAAAGAACAATTGCTTATAACTAAGCCAGGAGATAAAAAGGCAAAAGATATGATAAACATTTTAAGAGAGCAATTTAATATGTTAATGGCTGGGCAAGTAGCAACCAGCATACAATACGCTAGACGTAATACATTCTGTAATGCCAATAAACCTGGGAGATGGCTGGCTTACACGATGAGGAAAAAGCAAAAATCACATACTATAGACAAGATAGAATTTAGAGGTAAGGAGATTTACCAACAGAATTTAATTAAAAAGGCTTTTTTGGATTTCTATACAAAGTTATATGCTAAAGACTCAATTCAAGATGTTGATATTGATAGATATTTAAAGATAGATATTCCTGAAATAACGCTGGAACAGAGAGAAAGATTGAACCAGCCAATAACTTCTGAGGAAATTGCTGGGGTAATTAAGCAATTAAAAATAGGCATGGCTCCGGGAACAGACGGACTAACAGCTGTTTATTACAAACATTTACAATCTGAAATGTTAGAACCACTTAAAATCCTATTTAATAAAATACAGGTAGGGGGAGGAGTACCACCTTCTTGGAAAACAGCTTTTGTTTCACTAATTCCAAAGGAGGATCAAAACTGTACCAAACCTGAGAATTTTAGGCCAAATTCACTTTTGAATACCAACTATAAGATCTTTGCTAAGATATTAGCTAATAGATTAATGCCAGTTATGCAACAAATAATTCATAATGACCAATCAGGGTTCATAAAAGGGAGACAAATGAAATATAATGTTAGACAAATTCTAAACCTACTGGAATATTTGGAAAAAAATAACCAAGTTCCTGCAGTGTTTATATTTTTGGATACAGAGAAGGCATTTGATCGTTTGAACTGGCAATTTTTGTTCAAAATAATAGAGAAAATGCATTTTGGGGAGTATTTTACACAATCAATTAGAGCGATATACCAGCAGCAAACAGCACAAATAATAGTTAATGGAGGTTTAACAGAGGTTTTTAGAATTGAGAAAGGAACAAGGCAGGGGTGTCCTCTGTCCCCATTATTGTTTATCTTGACTTTGGAAGTGCTATTGAATAAGATACGTGACTCAGAAAAATTGAAGGGTATTGTAATCAGACATCAAGATTATAGATTAAGAGCATTTGCAGATGACTTGGTTGTTACCTTATCTCAACCCATAGAGTCAACTCCATATATTTTGGATTTAATTGATCAATATGGGAAAGTATCAGGATTTAAAGTCAATTCATATAAGACAAAGATGATAACCGACTTCCGGTTTGCTGTTTGTCCCCGCCGGACGCTCCTTCGGGATCGTCGAACCCACTGCCTGTAAAGAGCCGCCTTTATAGCGGAATGGCGGCTCGAAAAAACTCCGTTTCCATTAGGAAACGGAGATAGAGCCGGCTGGGGTGGGTAGAGTCCTCTGCCTAATCCCAAAAGTTTTTTATTTACTTTTGGGACGGAGCGGAAGAGACTCCCCGTATCCCCAGCCGATGCTCCGGGCTCTGGGAGATCTCTGCTATACGCAGAGCTAGGTGGCAAAAGCAAGCCTGTAAATTTGTTAAATTTAATTAAAGAAGACGTGAGCTGGACCTCTGATCCTGAAACGCAAGTATTCTTTTTATTTTAGAAAAGTTACTGAAGTTGTTTAAGAAGTGAAAGGAAAAAAAGATTTTTAAAATGGCGATTGCTGAGGCTTGAAGAGAGGCTGAAAGGGAAAGTCCTTCTGTTTTCTATTACAAAGTAGCGGAATGAATACTTCTGGCTGTAATTGAAGGCAAAACCTCACTCTCACTCTTGTTTTTTTTTTTTCTTTTTTTTCCTGGGGATCTGATATTGATCTTGGTTGGAAACAAGCCTTTTTTTTTTCCTCTTTTCCACTAAATCTTGTCTGTATGGAAAATGGCACCGGGACTTATACAGTTAGACAAACAGGCAGCGGGGGGAAATTCCCCCATTAACAAATTACATCAACAAGTTCTAACTCTCCAGTTTCAGAAACCTGATTTTAATATAATAGAATTTCTTCTTGAAGAGATTGTAAGAAGGGATGAGATTGTGAACCAGCAACTTCAAAAATTTAAGCAGGAAATTAAAGAAATTGGTGAATTGGTGAAATCAAAGTTTGACTTTTTGAATCGAAAGATTTTAAAAACAGCTAACGGTTTATCAGACTTTCTGATTCAGTTGGATGCAAAGACTAAATTATTAGAGTCTAAAATGAAAGAAACTGAGGAGAACTTGGATGACAAGATTCAAAAAATTAAAAAGGATTTGG
Source organism: Arizona elegans (assembly GCA_022577455.1). Taxonomy (NCBI): domain Eukaryota; kingdom Metazoa; phylum Chordata; class Lepidosauria; order Squamata; family Colubridae; genus Arizona; species Arizona elegans. Next base: position 20,553,406 of record JAKOOJ010000010.1, read on the forward strand.
TAAACACTCAGGATAATAGCTCAGAAGACAAACCTAAAATGGAGGTTGACCAAAAGACTGGTAATGAAGAAAATGTGCAACAGAGGATTGAAAGAGAAGTTTTAATGATTCAATATAATTTTACAGAATATGCAATTAGACTGAGAGGTCTGCAGGAAAATAACAGAGATGACTTAAGGAAAATATCTTCTGAAATTCTGGCTGGGATTTTAAAGGTTCAACCTGATGAAGTGTTTTGCAGGATTGACAGAATTTATAGAATAAACTCCTGGTTGGCAAAGCAAAGGCAATTGCCCAGAGATGTGGTGATTTATTTTACAGATAAAGAAATTAGGAATAATATTGTGCAGAACTCTTTTAATTCTACTTTGCAATTTCATGGAAGAAAGATTTGGATTTTTAAGGAGCTCCCGCCTAAGATGCTAATGGAGAGGAAGAAATTTGGCTTTCTAGTGACTGAGTTAAAAAAAAGAAATATCCTATTTAGGTGGGATGTCCCAGTTGGTTTAATATTGAGACACCAAGGAGTAAGATACCAACTGAACACTGTTCAAAAAGCGGAAGAATTTTATCAAAAAATTTTAAAAATGAATTTAATATCTTTAGGCACAATACAGGACAAGCAAAAGGAGTTGGAAACAAAAGGAAAATATCAAATTACAGAGGCTGTGGTAGATAAATTGTCTTTGGACTCCCTGGATACCCCAGCTGGACTGTCTATAAATATGAGAGCAGTGTCATCCGACTCCAATGTGATGAACCATCAAGTTACAGACAAGTGCGTAAATCAACCAGTTGATATACAAGTGATGGAAAAGAAAGACGAGATGAAACAAGATCAACTCATAAAGCAGAATGAAAATCGATTAGCCGACACACAATTGGTAGGAAGGAAACGAGGATGGAAATTCAACCCGCAAAAGAAAAAGAAAAGAAATAGATCTCATAGAAATAGCAGTTTCTAAACCAAGCAACAGTGAAGCCAGGGACTTTAAAAAATGAATGAATATGTGAAAAGATAGTGGAGGCGAACAATTCTTTAATACTATCTTGAGGATAGTGGCAGATCTCTGCAATGCCGTGATTTTGGGATGTGAAAAGAGCCTTACATTGTTGGATTTGAATTATCTACTTTGGATTTCTTTTACTGGTAAATATATTATAATTATTTTGAGTTACAAGGCAAGAGAGTCACGCTGGGGCATGCAGAAGATCTGGATGTTACCCATTAGGATGATGGGAATTAACAATCCTGATGAAAACCACAATTACAACTATATGGATATAATTATAATGTCACTCGGGTGGTTGTTTTTACTTTTATATATATATGAGGATATCTACTACTGATGGGGGCAGAAGATGATTGAAGATTTTCAACAAACTGTTGCACCAGCATGTTATTTTACCCTATTATGGATGATGGATTTAACAATCCAGTGGAAAGACATCAAAGAAGATATTATATGGATTATAAATTTAAAGTTATTGTCTTTTTTCTTTTTACAAAATGGAATGCATATATAGATATGTGTATATTTTAGTAGAGAGGGCAGTGGATTATATTTAGAATTGTAATGCATGATTTTGTAGGAATTTGGGTTGAAATAGGTTAGTTTACTGATTGATTAGTTTAAGAAAAAGGATCTTTAAGTCATATATTTAGGGGAGTGGAGGAATTGGATAGAACTGAATAAATGTTAAATTTGGATGTAGGGAGAAGGCCGCTTTAAAATGTTATATTAATATATATATAAGATTAAATGTTAAATTGTTGTAATAATACACTATAAGTTTAGGGGAGGAGAAAAAGGGCAGATTATCCCAAAAATGGGAGTTATAAGAATATTATGCTAAGGGTCAGTATTTTGAGGAGGGAGTAAGGGAAAGGTAAAATATTATGTAATTAGTTATGAAATAGCTTATGGTTGTGAAGAAGTCACAGGGGGGAATGGGTGGTGAGGGGGGGTTAGGGAAGAGGGGGGGGAAAGGGGGAAAAACTTGTATTTGAAAACCTTTTCAATAAAAAAAGATGATAACCAAAAACATGTTTGCACTTGAAAGAGACGAACTAGGAAGAATAACGGGGTTTGAAATAGTTAAAAAGGTTAAATATTTAGGTGTGTATATAGCAGCCTCAAACACAAAATTATACAAAAATAACTATGAAGATCTCTGGCACAAGCTACAGAAGGATATGGAGAATTGGAGAAAATTACAGCTGTCTTTATTGGGAAGAATTGCAGCAATTAAAATGAATGTGTTACCCAGATTTTTAGTCTTGTTCCAAATGATACCAGTGCTTAAGAAAGATGAAAATTTGAGAGAATGGCAGAAAGGTGTTAATACCTTTATTTGGGCTGGGAAAAAACCCAGAATAAAGATGAAAATTATACAAGATACACGTGAAAGCGGGGTGTGTGTGTGTGTGTGTGTCTTAAAATGCCTAATTTAAGATTATATTATGAAGCAGCGGTCTTATCACAAATTAGTGATTGGTTTAACTTAACTGAGGGGAGAATGTTGAATCTGGAAGGTTATGATTTACTATATGGATGGCATGCCTATTTGTTATATGACAAAAAAGTGGATAAAGTATTTAAGGCTCATATACTTAGAAATGCTTTGTTGAGGGTTTGGAAAAAATATCAATACAAGTTAAATTATAAGATACCTGTATGGGCAAATCCTAGACATGCAATAGAAAATATAAGTATAGAACAAAAACAGGAGGTGATTACTTATAAAGAGCTTCTTGTTATGGAAAGGGGGGTATTATATTTGAAATCTTTAGATACATTGAGAGAAGAAGGTATAATTTACACATGGTTTCAGTACGGTCAACTTCAAGCTAGATGGAAGGAAGATAAAAAAACTGGCTTTGTGCAAAATGAGGAAAATTTGGTAAAACAAATTAGAGATCAAAAACAAATGCATATCAAAAGGTTATATAATGCCTTATTGGAAATAGACTCTGAGACGGAACTGGTTAAAGATTGCATGATTAAATGGGCACAAAATTTTCAAGAGCCGGTGATGATGGAGACTTGGGAAAAGATTTGGATTAGAAATGTGAAATTTACACAAGCACAAAATTTAAGAGAAAACTTTTATAAAATGTTTTATAGATGGCACTTAGATCCCAAAAAACTATCATGTATGTATCCTAATGTGCAAGCCAAATGTTGGAGATGTGACTGTGATGATGCAACTTATTATCATATATGGTGGACTTGTAAAAAAATCAAAGCATTTTGGATAAAGATTTGGTGGGTGATGCAGAATATTCTAAAAAAAAAGATTGAAATTTACTCCGCACTTGTTTCTACTGGGTATAACTACGGACTGTACAGTTGTAGAGACTAAACTGATCCTGAACTTAATAACAGCAGCAAGATTGTTGATAGCACAACATTGGAAGAAGGACTTTTTGCCTACTATTGATGCTTGGATATTGAAAGTAACTAACTTAGCTGAAATGGCTAAAATTTCAGCATATTTGAAGGATCATACACAAGAAAGATATATACAGGACTGGAGAAGATGGATTGATTATATTCAAAATAAGTATCAGACTAAAAAAATATCAAATAGCTTATAAATGAATCTTTAATTGTATAAGCGCTACATGAGTGATATTAGAAGTATTATATCCAAGAAGCAGGACTTTATCTATGGGGGGTTAAGAATTATTTTTTAGAGGGTGTTAGTTTAATGGATAGTTAAGCAATTTAGTTTATTGTTAAAAGTTAATAGAAATACCTTGTGTTCTACTCTGGGAAGTCGGGGAGGGGGAGGGGGGTTGGGTGGGAGGGTTGTGGGAAAACTGTGTTTTTTTTCTAATAAAACCTTTTCAATAATAAAAAAAAAAGAATAGCCCCCCCCAACTGCAAGACACAGATGGTTTCTTGCAACTACTATGGGCTAGGTTCGAGGAGGCAGGGGAGGACCCCTATGTGGAAGACGAACTCAGAAACCTAATGCAGAAAGGGAAGCCCATCAAGGAGCACATTTGTGAATTCAGAAGAGTCGTTGGCACCTTACCTCCCCTACCAGAGCGACTATTAGTGTATTTCTTCAGAACAAGCCTAGATAAGCGAATTGTCCAAGTGACCGCTTATCGGGACATCCCGAACCGACTCTCCGAATGGTTCCGGGTGGCGATGCAAATTGAGAGGGGGCTGCACGCCAACGACATGCTAAAGCAACCAGAGGTCAAGGAGAGATACCAATCGGACCCGAGACCACATACCAGACGAGGATCCACGGCACTACGGCCTACCCAAAGGCCTTTCGTTCCGCGGAGCCCAATGAGGTGCTATAGATGTGGGGGAACGGGCCATCTGGCAGCAGCGTGTGGAACCCCGGGGCCGAGGCCAAACCCACCGCCAAAGGCACGACCGGAACGGGGCCCCAAGTGCTCCACCGATGCGCCACAAAATCTCCCCCCAGGCACAGAGGTCTTCGCCCACCTGACTGAAGCAAGGAGAGTCCCAGATGATGGAGATCAATCCCCCGACTCGTATGACAGCAAGTACGATGGGGAAGATGACCCAATGGTGAGTGGACCCATCCACCCTTTCCTTTTCCCCATACGCCTAACAGCCCCAAAAACAGGGACCCAAGGGACTTTCCAAGCCCTGATAGATTCGGGCTGCACTAAGTGCCTGATTAATCTACCCACAGTCCTAAAATTGGGGATCCGAGCTAAGAAGCTCAACCACCCAATTCGATTTGAGCAAGTTGATGGGACCCTAGTAGGCGGGGCTTACGCCACACATCTGACCGAGCCAGTGAAGCTGGAGCTAGGGGATCACTGGGAGACGATTTGGTTCATAATAGCCCCCAAGATGACCGATCCAGTCATACTGGGACTTTCCTGGCTAGACAAGTGGGGCCCAATCATCTGGTGGCAAGAGGGAACCCACAGATTGAGGATAGCAAAGGGGCCCCAACCTCTGCCGCTCCAACCAGGAGAGACGCCCCCCACACACGAGCCCCAACTTTTCCCACCTGAACAAAAGGAGATGACGCCGACACAAGGGCCCCTCCCGAAGGGTACTGCAAAGCAGCTGGGGGCCACATCCAACAGCTCCCATGAAGCAGAACAGATCCCAAAAGAGTACCAAGACCTTGCAGAGGTATTTAGTGAGGCCGAGTGTGACGTCCTACCCCCCCACCGTGATGCTGACTGCGCCATCGAACTCATCCCTGGAGCAAAACTACCTAAACCTAAATTGTATGCCATGACGCCCCGTGAAATGCAAGAAATGTGAAATTACATAGACAAGAACCTACAAAGGGGTTTCATTGAGCCAGCCAAACCGCGAGTCGCAGCGCCGGTCCTTTTCAAAGAGAAGAAAGACGGCTCTATGTGCCTAGTAGTTGACTTTCACAGTTTCAACGCTGTCTGCGTACACAACTTATATCCCCTCCCCCTCATGAAAGACATGCTAGCCCACCTGGCCAAAGGGAAAGTTTTCACCAAACTAGACCTTCGCGAAGGCTACTACCGAATACGCATCAGGGAAGGGGACGAGTGGAAGACAGCATTCAACTGCCCACTAGGGAGTTTCCAATTTAAGGTGATGCCATTTGGGCTACAGGGGGCCCCAGCGGTGTTCATGCAATTGATAAATGAAGTTCTACACGACTACCTCTATAAGGGAGTCCTCGTCTACCTAGATGACATTCTCATTTACACGGAGACCATAGACGAACACATACCCTTCATCCGCAAAGTGCTGGAAAAACTGCTGAAGGCGAACCTCTATGTCAAACTATCAAAATGCGAGTTCCACCAGTCGCGGCTAGACTACTTAGGTTACTGAGTGTCAAATGAGGGGATAGAAATGGACCCAACCAAAGTACAATCAGTCCTAGACTGGCGACCCCCTCGCACCTGAAGACAACTGCAAAGCTTCCTGGGGTTCGCGAACTTCTACAGGCAATTCATCCCCTCCTTTGCAAGAATTGCCAAACCTCTGACGGACCTCCTAAAAACAGGGAGTCCGGCAACAAAACCCCGCCCAGGACAACCTCTACAGTGGGACCCGGCCTGCCAACAGGTATTCGAGACCCAAAAAGAAATGTTTGCAAAAGAACCGGTCCTGAAGCAGCCTGACCCCGAGCAACCCTTCGTCATCCAAGCAGATGCCAGCGACGTGGCAGTGGGGGCTGTCCTACTCCAAAAGAATAGCCAAGGGGACCTACAACCCTGTGCCTCCACATCCCATAAGCTCACTGACACAGAGAGACGATGGGTGGCATGGGAAAAGGAAGTGTCGCAGTGAGGTGGGCGCTGTTGACCTGGCGACATCTGCTAGAAGGAGGCCAGACACCATTTGAGGTTTGGACTGACCATAAAAACCTGGAGGCCCTTAGGACCCCATGGAAGTTATCGCCCAGGCAAGTCCGGTGGGCCCAATACTTCAATCATTTCAACTTCGAGCTGAAGCACATCCCAGGGGGGAAGAACTGACTGGCCGATGCCCTCTCCCAAATGCCTCAATACAACAGTGAACGGGAGCAGGTGGTGAATGCAATCATCCCCTCTCCTCAGGGAAGTGACCTGACAACAAGGCTCAAAGCAGAAACATTGGCGGACCCCTGGTTCCAAGACAATCAACATCTCTTGACAAAGAGAGATGACCTAGCATGGAAAGGGATGAAGCTTTATGTCCCAGAGACTCTACGCACCATGGTCCTAAAGAGGAGTCATGACGTTAAACCAGCGGGGCATTTCGGTTTCCTAAAGACTCTGCATTTAGCACGGAGACAGTTTTGATGGCCCCACATGAGAAAAGACGTAGACAGTTATGTAAAAAGTTGTACCATCTGTGCCACGATGAAAACCCGACCAGGAAGACCTCCCGGGCTGCTGCAGCCAGTAGCTGAACCGTCAAGGCCATGGGAGGAGATTGCTATGGACTTCAAAGTAGAGCTGCCGAGGAGCGGCGGAAACACAGTGATCTGGACTGTAATAGACTTATTCTCCAAACAGGCACATTTCATACCCTGCAGCGGACTACCCTCAGCCCACCAGTTGGCCAAACTGTTCGTGAAACACATCTACCGCCTGCACGGAGTACCCAGAAGAATCATCTCCGATCGAGGTGTCCAGTTTACAGCGAAATTCTGGAGGGAATTCCTCCGATCCATAGGATCATCCCAAGGCCTCAGCTCAGCGTTTCACCCGAGCACCAATGGGGGGGGCGGAGAGATTGAATGTCATGATAGAGCGGTACCTGAGGTGCTACGTTGACTACCAACAATCGAACTGGGCGGACCTCCTATCCTTTGCGGAGGTCGCATATAACAATGCTGTCCACAGTAGCACAGGACTAACCCCATTTAAGATAGTGAGCGGTATGGATTTTGTCCCCATGCCAGAGTACCCAAGGGAACCCCCTTCTTCAATTAGCTTGACCGATTGGATGGCAACGCTGAGAGAAACCTCGGAGAATGTCAAGAAGGCATTAGGCAAGGTGGCACAGTCTTATAAGAAACAAGCCGATAAGCACCGAGCCCCCCAAAGACCATTCCGAGTAGGAGAGAAAGTCTACCTCTCCACCAAGTATTTAAGACTCAGGCTCCCGACCAGGAAGCTGGGCCCGAAATTTATAGGACCATTTCCTATAGTAAAAATAATCAACCCGGTCACAGTACAATTGCAGTTGCCCCGGTTACTAGGGAGGATACACCCTGTTTTTCACAGTAGTCTCCTGAAGCCTGTGGTGGGGTCAACTTTAAGGCCGGTGCCACGTGATCCCCTGGGGCCCTTGATCATTGGGGGCCACGCTCACTATGAAGTACAACAAATTCTTGATCCGAGGTGGCACAGAAGGTGCCTCCAATACTTAATTAAGTGGAAGGGTTACCCCTTGTCAGAAGCTTCCTGGGTGAAGAGCACGAACATCCAAGTTGACCGCCTTATAGCTAAATTCCATGCAGATCACCCGAACAAGGCGGGAGGGGGTGGGACACACCCTCAGACAAGGTAATGGAATTAAACTTGTTGTTTGTCTCGTGCAGGCCTCACTGGGAGAATGAAGGGAGAGGGGCCGGATGTCAGCGTTCCAGTGCTGACATATGAAAAGGAGAGGAGAAGCTTGAACTTTTGCCTACTTAATTCCTTTGAAGATTCTGTTTCCTCGGAGATGGGAGGAGGGGGGGACATTCCTGTGATCTGACGGAGATGGGATGAGGAGAATGGCTTGGAAGATAGCCAATGAGACGTAGAGAATTGGGGATCGGAAAGGGAGGGCTTGGGGGGCAAAGGTCAGTGCTGACCGTGAAAGAGCCAGGGACAGATCACTATGCTCAATAAAGAGAAAATTTCCTCAAAGATCGGCAGTTTGGAAATTCATTTATTTTGAGATAGCATCGAAACCTGACAACAACTTGATTAAAAAAAAGAAGAATTAGCACAAAAAATTAAAAGCGCTAAACAAAATTTCTTGGGAAATGCAAATAAACCAGGAAGATGGTTGGCATATAAATTGAAAAAGGAGAAAGAAAAGAAACTGATACACCAATTAATGGATGAAGAAGGAATTCTTCACCATCAAAATGATGATAAAAAGAAAGTGATTCAAAATTACTATGAAAAATTATATGATTAAGAGACAATTTCAAAAGATAAAATAAAACAATATTTAGAAAGCTATGTTAGATGAACGCATAACAATGATGGAATTAACAGAAGCAATTAAGAGACAAAAGAATGGTAAAACACTGGGTCCGGATGGTCTACCAGCAGAACTCTACAAAGACTTACAAAATATTTTAAGTATACCAATGCTGGAAGTATTTAATGAACTATTGCTAGAAGCGAAAGTACCAAATTCATGGATGGAAGCATATATTACTCTCATACCGAAAGAAGACTCTGACTTACAACAGATAAAAAACTATAGACCAATATCTTTATTGAATGCTGATTATAAAATATACGCCTCAGTAATTGTAGAAAGACTAAAAAGATTTTTAAATCAATTTATACATTCAGACCAAAATGGTTTTTTTGTCTAAGAGACAAATCAAAGACAATATGAGAATAATTTTAAACACGAAGTGTTACGAAGCGCATCCAGAGAAACAAATGGTGTTGATTTTCCTAGATGCACAGAAAGCATTTGATAATGTGAACTGGCAATTTATGCTAGCACAACTAAAAGACATGGACCTTGGGGAGAGATTTATTAATATGATTAAGGTGATATATTATAAACAAAGTGCAAAGGTGGTGGTAAATCACCTGACCTGACTGAGAAGTTTAGCATCAAAAAAGGTACAAGACAAGGATGTCCCTTGTCTCCCCTGCTATTTAGATTGACACTGGAAGTATTAAATAGAAATATAAGACAGGATAAGGAGATAAAAGGTATGGAAATAAAAAAGGAAAAGTATAAATTACAGACATTTGCAGATGATTTAGTCTTCATTTTGGAAGATCCACAAGAAACAGGGCCTAAACTAATAAAAAAAATAGAAGAATATGGTGAAGTGGCAGGATTGAAAATAAATAAAGAGAAAACTAAGATTTTAGTGAAAACATTAACAGATAAACAGAAAAAAGACTTAATGAAGAGAATAGATATTCAGATTACTAAGAAAGTAAAATACTTAGGGATTCAGATGACAGCAAGATGTGTAACAATTAAGGAAGATAATTTTTATAAACTGATGCAACAAATTAAAACTGACCTGGAAAAATGGAAAACTTTGCAACTATCACTGGTAGGAAGAATAGCTAAAATTAAAACAAATATACTGCCGAGATTATTATACTTATTTCAAACAATTCCAATAAAATTGGGAAAAAAATATATATTTTTTTTATTGAAAAAGTTTTCAAATACAAATCCCCCCTTTTTTTCCTCCCCACCTCCTCCCTAGCCCCCCCTCACCACCCATCCCCCCCTGTGACTTCTTCACAACAAAAATCTAATTCATAACTAGTTACATAATATTTTACCAATCCCTTACTCCCTCCTCTAGACACTAACCCTTACTTACGAAAAATATTATTAATATTATTATTTCCCCTATTTACCATACATTTCAAAAAAGGAAAAAAAAAGGAGAAAAGAGAAAAAAAACATTCTACTATAACATTGTATGATAACATCTAATTTAGCATAATATTATTATAACTCCCATTTTAACAATAATCTGCCCTTTTCCTCCTCCCAACTTATATCTATATATTATTACAACATTTCAAAACAACCTTTCGCTTTAAAACTATATGATAGATCCTACTTTAACATTTAATCTTTGGTATATATTAATATAACATTTCAAAGCAGCCTTCGCTCTACATCCTAATTCAACATTTATTCAACTCTATCCATTTCCTCCACTCCCCCAAATATATCACTTAAACATCCCTTTACTTAAAATAATCAATCATTAAACTAACCTATTCCCACCCAGTTTCCTACAAAATTACCCTGCACTACAATTCTAAATATCTTTAATCCACTGCCCACTCTGCTAATATATATATATATATATATATATATATATATATATATATATATATATATATATATATATATATATATATATACATACATACATACATTCCATTATATATATATAAAAAAAAGACAATAACTTCAGATTTATAATCCATGTAATATCTTCTGTATTGTCTTTCCACTGGATTGTTAAGTCCATCATCCATAATAGGGTAGCATAGCATCCTGGTGCAACAGTTTGTTCAAAATCTTCAATCATCATCTGCCCCCATCAGCAATGAATATCCTCATATATATATAAAAGTAAAAACAACCACCCGAGTGACATTATAATTATATTCCATATAGTTATAATTGTGGCTTTCTTCAGGATTATTAATTCCCATCATCCTAATGGGTAACAACCAGATCTTCTGCAAGCCCCAGCGTAACTCTTTTGCCTTGTAGCTCAGGATAGTTATAATATAGTTATCAATACCTGAAAGGAATCCAAAATAGATAATTCAAGTCTAGCAATGTAAGGCTCTTTTCGCATCCCAAAATTACGGCATTGCAGAGATCTGTCACTGTCCTCAGGATAATATTAACCAATGCTTCGCCTCCACTATATTTTCATATATTCATTCATTTTTTAAAATCACTGGCTTCACTGTTGCTTGGTTTAGAAATTACTGCTTTTGTGAAACCTGTTTCTTTTATGCTTTTTTTTTGTGGGTTAAATTTCCATCCTGATTTCCTTTCTACAAGTTGTATGTCAATTGATCGGTTTTCATTCTGCTTTGTAGGTTGATCTTGTTGGTTTTGTTTTTGTATCTCATGTTTCTTTGTCACCACTTGTATGTCAGCTGATTGGTTTCCATACTTGTCTTTGGCTTGATGATTCATCACGTTAAAGTCAGATACCACTTCTCTCATATTTGTAGACAGTCCAGCTGGGGTATCCGAAGGATCCGGAGACAATTTATCTACCACAACCTCTGTAATTTGATGTTTTCCCTTTGTTTCCAACTCCTTCTGCTTATCCTGTATTGTGCCTAAAGATGTTGAGTTCATTTTCAAAATTTTTTGATAAAATTCTTCCGCTTTTTCAACAGTATTTAGTTGATATCTTTCTCCTTGATGTCTCAATATTATACCAACTGGGACATCCCACCTAAATAGAATATTTCTTTTTTTTAACTCAGTCACCAGAAAACCAAATTTCTTCCTTTCCGTTAACATCTTAGGCGGGAGCTCTTTAAAAATCCAAATCTTTCTTCCGTACAATTGCAAAGTAGAATTAAAGGAATTTTGCACAATATTATTCCTAATTTCTTTGTCTGTAAAATAGATCACCACATCTCTAGGCAATTGCCTTTGCTTTGCGAACCAGAAGTTTATTCTATAAACTCTATCATTCCTACAAAACACTTCATCAGGTTGAACCTTTAAAATCCCAGCCAGAATTTCAGAAGATATTTTCCTTAAATCATCTCTGTTATTTTCCTGCAAACCTCTCAGTCTAATCGCATATTCAGTAAAATTATGTTGCATCATTAAAACTTCTCTTTCAATCCTCTGTTGCACATTTTCTACATTACCAGTCTTTTGATCAGCCTCCATTTTAGGTTTTTCTTCTGGACTATTATTTTAAGTATTTGTCAAATCCTTTTTAATTTTTTGAATTCTATTGTCCAAATTATCCTCAGTTTCTTCCATTTTAGACTCTAATAACTTAGTATTTGCACCCAACTGAATCATAAATTCTGATAAACCATTAGCCGTTTTTAAAATCTTTCGCTCCAAAAATTCAAACTTAGATTTCACCAGATCTTTAATTTCCTGCTTAAATTTTTCAAGATGCTGATTCACAATCTCATCCCTTCTCACAATCTCCTCTAAGAGAAATTCTATTATGTTAAAATCAGGTTTCTGAGACTGGAGAGTTAGAACTTGTTCATGTAGTTTGTTAATGGGGGAATCCCCCCCCCCACTAATTTTTTGTCTGACTTTATAAGTCTCAATGCCATATTTCCGCCCAGACAGGCTTTATTAGAAAAGGAAAAAAAAGCTTCTTCTTTCCAACCAAGATCAATATCAGATCTCCAGGAGAAGAGAAAAAAAAAAAAAAAAGAGAAACACGAGAGTGAAGTTTTGTCTTCAATTGTAGCCAAAGGTATTTATTCCGCTACTTTGTAATAATGGAAAACGGAAGGACTTTCCCTTTCAGCCTCTCTTCAAGCCGCGGCAGTCGCCATTTTAAAAATCTTTTTTCCTTTTTCCTTTTCTTTCTTAAATAGCTTAAATAACTTTTAAAAAATAAGTAAAATACTTGCGCTTCAGGATCGCAGGTCCAGCTCACATCTTCTTTAATTAATTTATTAAATTTACAGGCTTGCTTTTGCCACCTGGCTCTGCATGTAGCAGAGGTCTCCCAAAGCCCGGAGCATCGGCTGGGGATACGGGGAGTCTCTTCCGCTCCATCCCAAAAGTAAAAAAAGAACTTTTGGGATTATGCAGAGAGCTCTACCCACCCCAGCCGGCTCTATCTCCGTTTCCTCATGGAAACGGAGTTTGTTCGAGCTGCCATTCGGTTGTAAGGGCTGCTCTTACAGGCAGTGGGGTTGACGATCCCGAAAGAACGTCTGGCGGCGGCAAACAGCAAACCGGAAGTCCTCGGGAAAAAAATATTTTGAGGAACTTAATAAAACAATACTAAAATATATCTGGCAAGGGAAAAAAGCAAGAATTAGTTTAAAAATGCTGCAGGACTCAAGAAATAGAGGAGGCTTTGGACTACCAAACTGGGAGTTGTACTATCAAGCAGCGGTATTAACATGGATGAAAGAATGGATTGTATTGAGGCATACAAGATTATTGACTTTGGAAGGACATGACTTGCAACTGGGTTGGCATGCTTTCTTGTGGTATGGGAAAAGTAAGATACATGGCAAAGACATTATATTAGGAATGCACTGCTGTTAGTATGGGAGAAAATCAGAGAGCAACATTACTTGAGAATACCAGTTTGGCTTTCAACGATGGAAGCACTGGTTCACCCAAACATTATTAACATGGGAAATATTGTTAGATATAAAGATATTTTGAATGAAAAGGGGGAGCTCAAAACTAAACAAGAACTGAGTGATCAAGGGATTGATATGGCATGGTATTCACAAGTACAGATACATCCTAGATATGAGAAAGATGTTAAATTATATGGTTTTTATAAAGAATTGACAGAATAAGATAAGATATTAACAGGGACAGAAGAAAGATCGATAAAGAAAACCTATAGCCACTTACTGGGCATCAAATTGAAGATGAACAAGTGAAGGAGACTGTTAGGGTGTGTGTAAAAAGTATTTGTTGCTTGTGCAACGAGCAGAGCAGAAACACACAGGGAAGGAGATAAACGTGCGGCTCGTGTGAGAAAAAATAGTTTATCTACAAGTAACAAGCAGTCTCGGTGTAAGTAAAACAGTCCAAGGTCATAAACAGTTATATCAGTCCAGTAAGTATCTTCCCTTACCAAAGCAAACAGACTTTAGTAACTCTTGGTATACAGTACCATATAATAGACTCAGTAAGCAACAGGATACAAACAGGTATCACTCAGGAAGAACTAGGAAGAAGCAGGAAGATCCAGAAGGAACGAACGCTTCTCTGTGCTGCTTATTTATGCACTGCAGCCTAATTACAGGGTTCAGCAAACCCTGATTACGTGGCTCAGTTGTTTCTTAAAGAAACAGATATATTGCCTGACCAACAAGTTAGGAGTAAGCTGCAAGCTGAACCTAACATTCTCCCCATTGGGCAGGACAATATACACAATAGATACAAAAACAAAAACACACATCCAAATCATACATTGTACAGTAGTATCAGGTACATTTCAGATTCTTAATCCAAATCTTTCACAACAATTGGTGTGTTTAATGGCACTTTGCGCTTTAGTAAAGTTATCGGCAATATTGTCCTCCGATGCGCAATATTCCAATGTAATCATGTTATCCTTAACACATTGCCGAACATTCAGATAACGTATATCAGTGTATTTAGTCCTTGTCTTTACAGCAAGATTCGTTGCCATTTTAATGGCTGCCTGGTTATCTTCATAAACCGTAATAGGATAGTCCATTTTGAATCCAATATCTTCCATCAACTGTTTATAATAAATCAGTTCAGTACATGTAAGTGATAGACAAGAAAACTCCGCTTCCATGGTAGACAAACTGATATGTTTCTGGCGAATTGATCTCCATCCAATCAGGCAGTTATCCAACATGATTGCTATTCCAGATGTAGAAGTTCTGTCAAAACTGGCATCAGCATATGCCTTTAACATCATATTGGCATTTGGTTCAAAATACATAGCAAAATGCGAAGTTCTTTTAAGATACCTAAGAACACGTTTTGCAGCCTGCCAATGCCTATCAGTAGGCTCTGAACTATATTGTGCTAGTTGATTAACACTAAAAGCTATATCAGGCCGTGTCCAGTTGCTCAAATACGACAAACTGCCTATTAATGATTGATACAGTTCTTTACTGAACTGTGGACTCTGCAAACTATCCTGTTGGAATTCCTGTGCCATAGGAGTCTTGGCAGGTTTACATAATTCCATCCCATATTTTTTTAACAATTTGCAGATCTTATTAGCTTGTGATATTTTAAATCCTCTAGATGTTTTCAGGATATCCAGCCCTAGATAATGCCGTATATGTCCTAGATTTCTAAGTTTAAATTTTGTTTGCAACTGACCAATAATCTCTCTGGCCTCAGCGTCAGTTCTGGTAATTATGGCAATGTCGTCTGTAAAGAGTAACAAGAATGAAACACATCCATCCTGTTCTTTTTTAAACAGACATTTATCTGCTACGCCCTCATAGAACCCAATGTTACGTAATTCCTGCACTATACATTGGTTCCACTCGTAACCTGATTGCCTTAAACCATATAGGCTTTTTTGTAGCCTCCAACACTCAGTTCTATCCTGTGTATCAAAACCAGGAGGTTTCTTCATATATATTGTATGCCTCAACGGAGCGTTCAAATAAGCTGTCTCGACATCTAAATGAGTAGTTGAGTATTTATTTCTAGCTGCCCAAACAAGCATTGTTCTCAAAGTGCTCGCTCGTAAACTTGGAGCAAAAACCTCATCATAGTCTCTATCTGTCTGTGAGAACCCTTGTGCAACAAGCCGAGCTTTATGGGTTACTACCCCATCTACACTTTTCTTTACCTTATAGACCCACCTACAGCCTATAAGTTTCTCATTTGGTGGTATTCTCACCACTTCATAGACACCAAGCCTCTTCAATGAATCAATTTCTCTATCCATTGCCTCCTGCCAGGCTTTTTGCTCTTTTTCTGGATATAATGTTATATCCTGATAACTGGATGGTTTGATATCTACTTGGCAAACCACTGTGGCTTTATAGCGATCTGGTGGATGCCGGTCCCTGGAAGATCGTCTAGGCATAACAGGACTCACATTAGGTATATTGGGGTCATCCTCCCCTAACCCTAATTCCTGTTCCTGTTCTTCAACCTTAATAGATGGCTTATCATCCATCTCAGATGAACTATCATCAGGAATATGGTCCATCTTAACATCAATATCTGTAAAACCATAGTCTGCTTTTTCTAACCTGTCCCAGCCTTCGTGTTCTAGGAATTTAGCACTAGCGCTACACAAAACTTTTGTTGTTCCTTTTTCCCAGAACCTATAGGACCTATGGTTAGCCTCATAACCAACAAAAATCATTTTCTTTGCTCTCTGTTGGTCCTTCCTTCTCTGACTAACCGGTATATGCACCCAGGTTGGTGCACCAAAAGTATGTATATAACTTAAATCAGGCTTCCTGCCGTGCCATAAAGCAAAAGGTATTTTACCTGTAGAGGAGTGCACCACATTATTTAAAATATGATTGGCACATAGTATTGCTTCTCCCCACAATTTATCAGGTAAACAAGCATCAGCCAGCATAGTCCTAGTCATAGCTTGTAGGGTCTGGCCTCTTCGTTCAATATATGCATTATGTTCTGGCCGAAAAGGGGCAGAACGTTTATGCTGTATCCCAGCATCCTTTAACAACTTAGCCAACTGATGATTAGTAAACTCAGTTCCATTGTCAGTAACAATGCATTTCACCTTAAACCTCTGCTTCCGTTCTACAAAACGAAGCCAATTTGTGATACACTGGAACGTATCACTTTTGGACTTCATAAGGTAGCAAAAACCATAACTGGTAAAGTGATCAACTATACTCAAAATATAGCATGCTCCCCCTAAACTGGGTTTCTTTGGCCCTATTAAGTCTAAAAAGACTACCTCCAAAGGTTTAGTTGTTTTAAACCCATTGCAGCGGTTTGCAGGTGTAACTTTACTTTTATGCTGGTTACAAGTATTACAGTTTAGGTATTTGCTGCAAGCCCTTAAATTAATGCCTTTAGACTGCTTAACAGTCAAATGCAACAACCTGAAATTCAGATGACCAAGCCTTCTATGTAATAAATGTACGCATTCATCATGAGGCTTTACATTTCCAAATTTAGCTTTTGACTGAACTAACAGTAATGACTTATCCCTAATAACAAACAAGTCATTTTCTAATTCTGCAGTAACTACAGTGCCTTCACATTCCAGCAAACATTTGTTGTTTTTAAAAGTTACTGTAAACCCAGAATGTAGTAATGACTTTACAGATAAAAGGTTATATTTCAAACTAGGGATATAAAGCATGGGTAAAGGGTGCTTACTAATAGAACATTTAACAAGTCCCTCCCCAGCTACAGTCACATTCCAGCCATTAGCTAATTTGACCTTTTTAGTACTTTTCTTCATATTTAGAAACAGTTTTCTGTTTTTTGTTATTGATTGAGAGGCACCGCTATCAATCACCCACCAATCATCTTTTATATTATTAGATGAACTGGTTGCTAAATTAAACCCTTTCCTGGGTTTAGCAGAGTTTCTAGCAGACACTTTCTTATTATTACAATATTTTGCAATGTGCCCCTTAGCCCCACATGCATAACAGCGTTTAACAATATTGACATTCTCATATACAGCTTCCATTTTTGGTTGCTGTTGCATCCTTAACTGGTCTTGTTCTTGCCTACGTTTGGCCTCATCCAGTAACCTACCAGTTATACTGGCCAATGTTAGTTCATCTCTAGACAATACTTCTAATGATGAAACAAAAGAGTCATAACTGTCATCCAACGATGAAAGAATAATATAAACTTGCTGCAGTTCAGTAAACACAAGGTCTTTCTCCTGTAGCTCCTGGAAAAGCCCTGTCATGGAGTCCAGGTGAGTCATCATGTCTCCTCCTTTCTGAAGATGTAAGCGAAATAATTTCCGTGTCAGGTAGATATGGACACCCACAGAGTCACGAACGTAGAGCTTCTTTAGCTTTGTCCAACACCTCGCAGCAGACTTTTCGCCCCGGAAATGGACAAGTTGCTGGTCTCCCAGTGTCAGTCCAATGATGCATAAAGCACGCTCGTTGTCCCTGTGAAACTTCGCTATCTTTTTGGCATCTTCTTCGTCAGCAGCATTCAATGCAGTTATGTCCGGTGGATTATTAACCATGTCCCACAGTCCTTCTTTTCGCAAAAGTAGACAGCATTTTGTGGACCAGGTAACATAGTTTGTTCCATCCAACCGGGTTATAGTAGCATAACTCGTACCTTGCTCAAAAGCTATCATCTTGACTACTACACCCACTGCCTGCACTTCTCACTTCCACAAAAACAAATTAAAGAGCCCTGGAACACTCTGGGCCCATAACCAATGTTAGGGTGTGTGTAAAAAGTATTTGTTGCTTGTGCAACGAGCAGAGCAGAAACACACAGGGAAGGAGATAAACGTGCAGCTCGTGTGAGAAAAAATAGTTTATCTACAAGTAACAAGCAGTCTCGGTGTAAGTAAAACAGTCCAAGGTCATAAACAGTTATATCAGTCCAGTAAGTATCTTCCCTTACCAAAGCAAACAGACTTTAGTAACTCTTGGTATACAGTACCATATAATAGACTCAGTAAGCAACAGGATACAAACAGGTATCACTCAGGAAGAACTAGGAAGAAGCAGGAAGATCCAGAAGGAACGAACGCTTCTCTGTGCTGCTTATTTATGCACTGCAGCCTAATTACAGGGTTCAGCAAACCCTGATTACGTGGCTCAGTTGTTTCTTAAAGAAACAGATATATTGCCTGACCAACAAGTTAGGAGTAAGCTGCAAGCTGAACCTAACAGAGACAATGATAGCATGGGCAAAAAACTTTGGCTACACAATAGAACTAGATAAGTGGCAAAAATTATGGGACAGGAACTATAAATTAACAATGTCAACTGCATATAAAGAAAATTGGTATAAGATGTTTTATAAATGGCACTTTGGCCTGGCGAAGTTGGCAAAGATGTTTAAAGATAAATCAGCTAAATGTTGGAAATGCCACCAGATACCTGGGTCTTATTATCATATGTGATGGACATGCGTAGAAGCAAAAAAAAAAAAAATACTGGACAAAAATACATACGTGGCTGGAAAAGATGATAAAACAGCACATTGATTTAAAACCAGAAATATTTTTGTTGGGTATTTTACCTGAAACCTATAGTAAGGGGAAAGCATATCTAATTAGTCATGTATTAAGCAGCATTTGGTAAGCTAAAATGCCTGTTCACAGCCAAGCCAGTCTTAAAACACCCTGACCCTGACAAGCTATTCATCATTCAGGCGGATGCTAGCGATGTGGCCATGGGAGCAGTGCTCCTTCAAAAGAACTCAAAAGGAGAATTACAACCCTGTGCCTACACCTCACACAAGCTGTCCAAAGCAGAGAGGCGCTGGGCTGTCTGAGAGAAAGAAGCCTATGTGGTCCACTGGGCTCTCCTCACTTTGAGACAATTTTTAGAAGGCAGTAAGATCCCTTTCAAAGTATGGACCAACCACAAGAATCTGGAGGCACTCAAAACCCCTTGAAAGTTATCTCCCAAACAAGTTTGGTGGGCTCAATACTTCAATCGTTTTAACTTCACCCTGTGCTATTTGCCCAGGGTAAAAAATTTCCTTGCAGATGCCCTCTCCAGGATGCTGAAATACAACAGTGCCAAGGAGGAAGTTCTTAACTCTATCAACCCCTCCCAGCAACCAGCCGTGCCAGCCCGTACAAGGCAGCAGAAAACCTCAACAATGCTGATAGCGGAAGATTAAGCACAGATGCTTAAAGAGGCTCTGGCAGGGGATGAGTGGTTCCGGCAACATAAAGATGAACTCTCAATGACAGATGGTTTGGCATGGATGGGAAGTAAACCGTATGTTCCAGCAAGTCAACCTGTTTTGATTGTACAGCGTAGCCATGATACGAAATTGGTGGGACACTTTGAACTCATGAAAACTCTCCACTTAGTGAAACATCAATTTTGGTGGCCACACATGAAAAAGGACAGAAAACTATGTGGCCAGTTGTCCAGTGTATGTGTTCTGATCCGGCTCCCAAACATGACAAGCCCTTTGTAGTTAATAAAACATTCCCTTTATTAGGAGTGCCAGCAGCTGCTTTCTCACAGCAGGCTACAAAGTCTCTAAGTCCTGTGGAAAGTTACGCTTGCTCCCTTTTTCCCTGAACTGGCCCAACACACCAGGAGTCTCTCTCTCTTTTCCCACACTTGCAAAGGAAGTCCTGGAAGGTGCGCTCACTTTCTTCCAGCAGCAGACACACACACACACGCTCAGAAGGCACTGCACATTCCAAGAAGAATTCTGATGATTTCCAGAGAGGAGTCAGAAGTGCAGGCTATCAATGGCGGACCGGCAAGGAGATGAATAGTTGTCTGCCACACCTATTCATCTCCACCCCCTGCCTTCTATCCCCAGAGCTAGTGTGGGGCTTTGCTAGCAGCAGTGGCTCTTCCATCCCAAGGACCGGCCAATAGATTTCCACTGCTCTCCTCTGCCTTCTGCTTATCTGCGCGTCAGGCACTGAACCCAGCTGTTTCTCCTCTTCCTCATCAGCCACCTCCAGACCTGGGAGCTGTTGACTCTCCATCTGAAGGCTGATGGATGGCCCAGGCTCTGCCTCTGTCTCTATCTCTGACATCTCCATTCCCTCTTCCCCCTCGGAGCTCTCAGATTGCCTTGATGCTAGCCCTGACTCCCACGCCACCTTCTCATCTGATTTGGCTGCCAAGGGGCCAGCGGCCAACAGGCCACAACAGGCCTCAGCCAAAAGGCAGTTTGGGAAGACTACAGGGCTGTTACAATCTGTGGCCAGTCCTACTGCCCCGTGGAAGGAAATATCAATGGACTTTATTGTGGAACTACCAGAGTGTGTTGGAAATACCGTGATTTGGGTTATTATGGACCTTTTCTCTAAACAAGCCCACTTTGTGGCTTGCCCCAAGATCCTGTCTAAATGGACTCTGGCCAAACTCTTTGTGCAACATGTGTATCAGTTGCATGGTGCTCCCAAATGCATAATCTCAGTTTGTGGTGTTCAATTCACTTAAAAATTCTGGCAGGAGTTTCTGAAGCTCTTAGGCACTTCCCAAAGCCTTAGCTCCTCCCATCCACAAATGGATGAAGCCTGTGAACATCAGAATGCTGCATTGAAGCAGTACCTTTGTTGTTATGTGAACTACCAACAAGACAACTGGGCAGAGTTGCTACCTTTCGCCAAAGTAGCCTATAATAACTCTGTGCATAGCAGCACCAGATTTACACCATTCTGAGTAGTTAGCTACAGGCTTGGATTTCATGCCCATGCCAGAATTACCTCGGCAAAACCCTTTAAACGCATCACTAGCCGAATGGGTCAACGCCCTGCAAGGTACCTGGCCTGTGGTTTGGAAAGCGTTGGACGATGCAAGAGAGGCGTATAAAAGACAAGCTGATAGGAAAAGAGTGCCCCAAAAGGAGTTTAGACTAGGGAATAAGGTGTACCTTTCCACCAAGTTTTTGCAGGCAAGGCAAGGCAACCTTGCAAGAAGCAGTTTGGCAACACTCTAGGGTGTGTGCCATACATGGCTTGAAATGGTGTCATCGAAGTTGATAAGTGCAGTGAATTGTTGTAAGAAAATTCTGTGAGTGGCAATAACGATGGCCAGTTGTCTTGGCTGTTAGTGCAGTAGCACCTCAAGTACTGTTGGAGGAGCTGCTTCATTTTTTCAGGTTTCCATTTGTGGCAGGGTGGTTTGCTGAGGAGAGGTTGACCTTGACATTTAGTAGCTGGAAAAGTGCTTTCCAAAATCTAGATTGGAATTGTACTCCTCTGTCTGACACGAGTGCTGAGTCCATGCCATGGTAGTGAAAGACGTGGTCTAGAAAAAGTTGGGCTGTGTCTTTGGAATTGGGCAATCCCTTGCAGGGTATGAAATAAGCCATCTTTGTGAAAAGATCTACCACTACTAGAATGGTAGTGAAGCCTTGGATAGGAGGTAAATCAGCAATGAAATGTAGAGAGACTGTATGCTGGGGGTGGGGTGGGGGGCAAAAGTCCTGTAGACTTCTGATGAAGGGGTTTGGCCCTCCTGCATCTGTGGCAAGAAGCCACATGTTCCTTGATGTCTGCAGCCACCCTAAACCACCAAAAGTCTCTTAGGGTCTGTGCAGAATTTTGAACACACCTCCATGCCCTGCTGTCTGATTGTCATGGCAAAGCTGTAGTACCTCTTCCCTGCATGAGGCGGGGGGGAGACTACTATTCTACCTCTGTTTCAGGGCACCTCCCTCCATCACAAACGGGGTTACAATACCTCTGGAGTTTTCTTGAGGTCATCTAACCTGGTCCGTGAGATGCAATCTAGTTGTTTCTGAGTCTTTATCCTGGTGTTAATCCTGGTGCAGATGGGCAGCTCCCAATTTCTCAGTGGTGATGGTGATTGGTGAAGCTGGATATTCAAAGGTTGTAGTATTGTTGGTACTGGAGTCCACTGAACAAGGGAATAGTCAGGTTTGTGAGAGGACAACTGGTATTAAGTTCTTGGAGCCTGGAACATATTTAATGTAAAAATCAAAACATGAGAAGAACTGGCTCCATCTGATTTGTCTGGGCAAAAGTGGCTTTGTTTGTTGCAGGTTGTGTAGATTCTTGTGGTCTCTGTTGACCTCTATAGGAAAGTGTGCATCTTCTAGGAAGTGTCTTCAGTGTTGGAATGATGATAATGGCAAATAGTTCCTTATTAAAGATGTCATAATTGTGTTCTAGGGCCATCAGGGCTCTGGAAAAGAAGGTGCATGGCAGAAGGCTATTGTCTCCCCCTCTCTCTTGTAAAAGAACAGCTCCAATGGCCACATCTGAAGCCTCTGTTTGGACAATAAATCTCTTTGATGTGTCTGGGTGCTGAAGCAGGGGCCAGCAAGCAAAAAGCTGCTTTAACTCTTTGAATGCTGATTCGTGTGTAGAGGTCCAAGCAAATTTAACTCATTTCTTAGTCAGTTGAGTCAGTGGTTTGGCTTTATGAGCAAAACCTGGTATAAATTTTCTGTAGAAGTTAGCAAAGCCTAGGAAGCATTAGACGTCTTTGGCTGTGCGAGGGGCTTGCCAGTCTAGGACAGCTTGGACCTTCTGGGGGTCCATCTGGATGCCTTTTGTAGAAATACAGTAACTGAAGAAGTCTAGTTATTGCAGGTCAAAGACACATTTTTCTGGCTTGACAAAGAGGTGGTTATCTTCTTAAACTATAGAGAATTGTGCATGCATGGTCTGTGTGCTGCTGCTCGTTCTCAGAGTAGACCAAAATGTCACCAGATAGATAACCACAAGTTTATCTATGAGATCTGAGAATACTTGATTCATGAATCTGGAAAATATGCCCCCCGCGTTAACTAGTCTGAATGGAATCACTGGGTATTCAAATTTGCCATATCTGGTATCAAAGGCAGTTAAGTATTTGTGGCCCTCTTTGATTCTAATGAGGTTGTAAGCTTTGCAGAAGTCCAGTCTCATAAAAATGCACACTTTCTGCAGCCTATCCAAGATGTCTGGGATTAGCAGCAGTAGATAATGGTCTCTTACTGTCACTGAGTTCAAAGCTTTGTAATTATGGACCACTCTCATCGGGGGATCCCCACCACTGTTAGACTCACTGGGGTCTTGCTTCTTAGGTACAAAAAAGGTGGGGTCCAAGGCGGGAGACTGGGACGGTCATATGACTCCCTTTTACAAAGTAGAAGGTACAAAGTACAAATATTGTTTCAGAATTTCTAATTCTTTAGTAGACATTTGGTATTGTCTTTTGGTGGGAATGTTGGCACCAGGGACTAGATTTATGGCGCAATCGCAGTCTCTGTGTGGGGGGAAGACTGAGGCTTCTTTCTCTCCAAAAACTTCAGCAAAGTCTGTGTATTTACTTGGCAGATTGGGGGTCTTTTTGTTAGTTGTTGGGGTGGGTTGGAGGGCTGATTGCAGTGAGAATGGCTATTGAAGGCAATAGACCAGTTGTTCCACTTAATAGTGGGGTCATAGTGTTGTAACCAAGCTCTTCCCAGCACCAATGGAAGATCGATGTGGTCAGCTACATAAAGGGTTAACATTTCAGGATGCTAATTTATTGTCAGTTGCAAAGGCACCGTGGTGTGAGTGATGGAGCCTGCTTTTAAAATTCGGCCATCAATAGTCATCAGTGGCAATGGACACTTCAGAGGAACAGTGTGAATCTTAAGTTTCTGGACTGTAGCTAGGCTTATGAAGTCGGAGGTTGCTTGACTGCTGGCAAGTGTCAGGATAGAATCAAATTTTATTAATGTACCTGAGCATGGGGGTTATTGAGGCCTGTTCAGTGTTTGGTTCCTAACTTATATCATTTTACACAAATCAATTACCTTCTATTATTTCACCACAAATCTGTTTTCAAATAACACAACTTAATTTTCTCTAACATTATTGCCCTAAATTCTATCTGAAAAAAGAAAACATTCTTAAAACCCATTACACTAATCTTAAAATCCTTAATTCAATATCATTTCAATTTCTTTTCCTTTTAACATGGATGGATATATCTTAAAGACATAAATCAACAAAATATTTATGCAGTATTTTAACTGTTAGCATTTCTCATCTTCATTTTACTATTTATCTCAGCTTAACCCTTTTAATCACAACATAATCATTTCATTATTAGTATCAATTCCAGCATAGTCATCTTTATTTCTAAAAGTTTATCCCAGTATATAATCTTCCTCTTAGTCATCTTCTTTTGGCTGTTAATCACAGCATAGTCTTCTTAGGTTTTACTGTTATTCCCAGTATAATCATCGTTTTTGCTGTCAATCCCAGCATAATTATTTTTATCTTTACTGTTATACCCAGTATAATTCTCTATGTTTTGCTGTCTATCCCAGCATAATCACCTTAGTTTGTTGCTTATGCCAGCATAATCACCCCTTTTTTTAATTTTAACATCCATCAATACATTACTTGTTAATATTCAATCACATTATCATTATCATCTTTATAACAATTTAACATTGAGGCTTCGTTCTTACTCCAAACACTTCCTTATATAAATTAGTAAATTTCTGTTAATATATTCTATTCCTCTCATATTCTTACTCTTTTCTTTATTTCAGTTTTTTACATATTATATAAAATTCTTCTCATATTTATATTCATTTTTATTAAAAACCTCCTTTTTATTATTACTATCCATCTATACATTGCTTTATTTTTAATCACATTGTTTCTATCTTCTTTTTTCCAGCCGTGTGTATATCATTCCTCCTTTCCTTGTCTGTAACATATATTCCATTTCAGTTTCAATGTTCACAATTTAATTCTCCACATATCAATTTAGTTCTTTTTCTTACTTCTATTTCAAACAAATCACATCAATTTTCTTCTTTTGTTCCTGCGCCATTTAACTTCTTTTGTTCCTGCACCAATTAGTCCAATTATAAGAGTTCCATCATACTTTCCCTTTTTTTCAACAAAGTCAAATTGTCTGCAGACAAAGAAAAAACAGCTCCATCTCCAAAATCCTATGGTTGTTATCTGAAGTATTCACAATGTTCCCAAACAAGAAGCCAGTTACAATGTTTCCTTTTAGAGCAGAAGGTGTCCCTGTACAATCCACAATTTCCTTTAGTCATGCAAATTGCCATTTTGTTTCAATTATATAACATTCCAGCCCAATTCTCTCTTTCTTCTGTGTTTTAAAAGTAGTAATTCTTCTTTATCTTCTTTTCTTTAAAAGTCTAATTCAAATTTAAAGTTGTTCAATTTTGAACCAAGTCTCAATATTTATTTTTCAAATTTAGTCTATTCAGATATCAATTTTCAATCGGGTCTTTTTCTTTTCTTTTAAAAATTTCATCTTAAAATCTTCTATGCCCCTTAGCTCCGCAGCCGTTGATTTAAAGCTAGAGGTCTTACAAAGTAAAAAGCCATTACTCCAAACGTTGTTTCAAGCCTGGGTTGGTTGTCACTCACCCGGCTTCAAAAGGCATCACTCTTTTCTGCTTTCCTCCTGCACATCACTTGCCCGGTTTGTCCCAGCTTCGTGGCAGCCGCCATGGCTGCTGCCCCCCACTGCCGACTCACAGAAAGCTCCCTCCAACCTCCGAGGAACTTGCCTGTTCCTCTGGTCATCTGAGGTGCCTCTCTTCCATCCCCGTCCCTGCAGGACAGTTCCGGTCCGAAGACCCATCGGTGGCGGTTTGGCAGCCGGGGTTTTTGCGGGGCTCATCAGAGCCCGCTATTTCCCTGACTGTCTCGCCGCGACGTCAAACCGGAAGTCCCGGGGGGAGCATTTCTTGTTTCCCTGGCCTTGGGACTTGTCCAGGTGATGAGTAGTGGAGACATTGCTGGGCTGTCTGTTGCCTCTGTTGGGAGGTTTAGTAGGGCAATTCTTGGCCGTGTGGCCAGGGTCTCCACAGTAGAAACAAAGGGCAAGCTCTCTGCACCGTTGCCATTCTTCTGCTCCCAGGGCTTGTCTTTACATTGGCTCTTCAGCGTCCAAATCTAAGGGGCCAGGGAGGCTCAGGGTAGTGACGGCAGGAGACAGATTTTGAAGTGGTTGGCTGGGGCTGCCAAAAAATGCTCTAACTTCTGGGAGTTGAGACTCGGCTATCTACTCTTGTAGACTGCGGGGAATACCTTGTTGTATCAGTTGTGTTGTTATGGCCTTGTTGAGCCTGCTCTTGAATTGTGCTCTTAAGGCTGGCTCATTCCAATCCAGATCTGCTGCAAGGAGCTTGAAATTTTCAACATATGTTCTAATTTAATTTAATTTAATTTAATTTAATTTAATTTAATTTAATTTAATTTAATTTAATTTAATTTAATTTCCAATTTATATACCGCCCTTCTCCCTGAGGACTCAGGGCGGTGTACAGCCAAGATAAAAAACATAGAATACAAATATTAAAACATTTAAAAATATATATAAATTTTGGCCCGAAAGTTAAAAAATCACAGACTAATTAAAAGAATTTAAAAATTTCTTCTTAAGCCAACCTGGCTTGATGAAAAAGATGGGTTTTCAGGGAACAACGGAAGGTCATGGATTCTCCTTATCTCCAGGGGCAACTGATTCCAGAGGGTGGGAGCCCCCACAGAGAAGGCCCTCCCCCTGGGGGCCACCAGCCTACATTGTTTGGCTGATGGCACCCTGAGGAGGCCCTCTCTGTGGGAGCGCACGGGTCGATGGGAGGTCGTCGGTAGCAGCAGGCAGTCTCGCAGATAGCTAGGCCCTATGCCATGGAGCACTTTAAAGGTGATGACCAACACCTTGAAGCGCACCCGGAAGACCACCGGGAGCCAGTGCAGCTCGCGCAGGAGCGGTGTTACATGGGAGCGCCATGTTGCTCCCATCACTACCCGTGCTGCTGCATTCTGGACCAGCTGGAGCCTCCGGGTGCTCTTCAAGGGGAGCCCCATGTAGAGAGCATTGCAGTAGTCAAGGTGAGAGGTGACGAGGGCGTGAGTGACTGTGCACAAGGAATCCCGATCGAGAAAGGGCTGCAACTGGCGAATCAGGCGAACCTGATAGAAGGTCTCCCTGGTAACAGCCGTCAGATGTTCCTCCAAAGACAGCTGCCTATCCAGGAGGACTCCCAGATTGCGAGCCCTTTCAGTGGGGGCCAAAGACTCGCCCCCAATAGTCAGTGATGGAGTCAACTGACTATATCGGGATGCCGGGAGCCACAGCCACTCAGTATTGGAAGGGTTGAGCTTGAGCCTGTTCCTCCCCATCCAGATCCGCACAGCCTCCAGGCACTGGGACATCACTTCAAGGGCATCGTTGGGGTGGCCTGGGGTGGAGATGTACAGCTGGGTGTCATCAGCATACTGGTGGTATCTCACCCCAAAGCCATGGACGATCTCACCCAGCGGCTTCACATAAATGTTGAACAGAAGGGACGAGAGGACCGATCCCTGCGGCACTCCACAGATGAGAGGCCTCGAGGTCGACCTCTGCCCCCCTGCCAACACAAACTGCGACCGGTCGGAGAGAAAGGAGGAGAACCACCGCAACACAGTGCCTCCCACCCCCAACTCTTCCAGCCGGTGCAGCATGATACCATGGTCGATGGTATCAAAAGCCGCTGAGAGATCTAATAGGACCAGAACAGAGGAATAACCCCTGTCCCGAGCCCTCCAGAGATCATCCACCAACGCGACCAATGCCGTTTCCGTGCTGTGCCCAGACCTGAAACCCGACTGGAACGGATCTAGATAGGTTGTTTCCTCCAGGAATTGCGGAAACTGTTGCACGACCACACTCTCAACAACCTTCGCAATGAAGCGAAGGTTGGAGACAGGACGATAGTTAGCTAATATTGCCGGATCCAGGGACGGCTTCTTGAGGAGAGGCCTCACCACCGCCTCTTTCAGGGCAGCGGGGAAGTGACCCTCACTCAATGAAGCATTAATGACGCCCTGGAGCCAGCCTCATGTAACCTCCCGGGAAGCCAGTACCAACCAGGAGGGACACGGGTCCAGTAAACATGTGGCCGCACTAAGTCTCCCCAAAATCCATCTGGGCGAACTGGTAGCAGTAATTTGGCCTGGGTTGCCAAACCAGTAGCGACCGCTGGCTGGCCACACCCCCAAACCGGTAGCATGCCAACCCAATTGCAAGTCATGTCCCTCCAATGTCAATAACCTTGTATTTCTCAATACAATCCATTCTTTCATTCATGTTAACGCTGCTGCCTGATAATATAATTCCCAATTTGGTAATCCAAACCCTCCTCTAGTTCTTGCGTCTTGTAGCATCTTTAGATTAATTCTCGCTTTTTTCCCCTGCCAGATGTATTTCACTATTATTTTATTAAGATCTTCAAAATATTTTTATCCAATTTTATCGAGATTTTTGAAACAAGAACAATAACCTCGGTGACTTCCGGTTTGGCGTCATGGTGAGACAGTCAGGGAAATAGCGGGCTCTGATGAGCGCCACGAAAACCCCAGCTGCCGAACTGCTGCCGATGGGTCTTCGGACTGGAACCGTCCTGCAGGGATGGGGAAGAAAGAGAGGCACCTTGGACGACCAAGAGGAACAGGCAAGTTCCTCGGAGGTCAGAGGGAACTCTCTGTGAGTCGGCGGCGGGGGGCGGCAGCCATGGCTGCTGCCACGAAGCTGGGACAACCGGGCTAAGTATAGAGCTGGAGAGAAGAAAGAAACGGAATGGAGTCTTTTTGAAGCCGGGTGAGTGACAGCCAACTCAGGCTTGAATAACAACAAGAGAAACATCTTACAACTATAAGACCCCTAATGTGTAATAGCGGCTAAGGAGCATGGGGGCAAAGAAGATTTTGAAATGTAATTTGGAAGAGACAAAAACCCAATTGAAAATTGATTTCTGAACAAATTAATTGGAAACTTTAAATAATTAGATATGGTTAAAGGATTGGAAAGAAATAAAGAGATCCCTTTTTTCCCCTTTCTTTTTTAAACTGCAAGAAAAATAAAAAGAATGGACAATAAGCTTTAAGAAGAAAAAAAGGGATGTATAAATAAAAGGGGAAAAAAGAAAAAAAGAAGTGAGAAGAGCTATTTAAATTTGGACTGGACTTTAAATATGATTTGATATTTTTAAATTGAAAAAGAAAAAAGAGAAGTCAAGTAAGATCGTGATGTAATGGAAACTAAATGGATACTTATTAAGCAATTGGAAATTGTGGATTGCAGAGAGACACCATCTGGAGTAAAAAGGAACATTGCAGCTTGGTTCTTTGTTTTGGCAAATTGTGAACTTCACCAGATAATAAACGTGAGAACTTGTGGAGGACGATTTTCTTGTCTACAAGAGGCTTGACTTTTGGAGGAATAAAAAAAGAAATAGAAGGGAATACAATGGAACTTTTATAATTGGAGCAACTATTTGATTTGGAGAATGGAAATAAAAGAAATAACTATAATATTGCACAGAGGACAAAATTTGAGGATATAAAAATCTAAATGGAGTATACATGTGTGGACAAGAAAATGAAGATGGAGAAATAAGACATAGAAGTGGAAAATAAAGAAGATAAAGATATTGTGATTAAAAATGAACAAATAATTGAACATGTGAATATTAATAATAAAAAGGAGTTCTCTAGAGATTATATTGAGATTAACAATAACACAATGATGATTATACTGAGATTAATAATGATATAATGATGATTATATGGAGATTAATACTGAATGATAAAAGAATAAAAGGTTGGAAAATATTAAGAAATTTAAAGAAGTCCAGGACCTGGATTTATAAAATGACTATATTGAGATAAACAAATATGAGAAGAATTATGTTACAGATATTTAGAAATGAAATAGGGATTGAAGCTAAAATATATGGAAAACAGATTACATTAAAAGAAATATAGCAATGGATATAATGAACCAATTTTTTATTAAGATGTTAAAAGATACTATTTGAGGAAATTGATGGTTATAATAACTGGGATATTGGTTAAATACCTATATTATATACCTATGTTAATTTTTTTAAGATGGTATTAGTTGAATATGTGATATAAGATTTAGAAATAAGTGCTATGGCAAAATAGTATAGATAAAGTTTTGTTAAAGATTTTGTTAAAAATTGAACAAAGTGATGACCGGATCAAAGCTCTGTTCCGAAAGGATGTAATTTGTATGTTTGGAAAAAAATAAAAAAACTTTTTGCAAAAAAACAAAACAAAAAAACGAACAATAACCTCGGTAGTATGTTCATCTTAATTGTAGCTATTCTTTCTATTAACGATAATTGCAACTTTTTCCATTTCTCTAAATCTACCTTTGTTTTATCATCTTATAGTAATTATCTTCCTTAATCGTTACACATCTTGCTGTTAATTGAATCCCTAAATATTTTACTTTCTTTGTAATCTGGATATCTAATCTCTTCATTAACTCTTTTTTCTGTTTCTCTGTAATATTTTTCAGTACCCTGTTTCCCCCAAAATAAGACATCCCCTGATAATAAGCCCAATCGGGCTTTTGAGTGCATGGCAATAAGGCCAAGCGCTTATTTCAAGGTTCAAAAAAATATAAAACAGGGTCTTATTTTCGGGGAAACACGGTAGTATCTTGGTTTTTTCCTTGTTAATTTTCAATCCTGCCACCTCACCATATTCTTCTATTCTTTTTAACAATTTTGGCCCTGTTTCTTGTGGATCTTCTAAAATAAACACCAAATCAACTGCAAACGCCTGTAATTTATATTCTTCCTTTTTTATTTCCATAACTTTTATCTCCTTATCCTGTCTTATATTTCTGTTTAATACCTCCAACGTCAATACAAATAGTAATGGGGACAGAGGACATCCCTGCCTTGTGCCTTTCATAATGTTAACCTTTTCAGTCATATCTCCATTTACCATCACCTTTGCTGATTGTTTGTAATATATCGTCTTAATCATATTAATAAATCTCTCCCCAAAACCCTTAGCTTTTAATTGCATCAACATAAACTGCCAGTTCACATTGTCAAACACCTTCTGTGCATCAAGGAAGATCAATGCCATTTGTTTCTCTGGATGTACTTCATAATATTTCAATGTGTTCAGAATTATTCTCATATTGTCTTTAATTTGTCTCTTAGGTAAAAATCCATTTTGATCTGTATGTATAAATTGGTTTAAAAATCTCTTTAATCTTTCCGCCATTATTGAAGTAAATATCTTGTAATCCGCATTCAACAGGGATATCGGTCTATAGTTTTTTATTTGCTGCAAGTCTGAGTCTTCTTTCGGACTGAGAGTAATATTTGCCTCCATCCATGAATTCGGTATTTTCGCCTCTAACAGTCATTCATTAAATACTTCCAACATTGAATTGCTTATAACATTTTGTAGTGCTTTATATAATTCTGCTGGTAGCCATCCGGGCCTGGTGTTTTGCCATTTTTTTGTCTTTTAACTGCTTCTGTCAATTCCATCATTGTTATTCTTTCCTCTAATGCAGTGGTTCCCAACCTTTTTTTGTCCATGCCCCACCTAAGCATCTCTAAAATCCTGATGCCCCCCCGTGACATATAATTCTTACTATTCAAAAAGTGAACTCCTACTCACATGGAGGAAGCCTAAAAGGCCATTAACCTGGTTTAAACAAGGTTCCAAAGAACATGGCATCCATGAAAGAGAAAAATAAAAGAACGAAAGACAGTAGAAGTACTGAGGTGTTGCAGAAAAATAAAGAAGTTGGACTTCGAAAACAAGAGAAACTTTATTTTGGCCAAAGTAAGGTTCAGACAGAAATATATTCATCTAACATCTGAACAGCTTCTGTCTTTAAAACATGCATTCTTATACTCTTCAGTAGTAGCAAAACAGGAAATATGTGAAATCTGCCTCTTTAGCTAGGCCCCCTCCCCTTATTGCTTAGGCAGGAAAGCTGATTCATGCTGATCCATGTGGTTTAGTTCTGCATTTTGACATGGTAAAATGGTCAGGGTCAGACTGATTAACTAGGCTTTGACCCAATTCCAGTATTCTTAACATGTAGTTCCCTTTTCTCAATTGTTGCAGGGCCCTATCTCCCTTTGTTCTTCCTCACTCTGTACCGGGATTGTCAGATGCTTGTCCTTAGGTCTTGGGGTTGGCTTAGGTCCAGGGTACCGACCCCACCTATTGATTATACATCGTTGGCGGGAGTGGACCTGTTTCAAAGTGTCCACACCTTGTGACCTGTTCCTGCCCTGTTCTTTGGGGTTCTCAACTTTCCCGGATCCTTCCTCAAGGGCAAGTGGGGTCACCTGGGCATTCTCACAACATTGGGAACTATTGTTCAAGATGTTATCACTCATTAGGCCCTTTGCCGATAATAGCCAAAGCCACAAAAAACTCATAATTGTCCTCTACACAGAACCTATCCAATCACAATTCCCTTAATCTACAAAATCACCACGTCAGGAAGAAGGTTAGGGTTATATTCTCAGCTCCTTGTCCCATACGGCACGGAGACAGCAATAAAACACAGCCGGACACATCAACTGAATGATGAATGCTGGTTTAATGCTTTCGTCAGATACGAGACAACGCCAAGCTACAAAGTCTTTCAAAGTTGGCGCTACGAGCATCCGCCTTGTAGCGCTTTATATTTCCGCGCCCCACCCCTCATTACTCCCCTTCATAATGATCGGGGCGTTGTCCCATCAGTTGCGCCGTTGTAGTTTGGGATCGCATTTCCGGCATTTTTCCTAGCGTCCGTAGTTATCCTAACCCGACGCCCTTCCACCCCCTCGCGTGTCACCTTGTCTATATCCCGTGCCACCTCCACCGCTACGACGTCTTGCTGTTTCGCCGTAGAACGTTGTGAGTAATATCCTCCACCAGTCCTCCACCGTTTCTCCTTCCCGTCCCCTCCGTATGCTGAGTACGCCGGGCTTGACATATATATGACTTGGGAAAAGGCAATATCAGTCTTAGGTATCCCACAGAACCATCCCATATTTGTTAAATACAATATCCACAGTCCTAGAGCTAGAGCAGCACCACAGAGAGCCCACTCCCAGGCTTCTTCAAACATAAGTATATACAGGAGTTTCGTACTGCTCTCTGTCACAGTCAATGATTTTAGGCTCAGCACCTGTCTTTCTGGGGGGAAGTTGATTCCTGCAGAATGAATATCCTATACAGCAAATCACAATAAGGGCAAGCACGCTCATTAAAATAAGAGATAGTATAGCTATGGCTATATATGTTTGACTTCCCATTCCTTGACAAGTGGTCAGGTTCTTTTTTTTTTTAATGGAACGTTGTCTTTCTCCTCCAATCTTCGGCTGTACGCGGAGGGTCAGCTTCCGGTGTGATGCCAGTAAGGCCTCTTCTGCCCCGTATGTAGCCTGTCCGTTGCCGGTAGGACAGTTATATGGGGCACTTCCTCAATTGTACCACTAGAGGTCGGGCCTGGTCCTGGTCTGTCTCCCAATACTCCTCAGCAGCTGGCTTAACTCACATCCAGTGAATCCAAGACTTGGATTCCAATACTTTTACTCAGTGGTGGGATTCTGCCGGTTCTAGGTGGTTCGGCCGAACCGTTTCTTAAATTGCTGGCTCGCCCCGCACCTTGTCCCACCCCTCCGCACCACTATTTATTGCCAATAAATAGTGATGGGCGAGGGGCGGGCAAGCCAGCAATTTAACAAACGGTTCGGTGTTTTTTTGTAATTTTATTGGCCCGCGGAGCTTCAGCATAGGCTAATTAGCCCGTTGATTAGATCGACTCCCGACTCTCAGCTGATTTTCTCTCAGCTGTTTTGCTCAGGGCTCTGCTGCTTGTTTGCTTGCTGGAGCAGTTTTTTTTCCCCTAGCTATGCTGAAAAATGAAACTGAAAGTAAAGCAGGCTGTTGGCTTTGCTGTTGCTGCAACGTTGGAAAATAAGGCAGGCAGATTTCTTTTCTTTTTCCTCACCAAAAAAGGTAGGTGCAAACTACCTTTAGTGAAAAGGTAGTTTTCCCTAAAGAGGTAGTTCCTCTTTAGGAAAAAGAGGAGAGTTCAAGATTTTAAAACACAAAAGAAAAAAAGCTCTATTTAACTAGGGAATTGTAATAATTCAGATACTATTAATTGTATATTGTGTTGAAAGCAGAAATGGTTAAGTTGTGGTTTGGAGGAATATATGGGGGAAATTATTTGGTTTATTATTATTGGTAAATATAATTAATTGATTTGTAAGAAATTGGATTGCATGGAAATAATTGGAATATTCATGTTCATATTGATTAATATACAAAAAAGATAGTTATATAACTAATTGATTTATATTAAAATGTTGAATTTGTATTAAACTACTGTATTACATATTTATTTATTTATTTTATTTTATTTTATTAGATTTCTATACCGCCCTACTCCCGAAGGACTCAGGGCGGTGCACAGCCAAATAATAAAAACACATACAATACAAAATTTAAAAATAGAATAAAATCAAATTAAATAATTTTGGCCCCGACAAATTTAAAACCCCAAACTTTTAAAACCAATTTAAAATTGAATATATAAAATACTAAAAGATATTTAAAATTTTAAAAATCTTTTATAAAAGGGGGAAAATTAGGCCAGGCCGGCCTGGTGAAATAGTAAGGTCTTTAAGGCGCGGCGGAAGGTGCGCAGATCCGGGATCCTCCGTATCTCTGGGGGGAGCTTGTTCCAGATAGTAGGTGCCTCCACAGAGAAGGCTCTCCCCCTGGGGGCCGCCAGTCGGCATTGTTTGGCTGACGGCACCCGGAGGAGCCCCTCTCTATGGGAGCGTACCGGCCGGTGGGAGGCTATTGGTGGTAGTAGGCAGTCCCGCAAGTACCCAGGTCCTAAGCCATGGAGCGCTTTAAAGGTGGTAACCAGAACCTTGAAGTGCACCGGAAGACCACCGGGAGCCAGTGCAGCTCGCGCAGGAGAGGCGTTACATGGGAGCGCCACGTCGCTCCCATCACCACCCGCGCGGCCGCACTCTGCGCCAGTTGGAGCCTCCGGGTGCTCCTCAAAGGGAGCCCCATGTAGAGAGTGTTGCAATAGTCCTGGCGGGAGGTGACAAGGGCATGAGTGACCATGCGTAATGAGTCCTGATCCAGAAAGGGACGCAACTGGCGAATCAGGCGAACTTGATGAAAAATCCTCCCGGTCACGGCTGTCAAGTGCTCTTCTAAAGACAGCCGTGAATCCAGGAGGACGCCCAAGTTGCGAGCCCTCTCCGTGGGGGCCAATGATTCGCCCCCAATAGTCAGTGATGGCGTCAACTGACTATATCGGGACGTCGGAAACCACAGCCACTCGGTCTTGGATGGGTTGAGCCTGAGCCTGTTCCTCCCCATCCAGATCCGTACGGCCTCCAGGCACCGGGACATCACTTCAAGGGCATCGTTGGGGTGGCCTGGGGTGGAGATGTACAGCTGGGTGTCATCAGCGTACTGGTGGTATCTCACCCCGAAACCACGGATGATCTCACCCAGCGGCTTCACATAAATGTTGAACAGGAGAGGCGAGAGGACCGACCCTTGCGGCACCCCACATATGAGGGGCCTCGGGGTTGACCTCTGTCCCCCTGTCAACACAGACTGCAACCGGTCAGAGAGAAAGGAGGAGA
The DNA here is from genome assembly GCA_022577455.1 of Arizona elegans. Taxonomy (NCBI): domain Eukaryota; kingdom Metazoa; phylum Chordata; class Lepidosauria; order Squamata; family Colubridae; genus Arizona; species Arizona elegans. Next base: position 20,589,402 of record JAKOOJ010000010.1, read on the forward strand.
ACCACCGCAACACAGTGCCTCCCACCCCCAACTTTTCCAACCGGTGCAGCATGATACCATGGTCGATGGTATCAAAAGCCACTGAGAGATCTAACAGGACCAGGACAGAGGAGCACCCCCTGTCCTGAGCCCTCCAGAGATCATCAACCAACGCGACCAATGCCGTTTCCGTGCTGTACCTGTGCCTGAAGCCCGACTGGAATGGATCCAGATACGTCGTTTCATCCAGGTGCTGGGGGAGCTGTTGCGCGACCACACTCTCAACAACCTTTGCAACAAAGCGAAGGTTGGAGACTGGACGATAATTTACCAACATTGCCGGGTCCAGGGAAGGCTTCTTGAGGAGAGGCCTCACCACCACCTCTTTCAAGGCGGCGGGAAAGTCACCCTCACTCAGCGAAGTGTTTATAATCCCCTGGAGCCAGCCTCGTGTCACTTCCCGGGAAGCCAGTACTAACCAGGAAGGACACAGGTCCAATAAACAAGTGGTCGCGTTCAGTCTACCCAGAATCCTGTCCACGTCCTCAGGGGCCACAGGATCAAACTCATCCCAGATAACATTCTCAAGACCTGCCCCTGTCTCTCCCCCTGAGACTACCCAGTCGGAGTCCAAATCTTCCTGAATCTGAGTGATTTTGTCATACAGATACTGAACAAAATCCTCGGCTCTACCCTCCAAGGGGTCCTCCCGCGCTTCCTGGTGGAGCAGGGAGCGGGTCACCCTAAAGAGGGTGGCCGGGCAATTATCTGATGATGCAATAAGAGCAGCAAAATAACTACATTTCGCTGCTTTTATAGCCACTAAGTAATTCCTAATGTGGGATCTTACTAGTGTCCGGTCAGATTCAGAAAGACTGGCCCTCCAACCACTCTCTAGGCGTCTTTTCCGGTGCTTCAACTCCCTCAGCTCCTCAGTAAACCGAGGAGCCAATTGAGATAGGCGCTGGGTCAGAGGCCGCAAAGGCACGACCCGATCCAGAGCACCAGCAGCCTCCCTATCCCAGGCAGCCACCAGGTCTCCAGTCGAGGCGTGTGCCAGAACCTCAGGAAATGGCCCAAGCTCTGTCTGGAACCTGTCAGATTCCATCAGGCGCCTGGGGCGGAACCATCTTACCGGCTCCGCCTCCCTGCGGCAGGGTGCAGCGGTTCGAAAGTCGAGACGAAGGAGAGAGTGATCTGACCATGACAAGGGTTCAGTAACAATATCCCCTATCTCAAGATCCCTCAACCACTGTCCAGAGACAAAAACCAGATCCAGCGTGTTTCCCCCTGTGTGGGTAGGGCCATGAATTAACTGGGTCAGGTCCATAGCTGTCATGGAAGCCATGAACTCCCGAGCCATCTCCGACGTCTCACCCACGGACGGCAGGTTGAAATCCCCCATGACCATAAGCCTAGGGGTATCAACCGCCACTGCGGTGATGACGTTGAGTAGTTCGGGCAGGGCTGTTGCCACGTGGCAGGGAGCCAGGTACGTGATCAGCAAACCCATCTGAACCCCATGACCCCATTTCACAAAAAGGGATTCACAGCCGGCCGTCTGAGGAACAGTGGCCTCCCTCGGTCTCAGACCTTCTTTAATGATAACCGCTACCCCCCCCCGCCCCTCCCCTGTGACCTCGGCTGATGGAATGCTTGGAAACCTGGCGGGCACATTTCAACGAGGGGAACCCCCCCCTCCTGGCCCAACCAGGTCTCCGTAATACCTGCCAGGTCCGCACCCCCCTCCTGAACAAGATCACAGATGAGGGCGGCTTTATTTACTACAGACCTGGCATTGCACAGCATCAGCTGAAGGCCTGGGTCCTGAGGGTCTATGCAACCTGAGGAGCGAGTAGAGCCTTGGGGGCCAGAGCACGCCACCGCTCATAGACAGCAAGTGTGCACTCCCCTAACACGATATGGCCCCCTGCTCCCGCCATATCTACCCCTCCCACCTACAGTACTGATGTTCAAAAAACTATTCGGACAAGCTCTAACCCCCCCCTCGATCCCGGGTCCCCCATCCCCCATGCCATGCTTCACTGCCAGACCCGACCCTCCCCCTTGTGGGTTATCCCCCATACTCACAGCCCGTAATTAATATAATTAACCATAATTAATATAATTAGCCCATAATTACATAATTAACCAATGTGAGGATGGATATAAAAATAGATGACAATGGGAAGGGGTATAATATCGAATAGAAGGGAAAAATTGAATTTGATTAAGATTAGAGATGAGGATGAAGGGTAATATTGGTTTTTTAGAAAAATAGATGAGGAATAAATATGGCAAAAAGGAAATATAGAAATTGTAAATTTAATTGAAATGACTAAACACTGTTTAAATTTGTGAACCGGCCAAATACTCTGTTCAAAGAAAATACATTGTATGTTTGTATGTGTGTTTCTAATTACTGCTATTTATTCATATTTGTTCTCTTTTATTCTTTAAAGTTTAACAATTCATTCTTTATCTTAATATCTTTATATTTGTTTGGGGTTGCCTTTCTTCCATTTCATCTTTTTTACTGTACAGCAATCTTTCTCCTCAAACCTACCACCTCTCTCTTTTCTTTCCTTCTTACTTTCTCTCCCCCGCTTCTTCTCCTCCCTACTTCCTCTTCCTTTTTCCTTCTCCTCCTCTCTTCCTCCCTCTCTTACCCTCACTCCTTCTCTAATTTCCCTTCCCTTCCTTCCTCCCGTCTCTTCCTTCCCTCTCTCTCCTTCTTTCTTCCATCTCTCTTCTCCTTCCTTCATCCCTCTCTATTGCTGTATCCTTTTGTGCATATGGATTACTCAGAGGGCTGAAAAAGTTATTTTTGACTGGTCCTCGCACTTTTGACCAGTCCTCAAACTTACGACTGTCCTCACATTTTATGTTTTTCGCCCTATCTTGTCACCATGATGAAGAGAAGCAGTTGTGAAATGAGTGACACGGTTAAGAATGCTACAATGGGCATAAATGATGACCAGTCATAAGGGTGAGGACCGGTGAAAAATGTGAGGACCAGTCAGAAAAGACTTTTTTCAGCCCTCTGAATAGTCCCTATGTGCATATGGACTAGTCAGAAGGCTGAAAAAATTATTTTTGACCGGTCCTCGCACTTTTGACCAGTCCTCGCACTTACGACTGTCCTCACATTTTACGTTTTGCGCCCTATCTTGTCACCGTGGTGAAGAGAAGTAGTGGTGAAATGACTGACACGGTTGTTAAGAATGTCGCAACGGGCATAAATGTGAGGATGGTCATAAGTGCGAGGACCAGTCAGAAATGACTTTTTTCCCTGTCTTGTCCCTGCTTCCAAATTTATATCTTGTGTAAATATACCATTTACCTTCACTCTTGCCGTGCCCCTCTGATACAATTTGGAAATAATATGAATAAATTTATTACCAAATCCTAATGCAGAAATCATTTCTTTTATAGTATCCCATTGTATAGAATCAAAAGCTTTAAAAATATCCAAGGCAAGAATACCTATCTTATCACCATTATTCTCAGCAATATCAATAACATTTAATACTCTTCTAACTAAATCACACATATAACACCCTTTAACAAAACCTACTTGATTATGGTTTATATATTTATCTATAAAATTATTCAATCTATTTGCTACAATTGCAGTAAATATTTTAGCATCTTGGTTAATCAAAGAAATGGGCCGATAGGATTCAATTTTTTCTAGATCTTTACCTGGTTTCGGGATTAAGGATATAATTGTTCTATTCCAGGACATGGGAATATCATCTCCATGTAATATCTTATTATACAATATCTGTAATTTTGGGATCAAAATTTCTTTAAACTCTTTATAAAATTCTGCTGGTAACCCATCCTCACCTGGAGATTTTCCAAGTTTTAGCTTCTGAATCACATCTTTAATTTCCTCAGAGGTAATATCCTTTTCCATTTTTTCTTTATATTTATTATCAATTTTCTTCTGACCATATTTTTCTAAGAAATTTTTTAACTTACAATTATCAATTTCTTTTTTAAGATATAATTCTTGAAAAAACTTTTTAACAATTTCACATTTCTCTAATTTTTTATAACATCTCTTACCTTTTTCATCTATTAGGACACCTATTTCTCTTTTTTCTTTTTTATCTTTCACCATTCTTGCTAATAATTTTGAATTTTTATTACCATATTCAAAAAATTCTCTTTTTAAATAGCTTAAATTTTTTTTAACTATTTCTGTATCTTCCGCTATTTGTTTATTTTTCAATTTTTTAAGTTCCTCCCATAATTTCCTATCCTTAGTCTCTAGAAATCTATTTTCCAGTTCTTTTATCAATTTCTTCTTTTCCTCTATTTTTACTTTATAATTCTTATATTTCCTACTTGATAATTTAATACTTTCTCCTCTAAAAATTGCTTTCATTGTGTCCCAAACTGTTCCATAATTAACTTCCCCATTATCATTCCAATCCCAATTTTCTTCCCATTTCTTAAGAATATGATTCTTATCTTCCTCGTTTTTATATAATTTTTCATCATATCTCCAACAATTTTCTTTTTTCTCCAAAAACATATCTAATTCTAATAACAATTCTGCGTGGTCAGTCTTTAAATATTCCAACATCCATATTGTCCACGTTATCTATCAGATTCTTGGATACAAAAATGTAGTCAATTATTGAATATGAATTAAATACCTTTGAGTGAAAAGTATACATTCTTTCGTTACCTTTAATTTCCCTCCAAACATCTACTACACCATTTTGCAACATCCAATTATCAAGTATCCCCATTTTTCTTATTCCACCATATCGGGTAGGATTGGTACTATCCATCTGGTTTCTAATTAAATTAAAATCACCAGCAATAATTACTTTCCCTACCCTTTCAGTTTGCAACAAATCAGTAATCTTATTCAAAAAATCTTTTTGATTCACATTTGGTGCGTATAAATTAACTAATGTTATTTTTTCCTCGTTAATACATCCTGTTATTATCAAATATCGTCCATCAATATCTGCTATTAATTTGTTTTTTCAAATTGGACTCTATTTGATATTAATGTTGCAACACCTCTAGATTTTGAGGACCCAAAAGCTTTTTTCATAAACCTGCATCCCTTTTAAATACATCCTGTTTATATCTTCAGATTTCTGATGAGTTTCTTGCATAAAAAGTATGTCAGGAGAATCTCTTTTAATCTTAAATTCTAAACGTCTTCTCTTAATCTGATTCCCAGTACCTTTAACATTCCAAGTCATTACCTTAATTATCCCCATTAATATTTTTAATTTTAACTATTCCCTCTTTTTCCTTTCCGTGACCCAAAACCCAAACAAATATATATAGACAACACATAACATAGAAAAAATAATAAAATAATAATAATAATATAAAACATACAAACAACATAAAACAAAAACTAACATGACACACAACCACATAAAATCTTCATCCCCCACCGTCTTCATTAAGACACGCCTCGTTTCCAAGAGTGGGGGAGAGGGGACCCCGTCCATCAGCTGGGTCGTCTCTTCATTGGCATAATTCTGGTTTCAATTGAACAACTACAGGTTCTTCATCCCCGCACTCGGGCTCATCTTCCCTTTTATGTTCAGAGTCCAATGTAATCATCCTTTCCACTCCTTCACCAGTAAGATCTCGACTTTTCTTCTGTACCTCCGCCAAAGATGGAGAAATATCTTTCGTTGGTTTTCTTTTCCTCTTTGGTTTTGGACCTAAACCTCCGACCGCCCCTCCTTCTTCCTCTGGTGTTGATGTATATATTTCAATTCCACCCATTTTGAGTCATTGTGATCTTAATTCACTTTGTTCTTCCTCTTTTTCCAACAAGCCAAGCTCATGGAAGTATTGGACCACATCCGTTTCTATTGTGAATATATGCATTCTATTTTTATAGAAAAATTTCATTCGCTGTGGTGGTCTCCAATTATACTTAATACCTCTATCTCTTAATATTTTAGTAATTGGCTTCAGATAATATCTCCACGATCTTTCCTCTCTTGAGATATCTTGAAAGACTTGGACCTGTTTTCCCTCAATCTTCAGCACTGCATCACCATTTTCTCTAATTTTTGCCATTACTTGTAATTTATCATTAACACTCGCAAATCTCACCAAAACATTTCTTATTATTTCACGTTGTCTTCTAAATCCAATTCGATAAACACTTATCAAATCTGTAGTTGTAAAATTTTTATCCAATCCAAGTTCATTAAGCCATTTCAAAACACGTTGTTTAACATTGTCCACTTTTTCTTCCACTATGCCTCTTATAACAATGTTGGACTTCCTAACTTCTTCTTCCAAAATGCATATTCTTCTATCCTGTTTTTCATTTTTAAAAAAGATTTCAGTTATTTGCTTATCAAATTTTTTTGTTTGCACTTGTAGTTGGTCTACATTATCTTTTATCACTGTTACTTCTGCTGTGTATTTAGCAAAATTAACATTAATTTCTTGAACAATTTGTTCCAGCTGGTTGGATCTTTCCTTCTTTTCTTCATCCATTTTTAAATGTATTTTTTGAAATTCTGTATCCATTATTTCAATTTTATCACTTAATTTGTTTAATGCCAACACAATTTGAGCTGAGTCAATACAGGGTTGTCCTCTGTCTCCGACCCTATTTTTATTAGCAATGGAAATTTTAACAACTTTGATTGAAGAGGATTCAGAATTAATAGGTTATAAAGGTGTCAAAGTTAATTTATATGCAGATGACACTCTTGTCATTTTAAATAACATTACAAATGATATAAAAAGAGTTCAAATACATTTGGAAGAATTTGAAGATATGACTGGTTTGAAAGTAAATTGGGCAAAATCAGAATTATTAATGGAAATTGATAGGGAAAATAAATTAGAAAAATTACAAAATCAATTTGGAATTAGGATAAAGGATAATTTAAGATATTTAGGTATTATACTTTCACTTAAAATTAAAAATTTAAAGAAACTAAATTATGACATAGTAACAAAAGAAATTGAAGAGAAAATTGAGAAATATAAAAAAACTCAAGTTATCTTGGTTTGGTAGAGTAGCTTTATGTAAAATGATGTTACTTCCTAAATTTAACTTTTTATTCGAGATGCTTCCAATTTTTTTAACCGAGAAGGACATTGAAGTATATCAAAAAACATTAGATAAATTTTGTAATGGGGATAAAAACCCAAGACTGATTAAGAAAATGTGGTATCAGAACCAAAAAGAAGGTGGTTTAGGAATTCCAAAATTATTAAACTATTATAGAGCATTTAATATAAAAACAGTAGTAAAAATTTTAAAAGGAGATGTTAAACTTTGGGGTAATTTGGAAATGAAGGAAATAAAGAAGTTTGGTTATAAATGGTTTTTGGAAAATTTTAAACGTAAGGTTAAAATTTGCAATTATTGGTTAAATAGTTTGACTAAAAATTGGGACAGAGTAGCAAAAAAATTAATACCAGACGCATTGTATTTAGGTAAACTGAAAGAGAATTGCCCAATGAAATTAAATAGTAACAGAGAGAGGATTATAATAGAAGAGAAAGTGGAAACAATTAATGAATGGTTGAAATTTATAGAAAATGAAATGAGGAAAGAGGAAATTTATGGAAAATTAAACATTAATTGGTTTGAAAGAATTCAAATGAATAAATGGAATAGGAAATGCAAAGAAAGGAACGATGAGAGCAGAAAGGAAACGGAATTTGAAAATTTGACATCTCGAATAATAAAAGATGAAATTGGGCCAAAGGGATTAGTTAGTAAAATTTATAAAATTATTAACTCTGATAATTCACAAAGGGTAATGAAAGAGAATTGGGTAAAAGAACTGGGTATTGAAATTTCTGATCAAAATTGGAATATGAATTGGGTTAGCAGAATAATGAGGACATTATCAATAAGGATTAAAGAACATAATTATAAAGTTATTTGGAAGTGGTATTTGACCCCAATAAGACTTTTTCAAATGGATAATAAAGTGGATAAAATGTGTTGGAGATGTAAAGTGGAACTCGGGACATATGTTCATATGTGGTGTAAATATAATGGGGTTAAACTTTTTTGGTCTAGGATAGAAAATGAAATATTTGAAATAATTAAGAAGAGGGTCAAATTGAAATTGGAAACCATATTATTATTAATATTGAATGAAACAACATTAACAACTGGAGAAAGAGAATTGGTGAGGATTTTGGTTATAATGGGGAGAATTATAATTGCTAGATATTGGAAATTAAATGTTGACTTAAAATTAGAAGAATGGTACAATGAAACATGGAAATTTGCATTAAATGATAAATTGACTTGTGATATTAAAATTAGAAGTGGTATATATAAAGAAAATGTTTTTTGGAACACTTGGCAACCATTTGTGGACTTTGCACTTGAGAGATTGGATGAATCGGCACCAGTACCTTATCAAAGAGATTTCTGGAAGAATTGAAGACTTCAAGTTCCTAAGACTTCCTTTCCGTTTGTATAGCACGTTGGGGGAAATTTTTTTTTGTTTTTCCTTTCCTTATTATTGATTTTTTGTATTGATTTTTTTTTCCTTTTTGTTATTCTTTAACAATAAAAATATAATAAAAAACGTTAAAAAAAAGAAATGACTTTTTTCAGCCCTCTGAGTAGTCCCTATGCATATAGCCACGCCCACACGGTCACATGACTAGCTAGCCACGCCCACAGGGTCACATGACCACCAAGCCACACCCCCAACTAAGCCATGCCCACAGAACCAGTTGTTAAAAAAATTCAATCCCACCACTGCTTTTACTGCAAGTAGAGAACACATGACCACAGTATACGGGCCCTTCCATCTAGGCTTTAAATTTTCTCCTTTCCAGTGTTTTACCCACACTCTGTCTCCCACCTGAATATTATGACTAGAGGTGGTCAAAAACGGTGGGCTAAGGGACACACAATATTGTTGGATTTCTTGTATTTGCTTATTTAATTCTCCCACCATCTGATTCACTCATGAGGCCCCTAATTGACATAGGTCCCCTATGTGATTTTTCAAGTTAGTACTTATAATTGGTGGTCTCCCAAACATCATTTCAAAAGGAGATAATTTAATTCCCTTACGTGGAGTGCACCTTAGAGACCAAAGTGCTAGTGGTAATGCATCCACCCACTTAAGGTGAGTTTCAAGACACACCTTTGTCACCTTTTCTTTAATGGTCCTATTTTTTCGTTCAACGCGGCTCGCACTTTCTGGCCTTAGAGAATAATGATGTCTCCAGTGGGTTCCTAAGGATTTTGCTAGTTTTTGGATTACTTGGTGTACAAACTCAGGACCATTGTCTGATGATATGAATGAGGGAACTCCATATCGGGGCACAATTTCCTTGAGTAGGATTCTAGCCACTTCACATGCCTATTTTTTCTTGGTGGGAAAACATTCAGGCCATCCAGTATAATTGCATACCATGACTAGCATTGCCTTGTACAGTCCACACTTGGGCATGTCTGTGAAATCAACAACTAGTGAATCCATAGGATAATATCCCTTGGGCTGACTTCCAGGTGGGAGTCTAGGTCCTTGCCTTGTATTAACTTGAGCACATGTATTACATCTCTCACTTGCATGTGCACATAGTGAATGGAGGCAATTGATGTAAGTTATGCGCTGAAGTGCTTCTGCTAACGCAGTCTTGCCCATATGTGTTGTTGAATGAGAGTCTTTTACTACCGGCCAGGATAAATTGGCGGGCACAAAAATTCTTCCGTCTGGGAGTACATACCACTCTCCCTGCTTATGTCCTTTCAAGTCTAAAGTTGCCTGGAGTTCCTCTGCTTTAGAATATCTGGGGCTCAGTCCCCTTGGCATTTCCAATGCTACACAAGCTATCATGTAAGGGTGGGCCTGATCATCTCGGGTTGCCGACAGTCTTGCTTCTCTATCAGCTGCCCTGTTCCCTCTGGCTATTTCACCTTGCCCTTTCTGATGTCCCTTGCAATGCATCACTGCTACTGTCTTTGGCATCTTAACAGTGGCTATGAGTCTCTCAATTAGAAAGGGATGTTTAATTTCTTTTCCTGAGGCTGTTAAGAGCCCTCTCTCCTTATAAATGGCTGCATGGACATGTAAAGTGAGGAAAGCATATTTAGAATCAGTCCAAATGTTTACACTTTCATTCTTTGTTCTTTCAAGTGCCCGGATCAAAGCCCATAATCCTGCTACTTGGGCACTAGTGCCCTTTGGAAGTGGTCCACTGACTTGGTCAAGTGAGACTACTGCATAACCCACATAGCGTTCCCCTATTGAGATGAAACTTGACCCATCTGTAAATAAATTATAGTCTGCTGCTTTCAGGGGAACGTCAGTTAGGTCAGGCCTGCATGAGAACTGGCTTTCGATGACCTGCATACAGTTGTGTTCAATTTCAGGACCCGGTGCTGGCAAGAGAGTGGCTGGATTGAGGGCATCTGTTTGTTTCAGGGTCACTTGTGGGTTCTGAGTGAGGAGAGCTTGATATTTGTAAATTCTGGGGTTTGTCAGCCATAAATGGCCCTTTGTCTCTAAGATTCCTTGAATTGCATGGCTGGTGTGTCGAAGTGTGAATCAGCTCTGTTTCCCCCCCTGGGGAAACTGTAATTAATTAGAGGTGACTGGACCTTGTTTTCCATGGAGTATACTCTCAAAGAAAGAAAACCCGAAGTATATATTCTAAGAAACATTTTATTATAAAAGTACAAAACTAGCTAACTACATCCTTACCGGACAAAAGAAACCAGGAAGTTAGAAAAGAAAGAATGTAGACATGCGCAGTAGCTCAGAAATCACAAGACAGTCTTATCTCAGTATGCTACAGATAAGTCCCCTGGCCAGACTACTGTAAGTCTTAGAATGGGAGCTCAGCTGGCAAACACTTAACGCAGTGACAACCCCTTCTTTGTCAGTTGAGCGGACATCAGGTACTGCCATCAAATAAGGCACATCTTCTTATGCAGATACTCGTGCTGAGCTGCTGGAAGTGGTTTGTTGAGCATATCTGCAATCTGATCATGTGTAGGCACATACTGCAATTTTACAAAACCTTGTTTCACTAATTGTTTTATATTTTTGTAACAGATGTCAATGTGTCTGGACCTAGAACCCGTGAAACATGATTCAGAAATATAAACCACAGATTCATTGTCTTCCATCACGGTGATTGGTCGGACCGGGTGTGTCCAGATATCTGTGACCAAAGCATCAAACCATGTTAGAGAATTACATGCATCTGAAACACAAGCATATTCAGCTTCAGTTGATGAACAAGAAACAAAATTCTGTTTTCGCACATGCCAGTAAACAGGACATCCATTCAAGAACATCATATAACCTGAAGTACTTTTAAGTGATTTCTTATCACTTGCCCAATCAGAATCTGCATAACAACATAATTCTGCATGATCAGTATGTGTCGGTTCTAACAATAACCTCATATGTTTAGTGTGTTTTAGGTATTTCAATAATTTCTTAACACATGTCCAATGAAACTGTTTTGCCTTACCTACGTGTCGAGACAAGAGATTAACACTAAGTGCAATGTCGGTCTAGTCCAACTACAAATATACAACAGTGACCCAATAACTGAATGATAAAATGTTTGATCCTCGAACTCAGGACTTGGTTCATGTGTCAAGTTGTGAAAGTCTGTTTGCACGGGTATGCGTCCTGTATTAGCATCTTTCATGTTGCAATGATGCAAAATTTGTTCAATTTTATCCTCTTGTGAAAGACTAAACCCCTTCAGTGTTTTGTCAATCTGAACACCTAAATAAGTGCTAACATGACCTAAAGACTTCAATGTGAAATATCTCTGCAAAGCTTTAGCAAAATTCTCACTCATCTGCTTATTTGGACCAATATAAACAATATCATCAACATAAACAAGAACTATCTCATACATATTGTCAGATCTTTTTGTAAACACACATTCATCAGTTTAGGACTTAATAAAGCCCATTGAATTTAGTTTGTCAGTAAGACATAAGTACCACATTAAACCAGACTGTTTCAGACCATAAAGACTTTTGTGTAGAAACCAGGTATCCCCTTCTTGCTGTCGGAACCTTGGAGGACCTCTCACATAGATCTCCTCATCCAGGTTAGCATGTAGATAAGCCGTTCTCAGCCCCTCTGGAGCCACCAGTGCTTCAGCGGGTGCAAACGAACATGCACACACGAAAAGGAGGATTCGTTCCAAAACCTGGTTTAATGGAGGCAACACAGCAGCGTACAGTAGAGATTGAGTTGCTAAGCAAAACAAAGTCAGAGACGCCCTAGCTCTCCGCCCGTACTGTTTTATAGGGCGTGGATACAGTTAACTATTATTAAGCAGGCAATGATTTCTCACAGCTGTCACAATCAAAGCTGCCGCTTGTTCCGTTTATGCTCGTCACAGACATAGAACGTCATTCCCCTCCGCACTATTATCTCTTCAGCAGCTGATTTACATTCCCATTCCACTCCCCCTCTTCATTATTTCTTCAGCAGCTGATTTACATTCCCATTCCAACCTCCCTCTTCTTGCCTTCCGTCCATCACCCACCTCCACCGTGTTTTGTTGCTGGAGTCCTTCAGTATTCTCCGGATCCCCTTCATGGTCTTCAATACCATCCATCAAGGGGAAGTGTTGTCGAGGGGCTTTTGACACTCAACATGCAGCCCCCACTCCCCAGGTCTCGTCCTGTAGAGACAAAAAGATAGGATTAGCAGGTCTTTTCCCTTAGGGATAGCTCCCAGGTTTGTGTGGGTGTGCTTTATGGAATCGCTTCAGCAATCGAGGGGCATTTAGATCCTTTGGTCGTACCCATGTTGCATCTGTATCGGGGTATCCTTGGCGTCTTTTAGGAGACAACGCATCATGGTTTGCAGGACTCCCTGTTGTCTCTCTACCACCCCATTATGAACCGGTGTGTAAGGGGCCGAGGTCTGATGAAGAATTCCATTCTTACGCATCCAGTCCTGGAACCGCTGAGACATGAATTCAGCACCACGATCACTTTGAATTCTGGCGATGCTAACTCTGTGTTGGGTATAAACAAGAGCAGCAAAGTCTTTAAAGATCTGAAAGGTCTCAGATTTTTCTTTCATAGGATATACATATCCATATCTAGAGTAATTATCAAGAATTGTTAGAAAATATTTTCTACCACCAAATGATGGCGGAAAAGGACCAACTATGTCAGTGTGAACCAAATCAAAAATGCGTGTTGACAGGTGTGTAGTGTGTTTTGGAATGGCTGCTGCTTTGGTTTTGGTCTTTTTGCAGACAGCACAATCCAAAAACACCTTACACCCCTTTAGATCCAAACCTTTTGCGAACTCTGGCATTTTCCTAAGAACATGGAAACTGGCATGCCCCAGTCTTCTATGCCACTTATGGATACACCTGTAATGCAAAGGTTTACCAGTTAGTGAATTTTCAACATTAACAGTTTTGTGAGGAACCTCAGGCTTGCTCTGAGCAACCTGTTTCCTAATTTTCTGTTTGTTGGCTTTAGGAGCCTTTGGAGTAGCAACAGGATCTCTCTCTGGAACATCTCTCTCTGGGCCTGTGCTCTCCCCTTCTGGAGTCTGTATACTTGCCTGTGCTTGCAGTTTAGACTTTGGCTTTATGTAATAAACACCACCAATTAACATGGTTTCAGCAACAATATCTCCATTTTTAACTATATAACTTGCTTTTTCGAGGTGGTGGACCTGGAACTTTAATACTCTGGACAAGTGACTCTGACTAAGCAAACTACTATTTGCTGTTGGTATGTAATAAACATCAGGAATGAATGCATCAAGCTCTTCAACATAAACAGTTCCTTTTCCTACGACCTGACAAGGATGATTGGAAAAAGAATAAAGTTCACGTAGTTCAGGTTCAGGCTCGTGCATCTCTGTAAAAAGTTCCTTTCTGTAGGTAACATGCAATGCTGCACCACTATCCAAAGTCCACAGAAGTTGTCTGTCATATTTTGGACGAGGTTGTGGATTGTTGGTTAAAGCCAATGTGGCGAGTGGAGCTTGCGGATCACGCCTCGGACCATGACGACCTTGTCTTCCGCCTCTGCCTCTGCGTCCTCTGGAGTCTGTTCCTCTGGGCTGGTACGTGACGGGAGCTGGAAATCGTTGGGGACAATCCCGGGTGGCATGTCCCACACGATTACAGATGTAGCATCTTGGCATCCTTGGAATGTAGGCTCTTCCTCGGAAGGGGCACCTTGCTGGAGCTCTTGATGCAAGTGGTCCTCTCAAATGTGGTGTGGCAAGCATAAATGCCTCTTCTTCAGTTAAAATTCTGCAGACATGATCCACTGTGCATTGAGCAGTAGGCACTTGATTAATCTTTGTAATGGCATCTTTCCATTCATAATTCAATGAGTTAATAATAATGCTGATCATTTGAAAATCATCAATATTATAGCCTCTTTCGCCCAATTCCTTTCTCATTCCTTTCATTTTTAGTTAAATGTTCTCCAATGTATTCACCAGGTTTTAATCTTGAACCATGGAACTCAGACAAGAGCAAACATGTAGATTCAATTGAAACAGGCCGGTAGCATGTTTCTAATTGGGCCCAAATTTGTTTTAGTATCTAAGTCTCTTATTGCAGGAGTCCATGGCTGGCCAGGAGGATTAAACACCATGCAATGGGTACCTTCTCTATGGAGTAAAAGTCCAACCTCACTGACCCATGCTTTATAATTTTGTCCCGAACGCTTTAATTTTGAATCACCAGCCAGTGGAACAATAGAAGTTGCCTGTTGAGGAACAACCTGTGGTACCATTGGAACAGGCGCTGGTCCTGGCTGAGCGGGCTGTGCAGCTAAAGGCATTTGTAGTTGAACCTGAGGCTGATGTATTTGGACTCGTGGTTGTTGTGCTCCAGCTGCCGCTGGTGCTTGAGCTGCAATATTAATATGGTCTGCTGGAGAGACTGGCGCTCATCTTTGCTGCATTAAGCATTGCTGTGCTCCATCTAAATTAGGAATCTGGACAAAAACATCATCAGTACCACCAGGGGGTGCTGATGATTGAGCCTGTGGAGGCTCGGTTGCAGCCTGAAGAACTGATTGATTTAGAGACATCGTTGAAACAGTTTGATGTAATTTTCTTAACTGCTTTTGCATCATTCTGTGCATTTCAGCTTTATCTTGTAAATTACTTTCGCCAGCAGGTGGTGCTGCAG
The DNA here is from genome assembly GCA_022577455.1 of Arizona elegans. Taxonomy (NCBI): domain Eukaryota; kingdom Metazoa; phylum Chordata; class Lepidosauria; order Squamata; family Colubridae; genus Arizona; species Arizona elegans. Next base: position 20,604,540 of record JAKOOJ010000010.1, read on the forward strand.
TTTCAGGCATCACAGAAAACCTTTCTTCTCTATCAACATCATGTGAAATCTGAGAAGGGACAACATCACTAGGCACATGTGACGTGTACACAGCTCTCTGTTCTGATTTGCCTGATTTGCCCCAACCCTCTTGGGGGAGTGGCTTTGGCTTCGAAGAAGAAGCCAAAATGGTGGAGTTAGGAATTTGAAAAAGACGAGAGTCCCTCTTATCTAGCTTAAGTATAGAAACAAACACTTTCGCTTTGTACAGCTCATGTTCGAAAGACTCTATTTGATCACAATAACCTTGCACAACCTTATCATGCAGAGTTTCTTCAGGGGTAGGAGGAGAATAGTGAATATCACCTCTCTCTGTGGGTAAAGAAAACCCAGCCACTTGTGTAATTTTAGGTTTGGCACCAAGCCTTTCAAATTCCTGGGCTTCTTTAGTACATTCTTTAGTAATTAACTGGGGGCTTGAAGAAACATAAGTAGGCGTCACTGACCTCAGCACGTCTTCTTCAAGAGCAGCTCCCCCAACAGCACCTCCATCCAGTCTGGTTGCTGAAGCAAGCGGTGTTTGAAAAGTTGAAAGCCTGTGTAAAATTCTTTTCGCTTCTTCATGAGAGAGATCAGAGAGATCAGAGAAATTTATATCTTCAGCAGAATGTGTCCTGTATTTTTCTTTGGCGTATTTCTGTTTTTTCTTTGGCATATTTCCAATAAATAATCAGCGTTCCACAGTCGCTGACTAAATCTATCTGCTTAATTGCCTATTTGCTTATCAGTTGAGTAACAGCCAAGGAAAACTGCTACCATTGTCGAAGCATGAATCAGCTCCGTTTCCCCCCCTGGGGAAACTGTAATTAATTAGAGGTGACTGGACCTTGTTTTCCATGGAGTATACTCTCAAAGAAAGAAAACCCCAAATGGTGTAAATGGTAGTTGGCTGCCCAAAGGTTAATTTATTAGCTTCCTCCATCAAAAGAGCAGTTGCTGCTAAGATTTTTAAACAATGTGGCCAGCCCTTCGCTACTCCATCAAGTTCCTTTGACAGATAAGCCACAGGCTGTTGCCAACTTCCCTTTTCTTGAGTCAGTACTCCGAGTGCTGTATTGTTCTTTGAGTCAACATATAAATTAAAAGGCTTCTCTAGGTTGGGAAGTCCCATGACAGGAGCCTGAGATAATTTTGACTTTAAGGTTTCAAACGCCCGTCTTTGTTCCAGGTTCCAAACAAAGGGTTCCTTCCCCCCACCCCCCTTTGTAGATTCCTAGAGTGGTTTAGCTAATAGAGCAAAATTAGGAATCCATATTCTACAATACAGAGACCTGGTTGGGCCAGGAGGACGGGTCCCCCTCGTAGAGATGTGCCCACCAGGTTTCCGCGCATTTCATCAGCTGAGGGCCCAGGGTAGGGGTGGGGGGGGTGGCGGTTATCATAAAGGAAGGTCTTGATCCTAGGGAGGCCACTGTACCTCAGATAGCCGGATGTGAGTCTCTCCTTGTGAAGTGGGGTCATGGGTTGCAGGTGGGCTTGCTGATTACATACCTGGCTCCCTGCCGCGTGGCAGCGGCCCTGCCCAAGCTCCTCAACGTAATAGCCGGGGTGGCGGTTGATACCCTCAGGCTTTTGGTCATGGGGGATTTCAACCTGCCGTCTATCGGTGAAACATCTGAGGTGGCTCGGGAGTTCATGGCTTCCATGACAACCATGGACCTGACCCAGTTAATTCATGGCCCTACTCACACGGGAGGACACACTCTGGACTTGGTTTTTGTCTCTGGTCAGTGGTTGAATGGCCTAGATACAGGAGATATAGTCATCGAACCCTTGTCATGGTCAGACCATTCTCTCCTTAGGCTTGACTTTCTGACCGCTACACCCCACCACAGGGAGGCGGAACCGATTAGGTGGTTCCGCCCCAGGCGCCTGATGGATCCTGATAGGTTCCAGATGGAGCTTGGGCCATTCCCTGAGAATCTGGCTCACGACTCGACTGAAGACCTGGTGGCTGCCTGGGATAGGATGGCCACTGGTGCTTTGGACCGGGTCATGCCTTTGTGGCCTCTGACCCGGCGCCGAACCTGCCCAGCTCCTTGGTTCTCCGAGGAACTGAGGGAGATGAAGCGCCAGAAAAGACGCCTAGAGAATGGTTGGAGGGCTAGTCGTTCCGAATCCGACCGAACACTGGTGAGGTCTCATATTAAGACCTACTTAGTGGCGATAAAAGCGGCAAAGTGTAATTACTTTTCCGCTCTTATTGCATCAGCAGATAACCGCCCAGCTGCCCTGTTTAGGGTGATCCGCTCCCTTCTCCACCTGGGAGCGGGGGAAGACCCCTTGCAAGGGCAAGCTGAGGATTTTGCGCAATATTGGCACGATAAAATCGCTCAAATTCGGGAAGGCTTGGACTCTGACTGGGTAGGTTCAGGCGGGATGTCTGAGGCGGGTCTTGGGAATGTTATCTGGGATGAGTTCGACCCTGTGACTCCTGAGGACGTGGACAGGATGCTGGGGAGGTTGAACGCAACCACATGTTTATTGGACCCGTGTCCCTCCTGGCTGGTGCTGGCTACCCGGGAGGTTACACGAGGCTGGCTCCAGAGGATTATAAATGCTTCTTTGAGTGAGGGTTTCCTGCCTCCCGCCTTGAAAGAGGCAGTGGTGAGGCCCGTCCTCAAGAAGCCCTCTCTGGACCCGGCTGTTTTGGCAAGCTACCGTCCAGTCTCCAACCTTCGCTTTGTGGTGAAGGTTGTTGAGAGTGTGGTGGCGCAACAGCTCCCGCAGTACCTGGATGAAACTGTCTATCTAGATCTGTTCCAGTCCAGCTTCAGGCCTGGGTACAGCACGGAAACGGCATTGGTCGCATTGGTTGATGATCTCTGGAGGGCTCGGGACAGGGGCTGCTCCTCTGTTCTGCTCCTATTAGACCTCTCAGCAGCTTTTGATACCATCAACCATGGTATCATGCTGCGCCGGCTGGAGGGGTTGGGAGTGGGAGGCACTGTTTTATGGTGGTTCTCCTCCTATCTCTCCGACCGGTCACAGTCTGTGTTGGCAGGGGGGCAGAGGTCGACCTCGAGGCACCTTGTTTGTGGGGTGCCACAAGGGTCAGTCCTCTCACCTCTCCTGTTCAACATTTATGTGAAGCTGCTGGGTGAGGTCATCTGTGGTTTTGGGGTGCAGTGCCATCTTTATGCTGATGACACTCAGCTGTACATCTCCACCCCAGACCACCCCAATGATGCCCTTGAAGTGATGTCCCGGTGCCTGGAGGCCGTGCAGGTCTGGATGGGGAGGAACAGGCTCCGACTCAACCCCTCCAAGACCGAGTGGTTGTGGTTGCCGGCGTCCCGATATAGCCAGCTGGAGCCATCGCTGGCTATTGGGGGCGAGTCATTGGCCCCCACAGAGAGGGCTCGTAACTTGGGCGTCCTCCTGGATGCACGGCTGTCTTTAGAAGAGCATATGACGGCCGTGGCCAGGGGGGCTTTTTATCAGGTTTGCCTGATACGCCAGTTGCGCCCCTTTATGGATCAGGACTCCTTATGCACGGTCACTCATGCCCTCGTCACTTCCCGCCTGGACTACTGTAATGCTCTCTACATGGGGCTCCCCTTGAGGAGCACCCGGAGGCTCCAACTGGTCCAGAATGCGGTCGCACAGGTGATTGTGGGGGTGACATGGCGCTCCCATGTAACACCTCTCCTGCGCGAGCTGCACTGGCTTCCGGTGGTGTTCCGGGTGTGCTTCAAGGTATTGGTTCTCATCTTTAAAGCACTCCATGGCTTAGGGCCTGGGTATCTACGAGACCACCTTCTGCCACCGATAACTTCCCACCGGCCAATATGCTCCCACAGAGAGGGTTTCCTCAGGGTGCCATTGGTCAAACAATGTCGACAGGCGGCCTCCAGGGGGAGAGCCTTCTCTGTGGGGGCACCCGCCCTCTGGAACGAGCTACCCCCAGGGATACGACTGATCCCGGACCTCCGTACTTTCCGCCGGGCCCTGAAGACTTTTCTATTTCAGCAAGCCGGGCTAGCTTAAAATTTTTAACTGGTTAATTTTATGGGGAAGGGGTTTTAAATTGGGGAAGCCAAATTGATTTAATTATGTTTTAAATTATTTTAATTTTTCATATTGTATGTATTTTAATCTTGGCTGTTCACCACCCTGAGTCCTTCGGGAGAAGGGCGGTATAAAAATTTAATAAATAATAATAATAATAATAATAATAATAATAATAATAATAATAGCCTGCTGCTCCTAAAAATCCTTGCAGTTCTCTCCTATTACAGTAGTTGGTTCTGCAATTCGACAGACAGCTTCCTTCCTCTCATGTCCTATCGCTCTCTGCCCTAGACTTATAATGAAACCTAGGTATTTAACCTGGGGCTTCACCAACTGGGCTTTCTGCTTTGAGGCACGATATCCCTTGTTCATTAACAGATGAAGCAGTTGGTTGGTATTGTCCCAACAGGTTTCCTTCATTTGGCCAGTTACTAATACATCATCTACATATTGGAATAGTACATCTCCATCTTCGCAAGGCTGGAAGTCTTCTAGGTCTGAGGCTAAGGCTTCGCCAAAAAGGGTAGGTGAATTTTTAAATCCTTGGGGAAGCCTGGTCCAAGCATACTGCCTTTTTCAACCTGTTACTGCGTCTTCCCATTCAAAAGCAAACAGTTTCTGACTGTCTCTATGTATTGAGATGGTAAAGTAGGCATCCTTCAAATCTACCACTGAGAACCAACTGGCCGAGGCTGGAATCAAACTCAAAAGAGTATATGGGTTGGGCATAATAGCATGGATAGTGACCATGGCTTCATTCAGAATCCGAAGGTCTTGAACTGGCCTTAGAGAACCATCAGGTTTTGGAATGGGTAGAATTCGGGTGTTCCAAGGGGATTGTATTGTTCTTAGAATGCCTGCTCTTAAGTATTTGGTAATATGATCTTGTATTGCCTTTGTAATGGGGCGAGGATAGCTTTTCTGCCTGAGACGGACAGGCACTGCTAGAGGCTTCATTTGTATAATTATTGGAGCATGGTGTGCAGCATGTCCTGGTGGGTTATCTTCTGCCCATAACTCCGGTACTTCAAACTCCTGCCAGGTATTGGGGACTTGACCTTCTTGAGCCAACATTACTTGCCACATTTCATCTGGGGGGTGCCTCATTATTAATGACATCTTGTCTTCATCAAAGGACAGAATAGCTCCCATTTTACATAGGATGTCACGACCCAGGAGGGAAACTGGACACTCAGGCATATAGAGAAACTGGTGTTCCATATTTCTTCCATCTAGGGAACATTTCAGGGGTTTTAGCACGGGGCGATGATTTATGAAGCCATTAACCCCTTGGATATTTATTACATCTTTAGAAAAGGGAGCCAGCAGCTTTGTAATTACAGATCTAGATGCCCCTGTGTCTACTAAGAAGGTTACATTATCACCCCCTATTTTCATTCGGACCAAGGGTTCAGGGGGGGCTTGACTGAACCCTGGTCCCCTTCAGTCTTCAGGCCTCTCATCCACTGCGGCCAGGCCTATAGCTTCCGTCCATTCTTGGAAGTGACTTTGCCCTCTTCCTTGGAACCCACGGGGACGCACTCCTCTTCCCTTTCTTCCTCTCTGAAAATCATAGATCTTGACCTCCTGAGTCAAATGACCACGGCCTCTTCCTCTATTTGGTCCATGTCCCAGTCCTTTTATTTCGATCTCAAGTCTTTTGGGACATTCTTGTTGCCAGTGGTCCTTTTTCTTACACCAATTGCACCTGTCTCTTTCCCAGGCTTTAGAATTATTTGACAAAGCAACTGCCAACAACTCAGCCTTGTGTTGCATCCTATCATCCTTTTTCTTTTCCTCCACTTTGTCTCTATTCACATAGACTTTACATGCAATCTCCATTAATTGGCTGATGCTCATCCCTAAGGCACCCTCTTGCCTCTGGAGTTTCTGCTTTATGTCCGGGGCACTCTGGGATATGAAGGCCAGGGTTAACATGTGGGCATTCTTGGGATCCAGGGGATTGATTGGAGTGTATGTCTTATAAATCTCAACAAGCCTTTGAAAGAAAGCCTAGGGGCTTTCCTCAGTCTCTTGTATTACCAAGGAAGGCTTGGACATGTTTACTGGAGGTTTAGCAGCCTGTTCTAAACCTTGAAGGATTAATGCCTGATAACCTTGGAGGTTGACCATGTCATTATAGGGATCCCACTGTGGGTCCCGTCTTGGAAACCGTTGGTCTAATATAGCCTGGAGGCTTCCCCCATCCTTGGGTTTTAAAATCTTACTAATGGCATTACTTAATCTCTCTCTCTTCACCATTAAGGAGAGTGGTCATCAACTGTTCCAAGTCCTGCCAGGTAGGATTGTGGGTCTTTATAATGACTTTAAACAGGTCCCCAACCTCTTGAGGTTTAGCTGACAGTGGTCCATAATGTTGTTTCCAATTTAATAGGTCTGTTGTAGTAAACGGGATGTACTGGAACAGAGGCTCAATTTCTGCCTGGCCCTGACCATCTATGATTCTTTGATCTATTTGATGGAGTGGGGCCAAGAACTGGCTTCTGGTTCGGGCAGCAATGGGAGAAGTCCACTGGGGCAACAGAGGAGGGAATTTACGAGAAGCCTTTTCCAACTTAGGTGTCTCCCTCTGTCCTGCATGCTCTACTGCCTTTTGGACTTGACTATTAGGTGTCTCCCTCTGTCCTTCATGTTCTACTGCCTTTTGAACTTGGCTATTACCCTCGTTGATATTTGGCTGTTGTCCTGGTTGATAAAGGGGGGCATATGGAGGGGGAATCTCCTTCATAGGGGGCAGTCTTTAAGATAGGTTTCTTTTCAGGGTGACTCTTTCTGACCTGACATTTGGGATTTCCTCTCACTCGAGCCACGCAGACTTGCATGACTTCTACTCGGCATTTGCGAAACCAGTCAGGGTTCTGTTTCACTACTATATATTGGTACTGGTCTGGGTGGCCACTTTCTGGGTCTGTTACAATCTGATGTACTTTTGAAATGATGTCAGGGTTAAAGCTTCCCTCAGGCTTTCAGCCCACATTAAATGCTGGCCAATCATTTTCACAGAATTTCTTTAAGTCATCTGGATTGGCCTTGGGATCTCCATAATCCCCACTAAAACCTTTCTTTAAATTCTTCAACATACATTGAAGAGGTGTTCGGGGAACACTCTTTTCCACCCATTTTCTAAGACACTGCCACTGACCTACGGTGCCGGACGTTCCAACAGTCACCAATAGGAACTGCAATGGCTTAACCACCCACACAATTCTAGAGTCTCATTAGGACACACCAGTTCAGTTAGGAAGGGACGTTTCCCAGACCCAGGGAGGTGATCAGGCTCCCTCTTCCACTCTCAAGGAGTGGGCATACAATTCCCACAATACTTGCCTGCAGGCGTCTTCTTTTCTCAGCCAGCGTTATTTATTAGCTTGTCTTGATTTCGTCTAGTTCTTAGATCGGTTGAAGCCACCAAGTGTCCAGAGGGGCCGTCTGCTTCCTTCCAGAGAAAAACTCTCAGTGGTGTCTGAAGGTTGGGCAAGACGGCCCCGCCCGGGCACCGGATGGTCCGTTCCGTCCTTAGTGAAATATCGCTCCAACTCCTGGCTGGCTCACCAGAAATGTTGCAGAAAAATAAAGAAGTTGGACTTCGAAATCAAGAGAAACTTTATTTTGGCCAAAGTAAGGTTCAGACAGAAATATATTCATCTAACATCTGAACAGCTTCTGTCTTTAAAACATGCATTCTTATACTCTTCAGTAGTAGCAAAACAGGAAATATGTGAAATCTGCCTCTTTAGCTAGGCCTCCTCCCCTTATTGCTTAGGCAGGAAAGCTGATTCATGCTGATCCATGTGGTTTAGTTCTGCATTTAGACATGGTACGAGAAAGTGAGCTAACTCTGTGGTTTGACTTTTTGAACTCTGCAACTGTCTCTTACAATAACAAGTCAAGGGACCCTTTAGAGATCATCCAAGCCAACCCCATATTATTTCACTCTTATATCCAATTTCACTTTACGTCCTACTTTAGAGGAACTTAAAAAATATGAAGGGATATGAAAAAACAGCAAATGAAGTTTCAAAACATATACTAGAGAACTGAAATGCATAAATATAAAATAATTTTAATGAAAGCTTTTTCTGTAATACTTTGATCATATTAATTACTATACATATTAAAATAAAGGTACCTAACAAATTCAAAATACAATTTAAGCTTAGCTCAAGATCATATTTATAATGCAATCCTATGCATGTCTACTCAGAAGTAAGTACCATTGTCTTCAATGGGGCTTACTCCTGGGAAAATGTTTTGCAACTTTAGAATTGCAACTTTAGTCTACTTAAGTTAGTGAGATGCTTGTGCTTGATGCCTGCTGCAGAGAGATTTTATATTAGGCTCCAGTTTAGTCAGCTTCATTCTCATGTCTCCTCGTTCAGTGATATCCAGTCAATTTCTTCAGTAGCAAATCATTTACAGCACTAAAGCCACATTCAGCTAAATATGAAGATGGGAACGGTAACAGCAGTTTTCTTGCAAAGTAGGTTGAATTTGGGTATTTAGTTTCTGTCTCATCACAAAGCCATGTCATTGCTCCTTTTATATTGAATAAAGTTTTAAATGACTCATCATTTTGCATTTCCGAGAGTTCTTCTTGGTACTGCATGGAAACATCGGATAGATCCACCAGCACTAGCTGCACTACCCATGTTGGAAAATCAATTTGTTTTAAATCAGAAAATCTTTCTTTCAAATCAGAGGCCAATATTTTCAGATGATCCACAATGACAAGTACAGCAGCATCAGTCACCTCCAGTGGTGGGTTGCCCCCGGTTCGCACCGGTTCTATAGAACCAGTAGTAAAACTGGCGGGAGGCCACCCCCCCACCCACCGACCCCGACGTCACCAAAATGTGCACGCGCGGCCCTGCTGCAAACCGGTAGTAAAGGTAAGTAGAACCCACCCCTGATCACCTCACATTTTTTTAGCCAATGAAACATGTCAAAATTTTTGTCAGAAATATGTTTTTGACATAACTCTATAAATGTAATGAAGCCAAATAGCCTTTGCATCAACAAGAGTTTTATTTGTTCCTTGAAGTTTTTTATTCAACATATTCAGTTTTTCAAAGATATCTGCTAACAAATTCACAAACGCTTTACCATCAATGGTTAGCAGCTTCTTCATTTCAGGCTTGTCACTTAAAAAGTCACTAAGAACATCAAATAGTTCCATGAATCTTTTCAAACAATTTCCCTTTGAGAGCCACCTTACCTCATGGTCTGCATTGCTTGAAGAGACACTCACATTTGGCATTAGCTTTGATAGCTTTGATACATTTTATAACTGATTTTAGTACCTCATTAAGAACAGGATAAATATTTTTGAATACTAAGTTCTCTCTATGAATAACACAGTGCACAAGAAGCATTTCTGGATTCTCATCTTTCATCAATTTTAAGCAGCCATTTTTCTTGCCCATCATAACAGGAGCACTATCTGCAGCACAAAATGTTATGTTTTCCATTGATATATTATTGACATCTAAGTAATTTTTTAGCTTATTATATATAACAGTAGCAGTTGTTGTGGTCTCTAATGATTTGCAGAATAACATTTCTTCAGCAAATTCACCTTTATCAATATATCTTGCATAGGTTAGCAATATGGCCTCATTGTCTCTCAGAGTTGATTCAACCATTTGTACTGAGAATTTTCTTGATTTCAGCTTTTCAACAAGTTGTGTTTCAATATCTTATTTATTTATTTTTATTTATTTTATTTGTCAAGAACGTATTTGGTAATAAGTATAAGCATGGATTAGATACATAAAATAGGTACAAATAGAAGAAACATTAGGACAGGGACGGTAGGCACGCTGGTGCTCTTATGCATGCCCCTTACAGACCTCTTAGGAATGGGGTGAGGTCAACAGTAGACAGTCTTAGGTTAAAATTTTGGGGGTTTTAGGATGAAACCACAGAGCCAGGTAGTGCATTCCAGGCATTGACCACTCTGTTGCTGAAGTCATATTTTCTACAATAGAGTTTGGTGCGGTTTACCTTAAGTTTGTATGTGGCGTAGTTCTAAGTTTTCTAAGCCCAGAATTTCAAGTCTGGTGGCATAAGATATTTTGTTGCGAGCAGAGGAGTGGAGGGCTCTTCTTGTGAAATATTTCTGGACACGTTCAATTGTATTAATGTCTGATATGCAGTGCAGGTTCCAGACAGATGAGCTGTATTCGAGAATTGGTCTAGCAAATGTTTTGTATGCTCTGGTTAGTAGTGTGATATTACCGGAGAAGAAGCTATGCAAGATTAGGTTTACAACTCTTAATGCCTTTTTGGCGATGTTGTTACAGTGGGCTTTGGCACTTAGATCATTAGATATGAGTACTCCAAGATCCTTGACAGAGTGAGGGTCATCTACAAGGTCGTGTCCACTTAGCATGTATTTTGTGTTCTGTTTTTTTTTTTTTTTTTTGCCAATGTGTAAGACAGAGCCTTTGTTGGTTGAGATTTGGAGTTGCCAATTGTTTGACCATTCTGACACAAAGTCAAGGTCTTTTTGAAGGGTAGCAGCATTGTCGGTGGTGTTAAATATTTTTACATCAACAGTGAAGAGAACGCAGTTGCTTATAATATGATCACAAAGGTCATTTATGTATCGTATGAAGAGTGTTGGTCCTAGAACGCTGCCTTGGGGGACACCACTATTAACAGGTGCAGGATTTGATAGGGCGTTCCCTATTTTGACCACTTGTTGTCTGTTTGACAGGAACGCAGCTATCCAATTATGTAGGGGTCCAGAGATGCCATAGGATTTTAGTTTTAGAAGTAGTTTGTCATGTACCACTGAGTCAAAGGCTTTACAGAAGTCTATGTAAATTGCGTCTATTGCTTTGCCCTGATCAAGATTTGTAGTCCATATGTTCTTGCAGTGTAGAAGTTGTAGATTACAGGATAATTTTTTTCTGAAACCAAATTGTTTATTAGAGAGTAGGTTGTTTGTTTCTAGGTGGAGGGTAATGGAATGGTTAATGATTGATTCCATGACTTTGCAGGTGACGCAGCATAAAGAGATTGGTCTGTAATTTTCAACTAGGCTGGGGTCTCCCTTTTTGAAGATAGGGATGACTGTGGCTATTGACCATAGGTTGGGTAGGGAGCTGGTTCTGAAGGATTTTTCAAAGATTATGTTTAGGGGTTTTGCTATAGCAGTGGAAAGCTTTTTTAAGAAGTATGCACATAGTCCATCAGGTCCGATAGATAGAGATGGTTTTAGTCTGCATAGTGCCTTTTCAACATTATCTTCTGTGAAATCTATTTGTGTTAGATCATTGTAATTATTTGTGGAACAACTAGGGAATGTTGGGCATGAGCCATTGTTGTTTACAAAGACTGAGCTGAAGAATGTGTTGAAGAGGTTTGCTTTAACTGCTTCATCATTGCATTCTTTACCGTTAGGTCCTTTTAGGGGTGGGATGGATCTTGAGTCTTTAAATTTGTTGTTTACAAAATTATAGACGGTGCAGTTGGATTTCATGCGGAGGTTCTCTTCTTATTTGGTGTGGCAATTGGTGCTTTCAGTCTTTATTTGGAGGCATATATTTTTGTAGTGGCTTTTAAAGTTAGCTACATAGCCAGTTTTGTTTTTGTTTTTTTGCCAGAGGGATTTTTTTGGGGATTGGAGCTTTCTTATTGATATGGGTAATTTGTTTTTCCTGGTTTTGGTGGTGATTAGTGGTACATATAGTTTAATAACTCTATTGATTTCGAGCAAGAAAATGTTATAATGGTCTTCGGCAGTGTTACATCCAGAGAATAGAATTTGCCAATCAAGAGATGAGAGGTTGGTGTCTATGACATCATAGTTGGCTTTTTTGAAGTTGTAGTTGGGTATTCCATTATTTTGGTGATTTTTGTAAGGGCGTATATTGAGACAAAAGTCAATCATGCTGTGGTCACTCTTGGAAAAGGGTTCTTTTATTTGTAGTCCATAAATTGAATTTAAGCTGTTGCAGAAGATGAGGTTGAGGCAGTTGTTGAGTCTAGTGTTGTTAGTTACTAGTTGATCTAGACCTAGATTTGTAACAGCATTGTATAGTGTTGTATGAATGGGTTCAGTTGTACATTCATTTATTGTCCAATTAATAAGAGGTAGGTTGAGGTCACCAAGAAAAATGAGAAGGTATGGGCAGGAGGCTGCCCACTTTAGTAGTGAGGTTAACTTCTTTGCATGTGCGATATCGTAGTCAGGGGCTCTGTAACATAGTAAGAAGCGAAGTGTGGTGTTTAAGGACAGTTCACAGCGAGTTCATATGCAACTTGAATATTTTTTAGGTTTAGTGACTTTTTGTAGAAGATAGCTACTCCACCCCCTCTGCGGGTTTCTTGATCAGACCGGTAAACGTGATAGTCTCTTACTGTGATAATTCACTCATTTCATCTATTATTCTGCTAACAGTATTGTTACTGAGTGGCATGGCTTTTACATCTTTGTCATCTTTTTCCAGAACTGTTTTAAGAAATGCTGATATTGATGGTTTAATTAAATCCTCCCCTATAGTATGATTTTTTTTCCAGATTTAGCAATGAGTAAAGAAATTTCATAACTAGCCTCAAGAGTATGACTGACAGTAACAGTTTGTGCAGTGAACAGAGACTTTATTGTTGATCTTTTTTCAAACTTTAAAGACTTGAAGTAATTTAAATCTGAATTTATGTACACACACTGTTTCGCCTTAAAATGCACCTCAAGATGACCTTGTTTCATTGATTCATTGATCAAGCATTGTTGGCATAAGAGGCAGAAAGGTGACTCTTCATCATGGGTAGCGAGTATGAAGCCAAGTTTTAAACATTCTTGTGAATACTGACGAACTTTTTTCTTGCTTGCACTACTCATTTTATGCATAGGGTTTGTGACTAAAAGAAATAAATGTGAGAGAAACTTATGAAATGATGCAAAATATTAAAAGAATTAACTATTAAAAGAAGATGGTGCAGAAAGAGGGAAATTTAAAAAACATTCTTAGCTTAATTTATGAATAATAAGATTGTCATGAACGAAAGGGGGGTTGTAACCTATTAGCCCCCTACTCGCCCACTTGGTTTGAACCTGCAGCTTAGTGGGGAAATGCTTTGGTAGTTCAGTAGGTGGAGGTGAATCACACAGGCCTGGCAAGGCCTATGCATGCATGGCCCAGCCGCAGATTGCTCTGAGAGGAAAAGTCTTGTAAAACATGGCCTGGGAAAACACAGACTAAAAATAACTGTAAATCTAACAATTTCTTACTTAAACTTGGGTCCTGGCAGCCTTCCCCCAGCAGCCATCCACTCTGTCAGCTCTCCCTGCAATCACCCAGCAGCAAAGCCCACAGGAAAAAGAGAGAGAGACTGCCAGTCCCATGATCCTTAGTGGGAACACATATGATTGGTTGGCAGTTGTTCCCTCCTCCCCCCAGCTGGGATATCCTTTTCAGACCAGGCCCTAGAAAATGCACTTTAACAAAGACAACAATAGGTAAATGAAACACAGCTGTTTCATCACAAATATATAAGAACAATTAGCAGGCTTTTAAAAATCCAGTTACTAGCTCATTTTCAAATTGCCCCCTTTACAAATCAAATTGCCACCCTGTGGGGCCTGGGCCCCACATTAGGAACCACTGCTGTAATGCCATTTTACATGTTTCTGGTACTGTGGGTAGTTCGGCTTTTTCTAAGTATTGTTTTATTTTTTCTTCTGAAATTATCTCTTGTTTGTATAATTTTTCATAGTAATCATGAATCATTTTTTTTTCATCGTTTCAATAATATAAAGTCCCTTCATCATCTATTAATTGGTGAATCAATTTCTTTTCTTTCTCCTTTTTTAATCTATATGCCAACCATCTTCCTGGTTTATTTGCATTTTCAAAAAAGTTTTGTTTAGAACTTTTAATTTTTTGTGCTAAATCTTTTTCTATTAAGTTCAGCTTATGTTTTTTCAAGTCTATTTGATTTTTTTATATTCTTTTTTGTGTGGGTCTTTTTGTAGTTCCATCTCTAACTTCTTATACTCCTCTTCTAATTCCTTTTGAGCTTGTCTCTTTTTTTTTTGTTTCTCTTTCCCATATATGTTATAGCCAGTCCTCTAATATATGTCTTTGCTGTGTCCCATACATTCTGTAGTGAAGTTTCTTCTTTTCTATTCTCCTTGAAGAAAAAAGCCAACTCTCTTTCCATAAATTGTATAAATTACTTTTATTTTAATATTGCTTGATTCATTGTCCATCTTGACTTCTTTTTTTGTCCCCTCCATGTAACTTTCACCAGATTATGATCCGCCCACGTACTTGTTTCAATATTTATTTCTTGTATGCTAGATATTAACTTGGCTGATATCCACATCATATCTATTCTGGACCAAGACATATGTCTATTTGAGTAAAATGTATATTGATTTTTCTCCAGGTATATTCCTTGCCAAGTGTCTTGGATACCTAGCTCTTCCACCATTTTAAAAAAGGTTTTTGGAAGTGTTTTCCTCGCTTTTTTATTTATTTTTCTAGTTTTATAGTCTAAATCTGCATCCACAATTGCATTAAAATCGCCTACAATGCATATGCTTTCATACTCCAATTCTATTATTTTTCTGTGTAATTTACGATAAAAATCCTCTTGGTTGTCATTTAGTGCATATATCACCACTAGAAGTATTTGCTTACAGTTCATTGTTATCTCCACCATTAAAATCCTCCCTTCCTCATCCATAAAGATTTGTTTAGCCTTTATTGTCTCTTTTATATAAAGTGCTATGCCCCTCTTGCTTTGATGTGGAAGCGAGGTATATAATTTCCCTATTTTTGGATATTCCAATATTTTTTATGTTGCTTTCTGATGTGGACTTCCTGTAAACAAATTATGTTCAATTTTAGTTTCTCTAATTTATTAAAAGTTCTTTTCCTTTTTATTGCCGAATTCAATCCATTTATATTAATTGACATTTTTATTTCTTCTTCCATGATTTTACTTGTAGATGGGATTTGCTGTTCTAGTGGTTCTTGTCTCTCTTGGTTCTTTTGCCCTTGCTCCTCCTTTTATTGATATTTCCTCCCAGTCCCTTACATCTTCTTTTTGTTGAATATCTCTCTCTGCCATAAGCTCTTCCTGGCATCTAACCTCTCTCTCCTCTCTCAGCCTCTCTTCCTCTTGCAATCCCAGATATTGATCATAAAATTGTTCTACCTTCTCTATTGAATCTAGTCTATGTCTTTGCTCCTGCCAGGTCACCAATATTCCCTCAGGTATCAGCCATCTAAAGTTCACTCCTTTTTTAATTAAACACTTTGTCACAAACTGGTATTCTCTTAATTCTCTAACTCTTCTCAGAATTTGTTTTAACACTACTATTTCTTTCCCTTTATACTTCATCGGGTTATCTCTTGCTCTCTGCAATATCTCTGCTTTTATTGCTTTCTTGGTGAATCTAACATGAACCTCTCTAGGTAGTTTGTTTCTCATCGCATACCTAGTATGCATTCTAAATATTTCATCAATCTCATTCAGAATTCTTTCCTTAGACTCCTCCATTGCTTCCGCCAGCAAATCTGCCATTATCTCTGCTAGATTTTCTCCCTTTTTGTCTTCCACATTCTGAAATCTCAAATAATAATCTGTCCTATCCATTTCTAAAGAAATAATTGTTTTTTCTTTATTTTTGTCTGCCACTGTAAATCTATAATCAAGCTCTCCCACTCTTTTCTCTGTTGATTCGGCTTTTTCTTCTACTTTTTGTATTCGTTGTTCATTTTTCTCCATTATTTGTTGAAAATTTTCTAATTTCCCTTCTACTTTCTCCATTCTCTCGTCTACTTTGCCTATTCTTTCCTTCAAATCCTCATGAAGAGTTTGTATCATAGTTTTCAATTCTATTTGCATAGCATTGGACTTCTCTTGTTGTAGCATAGCATCCAATGTTCGCTGACCAGCAGAGCTAGAAGTTGCAGATGAGGACGCTGAAGACAGTGCTGATGTTGTTTTCTTCATCTTGTAATGTCTTAGTATTTGTAATCCACCAAGTATAAGTAGTATAATTCAAATTCAGTTATAAGTCAAGTGTAAGTCAAAAAAAGGAAGAGAAAAAGAAAGAGAAAAAAAAACCAAAAAGGAAAAAGTAGTAATTTATAATCCAAATCTGAATCTTGTCAATTTTGTATATCCTTCTTGGAGTTCTACTTTTCTTCAGGTTCTTCAAACCTTAATCCAAATTGTCTCAGGGAGAGCAGTTTATAAAATAATAATTTATAATCCAAATTGGCCCACCAAGCCCCAAAAATACAATTATCAAGTATTTATATCCAAAAAGAGAGCTCACAGAGCAGCAGCAAGAAAGAAAAAAAAAGCAAAAAAAAAAAAAACTTATTTCAAAGTTCAAAGTGCCAGGTAAATTTGCCTTGATCAGCTTCTGTTTATTCTCCGAAGGAAGGAAACGGCAGTCAGACTGGGGATAGACTTCCTCTATGCAGCATGGACCGAGTCTGGCAAATTTACATAGCTGGCCCAGTCTTTCGACTCGGTCTATGCTGGATAGACGTGTCTTCCAGCCTAGCCTGTCTGAATTGCTAATTTCCTTCGACTTTCAGTGTTTTTTTCTTCAGTTTTCTGCATCAGGCTTGCTGATTATCGCCTCTAGCCGGTGAGCCAGCTTGGAATCTGTCGGCTGTCAGATTCCCCCTTCGGCAGCTTTTTCAGCCTTATCAGCTCCCCAATCGCTTCTGAAAGACCGCGCTGCGTTTTAACGGCTGTTGCCTAGCAGCTTGACTTTTCAGCTTGAGCTTAATCTCGCCACGACTAATATCGCAGTAATAGCCTTGAGCTAGCGATTTTCACTGAGTCTCCTGCCTGGCGGAGCATCGGACGCCCAGAAGCCCATGATTGTGCCTGCCTTGCTGGCTGAAGCTGTTGGAGCACGGACTCGCCTCAGTGAGTTTCTTTGGCCTTTATTTGGGCATGCTTTTGCCGCAGCGGCCATTTTAAATTCCCTGGATATTTCTGAAATGGCAGATAGCTCCGAGCTCAAGGGCATTTATACCAGCTCTTCCTCAAGCCACAGCAATCACCCAAGCGACCCCTTGGAGGGGCCTTCTGGGCAGCCCCCACCAGCGAAGAGGGCCAAAAATAAGGCCTCCACTGCCTCGGCTATCTCCTCCACCTCCAGGGAGGAGGCGTTTTCCAGGGCCTCTGCACAAGCATGGCCTCCACCTCCACTGCCTTCCTCTCAGGCCCTTTCCATGTCAGGGTCCCTTAACCAGGATGATGACCACATCTCCAGGGATCTGTCCCCAGATCGTCCTCCTATTGCGGGCCCGGCTCCTCCCCCTGGAAAGGAGCCCTTATTCCAAACTGTGTCTGAGGCCCCGACGCCCCAGAGCACTTCTCCACCTCTGGCCTTCATTGATCCACCCGTTCAGGCAGCTCCTGTCCAGCTGCCAGAGGCCTTCGAAGTCCTTTTGACTAGGGCCATCTGAGAGGGCTTTGCCCAATGCCTGCAACAAGTGGGCTTGCCTGCGGGGACTCCTATCCCTTCCCAACCTTCTCAGCGCAGTGGGCTGGAGGACCATGCCTCTGATCACGAGCCAGAGGACTATGACTATTCGGGAGACCTGGCTTCCTCTTCAGAACCAGATGAGGCCCCAGAATCGGCCCTTTCAGATGATGAGGGATTGCTCCCTGACCAGTCTCCCTTTATAGGCCTCTTTAGGCCTCAGATGTTCCGCTATCTGCTTTTCAAAGCAATTGCTACCACACGCTTGGGGAAGGTTCTGTCTCCTGCCACGTCCCCTCCCACCTTGTATCCTGCATCGGCCTTATTTGGTGAACCAACTGTAGCTCCGGAAACCATTTTGGCACCCAAGCTTTTCCTTGACATTCTCCACTGCCAATGGTCCCTTCCTGGAGCTGGTCCCAGCCCCAATAACCTGGACAAATGTCTTTACAACTCGGCAGCCACGCTTTCTGACCTTCTCCAGCCTCCTACCGTCGACCCACCAATAGTCGCCTTGTCCAATCCTGTCCACCCTACTGGACCACCGGAGGACTCACTCCACCCGGAGGATAAGCGGGCTGAGAAGACCCTCATCAAGGGACACCTAGCTGCTGCATGGTCCATCAGGGCTTCTTCTTCAGCCTCTTTTTTCAATTGTGCGGCCCTTCTCTAGCTCAAGCAGCTCCAGGACCGCTTGCCCCACTCTGACACCAGGGCTCATCAGGACCTTGATAAAATCTCGGCAGTCCTGGAGTACTCTGCTGATGCAATGCTCAATGCCACCAGGTTTGCAGCTAAGGCCCTTGGTTCTTCGGTGGCCTCTCGCCGTCTTCTCTGGCTCAGGGGATGGCAGGCGGATATGCGTAGCAAATGGCAGTTAGCCTCGGCTCCTTATTCCACTGGCAGCCTCTTTGGTCCTCCCCTGGAGCCCCTACTGATTGAGACAAGGGACAAACGCAAGATCCTCCCCTCGCAGCACAGACGCTCGGACTCCCGCTACTCTCCTTACCCTCAGACCCAGTACTTTCGGGCCCCTGATTCCAACTCGTTCCAGTCTCGCCACCAGCGTCTGGCCCCGCCTAGATCCCAACATCTTGACTCTCAGGTCAGATCTGGGGGCGGGTTGCCTTTGCGGCGGTCCTTTCGGGGAGGAAGGGGGCGCTTCGCCAGGAGAGGCAGATAGGTCTCTTGAGGACCTTCCTATTGGGGGCCGCTTGTCCTTTTTCTATAACCAATGGCTGACTTCTGTTTCTGACACCTGGGTTTTATCCACTATTAAATCGGGCCTTTACCTGGAGTTTATCAGCCTCCCTCCCCCGGTTTTTCTCTCTTGTCCTCTTTCTCATGTTCCTGAAAAGCAAGCTTTAGTTTCCTCCGCTCTTGATCACCTTCTCTCCATTCGAGCGATTCAATGGGTTCCCCCTGATGAACAAGGTCAGAGGTTCTACTCCCGGCTTTTTATTGTTAAGAAATCCTTGGGGGGCTGGCGGGCCATCTTAGACCTCAAGGCTCTGAACCGGTACATAATTTATCGCCAGTTCAAGATGCACACCCTTTTCTCCATCTTGGAGTGTCTTCGGCCTGGGGACTTTCTCTCATCCATTGATTTGATGGAGGCCTACCTCCATATCCCCATCCACCCCTCCCACTGCCAATTCCTCCGTTTTCACTATAAGGGTTCCCATTTTCAGTACAGGGCTTTGCCCTTTGGTCTCTCTTCTGCCCCTAGGGTTTTTACTAAGATCATGGCCGCACTGATAGGGCATATTCGCTCTATTCCTATCAGACTGCAATTTTATTTAGATGACATCCTCATTCTTTCTTCCTCCCTCCCTTCCGCCCGTAGGGATCTCTCCACTGTCCTTTTTCTTCTTCAAAGCCACGGGTTTTCGGTTAACTGGGCCAAAAGCCACCTTTCGCCATCTACCCATATAAGTCACTTGGGCGCGTCCATTGATACTGTCTCCTCTCAGGTTTTCCTTTCCCCTGAGCGTCAGGTGAGCCTTTGGGCTTTGGCCAGTCAGTATAGGGCAGAGGGGGCAGTCTTTGTCTTGAAGTTGTCCTGCCTATTAGGCAAGATCGTCTCCACATTCGGCATTGTTCCCTGGTCTCGCTTGCACAGCAGGGAGCTGCAGTGGCTTCTCCTGCCACACCAACGATCTGGACGGAGCACCTCGTTGTCCCACCTCCAACTTCGTCCGCTGGTCATCTCGTCTCTCCGGTGGTGGACTTCGGAGGCTATTTCAAGGGGGAGCAGTTACAGGGAACCTTGCTGTCTCATCCTCACAACGGACGCCAGCTTGTCTGGTTGGGGTGCCCACCTGCAACATCACATGGCTCAGGGTCAGTGGACCATCCAGGACTGACAACACAACATCAATTATCTGGAGTTGAGAGCAGTGTGCTTGGCCCTCATCCACTTCCGTGTTCTGGTGGAAGGAATGGACATTCTAGTCCTTACGGACAACATGTTGACGAAAGCACATATCAACAAGATGGGAGGCACCCACTCCAGGACCCTTCTAGCGGAAACCGTTCTCCTCGGCCACTGGGCTGAGGCCCATCTCTCCTCCATCAAGGCAGACCACATCTCCGGAACAGCAAACATTCAGGCGGACGCCCTCAGCCGCTCTCAAGTGGACCATGGGGAATGGAGCCTGTCCCCTGCTCTCTTTCAGGACATAGTGGCCCAATTCGGGAGTCCCGTAGTTGACCTTTTCGCCTCGTCAATGAATCACCACCTACCCAGGTACTTTTCTCGCTTTCCGGACCCTTGGGCCAAAGCCACCAATGCCCTACGCAGCCCTTGGCCACCTGGCTTACTTTATGTGTTTCCTCCTCTGCCGCTTGTTCCTCAAGTCCTACGGAAGATGCTGGAAGAGAAAGCAGACCTCATTCTCATGGCCCCACACTGGCCTCATCGGCCGTGGTATGCGGACTTGATCTTGCTGTCGGTCACCGCCCACTGGCGCATCCCAGATGCCTCGATAGTTCTGACCCAGGGATCTCTTCGACATCCAGATCCCGCCTGGCTCCAACTAACCGTCTGGAGGTTGAGCGGCACCTCCTGACGATGGCCTGCATCCCTTCCCGGGCTATTGCCACCCTTCAGGCCGCTCGCCACCCTTCCACTAACCAAATTTATGAGGCCACATGGCATTCCTTTGTCTCCTGGTGTCGCCGTTCTTCCGTTGATCCATTGTCTGCCTCAGTTGTTCAGGTTCTCTCCTTCCTCCAGGATGGTTTCGAGGCTGGTTTGGCCCCTAACACGCTCCGTTGCCAGGTAGCGGCCATCGCTTCGGTTCTCTCCTGCGGTTCTCCGGACTCCTTGTCTCGACATCCTTACATACGCAATTTTTTACGCAGGGTGGTTAATCTCCGTCCCCCTACTGTTCATCGCTACCCTACCTGGAACCTCAATAGAGTTCTCACGGCCCTAACCTTGTCTCCATTCGAGCCCCTCCGGCAAGTTTCTCTCCGCTTCTTATCTTTCAAGGTCTCTTTCCTCCTTGCCATCACCTCGGCTCATCAGATATCGGAGCTGGCTGCCCTATTGATCCGCAGTGACTTTTGCATCTTCTATAACGACAGGGTGGTCCTTCGCCTTGACCCGGTTTTCCTTCCTAAGATCAATTCAGTATTCCACAGAGATAGTCCTCCCTGATTTTTGCCCACGCCCAGCTCATAGACTGGAACGTTCCTGGCATTCCCTGGATGTCCGCAGGGCACTGAAGATTTATATTGCTCGGACTGCATCCCTCCGCAAGACGGAGACACTCTTTATCTCATTTCAGCCGGAATCTATCAGGTCCCGCGTCAAGAGTCCTACTCTGAGCTGCTGGATCAGGGCTACCATAGCTACCGCCTATCAACAGCTGAAGCTTCCCATGCCATGCCACGTCACAGCCCATTCGACCAGGAGTGCAGCCACGTCGGCCGCCTGGGCTACCCAAGCTACTCTGGAGGAAGTCTGTAGGGCGGCTACGTGGACTTCTATTTCTCCATTCATTTGACACTACCGTGTGGACTCATTTACATCAGCTGACGCAGCCTTTGGCCGTTGAGTTCTGCAGGCAGTGCTTCGCTCTTGAAGGCTTCGGACCGGAGTTTTCCCTCCCTGGTGGACATGCGGCTTTGGTATGTCCCCAGTCTGACTGCCGTTTCCTTCCTTCAGAGAATGGACGTTGGTCTTACCTGATACGTCCTTTCTCGATCAGGAAGAAACGGCAGTCAGCCCCACCCCTTGGTTCCGGCCCGCAGGGTTGGATGGGGAGGGTGGTTGTTAACTCTCTCTCATTCCAGGAAGACACGTCAGTCTGCACCAGCGCCCTCGCCGAAACACTGGGCCAGGAGGGCGGAGCTATGTAAATTTGCCAGACTCGGTCCATGCTGCATAGAGGAAGTCTATACCCAGTCTGACTGCTGTTTCTTCCTGATCGAGAAAGGATGTATCAGGTAAGACCAACGTCCATTTGCCTTTTAAGTTCCAAGAGCTGCACTATTCAAAAAGAAAAAACAAAATTTCCAGTGTTCCACTCTCTTAGTTCTTCAGTCAAAACAACTCCTTATCAACTTAGTTCACAAGCTCTCAAGGCTGCATCCCTCATCTCTCTTATGTCTTCCAATTTTCACTTTTGCCTGTAGATGGTGCTGTTGATCTGCTTCTCTCTTTCTTCCTCTTTTAACTGTATTATCTCAAAGCAAGTTGTAAAATGCAATGTTTATAGAAAAAACAAAGTTCATATAGTCCCTTTTATGTTAACTGATAGTTCCAAATTTAAAAATTAATATGCCCAGTCTGGATTTCTGTCTTACTCTTCAGACAAGCCAATTTCTTTTTTTTTTAATGGCTCCAATAGCCTTCCTCGCAGCTATTCTTCCGGAGGTGGAGAAGAAAAACCAATTCCACCTCCTCCTTTTGAGTCACACTTTCCTCTGTTATTCCCCAGGAGGTTCTTCTTTAAAAAGTTAAAAAAATCTAAAAATCCTGTATTAAAAGTATCTCAACCAGATCGATCACACTTTCCTTCTGTCTTCACGCTCTTCTGGTGTCTGCCCCAGCTTTGTAGCAGCTTGCAATGGCCGCCTTCCCAGCTGTCAGTTTAGGGAGCTTTCTCCAGATCAATCAGGGAGTTTGCGGGCTTCCTGAGATCATTGGAGTGTGCTCCCCTCATTTATCACCCCTATGAGGCGATTCAGGTCCAAAAAGTACCACCCGACAGCTGGTATTTTGATGGTCCCACGGGAGCTCCCAAGGGACACGTCGTCTCTCCATGATGCTAGCCACGCCCCCAGCAAAGCTTCTTCAGTTCTGACTGAATGGTGGGGAATGGAAGGATTTATATTCCTTGCAATCATCTGGTCGTTGGCATTCTGAATGTAACATCTATGATAAAATTGAACAGCCCTCTCTCAACAGAGGGGGAAGGGATACTAAACTACCTATCTCCTGTCTACAACACAGTCCTTTTGATGTGGGAAACCCACTACCCAATTCAGGAGACAAGACCACAAGGAGTTGGAGAACACAGGTTTATTTGCGCAAAGGTTCAGAGCATTAGCATGGCAAATTCTGAACCAAGGGCTATTCCCTTTGTCCTCTTTTATACCTTCAACATCTCTAAGTACAAATGAGACATCGCCCTTTGATACACTTATCTAGCTGAGACAAAGCTTTTAATAAAGTTCATAAAAAGGAGAAGTTAATGGCTTCGCCCCCGACACCTCCCATATAGGGTTTCTATCTTACACCATCTGTTTCCTTACACCTCCCTTCCTTTACCATATCTTGCCTAACACCAGGGTATAGTACCAGTCACATATAGTTAGCCAGTTTACTGTAATTTTCCAAAGCATTGCAACATAGCGAAAGGTCATAATCACACAGGGTAGCTAAATATTGGGGTTACATTGATATTAGGGTTATCCCTGATTTCAGTACCTTCATCACTTTCAGCAGGTCCAAGAAGGTTCCACACCCATTTGCATTCTGATTCAGGTGACCCTGAGGGTACAGATAAATCCTCAAGTGGCCTCAAAGTCTCTCAGAGAGCTAATGACCAACCTTTAGAGTGCTAATGACCAGATGACTGCAAAAAAACTTTCTATTCCCCAGCATTCAGTCAGAATTGA
This sequence comes from Arizona elegans, assembly GCA_022577455.1. Classification (NCBI taxonomy): domain Eukaryota; kingdom Metazoa; phylum Chordata; class Lepidosauria; order Squamata; family Colubridae; genus Arizona; species Arizona elegans. The sequence goes on from JAKOOJ010000010.1 coordinate 20,628,217, forward strand.
AGAAGCTTCTTGGATGAGAAGCGAAATGTTTTCAAGGAAAAAACCAAGAAAGTCTAGTTGCCTTTTGAAAAGCACCTTTGGGACAGCCAAACTCAGAGAGCACCATGGACCCCACTGCCTATGATATATTCTTGAAATGTTCCCACTATCCACAATATGTGAGAATCCTTGAATTGTGGCTAGATATGTCTATGTTGTTTAGTCAAGAAATGCCCTTCCTCCCTCCCTCCCTCCCTCCCTCCCTCCCTCCCTTTAATTTCAAAATTCTAACTGGAATGAGAAGGAATGTACTGAAAGTACCCATCTTCCAAAAGCACTATATATTTTTCTGTACTGTCATGAATAGAAAAAATAGGTATTTTTTAAAAACTATATAAGATGGCTAGTACTTGGTGAAAAGGTAGAATTGCTCTGTGTATTCTTATGTTCATTGTTGGGTGTATGCAGGGAACATAAGATCCCTGGTGGCGCAGTAGACTAAAGCACTGTTATTAACATCAGCTGCCTGCAATTACTGCAAGTTCAAATCTCACCAGGCTCAAGGTTGACTCAGCCTTCCATCCTTTCTAAGGTAGGTAAAATGAGGAACCGGATTGTGGGGGCAATAAGCTGACTTTGTATAAATATACAAAAGTATGAAGGCTATTGCTTAACGCATTGTAAACCGCCCTGAGTCTCCGGAGAAGGGTGGCATATAAATCAAATTAAAAAAAAAAACATGGAGTAGGTTGAAGTACAGGTAGTCCTTGACTTACAACCAGTAATTTAGTGAACTTTCAAAGTTACAATGGCACTGAAAAAATTTGCTGTTTTTAGCCGTGATGGCGCAGTGGAATGCAGTGCTGCAGTGTTGCAGGCTAATTCTGCTGACTGCCAGGAGTTTGATTCTCACCAGCTCAAGGTTGACTTAGCCTTCCATCCTTCTGAAGTCAGTAAAATGAGGACCCAGGTTGTTGGGGCCAATATGCTGACTCTGTAAACCGCTTAAAGAGGGCTGCAAAGCATTGTTAACCAGTATATAAGTCTAACTGCTATTGCTATTGCTTATAACTGGTTCTTGCGCCCAACATAGCATCCACATGGTCACATGATCAAAATTTGGGTGCTTGGCAACTGGCATGTATTTATGACAGTTGCAGCATCTTGGAATCATGTGATTACCATCTGCAACCATCCCAACCAGCTTCCAACAAGCAAAGTCAATGGGGGAAGTTGAATTTGCTTAATGACCACATGATTCACTTAACAACTGCAATGACTTGTTTAACAACCATGGCAAAAATGGTCATAAAATTAGATGCATGTCACTTAACCACCTTGTTTAACAACATAAGTTCTGGGCTCAATTGTGGCCATAAATCAAGGAAATGAACACGTATATGACCCAACCATACCTGTTCTTTATTGACTTCTGAAAACCAAGCTACACATGAGATAAAGAAATCAAAGGTGGGTTTCAGCAGGTTCTGACCAGTTCTAGAGAACCAGTAGCGGAAATTTTGAGTAGTTCGGAGAACCGGTAGTAAAAACTCTGACTGGCCCCGCCCCCATCTATTCTCTGCCTCCCAAGTCCCAGCTGATTGGGAGGAAATGGGGATTTTGCAGTATCCTTCCCCTGGATTGGGGAGGGAATGGAGATTTTACAGTATCCTTCCACTGCCACGCTCACCAAGCAACGCCCACCAAGTCATGCCACACCCATCAAGCCACACCCACAGAACTGGTAGTAAAAATTTTTGAAACCCACCACTGAAACAAATTTATGAGTTTTAAGGTTAGACTTCTAGCAATCATGTCAGAAGTAAAAGCTGGCACTCTCCCTCTTTTCACCTCTCTCCCTGCAGATAGTAGCTGGGTGCTTACTCCAGAAATGAGGTGTCAGGAGCTAAAATTAGACCACAGTGTTATCTTCAATGTTAGATTGTAGAGTGTAAATGTTGCTTTCTAGTTTTGTCTTTAACATTCAACAATGACTGTATGTTTCTTGAAACATGAGGATTACTCACTTACATTCTTATTTTCATTAAAACAGTAGAGGAGCATATCCAAGTGAATAATCCTGATGAAATTCTGTGTTTCAGAGCCATTAAATCCTGTAAAAGAATCAATATTTTGCAATTTCTGTCCTGAACTCCAAGGGAAGAAAAATGAGTATCTCTGCTATTCTGCTGCATACCACACCATACTTCAATCCCCCCCCACCCAATCTTTCGCCTGATATTTCAGCTGTTCCTGGCATAGCCTCAAGTAGTGTGTTCCTAGCTCAAGCCTGTCTTCTTGTGTTTTAAGTATGCCCCAAATATTGCAAGTTTGGAAACCACACAAGCAATGTCCCAAAGGTGCTTTTTCAGGAGGCAACTTGACTTTCTTGTTTTTTCTTTTGAAGATGTTTTGCTTCTCATGCAAGAAGCGGTGACGTAGGGTCGTGGCGGCACAGGAGAGAAGCGCTCTCTTTCTGGTGTTGGATTTCTGAGCTTTTGGTGCCTTTTTGGCGGAGACCGATCTTGGAGAGATCGGGGATAAGGAGGGGAAACTTCGGGGGAGGCGAGGAGAGGTGCGATCTCCCGCCGCACCGCGAAGATCCCTCATTCCAGACTCGGGAAAAGCCAGCAGGTGCGATGAGCGCAGCTGGCCCGGAGGCCCGACGAGCCGATTGAGACCATCGGGAGTGGAGGAGTGAGTACAGTGCAAGATTGTGGAGGGTGAGCAGAAAACAAGAATCAATAATCTGGAATAATTTGGCGCAAATCGAGGAGAGAGTATTTTTCCGGAGGGGTAGCGTGAAAAGAGAAGACTTCACAGCGTGAAGGGGCGGCAACCGTAGAGGCGAGCAGAAAGGAGGTGAGAAAACGAAGGTGAGAAGAAGTGGATTTAAACTGCGGAGATTTGAAGAAGAATAGACATTCTTTGTATCCTCCTTTTTTGGCTGCCCTAATGAAAGGAGAGAGGTAGTTTGGCAAAGTTAAAACTGCAGACTGTGACTGTGCAGATTAGAGGTCACCATATTGAAATAGGAAAAGACTCCAGTGTAAAAAAAAAAGAGACTTGCCTTCTCCTTTGTTGAAAATATAACAGAGACTCATAGAATATTTGAAAATATACTGCTCATATATAGTCTTTTTATATTTAGACATAGATAATTGTTACTGATTGTTGTAGACAAAATAGATAATTGTTACTGATATTTATTGGATATTTATTTATTTACTTATTTATTGGAATTAATTAAGAATTATAGCGAAATTTGCTCATAATCCAAGCACTATAAGCATTATAATTATTAACTAATTATTAATTATTGAATACTAAATATTAAGTACTAAGAATTGATTGATTGAATAGGTTTTTGATTATTTAAGCTGCATATTCATATATATTTATATGTATATTAATATTTATACTGCTATTTTATATTATATTTATTCTTACATTTCTGCCACATTTTTACGGAGTATTCTATAGAGATAATTAATTATTTAAAGATTATTTAAAGAAATCTGCTTAAAGGAAAGAGATTAAGTGAGTGAGAGATTATTGAATTGAATTTTTACGAGAGAAAACAAAAGAGAGAGAAAGAAATTATACAAAATTTGGATGGTGATTTGGGAGAAAGTTAATAAAATATTGGTGGAACAATATAGAATTTTGAAAGAGATGACGAGTACTACCACAACAACGCTGAAGACAGGGAAGAAGATAACATCAATCTTAGCAGGACCATTGGCCTCCCCAGTGTCACAGAAAACTTTGGAGGGAATGTTTGCATCAGAGAAGCAACCCAGCACACCCACTATGCCAACAATGCAAGCCACATTAATAACAAATCAAGAAACCATGGCCAAAATGCAGGAATGCATGACCAGGAATCACGAGCAATCCAGAAAAGATATGGATGAGGTAAAGAGAGAAGTAAAGAACGATATCCAAAAATTGATGAAAAAATGGATTTGATACAAGAAATTATTCAAAAAAATGACCAAAGGATAAAAGAAATAGAACAAAAAACTGAATTGACAGAAGAAAAACTGGAAGCACTGGATACAAAAATGACAGGATTAAACAAGGAACTTGAGAACACAGTGGCACAGCTGGAAATGGAAAAAGCGGCATTTTACCTGCGTTTCCAAAATGTAGTGGAAGAGAGGGAGGAAGATTTGACGATGATAATGGCAGAGATGATAGCTGAGTTGCTACAAAGAGAAAAGGACGAAATAATAAATGAACTTGATGAAGTGTACCGGGTTCATACAAATTACGCCCGACAAAACAAACTTCCCCGGGAGGTACATATAAGATTCGTAAGAAGAAAGGTGGGGGATATCGTATACAAAATAACAAAGGACGAACCTATGTTCTATAGGAATAAAGAAATAAAGAGATCTGCGAAAAGACTACTGGTTCCTGGCCACATTGCTCAATAGGAGATATATACCCTTTAGATGGACGACGCCGGAAGGAATGTTAGTAACGTGGCAGGGAAAGAAAATAAAGGTGGATTCGCAGAGTAAGGCAAGGGAACTATACGACCAAATGATGGATAGCGAGGCAACAAATGGTAGTAAAGAAGAGGGAGGAAGGAATATCAAAGGAAAACAGAGGCGGGAACGTGAAAGAACCCCCTCACAAGGAGGAAAAGAAGATGAAGGAGAGACGCAGGAAGGAGGAAGAATGCAAACAAGAGGCAAGAAAAAAGAACAGGAAGAAACAAAGAAGAAACAACAGGAAAGTCAGTAAAAAATGGAAAGAACTCTAAAAATCCTATCAGTGAATGTAAATGGACTCAACTCGCCATCCAAACAACACCAAATTTTTTAAAAAAATTTGAAACAAAAATCAGATATAGTGTGCCTCCAGGTGGTACACATAAGAAAACAAGATATAAAATATATACAATATAAGAAATTAGGTACAGCATATTCATCTTTGGCAGAAGAAAAAAAAAGAGGAGTAGTGGTATATATTAAGGAAGGAATAGATAGTAATATAAGATATGTGGATACCGAAGGTAGAATAGTGATGATAGAGCTAAAACTTGATTTCAAAAATATATTGTTAGTAGTAATATATGCCCCAAACAGTAAACAATTAGAATTCTATAAAAAAGTGCATGAGAAAATTATGGATCAAAAAATGGAAAATGTATGTCTGATTGGAGACTTCAACGCTATTTTAGATGTAAGAAAAGATTATAAATGTGGCCAGCAAAATAAAAATAAGAAAAATGTATTGCCCAGAACTTTTATAGATATGGTGGAAGAGCTAAATATGATAGATAGCTGGAGATTCTATAATCCCAAAATTAAAAATTTTACATATTATTCAAATCCACATAAGTCCGGGTCTAGGTTGGACATGGCATGGGTATCCAGTATGTTAATGACGGAAATAGAAGCGGTAGAAATTTTATCAAATGATTTGGCTGATCACAACCCAATAATGATGACGTGGAAGGGGCAGCAGAAAAGGAAAAATAGATGTACAATGAATATACAGTTGATAAAAGAAAAAGAATATAAGAGTTATATGGAAAAGGAGCTAGAATTGTTTTACAAGGAAAATACAAAACAACACACCTCCCTACAAAACTCATGGGACACAACTAAGGCATATGTAAGAGGCCTTACAATAGCATATAATGCAAAACGGAGAAAAGAGAGAGAAAAAGAATATAATAAAATACGAGAAGAAATTCAAAATTGGGAATGTAAATTGCAAGGAAAACCAGAGGATGAACAAATAAGGGTAAAATGGATAGCGGCAAAACACAAGCTGAATATACTAGAACAAGGGAAATACGCAATCACTTTAAGATATATAAGGCAGAACTACTTCGAACACGCAAACAAACCAGGGAGGTGGTTGGCCTACAGACTGAGGAAGGAAAGGGAAAAAAAGACAATTCAGAAGCTACAAGATGATGAAGGAAGGATCCATCAGGGCCTAGAGAAAAAAAAGGAGATAATAGTCCAATATTATCAAAAACTTTATGAGAAGGACATAGTAACAACGGAGGAAATTGAATATTATCTAAAAGGAGAGGGAGTGCAAATACTAACAGAGGAAGAAAAAGAACTATTAGATAAGGAGATAACGATAGAGGAATTAAAAGAAGCGCTGAAGAGACAGAAAAATAACAAAACTCCGGGGACCGATGGTCTACCAACGGAGTTTTATAAAACGTTTGGGGAATTATTAAACGGAATGCTATTAGAAATATATAACGAAGCCCTTGTCACAGCGTTTTTTTTTATTTCCCAGCTGAGCTTCATTATTTTTGGACTAATAGGCTTACTGTAGTTTGCCAAGTTCCTTATCAGTGTTTTACTACGCATGTCCGCATTCCTTCACTTGCTTCACACTTCTTTCCTTTGTTCTCTTGCCAGAGGTCCGGCTGGACCGGCAGGAGATCTCGCTTGCCAAAATGTAGCAATTAACTTTTCTTAGTTAGTGAGGTGTTTTATTTTCTTTATAACAAATAAATGAGTTTTATTAGAAACTTTCCTTCGCGTTTTCTTTATCAGAATATTGCAACTTGGAATAAGCCACGATCCATCTCCTCTAAACCAGGGTCATTAGTCCCAGAGCCAAACATGGGATTAATTGATGCCCTGACATCTGGTAGCACTCGGACGGTTGATTTATGGCTTTTTTCCTTGTTTTGTTATTTCTGATAAGAGCGCATAGGCAATTAGTTTTTAGCTACTGAGGTACGCTAATTATTTTTGCTAAAATGCCGAAACAGAAGAAAAAAAGGCAAAATGAAACTAAGACCACTCTTCGTAAATGATTTGATTGATCTTTCCAACGAAGAGGTGGCAGACAGGAGATTTTCAGATTTCCAGCCCCTTACTACAGCCACACGCCTGGAACAAGAAAAAGCCGTGGGAACAGAAATGGAGACAGATAAGACAGAAGCTGTTTTTGAAGGAGAAGCACTACGACTGAGGTCAGTAACTCCCCCTTCTAATTATGCCAGCTCTCAACCTGTCTCCCCAGAACCTTCTGAATTTGTAATGCTCGGTGCAAGGCTAAAGCAAACTGCTGAGCAAAATTCCTCCCACACAGAGAAAGAAACAATTCATTATTCTCCTCGAAGCTCTAAGCTCACCCTGGATGAGCTGGCTATGAAAGCCTATCATGACCGTATAAAACTCTATGAAGAGCAGCTATCCCAGGCAAAAATGGCTATATCTATGCTTGAGCAAGATAAGGAAGATAACTTAAGATTTTCAAAAAGCGCCATATTGTCTTCTTCCTCAGAGCCAAAGACACTCCCCCTGGTGGATTTTGTGTCAGGCCAATTAAGACAGAGGGCCCTGCATACGTCACATGAAAGTCTCCCTGATCAAGTTACATATAAACCTGCCACGCAATCATTTCTTGTAACTGCAAAGCTGCCCAAAGCTAAAGGTGCAGCACCATCTGCTGGCGAAAGTAATTTACTACAGGAAGCTGAAATGCCACAAGTGTTTCCACAGGCCCGAACTCAAACACCCCCTGGTGGTGTTGGTGTCTTTTTAGATGGAACACAGGCACGCTTTATGCAGCAAAGGCAAATTCCGTCTTCCGTCTTCGCAAGCTGCGGATGCTGACGCTAGCGACGAAAGTGAGGACGAGGACGAAGAAGAAGAAGATTGGACAGTTGTTCCGAGACGTTCCAAGAGGGCCACAAAAGGAATCCCTCCACAACGATATTCTTGGCAACTGACAAAAGCACCCTTGCCTTTGATTTGCAATGTTACACTTCCACCTGATAATTTCACACAAATCAAGCAGCTCCCTGATTCAGAGCAAGACAAATGGTATGAAGCAATGCAGGTTGAAATGGACAGTCTAAAGAAACTTAAAGTATTTACACCTGCAAAACCTCCAGCAAACAAAAGGGTCATTGGCACTCAATGGGTCTACAGAATCAAAAAGAAACCAAATGGTGAGTCATTGTACAAAGCCAGACTTGTAGCTCAGGGTTTTGCTCAACGTTATCCTGAGGACTACACAAATACCTACTCACCGACAGTCAGAACTGAGAGTGTAAAAATTGCTTTAGCAACTGCAACTATCCTTGGTTTAGAAGTTTTCCAGTTTGATGTTGACACGGCTTATCTACATGCAGACCTAGATGAAGAGATCTAGATGAAGAGAAGTCCTCCAGGATTCCGACAGCAAGAAGGGGATACCTGGTTCCTAAACAAAAGTCTTTATGGTCTGAAACAATCTGGTTTAATGTGGTACTTATGTCTTATTGACAAACTAAATTCAATGGGCTTTATTAAGTCCGAAACTGATGAGTGCGTGTTTACAAAAAGATCTAACAATGCATATGAGATAGTTCTTGTTTATGTTGATGATATTGTTTATATTGGTCCAAATAAGCAAATGAGTGAAATTTTTGCCAAAGCTTTGCAGAGATACTTCACATTGAAATCATTAGGTTACATTAGCACTTATTTAGGTGTTCAGATTGAAAAAACACAGAAGGGGTTTAGTCTTTCACAAGAAGATAAAATTGAACAAATTTTGCATCATTGCAACATGAAAGATGCTAACACAACAAAGACACCCATGCAAACAGATTTTCACAACTTGACACAAGAAGAAAGTCCTGAGTTCGAGGATCAAACACTTTATCGTTCAGTCATTGGGTCACTGTTATACATTAGTAGTTGGACCAGACCCGACATTGCACTTAGTGTTAATCTCTTATCACGACACGTAGGTAAGGCAAAACAGTTTCATTGGACATGTATTAAGAAATTATTGAGATACCTAAAATACACTAAACATTTGAAATTATTGTTAGAACCAACACATACTGATTATGCAGAATTATGTTGTTATGCAGATTCTGATTGGGCAAGTGATAAGAAATCACGTAAAAGTACTTCAGGTTATATGATGTTTTTAAATGGATGTCCTGTTTATTGGCAAGTACGTAAACAGAATTTTGTTTCTTGTTCATCTACTGAAGCTGAATATGCTTGTGTTTCAGATGCATGTAATTCTCTAACTTGGTTTGATGCTTTAGTCACAGATATCTGGACACACCCGATCCGACCGATCGCCGTGATGGAAGACAATGAATCGGTGGTTTATATTTCTGAATCTCATTTTACAGGTTCTAGGTCCAGACACATTGACATTCGTTATCAAAATATAAAACTTTTAGTGAAAAAAGGTTTTGTCAAAATGCAATATGTATCTACACATGATCAAATTGCTGATATGCTCAACAAACGACTCCCAGCAGCTCAACATGAGTATCTGCATGAGAAGATGTGCCTTATTTGATGATGTACTGATATTCGCTCAACTGGCAAAAGAAGGGGAATGTCACAGCGTTTTTTTTTATTTCCCAGCTGAGCTTCATTATTTTTGGACTAATAGACTTACTGTAGTTTGCCAAGTTCCTTATCAGTGTTTTACTACGCATGTCCGCATTCCTTCACTTGCTTCACACTTCTTTCCTTTGTTCTCTTGCCAGAGGTCCGGCTGGACCGGCAGGAGATCTCGCTTGCCAAAATGTAGCAATTAACTTTTCTTAGTTAGTGAGGTGTTTTATTTTCTTTATAACAAATAAATGAGTTTTATTAGAAACTTTCCTTCGCGTTTTCTTTATCAGAATATTGCAACTTGGAATAAGCCACGATCCATCTCCTCTAAACCAGGGTCATTAGTCCCAGAGCCAAACATGGGATTAATTGATGCCCTGACAGCCCTGAGGGAGGCAAAATTACCAAACACATGGAAAGAAGCGTATATCTCCCTAATACCAAAAGAGGGGGCAGATACCACATTAATAAAATCTATAGGCCGATTTCTTTGTTGAACACTGATTATAAAGTTTTCATGAGTATAATTGCTAATAGGTTGAAAAAAATACTACACAACAAAATACATCAGGACCAAAATGGTTTCTTGCCCACAAGACAGATAAGAAATAATTTAAGGATGGTAATGGATGTTTTGGAATATTACGAGGTGCATCCAGAGAGACAGGTGGCCCTGATCTTTCTGGATGCACAAAAAGCGTTCGATCAAGTAAATCGGCAATTTATGAAACAACAAATCAAAACTATGAATTTTGGAGAGAAATTTACTAAAATGATAATATCAACATATCAGAACCAAAAAGCATGTATTTTGATAAACAGGGATCCAACAAAAATTTTTGGGATAAATAAAGGAGTAAGGCAGGGATGTCCACTATCACCCCTACTTTTTATTTTAACTTTGGAAAACCTGCTAATCAGAATTAGGGCAAACAAAGAAATACAAGGATTAAAGATTAAGAGAGAGGAGTACAAGGTCCAAGCTTTTGCGGACGACCTGGTCTTCTTCGTAGAAGATCCAATAGAAACAACCCTGAAATTACTAAAAGAGATTGAAAAATTTGGAAAAGTAGCAGGCCTAAAAGTTAATAAAGAAAAGACAAATATGATAACAAAAAATATGACAACAAAACAAGTAGAGAAATTAGTAAAAGATTCAGGATTACAGGCAGTTAAAAAAGTGAAATATCTGGGGATAAATCTGACGGCTAGAACTATAACAATAAAACAAGATAATTATGAACCTTTAGTCCAGAAAATAAAAGAGGATTTAGAGAAATGGGGGAAATTAAGACTATCTTTGTTGGGGAGGATAGCAGCAATAAAATCAAATATACTGCCAAGACTCCTTTATTTATTCCAAACAATTCCAATAAAACTGGACAAGAAATTCTTTGATAATTTGGATAAAATAACCACAAAATTCGTGTGGGAAGGGAAAAAAATCAAGAATAAAACTAAATATATTGCAAGACAATAAAATTAGAGGCGGATTTGGTTTCCCGGCATGGCAAAAGTATTATAAGGCTGCAAGTTTATTATGGATTAAGGAATGGATAACCTTGGATAATCAAAGGCTGTTAAACTTGGAAGGACATGACCTGATGAAGGGATGGCATGCCTTTATTTGGAACACCGGGAATAAAATATATAAACACTTCAACAACCACACTATTAGGAAATCTTTAATCAATACATGGCAACAAATCCAACACAAACACTACATGAAAATCCCCAGCTGGCTATCAACAATAGAAGCAATAACCCACCCCAATATATTATTAAAACAAAAATATTAAGATATAGAGAAATATTAGATAGGCAGGGGAGACTGAAAACTAGGGAAGAATTAAAGGAACAAGGAATAGTAATAGACTGGTGGCCATACTCACAAATAAAGACAAGATATAGGAAGGATCAGGAGGAGGGAGGAATAGATTTAAAACAAAATCGACTGGACAAATTATTAGAATCCAAAGAAGGGAAATTAATTTCAAAAATCTATAAATATTTACTTGAATATGATTTGGCAGAAGAATTGGTTAAAGGGCAGATGATAGCCTGGGCAAGGAATATTGGGCACAGTATACAACTAGAAGAATGGGAAAGAGCGTGGGAAAATAATTATAGCATGACAAAATCGGTAGCTTACAAAGAAAATCACTATAAGATGTGGTATTGAAGGTATCTGGCCCCCGCAAGGTTAGCAAAAATGTACCCAAATGTAAATCTGACTTGTTGGAAATGCAAAAAAGCACAGGGAACTTTTTATCACGCTTGGTGGCTCTGCCCAGAAATTAAGAAATATTGGAACAAGATAAAAACATGGATAGCAGAAATAACAGATTACGAAATTGAATTAGAACCCGAAATTTTTTTATTAGGCATGATTCAAAAGAACATTAGAAATGATATAAAATATTTAATACTTCACATAATAACGGCAGCTAGATTAGCGGTAGCACAACTTTTGAAAACAAATCGATTGCCAACCCATCAGGAGCTAATACAAAAGATACACACATGCACAGAAATGGACAAATTAACTTTAGAGTTACAGGATAAGGAGGACTCAAAATATTTTACAATATGGAATAAATGGTACCAGTGGATAAACCAGAGGAGGACAAATGGGTAGAGATGAAATTTAGAGGAAATTAACACAATTAAAAACTGCACTGTCAGATAGATAGAAAATGAAATATGTCACTGTAGGTTTGTATATATGTATATATAATAATAGAAATTAGTTAGTAGTTGAAGTTGTGTATTGTATATGTAAATTTGTTTCTTGATTAAGAGAAACTTGTATGTTTTAAATGTTTTTTTAAGAATGAATAAAGTTTTGTTTTTAAAATAATAAAAAAAAGAAGCTTCTTCAGCTCTGACAGGAAAGTGGGGAATGGAAGGATTCACCATTCAAAGGGTGTTCATCCCAAATTGTATAGCTAAAGGTCTGTTTATAAACAAGCAATGTTTATTGCATGACAGTAGCCACAATGAGGTTGTTTATTGCATATTCAATCACCACAAGAGTGACTTGGAAGGGAGAATAACATGACCTGGTGACAAATGTCCACTGTGCCTTTTAAAACCCTATGGTTTAAATTCTACAAAATTTTTCAATTTGCCATGGGCATTGCCTTGAAAAACTGTATGCAAATTTTTGAGCAGTTTAAGAACAGTAAGACATACTTGTTTTCAGAAGTTTTTTGCCTAACCTGTTTTTTATGGGATGGGGAGAACCTTGATGTAACATTTTGGCAAAAATTAGGACAGTCCAATTGGCATGAATAAGGTAGTAGCATCCTAACTGGAAGACAGATAAACACGTAGTCCTCGACTTACAACAGTTTGTTTAGTGACTGTTCGAAGTTACAAGGGCACTGAAAAAAGTGGCTTATTATCTATTTTTTGGGGGTGGTAATCTGGTTTATTTAACTATTTTACCATGTCATTTATATAGAAGTTGAAAAACAAGGGGGCCAAAATGCACCCCTGTTTAACCCCTTTTTGAGTTTTGACTGACTTTGAGAGGGACCCTTGCATATTACACCTCACCTTGAGGGAAGTTTTAGTATGTAATGCACGTAATAGATGAAGAAACCTGTGGTCAGTTGAGGCACCTTCCAGCTTCTCCCATAGCTTAGTCCTGGTAACCATATCAAAGGCTGCCTTGAGATCTATAAAGCCGGCGTATAATGATACAGGTCTATTTGATATGTATTTTTCAATTAGATGATGGAGAACTAAGCACTCTCCCCTCTCTAAACCTGGTTTGCTCTTCAGTGATCAAGTTCTCAAGATCCAACCACTCCTTTAATTTATCTTGGAGGTGTTTGGCTAAGAGTTTGCTGATTATATTTAGCAGATTTATTGGTCTATAATTGGCAGGGTCATCTCTCTTTCCCTTTTTAAAAATTGGGACAACAATTGCCAAGCCCCAATCTTCTGGGACATGGCTAGTGGAATTGATATACTGTATTTTTCGGAGTATAAGACGGACCTTAGTTTTTGGGGAGGAAAATAAGAAAAAAGCTGATTGGTGGGTGGATCGGCCTCCCAGAATACCCCCAATCAGCTGTTTTCAGAGGTGAATTTTAGCAACAGGTTTGTTGGTTGTGAGCTCTGTGCCTTGCTTTTTTTCTGCCTCTGAAACTTCTGAAACTCTGTTTCAGAAAAAACTTTTTTTTTCTGCCTCTGAAAGCCTCTGAAACAGAGCTTCAGAAAAAAAGCCTTTTTTCTGAAGCTTCTTTCAGAGGCTTTTATTCTGAAGGACTATCTGTACTCTTTTCAATCTCCTTTCTTTGGTATTGGTATGTAGATTAACCTCTTCCAATCTGTTGGTTATTGTGTCATTCTCCAGATTTGTTAACATAGTTTGGTTAGAACCTTTACTGATTCTTCTTTTGTTGCTTGCCATATTATTTTAGATACAAGCCTTTCAGAGGTTTTTTTTCTGAAGCTTCGTATCTGAGGCTTTTTTTCTGAAGCTTCTTTCAGCCTCTGAAATCTCTGTTTGCGAGGCTGGGCGGGGCTACATTCGGAGTATAAGATGCACCCAGATTTTCACCCTCTTTTTTGGGGGGAAAAAGGTGCGTCTTATACTCTGAAAAATACGGTAAGTGAATAGCACTGCTAGAACTGGTATCCACCACTCGAAATTGTTCTTTAATAATTCAGCAGAAATGATAGGTGATCAAACCATCGCCCTGCTGCTCTATGCAGATGATGCTGTGATCCTCTCCAGGAAACCAGTAGGCCTTAAAAGAGCCTTGTGAGCCCTCATCCAGTATTGTAATTATAACAAACTGGACATAAATTACGAGAAAACAAAGATTATGGCCTTTGCAAAAAGGCCAAAACTCTATTCATGGTATCTAAATGGCCATAATACAGAGCAGGTAACCATCTTCAAATACCTAGGGGTGGTCATCCAGGCCACTGGTTCAAGAAAAGCACATGGTGAATATGCGACTGCCTTGGGCCAAAGATCAGCGTGTGCCATCCTTAAATTTTTCCACACACAGGGAGGATACTATGTTCCCGCCACAATTAAGCTTTTTCTGGCCAAGTCGATAGCACAGCTTCTTTATGGGACCTTGCTCAGACCCTCAGCTTCATGTTTCACACCATTGGAAAAAGTTCAATCCAAATTTATTAGAGAAATTCTCCAGAAATTCTCAGCTTCATGTTTCACACCATTGGAAAAAGTTCAATCCAAATTTATTAGAGAAATTCTCCAGATGCCGCACTGTGTCTCAAATGTACTTCTGCGCCTGGAGACAGTAATGAATTGATCGATTGATTGGCTTATGATCATTTTTCAGACTTATGACCATTGCAGCATCCCCATGGTCACATGATTTACATTTGGATGCTTGACAACTGACTCACATTTATGATGGTTGCAGTGTCTGAGAGTCATGTGATCCCCTTTTGCGACCTTCTAACAAGCAAAGTCAGTGGGGAAACCAGATTCACTTAACAACCGTGTTACTAATTTAACAACTGCAGTGATTCACTTAACAAATGTGGCAAGAAAAGTTGTAAAATGGGGCAAAACTCACTTAACAAATTTCTCACTTAACAGAAATATTGGGCTCAATTGTGGTTGAAAGTTGAGGACTACCTATATAGAAATCAGTGGTGGGCAATTCTGGAGCTGAATGTTAAACTTCTGCAGGTAGTCCTAGATGTAGACTACAATTGGGACTGGAATTTCAGTTACTAAGCAATGTGGTCATTAAGTGAGTCATCACGTGACCAAACCTAATTTTATGACCATTTTAAATGAAATCACATGGTTGTTAATCAAATCCAGCTTCCACAATTGACTTTTCTTGTTGGCTGGGAAGTTCACAAATCAAGTTCACATGATTGCATGACACTTGAATCATCTTAAATGCGGCCTGGTTGCCAAGCACTTGAATTATGATCATGTTACCACAGAAGTGGTACAACAGTTGTAATTTTGAGGATGGGTCATACATCACTTTTTCCAAAGCTGTCGTAACTTTGAACCAATGTTCAATGAATGGTCGTAAGTTGAGGATGACCTGTACAGATGGAATGTCATTCTCAAAAGGTAGCAGTACTTCATCCTCCCATATGAATTACCATGACTTTCTAACTTGGTGCCCATGACATATGTTGGGACTGCAACTTCCAGAATTTCCAGCCAGCATGAAGGGGACAAATCTGAGCAAGAGAAAGGTGATTCCAGGACTGTTCAAATGTCTATATTGGAAGGTGGAGCCAATGCCGCAGCGGCAAGACGAACTCTTTGGAGCTCCCAAAGAGTTGTCGATATCCCCGCTGCCCGAGGGTCCGCTGTGACCTAAGTCGTCCTGTAGGGACGACCACCAAGAAGAGCACATACCGATCAACCTAGGGAGGTGGCAAACTCCCAGGAGAGGTTCAGCATTGCAGGTACAGGAAATCTTCATTTAGTGACTTCCCTTGTTTAGCAGTTATTTGCAGAAGTAACTTTGTGACCAATTCGTACATTTAAAAACCTTCACAGGTCTGCAAAGCTAAGGACAGCTGAAGTAAGATCATAACTCAGAGTTTCATTTAGCAACCATTTCGCTTAAGAACAGTTGCTGGTCCCAATTATGCTTGCTAAACAAGGACTTTATATAGACTTCATAAACAAGGACTTCATAACACTATATTTACTTCTGTAAAAAGGAAGAACTCCTTTGACTCAAGATCAGATCTTAATAACTTCATGGTCATATCATGTACTTTTTGTGACAAAAATACGAAAGTGGCTTACCATTGCTTTTTCTGGGGTGCTTTTTGACTTCTCATTCAACCTGCTGCTTGGAGATTTCCTGTTGGCTTCTCATCCAAGCAGGTTTTATCCTGCTTAACTTTTTCAAGAGCAGCCAAACCTTTTAATTTATTGGTACTTATTTGTTAACATAATTTAACTTAACAAGTAAATGCAAATACGTTTATAAAGTTTATTTGCAAATAATTTACCTTAGTAAATGCAAATTATTTTTAAAGCTTATTTTTATTTTAAAAATGCATTACAGTTTTTGAACTAGTATTTTTCATAATTTGTAACTTAGGTTGAATTTATTCAACCTATTCATGTGTACCTGAATGAATTTTATATTTATTGATATGATATTATGTTGTATAGGATGCTTTGGGAGCTGAAGTTAGTATATGCCACAAAGATGTGGTTTGTTATTGCTTCAATACATATTATTGTCCTCTGAAGAATCTTTGTCTTGTACTTTTTTTAATGTTAACCTTCTCTGTCATATCTCCATTTACCATCACCTTTGCTGTTTGTTTATATCGCCTTAATCATATTGATAAATCTCTCCCCAAAATCCATATCTTTTAATTGTGCTAGCATAAACTGCCAGTTCACATTATCAAATGCTTTCTGTGCATCTAGAAAAATCAACGCCATTTGCTTTCCTGGATGTGCTTCATAGTACACCAGTGTGTTTAAAATTATTCTCATATTGTCTTCAATTTGTCTCTTAGGTAAAAATCTATTTTGATCTGAATGTATAAATTGGTTTAAGAACCTTTTTAGTCTTTCTGCAATTATTGAAGCATATATTTTATAGTCAGGATTCAGAAAGGATATCAGTCTGTAATTTTTTATCCATTGTAAGTCTGAATCTTCTTTTGATATGAGAGTAATATATAGTTCCGTCCATGAATTTGGTACTTTTGCTTCTAGCAGTACTTCAATGAACACTTCCAACATTGGTATACTTAAAATATTTTGTAAGTCTTTATAGAGTTCTGCTGGTAGACCATCTGGGCCCGGTGTTTTACCATTCTTTTGTCTCTTAATTGCTTCTGTTATACATTCATTTAACATAGCTTTCACTGTTTCAGGTATTTTAGGTAATTCCGCTTTTTCTATTTTTTTTTTATTTTATCTTATCTTCTGAAACTGTCTCTTGATCATATAATTTTTCATAATAGTTTTGGATCATGTTCTTTTTATTGTCATTTTGATGATGGTTTCCTTCCTCGTCAATTAATTGGTATATCAGGTTTTTTTTCCTTCTCCTACAGTGATTTCACCAACTTGACCAGATGTGCTGGTACCACCTCCCCCCCGCCCGGTCTTGTAGGGCTCTCAATAGTGTTTCATGATCAACACAATCAAAGACTTTCTTGTAGACAATAAAGCACATGTAAATGATGTTACTGTCAGGTTTCGATGCTATCTCAAAAATAAATGAATTCCCGGGGCTTCCGGTTTGGCTTCCGTCGCTGTCAGATGGTCTTTTGAGACCGCCAGCCCTGTCGCCCATAAAGAGCTGCCTTTACAGCTGAAAGGAGGCTCGAAAAACTCCATTTCCTTAAGGAAATGTGAGATAGAGCTGGCGAGGGCAGGTAGAGCCCTCTGCGAAGTCCCCAGAGTTTTTGTTTTACTCTTGGGGACGAAGCAGGATGAGGCTCCCTATTCTGCTCGCCGCTGCTCCAGGCTTTGGGAGAACTCTGCTTTTTGCAGAGCCAGGCGACGGGACCAAGCCATTCAATGAAAATTAACAGATTGTTTAAACAAAGAGGATGAGATCCGGACTTTGGACCCTAAAGCGCAAGTATTTCTAACAATTTTATAAGCGATCTTAAAAGCAAAGGAAAAAAAGTTTAAAATGGCAACTGGCTGAGGCTTGAGAAGAAGAAAGTGAAAGTCCTTCCGCCTGAATAGTTTAACAAGATACAAAGTAGTAGAAATAATAGCGCTGGCTAGAATTGAAAAGAAAAATTTCTACTTTATGTTTCTTCCTTCTTGGAGACTTGATATTGATACCGTTTGGAGAGAAGTCCTTTTCTTTAAAAAGAGTTTGTCTGTGTGGCAGGATGGTGTTAAAACTGATAAAGCCAGACAAACAAGCAGCGGGGGGGGGGGCTTTCCCCCATTTACAAACCATATGAACAAGTTTTGAACTTGCAGACTCAGAAGAATGGCTTTAAAGACCTAAAAGAATTTGTCTTGGAGGAGATGGCAAGACATGATGAGATTGTGAACCAGAATCTTGAAAAATTCAGGCAGGAAATTAAAGAGTTGGTACAACAAAAATATGCTAATTTGAAACAACAGTTTGTAACAGCTTTGAAAACTTTTTCAGAAATAGTTATAAAGATGGATAAAGATACTAACTTAGAACTAGAGCCTAAAATGGAGGAAGTTGATCATAAGATTTATAATTTGGACAATAAAATACAAAGAATTGAAAATGATTTGATAAATATTCAAGACAATAGCTCAGAAGTAAACTTTAAAAAGGAAACTGATCATGAGACTTACAATGCAGATAATATAAAACAAAGGATTGAAAAAGAAGTTACAATGATGCAATACAGGTCCATGGAATTTGCGGTCAGAATGAGAGGATTACAGGAAAATAATAGAGATGATTTGAGAAAGATGTCTGCTGAAGTTCTGGCTGTAATTTTAAAGGTTCGTCCTGAAGAGGTATCCTGTAAGACTGATAAGGCCTATAGAGTAAATTCTTGGATTGCAAAACAAAGGCAGTTGCCTAGAGATGTGGTGATTTACTTTACAGATAAAGGAACAAGAAATGATATTGTGCAAAAATCTTTTAACTCTACTTTAGAACTGAATGGAAGAAAGATTTGGATATATAAAGAGCTGCCGTCCAAGATGTTAAAAGATAGAAAGCAATTTGGATTTTTGGTTACTGAGCTAAAGAAACAAAACATCCCATTTAGGTGGGATGCTCCAGTTGGTATACTATTGAGATACCAAGGAGAAAGATATCAGTTAAATACTGTTGAAAAAGTGGAAGAATTTTACTATAAGGTTCTTAAAATGGATTTAACATCTCCATGTATGCCATCAGTGTTAGGAACACAGGAGGGGAATAAAGAAATGCAAAATGAACAAGAGACTGAAACCCAGGCTAAGCAGATGGAGATGGAGATAATGGAAAAACAACAAGTCACAGAGGCTCCTTTAGACAAGCCGCTTTTGGATTCTCCTTTAAAGGTTATAGCTGGATTACTTACAAATACAAGAGAGGCGGCTTTGGATTTTAATGCGATGTTTCATCAAGTTACAGACCAGCATGGAAATCAATCAGCTGATATACAAGTTCTAGAAAGGCATCCAGGATGGAGATCTAAACCACAAAAAGTTAAGAAAAGAAGAAGCAGGTCCTACAAAACTAAAAAATCTTAGACTAAACAACAGTCTAATGCCAGTTACTTAAGAGACGATTAAAATGAAAATATAGCTGAGGTAAATTATTGACTTGTACTATTTTGAGAAGAATGACAGATCTCTGCAGTGCTGTGCCTTAGGGATGTGGAAGAAGGCCTCTAACTGAGTGGATTGGAACTTTCTATTTTGTACTCTTTGTAAAACGGATTACGTACATGTTGAGCTATAAGGCACGAGAATTATGGTGGGGCATGCAGAAGATCTGGTTGTTACCCTAACACGGTGGTTGGAATTCATAATCTAGATGAAAGACATTACAGAAGATATTATATGGAATATAAATATAAAGTCACTCGGGTGGTTATTATATACGACAACATTTATTACTGATGGGGGCAGATGGTAATCGAAGATACTAAATATACTGTTGGAAACAGAACTTGATGTTACCCTAATATGGGTGATGGAATTAACAATCTAGCTGAAAGACATTACAGAAGGTATTATATGGATTACAAACTTAAAGTCATTTGAGGATTCTGTTTATATATGGAAATATTTTTTAGTGGTGTGGTGTGGGCAGAAGAACGAAGATATTAAAATATCATGTATGGTAGACCTGTAGCAAATTGGGTGGAGATAGGTTAGGTTACTGATTGTTTATCTTAGTAAAAGGGATGTTATGTTTAGATATAAATATATGTAAAAGATTTGAATTAAGAGATATATGTATGGGGGTGGAGGAAATGGGTAGATTATGAGTTGAATAAATGCCAAATTAGGAATTATTATAAAATTTTATAGCTGAAGATTGCTTTGAAATGTATAGTATAAGGGGGATATAATAACAATGTTAGAAAGAGATGGTCAGCATGTGGGGGTGGTGCAAAAGGATGGTAAAGTATTATTTAATTTGATATTAATGATTTTGTTTTGAAGAAGCCATGGGGGGAGGGGAGGGTGAGGGGGGGTTAGGGAGGAGGGGGGAGGGGGGAAAGGGGGAAAAAACTTGTATTTGAAAAACTTTTTCAATTAAAATAAATAAATAAATAAATGAATTTCCAAACTGCCGATCTTTAAGGAAATTTTCTCTTTATGCGAGCACAGCAATCTGATCCTGACTCTTTCGCAGTCAGTACTGACCTTTGCCCCCCAATCCCTCCCTTTCTGATCCCCAATTCTCTGCTTCTCATTGGCTATCTTCCAAGTCACTTTCCTGATTCCTAGTTCGTCAGATCACAGGAATGTCTCCCCCCTCCCCATCTCCAAGGAGACTGAATCTTCAAAGGGTTAGGCAAAAGTTCAGGCTTCTCCTCCCTTTTCTATGTCAGTGCTGGGACGCTGACATCCGGCCCCTCTCCCTTCACTCTCCCAGTGAGGCCTGCACGAGACAAACAACAAGTTTAGTACCTTTACCCCGTCTGAGGGTGTGTCCCACCCCCTCCCGGCTTGTCTGGGTGATCTGCATGGAATTTAGCTATAAGGCGGTCAGCTTGAATGTTCGTGCTCTTCACCCAGGAAGCTTCTGACAAGGGGTAACCCTTCCACTTAATTAAGTATTGGAGGCGCCCTCTGTGCCACCTTGAATCAAGAATTCGCTGTACTTCATAGTGGGTGTGGCTTCCAATAATCAAGGGTCCTGGGGGATCACGTGGCACCGGCCTCAAAGTTGACCCTACCACAGGCTTCAGGAGGCTACTGTGAAAAACAGGGTGTATCCTCCCTAGTAACCGGGGCAACTGCAATTGTACTGTAACCGGGTTGATTATTTTTACTATCAGAAATGGTCCTATGAATTTCGGGCCCAGTTTCCTGGTCGGGAGTCTGAGTCTTAAATACTTGGTGGAGAGGTAGACCTTCTCCCCTACTCGGAATGGCCTTTGGGGGGCTCGGTGCTTATCTGCTTGTTTCTTATAAGACTGTGCCGCCTTGTCTAATGCCTTCTTGACGTTCTCCCAAGTTTCTCTCAGCATTGCCATCCATTCGGTCAAGTTAACTGAGGAAGGAGGTTCCCTTGGGTACTCTGGCATGGGGACGAAATCCATGCCGCTCACTATCTTAAATGGGGTTAGTCCTGTACTACTGTGGACAGCATTATTATATGCGACCTCCGCAAACGATAAGAGGTCCGCCCAGTTCGATTGTTGGTAGTCAACGTAGCACCTCAGGTACCGCTCTATCATGGCATTCAATCTCTCCCCCCCCCCCCCCATTGGTGCTCGGGTGAAACGCTGAGCTGCGGCCTTGGGATGATCCTATGGATCGAAGGAATTCCCTCCAGAACTTCGCTGTAAACTGGACACCTCGATCGGAGATGATTCTTCTGGGTACTCCGTGCAGGCGGTAGATGTGTTTCACAAACAGTTTGGCCAATTGGCGGGCTGAGGGTAGTCCACTGCAGGGTATGAAATATGCCTGTTTGGAGAATAAGTCTATTACAGTCCAGATCACTGTGTTTCCGCCGCTCCTCGGCAGTTCTACTATGAAGTCCATAGCAATCTCCTCCCATGGCATTGATGGTTCAGCTACTGGCTGCAGCAGCCCCGGGGGTCTTCCTGGTCGGGTTTTCATCGTGGCACAGATGGTACAACTTTTTACATAGCTGTCTACGTCTTTTCTCATTTTAAAATAGTTTTTATTGAATATAAATATTAAAAAAGACATACGTAACATATACACAACAAACATTTATACAACATATACACATAAAGAATGTAAGACTTCCGGCGGTGATGTTATCACGAACGGGTGAGGAAACGGAGGCTCCATCTCTGAAACCCAAATTTCCTCATTAATTGCTCTTTAAGGGCATTCCCGAACTTGGAGGGATCGGGAAACGAAAGAGGAATTCGCGAAGCCCCCTGGTGTTGCGCTGTCATCAGGGAGGTTGAGCGATCAACCTCTTAAATTGGTGGAGAAGAAGTTGGCCTTATCGGTGGACAGGAGTGATGGCGCCCGTCTAGATTGAAGCAAAAAGTGGAAGCAAATCCGAGTGACTGTCAGATAGATCACCTACAATAGAGACGGCAAACGGGACGCGCGATCGAATCAGAGGAAGACAAGTGAGTTACAACAGCGGCGATACAAGAGGAGAAGGAAAAAAGGGGAAATAACTACAGCGTGGAAGAGAGAAACCCATAGAATGACTAAGCAAACATAAGAAAAGGAGAAATAGCGCTCGAAGCGGTGTGAGTGAGGACTTTTACAGTTGATCAAAGGGAGCAGCCTGTGGACTCTGTGGATATAGACAAGCCGTTTTGAACTTGGGAACTTATAACTGATTCAAACCCCAAATATCAGAAACTGAGTGCAGAGACTGAAATACCGGACTAAGTGGTGAATTTCACGGATACAGAAGACCTGTCTGGATTTCGAACTCTGGATTTACAAATAACTTTGGATAATAAGAACTTAAGTTTAAAAAAAAAAAGATTTGAAAATTGAATGCAGAGATCCGATTACTGGGAGAAGAAATAAAAAAAAAAAGACTGAGACGACACAGATTGCATTTTTTATGATTGTGAAAGAACAGATTGAGAGAGGTAAAGCAAGAAGACAATAAAGACTAAAGAAAATAAAAATTAAGCGAATTATTAATTTTGAACTGTTTAATTAGTTAATAAGTTTAATATTTGAAAGAAATATATAAGTTGATAATATTTTTATAGCTATAAATTGTATTGTGAAATTGTAGTTAGACAAGGAATTATTGTTAAAGTGAAAGACTGATTTTTATACAAAATAACAGATGAGTTGACTGTATCTCTGAGATAGACTGATTGAAAAAGGGGGTAATTGAAAAGATTGCTAATTAGAAAATTAAGAAAATTAAATTAAAATCTTGATTGATAAGTAAATTGATTTATACTCTGAATAAGAATTAATTGCTCAATTGGGATAACTGGCAATATAATATAATATAACTATATATAAGTTGTGCGGTGTATAAGCAGTATTTGGAGGGGAAAAGAGATACCAAGGAATAACTTAATAATTGATGTTAAGGTTGGAAAGCTTTACACGAATATTAAAAATGTCTACAACATCCACCATAACAAAGACAGGGAAAAAACCTACAACCAATACGTTAGTAATGACTCCTTCCCCCTCACAACAAAAAACAATAGATAGCATGATGGGGAAAGAAAAAGAAAAACTGGAAATGGCACCAAATGTAATACAAGATATGTTTCAAAAGATCCAGGAAACACTGCTCCAAACACAAGAAAAAATAGCTGAAAATCAGGAAGAAATGAGAACGTTCCATGCAGAGATCAGAAATGAATTAGGAGAAGTCAAGGAAGATATCAAGACCATGAAGGATAAAATTGGGGGCATTCAAAATTCTATAGCAGAAAATGAACAGAGAATTAGGAAAACGGAAACAAAAATAGATCACGTGGAATTAAAAGTAGAAGCAATGGAACAAAAAACCCTACAACTAAATAAAGAAATGTCAGATTCCTTGGCCATGCTCGAAATGGAAAAGGCCTCATACTTCTTGCATTTTCAAAATGTTCCAGAAGAAAAAAATGAGGATTTAGAAGGAAAGATGGTGGAGATTATTGCAGGAATGATACAAAAAGAACCAGAAGAAATAAAAGGACAATTGGAAGAAACTTACCGTGTACAAACAAATTATATAAGAAAACACAGATTGGCGAGAGAAGTCCATGTTAAATTCTTAAAAAAATCAATCCGAGATGAAGCCTATAAGAAATCTAGAGAAGAAACGGTGATCTATAATGAAAAAGAAATTATAATTTTAAAACAGATACCCCGAAGAGTAAGAAATCTACGACAACAATATCAGTTTTTAACACAACTATTGATTAAATACAAGATAATGTATAGATGGCTGCCAATAGAGGGGATCTTAATTACGTGGGAAGACAAAAAATATAAAATAGACACTCTAGAAAAGGCAAGAGAATTTCATAACACACACTTTAGACTAGAACAAGAATGGGAAAGCAAGGAGGAAATAGATAGTAAAAGTCAAGAAGAAGAACCAATAGAAACAAATGAAGAAAAAGAAATAAGACAGAGGCAAGAAAAAGAGAGAGAACAGAGAGAAGGTGCAAAACCTAGAGAACGGATGGAAACAAGAAACACCAAAAAACAGATACAATAGGCAATGGATGAACAGATCAAACTCTTTCCGGTAAACATTAATGGCTTAAATGCCCCAAAGAAAAGGAATCAAATTTTCACAAAATTACGAAAATTGGAAGCAGATGTGATATGTCTGCAAGAAGTACACATTCAAAAAGATCATCAAAAAATCCTAGAAAACCCCAAATTAGGAAAACTATATTTATCTCTGGCCCAAAAAAAGAAAAAAGGAGTAGTGATTTACGTAAAAGAAAAAATACAATCTAACTAGTCTATACCGATGAGCAACGTAGAGTGGTGATGGTTGAACTAGAAATAGGAAAGAGGAAAATGTTAATTGTAGTGATTTATGCGCCTAACCAAAAACTACAGGTTTTTTTTAAAGACCTACATATAAAATTAGCAGAATTAGAATATGATGATATTTGTGTAATAGGGGATTATAATGCAATAGTAAATGCAAAGAAGGACTACAAAACTGGGAAAAAAAAACAAAAGAAAAAAGAAATACTTCCAAAAGAATTCTTTACTATGGCTGAAGAACTAAACCTGGCAGACGTATGGAGGGAAACACATGAAGAAGAGGCCCAATACACCTTTTACTCCCATCCGCATAACTCCTGGTCAAGACTGGACATGGCATGGATGACCCCAAATATCAAAATAGAAGTAGAAAAAATTGAGATAGGCACAAACCAATGGGCAGACCACAATCCACTATTCATAAACTGGAAAGGGGAAAGAGATGGACAATGAACCAAAGATTATGTAAAGAAAAAGAATTTAATTTGATGTTAGAAAAGGAAAAGGAAGTAAAAATATTTTTTCAGATAAATAAAATAGAGGAAACCTCTTTACAAAGCACATGGGATACTTTAAAAGCATATATAAGGGGCCTAGTAATAGCATATACGAGGAAAAAGAATAAAGAGAAGAAAAAACAATTAGATAATTTAGAGAAAGACCTAAAACAAATAGAACAAAAACTCCAGGAAAAGCCCCAGAACAAAACAATAAGAGAAGAATGGGAAATGATTAAGCATAAATTGAATTTGATAAACCAAATAGAACTAGCCCAAAAAATAAAAATGGCGAAACAAAATTATTTCGAACACGCAAATAAAACGGGCAGATAGCTAGCCTATAAACTGAAAAAAGAACAGAAAAAAAGAATGATATACCAATTGAAAGACGATAAAGGAGAAATCCAACATAGTAAAGAGGCAAAAAAAGAAATTATTAAGAAATTTTATGCGAACCTATATAATCAGGGGAAAATAGAGGAAGACAAAATAAAACAGTACATAGGGAAATCAGGAATGCCAAAAATCACAGAAGAACAAAGAATTACTCTCAATAGGCCAATAACCAAATTAGAATTAGATGAAGTACTGAAAAAGCAAAAAAACAATAAAACACCGGGACCCGACGGGCTACCAGTAGAAATATACAAAACAATGCAAGAAGTATTGGGAGAGAATATGTTGCGATTATATAATGAAGCTATGGAGAAAGCCAAAATACCAAATTCATGGACAGAAGCCATAATAACAATCATTCCAAAAGAAGATACAGATCTCCAGTTAATACAAAACTATAGACCTATTTCATTATTGAATGCCGATTACAAAATATTTGCAGCAATCTTGGCCGAAAGGATTAAATTAGTATTAAATACATATATACACCCAGACCAAAATGGATTTCTGCCGGGATGCCAAATAAAGAACAACATGAGAATAATACTTAATGCTCTAGAATATTATGAATCACACCCGGAGAAGCAGGCAGCGTTGGTTTTTCTTGACGCCCAAAAGGCCTTTGATAATCAAAACTGGAAATTTATGATTGAACAACTACAAAATATGCAAATTGGGGAAAAATTTGGGAAAATTATAGCAGAAATCTATACCAAGCAATCAGCAAGGATAATTATGAATGATGACATAACAGACAAATTTAATATAACAAAAGGAGTCAGACAAGGCTGTCCACTTTCCCCCTTACTATATATTCTATCATTGGAAATCCTGTTGAAAAAAATTAGAGAAGACCAAGGAATTAAAGGTTTAAGGATCAATAGAGAAGAATACAAAGTTCAAGCCTTTGCTGATGACTTAGTGTTTTTGACAGAAAATCCTATGGAATCTATACCTAATTTGTTTCAAAAAATAGAAGAATTTGGAGAAGTGGCTGGACTAAAAATCAATAAAAGTAAATCGAAGCTAATTGTTAAAAACCTTACGGAAATCCAAACAAAAGATTTGATAGATAATATACAAATCCAAACAACAACAAAAATAAAATATCTAGGAATCTGCTTATCTACAAGAACATCAGCAATTAAAGAAAACAATTATGATAAATTACTAGAACAAACAAAGACTTAGAAAAATGGGAAAATTTACACATTTCATTCCTAGGAAGAATTTCGGCCATCAAAATGACTATATTACCTAAATTTTTATATTTGTTTTAGGTCACTCCAATTAAAATAGACAAACCGTTTTTTGAAAAGCTGAATAAAATAACATCTAAATTTATATGGCAAGGGAAAAGGCCACGAATAAAATTTAAACTGCTTCAGGATACAAAAGATAGAGGAGGAGCTGCACTCCCTGACTGGGAGATATACTACCAAGCAGCAGTACTATCATGGGTCAAAGATTGGATAGAATTAAAGGACTCTAGAATTTTAACAATTGAGGGACACGAACTTCAAACTGGCTGGCACTCCTTTATGTGGGATGAGAAATACAAAACACATTCATATTTTAAAACACACACAATAAGGAACTCATTATTACAAATTTGGCTTAAAATTAAAAAACAACATTATATGAAGATACCAAATTGGCTAGCACCGGCAGAATCAATTAGGCACCCAAATTTAACAGATAAGACAAAAATAATTAGATATAAAGATATAATTGACTATCAAGGCAAATTAAAGACAAAACAACAATTGGAGACAGATTTACACAGAGGAATAGACTGGTGGACTTACACTCAAATACAATCCAAATACAGAGAACATATAAAAACATATGAAATTTATAATCAAAAACAAGAAATAGATAAAATTATATTAGATTTAGAAAATAAATTAATTAGTAGAATTTATAAATTTCTTCTACGCTATAAATTGGAAGAAGAGACAGTCAAAGAAACGATGATTAAGTGGGCTCAAAATATCAAACACACAATACCTTTGGAAAAATGGGAAAAGTTCTGGCAGGTAAACCTAAAGTTAACAAAGGCAACGGCGTACAAGGAAAACCAACTGAAAATGTTTTACCGGTGGCATATGTCACCAACCAGATTGGCAAAAATACAACCTAAAATAGCCCAATTTGTTGGAAGTGCAAAAAGGCACAAGGGACTTTCTATCATCTATGGTGGACGTGCCCGGCAGCAAAGAAATTTTGGTCTAACATCAAAAAATGGTTGGAACAAATAACAAAAACACAGATTGAAAAAGAACCAGAAACATTTTTATTAGGAATCTTTAACAAATCATACCCTAAGGATATCAAATATCTTACAATTCACATATTAACTGCTGCAAGAATAACCTACGCAAGAAATTGGAAACAAGAAAAAATACCAAGTGAAACAGAAGTAATAGGGAAAATTTTAGAATGTGCTGAAATGGATAGGTTAACCAAAGAATTACAAGAAAGAGAAGAATCAGACTATTATAAAATATGGAATAATTGGTATAATTGGTTAAAAATTAGAAATATACAAAAAATATAGGGGATATATTACCGATTGATACATATATATATATAATAAAAAATATTATTAGATTAAAGAGAGGTGAAGGAATATATTATAAGTAGAATTGTAGAATGTCACTCTGAAAAAATGCTTAAGAAGAAATTACATTCTTTATCTGTCTACGTTTTTTCTCATGTGGGGCCACCAAAACTGTCTCCGTGCTAAATGCAGAGTCTTTAGGAAACCAAAATGCCCCGCTGGTTTAACGTTGTGACTCCTCTTGAGGACCAGGGTGCGTAGAGTCTCTGGGACATAAAGTTTCGTCCCTCTCCATGCTAGGCCATCTCTCTTTGTCAAGAGATGTTGATTGTCTCGGAACCAGTGGTCCGCCAACGTTTCTGCCTTGAGTCTTGTTGTCAGATCACTTGCTGGTTGTCCCTGCTGGTCGCGATGCTGCTGTCTGGTGGTTACCTGACCCACTCCTTGGGCAGAGGGGATGATGGCATTCACCACCTGCTCCCGTTCACTGTTGTATTGGGGCATTCGGGAGAGGGCATCGGCCAGAAAGTTCTTCCCCCCTGGGATGTTCTTCAGCTCGAAGTTGAAATGATTGAAGTATTGGGCCCACCGGACTTGCCTGGGCAATAACTTCCGTGGGGTCTTGAGGGCCTCCAGGTTTTTATGGTCAGTCCAAACCTCGAATGGTGTTTGGCCTCCTTCTAGCAGATGTCGCCAGGTTAATAGCGCCCACCTCACTGCGAACACTTCTTTTTCCCACGCTGCCCATCATCTCTCTGTGTCAGTGAGTTTGCGGGATGTGTAGGCACAAGGTTGTAGATCCCCCTGGCTGTTCTTTTGGAGTAGGACTGCCCCCACTGCCACATCGCTGGCATCTGCTTGGATGATGAAGGGTTGTTCGGGGTCAGGATGCTTCAAGACCAGTTCTTTTGCAAACATTTGTTTTAGTGTTTCGAATGCCTGTTGGCAGGCCGGGTCCCACTGTAGAGGTTGTCCCGGGCGGGGTTTCGTTGTTGGACTCCCTGTCTTTAGGAGGTCCGTCAGAGGTTTGGCAATTCTTGGAAAGGAGGGGATGAATTGCCTGTAGAAATTTGCGAACCCCAGGAAGCTTTGCAGTTGTTTGTGGGTGTGAGGGGGTCACCAGTCTAGGACTGATTGTACTTTAGCCGGGTCCATCTCTATCCCCTCGTTTGACACTCGGTAACCTAAATAGTCTAGCCGCGATTGGTGGAACTCGCATTTTGACAGTTTGACATAGAGGTTCACTTTCAGCAGTTTTTCCAGCACTTTGCGGACGAGGGGTATGTGTTCGTCTATGGTCTCCGTGTAAATGAGAATGTCATCTAGGTAGACGAGGACCCCCTTATAGAGGTGGTCATGTAGAACTTCATTTGTCAATTGCATGAACACCGCTGAGGCTCCCTGTAGCTAAAATGGCATCACCTTGAATTGGAAACTTCCCAGGGGGCAGTTGAACGCTGTCTTTCACTCGTCTCCTTCCCTGATGCGTATTCGGTAGTAGGCTTCGCGGAGGTCTAGTTTGGTGAAAATCTTCCCCTTGGCCAGGTGGGCTAGCATGTCTTTCATGAGGGGGAGGGGATATAAGTTGTGTACGCAGACAGTGTTGATAACTCTAAAATCAACCACCAGGCGCATAGAGCTGTCTTTCTTCTCTTTGAAAAGGACCGGCGCTGCGACTAGCGGTTTGGCTGGCTCAATGAAACCCCTTTGTAGGTTCTTGTCTATGTAGTTTCGCATTTCTTGCATTTCACGGGGCATCATGGCATACAATTTAGGTTTAGGTCGTTTCGCCCCAGGGATGATTTCAATGGCGCAGTCGGCATCGCGGTGGGGGGGGGGCGGGTAGAACGTCACACTTGGCCTCGCTCAATACCTCTGCTAGGTCTTGGTACTCTTTTCAGATCTGTTCTGCTTCATGGGAGCTGTTGGATGTGGCCCCCAGCTGCTTCGCAGTGCCCTTCAGGAGGTGCCCTTGTGTCAGCGCCATCTTCTTTTGTTCAGGTGGGAGAAGTTGGGGCTCAAGTGTGGGGGGCGTCTCTCCTGGTTGGAGCGGCAGAGGTTGGGGCCCCTTTGCTATCCTCAATCTGCGGGTCCCCTCTTGCCACCAGATGATTGGACCCCACTTGTCTAGCCTGGAAAGTCCAAGTATGACTAGATTGGTCATCTTGGGGGCTATTATGAACCGAATCGTCTCCCAGTGATCCCCTAGTTCTAGCTTCACTGGCTCGGTCAGGTGTGTGGCATAAGCTCCGCCTACTAGGGTCCCATCAACTTGCTCAAATTGAATTGGGTGGTTGAGCTTCTTAGCTCGGATCCCCAATTTTAGGACTGTGGGTAGATTAATCAGGCACCTAGAGCAGCCCGAATCTATCAGGGCTTGGAATGTCTCTTGGGTCCCTGTTTTGGGGGCTGTTAGGCGTATGGGGAAAAGTAAAGGGTGGATGGGTCCACTCACCATTGGGTCGTCTTCACCATCGTCCTCGCTGTCATACGAGTCGGGGCATTGGTCTCCATCATCTGGGACTCTCCTTGTTTCGGTCAGGTGGGAGAAGACCTCTGTGCCTGGGGGGAGATTTCGTGGCGCATCGGTGGCACGCTTGGGGCCCCGTTCCGGTCATGCCTTTGGCGGTGGGTTTGGCCTCGGCCCCGGGGTTCCACACGCTGCTGCCAGATGGCCCGTTCCCCCACATCTGTAGCACCTCATTGGGCTCCGCGGAATGAAGGGCCTTTGGGTAGGCCGTAGTGCCATGGTTCCTCGTCTGGTATGTGGTCTCGGGTCCGATTGGTATCTTTCCCTGACCTCTGGTTGCTTTAGCATGTTGTTGGCGCGCAGCCCCCTTTCAACTTGCATCGCCACCCGGAACCATTCGGAGAGTTGGTTCGGGATGTCCCGATAAGCGGTCAATTGGGCGATCCGCTTATCTAGGCTTGTTCTGAAGAAATACACTAGTAATAGCTCTGGTAGGGGAGGTAAGGTGCCAATGACTCTTCTGAACTCACGAATGTGCTCCTTGATGGGCTTCCCTCTCTGCATTAGGTTTCTGAGTTCATCTTCCACATAGGGGTCCTCCCCTGCCTCCTCGAACCTAGCCCGTAGTAGTTGCAAGAAACCATCTGCGTCTTGCAGTTGGGGGGCTCTATTCTTGTAGAGGGCTGCTGACCAACTCTTTGCTTCTTCCTCCAGCCCTTCTGAAATGGCATTGACTAGGGCTCTGGGGAATGGATAAAGGTGC
Source organism: Arizona elegans (assembly GCA_022577455.1). Taxonomy (NCBI): domain Eukaryota; kingdom Metazoa; phylum Chordata; class Lepidosauria; order Squamata; family Colubridae; genus Arizona; species Arizona elegans. The sequence goes on from JAKOOJ010000010.1 coordinate 20,659,833, forward strand.
CCATAGCACTCGATATAGATCTCAGCTGCATCGAGGAACTGCGCTACCTGGTATGGATTCCCATCGAACTTCCCTCTGAACTGGGGTGGCTCCGCCCTCAGTGGCCCCTCCTCCCATAGCGGGGCTCTGTGAGCCTGTCTAGGGTGCCGTTGGACTTCTTCCTCATCTCTCATTCGGGGGCGGGGGGGCGATGCCCTGCTTAGGCTGGTATGCTTGCTGGGCAGAGGAGGAACCCATGGATGTACACTGGGATTTTCTTTCCTTCTGGTGTGGGAGGGGGGAGGGCTGCGCTCCCATCTATGGTGACTTAGTTCAACAGGGTCGGCTGGCCTTCCCCTTTCTTTGGGCCTGCAGGATGGACCCTCTTCCAGTCTGATGGCACATTCAAAATCTTGCTTTAATTTCTCCATGGGGCTCTCGAGTGGCAGCTTTGAAGCTTTCTGCTGTCTGGCTTGCTGCCAGTCCCATAACCAGTCCGCCCTTCCCAATTCACTCAGAAGCTTCCCCTTACCTTTAGCGTCTGGAAAGGGGAACTCAGCTTCTGCAGATTTTGGCAAAGTCCACCAAGGTTCTGTCAGGGCATTGATTAATCCCATCCTGGCTATGAGATAACTCACCCTGATTACGAGGAGTGGATCGGGACCTTTCCTTGCGAGTATACCTTAAGAAAACAAAACCTGAAGATATTTCTTCTAAGAAAACTCATTTATTTGTTATAAAGAAAATAAAACATCTCACTAACTAAGAAAATTAATTGTTACATTTTGAATATAGTTCGTGCCAGCTGCTTTCTCAGCAACCGGACCTCCTGGCAAGAGAACAAAGGAAAGAGTGTGAAGGAATGTGGGTGGACATGTGCAGTTTAGCTTACTGATAACAATTCTTGGCAAGCTACGGAAAGTCTGATAGTCCAGAAATGAGAGCTCAGCTGGTAAATAAAAGAACGCCGTGACGTGGCCTCTGACCCGGCGCCGATCTCATTTAGCTCCTTGGTTTTCTGAGGAGCTGAGGGAGTTGAAGCACCGGAAAAGACGCCTAGAGAGTAGTTGGAGGGCCAGTCGCTCTGAATCTGACCGGACACTGGTAAGATCTCATATTAGGAATTACCTAGTGGCGATAAAAGCAACGAAATGTAGTTATTTTGCTGCTCTTATTGCATCATCAGATAATCGCCCGGCCGCCCTGTTTAGGGTGACCCGCTCCCTGCTCCACCGGGAAGCGTGGGAGGACCCCTTGGAGGGTAGAGCCGAGGATTTTGTTCAATATCTGTATGACAAAATCACTCAGATTCGGGAAGATCTGGACTCTGACTGGGTAGTCTCAGGGGGAGGGACTGGGGCAGGTCTTGAGAATGTTATCTGGGATGAGTTTGATCCTGTGACCCCTGAGGACGTGGACAGGATTCTGGGTAGACTGAACGCGACCACTTGTTTATTGGACCCATGTCCCTCCTGGTTAGTGCTGGCTTCTCGGGAGGTGACAGGAGGCTGGTTCCAGGGGATTATAAATGCTTCGTTGGGTGAGGGTGTCTTTCCTGCCACCTTGAAAGAGGCGGTGGTGAGGCCTCTCCTCAAGAAGCCTTCCCTGGACCCGGCAATGTTGGTAAATTATCGTCCGGTCTCCAACCTTCGTTTTGTGGTGAAGGTTGTTGAGAGTGTGGTTGCGCAACAGCTCCCCCAGCACCTGGATGAAACAACGTATCTGGATCCGTTCCAGTCGGGCTTCAGGCCCAGGTACAGCACGGAAACGGCATTGGTCGCGTTGGTTGATGATCTCTGGAGGGCTCGGGACAGGGGGTGCTCCTCTGTCCTGGTCCTGTTAGATCTCTCAGCGGCTTTTGATACCATCGACCATGGTATAATGCTGCACCGGTTAGAAGAGTTAGAGGTGGGAGGCACTGTGTTGCGGTGGTTCTCCTCCTTTCTCTCCGACCGGTCGCAGTCTGTGTTGACAGGGGGACAAAGGTCGACCCCGAGGCCCCTCATATGTGGGGTGCCGCAGGGGTCAGTTCTCTCGCCTCTCCTGTTCAACATTTATGTGAAGCCGCTGGGCGAGATCATCCATGGTTTCGGGGTGGAGTACCATCAGTACGCTGATGACACCCAGCTGTACATCTCCACCCCGGATCACCCCAACGATGCCCTTGAAATGATGTCCCGGTGCCTGGAGGCCGTACGGATCTGGATGGGGAGGAACAGGCTCAGGCTCAACCCATCCAAGACCGAGTGGCTGTGGTTTCCGACGTCCCGATATAGTCAGTTGACGCCATCACTGACTATTGGGGGCGAATCATTGGCCCCCACGGAGAGGGCTCGCAACTTGGGTGCCCTCCTGGATTCACGGCTGTCTTTAGAAGAGCACTTGACGGCCGTGACCGGGAGGATTTTTTATCAGGTTCGCCTGATTCGCCAGTTGCGTCCCTTTCTGGATCGGGACTCGTTACGCACGGTCACTCATGCCCTCGTCACCTCCCGCCTGGACTATTGTAATGCTCTCTACATGGGGCTCCCCTTGAGGAGCACCCGGAGGCTCCAACTGGCGCAGAGTGCGGCCGCGCAGGTGGTAATGGGAGCGACATGGCGCTCCCATGTGACACCTCTCCTGCGCGAGCTGCACTGGCTCCCGGTGGTCTTCCGGGTGCGCTTCAAGGTTTTGGTTACCACCTTCAAAGCGCTCCATGGCTTAGGACCTGGTTATCTACGGGACCGCCTACTACCACCAATAGCCTCCCACCGGCCAGTACGCTCTCATAGAGAGGGACTCCTCTGGGTGCCGTCAGCCAAACAGTGTCGGCTGGCGACCCCTAGGGGGAGAGCCTTCTCTGTGGGGGCACCTACCGTCTGGAATGAACTCCCCCCAGAGATATGGAGGATTCCGGATCTGCGCACCTTCCGCCGCGCTGTGAAGACCTTTTTATTCCATCAAGCGGGCTTGGCCTAATCTCCTCCCTCTTTTAATATGTAAATTTTAATCTGTTTTTAAATTATTGGGGTGTTTTAATCTGTCTGGGCCAAAATGATTTAATCTGATTTTATCTGGTTTTAAATTTTGTGTATTTATGTATTTTATTGCTTGGCTGTTCACCGCCCTGAGTCCTTCGGGAGTAGGGCGGTATACAAATCAAATAAACTAACTAACTAACTAACAATCCCCTTCTTTTGCCAGTTGAGCGAATATCAGTACATCATCAAATAAGGCACATCTTCTTACGCAGATACTCGTATTGAGCTGCTGGAAGTGGTTTGTTGAGCATATCAGCAATTTGATTATGTGTAGATACATACTGCATTTTAACAAAACCTTTTTTCACTAAATGTTTTATGTTTTGATAACGGATGTCAATGTGTCTGGACCTAGAACCTGTAAAATGTGATTCAGAAATATAAACCACCGATTCATTGTCTTCCATCACGGTGATCGGTCGGATCGGGTGTGTCCAGATATCTGTGACTAAAGCATCAAACCAAGTTAGAGAATTACATGCATCTGAAACACAAGCATATTCAGCTTCGGTAGATGAACAAGAAACAAAATTCTGTTTACATACTTGCCAATAAACAGGACATCCATTTAAGAACATCATATAACCTGAAGTACTTTTACGTGATTTCTTATCACTTGCCCAATCAGAATCTGCATAACAACATAATTCTGCATAATCAGTGTGTGTTGGTTCTAACAATAATTTCATGTGTTTAGTGTGTTTTAGGTATCTCAATAATTTCTTAATGCATGTCCAATGAAACTGTTTTGCCTTACCTACATGTCGAGACAAAAGATTAACACTAAGTGCAATGTCGGGTCTGGTCCAACTACTAATGTATAACAATGACCCAATAACTGAACGATAAAGTGTTTGATCCTCAAACTCAGGACTTGCTTCTTGTGTCAAGTTGTGAAAATTGGTTTGACGGTTGACAATGTAATTTGCATATTTTATAGCTTCACCCCAGTATATCATATCAAGGTTGGCGTCTTCTAGGAGACAACGCATCATGGTTTGCAGTACCCCTTGTCTTCGTTCTACAACCCCATTATGAACCGGCGTGTAAGGGGCCGAAGTCTGATGAAGAATTCCATTCTTACGCATCCAGTCCTGGAAACGCTGAGACATGAACTCGGCACCACGATCACTCTGGATTCTGGCGATGCGAACTTGGTGTTGGGTAGAAACAAGGGTTGCAAAGTCTTTAAAGATCTGAAAAGTCTCTGATTTTTCTTTCATAGGATATACATATCCATATCTAGAGTAATTATCAACAATTGTTAGAAAATATTTTCTACCACCAAATGATGGCGGGAAAGGACCAACTATGTCAATGTGAACCAAATCAAAAATGCGTGTTGACAGGCGTGTAGCGCGTTTGGGAATGGCTGCTGCTTTGGATTTGGCCTTCTTGCAGACAGCACAATCCAAAAACACCTTACACCCCTTTAGATCCAAACCTTTTGCGAACTCCGGCATCTTCCTAAGAACACGGAAACTGGCATGCCCCAATCTTCTATGCCATTTATGGATACACCTGGAATGCAAAGGTTTACCTGTTAGTGAATTCTCAACATTAACATTTTTATGCGGAACCTCAGGCTTGCTCTGAGCAACCTGTTTACCAATTCTATTTTTGTTGGCTTTAGGAGCCTTAGGGGTAGCAACAGGATCTCTCTCTGGAGCATCTCTCTCTGGGCCTGTGCGTTCCCTTTTTGGAGTTTGTATACTTGCCTGTGTTTGTGTTTTAGGCTTTGGCTTTAAGTAATAAACACCACCAATTAATATGGTTTCAGCAACAATATCTCCATCTTTGATTATGTAACTTGCATTTTCAAGGTGGTGAACCTGGAATTTTAATGCTCTAGACAAGTGACACTGACTAAGCAAATTACTGGTTGCTGTTGGTATGTAATAAACATCAGGAATGAATGCATCAAGCTCTTCAACATAAACGGTTCCTTTTCCTTTGACCTGACAAGGATGATTTGAAAAAGAATAAAGTTCACGTAGTTCAGGTTCAGGCTCATGCATTTCTGTAAAAAGTTCCTTTCTGTAGGTAACATGCAATGCTGCACCACTGTCCAAAGTCCACAGGAGTTGTCTGTCGTACTCTGGTTGAGGTTGTGGATCATTGGTTAAAGCCAATGTGGCGAGTGGAGCTTGTGGATCACGCCGGGGACCATGATGACCTTGTCTTCTGCCTCTGCCTCTGCCTCTGGAGTCTGTTCCTCTGGGCTGGTACGTGACGGGAGCTGGAACTCGTTGGGGACAATCCCGGGTGGCATGTCCCACACAATCACAGATGTAGCATCTTGGCATCCTTGGAGCATAGGTCCTTCCTCGGAAGGGGTGCCTAGCTGGAGCTCTTGATGCGGGTGGTCCTCTCAAGTGTGGCATGGCTAACATGAGTGCTTCTTCTTCAATTAAAAGTCTGCATACATTGTCCACTGTGCGTTGAGCAATAGGGACTTGGTTAATCTTTGTAATGGCATCTTTCCATTCATAATTCAAAGAGTTAATAATAATGCTGATCATTTGAATATCATCAATGTTATAGCCTCTTTCTCTCAATTCTCTTCTCAGTCCTTTCAGTTTGATCAAATGTCCTCCAAATTGTTCACCAGGTTTCAATCTCGAACCATGGAATTGAGACATGAGCAAACATGAAGATTCAATTGAAACAGACCTGTAGCAATTTTCAAATTGGGCTCAAATTTGTTGGGCTGTTGCATCAGGCGAAAATGTAACCTGCAGTTCAGTATCCATGGACATCAATAATGTTGTGCAAGCTTTAGTCTCTAAGTCTCTTATTGCAGGGGACCAAGGCTGAGCAGGGGGGTTAAAAACCATACAGTGAGTGCCTTCTCTGCGAAGTAGCAATCCAGTCTCACTGACCCAGGCCTTATAGTTCTGTCCTGACATTTTTAATTTTGACTCACCAGCTAGTGGGGCAACAGAAAATGCCTGTTGAGGAATGTGCATTTGAGGTGCTGGCTGTGGAAGTAAAGGCACTTGTTGCACTGGAGGTGGACCAGGAGCTGGCCCTGGTTGTACAGCTGGAAGCATGTGTGCATGCATTTGTGGCTGCTGTGGCTGTTGCACTGGAATCTGCTGTGTTCCAGCTGCCATATGTGCTTGAGCTGCAATATTGGCATGACCTGCTGGAGATGCAGTCATTTGCCTTTGCTGCATTAAGCTTTGTTGTGTTCCATCTAAAAAGACACCAGCACCACCAGGGGGTGCTTGAGTTTGGGCCTGTGGAGACACTTGTTGCATTGCAGCCTGAATCTCTGAGTGAGTTAGAGACAGGTTTGCCAGGGTCTGCTGTAATAATTCAAAATGCTCATGTAGACTATGTTGCCTTTCAGCTTTCTCTAGTAAATTACTTTCGCCAGCAGATGGTGCTGCACCTTTAGTTTTGGGCAGCTCTGCATATGTGGCACTCGTAACTTTAGAGTAGGAGTGATTATGTAAGACATGTGACGTGTACACTGCTGTCTGTTCTGATTGGCCTGACACAAAATCCACCAGGGGGAGTCTCTTTGGCTCCAAAGAAGAAGGCAAAATGGCGTTTTTAGACATTTTGAAAACACTAGACTGTCTCTCATCTTGCTCAAGCATAGCTAAATCCATTTGTGCCTGGGATAGCTCATGTTGATAGAATTTTATACGGTCACGATAGGCTTTCATAGCCAGCTCATCCAGGGTGAGCTCAAGACTTCGAGGAGAATAATGAATTGTTTCTCTCTCTGCGTGGGAGGAATTTTGCTCGGCAGTTTGTGAAAACTTTGGCCTGGCACCAAGCGTTACAAATTCAGAAGGTTCTGGGAGGACAGTTTGAGAGCATGCATATTCAGAAGAAAATGCTACTGACCTCAGTCGTAATTCATTATCTTCAAAAGCAGCTTCTGTCTTATCTCCCTCCATTTCTGCTCCCATGGCTTCTTCTTGTTCCAGGCGTGTGGCTGTAGCAAGGGGCTGGAAGTCTGAAAACCTTCTTTCTGCCACCTTCTCAGCAGAATACATTTTGTATTTGTTTTTCTTCTTCTTCTTCGGCATCTTAGCAGATAATTAATTAATGTTCCTCAGTCGTAAATCAATCATCTAGCTAACTAGCCTAGAGGGCTTATCAAAGTAACAAGCAAGGAAAAAAGCCATAATTTCAACCGTCCGACTGCTACCAGATGTCAGGGCGTTGATTAATCCCATCCTGGCTATGAGATAACTCACCCTGATTACGAGGAGTGGATCGAGACCTTTCCTTGCGAGTATACCTTAAGAAAACAAAACCCGAAGATATTTCTTCTAAGAAAACTCATTTATTTGTTATAAAGAAAATAAAACATCTCACTAACTAAGAAAATTAATTGTTACATTTTGAATATAGTTCGTGCCAGCTGCTTTCTCAGCAGCTGGACCTCCTGGCAAGAGAACAAAGGAAAGAGTGAGAAGGAATGTGGGTGGACATGCGCAGTTTAGCTTACTGATAACAATTCTTGGCAAGCTACGGAAAGTCTGATAGTCCAGAAATGAGAGCTCAGCTGGTAAATAAAAGAACGCTGTGACAGGTTCATCATTTTTTCTTCTCTTGGGCTGGAGCACGATCGTCTGACCTTGGTAATTCTGTGGCAGTGGTGGAGGAAGGGGGGGTGTTGCAGCTTTGCTGGGGGAGGGGGCCCCCGTTACATCCAAGCTGGCTGGAGTAGGGTGGGGGGGCTGGTTCACAGCCACTTGAAGTAAGCTTTCAGTAGAGAGTTGGCTTTCTGCCATGGCTTCGGAACCTTGGCGCCACTCCGTCCAAACATCTGGCAGGGAGCTGGAGGGCTGGAGGTTTGCCAGTTTGGCTTGGAAAGTTGTGAGTACTGACCGTCTGTCAGGTTTTGATGCTATCTCAAAAATAAATGAATTTCCAAACTGCCGATCTTTAAGGAAATTTTCTCTTTATTCGAGCACAGCAATCTGATCCTGACTCTTTCGCAGTCAATACTGACCTTTGCCCCCCAATCCCTCCCTTTCCGATCCCCAATTCTCTGCTTCTCATTGGCTATCTTCCAAGTCACTTTCCTGATTCCTTCTTCGTCAGATCACAGGAATGTCTCCCCCCTCCCCATCTCCAAGGAGACCGAATCTTCAAAGGGATTTAGCAGACAAAAGTTCAGGCTTCTCCTCCCTTTTCTATGTCAGTGCTGGGACGCTGACAGTTACTGTTACTGATTACTCCATTCCTAAGAGGTCTATAAGGGGCGTGCATAAGTGCACCAGCGTGTCTACCGTCCCTGTCCTAATATTCCTTTTTTACTTACTCCTTTCATGTATTCCAATTATGTTTATACTTTTGCCTGTTATCTTATATATGCTTGACAAATAAACTTATGATTATGATTATGATATTCCTGAGATTTTTCCATGATCCAGTGCAGAACTGCAATAAGGTGTTTGCTTCTGTGGTGTTGCAATGGGATTTGGCTCTCCCGAACAGTGTTCTGATGCAGCTTTGTTTACCACTCAAAATGTCATAAACAAAGCTGCGTCAGAACACTGTTCAGGAGAGCCGAATCCCATTGCAACACCACGGAAGCCAAATCAGCAGAACAAAAGCACTTGTACAAAGTCTTCGAGAGAAACGGATACCCACAAAACTTCATCCAGAGATACCTACATACAAACAACACAAACACGCAAAGCAACACAAGAACTACCACAAAAACAACGACCAGACATATCACAATCCCCTACGTGCAAAATGTTTCAGAAATGATGGCAAGATTGCTGCACCCACACGACCTCACAGTAGCCCAACCTCAAACCAACCTCAACCCTCAGACGGACCCTGTCATAACCAAAAGGACAGACAGAAACAAACCAAAGATCAGGCGTTGTATATCAGATCCAATGCACCAACTGCAAGAAGAACTATGTCGAACAAACAGGAAGAAAACTATCAACCAGACTGCACAAACACTTCCTGGCCATCAAGAGACATGACCCTCTATCCCTCATGTCCATCCATGAAGACTCAAAAGGACACAAATTCGACCTAACCAAGACCACAGTTGTAACCCAGGCAAAGTCAAGGAGAGAAAGGGAATTCCTGGAAGCCTGGTTTTCCACCAATAAATCAATAAACAGACACATTGACATCAACCCAATCTACCAACCACTTAGAACAGGGGAGTAAAATTCTATTTCGTTGAGGGCTGCATCAGGGTTGTGTTTCACCTTGGGGAGCCAGGGTGGGCATGGCCAGCTTGACGTCAGTCATGTCAGGGACACCTGTGGTGGCCCAAGCACTTTGCCAGCGAAAATGGGGTCCCAACCTCCATTTTTGGCTGCGATGGCCTCCTGCAACCCTCTGTCAGCAAAAACAGAGCTCCGGTTTCACTGGCAAAGGCACCGCAGGCCAGTCCTTCACTGCTTCCAGGGTGGCTGTGCGGGCCAGATCTAAGCACCCCGCAGGCCAGATGCGGGCCATGGGCCTTGAGTTTGACACCCCTTACTTAGAACACTAACCATGATCCCAAAGGCAGCATCTAAAGACCAATGAACAGCCACACTGCAAACAAAGTTATAACTCGACAGATCACAAGAAATCAAACATCACACGCAGCCGATAAAATCAACCCGAAACCAGACCATGACATCATCAGAAGACAACCAAACAACAACAGCACTAATTTACATCACACAGATGGTACTTAAAACCAAGGACTATGACTCAGCAACTACAGCCAGCCAATCACACAACCCGAAATCAGACCAGGACTCAGAAAGGTAAAGACCAGTGCTCCCCCAGAGAAGCACAAGCCAAAGTACACTGAAGATGTCTCCTCGAATGGGGACGAAACGTTTGCAACCAAATCGTCAAGCTCGGAGCTCAAACCAACAACATAACTACCAACCCAAGCTACTAATATTTAAAGACATTTCATTGTTGTATAATTTTAAGCAGAATCTTGCTGATGTGAAGGATGAGAGCAATTGTGCGATAATTGGAGCAATCTTTAGAGTCACCCTTTTTTGGTAGTGGAATGAACACTTAAGTGTTTCCAGTCCTGTGGCCGAATGTTGGTTTCCCAAATTTTCTGGCACAGGTCTCTTAATGACTGTGGGTGATAAAGGTCTCAGTAATTCTGCAGGGATAGTGTCAGCACCTGGACTCGTGTTGTTTGGTAGTTGGTTCATCACCCATATGATCTCTTCCTCAAGGATGGCCGGTTTTATTTCTACTTCTCTTTCCTCATCATCCCGAGGCTGGGCCCCTTCACTACCTGTGTACAGCTCTTCTGTAAATTCTCACCATTGCTTGATGCTTTGTTGGTTGGACAATTCTTTCCCTTGCTTGTTTTTAATGATGCCTTTACAGGCAATAAATTCTGTTCTTATCTTGTTGGCTTGCATAAATGCATTCCTGGTATGACCCTTCATGTAGTCTGCTTCAAGTTGTTTACATCGCTTGTCCCAGTAAACGTCATTGCCCGTTCTTGCTGCCCTCTGGAAAGCTGCATTCAGTCTTCTTACTTCTTCCTGTTTGCCTGCCACCTTGGCTACTTTTCTTTCCTCAGCTGTTTTGATGGTTTCATCTGAGAGCCTGTGATGACCCGGGACAAGGCACGAAGGCAACACAGCCAGCTGATAGTTCAAACTCCCTTTTATTGCTCCAACTTTCCCCCAAACACTCCCTCTTTTATGGCAAGTCCTGGAGCAAAGCTCTCACACACATACACAGCAGCCTCTGGCTGCGAGTAGTCCAGTAAAATGCTGTTAGCACAATGGCTTCAAAGCAAGAAGTCCCGCGAGGCAAAGGAACAAGACAATGAATCCACAAAGCTAGGAATAAGGCAAGCAGTCCTGCAAACTCCAGACAACGGCAACGGCACACAAAACTCCATGAATTCAGTGTTTGTTCCCGACAAACGCCCCTCCCCACAGCGTCTCCTTAAGTCTCAGTCCCCAGATGTGCCTTGTGAAGAGGGGTGGGGTGCTCTCCTCCTGAGTCGTCAGGTTGGCCTGCACTGTTCCCGCCTCCTCTCCACTCTCCGTGCTTGGGGATCAGGAGGGGGCGGTCCTTGCTCATCACCTGAGCTCCGTCGCTCCTCATTTCCACTGCCTGCCCTCTTGGTTGTCTTGCCCCCGTTTCTCCCTGCTGGCAAGCCGTCCCAAGCCTGAGGGGCCCAAGGTTGCCTCATCATGCTCCTCCCCGTGTTCCTCCAAGCCAACGAGGCCACCCCCTCGACCTCCGTCGGCCCCAGCTCTGGCTCATCCTCCTCCGACAGGGGCATGACAAAGCCACTTGTACTTATTCTCTGGCTTCTTGTATGGTATGTGTTCTTCTGCAATTCCAATAATGGTCAATTGAATTTTCTGCCACAGTTCATCAGGCATCTTCTCAGCAGTGTCCAGTAGTTCAAATCTGTTTTTCACCTCAGTTGTGTATGTAGTAAGGATTTTAGTGACATCAAACTTCTTTGGAGGCACTGCCTTTTTGATGGTGCATAGCTTGACTTTAATCTTTGCCACCAACAATTCATGAGCCACAATCAGCACTTGGATATGTCTTAACAGCAAGGACTGAACTGGTCCATAGATCGCTGCATAGGACATAGTCAATCTGATTATGGTGAAGTCCATTTGGTGAGGTCCAAGTCAGTGGTGGGTTGCTACTGGTTCGCACCGGTTTGGGAGAACCAGTAGCGATAATCTGTCGTCGCTTGCCAAAGCGCTGGCAATGGCTGGCTGGCCACGCCCCTGAACCGGTCGCCCGCTCACTGCCCGCTCACCCTGCCCAGTCACTCCTCACCTCCCGGACAGCAGAGCACACTGTGTGGCACTCGCGCATGCGCAGTCTGCTCTGTGGCTTGCCTAAGCTGCCTTCCCCTGCGTGCCTGCCCTGCGCCACAACTGACCTGCCTCCTCCTACCTACAGGTAAGCATGTGAGTTGCACTAGCCCCCCATCCCCGCTGCTTGCCTTGGCCCCCCTACCATCCCCACCATGCTCGCATGGCTTGCTAAGCTGGCATGGCCCGGCCTAGCTCCATTCCAAGCCACGCTGCCTGAAGCCTAGCTTGCTGCAGCCCCCCTACTGTCCCCACAGGGCTCACAACCTTACCTTCTTACTCCCACGGCTGGTGGTAGAAGGGAAGGCAAGCCAGCGCCCACAAGGAAGTGCTCCTCAGCCCCAGCCATGCATTTTCAAGCCCGGGCTATTGCAATAGCTTTTCATTCCAAGGAGCCCGGGCTTGGAAATGCATGGCTGGGGCTGAGGAGCGGTTTCTCATGAGCGCTGAAAGTACCGGCCTTCAACCTGGCTGTTTCTCTGTGCCTGGCTTTCTGGATGGGTCCCCAAAGCACAGTGCTGCAAAAAAACTCTCTCTGTGTCCCAGCAAGAGATCAGGGGAGAGAAAACAGAGCACTGGAGAACATGTGGAGGGCTCCATGTGGTCTCCATGTCAGTGGCTGCTGCTTCTGTCCCCTGCTGCTTCTTGCCTGGGAGAGAAAGTCTTTCAGAGCACTGCGCTTTAATCAGACTCCTGTAAATCTCATCCAGAAAGCCTGTGCTTTCCCAGGGCCCCGAGGGCCGCTCCCCTCCATGCCTGTCACCGCCTAGAGCTGTTGGGAAGGTGATGCTTGTGGTAGATAGGAGGCGGTGGCTGCGGCTGACTTGGGATGGAAAGTTGGAAACACAGAGAAACGCCCGGTGAAGCAACTGCCTTTTCCTGTCTGACTTCTGTTAGCAGAGAGAAGGAAGAGGCAGAGGCAGTGGCAGTGGAAGGGGCCGATCGCTTTGCAGCCGGCGTGCTCCCTTCGCCTGGCTTGCCTCACAGCGCTGCCACACACATACACTCACACAAGGAGGTTTCTCTTGAGAGGCTTCAGAGGCCGAGACGTTTTTTTTTCTTTTCCCCCTCCTGGCGCCACCTCGAGTGCATTAAAGAAAGGTAAAAGGGAAGCGGGGTGGGGGTGGGGAGAGAGAGAGGCTTTAATTTGCTTCGCGTCGGAGGCTAGAGGCTTTTTGTTTTCGTTTGCTCCGTGTTCCTCCTTCATGCAAAAAAAAAAAAAAAAAACCAATCTGATCTGGAGCTGAATGTCATTGGAAGCAGTGCTGTCAGCCTGAAGCATTTTATTTCAGTCTTTAACTGGGCAATGAATTGAACCTCCTCCCCTCAAACAGATGCGACATGGGTTGGGGTTTTTTTTTTGGTTTTTTAAGCGATTGTTCCTCTAGGTCAGTGGTCTCCAACCTTGGCAACTTTAAGACTTGTGGGCTTCAACTCCCAGAGTTCCTCAGCCAGCTGCTGGCTGAGGAACTCTGGGAGTTGAAGTCCACAAGTCTTAAAGTTGCCAAGGTTGGAGACCCCTGCCCTAGATCACTTTAGGAACAAAGTGGTGGGTTTTGCTGGCGTTTCAGGAGGAAGGGAAGGGAGGGAGAGGGAGAGGGAGAGGGAGAGGGAGAGGGAGAGGGAGAGAGAGAAAGAGAAAGAGAAAGAGAAAGAGAAAGAAAGAAAGAAAGAAAGAAAGAAAGAAAGAAAGAAAGAGAAAGAGACAAAGAAAGAGAAAGAGAGGAAGAAGGAAAGAGGAAGGGAGAGAGAAAAGAGACAAAGAAAGAAAAAGAGAAAGAAAGAGGAAGGAAGAGAGAGAGAGAGAGAGAGAGAGAGAGACGAAGGAAGGAAGGAAGGAAGGAAGGAAGGAAGGAAGGAAGGAAGGAAGGAAGGAAGGAAGGAAGACAAACCCTGGCACTAGATGTGGCTTCAGAAGATGCATTGAAACAGGACAGCAATCTAGGGCTGGAAGGGACCTTGGAGGCCATCTAGTCCAACCCCCTGCTCCAGCAGGAAACTTTATATCATCTGGATTATTTTGGTGCCTCGAACGGAGAGGAAAATTGCCAGAAAGGAGAAGGAGTTTACTAGGACACGGCTGCCATGCAGAGGAAGGCAGAAATAGTCCTTGACTTATGACCACAATTGAGCCCACAATTTTAGTTGGTAAGCAAGAGCTTTGTTAAGTGAGTTTCACCACATTTTACTCAATCCATGACCTCTCCTGGCTCTAACAGTCATGTGCAAGCTAGGGAAGAACATCTGAAGGTGTGTGTAATGTTCTAAATGTACAGGAGTTATAGTTAAATGTGTGGCAGAAAGTGGACTCTGGGTATGTTTTTCCAAATGTAGTAAGTGAGGTTGAATGTTTATAGTTTTAGAAGAGCTCTGTGTGTGTGTGTACATACACATACAGTATATATAGTAGATAATGTATCTTTTTGTGTGCCTATACACACTCTATACTATGTAATATGTATGTACACATATGACATATATACATAGGATTAAATAGTATATTTTGGATGTTCAGTAGCAGTAAATAGACAGTGAAATTGTATCTCGTTGAGGCCTTTGAGGCAAGGAGAGGCCAGGCACCCTAACCCTTGATGTGAGTGACGGCAAGTTAGCCACGCCCACCCAGTCACATGACCACCAAGCCACACCCACCCAGTCACATGACCACCAAGCCACACCCACCAAACAAGCCACACCCACAGAACTGGTAGTAAAAAAAGTTGGAACCCACCCCTGGTCCAAGTATATAAGTGGTGCTTGTGTAGTTTGAACTATGTATTCATGATCCTAATTTGGGTTTTTAGCAAAATTGTACCAAACACCTGCATCATTCCTCTCACCTAGTCCAAAACGACCAGTGATGCCTGTCTCTGCTTGTTTGCCAACTTTTGCATTAAACCAACTTATCCAGTCAGTTCTAAATCTATAAAATCCATATTTCTTTCAGTCTTCTCTACCGAATCTGCCAATTTCAAACCAAGTTCCTTTTGTAAATCTGCTTTAACTACAGTTATTTGCATCTGGGCATTCTTTGTTGTCATTATTGTTTTGTCGGTAAAAAGTCTTAAAAAGTCTTCAAATTGGATTTGTATGTTAGAAAGCAGTCATTGCTCAAATTCAAGCCACAACTTCTTGTCTGTAAGCTGATACATTCTTTTCTCTTGTAACTTAGCAACTAGAGATAAGAAAACTCTCCAAAGACAGGGAGCAAAGAATGTTGAAGTGATATTCCTCTGAATAATGAACTGGATAGAGAAGCAGGGAGGATATTTTTTTGATATTTTGACATAAAATTAAAATAAAATTGGAAAAAATAGGCTCAAAGTTTTTTGCAAATTAATAAAATGCAGATTCCCTGTAGTGAAAGACCAATATAGATGTAAATCAGGTCAAATCAAAACACTTTCACTACCCAAAAGCACACCATGACTTCCTTATGCAAGAGTTATTCAAAGCAGCAAAATAGATCAAAGGAAAGAGACAAAAAAAAAAAAAAACAGATAAAGTCCATCAGGGGGTTAAAATAAATCAGCATTCAACCAGCTGGTTAACTTTTAGAGATAAAAAGCAAAGTAAAACAAAAATTTCAAAAAGTGTAATTAAAACCCAGACATGCTTGAGAAAATGAACTCCCAAGAGGAAAGATGAATGACCAGTGTCTTTATGGCTGCTCCCACTGGGAACTGCAATCTTCAGGGTTCCTCTTCTCAGGTGGGTCCATCTTGGGTCATTCCTAAGTGCTCCCATTCAAATCCAGGGAGCAGCGCTGTGAAAGAACCAGCTTTGGCAGCAAAATCAGCAGATCATCAACAGGAGAGAAAAAACTTCCTGCCATTCAACAGCCATCTTGGGGGAGTGAAAAAGCCATTGTCTGACCAGAAGTAGCTCACTGACACCAAGGAGAACAATTTCCAACCTGATCATTTCTCATTTGACAACATCTAATTTACCCCAACTCATTCCTCTGACATTCCATGTGGCTATCTGATGTATTTCTGTACAATGCAGACATTTGCTTATGCCACTGGCTGCCTGAGCAGCTGGGATTCCTGTTGTCCTATCATTGGGCACCCTATCTGTCATGATTGAGACCCTTTCCATAGAATTTTTTGTGGAGTAGATCGCCATGACTTTCTCCAACCCTGTAACTCACTTTTCAACAACTGCCCAGGGACAGCAACTACTGTGGTTCTTGTTAACCACAAGCAACGACTGATCCGGTATGGGATTCCTTTTCGGTTATCTCATCATGGTTAATGGGTTTGTGGATACTCTTAGTCTGGCTCCTCCGTTGAAACCTGTCTGACTTGGGTGACCCTTCTAGTATACTTTCTGGTGGTATATCTCCAGCATAGCTCTCATCATTAACAGAACACACAAGCCCGTCCCTCACAACAAGGGGGTATCCACGTGGAGACGTTGAACATACTAAATGGTTTCGTTTTACTGTTGTTCCAATAATATTTTGAAATGCATTAAGGAAAACTGGTACTGAATATATTTAGGATGTGTGTGCTAAATCTGGTGTAGCATAGTGACAAAATTATTGACAAAACTTTAATAATTTTGAAATTGGGTGTGGCATAATAAAACTAGGACAAAAATTCCTACTTAGAATATCACTCCTGCCATGTGATCTCGGGGTGATCATAGACAGAATCCCTATTATCTCAGCCTCCAGAATTTTGGCAGTTATGAAAGGTGCCATTTAAGTGAAGCGCGATACATAATTATTACCTTGTTTCCTGCTCTTGCTGATGTTGCAATTCAGACTAAACAAGACTGCTCTTATTTGTCCAGCTCCACCCTTTCCTTTCCTTTTTTCTGCAGACCGGAGGGAGCATGGTTTTACATGCTGCCTGCATCCCACAAATGGGGCTTTACTTTTTTGTGCGGCCTGTTTTCTTTTTTTATATATATAATTTTTTATTATTATTTTTAAATCAGAAACATAAAACACATCTTTTCAAAATGAAGCTTTTGCTCCGGTCACAAATTAATACCAATCACCAACAAATCTTAATTTTCAATTAACACAACTTAATATTTTACGCAAATATTTCCCTCAGATCTGTCAATTTAACTATGCCATTATCCCTAAAAACCCATTACTTAAATCTTAAATCCTAACCAATTATCATTCCATTTTTTTTCTTTCATTTGCTTAGATGGATATATTTTAACAATATAAGTCATACAATTATGATAAACATTCATAAAGTATTTAATTTCAACATACTCATTTTATTTTTACTATTAAACTCAAAATTTATACTCTTTATTACTATTATTAAACCTAACTTATTCATTTTATTTTAACTGTCACTCTCCACATACACATCCTCACTTTAATTATCCCACCTCATTTTATATTTTACTAAAAAACCCAGCATTGTTGTCTTTATCTTTGTTGTTAAACCAATCATTTTTATTTCTTGGCTGTAAAACACAGCATAACCATTCTATTTTTGGCTGTTGAACACAGCTTGCCCATTTTTGTTTGGCTGTTAAACACAGCATATTCATATTTATTTTTTGGCCGTTACATGGCATATTCAGTTTTGTTTTGGCTGTTAAACACAGCATATTCATAGTTGGTTTAACTATTGATCCCTACTTAATCCTTTCTTTGTTGTTTCCATCCATCTATGCATTGCTTATTTTCACTTAATCATATTTATCTTTGTCCTTTTTCATGACATTCATGACATTTTAACATTGAGACATGGTTCTTGCTTAAAACATATCTTTAGATGTATTTATAAATTCCTTTTAACATTTTCATTTAATCATATTTATCCTTATTCTTTTTCCTAACATTTTAACATTAAAACATAATTCTTGCTTCAAACATACCTTTACATATATTTATTAATTCCTTTTAACATTCTTAATTTCTATAGAAACCTCCCTTTTATTATTACAATCACCTTTACTTTATTTTATTTTTGATCACATTGTCTTCGTTTCCTCGCCTGCAAATGTATATTTCCTTCCATTTTCCAAGTTTTAAATTTTGTTCTCCATAAGTCAAATTAATTATCTTTCTTATTTTTATTCCGTATATAATGTATCAAATCTCTTTCTTTTGAGCCTGCACTTAATCCTTCTTCTGTTCCTGCATCAGTATTTGAATTATTATTATTTCAACTATAGGAGTTCTATTGTAGATTCCTTTTCTTTTCACCAAAATCAAGCTGCCTGCAGACAGGAAAAAAAATCCTCCTCCACAAAATCCAGTAACTTTTATCTGTAAAGCTCAGAGTTTCCCATAACAAAGAGAAGTTACAAAGTTCCTCTTTAGGCCAGATGGTGTCTCTCTATAATCCACATTTCCCATTAGTCATGCAAGACTCCATTTTGCTATTATATAACCATCCAATTTATTTCTTCTTCTTTTAATTTAAAAAGTATCAAATCTTTTTTTTTTCTTTTTAAAATCCAATTCAAGTTTTGAAGTGTTTAATCCTTTTACCATATCTCCATGATTGATTCCCTTAGTTCTGTTCCAAAATTAGTTGTTTCTCGGGTCTTTGTCTCTTTAAGGTTGCAGTTTAAAAAAAAATTCCAAAGCCCCTTTGTTGCATAGCCGCTGTTTTAGGCTAGGGGTCTTCTAAATATTAATATTGCTCCAAACGTTGTTGCAAGCCTAGGTTGTTGTCACTCACCCAGCTTCAAAGAGCTCCGTTTTACTCAGCTTTCCTCCAGCACTTTTCTTGCCCGGTTGTCCCAGCTTCGTGGCAGCTGCCATGGCTGCTGCCCCCCGCCGCTGACTCACAGAGTCTTGCCTGTTCCTCTCACTTGTCCAAGGCACCCCTCTTTCTTCCCTATTCCTGCAGTACGGTTCCGGTCCGAAGACCCATCAGCGGCGGTTCGGCAGCCAGGGTTTTCGCGGGGCTCGTCAGAGCCCGCTATTTCCTCGACTGTCTCGCCGTGACGCCAAACCGGAAGTCCATGCGACCTGTTTTCTGGCATGCTGTCAGTCCACGGACCAGGGGTTGGGGACCCCTGCTTTACATGGTCCCATCCCCTTGCCTGCACTTTATTCCTTGATTTTACTAAATGGCCTTTTTAATCTGATAGCTTCTGGATGAATTGACCTTCAGTTCCCAGAATTCCCAGTCTGGTTGTGGAAGGCTGCAGAACAATGTGATAAAATGTAAAATAACAATCAGGATTTGTGGGGGGAGGACTCCCATTCTTTAAAAACCCTTTAAAAGGCTTTAAGATATTATTGCTCCTAATAAATGTTAACTAAGTTCAGGGGCTCCTTCATCGTGCAATTGGGCTATCCATTCAGCTGCTTCTCCCTCCATCATATTGTCAGCAATTACTGAGACTATATCCTGATCTGTTTGGTATTGATCCCCATAGCAGTCAAGGTGGGACCAAATATAGTTCAGGAAATAAGTCAGCTTTCCTGGGGTCCCGTCGAAAGACGCTCTGAACTGTGGGGGAGGGGCAGCTGGTGGTGCCAGCTGCGGAGCCAGGGCAGGTGGCGGGACTGGGGCTGCCATCCACTGGTACTGCACCCATCCCTGGCTGGGGTAAAAGGGCCATCCAGGGGGGTTTGGTCTGCCAGGGGCAGTCGGGCGGGTGGCTGGTGAGGAATATTTGATCTCGGCAGCTGTAACATCTCCCTCAGCAATCCCGGGCTGGATTGACTCAGAGGCCCCTGTTGCTGGCTGGCACCAGTTCCCGTTGGAGCTGTCATCCCAGTAGACCGGGCCCGGTGGGGAAGATTTTGGCACGATCTGCTTTGCACTGAGTGAAACTACGGTCATGCCGCCTTGGCCTGGGAAGGTGAATGTTGGCTGAGTCAGAACACAACCAGGCTGGCTGCTTGGAGGGAGTTGGGCGATGCTGCCCACTGTTGTGGTCTGCCAGCAGCCTGTGGAGCTGGCAGGAGAGTCGGACAGCAATGAGACTGAGGAAGAACATGGGCCAGTCCTGGAGGCTGGGGAAGGCCCAGATGAGGGCTCTGCATTGGAGGCAGAGATGGGGCCAGGGCCATTAGGGAGTGATGCGTGGACTTCGGAGCCTCCAGAGGCTGACAGTAGAGAGGCAGAGGAACAGGAGGAGCCTGTTCCTAGTGCACGTATGAGAAGAGCTGCCAGAAGGCAGGAGCAGCTAAAGCAGAGAGGACGACTCGGGAGTAGGGCCAAGAGATGATTGGCCCCTCCCATAAGGCTTAAAAGACCAGCAACGGCTCTTGGCCTCTTTGCCAGAAAACAACCATTGAGAGATTTGCTTCGTGTTTGGCTGTATTTCTTTCTTGTCAGTGTCTTCTGTTCCTGAACTGTTGCCAAGAAAAGCCTTTGGCAGTTTGCCTAATTATCCCAAGGTCAGAGATAAACTGAAGAATAGTGTTTTGAGGACTTTGCTTTCATTTAATTTGGAATACGCTGAGAATGAGTTCTCAGCTGTTTTAATAAAATCTGATTGTTTTTTGGAACAGTTTTGCATTTAATATTAACTAAGTGGGCCTGGGTCACAACAGTTTGTTTTCCGTCCTAACGAGGATAATTAGTAACAAACCTCGATCATAATGGAGCAGCTCTGCCGAAAACGCGCAGCTTCAGCAGCAAGTAGCTTTGTTAGCTGCACAGATGGCTCAGCTCCAAGCTCCAGCTTCTCCCCCTCCCCGTAGAAGATGTCATGTTGCTGTGCAAGACAAGTTTGACAGCACTCAAGCCATGTTTCCTGCTTTTATGGGACAATGGCAGCTTTTTATCAGCCTGCGAACGGAGGACTTCCCCACTGACTGGGATAAAGTGGGGTTTATTTTCAGCCTTCTCTCCGGCTATGCAGCTTGCTGGGCCATGCCCCTGCTGCTCCAGGCTAGTCCTCTTTTGGATGATTTCAGGGGGTTTTGTGAGCATCTCCGACTCATGTATGAGGACCCCATCAAGATGCAGACAGCTACCAGACGACTGAAGACCTTGAAGCAGGGCCGGAAACCACTGCAGGAATATATCAGTGAGTTTCAACCCGTGTGGTTCCAGTCCGGCGTGAGACCACGGCTCCACAGGAGGAGCCCATGGAAATAGGTGCAGCCAGACCCCGTCTGTCAGTGCCCAAGAAAAATAGACGACGATCAGGGGGCTTGTGTTTGTATTGCGGGGAACCCAGGCACATGGCAGCCTCTTGCCCAAAGAAGCGACGAGGGGAGTCGGCTCCTGGGCCTGCCCCAAAGCCACAGAAAACCATGTCGGGAAATGCCCTGAGCCCAATCTAGGGGAGACCCTGGTTCGGGTGCACACCAATACCAAGGCACGCCCAGCGGACATGGTGGCCGGACCCCCCCCCCCGGCGTTTGATTTTGGCAGCAAAAGTCTTCTTGGCCAATAGTCTGCAGGGGATTCCGGCTCACGCCTTGGTGGACTCCGGAGCTACAACTAATTTTATGGATGTGGCGTTTGTAGCCAAATATGCAGTCCCCCAGTGTCCATTGGATCCTCACATGCTCGTGGAGACCATTGATGGCCGGGTGCTTCTGTCTGGGTCTATTACGGCCGTCACGCAACCCTTGCCTCTGACCATCGGGTCTCATGAGGAGGCCATTCAGTTTTATATTACCTCCGGCCTGCATTTTCCCGTGGTTTGGGGTTTGGCTTGGCTCTGGACACAGAACCCGTAGATCTACTGGTCCCAGAATTGCATCTCTTTTCCGAGCCTGCAATGTGTAGACCACACCTGCCAAGTCTGCGCAGGCCAGCTGCTGGGTCCAACCAGGGTGTCCTTGCCTTCCGACCTCAAGGATTTTGCAGATGTTTTCAGCAAGCAGGAGGCGGACCAATTGCCACCGCACCGGCCATACGATTGCCCCATTGATTTGATTCCGGACGCGCCACTCCCAGTGGGGCGTTTGTATTCGATGTCGGACCCTGAGTTGGCCGCATTACGGGACTTTGTGGATAAGAACCTGGCTCGGGGTTTTATCCGGCCCTCGTCATCGCCATTGTCCACCCCAGTCCTGTTTGTGTAAAAGAAGACCGGAGACTTGCAGCTTTGTTGCCACTACCGCAAGCTAAATGCCATCACGGTGGGCAACCAGTATCCTCTGCCCCTTATTCCCGAACTTTTGGAATGGCTTTGGGAGGCTACTGTGTTCACTAAATTGGACTTGCGAGGGCCTTCTAATCTTGTTCGGATCCATCCTGGGGATGAATGGAAGACGGCGTAAGGCACCCGTTACAGAAATTTTGAGTATATGGTCATGCTATTTGGGCTGACCAATGCTCCTGCCATCTTCCAACAGTTCATGAATGACATTTTTAGGGACCTCTTGGACAAGTTTATTGTCATTTACTTGGACAACATTCTGATCTACTCTCCTTCCCGGGAGAGCCACCAACAGCACCTCTGCCTGGTCCTTCAACGTCTTTGGGAGCATCATCTGTATGCTAAACTGGAGAAATACCAGTTTTTCCAGTCCACCATCGAGTTCCTGGGGCATCACATCTCTCCCAAGGGCATTGCCATGGAGCCGAGCAAGGTGGAGTCTTTGTGTAGTTGGCAACCTCCTTGACAAGTGAAGGATGTCCAGCGCCTCCTCGGATTCGCCAACTACTATCGGACTTTTATCCCCGGCTTTGCTGCCTTGACCGCACACCTCACTCGGCTTCTGCAGAAAAAATTCCCGTTCTGGTGGAGTACCCCCGAGCAGCAGGCATTCCAGGCCTTGAAACAGGCCTTCATGAAGGAGCCTATCTTGAAGCATCCTGACCCCCACCACCCGTTTGTGGTGGAAGCAGGTGCATCGGATGTTGCTGTTGGTGCGGTGTTGCTCCAGGTCCGGCGGTACCCTCTTCCCTTGTGCACATTATTCACAGAAGCTCAACCCTTCCGAGCGCAATTACACCATTTGGAAGAAGGAGTTACTGGCCATTAAGATGTTCTTATCGCTTCAAGTGGCCCCAGATGACAATTAAATTTTTATCTTGGAATGTGAATGGATTAAACTCACCACAAAAGAGGAAGAAATTATTCAACTATTTGAGACAGTTTAATAATGATATTATTTGCCTACAAGAAGCCCATATCCGAATACAAGATCAAAAATACTTAATAAATTCTAGATTAGGAACACAATTTATACCTTCGAATTTGGAAAAAAAGAATGGCGTAGTGATTTATATAAATAAAAGACTGTCAGCTAAAATTATAGATGCAGATGACTGTGGGAGGTTTATAGCAATTGAACTTTACACAGAAAATGGTCCAATTTTGGTGATTGGAATTTATGCTCCTAATCAACAACAAGAAAATTTTTATAAAATATTGTATTCTAAAATACTGCAATGGGATTACAGATCTATTTTAATTATGGGAGATTGGAATGGAGTAATTGATCCCAAAATAGATAAAAAGAGTTTGGCAAAGTCAAGGATTAGACTGCCACAGACTTTTTTTGATATGAAAGAAGATCTGGAACTAAAAGATATTTGGAGAATACATAACCCAAAAGATTTGGACTTTACTTTTTTCTCAGACAGGCACAGATCTTTTTCTAGGATTGATTTTATTTTATTATCATCTGATTTACTTGTTAAAACAAAAAAAACAAAGATTTTTCCAAGGACTCTAACTGACCATAGCCCGGTATGGATAGAAATTGAAATGGGAAAGATTGAGAGAAGATCATGGAGAGTAAACGAAAATTTGTTTAGATATGAAAAAAATGTAAATGAACTTAAAAAGCAAATGAAATAATTTTTTCAAATGAATCTGAATAAGGGTACCCCTATTGAAATTGTGTGGGACGCGAGCAAGGCATATATGAGTGGGGTACTCATTTATATGAACTCTAAACATAAATTAAACCGACAAAAGAAAAGACTGGAAATGGAAGCAGAGATAAAGAAGAAAGAACAGTTACTTATAAAAAATCCAACAGATGAAAGAATACGAGGAGCCATAAAACTTTTGAAAGATCAATTTCATTTGCTTATGGCGGAACAAACAGCAACTAATTTACAATTTGCGAAACATAATACATTTTGCAACGCTAATAAACCGGGCAGATGGCTGGCTTACACACTGAGGAAGCGTCAGAGCACACGGGTTATTGGCAGCGTTGAGAGTGGAGGGAAGGAAATTTTTCAACAAAAACTAATCAAAGAAGCTTTCTTAGACTACTATATCAAATTATACACTAAAGATGATATAAAGACTGGACTTATAGATAAATATTTAGAAGAAAGAAGAGTTATGAAAATTTCTAGTGAACAAAAGGAAAGAATGAGTCAACCAATAATAGTTGAGGAGATTATTGCCGCAATTAAACAATTGAAAACAGCTAAAGCACCAGGGACGGATGGTTTAACTGCGGTGTACTATAAAACTTTACAAGCAGAAATGATTGAGCATCTTAAAGACTTATTTTGTAGTATACAACAAGGGGGTAAAATACCTCCTTCATGGAAAGCAGCTTATATTTCATTGATACCGAAAGAGCAAGCAGGTCCTAAAAAACCTGAAAATTTTAGACCAATATCTCTTCTGAACAATGATTACAAAATTTTTGCAAAAGTATTAGCCAACAGGTTAATGCCAGTTATTCAAGAGGTGATTCATCATGACCAAGCAGGATTTATAGAAGGTAGATACATGAAGGATAATGTAAGGCAAATAATAAACTTATTGGACTATCTTGAGAAGAATAAACAGATATCTGCAGTGCTGGTGTTTCTGGATGCAGAGAAGGCCTTTGATAGAGTGGATTGGAATTTTCTATTAAAGACTTTAAGAAAAATGGACTTTGGGGATCAGTTTATACAGGCGGTTTCAGCAATTTATCAACAACAAACGGCACAAATTATTATTAATGGAAGTTTGACTACAAATTTTAGTATTGAAAAAGGAACAAGACAAGGTTGTCCGCTATCCCCATTGTTATTTATTCTAACATTAGAAGTCTTGCTGAATACAATACGGGACTCAAACTTATTACATGGCATAGCTATTAGGCAAGAAGATTATAGGGCTAGGGCATTTGCAGATGATCTGGTTGTTACCCTAACACAGCCGATGGAATCAATAATTCAGATGAAAGACATTATAAAAGAATATGGTATGATATCAGGATTTAGACTGAATCAGAAAAAAACTAAGATGATAGTTAAAAATATGACACGATCGAAAGCAGGAACTTGAAAGCAAGGCAGGCTTTGAAATAGTATCAAAAGTTAAATATTTAGGAGTCCAAGTTGCAGATTCAAATATAAAATTATTTCAAAATAATTATGATGTGTTGTGGCGAGAGATACAAAAGGATATGGAGACCTGGAAAAAACTGCAGCTGTTGTTACTTGGAAGAATAGCAGCAGTTAAGATGAACGTTTTGCCTAGATTTCTCTTCTTGTTTCAAATGATTCCGGTGCTTAAAAGTGATAAACAATTGAAAGAATGGCAAAGAGGAGTGAATAAGTTTGTTTGGAATGAGAAAAAGCCGAGAGTCAAACTGAAAATTATGCAAGATGTTCCAGAAAGAGGAGGCCTTAAACTTCCAAACCTACAATTGTATTATGAAGCAGCAGCTTTGACGCAAGCAAGTGACTGGTTTGGAAGGATAAAGACTGGAATATTGAATATAGAAAGTCATGATCTTGAATTTGGTTGGCATGCATATTTATTCTATGAGAACAAAGTGGATAAAGTATTCAAAAGCCACATACTTAGGAACTCTTTGATGAGAGTTTGGAAGACGCACCGATTCAAATGGGATTATAAAATACCGTTATGGCTGGATCTTGGTCATATTATGTGGAATACAAATATAATGTCACTCGGGGGGGGGGGGTTTATACAAAGAAGTTCTTTTTATGGATGGGGGCAGATGGCAACTAAAGACATTAGATATACTGTTGGAAGAAGGGATTAATTTAACTTGGCTACAGTATAATCAACTTCAACTGAGATGGAAAGAAGACCAAAAAATTGGTATAATGATGCACGAAGAAGAACTGGTTAGACATATAAAAGAGAAAGGTCCAATGCATATTAAGAGGGTTTATAATGTTTTGTTAGAAAGCGACTCGGAAACTGAACTGGTTAAAGATTGTATGGTAAAGTGGGCACAAAATTTTGCAGAACCAGTGATGTTGGAAACATGGGAAAAAATATGGGTCCAGAATGTTAAATTTACACAGTCACAGAATTTGAGGGAAAATTTTTATAAAATGTTTTATAGGTGGCATTTAGATCCTAAGAAATTATCGTGTATGTACCCTAATGTTCAACCAAAATGCTGGAGATGTGATTGCTTAGATGCTACATATTACCATATGTGGTGGACCTGTAAGAAAGTCAAGGCTTTTTGGATAAAAACCTGGTGGGTTATGCAAAATGTTTTGAAGAAAAAACTTCAGTTTTCTACACAATTGTTTTTATTGGGTATAGTTAAGGGTTTTACATTGGGTGAAACAAAGCTGATATTGTATATGGTGACAGCAGCGAGACTATTGATAGGTCAGTACTGGAAAAATGATGCTATGCCTACTATTGAAGAATGGACTTTGAAGATGGACAGTTTTGCAGAGATGGCGAAGATTTCAGCATATTTAAAAGATCGAACTCAAGAGACTTATGTATGGGAGTGGAAAAAGTGGATAGATTACGTACAGAATAAATATCAAACTAGGAAATATCAGATAGCTTTCAGCTGAATGTGTTATGTAGGGATAGATTAATTGAGTTCTATGAAGTTATAAATACTACACGGGGTGGAGGGGTTTAAGTTTCATAAAATGTATTTTTGATTAGGATTTTATTTTGAGGAAGTCTTGGGGGGAAAAGGGGAGGGTTAGGGAGGGTTGGGGGGGAAATTGGGGAGAAAATGTATTTGTAAAACTTTTTAAATAAAAAAAAAAGAGGGCCTTTGAGGCCTGGAGACATCTTCTGGAGGGGGCCCGGCATCAAATTAAAGTCCGGACGGATCATTCATTTTAATTTTCATTTTCATTTTATTGGATTTATATACCGCCCTACTCTCGAAGGACTCAGGGCGGTGAACAGCCAAAGAGATAAAACATACAGACTACAAAATTTAAAAGACAATAAAAAACCCAAGTAAATCGTTTGGCCCAGAACAGATTAAAATACCCCTAAAATTTTAAAACAGATTTAAAATTTACAATTAAAAAGGGAAGTTAGGCCAGGCCAGCCTGTTGAAATAAAAAGGTCTTGAGGGCATGGCGGAAGGTGCGTAAATCCGGGATCCTCCATATCTCTGGGGGGAGCTCATTCCAGATAGCAGGTGCCCCCACAGAGAAGGCTCTCCCCCTGGGGGCCGCCAGTCGACACTGTTTGGCCGACGGCACCCTGAGGAGCCCCTCTCTATGAGAGCGTACTGGCCGGTGGGAGGCTACTGGTGGCAGCAGGCGGTCCCGTAAGTACCTGGGTCCTAAGCCATGGAGCGCTCTAAAGATGGTAACCAACATCTTGAATCACACCTGGAAGACCACCGGAAGCCAGTGCAGCTCGCGCAGGAGAGGTGTAACATGGGAGCGCCACATCGCTCCCATAACCACCCGTGTGGCCGCACTCTGCACCAGTTGGAGCCTCCGGGTGCTCCTCAAGGGGAGCCCCATGTAGAGAGCATTACAGTAGTCCAGGCGGGAAGTGATGAGGGCATGAGTGACCGTGCGTAAGGAGTCCCGATCCAGAAAGGGACACAACTGGCGGATCAGGCAAACCTGATAAAAAGTCCTCCCGGCCACGGCCGTCAAGTGCTCTTCTAAAGACAGCCGCGAATCCAGGAGGACACCCAAGTTGCGAGCCGTCTCCGTGGGGGCCAACAGCTCGCCCCCAATAGTCAGTGATGGCACCAACTGACTATATTGGGACGCCGGAAACCACAGCCACTCAGTCTTGGATGGGTTGAGCCTGAGTCTGTTTCTCCCCAGATCCGCACAGCCTCCAGGCACCGGGACATCACTTCAAGGGCATCATTGGGTGGTCCAGGGTGGAGATGTACAGCTGAGTGTCATCAGCGTACTGATGGTAATTCACCCCGAAACCACGGATGATCTCACCCAGTGGCTTCACATAAATGTTGAACAGAAGGGGCGAGAGGACCGACCCCTGTGGCATCCCACATGTAAGGCGCCTCGGGGTCGACCTCTGCCCCCCTGCCAACACAGACTGCGACCAGTCGGAGAGAAAGGAGGAGATCCACCGCAACACAGTGCCTCCCACCCCCAACTTTTCCAACCGGTGCAGCATGATACCATGGTCGATGGTATCAAAAGCCACTGAGAGATCTAATAGGACCAGGACAGAGGAACAACCCCTGTCCCGAGCCCTCCAGAGATCATCAACCAACGCGACCAATGCCGTTTCCATGCTGTACCCAGGCCTGAAGCCCGACTGGAATAGATCCAGATAAACCGTTTCATACAGGTACTGGGGAAGCTGTCGCACGACCACACTCTCAACAAGCTTCGCCACAAAGCCAAGGTTGGAGACTGGACGATAGTTTGCTAACACTGCCGGGTCCAGGGAAGGCTTCTTGAGGAGAGGCCTCACCACCGCCTCTTTCAAGGTGGCGGGAAAGTCACCCTCACTCAACGAAGCATTTATAATCCCCTGGAGTCAGGCTCGTGTCACCTCCTGAGAAGCCAGCACCAACCAGGAGGGACACGGGTCCAATAAACATGTGGCTGTGTTCAGTCTACCCAGAATCCTGTCCACGTCTTCAGGAGTCACAGAGTCAAACTCTTCCCAGATAACATTCTCAAGACCTGCCTCCATCATCCCTCCTGAATCTACCCAGTCAGAGTCCAAGTCTTCCCGAATCTGGGTGACTTTGTCATACAGATACTGGACAAAGTCCTTGGCCCTACCCTCCAAGGGGTCCTCCCGCGCTCCCTGATGGAGCAGGGAGTGGGTCACCCTAAACAGGGCGGCCGGGTGGTTATCTGATGACGCAATAAGAGCAGCAAAATAGTTACACTTTGCCGCTTTTATTGCCACTAGGTAAGTCTTAATATGAGATCTTACCAGTGTTTGGTCAGATTCAGAAAGGCTGGCCCTCCAACTGCTCTCCAGGCATCTTTTCCAGCGCTTCATCTCCCTCAGCTCCTCAGTGAACCAAGGAGCCAGGTGAGACTGGCGCCAGGTCAGAGGCCGCAAAGGCACAACCCAATCCAAAGCTCCAGAAGCTGCCCTATCCCAGGCGGCCACTAGGTCTTCAGTTGAGGTGTGAGCCAGAGCCTCAGGGAATGGCCCAAGCTCTGTCTGGAACCTATCAGGCTCCATCAGGCACCTGGGGCGGAACCATCTCGTCGGTTCCGCCTCCTTGCGGCGGGGTGTGGCGGTTCGGATGTCAAAGCGAAGGAGGGAGTGATCCGACCATGACAAGGGCTCAATCGTTATATCCCCTATCTCAAGATCACTCAACCACTGACCAGAGACAAAAACCAGGTCTAGCGTGTTTCCCCCTGTGTGAGTAGGGCCATGAACTAACTGGGTCAGGTCCATAGCCGTCATGGAAGCCATGAACTCCCGAGCCGTCTCAGACATCTCACCGACGGATGGCAAGTTAAAATCCCCCACGACTATAAGTTTGGGGGTATCAACCGCCACCGCGGCTATAACGGATCATAAAAACTTGGAGTTCCTACAGACCGCCCGGAAACTGAACCAATGGCAGATTCGGTGGTCGCTCTTCTTTGCCAGGGTCAATTTCCACATTACGTACATCCCCGGTGGTCGCAAACAAAGGGCGGATGCGCTCTCGCGGAAACCAGAGTATTCCCACATCGAAGACCCGCTTCCGCTCCGGACAGTGTTGCCTGTAGAGTCTTTCTCCGTGGTTCAGGAACCAGTGGATTTTCAGGCTCAGGTACGGGAAGCGCAGCAGCACGATGCTTACGTGGAGCAATGGAAAGAAGAAGTAGGTCCCACCTCTCCGTGGACATTTCACGAGGAACTCTTGCGGTACCGAGACAGGCTCTACGTGCCGGTGGGGCCGCTCCGGGGACTTATCTTGTTGCAGTGTCATGATAATCCTGTGGCGGGGCACTTCAGCCTCTTTAAGACACTGAAACTAGTTTCTTGCACTACATGTCAGGTGTGCTTCCTTCAAAGTTCAAGAAAGAATGACCCCAACTCCATGGTTTATAGAGAAAGGTACTTTTACTGAAAATTGAAGTGATCACAACCAAAGAAAAGCAGAATCTGAGACAAAAGCGTGAAAATTACAGATAGAAAGCATTCCCTCCCACTGTCCATCGTAAATCATTCAATCCAAAGGTCTCCCAGAGGTCAGGTGGGAGCACACGTCTGGCAGTGTCATCAATCAAGAATGCTACGACTGTTGACCCGATAGCAGCTTCAAAGATGCAGCACAGTAGCTTAAGTCTCACTTTTGTTTCTCCTCTCCAGCACGCTCCTCCTCCCTATGCTAGCTCCCCCTCCCCCCGTTACCATAGCAGCCAAAGCAGTAAAGGCGGAGGCTGACAGTGGCCTCGATTGCGACACGATGTCCAGGCTTATGTCACGTCCTGTGTTCACTGCCGTCAGGCCAAGTCGGCAACGGGAGCCCCTCCAGGGCTGCTTCAGCCATTGCCGACATCAGAAAGACCCTGGGGTGCCATTTCCATGGACTTCTTGACAGATTTGCCTCCGACTTCTGGATTCACGACCGTGTTCGTGGTGGTGGACATGCTGATGAAAATGGTGCATTTCATCCCATGTCGGAGGTTACCCACAGCTCATGCCACCACCCGCATGTTTATCCAACATATCTTCTGGCTGCACGGCCTACCTGATAGGGTCATTTCAGACAGAGGGGCTCAATTTGGTCATGGGTGATTTCAACTTGCCGTCCGTTGGTGAAACGTCTGAGATGGCTCAGGAGTTCATGGCTTCCATGACGGCAATGGACCTGACCCAGTTAGTTCATGGCCCCACTCACAGGGGGGGGGGGGGGGACACACTCTGGACTTGATTTTTGTCTCTGGCCAGTGGTTGAGTGGTCTTATTATAGGGGATATAGACATGGAACCCTTGTCATGGTCAGATCACTCGCTCCTTCGCCTGGACCTTCGAACCGCTACACCCCGCTTCAGGGAGGCGGAGCCAATAAGATGGGTCCGCCCCAGGCGCCTGATGGATCCTGATAGGTTCCAGATGGAGCTTGGGCCATTTCCTGAGGATCTGGCACACGACTCGGCTGAAGACCTGGTGGCTGCCTGGGATCGGGCGGCTGGTGGGGCCTTGGATCGAGTCGTGCCTTTGCGGCCTCTGACCCGGTGCCGATCCCTCGCGGCTCCTTGGTTTACCGAGGAGCTGAGGGAGATGAAGCGCCGGAAAAGACGCCTGGAGAGCAGTTGGAGGGCCAGTCTCGCTGAATCTGACCGAACACTGGTAAGGTCGCATATTAAGACCTACCTAGTGGTGATAAAAGCGGCAAAGTTTAATTACTTTTCCGCTCTTTTTGCATCATCAGAGAATCGTCCAGCCGCCCTGTTTAGGGTGACCCGCTCCCTGCTTCATCCGGGAGCGCGGGAGGACCCCCTGGAAGGCAGGGCCGAGGATTTCGGACAATATCTGCATGACAAAATCGCTCAGATCCGGGGGGATTTGGACTCTGACTGGGTAGATTCGGGCAGGGTGACGAGGAATAGTCTTGAGAACGTTATCTGGGAAGAGTTTGACTCTGTGACCCCTGATGATGTGGACAGGATTCTGGGGAGACTTAGTGCAGCCACATGTTTACTGGACCTGTGTCCCTCCTGGTTAGTACTGACTTCCCGGGAGGTTACACGAGGCTGGCTCCAGGGAATTATCAATGCTTCGCTGAGTGAGGTTTACTTTCCAAGGCCTTGAAAGAGGCGGTGGTGAGGCCTCTCCTCAAGAAGCCTTCCCTGGACCTGGCAGTATTAGCCAACTATCGTCCTGTCTCCAACCTCCGCTTTGTGGCGAAGGTTGTTGAGAGTGTGGTCGCACGACAGTTTCCGCAGTACCTGTAGGAAACGTCTTATCTAGATCCATTCCAGTCGGGTTTCAGGGCTGGGCACAGCACAGAAACGGCATTGGTCGCGTTGGTAGATGATCTCTGGAGGGCTCGGGGCAGAGGTTGCTCTTCCGTTCTGGCCCTGTTAGACCTCTCAGTGGCTTTTGATACCATCGACCATGGTATCATGCTGCACCGGTTGGAAGAGTTGGGGATGGGGGGCACCGTGTTACGGTGGTTCTCCTCCTTTCTCTCAGACCGGTCGCAGTTTGTGTTGGCAGGGGGGCAGAGGTCGACCTCGAGGCCTCTCATATGTGGAGTGCCTCAGGGGTCGGTCCTCTCACCCCTTCTGTTCAATATTTATGTGAAGCCGCTGGGTGAGATCATCCGTGGCTTTGGGGTGAAGTACCATCAGTACGCTGATGACACCCAGCTGTATATCTCCACCCCAAGCCACCCCAACGATGCCCTTGAAGTGATGTCCCGGTGCCTGGAGGCTGTGCGGATCTGGATGGGGAGAAACAGGCTCAAGCTCAACCCTTCCAAGACTGAGTGGCTGTGGTTCCCAGCATCCCGATATAGTCAGTTGACTCCATCCCTGACTATTGGGGGTGAGTCTTTGGCCCCCTCGGAGAGGGCTCGCAATCTGGGAGTCCTCCTGGATACGCAGCTGTCCTTGGAGGAACATCTGACGGCTGTAGCCAGGGGGACTTTTTGTCAGGTTCGCCTGATCCGCCAGTTGCGGCCCTTTCTTGATCGGGATTCCCTGTGCACAGTCACTCACACCCTCGTCACCTCTCGCCTGGACTACTGCAATGCTCTCTACATGGGGCTCCCCTTGAAGGGCACCCAGAGGCTCCAACTGGTCCAGAATGCGGCCGCGCGGGTAGTTACGGGAGCTGCATGGCGCTCCCATACAACACCTCTCCTGCGTGAGCTGCACTGGCTCCCAGTGGTCTTCTGGGTGCGCTTCAAGGTGTTGGTTATCACCTTTAAAGCGCTCCATGGCATAGGACCTAGATATCTTCGAGACCGCCTGCTGCTACCGACGGCCTCCCATCGACCTGTGTGCTCCCACAGAGAGGGCCTCCTCGGGGTGCCTTCAGCCAAACAATGTAGGCTGGTGACCCCCAGGGGGAGGGCCTTCTCTGTGGGGGCACCTACCCTCTGGAACCAGCTGCCCCTAGAGATAAGGAGAATCCAAGACCTCGGTGCCTTCCGCCGTGCCCTTAAAACTTTTTTCAGCAAGCTGGGCTGGCCTAACACTTTTTAAAATGTTTTTAATTGTTTTGTCATTGCTTTTAATTATGGGGCCAAATATATATATATGTCTTTTTAATTGTATTTTAATGTTTGTAGTTTATGTTTTTACTTTGGCTGTACACCGCCCTGAGTCCTCAGGGAGAAGGGCGGTATGTAAATTTGATATAAAATAAAATTAAAAAAAAATTACAGCCTAGTTTTGGAAAGGGCTGATTACGGCCTTATTTATTATTTATTTATTATTAATTCAATTTATATGCCGCCTTTCTCCGGAGACTCAAGGCGGCTTACAATGCATTTAAAAAAAAACCATTATAAAAACATTTAAAAATTAAAACATTAAAACCCATTCACACCATTCATGTGGAGGCGGTTATTAACCTGGTCGCCTACCACCTGACCTTGTCACGCTCGATGCGTGTCCACCCTGTCTTTCATAGATCCTTCCTTGTCCCAGAATGACCAGCCTGTCCGCTCCGCCAACCTGACAGTCCCCAACCAGCGTCACGACACGGAGATGAACCACTTGAGTACAAGGTCGCCAGCATTCGGGACTCCCGGTGGATGAAAGGACGGTTCCAGTATCTCATTGAGTGGAAGGGATATGGGCTGGAGGACTTCACCTGGGAGGATGCGACCTCCGTACATGCACCTCTGTTGGTGAAAGCCTTACATGACCAATTCTCGTCACGGCCGCATCTGGATCTTCAGACCCGGGGGAAGTGCCCTGCAGTGAGGGATAGTGTTGCGGTCCGCCAGCAGCCTGCGGAGCTGGCAGCGGAGTCAGACAGCAATGAGGCTGAGGAAGAACACGGGCCAGTCCTGGAGGCTGGGGAAGGCCCGGATGAGGGCTCTGCATTGGAGGCAGAGATGGGGCCAGGGCCATTGGGGAGTGATGCGTGGACTTCGGAGCTTCCAGAGGCTGACAGTAGAGAGGCAGAGGAACAGGAGGAGCCTGTTCCTAGTGCACGTATGAGAAGAGCTGCCAGAAGGCAGGAACAGCTAAAGCAGAGAGGATGACTCGGGAGTAGGGCCAAGAGATGATTGGCAAATCCCATAAGGCTTAAAAGACCAACAACGGCTCTTGGCCTCTTTGCCGGAAAACAACCGTTTTGCCTAATTATCCCAATGTCAGAGATAACCTGAAGCATGGTGTTTTGAGGACTTTGCTTTCATTTAATATGGAATATGCTGAGAATGAGTTAATTCTCAGCTGTTTTAATAAAATCTGATTGTTTTTTGGAACTGTTTTGCATTTAATATTAACTACGTGGGCCTGGGTTACAACACCCACTCTGAGCTGACTAAATCTCTCTGGGAGGCTGACTAGTGACTGGCTTCGAGATGAGGGCTGAAAACCCCACTCTCTGGACTCGCTAAGCTCGTGGGGTCTCGTTGCTCTCCACTCAAAGACAGGTGAGCTCGGACCATCCCTGGGGCTCCTGGAAGGTCGCCACGCCAACCAACTCCTGGGGTGGTGGGATTCCTGTAGCTTCACCCCATTCGGAAGGCTCCATCTGCGCAATCTGCCAGGGTGCCAGCTCTTTGGGCCGGGCACCCTGCCGACGCTCAGCCTCTGCAGCCTCCGCTTCAGCTACCACAGCTGCCGAAGGGTAGCAGATGGTCCCGCAGACGATCTCTGAGCTAGTCCCTGCAGTTCCCTCCGTGGTTGCTGTTTTCTCCTCCATCGTCCCTGAGTCTTTACGCTACCCAGTAGACCAGGAAGGCACCTGGGGCTCAGGACCTGGGACATCAAACCCGCGGTGCGGGGAGCTGCTTGGTAGTTTTTAAAAGGAGATTCGGGTTAGTGTCAGGGTTCCAAGTAACACCCGCAACAAAATCAAAACTCCAAGGCAGGCATTTTCCTCAAAGCTTGAATTTATTAGAGATGTCATATTGGCACATCTGTGAAAACCCGAATCTGAAGCCCCTGGGTTTTCCCCACCCAAAGTAAAGTCAAAGTTCCTTCCCCTGCATCCACATGGGAGTCACATGGTCCAATCAGGTCACTGTCCCAACTGTAGTTGACTCCCAGGCATGCCTCCCCAGGTGCAGGCTGAACGTCCTTGACTCCCAAGGGAAAAAATGTTGTTATGGCTATACACCCCACACTGTCTCCACCACCACCCTCCCGTTCCCACAGCTTGCCCATCCACCGCTGTGGCAGTCCTGAAGATTCCAAGTTAAAGATGGCTCCAGGGCTGACACTATAATTGACAGCCATTTCTATTTACTATCCTGGAAATTTACCTCTGCTGTTAGATCTTGTATTATGTTATTTATGCTATTGTATTTTTATTATTAGTTGAATAATAAAAATACAATAGTATAAATAGCTTTTTTGCCTGAAAAAGCAATTTACTATTAATCAATAAGGTATAAATTTAGAAATAAAAAGTTTAGTGGAGTATGAAGAATAAGTAATAAATGTTTGCCAGTAATATCTGGTAGAAGAGATAGGAAAATGGTTATAGTAAAGAACTGGAAAGAAAGAAGAGAAGGGGAAAAAAATGCATCTTGAGCCTGTGTCAAATGCCCAGCTTGGCCACGCCCACCATGACCACGCCCATTCCTGGCCACACACCACCACCACCCCTGGCCCTCCGAGGTCAAACACAACCCTGATGCAGCCCTCAATGAAATCGAGTTGGACACCCCTGCTCTAAGTGGTTGTCCCAGCCCTCCATACTTAGGAGGGACCAGATGGTCTTGAACAGGGCCATCGGGCAACACTCTGCAAATGCAATAAGACTGGAGAAACGTTTCTCTGTTCTTACCACCATGAGGTAGGCCTTAACAGTTGATATGACCAATTCCGGAGAACTTCAACCTTGTAAAATGGAAAACACAGTGAAGTGTTTTCTACCTGAATGGTAACATTGCTGAAGATAGAATATCAATTCTTCTGCAGCTCATAGTTTTGCACTGCTGGATTTAAAACGGTGTGTCTCCTATCCATTTTTTCTCCACTTATTAACTTCTTCCTTGCATACCAAGGAGTTGGTTATCCATCCTTTGACTTAACTCTCCCCTCCCCTTTGCCATGATACCAGTTCCCCAACCTAAACTTAGTCTGCCTATATCCTTGTGTAATTTCCGCTCCCAATCCATTTCAGGAGAGTTGAGTCCCAACGGAAATGTCACTTGAGAATAAAGCTGGGCCTCCCAGCTTCTTTTCTCTGCCTTTCCCCCTTTTTTTTCCTTTAGGGGAGGCCAGCAGGACTTGACTATTTTGACATTTCCTTTGATAATAACACAGCTTTTGCAATGTGCCAGAGAGCTGCAGGTCTCAGTACAGAGTGCTTTGCATGTAGCATGTTAAGTTTATGGCTGAGACAAGAGCAGGTGGAAGGAGACAAAAACACTGCTTGGTGAAAGAAGGGAGGCAGTGAGGGGGAAGTAAGGGAAGGGCCAAAGCCTAGCATATCACAATTTACTAACCTGGAATAGAGGAGATGAGGTTCCAAGCAATAGCCAGTCATATAAGAGTGGGTTGGAGAAAACTAAGGCCATTTTTCCTTCTTATGTTCATATGTCTGTCTACTACTTGCCCCTGTTGCTCTGGTGATACTGTTTATACAATATTCCTGCTACCCATCCTAATCTAATCTTACCAACTACAGTTTCCACTCTATGTTACATACATAAACCCAGAGCCTTACTAAAAACTACTAGATGTATTATAGCATCCATGTTTTCATTTTTCTGAAGGAGAGGTGGGAAATTTGTGTCCCTCCATAAATTTCTGAATTTCAGTTCCCACCAGCTTTAATCACCATGGTTTATGGTTGAGGGTTCTGGTAGTTTTAGTTGGTATCATCGGGGGGGAGGGGGGGAGGGGGGATATGTTAGAAAGAAGTTAATGCAGAAATTTCTAAATTGGGAGGTCCAGGGAACCAACTAAGCCAAACCTTATAAAGAAAATGAGCAGGTTGTATAAATGGTCACCATGCTTCAAGACTGAGAGACCACATATGGAGAAAAAAAAATCTAGAGCTAAACCTTGCTTTTGAGCCAGATCCAGCAGTTCCTCAGCTCTAGCTCCATGCTGGGAAGACGATGAGTCCTATTTAAGCCATGGCACTCATTCTTGGGCTGGTATTTTCTAACAGGGTAGTTTGCTCCCTATTGGCAAGTCTTTTATTTACGGTAATTTTATACATAAATAATAGTGTTCACTACGTAACTTTGAAGTGGAGTTTTTTAAAAAGAGGCTTGATACAATCCACTTAAAACTAGTCTAGTGATTTCTCCTCCTCCCTTTGCCCATCTCCTCAGCCTGGTTCCTTTTTGACTTAGGTAGGTGCATGTTTTCTTTCTGACCACCAATCCTGTCTAGAGAACAGGAGTTTCAGCACAGCATGCTTTGACATGTTTTCTGACACTGCTGGGCATAGAAAGAACCTTCTGTTTCTCTGCAGCACAGGAGACATATGGGACTGTTGTGGAACCAAATGCCAATACTTTTATTAAGCTCCATTGGTATTGATCAGCTTTCCTCAGCCTGGCTACTCAAGAGGTGGTGGACTTTTGGCTATGCTGCCTTGAAATTCTGAGTGCTGCTGTCCTGTCACATCAGGAGAATGCAAAGTTAGCTTTTCAAGAGGAATTATACAAGCTCATAGAAGACATTTCTGAGTGTCTGTCAGCTGGGATAGCGTAATTGAACCAGGACAGGTTCAAGGCATTTTGGTTGTGGTCAAAGGAAAGATGGTGTCCCTATTGTGTTGTCTTCCACTTAGAAGTTGGCTGGTCAGGCAGTTCAGTTTTACTTTATCACTGAACTGGAGAGAGGCAGGATCATTTAGGATTCACAAAACAATGCTTCCATGAGCCCCATCCTGTACTGTCCAA
Source organism: Arizona elegans (assembly GCA_022577455.1). NCBI lineage: Eukaryota > Metazoa > Chordata > Lepidosauria > Squamata > Colubridae > Arizona > Arizona elegans. The sequence continues at coordinate 20,697,737 of JAKOOJ010000010.1, forward strand.
GGCTGCTGTCTCATTCTGCCAAATGGCAGAGTCAGTGCTGAACTGAGTCTTCCTTTTCATATACCTCTCCATACCTGTTGCTGAATGTAGAGAAGAGGAAGTTTCTCTGTCCATTATGCTGTGTTCACAAAATTCTCAAAGTGATTTGGTTTGGCTGTTGTGTGAGATGAGCTTTGATTTTGATCGGGTTATTTTTTTTCACATGCCACATGTCATTTGCATATGCTGTTTCAAAGAGGCTTGTTCCATTGGCTCAGACCATTGAGTTGAAAGTTCTACATCCACTTTCCAGTTTAAGCACAGGATATATTACAGCTGCCAATGAAATACCAAAGCTGGCATATAAACCATATATTTCACTGCTGTTGTTTAGTCCAGGGGTCCCCAACCCCTGGGCCGCGGTCCACTACCGGGCTGCAGCCTGTTAGAATTGGGCCATGTAAGCAGTAGGCGAGTACACTTGTGCAAGCAGCGGGTGAGCATGCACACATGTGAAGCTCCATTTGCACGAGCAGCAGGTGCACATGCATGCAAATGGAGCTGTGTGTGCCCACCACTCATGTGCGGAACCTTCCCCCCACCGGTCCTCAAAGCCAGAAAGGTTGGGGACCACTGGTTTAGTCATTATCCAGATTTTTGGAGCCAAGTCCTGGGAAAACTAATATTCTTTATTATATTATTAATATCATCTGAGTCACTACGATTCACTCATAGTTGGACTTTGACTGGACTATTTGTTTATTAAATTTATTTGCTGCCCATCACACAATTCAAGGTGACCTTGAGCGGTTGTTCCCATTGAGGTGACTGAAACACGGCTTAGTTAGGAGGGACAAGTTTGCCCCTGTGACTCCCAATGAAGGGGACAGGATCTTCAAGACTACTAACCCAAACAACTACTTGTTTATTATATCCTGTCCCCTCCTGGCTTAAAGGTGGTATGGAGTTGGTCCATGCTGTATGGTCAGCTTCTTTGAGGTAGGATGTGGTTCTGCCAGTATTAAAGGAGGAGGTGGTACACCCTTCTCAAAAACCTGTTGTTGGACTCAAATGATCTGGGCAATTTTTGTCCAGTTTCCAACCTTATGTTGATGAACATTCTCAGTCATCCAGGTAGAGTTGTCTGGAAGTTGAGTTGTGGCAACTGGACTCCTTTTCTTGTTGGTTTGAAACATTTTTCTGCTTATCCAAGTAGCTTTTTCAGTCTGAGCAAGTTGGTTAGAGGAACCCCATATATGTCCTCCAGAGAGGTTTCATTTCTCACCTAATCTGGATAGGCTCATTAGGTGAGTAGGCAGAAAGTCGTTGGGATGTAAATGTTCCAACTCCTAAATCCTTTACCCTAGGTGGGTCATTAAGTGTGGTGTCCCTGGTAAACCTGTGAAGTGGTCTTAATCTTCATGGGGACTGATGAAAGAGCAGCATAAAAACATTTCGAACCAACAAGAAAAGAAGTCCAGTTGCCATGACTCAACTTCCAGACATTTCCAACCTTATCTTTCTAGGAAAGATTGAGAAAGTGGTTGGGCTGCAACTTGAAGGAAATGGATTATCTAGATCACTTTCAATCAGATTTCAGATGAGGACATACCACTGAAATGGCACTGACTGGTCGTATTTTTTTGATTACCTTTATGGAGCCAGACGGGGTGATGCAACTGCCCTTGTTCTCCTTGATCTCTTAGTAGCCGTCAATATCATTGCCAATGGTATTCTTCTGGATGACGTGTGAGGTTTGGGAGGCACTATGCTTTATTATTAGTTCTCCTGCTTTTTCTGTGGTCAGTTCCAGTTGATCTTGATGTGGGGAGAAGATTGAACCAGGCACTCCTGACATGGGGTGCTACAAGGCTTTGTGTCTTTAACCTCTACATAAAGCTGCTGCATGACATCACCTATTGGTTCAGGTTTAGGTTTCACCAGTATGCTGACAATACCCAGTTGTATATCTTAACCCCAGGCCATCTAAACAATGCTGTCAGTGAGCTGTCCCAGTGTCTGGAGGTTGTGTAATGTCTGAATGGAGAAAAGTAGTCTTAAGCTGAACCCTGGTATGTCTGAGTGGCCGTAGTTATTTGGATCTAGGACATTTGGCCTCCACCACATGCACACACCCATTTCTTCCTGGGCCTCCCACCACAGCCAACCCACCAGAAGCATTCCTCCTTGGCTGGCCCTACACCAGTGCTCTTCTGCTGCCAATAGACCCCTGGCCCTCCACCCCAGCCCCTTGTTCTGCCCAATTCCCTGAGGCACATTTGTACCCCAGCGATTCGCCCCAAGAGACAAGTAGCCGTGCCTCCTGGCAGCCAATCTGTAGGCCGAGGTGTGGGCCTCTGCCGAGCCATGGAGGCAGTGGTGAGGCAACGGTAAGAGGTGGGGCAGCACCAGCAGCGGGATGGTTGGCCAGGGATCGGAGCCTCTGTGGAGGTAGGGTGGGGGCAGCAGTGGGAGGCAGGGCACACCAGCAGCAGACATTCAGCCCAGGATTTGAGCCTCCATGGAGGCGGTGGGGAGCGCACACTGGATCAGTCTCTTCCTTCCTTCCTTTCATACAAAGGGAGCCACAGTCAACTCCTGGTCTTGTTTTTACTGACTGTATCTTTGGCTGCAGAGCACATAGTCAATCTGATTTCTGTGTTGACCGTCTGGTGATGTCCATGTGTAGAGTCATCTCTTGGGTTGTTGGAAAAGAGTGTTTGCTATGACCATCATATTCTCTTGACAAAATTCTATCAGCCTGTGCCCTGCTTTATTCTGTACTCCAAGGCCAAACTTGCCTGTTATTCCAGTTAACTTTTGGCTTCCTACTTTAGCATTCCAATCCCCCATGATGATAAGGACATCATTTTTTGGTGTTAATTCTATAAGGTGCTGTAGGGCTTCATAGAACCGGTCAATTTCATCCTCTTCAGCACCAGTGGTTGGGGATAGACTTGGACTACTGTGATATTGAATGGTTTGCCTTGGATTCGAACTGAGATCATTCTGTCATTTTGGGGATTGTATCCCAGTATTGCTTTTCCTACTCTTTTATTGACTATGAAGGCTACTCCATTTCTTCTGAGGGATTCTTGCCCACAGTAGTATACCTGATGGTCATCTGAATTAAATTCACCCATTCCTGTCCATTTTAGTTCGCTGATTCCTAAGATGTCGATGTTCAGTCTTGTCATCTCTTGTTTGACCACGTCTAGCTTGCCTTGATTCATGGATCTTACATTCCAGGTTCCTATGGAGAATAGATCTTTACAGCATCGGACTTTCCTTTCACCACCAGATGCATCCACAGCTGAGCGTCCTTTCGGCTTTGGCCCAGTCGCTTCACTCTTTCTGGCGCTACTAGTACTAGCCCTCTGCTCTTCCCCAGTAACATATTGGACACCTTCCGACCTGAGGGGCTCATCTTCCAGCATCATATCTTTTTGCCTTTTGGTACTGTCCATGGGGTTTTCATGGCAAATATACTGGAGTGGGTTGCCATTTCCTTCTCCAGTGGATCACGTTTTGTCAAAACTCTCTGCTATGACCTGTCCATCTTGGGTGGCCCTGCACGGCATAGCTCACAGCTTCATTGAGCTACACAAGCCCCTTCACCACGACAAGGCAGTAATCCATGAAGGAGAAGGATAATATAACAGGAACAAACTGGAGGTACGCTTTATCTCTCCTCTTGCCTGGGGTTATATCTGAGGGAAAGCGAAAAAAACTGCCCCCCCAAACTGGATGGGGTGCAATTCTAAACTGCAACTTCTTCAGAGATGACTCAATTGCAAGAAATGAGGCTGGTGGAAGGACAGAAAAGAACTTTTATTGTCTCCTCTCTACTCCCTGCATGGTGTAGTTTTGACTGTGTTTAATATGGCATAAAGATCTCGGTGGGGGGTGGGGAGCAGCTGGACAAGGTTGCTACCTCTGTCAAAAAAACTTCACCTGTTCACTCAAGTTCACTGAAGAGACAAGGAACCCGCTTCCCACCGCTGCAACCTCCACCGCCTCCACGGAGGCTCCAATCCTGGACTGAGTGTCCCACTGCTGGAGCTCCCCGCCTCACACCCCTGCCCCACCATCGCCTCCACAGCTTGGGAGAGGCCCATTCCTTGGTGCACAGATTGGCTGCCGGGAGGCGTGTGGAGTGAATCACCAGGGTACAAATGTACAAATTGGGCAGGATGAGGGGCTGGGGGTGGAGGGTCAGGGGTCTATTGGCAGCGGAAGAGTGCTGGCATAGGGCCAGCCAAGGAGGAATGCCTGTGGTGGGTCGGCTGTAGTGGGAGGCCTGGGGAGAAAAGGGCACGAGCATGTGGAGGCCAATTGTCCCATTCCGAGTTATTTGGACACCTGTATATGGAGTTCATCCATCATTAGACCTGAATGGAGTGGTGGTACCCTACTTGGGGTTTATTCAACATTTTAGAGTCTCTGTGGACTTACAGTTCCTGCTCAAGGAGCAGGTAGCAGCTGTGGCTGAGAAGGCCTTCACACAGATTCACCATATGCACCAATTGCACTCTTTTCTGGACTAGGGGACCATTTAGACCAGGATTGTCAAACTACCAGACCGCGGTCCGCATGCATCATGTGCTGGCCATGCCCATGCTTGGTTTAGTGAAAGGGGAAAAAGTCCCAATATATCATGTGACGCCGCCGTGACAACGTGAGTTTGACACCCCTGCTTTAGACAGTCACTCACGTTTTGGTCACCATACAAATGGACTGTTGCAGCATGTTCAGGCTGAACCTGAAAACCACTTGGAAGCCACAACTAATCCAAAATGCAGTGGCTTAGGTAATTATGGGCGTGTCTCAGTATACCCATGTAATACCGTTGTTTTGAGAGCTACACTGGCTACTGGTAGTCTTAGAGGTGCAATTAAGCCTTTTGGGGCCTAGGGCCTAGTTATTTGAGGGGCCATTTATTTTCTATAGTGTCTACCACAGACATATAAAACTTGAGGCCCATGGGCCAGATCCGGCCCATGATGTGGTTAGATCTGGCCCATGGGGCTGCCTTGGAGATGGCAAGGGGCCAGCCTGCACCACTTCAGCCCTGGCAAATTCCAACCCAACTGGGCGTTCCCCCTGGGTGCGTGCACAGGAGGCAGCAAGCGCGCAGGGGCTAGTGGTGCCTGGCAGCAGCTGCAGCTCATTGGCCCCTCAGCCGTTCATTGGCCGGCAGTGACAGGCAGGTGGATGTGAGCCCAGGGCATCCAATAAGCCGCACTTGGCCATGCCCTGCCCCCTGCCTTGCCTCACCCTGCGGCGGTGCCACTGGCAGTGGCAGCAGCCCCGTCTATCAGGACCTCCGCCTCTGAGGCTGAAGCAGTGGAGCTAAGGGTGCAGCGCCAGGTGGATGCAACACTTGTCTGTGCCAGAGACAGCCTGGGCGAAGCAGGAAAGGTGGTTCTTGGTGCTTGGAGCATTTGATTCCTTCCACCTCTGCAGTGGACTGGGCTGCTCCACCACACCCCTTGCATGACTGCCCTTGCTTGCAGGCACCAGCGCTGTCAAGCCTCTCACTTCCCTGCCAGCTGGCTTCGCCTTCCTGCTTGGGCTCCACAATCAGCTGCCAGTTTCTGGCGCACATGCCTGGCCAAGCCTCAGCGGGATGGCTGTCTGCACAGGAGCGTGAAGAGCACGCCAGGTACCAGCTGGCAGGTGGCTTCCCCTTTTCTGGCCACAGATATCATGCTCCCCCCCTCAGCCAATCCGCTCCCCAAGTAACTTGAAACTTTTACTTCAACCATCCCACCCACTTGCCAACAGCTTGCTTTTAGCTATCCCTTTGCCCTGGGCTAATTTGGATGGTAGGGTCCTTCAGAGAGCTCTTGCCTGGGGCTGGGGCAAGGGATTGTTGTTTTCACATCTGCCTTTTCCAGGAATCTCACTCTTGGCCTTACAACAAAGAAGTTCAGAGAAGAGCAACTAAGATGATCAAAGGCCTGGAGACTAAAACATATGAAGAACGGCTGCAGGATTTGGGTTTGGCTAAAAAAAAGAAGAATTAGGGGTGACATGATAGCAGTATTCCAGTACTTGAGGGGTGCCACAAAGAAGAGGGGGTCAAATTATTATCCAAAGAACCAGAGGGCAGGACAAGAAATAATGGTTGGAAACTAATCAAGGAGAGAAGCAACCTGGAATTAAAGAGAAACTTCCTAACAATTAAGACAATTAACCAGTGGAACAGCTTGCCACCAGAAATCGTGGACACTCCATCACTGGATGTTTTTAAGAAGAGTCTAGGCCAGGGGTGTCAAACTGGATTTCTTCGAGGGTCAAATCAGAGGGGGTTAGACGGGACAGACGCCTCCTGCAGCACCCTGCTGGCCAAAACGGGGCATGCCCCATTTTTGGCCTAAACGGCCTCCTGCAACACTTTACCATCCAAAACGGCCTCCTGCAGCAATGGGCTGAAAGTGGGCCGGCAGAGGCACCACAGGCCGGTCCTTTGATATTTCCAGGCCAGCCCTGTGGGCCGGATTTAAGCACTTTGCAGGCCTTGAGTTTGACACCCCTGGTCTAGACAGTCACTTATCTGAAATAGTATAGGTTCTGCTTGAGCAGGGGGCTGGACTAGAAGACCTCCAAGGTCCCTTCCAGCTCATTCATTCTATTCTAAACAGGTCTTTCCTCTCTACCAAGATAAAATGCTATCCACCCATCCTTGAACATGGAGATGAGGCAGTAATTTAAAGCATTTGTCCAACTCTTTACAGAATTAATAACAGTGAAGAAACTAATTGAAAAGGTGGGAGTGTCAAACTCAATTTCATTGAGGGCCACATCAGCATTATGGTTGCCCTCAAAAGGGCCAGTTGCATGTAAGACTGATGACTCACAGCGGCCAGGTGGGCATAGGAGTGGCTGAGTGGTCATAGCCGTGTCACCGCAACTAGGTGGGTGTGGCTGGGTGGGTGTGGCCGGCTCGACACCGCTCACTGGGTGCAGCTGGGTCAGGATGGAACAAGTCGCACTGGCTAAAAGATTGTTAGGTAGGAATATTATTTAAATGAGATGCCATTAGGAAATATCAGGGATGTAGTCTAAAATGAAAAACTGCAAAGACATCTAGAAAGAAGCCTGTGGCAGATCACTTTTGCATTGTTGCCAATAACATGTCTATGTATTCACCAGGAACCTTTATCCGAGGGGTGGGGAACGATGACCCCTTTATGACTTGTGGACTTCAACTCCCAGAATTCCTGAGCCAGCACCGTTCCCCACCCCTGTTTTATCCTTACATCTTTTAAAATTAATTCCCAACATGTTTTCATATTCATAGGCCATTACCAAGGATAAATATTGCATGAAGACATATAGGTAGTCCTAAATTTATGACTGGTTGCTTAGTGATTGTTCAAAATTATGATGGATCTCCCCAGAAATACTTATGACCGGTTTGGAAGTTCTGACAGCTTCCCCATCACATTATCACATTTTGGGTGCTTGACAACTGATCTGCTTTTACGGCTTTTTGCACAATCTCACAGTCACATGGCTGCAATATTTTTGGCATTTTTTTGCTGGAAACTTGAGTTTACTTCTGGTTTACAGCAAAAAAAACGCTCATGGATTATAATGGGTTTATTTACTGATCACAATATTTGCTTAACAACTGCAGCATTTGCTTAACAACTGCTGCAAAAAGGTCATAACATCAGTCAGGGCCACATGGTAACCTGGTGACTGGTAACCACCATGATTTACAACCATAATACTGGTATCAATTATGGTTGTAAATTGACTACCTGTATTTTAGGAGATTAAATAATATGAAAATATGAACACTTTCTCTCAAACTCGAGAGAGGCCCCCATTAATGTGCTTGCATATGCCATCTGGGCTGTTGGTTCTAATGGAGAAAATCCACTTTCTTTACGCTTTCAAAACATGGGGATCTTAATATTTCTAGGAATGCATGTAGACCTACAAGATCTCACCAGCAGATTGTAATTTGAGGAGGCGTGCAAGCAAACGTAGCAACTGCTAAGATTCTATCCACGTTGACTCACTAGATTTTCCCCGTCTTCTGAGCCATAGTTTGGTTGGAGGTCAGTTGAATGATTTATCATGTACCAGGATGTGTGTCTTGTGGCAGGAATATTTTGTTTAGTGGCATATATGACTCTATTGTCAGGAATTATTTATTAAGCTATTGTTGAACAAACTATAGCTAAATATAACACACTAACTTAGACTTCAGAAGGAAATGATTTACTGAAAGGGATAGCTAAAAGCAAGCCATTAGCAAGTGAGCAGGATGGTTGAAGAAAAGGTTTCAAGTTACTCGGGGAGCGGATCGGCTGAACCGGCTGTCCCCGATTGTGGCTGCTGATTGGCTGCAGGCAGCTGGGGCTGCTGCTGCTGCTGGTTCCTCGGGAACAAAAGGTCAAAGAGGAGCGGGGGGGAGCACGGTATCCGTGGCCAGAAAAGGGGAAGCCGCCTACTAGCTGGTATCTGGCACACTCTCCGCACTCCTGTGCAGACAGCCGCCCCGTCGAGGCTTGGCCAGGCATATTTTTTTCTTCCTCCTCATTTTTTTGCATTTGAGATATAAAGTATGCTATTCAGAATAAGCAGGCATGAGCAAAAACTGTATTTCATTCATATAATTCATCCTGCATTTTTTGTGGCTTTGATTTGCAAAAATTAAGAGTTTAGGAGGAAAGATTCAAAAATTATGTAATGTCATAACCAGCATATTACATGAATTATTGTGGTCACTGAATTAGAATTTTCTTTAATTTTTGTTCCAAAGTCAGGGGAATGGGAAGGAGTCAGCATAACAATATGAATAAGAAATCTGTTCTTGCTTTTTATCTTTATAGGGTCTCATCCTCAAGCCTTTGACCCAGAATGCTTGCAATTTGCCAACAGTGAAGGAGACCACAGTGGGGCTTGCCTCTTAGCAATAGCGTAACAGTCCCTCCTCTCTCAAATCCCAAAGCCACATCTGTCGTGGTGACCGTGGAATGTTGCCTCTGGGGGTGGAGCCCACCTTGGTCTCACTTTATTGATTCTGGATGGAATTGCAGTGAATGGAACAGACGCCCAGCACGCTGGAGTGCCTCTCAGAGCCAGAGGACACCCGGTAGGGCCATCAAATTGATGGCAATCTACAGAGCATTAGAGAATTAGGAGAATATTGGAGATTTCCTTCTATGGTAGTTTCAAAACCTCTATTTAGTTCTGAATTTGTTCTGGAAATGCATGTGGTAAAGAGCTCTGTTCTTATTGATGGAACACACTAATAAGCAGCTGTATGCCAAATAGTGCATGGTCTTGTCCATGTTTCAAGTTAGCTAGCCATGCCTTCCAGAAGGACATGATAAACAGCTTTCCTCATTCTAGGGCCCCCAGAAGTATTATCTAGAAATATGTGTGTTTTAATCCAACACATCTGGAGGGAATCAACATTCTTTACCTTCTAAAATTCAGTAAACATGCTGAGTGTTCATCAGTTTGTTGTCAGGGGTGAGTTCTATCTCCACTGAGATTTGTTTTTCATTTAAAAATTATATTTCTACAAATCTTGGGGCTCTTTCAAAGTATCTTTGAGTATCCTTGATTCTCGTTTATCCCAATTTGACTCATTTCTGATGGTCCAGCAATACTGCATTAACTTTTAGAGGGAGCAATGGAGTGTACATAGCTGGACCTGTATGATTTTAGAGTGCTTTCCATTTGATGCCAGCTGTCCTGTTTTCTGCATTTACATCATGAAACATGTACTTTAGCATTGTATATAGCATTCAGCATACTTTTCATTGCTTTTTTAAAAAGAGTAGGTCTGAAAATTGAGTAATTTTCCACCTATAATTCTCTTATTTTTACTGTCTTTCCTCATGTCTTAGAGCCGTGGTGGCACAGTAGTTAGAATGCAGTACTGCAGGCTAACTCACTGCTCACTCCAGGAGTTCGATTCTGAGTAGTTCAAGGTTGACTCAGCCTTCCATCCTTCCGAGGGCGGTAAAATGAGGACCCAGATTGTTGGGGGCAATATGCTGACTCTGTAAACTGCTTAGAGAGGGCTGCAAAGCACTATGAAGCGGTATATAAGTCTAAGTGCTATTCAGTGGTGGGATTCAATTTTTTTTACTACCAGTTCTGTGGGTGTGGCTTGGTGGGCATGGCGTGGCTTGGTAGGCATGGCATGGGAAGGATACTGCAAAATCCTCATTCCCTCCCCACTCCAGGGGAAGGATATTGGAAAATCTCCATTCCCACTCCACTCCAGGGGAAAGATAGCACAAAATCTCCATCCCCACCCCACTCCAGGGGAAGGATACTGCAAAATCTCCATTCCCACCCCACTCCAGGGGAAGGATACTGCAAAATCCCCATTCCCTCCCCACTGTTGTAAATCAGAGGTCCAGGCTTTTGCTCTGTTCCAAGATGTCTCTCGTAGACAGCTTTATTTTTATACACTTTTACACAGGCAGATAAAAGACAGGACAGTAACAGTGTTCTAATTGGATAACTTATTCACCCCCCTCTCAAGATGCCATCCTCTCTAGGTAAGATCAGATAATACAGATCAGAGCCAAGAATGAGATCATCCAGGAAGAAGATAGAATGACACCAGAAATGGAAGCAGTGTGCTGCATTCTGCCCGATGTCACTCTTCAATTCCCTACATCTCACTCTTTTTTATCTTATTTGTGAAGCCATCCTCTTACAAGGGGCCAGAAAAGGGGTTATTATCAGGAGAGGAATATCCTTGCAGTTGCTTTTATAAGGCATAACTTTGAGACAGTGTAGGAAGGGATTTAAAGCAAAATGCAGTTATACATATACAAAAGGAAAAAATACACCGAACAAAACAGCATCCTCCAATTAAAATAACACAAATGATAGGCCAAATTATACAAAATTTTAAGTTGATGCTGAATGTTTCTTGACTCATCTAAAATGTTAAAGCAACAAAGTTACATTTTCAGGAACTGATACAAATAAATTGCGTTAGGGGGTGAATAATATACAGCTTCCCCCCAATGAGCTATATTCTTCTAATCAAAGTTCCCTTTAAACAAATACTCACTCAAATCAGTAAAGTTTTGAATTACTACAGCAGGTGCATATAAAGGGATTAAACATGTAGAAAGCAAATTTTCCATATCATAAGCTTCAGACAAACAAAAGGCATCCATTTTTGTGATGTTTACAAGCTGCATCCACAAGTTTTGTTTCATCTGTTGTTCGAGAGAATGTTTAGGTGGGATGACAGCTGCTGATGCCAAAGTACAGTTATTAACAATCAAGCACAAATTATGACTAAGGAATTGGCAGTTAAAACTGCAAAAATGGCAGCGCACAAATTCTCGGATGTTTGTTCCAATTGTTGCTGCTGCAGTACTGCCTGCGCTTTGGTGGTCAAATTCTTCACATCTCCCCATGTCACTGGATGACTGGCATGACGGGATCGGGTTGGTCGCTGTGCCGTCTGTAAAGTCACCTTTGCCATCTCTGGAATAGGGTTCAAGGGTTGGTGCCATGACATCCTTGGCTGGACGAACACAACATGCTGGGATCCACAAAGGTCCTGTAGAAGTAAGCACAGCAGCATAGCCCCACCCACAAGTAATTAAAGGGACCGGTCCTAACCACGTTTTGTCTGCTAATGCTCTATAATATACCAGAGGAGGAGGCAAACTTGTTTTTTATTGAAAATGCCTCTGATAAGCAGTTGAATTAGAAATTGAAAAATTCAATTGATTCAAAGTAAATAAAACTTTTGTAACCTGTTGTGTTACCCATGAAAAATTTGGGACCCGAGAGCCCTCTTTTTTTTATTTGTTTGTGAAGGCAGTCCTTAAAGGACCTATTAGCACGTTCCACAATGGCTTGACCTGTGGAATTATAGGGAAGACCATGAGTAACAACAATATTCCAGGTTGTACAAAATTGCAAAAAAGCCTGTGAAGAATAGGCAGGACCATTATCTGTTTTTAAAGAAAAGGGCTTACCCAAAGCTGTAATGGCCGAAAAAAGATGAGAAATAACATGATTAGCTGTTTCCCCTCGTTGAGGGGTAGCCCAAATCGCTCCAGAATAGGTATCAATAGATAAATGAATATATTTCCAAGGAGCCAAAGAAGGAACATGGGTAAAGTCCATTTGCCATAATTGATTAAAGGTGAGACCATGGGGATTAACTCCCGTGTCCCCTGAGGGGGATGCCCCAGAACACTGGGGACAGGATAAAACAATTTGCCTAGCTTGCTCTAATGGAATATGGCAAGCTTGCGCCAGCCCCCTGGCATTTTGATGGAAAAAAGAATGACTAAAAAATGGATCTGTAAACGAAGTAGGTAAAACATGAACAGCAGCATCAGCATGACTGTTGCCTTCAGAAAGAGGCCCAGGAAGGGATGAATGACTGCATATGTGAGAGACAAAATACAAATGCTTCTGGTCTTGTAGTAATTGCTGTAAAGTGAGAAATAAGGCCATAAGATTGGAGTCAATCCTGGGCGTGATATAAGCACCTGGAAGATTAAAAATAAGTTGACACACATACTGAGAGTCAGAGATCAGATTAAAAGGCTGTTGAGAAAAAGTGTGGAAAGCTAAAATAACAGCAGACAATTCTGAGCATTGAGATGAAGACTGTCCTGCAGTTTAAGATACTTTCCAGATGTCGTCATGAGGATCTTTGTAAGCAATCACTCCTCTCGTTCGTCCTCCATCAGAAAAAACAGCAAGAGCTTACAATAATGGAGAAGGAGAAAGCAATGAGTGAATAGGAAAGGAGGAAGTCATTAAGCAAGTAAACCTAGGATCTTTAAGCAGATGATATGGAATACAACCAACATAGTCAGTTAGAGCACATTGAAGAGATAAATTATTCTGAAAATAAAAGTGAAAGTCAGATTTTGAAATAGGAAGAACAATATTTATTAAATCAGTTCCATTTCTACGACAGGCTCGAGTTCGCCCCAAGGTTATGATTTCAGCAATGGCTTGAATAAAGGGCAAAACATTTTTAGATGGTATATGAGACAAATAAAGCCATTCAATACAATATACTTTTTGCTGTTCTAAAACAGCCAATACTCCTGTGGGCAGTTTACTAGTAGTAAATTTTAACAGAGATAACTGACAATCTCTATGAGGGATTCGATCCACAAACTGAGTACTCAAGATGTTATTAATTTTCTCAACTGTAGCACATACTACAGATGGAACTATAATTAAATCTCCTGGCCTTTTTCCTTTAGTCAATAATTCAAATAATGGACTAAGTAAATGCGTAGGTAAAGAAAAATATGGGCGGACCCAATTAATAGTACCCAGCAATTGTTGCAAATTTACTAAAGAAATAACTTTGGGTAACTTTAAACAAGGAAAAGCCAGAGCAGAAAAAGACTGCAACATTTTATGTCCTAAATACAGATAAGGAGCATGCAGCTGTACTTTTTCTGAGGCAATTTGCAATCCATAGACACATAAATCATTTTGTATTTCAGAAAGCCAATTAGATTGTATTTTTTGCACTCCAATTAAGATGTCATCCATACAATGATATACCAGGGTTTTGATCCCTGATGAAAGAGAGGGCGAGATGTTACAGACATGCCCCCCCTGTTAGATCGGCGCAGGAATGAAGACGTGACCAGCTCGTTACATGAGTAACTTTATTAAACAGCAACAGTAGCAAGACTGCCGTGCGCTGCCGGAGCTCTCCTTATATTCGCTCCGGCAGACGCACCGCCCCCTGACAGGGATTCAAACTTTCCCGCCCGGTGGCTGGCAACCAATCCGGGCGGATGTCCTTATAAGGACATAACACTCCTCCCCCCTAGTCCAAAAGAAAAAAAACGTTCAGTGTTCGTCAATAAACGTGACGTAGTCCTGCAGGTACGTAGGACGCCTAGGCACCCTACTTGACCTGCGCAGTCTCATTTCTCCCGTGTCCCCGCCCTGGACGGACGGGGTTCCTATGGCTCCTGGATCCTTCCCCGGAACCGGGCTCGGTTCGGCTGGCGAGTGTGCGGGGTCACCCTCAGCGCCTCCGGCCGGACCGCAGACCTTGGATGGCTGGTTCTGGTGGTCTTCCTCCTGGCCTGTGGATCTTTCGCCTCGGCGGTGCTGTTCGGTTCCGACCCGGGAAGAGCGTCTGAGTCTCGGTAAGACCCCGGCTGTCACTTGCTCCTCCTCGGTCTCCCGGTGGCTGCGGTTCTGCTGCGGCCCGGCCCGCTGTGGTCTGGAGGGTGGTTCGGGCCGGTGCCCTTGGGTCCGGTCTGCCCGCTGTGGGTGGTGTTGGCTCGGGTAGCGGTGTCCGACCTTGCAGGGTTGGCGCAGGTCTCCCTGGCCCGGCAGGCGTTGGCCTTCCCCGTCGGGTTGGTGGTGGTCGACCTGGTCAGGGTGTCGTTGTGGGGATACCTCCTCGGGTCGGTGGAGGTCTCCCCTGCCGGGGTGGCGCAGGCCTCCCTGGCTGGGTTGTTGTCGGCTTTCCCTTCCCCCTAGTCCCTGGTCTACCGCCCGTTGGTGGTTGGGGTCGTCTGGGTTGGGTTGTTGTTGTTGCCGGGTTGTTTCTTGTGTTGGGTGGGGGTCCCTCTCGCCGGGGAGTCGTGTGCCACCCTCGCCCATGTGCTGTGGTGTGCCCATCTGCGATGGTCCCCGGTCTACTCGCCTTGCGTTGAGGTCTCCCTGGTAGGGCTGCCGTGGGTTGCCTTCACTGGTAGGGTGCGGTGCTTCCCTTCTGGGCAGGTCCCGGTCTACCTGCGGGCTGGGTCGGGGGTCCCTGGGTCTGTTGTGCCGGGTGCCCACCTGGCCGGATTGGTGTTGCCATCCCCCGTGCGGTTGGCCCCGGTCTACCTCGCTGCACTGCCGGCGTGACAGTGCCTGGTAGTGTGCTGGGCCGACCTCGTCGGGATGGCGTTGCTCTGCCTCGTAGGGGTGTGGTAGGCCTACCTCGTCTGGGTATGGTAGGTCTACCTTGCTGGGGTGTTGTAGGCCTACCCCGTCTGGGTGTTGTAGGCCTCCCTCGTCAGGCTGGTTTTCGTTTGCTCCCCCCCACCTTTTCCGGAGTTGGTCGATGTGACGTCTCACGACCTGTCCATCTTCCAACTCGACGGTGTAGGATTTGGGGCCGGTTGTGCTGGCAATCTTCCCTTTCAGCCACTTAGGAGAGCCGTTGAAATTCAGCGCGAAAACTGAATCTCCTTTGCTGAAAGCGCGAAGCGGCCGGCTGGCGGTTGCGGTCACTTCCGGGCTGTATTGGGGGTGCAGCCGGTCCAAGGGTGACCTCAACCTTCTGCCCATGAGGAGTTCGGCCGGGCTCTTGTGGGTGGTGGCATGCGGCGTGATGTGCTGGGTGAGGAGGAAGTTGTCTATGCGTTCTTGCCAGTCTCCCGGGCCCATCTTGGTGAGGGCTTCTTTTGTGAGCCGGACCATCCGTTCCGCTTGTCCGTTTCCGGCCGGCCTGTA
The DNA here is from genome assembly GCA_022577455.1 of Arizona elegans. NCBI lineage: Eukaryota > Metazoa > Chordata > Lepidosauria > Squamata > Colubridae > Arizona > Arizona elegans. The sequence goes on from JAKOOJ010000010.1 coordinate 20,713,172, forward strand.
CGGAGCGGAGAGGGCATGGCGGATGCCCAGTCCTGCCAGGAAGGACTCCATGGCCAAGGATGTGAGCTGGGGGCCGTTGTCCGAGACCAGCACGTCCGGTAGTCCGTGTGTGGCAAACAGGCGGCGCAGGGCTCGGATCGTCGCTTCTGTTGTGGTAGATGCCATGGGTATCACCTCGAGCCACTTGGAGAAGGCATCTACCACGATGAGGAGGTGTCGCCCCTGCATCGGGCCCGCGAAGTCGATGTGGACCCTCGACCAGGGGTTGCTGGGGGTCTCCCAGTTTGTGACTTCGGATTGCGGTGGCGCGGGGCGGACTTCTTGGCACGGGTCACATCTGGAGACCCATTGTTCGATGTCTCTGTCCAGTGAGGGCCACCAGACGTAACTCCGTGCCAGGGCCTTCATGCGTACGATGCCCGGGTGCCCGTTGTGCAGTGTCTCTAGCGTCCGCCGTTGCAGAGTGCTTGGAATCAGCACCCTGTCTCCCCATAGCAGACAGCCCTTTATGGTGGACAGCTCCGTCTGTTTCCTGGTGAACGGGCTGAACCTCTCTTCCGTCTGTTTCGATGGCCACCCCCTGAGGATCCAGGACCTTACTTGGCGGAGGGTGGGGTCTCTCTGGGTGTGTGCGGCCACATCTGCGGAGGAGACTGGACAGCTGGCGTCGTCATCTATGTGGAATAGATGGAGCGTGGGGGCTGGGTCTTCCACCGGGTTCTTCGATGGGCATCTACTGAGTGCGTCGGCGTTTCCTATGGCTGTGCCTGGCTGGTGCACGAGCCTATAGGAGTAGCTGGCCAGGAAGATGGCCCATCTCGTCATCCGTGGGGACATGAAGGTCGGGGTGGGTTGGTCGCCTGCGAGGAGTCCCAGGAGTGGCTTGTGGTCGGTGACTATGGTGAAACGTCTTCCATAGAGATATTCGTGGAAGCGCTTCACTCCTGCCACGATGGCCAGGGCTTCTTTGTCCAGCTGACTGTAGTTCCGTTCTGCTCCGGACATGGTCTTCGAGAAATATGCGATTGGGGCTTCGGTGCCGTTGGGCAGTTCGTGGCTGAGGACTGCCCCCACCCCGTAGGGCGACGCATCACAGGTCAGCTTGATAGGGAACGTCTCGCTGTATTGGATGAGGACGCTTTTGGACGTCAATAGTCCTTTGATGGCCCGGAACGCTGCTTCCTCTTCCTGGCCCCACTTCCAGGGCGCCGATTTCCCCAGCAGGCAGTGAAGTGGCTCAGCAACTGTGGCTTTCTGTTTTAGAAAGATTGCATAGAAGTTGAGCAACCCAAGGAATGCCTGAAGCTCCGTTTTGTTTTTTGGGCTTGGAGCTTCATGGATTGCTTCCACTTTTGATTTGGTGGGGTGGATGCCCGTGCTATCAATGAGATTGCCCAGGAACTCGACTTCCTGTACTCCTATGATGCACTTGTCCCGCCTGACTCTCAAACCCTTGGCCTTGAACCGCTGCAGGACAAGCCTGAGCCTTTCAAGGAGTTGGGCTCTTGAGTCCCCGGAGATGAGCACATCGTCGAAGTAAGGCACCACCCCTGGAACGCCTTGGAGCAGGCATTCCATCATGGATTGGAAAATGCCGGGGGCAGCGCTGACTCCAAATTGGAGGCGGTTGCATTTGAATGCCCCCCTGTGCGTGACAATTGTTTGTGCCTCCGCCGTTTTTTCATCGACTGGCAATTGCTGGTAAGCCTGGGCCAGGTCCAGTTTGGCGAATATTGAGCCAGATCCCAGGGAATGCAGCAGGTGTTGCACTACTGGGACTGGGTATGCGCTCTGTGCCAACGCCTTGTTGATGGTACAACGGTAGTCGGCGCAGATGCGCACAGACCCATCATGCTTCAGTGGGGTCACAATGGGGGTCTCCCATGAGGCATGATCGATCGGTTCCAGGACGCCCTGGGCGATCAGCTTATCCAGCTGTTCGTCTACTTTCGGCCGCAGGGCGAATGGAACTCGGCGGGGCTTGAGCCTAATTGGGGTGACTCCCTTATCCAGATTGAAAGAGATTGGCCTCCCCGCAAATTTCCCCAGCTTACCATCGAAGACTTCCTTGAACTCTTCGATGAGGTTGTCGAGTTCGTCCCTGCCAATTTGGTTGATGCCTTCGATTGAAAGCCCCAGCGGCTTGAACCACTCCACTCCTAGCAGGTTCGGTCGGCTGTCCTTTACGACGGTGATGGGGAGCTTGCCTTCGAACTGCTTGTAGGTGACTCGGATGTTGGCTCTTCCTAACACTCCGATGGGGTTTCCCCCAAAGTCGACGAGCTTGGAGTGTAGTGGCTTCAGCTCTCGCTTGGTGATGCTGGGTTGCAGGCGCTTCAACTGCTGCCAGTCCATGATGGAGTAGACCGAGCCGGAGTCTACCTCCATTTTGCAGGGTGCTCCCTCCACGTGGATGGTCACGTGGAACTTGGTGGCATTGTCTGAGGTCGTGTGAGCGATGGTCATCTGGTGGACCGCTCCGCTCCGGGGAAATTCGTCGTCTCTGCGTCTGGAAGGGCCAGAGGACCGTTTGGATGACCTCTGGTACTCCTTCCCATTCTCGCGGGGACGGTGGCTGGAGGGCTCTGGGGCTGGTTCCTCAGCTCTGCAAGCTTCGGCGATGTGACCCCTTCTGTTGCAGCGTCGGCAGGTCGCATCTCTCCACTTGCAGGTTGCTCTGGCATGGTCCCCTCTGCAGCTGGCGCAGCGCTCCCCCTTGTAGTTCCGTTGGGCGGTTTCCCACCTTGGGGGTCTGGATACCTTGTGGACGGTGGATTCTCCCTCCGATTCGGATCCAGCTGTGGAATCCTCTGTTGACGATTGCGCTGTGGAGCGAATCTTGTGGATTCCCTTTGCTCTGCTTACTGCGGCGGCTGCTTTCTCCGAGATTTCGGATGCGGTGGCTTCCTCCACCACATCCTTGAGCACGAGTTTCTTTCTGCTCAGGAATTTCTTTTGGAGGCCCCTGTCCCTCATGCCGAAAACCACGCGGTCAGCGATGGCGTTGTCCACGTGGTCAAACTCACAGCTGGCTGCGATCCGGCGTAGGGCGGCCACGAATTCTTTGATGGTCTCACCTTCCTTCTGATCCCTCTGGTGGAAGGTGAAACGGTTCGCCACTGGTGTTCCCGTTGGGGCATAGTGGTCTTCCAGGATCTGCAGCAGGTCTGCCCATGGCACTTCCTCGATGTCTCGTGGTGCTACGAGATCGATTGCCATGTCGAGGACTTCGGAGCCGCAGTTGGCCAGGAAGATGCCCTTCTTCCGGTCATCGTCGGCATCCCTGATGTTGTTGCCTCTCAGGTATTGCCAAAATTTGACCACGTAGGATTTCCACTTGTCCTTCCCTGGGCGGAAAGGAGCAAGGGCTGGCAAAGTGACTTCAGCGGATGCCATGCCTTTGGAAATGCCTACTGTGGTTCCAGGTGCCGGAGTCTTGGTTTTGTTGGCTTGGTGCCACAAGGTTCGTTTCTTCTCTCTAGTCCTTCGTCACCAGTGTTAGATCGGCGCAGGAATGAAGACGTGACCAGCTCGTTACATGAGTAACTTTATTAAACAGCAACAGTAGCAAGACTGCCGTGCGCTGCCGGAGCTCTCCTTATATTCGCTCCGGCAGACGCACCGCCCCCTGACAGGGATTCAAACTTTCCCGCCCGGTGGCTGGCAACCAATCCGGGCGGATGTCCTTATAAGGACATAACACCCCCCTTGGATTTTTACACTCTCTTTTAAAATAACCAGGTTTTCCACAATTATAACATTTTCCTTGAGGTTTGCTGCCTGGTGATAAAGCAGCTGCTAACAAATTAGTTTGTGTCACATATAAATGCCTAACCCATATGCCCACACCACGAGGCAAAGACCTGTGAGGGTTAACTCCAACAGGCCCCTTCACCTCTTGACCCCTCCTCACCTTATCTCTGCCTCCAAGGTATATAAACTCTATCCATGCGGTCCAGAGTCCAGTTCCAGCTGACCACCTGTAATAGATAGACATGTTATAAATAAATACTTGCTGATCCAACATCTGTTTTGTGTGCTGGAGTTATTGGGCCAGATCTTCGAAAATAAGTAACAGTTTGATAGGAGAATGTTCCTATATCCTGACATTCTTTAATCATATCTGCCAAATCAAGATCTTTTCCCAGCCCAACAATTGCTCTTCGGCATTCAGAAATGGCTTTGTCTTTAGCCTTTTGCCTGATGTTAGAGAAGGCTTGCTGACGCTTGCCAGAAACAGGCACTTTTCCGAAGGCTTGATAAGCACATTCAGAAGAAACTTGCAAAGTTGCGGCCAGTGGACAAACAGAAAGCATATCAGCAATTTCTTCTATATCTCCCCCCCCCTTTTTTTTTGTCTAACTGTTTCTTTAAATTCTGCCTAATGGGGGTGTAACTAGCTCCTTCAGAAGGAGCTGATGATTCAATTAAAGATGGTTTTGGGGTGACAATTTTAACTTTATAATCAGGTGGCGGGCTTGTAGTTAATTGTTGCCCTTCCAAAGCATCAGAGCCATATTTTTCTATTGCTTGATGACATTGATACCATTGATGTAATATTTGCACTGAAGCCTTAGGTTCAAGATGTAAAGCTTGCCCTATCTTTATTATATCTCTCAAAAAAGGCATCCCCTGTTCCGGATAAAAGGGACAACGTTTCCCTGTCTCAACTATCAGTTCCTTTTGTCAGTCTGTACATCGTCATGCCAGACTTGTGCAATTCCCGCACATGAGCTTTCTGATATTGAGACAGATTGCAACCAACACTCACCATTAGGGATCCACGTAGGATGAAGATATAGGGGTCTATTTCCAGACGATGATGAGTATCTTTGGTTGTTGCTTCCTGCGAAGGGCCATCCCTGCTTCAGGCACCAGATGTTGTAAATCAGAGGTCCAGGCTTTTGCTCTGTTCCAAGATGTCTCTCCTGCTTTCGTAGAGAGCTTTATTTTTATACACTTTTACACAGGCAGATAAAAGACAGGACAGTAACAGTGTTCTAATTGGATAACTTATTCACCCCCCCCCTCTCAAGATGCCATCCTCTCTAGGTAAGATGAGATAATACAGAACAGAGCCAAGAATGAGATCATCCAGGAAGAAGATAGAATGACACCAGAAACGGAAGCAGTGTGCTGTGTTCTGCCCGACGTCACTCTTCAATTCCCTACACCCCACCCCACTAACCTGCTTTCCAGCTCCGTTCTCCTGTGCAGGGCAACAAAAGAAGACCCAGCCGATCAGATGAGACTCAATCAGATGAGACTCGGGAGGCAGCAAATAGATCAGGGGCGGGGCCAGCCAGAGGTGGTATTTGCCAGTTCTCTGAACTACTCAAAATTTCTGCTACTGGTTCGCCAGAGCCAGTCAGAACCGGCTGAATACCACCTCTGGTGCTATTGCTTAGTTAAAATGTTACCCACTCATTCATGAACCAGAAGAAAACTAAACCAGCATAAAATTTGCTGACTCCTATCCTGCCTGTCTATCCTCTGTTGTGGTGACATCCTGATTTCATTGTACAGGCATGTTAAGCAAAGCCTTTGGCTAAACCTGTTTTTGACAATCTTCTCTTTTCTGAACATCACCAGCTGGCAGCAAATGATGACAGCATTGCTAAACACCACATATTTAGTCATCTGTCAAAACCTAGTACTTCCCCACATTCACTAGATGAAGCAATGAAACAGGAGAGATATTTTCAAACCTGCCCCATCTCAGATTCCATAGATCAGTTATTGGAGACACTTGTTTTGAGAATTAGTTTAACATTTTTTTTCAAAAGCGCACTAAACCCACTTGAAAACAAGCCAGGCAACTAATTTATGGGATGGGATAGCTACTTGATAAAGTGGGGGAATCTTCTAGCAGTGACAAGCAGCCAGCAGCTGTGCCTTGCTCTTTTTACACAGAGAAAAAATGAATGGGAGCCATAAGGGACCAAAGGCACAAGTCACGGTCACTCATGCCCTCGTTACTTCCCGCCTCGACTACTGCAACGCTCTCTACATGGGGCTCCCCTTGAGGAGCACTCGGAGGCTCCAACTGGTGCAGAATGCGGCCGCGCGGGTACTTATGGGGGCGACATGGCGCTCCCACGTGACATCTCTCCTGCGCGAGCTGCATTGGCTTCCAGTGGTCTTCCGAGTGCGCTTCAAGGTGTTGGTTCTCATCTTCAAAGCACTCCATGGCTTAGGACCCAGTTATTTACGAGACCACCTTCTGCCTCCGATAACCTCCCACCGGCCAACACGCTCCCACAGAGAGGGTCTCCTCGGGGTGCCGTCTGTCAGGCAATGTCGGCTGGCGACCCCCCGGGGAAGAGCCTTCTCTGTGGGGGCACCCGCCCTCTGGAATGAGCTACCCCCAGGGATACGACTAATCCCGGACCTCCGGACCTTCCGCCGGGCCCTGAAGACTTTTTTATTTCAGCAAGCCGGGCTGGGTTAAAAATTTTTAATTGGGTGAATTTTATGGGTAACGGGGTTTTAAATTGGAGAAGCCTAAGATAATTTAATTTTGTTTTAATGTATTTTAATATTTGTATTGTGTGTTTTTAATTCTGGCTGTTCACCGCCCCGAGTCCTTCGGGAGAGGGGGCGGTATAAAAATTTAATAAATGAAATGAAATGAAATGAAAAGGGAAAGGTTTGTGTATACAGAAAGTAACCCATAGGTAGTGGGCTCATCCTGTCCTTATGGGTCAACTAAGTGCACTGTTGCCAACATGGATGATTAAGTTTAGCAGATTGTATGCACCTGGAAATTACTACTGGTTCCTGTCAACTTAAAGGAAAACATTAATATCTGTACAGCTAACCATGACTTAAGGCAGTCTTGTGCATGAACTGAGAACAAGACAAAGCATCATGGGGACATGGCAGAAACAGAGATGTTGCCAGGGAGTGAATTGTACTTTGATAAGAAGTAAATGTGGAAAGGCATTAAGTCTCATTCATCTTGAATCACTGAGTTGTTCTTGTTCTTATTTTAATTAAAATTAATTATTAACTAGAAAAAACAGTAGGCAGCTCCTAATTGTTAGTGTGAAGATAATATTGCATTATATTACTACAATGGTTCTCAAACCATTGCTTGTGCCTCCCTATAAGTCATGAACAAATTTGAGGGGCACCATACTCTTCCCCCACTTTGCCCAGATGTAATAATATTTTACAAAGTTGCTGGCTCTGGACTGGCTGTGCAGAAGGTCCAGATACTTGGACTCTCCTTCAGTATCCTTCGCACTCACAGCAGTGACTCCTGCAAAAACCCTGACTTGTTTCAGAAAGCTATTCAAGAGGATCATCAAGATTATTGTTCTCCTTCCTTCCTTTGTTTCTAAAGATAGCTGTTCCTCAGCATCCTGGGGCTGTATGTTGGGTCTTGGCATAGAATGTAAGTCCTCTCTTAAGCAGCCAAAGCACTTCATTTCTGCTTCTTGCAAAAAAACAAAACAAAAACCAAACACTTTGTGAGAGGAGGCCAGCATACTCAATTACTAATCTTTCTGGAGTCCATCCCTTAGGTGGGGGAAGTGCCTCACACACGCACAAAAAACCTGACATTGCCAGGAGGGACTTTGTCTTTACTACAGGGGGCCCCAGTCACCTGACAGCCAAGTGCCCTGCTAAGAAAAATGACACTGGTGGGAAACTCCAGAAGCCCAACTTAGAAGGCTCTCAAGGTCAGGCAGCCTTAGTGGCGGGCGGGGGGAGGGGCATACAAACTTGTTCGGATTACAGAAAGGGATGAGTGGAAGATGGCATTCCAAACACTCAGTACAGACACTTTGAATATAAGGTCATGCCATTTGGACTAACTAATGTCCCTGCAGTGTACATGCACTTCATGCATGATGTGTTTTGGGACCTCTTGGATAAATTTGTGTTGCTACAAGCCCTGGGCCCTTCTGGAAAATTGTTCCTGTGTGCCTACTACTCATGGAAGTTGAACATCGTGGAATGCCACTACACTATTTGGGGTAAGGAACTCTTAGCCGTGAAAGTGGCTTATGAGATGTGGCGACACCAACTGGAAGTGCGCACAGACCACCAGAATCTGGAACATCTTCAAACCATGAGAAAACTGAACCAACACAGATCTGATGGTCACTTTTCTTTGCCTGGTTTGACTTTCAGGTGATGTATACTTCAGGTGGCCGTAACCAGAGGGCTGATGCTTTCTCCCAGAAGCTGCGATACACCTGTGCCGAGGACAAGTTGTTGCCTCAAACGGTCATCCTGTTGGAGAGGTTTGTGGCTACTCAGCCACTGGTGGATTTAAATGAGCAGATCTGGGAGGAGCAGCATCAGAACCCTTTTGTGTAGGCCCTCAGAGCAGAACTGAACTGCATGGCAGCAGGACAGCCAAGCCCTTGGTCCTGGACAGAGGAATACTCTGCTTCTGTGGGCGGCTCTATGTTCCTAATGGCCCATTATGAGGAGTAGTGTTGCATTAATGCCATGACAACCTGGCATTGGGCCATTTTGGATTCTTTTTTTTATTATTAAAAAGTTTTATCAGGTATTACAACAATTTTTTCCCATCCCGCCTCCCCCCCTTCCCTCCTCCACCCACCCCCCATCCCTCATCCCCCCTCTCCCTCCAACCCCCCTCCCCCCCACCCCGGACTTTCCAGAGCAAATACAGGGTATAACATTTAACAAACAAACTAAAATATGCTAGCTTTCTGTAGGCTCCAAATTCCCTCTTGCTCTTTAACTCCCCTTTCAACTAACAAAACATAATTCAAAAAGAAAATTTTGGTTTCATTCATAGGCTATTTGAAACTTTTTTGTCCGATATTTGTTTTGAATATAGTCAATCCATCTTCTCCATTCCAATATATATCTTTCATTTGAATGGTCCTTCAAGTATGCCGAAATTTTTGCCATCTCTGCTAAATTCACTACTTTTAATGTCCATTCTTCAATAGTTGGTAAGTCTTCCTTCTTCCAATACTGTGCCACCAAAAGTCTGGCTGCTTTTATTAAATTTAAAATCAGTTTAGTCTCTATAACCGTACAATCTGTAGTTATACCCAACAAAAAGAACTGTGGAGTAAATGTTATCTTCTTTTTGAGAATGTTTTGGATAATCCATCATATTTTTATCCAAAACGCCTTAATTTTTTTACATGTCCACCATATATCATAATAAGTGGCATCATCATATTCGCATCTCTAACCCTTAGGTTGCACACTTGGATACATACAGGCTAGCTTTTTAGGATCTAAATGCCATCTATAAAACATTTTATAAAAATTCTCTCTTAAATTTTGGGCTTGGGTAAACTTCACATTTCTAACCCATATTTTTCCCACGTTTCCATCATTATTGGTTCTTCAATATTTTGTGCCCACTTTATCATACAGTCCTTAACTAACTCCATTTCTGAATCTATTTCTACCAATGCATTATACAACCTTTTTATATGCATTTGACTTTGATCTCTAATTTGTTTTACCAAGTTCTCCTCATTTTGCAAGATACCAATTTTCTGATCTTCTCTCCATCTAGCTTGCAGCTGTACATACTGAAACCATGTTTGAATTATCCTTTCTTCTCTTAATTGATTCAAAGATTTTAATTGTAGTATACCTCTTTCCTTGTTAAGAAGCTCTTTGTATGTAGTCACATCTTGTTTTTGCTCTACACTTATATTCTCTATCGCGTGTCTGGGTATTGCCCACATTGGTAACTTCTCGTTTAATTTATACTTATACTTTTCCCAGACACGCAATAAAGCATTCCTTAATATGTGACTTTTAAAAGTCTTATCCACTTTCTTATCATATAATAAATAAGCATGCCAACCGTAGACCAAATCATATCCCTCAATATTCAATATTCTTTCTTCTGTTGAATTCATCCAGTCACTAATTGCTGATAGAGCAGCTGCTTCATAATATAATCTTAAATTGGGCATTTTGAGACCTCCTCTTTTACGTATATCCTGCATTATTTTTTGCTTTATTCTCGGTCTCTTTCCTGCCCAAACAAAATTATTTTTTTAAAAAAAAAAGTTTTTATTTTATAATCAAACAAATATACAATCTGTTTAAACATTTATAAACCCCCTTCAACCCCCCTTCCCACCCCCCACCCCGACTCCCCAGAACAAAAACAGGGTATAAATTTTACCAAACATACACTAATATATGCTAACTTAATGCAAGATTTAAAACTCCCTAGACCCCTTAACTCCCCTTCTACAGATTATTCATCAGCCTCCCTTTTTTATAAGCTCAAAATAACATATAATCCTTTAGCCCTAAGAGTTTTAAAAACATTAACAAAGACTAATAGATCATTCAAACCCTAAAAATACATCTGTGAAATATTCTTAATTCATTTACTTAATCATTTTACTCTTCCTCCTACTTTTATTCTCAAAATTCAAATATTTTAAAAATCTTAACACAACAATAAGTAAACCTTAATTAATCATTAATTGAATTTCTATATTTTCTTAATTCATTTACTTAATCATTGTAATTAATCATTATTACATCAATAGTTAGACCAGAAAAAGTTAATCTTCCATTCTTCCTTTCTTTCTGTATTTTTTCCAGTCTTTCTTCCTCCCTCCTACTTTTATTTTGAGGAGGTTTTGAATTTTAACTTGAGGTTGATGTATCTTTAAAACTTGTCCCTTTCTTGGAACTATTTAGAGCCCCCATATCGACTCTTCTTGCTTATATAATCAGCCAGTTCATAGAACGAAGAATTGACTCGATAAGATTTATCAGTTTGCAAAGAAAAGTCCAAAACCTTGTAAGGCTGGTCAGTTTCTACTTCTTTCTGCTCCAAATTATATTTTTGAAAAGTTCTGTCAGTTAATTCCAAAAGAGCAGGAGGAAAGTTTGAGGATTCTTGAGAGCCAGCCAGTTCCAGCTTCTCTGTTTTGGTCAAAATGTCTCCTGCATTGTCATTGTACTTTCCTTCAAAAACATCCTCAATTGCTTTTATATCCTCCACCAGTTCTGTAAATTTTCGTTCCATGATTGCTGTTTGGTTATTAATAATTGCAATTTGGTTATTCATGGCTTCCTTTATAAATTCTGTAAGTTCTCTAAAAAAATCCTCCTGGCTCTGTGATGCCATTAGAGAGCCTCCACCACTTTCAGGAACTCCTTGCTTGGAAGCCATGTTATTATAAAAGAATTTTTCTTTTCACAGCCATAAAGTCTCTTGAACAGCTTTCTCAAATTTATTTGTGATTTATCAAGCAAGATAGTCTTTTCTACGCCCAGCTCTCAAATCCCAGCAACTTAAATCCAGTCTCTGAGCACAAATCTGTTAACAAGCACTGCTGTTGTAGAAAAAAAGTGACGGACTAGGTCAAGCTCTTCAATGCAGGAAAGAGTTTATTGCGCAAGGTTCAAACAGTCCGAAGACAGGGAAGGGTCTGAACAAAGATGGCTGATTTTGACCAGATATTTATACAGTATAAAGACAAAGTTATTACGAAGAGTGTGACATTTCACACGTAGAAGTTACCCTTTAATCTATCTCTAGGAAAGACATAACAGCCCTGTTCCCACAGGCTCAGGTTTTCAGCTCCGGAGCTCAAGACATAATAAAAGGAGATAAGGGGCTCAAAGGCGCCTCATAAGCAGTAAAGAGGACAGTAAGGAAAGCAGTATTTCTTCTCTAGAATCTACATGACATTTGGGGTGCAATAAACATTAAACAACAGGGTGTATCTGTTTAGGGTCAGTTTGCCCTTTTACAATTCTGTACCTACGTCAAATACCATTTGTCATCTCAGCACCTTGGCACGGAAGAGGCACTTCTGTCTTGACCAAAAATTTGGATTTCTAATAATTGAGTTTTATCCCAATATCGAATCTTAGCCTGGCTCATACCCTCCTTTGTGACTCATCTGTTTACCCAGACAAATCACACCTCCAGGTCCTCTTCCTGCTGGAGCTGTTCGTAATCCCACATAGCCATCACCTGAGCGGTTGTCTTACATTCCACCAGCAAGGATAGACTTTTAGAAATAGTCTTAACAAACAGAGGTAAAATACATGGGAGAAAAATACACCCTGCAGCTATTAATCCCACCAGGCCAAAAATGGCCTGTAGGCCAGGTAACTTTGGCCACCATCCTGAAAACATATCCTGTAAAGTAAGGCCTTTCCAAGTCTGGACTGGCACATGAGCTATTTTAACCATTTTGTCTGTTATTTCCTTAATAACCTTTCCGCTTTCATCAACTTCTATGCAGCAGTTAGTCAAATTAAACTTTCCACATACCCCTCCTTCCTTGGCTAACAAATAGTCTAAGGCTAATCTATTCTGCATAATATATGTCCTTGATTTGACACTCTCCCTTGCTAATTGAGTAAGACCTTTTACAGTTTTGTTGGTGATGATTTCAACCACCGCTTGCAGATGAATTAAACGGTTCAGAATGTATATAGGGGTCCGATAGCCATACATGCCATCTTCCGCCCATGTAGCTGGTCCATAAACCTCAATAATTCGCTCTGCAGGCCACTCTTCACTTCCCCAACTACGTTGGTTACCTCCGACCCTAACTTTTCCTATTGCAGATGTATCTACATGTCTTCTCTGTCTTAAGTTTCCCACCTCATCATATACCGGGACACCTAAAACCTGTCGGGTTTTAAGGGGAAGCAAAAAGAATCCGGGCCTAATTAGTCCCAGGACACAGGCTCCGCACCAGGATTTAGGTAGAACCCCATATGCCAACTTACCACATATCCAGTATAGCCCATCAGGAGCCAGCCATTCAAGGGTCTGATTATCAGGATCCTTTAAAAAAGATAACCCGTTTACCTTAAACAGGGCCATTTCATCAGTTCCCTCTGTGGCATTACCTCCTGACCACCATACCTTACTTTCCCATTTTCCTGTACATATGAGGTTTCCTACCTAATGACAGCCTGCCACAATTTTTCTCTGGAAACAAACATTCCCTACCAAACTAGTAGTCAAAGTCCAGTCTCCATCCTTACCCTTATTATATGACAGGTTGCCTTTCTGGTCCATTTCTAAGATTTTAGAATAATTTAATTCCTGGGCTTCCCATGGCCATTTTTCTCCCATGTTAGTTCCTCCACAAACAAAACAATTCGATACATTCAGGGTATGGGCTATGTCTTCAGCCAATTTGACAAAGGTATTTGTTACATGACTAGGAATTTCGGGTACATTCAACTTCTCCATCTCCAAATAATATGACCAGAACAACCCTTTCGTATCCTGCGTTGCTCTGGTAACTTTAGTGACATACCATCGAAGGGTTACAAGAGAATCCTTTCCCTTCGGATAGATTCCTAATCCATAGTCCTCCTTCCATAATTTTGTCGGGGTACATGTAATCTTTATAGGATTACATTGGTTCCGTTGACAGTTACTACTAGCTACCCCATTTTCCAGCTTGCATCTTTGGGAGCCCCCTGGCTGATCTCCTGTCCACATAACTGCACAAGCCCAGTATGGACAATAACTATATGTGTCCCGATCACTGCATTCTTCCTGCTTTCGGCACATATACTTTTTTTTTTTTTTATTGCAAAAGTTTTACAGTTACATTTTCACCCCTTTTTTTCCCCCCCGCAACCCCCCCAATCTTCCCAACCTCCCTAACCCACCCTAACCCTCCCCTCCCCCCAGACTTCCTAGTATACTCATGTCAGATAAAAGGAAAAAACCCTCCTTTGTATATAAAACTTGAACCCTTCCCTCCCCCTTACAAATTTTCATCTTCCTTACATTAACATTAATATTTCTATCTTAGTATAACATTTTCAAATAAATTTTCATCCTGATTACCTTAAAGATATTTCTATCTTGATATAGCATTTTCTAACAAATTTTCACCCTCAACCTTAAAAATATTTCTGTCTTAATATAACATCTTCTAACAAATTTTCGCCCTCAACCTTAAAATATTTCTATCTTGATATAACATTTTCAAATAAAAGCTATTTGGTACTTCCTAGTTTGGTATTTATGCTGAACATAATTTATCCACTTCTTCCATTCCCATTCATAAGTCTCTTGAGAACAATCTTTTAAGTATGCTGAAATCTTCGCCATCTCTGCAAAACTGGCCATCTTCAAAGTCCATTCCTCAATCGTAGGCAGCGCTTCATTTTTCCAGTATTTACCTATCAACAATCTTGCTGCAGTTATCATATACAATATCAATTTTGTTTCACCCGATGTAAAACCCTTAACTATACCCAATAAAAACAGTTGTGGAGAAAATTGAATTTTTTTCTTCAAAACATTCTGCATGACCCACCAAATTTTTATCCCAAAAGCCTTAACTTTCTTACAGGTCCACCAAACATGATAATATGTAGCGTCTAGGCAATCACATCTCCAACATTTAGGCTGCACATTAGGGTACATACACGACAATTTTTTGGGGTCTAGATGCCATCTGTAGAACATTTTATAAAAATTTTCCCTCAGATTCTGCGACTGTGTAAATTTAACATTCTGAACCCAAATTTTTTCCCATGTTTCCAACATCACTGGTTCCTCAAAATTTTGTGCCCACTTAATCATGCAGTCTTTAACTAGCTCAGATTCTGAATCCCTTTCTAACAAAACATTATAAAGTCTTTTAATATGCATTGGGCCTTTCTCTTTTATGTGTCTAACTAATTCTTCCTCATACATCATAATACCAGTTTTTTGGTCCTCTTTCCATCTCAATTGCAATTGATTATATTGTAACCAGGTTAAATTGATCCCTTCAGCCAACAATGTCTGTAATGTCTTCAGCTGCCATCTGCCCGCATCTGTAAAAAGAACCTCTTTATATAAAAACCCCCCGAGTGACATTATATTTGTATTCCACAAGGTATGACCAAGATCCAGCCATAGCGGTATTTTATAATTCCATTTGTTTCGGTGCTTCTTCCAAACTCTCAACAAAGAATCTCTAAGTATATGGCTTTTAAATACTTTATCCACTTTACTGTCGTAAAATAAGTAAGCGTGCCATCCAAATTCCAAATCGAAACTTTCTGCGTTTAATATTCCAGTCTTTTTTCCTCCAAACCAATCACTTACTAAAGTCAAAGCTGTTGCATCATAATATAATTGTAGGTTTGGAAGTTTGAGACCTCCCCTTTCTGGAACGTCTTGCATAATTTTCATTTTTACTCTTGGCTTTTTCTCGTTCCAGACAAACTTGTTTACACCAATTTGCCATACTTTTAATTGTTTATCATTTCTGAGCACCGGGATCATTTGAAACAAAAAAAGAAATCTTGGCAAAATGTTCATCTTAACTGCTGCTATTCTTCCAAGTAAAGACAGCTGCAGTTTTTTCCAAGTCTCCATATCTTTTTGCACCTCTCGCCACAACACCTCATAGTTATTTTGAAACAATTTCATATTTGATTCTGCAACCTGAACTCCTAGATATTTTACCTTTGGTACAATCTCAAAACCTGCCCTCCTTTCTAACTCCAGTTTACGATCTTGTGTCATATTTTTAACTATCATCTTAGTTTTTTTCTGATTCAATCTGAAACCTGACACTTTACCATAGTCTTGTATAATGTCCTTCATCTGGATTATCGATTCCATTGGCTGTGCTAGGGTAACAACCAGATCGTCTGCAAATGCCTTTATTCTGTAATCCTCTTGCCTTATCATTATACCTTTCAAAGTGTTAGAGTCCCTTATTGTATTTAACAAGACTTCTAGTGTTAGAATAAACAACAATGGGGACAGTGGACATCCCTGTCTTGTTCCTTTTTCGATTTTAAACTCTGTTGTCAAGCTTCCATTGATAATGATCTGTGCCTTTTGCTCTTGATAAATTGCTGAAACCGCCTGTATAAATTGGTCCCCAAAGTCCATCTTTTTTAAAGTCTTTAATAGAAAATTCCAATCCACTCTATCAAAGGCCTTCTCCGCATCCAAAAAAACCAGCACTGCAGGAATCTGTTTATTCTTCTCAAGATATTCCAATAAGTCTATTACTTGCCTTACATTGTCCTTCATGTACCTACCCTCAATAAATCCCGCTTGGTCATCATGAATCACCTTTTGAATTACTGGCATCAGTCTGTTGGCTAATACTTTTGCATAAATTTTATAATCCGTATTCAAAAGAGATATTGGTCTGTAATTCTCCGGTTTTTTGGGACCTGCTTGCTCTTTTGGTATCAAAGAAATATAAGCTGTAGTCCATGATGGGGGTACTTTTCCCCCTTGTTGTATATTACAAAATAAGTCTCTGAGTTGTTCCACCATTTCTGCCTGCAAAGTTTTATAATACACTGCTGTCAGACCATCCGTTCCAGGAGCTTTGGCTGTTTTTAATTGTTTTATTGCTGCTATTATCTCCTCCTCTGTTATAGGATAATCCATTCTTTCCTTTTGTTGCTCAGTAATTTTTGTAACTCTTTTGTTATCTAAGTATTTTTCTATAAGTCCATTCTGCACCTCCTCTCTGGCATATAGTTTAGTGTAATATTGAAGAAAAGCTTCTTTTATTAAGTTCTGTTGAAAAACTTCTTTCCCCCCAATATCAACACTATCAATAGTCCGTGTGCTCTGTTTCTTCCTTAATGTGTAAGCCAACCACCTGCCTGGTTTATTAGCGTTGCAGAATGTATTATGCTTCGCATATTGTAAATTTGTTGCAACTTGTTCCGCTATAAGCATTTGGAATTGGTCTTTCAAAAGTTTTATAACACTAAGTATTCTTTCATCTGTTGGATTTTTAATAAGTAACTGTTCTTTGTTCTTTATTTCTGCTTCCAATTCAAGTCTTTTCTTTTGTCGAATCAACCTATGTTTAGAGTTCATATATATAAGCACCCCTCTCATATAAGCTTTGCTTGCGTCCCACACAATTTCCATTGGGGTGCCTTTATTCAAATTCATTTCAAAAAACTCTTTCAAATACTTTTTAAGTTCTATTATATTTTTCTCATATCTGAACAAGTTTTCATTTAATCTCCAAGAGCGTCTCTCATTCTTGCATGTCTCAATTTCTATCCACACTGGGCTATGATCAGTCAAAGTTCTTGGCAGAATCTTTGTTCTTTTTGTCCTAACAAGTAGATCATCAGACAACAAAATAAAATCAATCCTGGAAAAGGATCTATGTCTGTCAGAGAAGAAAGTATAGTCCAGTTCTTTTGGATTATGTATTCTCCAAATATCTTTTAATTCCAGGTCTTCTTTCATATCAAAAAAAGTCTGTGGTAATCTAATTCTTGACTTTGCCAAAGTCTTTTTGTCTAATTTAGAGTCAATTACTCCATTCCAATCTCCCATAATTAAAATAGATCTGTAATCCCATTGGAGTATTTTAGTATGCAGCATTTTATAAAAATAGTCCTGTTGTTGGTTAGGAGCATAAATTCCTATCAAAAGAATTTGATTATTAGCAGAAAGTAATTCAATTGCTACAAACCTACCATCTTGATCAGCTTCTATAAGTTTGGCTGTTAGTTTTTTATTTACATAAATAACCACACCATTCTTTTTTTGGTTAGTTGAAGATATAAAATGTGTTCCTAATTTGGAATTTTTCAAATAGTTTTGATCTTGAGCTGTAATATGCGTTTCTTGTAAGCAAATTATATCATTATTATGTTGTTTTAAATATGTAAATACTTTCTTCCTTTTTTGTGTTACGTTCAGCCCATTCACGTTCCAAGATAAACATTTAATCATCATCATTCTCTTTCTGGAGCGAAGCGCAGAACCTTAGGATTTCATCCGAAATCTTCTGTCCTGCATTCCCCACAGCCCCAGCTTCATCTCGCCTTTCCTGCTGTAACTTTTGTTTAAGTTCCTTGGCTTTTGCTCGGGTTATACGCTGGTCCTTAACTTCAGCCGCCCAAGCCAGCTCCAAGATTGGAGAAGGTTCCAGCAAGGGCTCATCCAGAAAACCTCCTTCAGCGCCCTTCAACTCCTCTGATTCCTGCTTAGATTGTTGTTGCAATTCTTGAGGTTGCTTCTTATCACTCTCTTTAATCTCCAAAACTGTAGATGTGCGTGGGGATGGTGTTCTTTCTTTAAAGATGTCAGTATAAAATTGCTCTGCCTTCTCCACAGTATTCAAGCGGTGTTTCTCTCCCTTATATCTCAAAATTATGCCAGTTGGAGCGTCCCAACGAAATGGGATTTGATTATTCTGCAGTTCTTTAACAAGAAAACCATATTCTTTTCTGGATTTCAACATCTTAGGTGGGAGCTCCTTGTAGACTGTAACCTTGGATCCGCTCACTTGCACAGAAGTGAGAAAAGATTTTTGCAGGATATCATTTCTTATTGCTCTGTCTGTAAAATATATGACCACATCTCTGGGCAATTGTCTTTGTCTGGCCACCCACGAGTTAACTCTGTAGATTTTATCTATTTTGCAAAAGACCATCTCAGGATCAGTTTTTAAAATCACAGCTAGGGCTTCAGCACAAATCTGTCTCAAATCTTGTCTCTCCTCTTCTCTAATTCCTCGAAGCCGTATAGCAAATTCCATTGCCCGGAATTGCATCATAACAATGTCATTCTCAACTCTCTGCATCTTGTCATCAACATCAAAAAATTTATGATCATTATTTTTCATCTTAGCATTAACTTCTAGTTTAAATTCATCCACTTTTGACTCAACTTTCATAATAAATCCTGCCAGGCCAGACGCCACATCCGTTATATTTTTGGTCACCATCTTTTGGTTCTGCTGCATTTCCTGCATAATTTCCTGTTGTGACTTTTGGATTTTTTCATCTATTTTATTTATTTTATCATCCATGTCTTGAAATTTCTCATCCAAAATATTTGAAATGAATTCTTTTAAATCTCCCATGTCCAGATCTTTTTTTTGAGCTTGTGACTGCGTGTTCTGTTTACGTGGGGGGGATCCCCCCCCTGTTTTGCCTTCCTGATTCTTTGAAGCCATCCTGCCACGTAAGCTGGCTTTTCTAAAAAGGGAGGTTCCGCCTCTTCTGCCACCTCCACAATACCTTCTAAGAAAGTCCCCCAGATTTACTCAGGGCAAAACTATAGTGCAGCAAAAACAAGTAAAAGGGAGAGATTTTCCTCTTATTTCTGTTGCAGCCGGAGCAACTTTGTAGCAACTTTTTAACTTTATAGAAGACAAGATAACTTCACCAATCCACACCCACTGACTCATTTGCTGAGCGCCATATTTTTTCAGTCACTTTCACTCATTCCGAAACTTTCACTTCAGCATAAAAAATCAGCAAAGGGCTAATACTTGCAGTTCAGAGTTTCAGGGTTCAAGTGGATTTCAAGTGTTTATTTGGCTTATTTCCTCGCTCTTTAAAGGTTTCCTGAAGTCGGCTTGTTCTGCAAAGGCAGAAGACGTCCCACGCCGCCCGGAGTCTCAGCAGGTTGTAAGGGAGCCGCGCCTGTTTCCTCCCCAGAAACAATTCCCTGGGGGGGTTGCAGGGGCTCTACCTGTACCCTGCTGCCTCTTCTTCATAAATCCTAGGGATTTTGAAGATTTCAAGCCGCTTCACGATCGGGAAGCGGCTCTACAAGCGGCGGGGGTGGCGGTGCTAAAAGAAGGCACCGTCGCCGCCGAAGACGAGGAAACCGGAAGTGGCACATATACTTTTTGTCCAACATATAACTTCTTTCCCATTCTAATGTCCCACATGTTGACTTCCACACATCACAGTTACGATTGATAGCTAAACAGGCATCAAATGTTATCTCTACTAGATTTCCTAATTTTCTAAACTCTGTCTTATTCAAAAGTTCTTCTCTCCCGCATTCTGTTGTATATATTGACATTTCGTAAGTAGTAATCTGCTTGGCTTCTGCAGGGTTGTAACATTGTACCTTATCCTTCAGTATACACATGTGATATATGGTATTGTTTACCTGACAGGTTCGGGGGGTGTATTCCCTACACCCATCAGGCTTTTGAGTGTGATAAATCAAAGTATTGGAAACCCGTGTTCCCTGCAATGTTGTGTGTATGCATGGGTCACAGTTCTCCTTACTTACTGCTTCTGTCATGGGAATGTCTGGCTCACTTCGTAGTCTCACTACCCATCCGCTCATCCATAATCCCAGTCCAAGGATCACCATATTCTGCATCCTCCCAGTCCTCCTTGTTCCGATCCCTCAATGCTGTCTCAACGGTGGGGCTAGTCTTAAGTGTATAATAAGATGTCTCTAACCCTATCACCAAATAGTGCGCTAGTACTTCTTCTATGATCTTTATGTCACACTCAATCAAACACCCTGTACATAAGACACAGTCTATACAATGAGCACAACAACAGCACCCACATCCACAATTACAGAACCAACACATTGGAAAGGAAAAAAATCTTAATACATTCAGGAATCGCCTTTTACCTATTACAATCAATATTTCTTTGGTAAACAAACAATTTATACTATGTGGGTATTCAGGAGAAGATCCGGGCAGTTAGGAATGGGAGTAGCTGGTGCCGTGATGCTCCTTGGTTGTCCACAAAACCACTGTTTATACCTGTAAAACACAATAATCAACAGAACCAATACCCCCAATCCCCAACACGCCCACATCTAACTCTCCTCCCACATGGATCCTTTGTTCTTCAGTCACTTGTCTTTAATCAGCTTCCAAAATAATGCGACAACCCAAGTATGCAGTCCACTCTTATGATCTGTTGAGGATCCCCACAATCGATCACACCTCCAAGTATCCTATATAAAATAGAAAAAGCTATTTTTGAGCACGCTTAAATGTTAGCTTAGTGGGATTTTGTTTATCCATGATCACTTTCCAGCCAGTTTCTGCTGCCACCTTGACTCGTGTCCAGTGAATCCACGACTTTGATTCTGCAATCTTAATAGCAAGGGGAGAAGTCATAATAACGGTAAAAGGTCCCTTCCACTGTCCTTCCAGTGACTCCTTCTTCCAATGTTTGACCCATACTTGATCCCCTGGTTTAAATGGGTGACAATGGGTTATTAACCGGGGGGGGGGCACTTGTTCCATCACATATCGCTGGAGCCTCTCAACTTGCTTGTTAAATTCTTGTACCATTTCCATATTCCAAACCCCCCCCCCCCCTTATGCCCCAGATCCGGCCACCCTGCCAAGTTCCTTCTTAACAACCCTGGCGGTCGTCCATACATTAACTCATATGGCGATAACTTGTGTTGACCCCTTGGTGAGCTTCTAATTGCATACAAGGCTAGTGGTAGAGCGTCTGGCCATTTTAAGTGACTATCTGTACAAATCTTAGTAATTCTTTCCTTTAGAGTCCTGTTCATTCGTTCTACACATCTATCTGATTCTGGCCGAAATGAACTGTGAAACCGCCACTTTATTCCTACTGCCATTGCAACTGCCTGATTAATATGATGGACAAACTCAGGACCATTGTCCGATGAGATATAACTAGGAATTCCAAATCTGGGAATTATCTCTTTCAATAATAGTCTTGCCACTTCCCGTGCCTGCTTGGTCTTCGTTGGAAAAGCCTCAGGCCACCCTGTATACATATCCACCATAACTAACAGAGCTTTAAACAATCCACATCTAGGCATATCGGTAAAGTCTATCATAATGTAATCCATGGGGATGTATGACCGGGGTATGGCACCAGGGGGCAGTAAGGGCCCTTGCCTTGGGTTAACCTTTGCACATGTAACACACTTTGTAACCGTCCCGGCAGCAACTCCGGCCAGCCCATTAATATAGTAATCCCTTCCCAGTGCTAGTTCTAAAGCTGTTTTACCCATGTGTGTTGTTTCATGGGCTAGGCGCGCTAGTGTCCATGCCATTGAGGCTGGCACGAAAACCCTCCTGTCTGGTAATACATACCACCCATCTTCAACCTGAGCCTTCAAGTCTGTCACTGCTTTCACACTTTCCTGTTGCGTATATGTTGGTTTGATTTCAGGGGGTATAACCCCTAAATCCATTGCTACACAAACAGACAAGTTGGGCAGGGGCCCCTCTTGCTTTGCCGCTTCCCTTGCTTCTACATCAGCTGCTCTATTCCCTATAGCTACCTTATCATCTCCTCTTTGATGTCCTTTACAGTGCATCACTGCTACTTTCTTTGGTTTATTCACAGCTTCAATCAGGCGGCTAATAAGATGTCCATGCAAAATACTTTTCCCTGCTGAATCTCTAAACCCTCGTTCCTTATAAACAGCCCCATGCGCATGTAAAGTAAGGAATGCATATTTACTATCTGTCCACACATTCAATGTTTCTCCCTTGGCCCTTTCTAAGGCATGTATCAATGCCCACAACTCAGCCACCTGTGCACTATGTCCACTTCCTAGAGGTCTGCTTTCCACCACTCCTTCATCATCTACAATAGCATATCCAGACACCCGATACCCATCTACAATTATTATTATTATTATTATTTATTTATTTAATTTCTATACCGCCCTTCTCCAAATAGGACTCAGGGCGGTGCACAGCCAAGGTAAAACAGAGCATACAAAATTTAAAAACAGTATTAAAATAATTACATATTTGGCCGTAAATTAAAACAACCCAATTTAAAATCAATTTAAAATTTAAAATTTAAAATTTGGCTCAAGCCAGCCCAGCTAGTTGGAATAAATGGGTTTTCAGGGCCCGACAAAAAATCCGGAGGTCTGTTATTGTACGCAACTCTGGGGGAAGGTTGTTCCAGAGGGTGGGCGCCGTCACAGAGAAGGCTCTCCCCCTGGGGGTCGCCAGCCGACATTGTCTGGCGGACGGCACCCTGAGGAGGCCCACTCTGTGAGAGCGTACTGGCCGGTGGGAGGCTATTGGTGGCAGAAGGCGGTCTCGTAAGTACCCTGGCCCTAAGCCATGGAGCGCTTTAAAGGTGGTCACCAACACCTTGAAGCGCACCCGGAAGACCACCGGAAGCCAGTGCAGCTCGCGCAGGAGAGGTGTCACATGGGAGCGCCTCGTCGCCCCCATAATCCCCCGCGCGGCCACGTTCTGGACCAGCTGGAGTCTCCGGGTGCACCCCAGGGGGAGCCCCATGTAGAGAGCGTTGCAGTAGTCCAGGCGGGAAGTGACTAGTGCCTGAGTGACTGTGCGTAAAGAGTCCCGATCTAGAAAGGGACGCAACTGGTGTATCAGGTGAACCTGATAAAAAGCCCCCCTGGCCACGGCCGTCAAATGATCTTCTAAAGACAGCCGTGCGTCCACGAGGACGCCCAAGTTACGAGCCCTCTCCGTGGGGGCGAGTGATTCGCCCCCAATAGCCAGCGATGGCGTCAGCTGGCTATATCGGGACGCTGGAAGCCACAGCCACTCGGTCTTGGAGGGGTTGAGTCGGAGCCTGTTTCTCCCCATCCAGGCCCGCACGGCCTCCAGGCACTGGGACATCACTTCAAGGGCATCGTTGGGGTGGCCTGGGGTGGAGATGTACAGCTGGGTGTCATCAGCGTACTGATGGAACTCCACCCCGAAGCCACGGATGATCTCACCCAGCGGCTTTACATAAATGTTGAACAGCAGGGGCGAGAGGACCGACCCTTGTGGCACCCCACAAGCAAGGTGCCTCGGGGTCGACCGCTGCCCCCCCCCGTCAACACAGATTGCGACCGGTCAGAGAGGTAGGAGGAGAACCACCGCAAAACGGTGCCCCCCACCCCCAACCCCGCCAGCGGCGCAACATGATACCATGGTCGATGGTATCAAAAGCCGCTGAGAGGTCTAACAGGACCAGGATAGAGGAGCAACCCCTATCCCGAGCCCTCCAGAGATCATCCACCAACGCGACCAATGCCGTTTCCGTGCTGTGCCCAGGCCGGAAGCCGGACTGGAGCGGGTCTAGATAGACAGCTTCATCCAGGTACTGGGGAAGCTGTTGCGCTACTACACTCTCAACAACCTTCGCAACGAAGCGAAGGTTGGAGACTGGATGATAGTTAGCCAAAACAGCCGGATCCAGAGAGGGCTTCTTGAGGAGGGGCCTCACAACCGCTTCTTTCAAAGCAGCCGGCAGGACCCCCTCACTCAAAGAAGCGTTAACAATCTTCTGGAGCCAGCCTCGTGTCACCTCCCGGGAAGCCAGTACCAACCAGGAGGGGCACGGGTCCAATAAACATGTGGTCGCGTTCAGCCGTCCCAGGACCCTGTCCATGTCCTCGGGAGCCGCAGGATCGAACTCCCCCCAGATAACACTCTCAAGACCTGCCTCAGTCATCCCGTCCGGACATACCCAGTCAGAGGCCAGCCCTTCCCGAATCTGAGCGATTTTGTCATACAGATACTGCACAAAGTCCTCAGCTCGGCCCTGCAAGGAGTCATCCCGCGCCTCCAGATGGAGGAGGGAGCGGGTCACCCTAAACAGGGCGGCCGGGCGATTATCTGATGACGCGATAAGAGCGGCAAAATAGCTAGATTTTGCCGCTTTTATCGCCACTAGGTAGGTCTTAATATGAGACCTCACCAGTGTTCGGTCGGATTCGGAGCGGCTGGTCCTCCAACTACTCTCCAGGTGTCTTTTCCGGCGCTTCATCTCCCTGAGCTCCTCGGAGAACCAAGGAGCCAGGTGAGTTCGGTGCCGGGTCAGAGGCCGCAAAGGCACAACACGGTCCAAGGCCCCGGCAGCCGCACTATCCCAGGCGGCCACCAGGTCCTCAGCCGAGTCATGAGCCAGAGTCTCAGGAAATGGCCCAAGCTCCATCTGGAACCTATCAGGGTCCATCAGGCGCCTGGGGCGGAACCACCTGGTCGGTCCCGCCTCCCTGCAGCGGGGTGCAGTGGTTAGAAAGTCCAGTCGAAGGAGCGAGTGGTCAGACCATGACAAGGGTTCGATGACTATTTCCCCTGTATCAAGGCCACTCAACCACTGACCAGAGACAAAAACTAAGTCCAGAGTGTGTACACCCGTGTGAGTGGGGTCATGAATTAACTGAGTAAGGTCCATGGCCGTCATGGAAGCCATGAACTCTCGAGCCACCTCAGACGTTTCGCCGACAGATGGCAGGTTGAAATCCCCCATGACTAGAAGTCTGGGGGTAACTGATGGATCCAGTTACAATGTAACTGGATCCATCCGTGTACCAATTAAACTGTGCGTTGGGTAATGGGATGTCCGTTAAATCAGGGCGGGTGGAATAAACTTTGTCTAATACTTGTAAGCAATCGTGTTGTGTATCCACTTCCGTTGGCAATAACGTAGCCGGATTCAACCTATTAGACATCACCAAACGCACCTGGGGGTTCTCAATCATGAGTGCCTGATATTTTGCCAATCTCTGCCCACTAATCCATAAGTGTCCTTTAGCATCCAAAACGGACTGCACCGCATGGGGAGAGTGCACATTTATAGGACAGGAAAAAGTAAGTTTATTACAATCTTGAATTAATTCTGCAATTGCAGCCAACACTTTTAAACAATGCGGCCAGCCTCGTGCTACTCCATCCAGTTGTTTTGAGAAATATGCTACCGGTTGCTGCCAACTTCCCAGCGGTTGGGTAAGCACCCCACTGCAATATTTCTACTTGTATCTACATATAAATTAAAAGGTTTCTGCAAATTCAGTAGGGCTAACGCCGGCGCCTGGGTTAGCGCAAGTTTTATATCTTTAAAGGCTTTTTTCTGTTCTCCCCCCCATTCAAGGGGTTCCGTATTGGCACCCCTGGTGGCTACATACAAGGGTGCTGCCATCAAAGCAACGTTAGGGATCCAAATACGACAAAAGCCAGCCAACCCTAAAAAGCTTCTCAGTTGTCTCTTTGTTCTAGGTTCGGCCAGCATCAAAACTGCCTGTTTCCGCTCTGGTCCTAAAGCTCTGTGTCCTTTCTCAATATCATAACCCAAATACCTCACCCTCTCTTTCACTAGTTGAGCTTTCTTCCTTGATACCCAATACCCACACTCGAGTAACAAGTCTAACAACATTTTAGTATTGTCCCAGCATAGATCCTCTGTCTGTCCTGTCACTAGAACATCATCAACCTATTGTAAAATTGTATCTCCCAGTTGCTGAGGCGTGTAATACTGCAGGCCCCTAGCCAGCGCTGTTCCAAACAATGTTGGGGAATTTTTAAACCCCTGTGGCAACGTAGTCCATGTGTATTGCATTTTTGTACCCGTATGAGGGTTCTCCCACTCAAAGGCAAACAGCGGCTGGCTTGATGGATGAATAGGAATTGTAAAGAAGGCATCCTTCAAATCAACTACAGAAAACCACCCCGCCTGGGGTGGGATTAAATTTAACAAAGTGTATGGATTGGACACAGCTGGGTGTAAGGTAACTGTTAGGCGGTTCACAAATCTCAAATCCTGAGCCGGGCGGTAAGACCCATCTGCCTTTTTAATTGGGATAATTGGGGTATTCCATGGGGATTGAGTAGGCACCAAAACACCCGCTTCCAAATATTTCTGTATACTCTCATAGATAGCATAGATCGCTTCCCATGAAACGGGACGTTGCCTTATTCTTACTGGCATTGCTCCCAGCTTTAGCTCCACCACCACTGGAGGGTGGTGTGCTGCAAAGCCTGGTGGATTATCCTCTGCCCACAAACCTGGCACATCAAACATCCTCCACTTTTCCTCCTTTTCTTTCTCACCGACCTGTCTCCCTATCATCAACCTCCAAATCTCCTCCGGAGAATGCCTTATGGTCATTTTCTGACTGCCTTCATCAAAAGAAATTGTTGCCCCTAATTTGCTCAGCAGATCCCTGCCTAGCAACGGAATAGGGCACTCAGGGATGTACAAAAATTCATGCTGGATTTCAGCTCCTTTAAAATCACACATCACAGGCTTTAGGATCTGCCGTCCCATAATCTGTCCTGATACCCCCTGAACCTGGATTTTACGTGATCCAGGGGCTGCAATTTGCTTGTTTACAACTGATCTACCTGCTCCTGTATCCACTAAAAATGTTGTCTGCTGGCCCCCTATCCTCATTGTAACCAATGGCTCAGGCGGGGGTTCTTCCAAGCCTGGTCCCCGTCAATCCGACCACACCATGTCTGCCAATCCAATACTCTCCGCTTCTCTTGGTCCGGCACCCCCTCTAGCTCCTCTACCAAAGCCTCATCCCAAGCCTCTTTGTCCAAATCCTCTATTCAAGCCCCCTCTCATTCCTCATTCCCCCATTCTCCCTGCAAACTGCCCCCTCATCCCTGATCCAAACTCCGGTCTTCTCATCATCCCTCTACCTCTCATCATCCGTCTGGGGCATTCTCTTTGCCAATGGCCCTCTCCTTTACAGTAGGCACATTGGTTAGGGCCCAGGGGAGTCCCAGGGTTGGGGTCAAAACTCATTCCTCCCTGTAGTGCTACTGCCAATAATTCAGCCTTCTTTTGCATTCTAGCATCTCTCTCCTTCTTTTCCACCTTATCCCTATTTACATACACCTTCCGTGCCAATTCCAGCAATTCCGTCGTGTTCTTCCCAAAGGCTCCTTCTACCCGCTGCAATTTTCGCCGTATATCTTCATAACTTTGAGCTATAAATCTTTCATTCAACATCCGCACATTATCCCCCTGCCTTGGATCCACCTGTGTATATAACTCATACGCTTCAATCAATCTTTGCAGGAAACTCTCCGGACTTTCATCCGCACCCTGCATCACCAAAGATGGCTTGGACATATTCACTGGGGGCTTCCCTGCTCTTCTAAGGCTTTGCACCACCAAATTCTGATATTCCCTCAAACGTGTCCGGTCCTGTTCCTCCTTAGGGTCCCAGCCCGGATCTATTTCGGGCGCCCGGACCAACACCTCCGGCTGCACATCCGCATCATTTGGCAACATCTCTTTCACACACTGCCTAACTGGGGCTTTCCACTTCTCTCGTTCTTCCGGAGTTAACAGAGTGCATAACAACTGTTGTACATCCTGCCACGTTGGATTATGTGTTAACATAATAGTTTGAAACAGGTCCGCCATCTCAGTGGGCTTAGTGGTCAGCGGCCCATAATGTTGCTTCCAGTTTAAAAGATCAGTAGTAGTAAACGGAACGTATTGAAAAAGGGGCTGACGTTCCACCTGCCCCTGCTGGTTTACTATTATCTGATCCACCTGGCGCAAAGGTGCTGTAACTTCTTGCTTGCTAGCCTTCAATTTAGCTGTCACCGCGCGAGCTTGCACCCCCACCTGCTCTTCTCTTGTTGCTTCCTTTAACCCCTTATCATCCCGATCTTCTCCTTCACTCTGACTGCCTTCTTCCAGCGGGGGACTTTTCCTGATTTTCGGTCTAGCCCCAGGATTGCTCATGCGTCTCTGATTTCCACCTCCTTCTCCTCCTACAGCTCCCTGCAACTGCTGCTGTTGGTCTAGGGGCTGCGCTGGGGGCGGCTGCTGTGCTGGGGGCGGCTGCTGCACTGGGGGCGGCTGCTGCGCTGGGGGCGGCTGCTGTGCTGGGGGCGGCTGCTGCGCTGGGGGCGGCTGCTGCACTGGGGGCGGCTGCCACAATGGAGCATACGGTGGGGGTCTAACTACCTCCTCCTCATCCTCTGTCAATACTTCTCTCCTTCAATATTCCTCTCCTCTTTTTGCCTGGGTTTTTCCTTGCTCCCTTCTCCCCCCTTCTCTCCCCCCTTTAATCTTTCCACCAGATCTGGATACACATAGCCTGACCATTTCAGCCTGACATTGCAGCAAATCTTCAGCTTTTTCTGTTAGGGCTTTCGCCCATTGATCAATGTATTGAAATTGATCGAGATATTTATCCTGATTCACTACAATCACCCCCCACAACTTATCCACCGTTTCCTCCCTTAGTGATCCCTGAGGGGGCCACCCTGTCCCCAATAATGGCCACACATGCTTACATAAAAATTTTAATCGCTCCTTTGATCCTTTCGGATAGGAAGGGTTGCTAAAATACTTGTCAAAACCTTTTAACATGCATGCCAACGGAGTATTTGGCACGCTCTGAGCCCCTCCCATTCTATCACACTGCCGTCGACTCATAGCCCCGGAAACTCACGGCCACTAGCGAGAAATGCGACGGCCTAACCACCCACACAACCTGACACGGACTTCGTTAGGGTAGCCACCCCGAGTCCTAGGGAGTGATCAAGTCCCTCCGTCTGCCTTCAAATGAGGCAGGTACAATTCTTTTACAATATACTCACTTAAAAACGCTCCCACTCCATAGATTCCTGGCCAGGAATTTGTTCAGACCACCTTTCCTGCACCGCAGGGTTCTTGGACTCGATCAGAGCTCCATCGGTCCCATAGGGCTATTGCTGCTGTCTCCCGGAGACGTATCTTCACGGCGCCTGGAGAATGTTCAGGAGCAACCTCCCGATGGTCCCGAGGGGTCGAAACAGCCCTCAGCGAAATATCGCCTTGCACCTAGTCCCGGCGGAGTCGCCAGCTGTTGTAGAAGAAATGACGGAACTAGGCCAAGCTCTTCAATGCAGGAAAGAGTTTATTGTGCACGGTTCAAACAGTCCGAAGACAGGGAAGGGTCTGAACAAAGATGGCTGATTTTGACCAGATATTTATACAGTATAAAGACAAAGTTATTACGAAGAGTGCGACATTTCACACGTAGAAGTTATCCTTTAATCTATCTCTAGGAAAGACATAACAGCCCTGTTCCCACAGGCTCAGGTTTTCAGCTCCGGAGCTCAAGACATAATAAAAGGAGATAAGGGGCTCAAAGGCGCCTCATAAGCAGTAAAGAGGACAGTAAGGAAAGCAGTATTTCTTCTCTAGAATCTACATGACATTTGGGGTGCAATAAACATTAAACAACAGGATGTATCTGTTTAGGGTCAGTTTGCCCTTTTACAATTCTGTACCTACGTCAAATACCGTTTGTCATCTCAGCACCTTGGCACGGAAGAGGCACTTCTGTCTTGACCAAAAATTTGGATTTCTAATAATTGAGTTTTATCCCAATATCGAATCTTAGCCTGGCTCACTTTCATTTCTAACTTTCAGTTTTACACCTACAACGAGGACGCCATTTCCACCTCCAGCTCAGAAAAATCAAGTAGAAACAATGTATCCCAGGAGTTAAGCACAATACTTGAAAAAGCTTGTTCTCCTGCTTCCATTCTGTCTGCTTTTGAATTCAATTAATCTCCTTTTTGACAGCAGAGTTGGTCGTGACGTCTGGCTCCGTTTAAAACGGAGTCGCCTCGGATCCGGAGCTTTAGTGGGCTGAACGGGGAGCTCTCACCCTCCAAGCCCCTTGAATTGTTCCAGGGGCTTCCGGGGAGCTCTACCCTTGCCCACCAGCTCTCCTCTCGTTCTTCTCCTGAAGGAGAGGTTTTCAAGCTGTCTGACAGCTGATTAACGCTGTCAGAACGGCTCCAACGGAATCGCGGGGCTGGCCGTCTGAAAAGACCGTCCGCAACGCCGACGGTGCCAACCGGAAGCCAAACAAACGGTGCCAAACAAAATTATTAATACCCTTCTGCCATATCTTCAAATTTTCATCTTTTTTAAGTATTGGTATCATTTGAAAAAGAAATAAAAACTTAGGCAAAACATTCATTTTTACTGCTGCTATTCTTCCCAACAAAGATAATTGTAATTTTTTCCAGTTGTCCAACTCTCTCTGTATTTTTTGCCACAACAGATCATAATTATACTTAAATAATTTCGCATTTGATGTCATGATATAAACCCCTAAATACTTAACTTTTTTTACTATTTCAAATCCGGTTAGTCTTTCTAATTCATCTTTTTGATTTGTAGTCATGTTTTTAGTTATTATCTTCGTTTTCCCTGCATTTATTTTAAATCCAGATACTTGCCCATATTGATTAATTATATCCATTAAACCTACAACCGACTGTAATGGTTGGGTTAAAGTAACAACCAAATTGTCTGCAAATGCTCGTAGTCTGTAGTCATACTGACTAATTTTAATTCCATTTATTTTATCCGACCCCCATATTTTACTCAGCAAGAATTCCAAAGTCAAAATAAACAATAATGGAGACAAGGGACATCCTTGTCTTGTTCCTTTTTCTATATTAAAGGTATCTGTTAAACTACCATTAATTATTATTTGTGCTGTTTGTTTCTGATATATTGCCTTAATAGATTGTGTGAAATATTCTCCAAACTGCATCTTTTCTATTATTTTCAATAAGAAATACCAATTCAATTGATCAAATGCTTTCTCCACATCAAGAAATATCAGCACCGCAGGGATTTGGTTGTTCTTCCCCAAATACTCTAATAGGTTAACAACTTGTCTTACATTACTCTTCATTTGTCTACCATTTATAAAACCAGTTTGATCATTATGAATCATTTTTTGCATGACTGTCATTAACCTATTTGCTAGTAGTTTAGCAAAAATTTTATAATCTGTATTTAAGAGTGATATAGGCCTATAATTTTTTTGGCTGGGTGTGTTCTTGATCCTCCTTTGGAATTAGAGAAATAAAAGCTGTCCTCCAGGATGGGGGTACATCTCCTCCAGATTGTATGTTAGTAAATAATTCTTTAAGTGGTCCCACCATTTCTAACTGCAAGTGTTTATAATAAGCAGCTGTCAAACCATCTGTCCCAGGAGCTTTACCCACTTTCCACTGCTTAATTGCCAACATAATCTCCTCGGAAGTTATTGGTTGATTTGAACCCTGCCTTTGCTCTTTTGTAATTATAGGAATATTCTCTTTCTGTAAGTATCTATCTATAGCTATACTTTGAATTTTATCACTAGCATACAACCTCGTATAAAATTCTAAAAATGCTTTTTTAATCATATTTTGCTGATAAACCTCTTTACCTTTATATTCTATTTTCTCTATGGTCCATGACTTTTGTTTTTTCCTTAACAGATATGCTAACCATCTCCCTGGTTTATTAGCATTGCAAAAAGTATTATGTTTAGCATATTGCAAATTAGTTGCGACCTGATCTGCCATTAGCATATTAAATTGCCCTTGCAGTAAATTAATTGCCTCTTTTATTTTCTTGTCTGCTGGGTTCAATATCAAAGCTTGTTCTTTTTTTTTTTTTTGATTTCCTCTTCTAAGTCCTTCCTTTTTTTTCCTGTTTACATCTATGTTTATTATTCAAATATATCAAAATACCTCTCATATATGCTTTACTTGCATCCCAAACCATTTCCATAGATGTACCCTTATGCATATTTATAATGAAAAATTCTTTCATAAATTTTTTACATGGCCCATTATGAGGAGTAGTGCTGCATTAATGCCATGACAACCTGGCATTGGGCCATTTTGGTTCTTTAATACTCTCCACTTGGTGGAACAGACCTTCTGGTGGCCCCATATGTGCCATGAGGTGGAGAGCTATGTAGCCTCCTGTCTGGAATGCCGGCAGGCAAATAATCCTACAGGAGCTCCACCGGGACTTCTGCAACACTTGCCCACCTGTCAGCGTTCCAGAAAAACCCAACTCCAATTAAAAACTCCGAGACAAGCATTTTCTCAAAGTTCCATTTATTAGAGTAGGTATACTGGCACATCTGGGAAAACCTGAATCTGAGAGTTCCGGGTTTTCCCTCAGTAAATCAAAACCCCCAAATCCATCCCCTGCACCCATCAGTCCATCACATGGTCCAATCACCATCCGTCCCATCTCGAGACATCACTCCAACCACTCCTTCTCCAGATGCAGGACTGTCATGACCTTGACCAAAAGGAAGAATGCTATTTTGTCTAACTACATTCCCTCTACTAAATCCCCCCTCCTACTTTCCCACACACAAGAAAGTGGCAGCGTGGAAGTTTCCGGTGCTAATATGGCTTCCAAAGCTGACAGGCGTCCCCCCCAAAGAAAAAAAACACACCCTGGAAAATAAAATAGATAAAACACAAAAGACAGGATTAATGCGTTATACATCAAACCACTTAACTCCCTCTCCCCCCTCCAGGAGGACCTATTGGCTTTTCAGGAAACTTATCATGAAACTGTTTTACTAGTCTATCAACTTTCACATCCCAACTTTTTACCCAAGTAGCTTCTGACAAAGGGTACCCTTTCCAGTGTACCAAATACTGTAACCGACCCCTGTGTAATCTAGAGTCAAGGATCTTCTTAACTTCATAATGAGTCTCCCCTTGTACTATCAAAGGCAGTGGGGGAGCAGCTGGTAAGGGTCTTAAATTAGATCCTATTGCTGGTTTCAATAAGCTACTGTGAAACACTGGATGCACTTTCCCTACTATGCGAGGGAGGCTAAATTGGACAGTTACAGGGTTAATCACGTTCACTATAGGAAAGAGACCGATGAATTAGGGTCCAAACGTCTTGCTAGGTAACCTCAATCTTAGGTATTTGGTTGACAAATACACTTTATCTCCTATTCGGAAAGGTGGTTGGAGAGACCTGTGCTTGTCTGCCTGGGTTTTATATTTCTCTGCTGCTTCCGCTAAAGTTTTCTTAGTATTCTTCCACTCCTTTTGTAATGAGGTTATCCATTCTGTTAGGGACATGGAAGTAGGTGGCTCTCTAGGCAACTCAGGCATCGGCACAAAATCTATGTCAGTAGTTATTTGAAAAGGAGTCAACCCTGTACTACTATGTACTGCATTATTATAAGCCACCTCTGCAAATGGTAACAATTCCGCCCAGTTCTCCTGTTGATAGTTTACATAACATCTGATGTATTGTTCCACCATGGCATTGGATCGTTCTGTAGATCCGTTGGTAGCCAGATGGAAAGCCAAGCTAAGTCCCTGGGATGACCCAATGGACAATCTGATATTATTCGCCGTGGGACGCCATGAAGCCTGTTGATGTGCTTCATGGAAAGTTTTGCCAGCTTTTTGGCAGAAGGTAATCCGTTGCAGGCAGTAAAGTGTGCTTGCTTGGAGAATAAATCAATGACAGTCCGAATCACCATTATTTCCCCCGCTGTCCAGGAGTTCGACAATAAAGTCCATTGCAATCTCTTCCCAGGGTTTTTGGGGTTCGGCCATGGGCTGGAGAAACCCAGGGGGTTTCCCTGGTCTGGATTTCATGGTGGCACAGATTGCGCAGCTTTTTACATAGTCCTCTACATCGGTTTTCATCCTTGGCCACCAGAATTGTCTTCTAGCCAAGTGGAGGGTATTTAAAAATGCAAAATGGCCCCGTAGTCGAGAATCGTGACTACACTTTAGTACCAGTAGTCTCATGCAGCTGGGCACATAAATCTTACTCCCTTTCCAAGCCAATCCCTCCCTCAAAGTTAAGTCCATCTGGTTTTCCTTAAACCACGTATTGTTTGAGAGCACTGCTTTTAGCTCTGCTGTCAACTTGTCTTCGGGGAGGTTGGAACTGCACCGCGTTTGTGCCCTAGTGCATGCTTGGGCTGCTGGTTGGGTTTCAGAGATGATGGCATGTACTACCTCTTCTCACCGGCTGTCAAACTGGGGTTTTCTGGACAAAGCATTAGCCAATAGTTTTTTTTCCCCCGGAATGCATTTTAGGTTGAAATTAAAGTGTTTAAAATACTGAGCCCAAAGGCTCCTGGTTTGACTTCCGTCGCTGTCAGACGGTCCCTTGGGACCGCCAGCCCCGTTGCCCGTAAAGAGCCGCCTTTACAGCTGAAAGGTGGCTCGAAAAACTCCATTTCCATAAGGAAATGTGAGATAGAGCAGGCGAGGGCAGGTAGAGCCCTCTGCAAAGTCCCCAGAGTTTTTCTTTTACTCTTGGGGACGAAGCAGGATGAGGCTCCCTATTTCCTTCGCCGCTGCTCCGGGCTTCGGGAGACCTCTGCCTTTTGCAGAGCCAGGCGACGAGATCAAACCTTTCAACGAAAAACAACAGATTGCTTAATTAAAGAGGATGAGATCTGGACTTGGGACCCTAAATTGCAAGTATTTTTAACGATTTTATAAGCGTTTCTAAGTGAAGGGGGAAAAAAAAGCTTAAAATGGCAACCACTGAGGCTTGAGAAGTAGCCGAAAGTGAAAGTCCTTCCGTAACAAGTTACAAAGTAGCGGAACAAACAGTGCTGGCTAGAATAGAAAAAAGAAAAATTTCTATTCTAAGTTTCTTTTTTTCTTGGAGATTTGATATTGATCTTGTTTGGAGAGAAGTCCTCTTTCTTTAAAAAGAGTTTGTCTGTGTGGCAGGATGGCATTAAAATTAACAAAGCCAGACAAACAAGCAGCGGGGGGGGGGGGTTTCCCCCATTTACAATTATGTGAACAAGTTTCGAGTTTACAGACTCAGAAGAATGGTTTTAATTTAAAAGAATTTGTTTTGAAGGAAATGGCAAGACATGACGAGATTGTGAACCAGAATTTTGAAAAATTTAAGCAGGAAATTAAAGAATTCATACAATTAAAGTATGATAACTTACAACGAAAGATTGTAACAGTGACTAATGCTTTTTCAGAAATAGTTATAAAGATGGATACAAATATCAAGTTATTAGAGTCTAAAATGGAGGAAGTTGATGATAAGATTTATAATTGGAACAATAAAATACAAAGAATGGAAAATGATTTGATAAATATTCAAGACAATAGCTCTGAAGTAAAGTCTAAAAAGGAAGCTGATCACGAGACTTACAATGCAGAAAATATAAAACAAGGGATTGAAAAAGAAG
This sequence comes from Arizona elegans, assembly GCA_022577455.1. Classification (NCBI taxonomy): domain Eukaryota; kingdom Metazoa; phylum Chordata; class Lepidosauria; order Squamata; family Colubridae; genus Arizona; species Arizona elegans. The sequence continues at coordinate 20,748,636 of JAKOOJ010000010.1, forward strand.
TTACAATGATGCAATACAGGCTCACAGAATTTGCGGTTAGAATGAGAGGGTTACAGGAAAATAATAGAGATGATTTAAGAAAAATATCTGCTGAAGTTCTGGCCGGGATTTTAAAGATTCATCCAGAGGAGGTATTTTGTAAAATCGACAAGGCATATAGAGTAAATTCTTGGATTGCAAAGCAAAGGCAATTGCCTAGAGATGTGGTGATTTATTTTACAGATAAAGAAATAAGAAATGATATTGTGCAAAAATCTTTTAATTCCACTCTACAATTGTATGGAAGAAAGATCTGGATATATAAAGAGTTGCCGCCCAAGATATTAAAAGATAGAAAGAAATTCGGATTTTTGGTGACTGAGCTAAAGAAACAAAACATCTCATTTAGGTGGGATGTCCCAGTTGGCATAATATTGAGATATCAAGGAGAAAGATACCAACTAAATACTGTTGAAAAAGCGGAAGAATTTTACTATAAGGTTCTTAAAATGGGTTCAACATCTTCATGTATAATACATGAGCTGAATAAAGAAAAGCAAAATCAACAAGAGATAGAAATTCAGGATAAGCAGAAGGAGATGGAAGTAATGGAAAAACAACAAGTTACAGAGGACTTTATAGATGAGCCGCTTCTGGATTCTCCTTCAGAGGTTACAGCTGGACTATTTATAAATACAAGAGAGGCGGCTTTGGATTCTAATGTGATGATTTATCAAGTTACAGACCAGCATAGAAATCAATCAGTTGACATACAACTCATAGAAAAGAAACCAGAATGGAGACTTAAGTCACAAAAGCAAAACCAACAAGATCAAGTTATAGATCAGCATGAAAACCAAATAGTTGATACACAATTTATAGAAAGGAAATCAGGATGGAGATCTAACCCACAAAAAGTCAAGAAAAGAAGAAGCAGGCCTTACAAAAACAAAAACTTTTAAACTAAAGTGCAATGCCAGTTATTTAAGAGATGATTGAAAAGATAGCTGAGGCAAAGTATTGATTTATATTATCCTGAGGAGAGTGACAGACCTCTGCAGTGCTGTACTTTTGGGATGTGAAAAGGGCCTTAAACTGAATGGATTGGATTTATCTATTTTGGATTCTTTGATAAATGTATTACGTTTATGCTGAGCTACAAGGCAAGAGAGTTATGGGATTGGGGCACGCAGAAGATCTGGTTGTTACCCTATTACGGTGGTTGGAATTAATAATTTAGATGAAAGACACTACTATAGACACTATATGGAATACAAATATAAAGTCACTCGGGTGGTTGTTTTTTATATATCAAGACATCTATTGTTGATGGGGGCAGATGGTAATTGAAGATACCGAACATACTGTTGGAATTGGGATGTGATGTTACCCTAATATGGGTGATGGAGTTAACAATCCAGCTGAAAGACGCTACAGAAGATATTATATGGATTACAAGCTTAAAGTCATTTGAGGATTTTATTTATATAAGGGAATACTTCTTAGTGGTGTGGGCAGAAGAATAAAGATATTAAGAACTATTATGTATGGTAGTCCTGCAGGAAAGTGGGTGGAGATAGGTTAGCTTATTGATTGTTTAGTTGAAGAAAAGGGATATTATGTTTAGATATGAATATATGTAAAAGATTTGAGTTAAGAGATATATCTATGGGGGTGGAGGAAATGGGCAGACTATGAGTTGAATAAACGTTAAATTAGGATTTATTATATAGTTTTATAGTGGAAGGTTGCTTTGAAATGTCATATTAATATACAAAAAAGATTTGACTTAAGAGATATATGTATGGGGGAGGAGAAAAAGAGTAGATTATGAGTAGAAATTGTTAAATTGGGGGATATAATAATATTACTATGCTAAATTAGGAGTTATTATATAATGTTATAGTAGAATGTTATTTTGAAATGTATAGTATAAGGGGGATATAATAATATTATTAGAAAGAAAGGGTCAACATATGGGGGATGGAGCAAGGGGATGGTAAAGTATTATATAATCTGTTATGAATTTGGGTTTTACTTTGAAGAAGCCACAGGGGGAGGGGAGGGCGAGGGGGGGTTAGGGAGGAGGGGGGGAAGGGGGAAAAATTTGTATTTGAAAAACTTTTTCAATTAAAAAAAAAATACTGAGCCCAGTGAACTTGTTTGGGGGAAAGCTTCCGAGGGGTCTTCAGTGCCTCAAGGTTTTTATGGTCAGTCCACACTTCGAAAGGCTCCTTTAGCCCCTCTAGGAAGTGTCTGCAGGATCAGAGAGCCCATCGCACTGCAAAAGCCTCTTTCTCCCATACCTCCGATCTGCATTTAGTGTCTGTTAATTTTTTTGACACATAAGCACAAGGCATTAATTCGTCTTGAGCGTTCCTTTGCAGTAGAACAGCTGCTACCACCACGTCACTAGCGTTGGCTTGGACTATAAAGGGTTTATTTGGGTCAGGGTGCTGGAGGATTGGCTCTGCCACGAATAGGCATTTTAAATGTTCAAAGGATTTCTGACAGTCCATTGTCCAAGTGAGGGGTTGGCTAGGTTTTGGCTTGGTTGGAGACGGACCGGTTTTTAGAAGCTCAGTTTTAAGAACTTTAAGAAGGGCACCCTTCTTAAAATTCTCTCCTGCGCATGCTCCAAGATGGCGACCCGGCTCTAGGCTCGCTGCGGTAGAGATGGGGTGTTTTGGCTTGTGAGGGTCTCTGGGGGTCGTTTTGACCATCTAGGACCCCCTGCCCAGCAAGCGTTGCTTGTGGCCAGGTGGCTGAGAGCTTTTGTGCTCTCTAAGGTGCCGATAACAGCGTGGCACCGACGCTCCGAAGAACAGCTGTTCCGCGGCCTCCGCGAGAAGGGCGGTGCAAGAAGGGCGGCACGAGAAGGGCGGCGCGAGAAGGGCGGCGTTCGTGGTCTATGGGTGGCGGCGGCGGTGGCGGAGGCAATCAAAATGGCCGGCTTTAGGCTATGTCAAGATGGCTGGTGTGGTGGCTGCGGTGGGGACGCTGGCGTCGTCGCGGACAGCATCCCCCCCCCCGCGTCGGAGCAGTAGAGTTAGACGTCGGGGGGAAGGAAGTGGGCGTCAAAGGAGGCAAGGGTGAATGGAAGATGTGGCTGTTGGTGGTGCCCGCGATGATGCCAGCGCCTCTGCCGACGCCGTTGCAGCAGCCAGCTGTTGGGGTGGCTGGAGTCGTGTAGCCGAGAAAGAACATGAGGTGGGAGCCTCCATCGCTGAATTTTTAAATCTTGGCAACTTCGGGACGCCATGGGGCCTTGGGATAATTCCCAAATTTTAGCTCCTATGGTGAGGCCTCCTTTATAACCATCTTGGGGGGCTAAGCCTGGACATGGATAAGGTGGTTGGAAGACCTGGAAGACATGGGGGGGGGGTAATGAGGGTTGAGAGGCTGTTGGAGTTACTGCTTAGCCCCGGTCAACCCTCCCCACCCCTCCCTAGTTGGGCCACTATTAGGCCCTATGATTAACACGCTTGCCCTGCCGGTTTCTGTTCGATGGAGGCGGTTCCCACCTATTTTTCATCTATCTTCTTGCCTGTTCTATCCATCTGTACGCTGCCTGTATGAACATTGTGGACAGCTTATTTCCTTCTGGAGACTTTGGACCTGGCTCTATTTGTTATCCTGCACGCTGGCTGTATGGAAAATGGCATCTTACGGGAGGATGAACGGAGCCGGTTTCTATCATTGTTTCACCACCAATGGGATGTTCCATCTTCCCCATGGCCAGTTGGCCAACCATCGTGAGAGGCTGGTTGGACAATTACCCCCGAGTTGATTGGAACATTGGACTCCCCCACTGCCATGAGAGGACAGTGGAGACTCTCCCGTTTATGGTCAACTTGCCTTGTTTTTTTCAGGACATTTTGGATTATCATAGTGGAGCCCTTGGCCATACCTTATCACTACCTCAGAGCTTTAGATGTATTTAAGGTCACAGCTTCTTGCACTGCGAGACTCCCCCCTCTCGGAAGCCTGGCCCTCCACGTTATCAAGTGCCTACCTCAATGACGGGTCTTGGAACCCAGAGAGGTGGCATGCAGCGAAGAGGGGGTTGAGGGTTTTTTTATGTAAATTTTTGGTTAAAATTTTAAGGGGTCCCAGGGGGGAGGGTAAAATTGCAACTAGGGTCGTGGGTTTGGGGGATAACCCACCAAGGGGAGGGTCGGGCCTGGCCACTATGCACGGCGGAGGGGGTGGGGGATCCGGAGGTAATGGGGTGGGGGTCGAGCTTGTCCAGATTGTGTTTTTACCATCGGTACTGTGAGTGGGAGGGATAGATATGGCGGGAGCAGGGGGCCATATCTTGTTAAGGGAGCGCGCACCCGCTGTCTTCGAGCGGTAGCGTGCTCCGGCCCCCAAGGCTCCACTCATTCTCCAGGTTGCACAGACCCTCAGGGCCCGGGCCTTCGACTGATGTTTTGTAACACCAGGTCCGTAGTAAATAAAGCCCCCCTCATTTGTGATCTGGTTCAGGAGGGGGGAGCGGACCTGGCGGGTATTACGGAGACCTGGTTGGGCCCAGAGGGAGGGGTCCATCTGGTAGAAATGTGCCCACCAGGCTTCCAGGCATTCCATCAGCCGAGGTCACAGGGGAGGGGCAGGGGAGTAGCGGTTATTATTAGAGAAGGCCTTAGACTGAGGGAGGCCACTGTTCCTCAGAGGGCCGGCTGTGAGACCCTCCTTGTGAAGGGGGGTCATGGGGTTCAGATGGGTTTGCTGATCACGTACCTGGCTCCCTGCCACGTGGCAGCAGCCCTGCCTGAGCTACTCAACGTTATCGCCACGGTGGCGGTTGATACCCCCAGACTTATGGTCATGGGGGATTTTAACCTGCCGTCCGTGGGTGAGGCATCTCAGGTGGCTCGGGAGTTCATGGCTTCCATGATGGCTATGGACCTGACCCAGCTAATTCATGGCCCTACGCACATGGGGGGAAACACGCTGGACCTGGTTTTTGTCTCTGGACAGTGGTTGAGTGATCTTGAGATAGGGGATATAGTCATCGAGCCCTTGTCATGGTCGGATCACTCTCTCCTTTGCCTTGACCTTTGAACCGCTGCACCCCGCCGCAGGGAGGCGGAACCGATAAGATGGTACCGCCCCAGGCGCCTGATGGAACCTGATAGGTTCCAGATGGAGCTTGGGCCAATCCCCGAGGTTCTGGCTCACGCCTCGACTGGAGACCTAGTGGCCGCCTGGGATAGGGCAGCTGCTGGAGCTCTGGATCGAGTTGTGCCTTTGCGGCCTCTGACCCGGCGCCGATCTCACCTGGCTCCTTGGTTCACCGAGGAGCTGAGGGAGATGAAGCACCAGAAAAGATGCCTAGAGAGTAGTTGGAGGGCCAGTCGTGCTGAATCTGACCGGACACTGGTAAGATCTCATATTAAGAATTACCTAGTGGTGATAAAAGCAGCAAAATGCACCCATTTCTCTGCTCTTATTGCATCATCAGATAATCGCCCGGCCGCCCTGTTTAGGGTGACCCGCTCCCTGCTCCACCAGGAAGCGAGGGAGGACCCCTTGGAGGGAAGAGCCGAGGATTTTGTTCAGTATCTGTATAACAAAATCACTCAGATTTGGGAAGATCTGGACTCCGACTGGGTAGATCCAGCGGGGATGACGGAGGCAGGTCCTGAGAATGTTATCTGGGATGAGTTTGATCCTGTGACTCCTGAGGACGTGGACAGGATTCTGGGTAGACTGAACGCGACCACATGTTTGTTGGATCCGTGCCCCTCCTGGTTAGTGCTGGCTTCCTGGGAGGTGACGCGAGGCTGGCTCCAGGGGATTATAAATGCTTCATTGGGCGAGGGTGTCTTTCCCGCCGCCTTTCTCGCGCGACAGCTCCCCCAGTACCTGGATGAAACGACGTATCTAGATCCGTTCCAGTCGGGCTTCAGGCCTGGGTACAACATGGAAACGGCATTGGTCACGTTGGTGGATGATCTCTGGAGGGCTCGGGACAGGGGGTGCTCCTCTGTCCTGGTCCTCTTAGATCTCTCAGCAGCTTTTGATACCATCGACCATGGTATCATGCTGCACCGGTTGGAAGAGTTGGGGGTGGGAGGCATCGTACTATGGTGGTTCTCCTCCTTTCTCTCCGACCGGTTGCAGTCTGTGTTGACAGGGGGGCAGAGGTCGACCCCGAGGCCCCTTATATGTGGGGTGCCACAAGGATCGGTCCTCTCACCCCTTTTGTTCAACATTTATGTAAAGCCACTGGGCGAGATCATCCGTGGTTTCGGGGTGGAGTACCACCAGTATGCTGACGACACCCAGCTGTACATCTCCACCCCGGACCACCCCAACGATGCCCTTGAAGTGATGTCCCGGTGCCTGGAGGCTGTATGGATCTGGATGGGGAGAAACAGGCTCAGGCTCAACCCATCCAAGACCGAGTGGCTGTGGTTTCTGATGTCCCAATACAGTCAGCTGGTGCCATCGCTGACTATTGGGGGCGAATCATTGGCCCCCACGGAAAGGGCTCGCAACTTGGGTGTCCTCCTGGATTCACGGCTGTCTTTAGAAGAGCACTTGATGGCCGTGACCGGGAGGATTTTTCATCAGGTTTGCCTGATCCGCCAGTTGCGTCCCTTTCTAGATTGGGACTCCTTACACACGGTCACTCATGCCCTCGTCACCTCCTGTTTAGACTATTGTAACGCTCTCTACATGGGGCTCCCCTTGAGGAGCACTCGGAGGCTCCAACTGGTGCAGAGTGCAGCCGCATGGGTGGTGACGGGAGTGACGTGGCACTCCCATGTAACACCTCTCCTGCACGAGCTGCACTGGCTCCCGGTGGTCTTCCGAGTGCACTTCAAGGTTTTGGTTATCACCTTTAGAGCGCTCCATGGCTTAGGACCTGGTTATTTACGGGACTGCCTGCTACCACCAATAGCCTCCCACCGACCAGTATGCTCTCATAGAGAGGGGCTCCTCCGGGTGCCGTCGGCCAAACAATATTGACTGGCGGTCCCCAGGGGTAGAGCCTTCTCTGTGGGGGCACCTACTATCTGGAACGAGCTCCCCCCGGAGATACGGAGGATTCCGAATCTGCGTACCTTCTGTTGCGCGCTCAAGACTTTCCTATTTCATCAAGCTGGCCTGACCTAAGTCTTTCCCCTTTTTAAATGGAAATTTTAAATTTGGTTTTAAATTATTGGGTTTTTAAATTCAGCCAAATTATTTAATTCATTTTATTCTATTTTAAATTTTGTATTTATATGTTTTTATTCTATGGCTGTTCACCACCCTGAGTCCTTCGGGAGTAGGGCGGTATACAAATTCAAATGAGAGTGAGAGAGAGAGAGTGAACAGGAGCATGACCTCTGCAAAGGAAGGGATGAATTGTCTGTAAAAATTTGCAAAATCCAGGAAGCTTTGAAGTTGCTTTCGTGTTTGTGGGGGTTGCCAATCTAACACCGCCTTCACCTTTTCTGGGTCGATTTCGATCCCTTGGTTAGACACTCAGTAGCCTAGGTAGTCCAAAGATTCCTTGTGGAATTCACATTTGGACAGCTTTGCATAGAGTTTGGCCACTAAGAGTTTTTTCAGCACTTGTCTGACTAGTTTGACATGCTCTTCCATATTGTCGCTGAATATAAGAATGTCAATCAGGTAAACCAGGACCCCCTTATACAGGTGTTCATGTAGCACTTCATTGATCAGTTGCATGAAGACTGTGGGGGCCCCTTGAAGTCCAAAAAGCATGACCCGGAATTGGAAACTGCCCATTGGGCAGTTAAAAGCCATTTTCCATTCGTCTCCCTCCTTTCTGCGAACCCTCTAATAGGCTTCCCTTAGAACTAGGTTGGTGAAAATCTTGCCTTTTGACAAGTGGTTCAGCAAGTCCTTCATTAGGGGTACGGGGTAGGTATTTTGTATGCAAACGCAGTTCACGCCCCTAAAGTCAATGCATAATCTCAGGCCCCCCACCCCACATCTTTCTTCTCTTTAAACAATACGGGGGCGGCCATTCTAGATTTCGCTGGCTGGATGAGCCCTCTGACTAAGTTGGTGTCGATGTACTTCCTCAACTCAGTCATTTCAGCAGGCGTCATGGAGTACATTCTGGGTTTTGGTAACTTGGCCCCAGGTTCTAATTCAATGGCACAATCCATGGCCCGATGAGGGGGAAGGATGTTACACTCCTCCTCATTAAACGCTTCGGCTAAGTCTATATATTCCCTAGGAATCTGGGGTTCTCCTGGAGGCATGTCTGAAATGGTGGCGGCTGTTTCTGGCAGCTGGCCCCTATGGGTTGGCAGTCTCTTGGGAGGAGGGACGGGGCAGTGGCCCAACGCCAATTACGATTTTCTGGTATCCATCTTCCCATTTAATGGTGGGGGCCCAAGCAAGGCCTAATATGACAGATTCTGACATCTTTGGTGCTACTATAAATCATATAAATTCATGATGTCTCCCAAATTCAAATCTAACCAGTTCAGTAATTTGTGTGGCTGGGACTCCTCCAATTAATGTCCCATCTACCTGCTCAAACTTAATTGGGCACTTTAAGGCTCTTGTTTTGATCCCTAATTGTTCAACAATTGGAAGCCCAATTAAACATCTGGTACAGCCTGTATCTATTACTGTTGGTACTTCTCCTTGCTCCCTAGTCTCAGGCACCGCCAATTTCACTTTAATTGAAAAAGCGGGGATGGCTGAACTCATCATCGGGTCGTCTTCTCTGCTAGCCTCATCAGGAGGGGCTTCTTTGGCCAGAGGTTCCTCACTCTCTATGATGGGGAGGGGAACCTCTATGGTTTGTCGGGCAAATCAACTGGTATCTGGGGGCTTTCGTGAAGCCCTTCTGCCTCGGGCGGCCGTGACTGGACGTTGTTGTGGAACTGGCGCAGGGGCCAGACACTCGGAAGCTCAATGACCTGCTTGTCCACAACAGTGGAATTTAATCACCCCTTCAGGTTGAGTGGGAGGGACTTCAGCAGGCTTTGAAAGTGGACGTCTAGCCAAAGTCCTCTGAGCCGGCTTCTCAGCTGAGGCTTTGCGGTGTGGGTGAATTTCTCTATCCAGAGCTATGGACATAGCATACCAGTCTTGCAGTTGCTCAGACTCCCCTCGGACTCCGCAGGCTGTTCTGACTTCCTGATCAGTGGCTTCTTTAAAATAGTGTAGGAGTATTCAGTCTGGCCAATGCCCCAGATTCCCTGCGACCCGTCTAAAGTCCCATACAAAGTCTTTTATGGGTCGATTACCTTGCTTCATCACCTTTACTGTGGCTTCATTTTCATTGATTTGGTCTGGGTCTTCAAATCTGGCCTGGAGCAGCTCAACAAAGCCATCGGCATCATTTAGTTCAGCAGCTCCCTCATTGTGCAGCTGGGCTATCCACTCGGCAACATCCCCTTCATTCATCCCATCAGAAATCGCAGATACTAAGTCTCAATCTGTTTAGCATTGCTCTCCATACTGATCTATATGAATCCAGATTTGGCTGAGGAAGTAAGCCAGTTTGGCAGGCTTACCATCAAATGTTGCTCTAAACTGGGGTGGCAGTTGCCTCACTGGTGGATTGGCCCCGGCGACGGGTGGTGGGGCTGGGATCTGCTGGTGTGCCGCTGCGGGTGGTGGGGTGAGTGCCAGTGGCTGAGCTGAATTTCCAAATCCCAAAGCTGTCACACCTCTCCACTCTGGCTCGTGGGGCGACTTTATTGGGCTAGAAGTGGCACGATATTCAGGCGAACTCTCTTCTGGTCCCATTTCTGGAGTTGGATCAGACTGGCAACTTTTCCAGGAATCCGACTCCTTGGGCCGAGCACCTAGCCTTCGTGTCATCTCTGCAGCTTCAAGGGCTCACACCACTTCTTCAGAAGGAGAATACCGGGTCTCAATAAGTCCTCCGGTATCCGTCCCCACGGCTCCCTCTGCGATCTCCTCTTTCTCCTCCATCTTCACTGAGTCTTCGCACCACCTGAGTTTTAGGTTGATGCTGGGGCTCAGCACCCCGGACAGTCCCCTTTCGGGGTGCCGTTATAATTTTAGGGATATGGGTTAATGTCAGCGTTTCAGAAAAACCCAACTCCAATTAAAAACTCCGAGACAAGCATTTTCTCAAAGTTCCATTTATTAGAGTAGGTATACTGGCACATCTGGGAAAACCTGAATCTGAGAGTTCCGAGTTTTCCCTCAGTAAATCAAAAACCCCAAATCCATCCCCTGCACCCATCAGTCCATCACATGGTCCAATCACCATCTGTCCCATCTTGAGACATCACTCCAACCACTCTTTCTCCAGATGCAAGACTGTCATGACCTTGACCAAAAAGAAGAATGCTATTTTGTCTAACTACATTCCCTCTACTAAATCCCCTTCCTACTTTCCCACACACAAGAAAGTGGCAGCGTGGAAGCTTCCAGTGCTAATATGGCTTCCAAAGCTGACACCACCCCACAAAGACCATGGGGAAGCATCTCCATGGACTTTATCACAGATCTACCAGATTCCCTGGGGGCCACAATGATTCTAGTAGTAGTGGACATGTTGTCTAAGATGGCCCATTTTATTCCATGCTCCAGACTCCTGATGGCACGAGAAACGGCTCAAATGGCCCATTCATCATGTCTTCCAGTTGCATTGATTACCTGAAAATTCGTGACAGACTTGAGGGTCCAGTTTACGGCCTGGTTTTGGCAGGCGCTCCTAGCCAGCTTTCCGGTGAAGGTGTGCCTAAACCTGTTCTGACCCAGCCTTCACAAGCCCCACTCAACAGCCTACTCATGAGGAGAAACCCCTTTTTATTTAGAAAGGCAGGAATACAGGGCATTCACTGACAAAGCTCCAGGTCACACATCCATAGGTGATTCACAAGCCATAATAGTCTCTGGGGTCCCCGCAGGGAACCTCAATTAGCACTTCAATCCCAACCTGGCCTGACCAACCTGGTTAGTGGCAAGAAAATCCTGGCAAGGAATCTGCTGGAAGGAACTCTTCTGGAGCATGAACGGATGTCTCCGACAACCATGCCTCCCACACCCCTCCTCTTTATATCCCAGCTGGGGAGGGGCTTGTTAATATCTCCTTCTTTTCCTGGATAGCTGGCCCTCAGTCCTGCATTGCCCTCCTCTCCGCACTTCTCTGCGCATACGGACATCTGGGACAGGGCCCAGCTGTTCCTCCCCCTTGCTCAGCTCAAGCCCCAAAAACAGCTGTCTCTCTGCCTGAGCATGAGTAGATGGGCACTGCTCTGCCTCTGGCTCTGAGACCTCTTTCCCCTCAGAGCCTTCCGCCAGTTCCGATGGTAACCCAGGCACCCCCTCCATCTCCTCTAACTCCTCTGACTCGACTGCCATCTCCGCTGGCAGTCGATGAATCACAACAAAACCTTAGCCCATCATCCAGAGACTGATGGAGGCACAGAGTAGATGAATGCAGTGTTGGAGCAGTATCTGTGATGCTTTCTTCCATCAAGACAACTGGGTGGACCTGTTAGCACTGGCCAAGTTCACATATAATAACTCACAACATGCATCCACACAGATAACCCCATTCCTGGCTAACTATGGTTTCCACCAGCGACTATTTCCACTGACTGTGTCTGACTCACCCATGCTGGCTGTTGAGGACTTTCTTCAAGAACTGAGTGCTTTACACCAGGTCCTGAAAGACCAGTTGGGATAAGGCAAAGGATTACAAGAAGTTTGCAGACCGACATTGTCTCTCCTCACCTCCCCTGGCTGTTGGGGTTTGTTGGGGATTATCCACCCAGAACCTGCCATCTCTCTAACCTTCCAAGAAGCTGAACCACCAGTTTGTGGAACCGTTCCCAGTAGAGGTGGTCATCAATCCGGTGGCATATGCCTGACCTTGCCTGCCCATTTCCATGTCCATTCAGTACTTCATCAGTCTCTACTGGTTCCTGCAGCCCCTGCCAGTCCTTGTCATCCAGTGATGCCACTGCCCGCACCAGTCTTGGTGCAGGGTTAGCCGGAGTATGAGATGGCCTGTATTATGGACTCTAAATGGTGTTGGAACCGGTTGCAGTACCTGATTGACTGGAAGTGGTATGACATGTCCTGAGAAGATGCCGACGCTGTGCACGCTTTGGTCCACCAGTTCCACCTCCAGTACCCATGGAAACACAGTCCACGGGGATCCAGGAGATGGGCCATGCTGGGGTGGATAGTGTAATGGATGTTCCCAGAAGTTGGCTCAGACAATGAGGAAGAGCTGGCTTCAGGAATTTGGGGGGAGGGGCACAGAGGTGCATTTGGAAGACATGGGTGACTCTGAACCTGGAGGGGAAGATCAAGAAGAGGAGGAGAGGCCAGGAACCTCAGGGCTGGAGGAGCGACCAGATGAGGGACTGGTTGACAAAGGGAGGGACGAAACGCAGCTGCAGCCAGTTAGTAGGGATGAGGAGGAATTGCCTTCCCCACCAAATCCCAGGGTGTGCAGTACCAAGAGGAGGGAGGCACAACACAGGTCAGCGAGGCTCCTTGAGTGGAGGCAGCCTTGCCCCTCCTAATTAGTTGCACTGGTCAGCAGCTATTTAGCTCAACATGTGGAGCAAAGCAACACTGGAAACATCTTATCCATTTCTTGCCATGCCTTTGCTCAGCCATCGTGTTTATTGCCATGTCATCGTGATTCTTGCCGTGGATTGAAACCTTGACTCTGCTCTGGTCTTGGACTTTGCCTCTTGAACTTTGAACTTGGATTTTGATTTTGGTGCTTTGTGTTCAGACCATGGACTTGTCTTTTGACTTTGAACCTGGTGGGTGACTTTATGGACTTGCCCGGACTAAAGAGTTGGATTCATTGGGTTTTGCAGTGGCTCCTGCATGGGGTGAATCCATGGGAATATAGTATTTGGGGCTGGTGAAGCCTCAATAAAAACTTTAAACCCACATGGTGTGTGCGGGACAGGACAGAAATGGAGATGAAGTCTATGTGACTGGGACAAGTTAATACATATTATTTGACTACTAGCATGTACTTGGCCAGCCCTTTTCTCTCTTTTGAACCTTTCAAATGTTTCTCCTAATTCTTTTTCAGGAAGAGTCTTTTCTGTCGTTCCCATACCCTTTTTGTAAAAAACTCACCTTTTGTCATTGTTCTAAACATAAAATAGAATAGAGAGAAAAATATGAAACCAAACCAAACCTACTGAAGTTTCTGTCAAGGTTCCAAGTAATACATCCCCAGCAATAAGAACTCCGAGGCAGGCATATTCCTCAAAGAAGAGTTTATTGGGACATATGATATTGGCACAAGCTTGGTGGAAAACAGGCTCCAAATTCCTGCTGGTTTTGCACCCCATTAAAATAAATGTTTGTCTCTTTCCCCAAAAGTCACCAGTCACATGATCCAATCAGCATACAGTCCAGTTGCTAGGTGACCTCCGTCTCCACCTTCCGAACACCTGCAGAAATGTCCTTGATTCCCAGGGGAAAGAATTTTATTTTGGCTACAGCACCCCAGCTACCTCTATATCCCCCTACCTGCCTCTCAGCTCCAGGCTGTGTCAGCCCTGAAGCAATGTGAAGACTAAACTCTCATAGGAAAGGCTACAGAGCAGAAAATGGCCACAGTTAGTCCAACTTCAGGGTTGACAGGCATCCCCTCTCAATTGAAGAGAACTTCCTGCAAAAGAAAGAAGCAAATCACAAAGAGGTTAGTTAAGAGTTCCCCTAACCTCCCACCCCCCCCGGAGGCCCCTTTGGTTTTTGGAGGTACTTGTCATGGAATTGCTTTACCAACCTATTTGCCTTCACCTTCCATCTTTTCACCCAAGATGCCTCAGAAAGAGGGTATCCCTTCCACAGCACAGACCCCGATGTAACTTAGAATCTAAGATTTTCTTTATTTCATAATGCATCTCCCCTTCCTTGGACTAGATGGCCTCCAAAGTCCCTTCCAACTCTGTTACTGTTACTGTTACCAGTGGCTTCGGGGCTGCCCGATCTACTGGTCTGAGTGGAGAGCTCACTGCTAGCTTCAGCAGACTACAATGGAAAACCGGATGCACTTTCCCCAGCAACCGGGGGAGTCTAAGTTGTACAGTGACAGGGTTAATCACTTTCACTATAGGGAATGGTCCAGTGGTGGTTTCTAATTTTTTTTCCTACCGGTTCTGTGGGCGTGGCTTATTTGGTGGGCATGGCTTGGTGGGCATGTGACTGAGTGGGCGTGGCTTGGCGGTCATGTGACTGAGTGGGCATGGCTAGGTGGTCACAATCCCGGACCTTTTGCAATTCCCCAAAGGGACAAAGGAAATCAGATTCCATACAGCTCTGAACCCTTGAGGCAAACCAAATACAAGTGGTCTTCGCTTAATGACCAGTTGCTTAGCAAGTGTTCTAATTTATGACTGACCTCCCCAGAGCTACTTGACCTGTTTTTGGAGTTTTGACAGCCATACACACACACACACACTTATGACCAGTTACAACATCCCACACAGTCATGTAACTGAGGCTTTCTATGTTTTTTGCCAGTTTCCAACAATTCCTTCTCTCTCATCTTTCCTTTTCTTTTTCTTTCTTTCTCTTTTTCTTTCTTTCTCTCTCTCTTTCTCATCTCTCTCTCTCTGTCTCATCTCTTTCCCTCCCCCCTTTCTCTCTGTCTTGCCTCTGTTCCCCCCTCTCTCTGTGTATCTGTCTCTCTCTTTCCCCCTCTCTGTGTGTCTATCTCTCTCTTTCTCCCTGTGTGTCTATCTCTCTCTTTCTCCCTCTCTGTGTGTCTGTCTCTCCCCCCCCCCCCCCTTTCTCTCTGTGTGTCTCTTGTTTCTCTTTCTCGGGGCGGGGGGAACTGGTGCTAGTTGGTGGGAATCTGACGTTCGGAGGCCGACGAGCCACATACTGAAGACTAGATGGGGGCAATCCCGCAAAAATATTTCCTGTTACTCGTGAGCGCTTCTGCTTAGGAGGAAGAGGAGCGCGGTGGGAGGAGGCTTGTCGGGTGTCAGAGGGGCGGCAAGCGTTTCACATCTCCTAAGGGGGATTGAGCCTCCCCACTCACATTTTTGCCTGAGGGCATCGCTGGCAGCCGCTTCCTGCATTTCAGGAGGTCTGTGCTCTTCCTGCTGCTGTTCGGCATCCTCGATGCACAGAGGTTTCGTTCGCTACCTGCGAGCTCTGGGCAGCAAGCAGCCAAGCAAGCAAGCCAGCGATCTGCTGGCTGCCTCTAATCTGCAGTTTACTCGTGAGCAGCATTGGCCTTTCTCCCTAACTCTCCCAGCCAATGGTGCTCACGAGGAAACTGCAGCTAGGAATCTCAAATACAGCCAGGAATGAACGTTTGTGTGGTAGCCGCTGGCTGGAGCTTGTTAAGGATATTGTTGTTGAAGTGGTTCGGGAATGACGAGAGGCACAAGCAAGCAAGTGACAACAGCTCTTTAATATATGGTGAGACTTCAGCAAAAACTCAGAGGCTGCAGTCCTCCTTATATACAATCCTGGAGAGACTGTCAGCCAATCAGAAACGTAGGCAGGTTTGAAACTCCCGCTTAAAAGTATCAATACATAACACCCCTCCCTTCCCAGAAGGCACTAACACTCAAAAATTAACATATGTACAAACAAAGTCTCGCAGGTGCTTAGGCTGAGTTCTCGCCCTAGTTGACCTGCGCAGTTCAGTGTTTGGTGAGGCGTCGAGCTGGTCGGAGGGACTCTTTGTCTCTCCCGGCTCCGCCAATGGAACCTCCTGGATTTTGTCCGGGGCGTGGTTATTCCCGGCTGGGAGTGGCGACTCGCTGGGGCGGCGCTGGAACCAGGGCTTGTCAGCTAAGTATTCTCGCGGCCCCGGGCTTGAGTTAGCTGTTTTGGAGAAGTGGTCATAGTTAGGCTCGGACATGTCTGCGTTGATGTTTGCCTCGCCAACCACCCGTTTCCTCAGTTGGTCTATGTGGCGCTTCCAGAGTCTATCTACCCCCACATCCACCGTGTATGATTTTGGGCCTGTTATCCCCACTATGGTTCCTGCAACCCACAGAGGACCGCTGGCATAATTGCGAGCGAACACCGGGGACCCGACCTGAAACTGCCTTAAGCCACAGGTCTCTCCCTTAAAGTTTTCGTGCGAATAGTTAGGGTGAAGCCTGTCCAACACGCACCGGAGCTTTCTCCCCATGAGGAGCTCTGCTGGGCTTCTCCCAGTTGCTGTGCATGGTGATGCATGCTGAACCGCAAGGAATTGATCTATCCTGGCCTGCCAGTCCCCATTGTCTAATCTGGACAGTGCTTCCTTGGCTGTCCTGACAAATCGTTCAGCCAATCCGTTGGAAGCCGGGTGAAATGGGGCTGATAGGGCATGGCGGATCCCCAGGCCGGCCAAGTAGCCTTCGAAAAGGGTTGCTGTAAATTGGGGACCATTGTCCGATACCAAGGTATCCGGCAGGCCGTGGGTGGCAAACAACTTTCTTAGGGCCTTGATAACCGCTTCGGCCGTTGTGGATGGCATTAATACAATTTCGAGCCATTTTGAAAAGGCATCCACTACTATTAAAAACGTTTGGCCATGGAACGGGCCGGCAAAATCAATGTGGATCCTCCCCCATGGGCCTTTTGGTTTCTCCCACTCTCGGATGGGCGCTACTGGGGGATCGGGGCGAGACTCCTGGCAGGGTCTGCACTTCCCCACCCACTCGGAAATGACCTGGTCCATGTTGGGCCACCAGACATAGCTGCGGGCTAAGCACTTCATCCTAACGATGCCAGGATGCCCTTCGTGCAATAATTCTAAAACTCTATCTCGTAGTTTTGCTGGAATTACCACTCTGTCACCCCACAGTAAGCACCCCCCTTGCGTAAACAGTTCATTTCGTTTGTTGGCAAAACCTTGGTACTCCTCCCCGACCACCTTGTCCGGCCACCCTTTCAAAACCCAACCCATAACAGTCCGGATAACAGGGTCTCTATTTGATGCCTTCGCCACCTCGCCGGAGGAGATGGGCCCCAAGGTTAACGTGTCCAACAACAGGACGGAGGTTTCCGGTGTTGGGTTGTCCAGCAGGTCGGGAAGGGGGCAACGGCTAAGGGCATCCGCATGACCCAGGGTCCGCCCAGGCCGATGGACGAGCTGGTACGAGTAGGCCGATAAGAAAATCGCCCATCTAGTTAAACGGGGGGAGAGGGCAGCGGGGGTTGGCCTGTCGCCTGCTAGCAGTCCTAGCAACGGTCTATGGTCAGTCACAAGTTCGAATTTTCGGCCATAGAGGTATTCGTGGAACTTTTTAACCCCCGCAATCGCAGCCAGAGCCTCTCTGTCCAATTGGCTATAGTTTCGTTCTGTGCTGGACAGAGTTCGGGAGTAGAAGGCAATGGGTGCCTCTAGGCCGTTCGGCAGTCTATGGCCTAGGACGGCACCAACTCCTACGGGGGAGGCGTCGCAAACCAAGACGAGCGGCAGCTCTGCATTGTATTGGATCAGGAAACTGTCCTCAGATAGGAGTTTTTTTACTGCCTCAAACGCGGCCGCTTGCGGTTTCCCCCAGACCCATGGTACATTCTTCCCTAAGAGTTTGTGAAGGGGATCAGCGACCGTGGCCTTATCTCTTAGGAACATTGAGTAGAAATTTAGTAGTCCAAGGAAGGCTTGGAGCTCAGCTTTGGATTTGGGGGCTGGTGCGCTTTTGATGGCCCTCACCTTGCTTTCGGTAGGGTGGATGCCTGTGCCGTCCACCCTGTACCCCAGAAATTCTACCGAGGGGACCGCTATCCTGCACTTGTTCTTTTTAAGTCTTAGTCCCGCTTCTCTGAATCTGGACAGGACGTTCCGTACCCTGTCCCCTAGCTGGTGTTCGTCTTGGGCGCTGACTAAGACGTCATCGAAATAGGGGACTACTCCCGGAAGTCCTTGCAACAGGCGCTCCATGGTGCTTTGAAATAAGCCGGGTGCGACGCTCACCCCAAATTGGAGCCTGGTGCATTTAAATGCACCCCTATGAGTCACGATCGTTTGCGCCTCTGCCGTGGCGTCGTCGACCGGTAACTGTTGATAGGCTTGGGCCAGGTCTAATTTGGCAAAAATTTTTCCGGGGCCCAGGGAGTGTAGTAGATGGTGCACGATCGGCACCGGATAGGCGCTCGGCTGCAAGGCCTTGTTGATCGTGCACTTGTAGTCGGCGCAAATTCTGATTGAGCCGTCGGACTTAACTGGGGTGACTATGGGGGTCTCCCACTTGGCATGGTCAACGGGAACCAACACCCCTTGCTTAATCAGTTTGTCCAGTTCTGCATCGATCTTTGGTTTCAATGCGAACGGCACTCTTCTGGCCTTTAGTCTTACTTGGCCTACGTTGGGGTCTAAGTTTAGTGAAATAGGGGTCCCCACATACTTGCCCAATGTGTCCCCGAAAACGTCCTGGAACTCGGACAGGAGGCTGTCTTTCAGGGTTGACTTGGACATCAGGTGGACGCCGGTGAAGCCCATGCCAAGGGCTCGGAACCACCCCATGCCCAGGAGGCTCGGCAGCTGCTTCGTGACGATGGTCAGCGGCAGGTCTCTTTCGTAGTCTCCGTAGGTGACCCGGAACGTGCCCACGCCTTCGAGGGGGACTCGGTTCCCCTGGTAGTCTAGGATGCGCAGTCTCTGTCTGGAGAGTTGATCCTTCCGGAACGACGGCAGGAGGGTCTTTAGGGTTGTCCACGACATGATGGAGAGAGCTGATCCGGTGTCGATCTCCATCGAACACGGTCTTCCGTTGATCTCGACCACCGTGCTGACTTTGTCCTCGACCGTTGTGCTGGCCTGGTCGATGTGTATGCTGCGGCCATCTCGCGGTTCAAATTCGCGCCGTTTTTTCGCGCCGCCTTCTCTCGTTGGCTGCTTCTGGCGCGCTGATTCCGGTTGGCTGCGGCGCTCACGTGGTTTGAGTCTTCTGGGCAGAGTGGCTCTGCAGACTCGCGCCAAGTGCCCTTTCTTCTCGCAACGCCTGCAAATAGCCTCTCTGTATTTGCAGGACAGTCTATCATGGTGCCCGCCACAGCTGGGACAGCTTCGCCGGGGGCTGCCAGTGTCTTTTCTCCGGTGCTCTGTTCGGAAGACGTCCTCATCCGACTCGGACTCCGAGCTGGATCCGGCGTCTTCTCTGTGCACCGGGGCAGACTTGGGGCTGTCTTTGCTGGTCGGCGGACGCTGTAGCGTTTCAGCGGCCTTTGTGGAGGCTTCGTGAGCCCTGGCCTCATCAAGGGCTCCGGCAAGCGTCAGATCAGGCTTGGCGAGCAGACGCCGTTGCAGCCTAATGTCCCGAACACCACAGATCAGTTGCTCAAGCAACGCATCATCCAAGTCTCTGTAGTCGCAATGAGTTGCGGCTTTTCTCAGGCTGGCCATGTACGCGCTGACCGGCTCTCCCTCTCGTTGGACGCGCTGCCTTAGTTGGTATCGCTGCACGAACTTGGAGGGGACGGGAGCGTAGTGAGCCCGGAGAGTTGCCATCAAGGTGTCCCATGAGACTGTTTGAACCGGCGTTGGCTCACACAGTGACTCGGCCATCTCGAACACGTCCGGTCCGCAGTGGCTTAGGAATAGGGCTCTCTTTCGATTAGCCGAGAGGCCCTGCATGTCGCTGGCTTCTAGCGAGCATTCAAACCTTGTTAGGTACGAGACCCATTTTTCGCGGGTCGGATCAAAAGGCTTGGGCGGAACGTAGGCAGACATGTCCGGTATGTCTCCTGTGGTTCGCCTCGTCGCCTAGCTGAAGCTCGTGGTCTCACTGGTTGGCTTCTTGTAGCCTCAATCCCACCTTCGTCGCCAATGAAGTGGTTCGGGAATGACGAGAGGCACAAGCAAGCAAGTGACAACAGCTCTTTAATATATGGTGAGACTTCAGCAAAAACTCAGAGGCTGCAGTCCTCCTTATATACAATCCTGGAGAGACTGTCAGCCAATCAGAAACGTAGGCAGGTTTGAAACTCCCGCTTAAAAGTATCAATACATAACAGTTGTGTCACCACCAGAGTCATGGAGCTCATAAAGCAGAGTACCATCAGAAGATTTTACGCATGGAAACGGTTGTGAGAGTAATTGTGAATAACATGCAGACAAACTGGTTTTATATTACTTTACTTTGAGGGTAAAGCGAAATCATAGTCATTTAACAATCCAAGTTTTAGCCATATAAAGTGCAATACAAGATCAATCCAGGGATATAAAATCTTCTTACCAGTTTGTAGAAAAATATAAGGAACATTCAGGAACAATATAAAAACAGTTCAATAAATATCAGGAAACATTAATAAATAAACCATGATCAAACATTGACCATTTAGAGAGATCAAAAATAGTTACAGCATAGTAGCAGGTAAAAATATGGTGTAGTGATCTCCTAACCACAATTTAGCTCCTTAAATACATTGGCTACAGAGCTCATCCAATCAGGATGCAGAATGACTCAGCAATGTTCTTAAAGATACATAATACATTTACACAATACAAACATACAATGTTGGATTATATATTACCTGGCCAACTAGTTAAGCAATGACCATTTCCTAACATACTCCCCCTTGGACAGGACAATATATACTGGTTCACAATCTTAACCCATAACTCTCGCAACATGTCCTATGTTTGATCGCACCCTGCGCTTTAGTAAAATTGTCAGCAATATTGTTCTCTGACATACAATATTCTAATTTTATCATATTGCTCTGTATACTCTGCCGTACATTTAAATATCGAATGTCAGTATATTTAGACCTCGTCTTCACTGCCAAATTAGTTGCCATTTTTATAGCAGCTTGGTTGTCCTCAAAAGACTTATAGAGTCTAGGGTGTCCTCCTAGACTCACAGCTAAGATTAGAGCAACATCTGACAGCTGTGGCTAGGGGGACCTTTGCACAGGTTCGCCTGCTGCACCAATTGCGACCCTACTTGGATCAGGAGGCTCTCCTCACAGTCACTCATGCCCTTGTCACTTCATGGTTAGATTATTGCAACACGCTCTACATGGGGCTACCCTTGAAAAGTGTTCGGAGACTACAGTTGGTCCAGAACGCAGCCGCACAAGCTGTCAGTGCACCTAGGTACACCCACATTACACCAATTCTCCGTGAGCTGCACTGGCTTCCCATTGGTCTCCAGTCACAATTCAAGGTGTTGGTTATTACCTTTAAAGCCCTACATGGTTTAGGGCCAGGTTATCTTCAAGACCGCCTTCTGCCGCATAGCTCCCAGTGACCGGTAAGATCCCACAGAGTTGGTCTCCTCCGGGTCCCGTCAGCTAAACAATGCCGGCTGGCGGACCCATGGGGGAGGGCCTTCTCTGTGGCTGCCCCAGCTCTCTGGAACCAGTTACCTCCTGAGGTCTGGACCATCCCCACCCTATTGGCCTTCCGAAAAGCAGTGAAGACCTGGCTTTTCCATCAGGCCTGGGGCTGTTGATCTCACTCTTGTGATCTGGTAAGATCCGGCCATGAATGGCGTGAATGAGTTTTTAATGTTTTTAATGTTTTTAATTTTTAAATGTTTTTTATAATGATTTTTTAAAATGTATTGTGAGCCGCCCTGAGTCTTCAGAGACGGGCGGCATATAAATTGAATTAATTAAATTAAATTAAATTAAATTAAAAACTACAATTGGATAATCTACAGTTAAGCCGATATCTATCATTAGCTGTTTGTAATGTATTAGGTCTGTGCACATTAATGACAAACAAGAAAATTCTGCCTCCATGGTGGATAAACTAATATGCTTCTGCCTGATCAATTTCCATCCAATTAATGAATTCCCTAACATTATCGCAATACCTGATGTAGATTTTCTGGTAGATAAATCAGTAGCGAAACTAGCATCAGCATATGCAGTCAGTATAAGATCACAGTTAGGTTCCAAATATAACGCGTAATGCATTGTTAACTTCAAGTATCTTTTTTTTATTGAAAAGTTTTAAAAAGTTTACATATATATCCCCCCTTTCCCTCCACCCTCCCCAACCCTCCCCCTCCCACCCACCCCCCTCCCTACTTCCCAGAGCAAACTACAGGGTATAACATTCAACAATCATAATCTAACATAGTCTAATTAATTATAACCTCTTACATCCCTCTAATACTTTAACTCCCCATTTACCAGATTAAATTTGAAGACATAATAACATCTCTCTATCTATTCATAAACTATTTGAAATTTTTAGTCCGATATTTATTTTGAATATAATCTATCCATCTTTTCCATTCTATCATATATTTCTCATTTGAATAGTCCTTCAAATATGCTGAAATCTTTGCCATCTCTGATAAATTTGCTACTTTTAATATCCATTCTTGAATAGTTGGCAAATCTTCCTTCTTCCAATACTGCGCCACCAACAATCTTGCTGCAGTTATTAAATTCAGGATCAAATTAGTCTCTATAACCGTACAATCCGTGATTATACCCAACAAAAATAACTGTGGAGTAAATTTTATCCTCTTTTTAAGAATATTTTGAATAATCCACCAAATTTTTATCCAGAATGCTTTAACCTTTTTACAAGTCCACCATACATGAAAATAAGTAGTGTTGTTGTGATGAAGAAAAACGCACAGGCAGGAAGAAGGTTAATGGGAAGGCACCCCGAACAGCTTCTGGGAGCTCTCTTTTATTGATATACACAGGCTCCGTGGCAGAAGCTGATTCATTGATCAAAGTTCACTTGTAGCTGATTGGCTAAACAAAGCTCATGGTATGGCTATGCTATCCATGTGGTCAGCTCATGGACAGCTCATGGCTTCTAGCTGCAAGCAATGTGATGTGCTTATGTGACAAACCTCATGTCTCACACTTCCTGAGGAAGGGTCTTTAAGGATCATTGTGCTGACGTTTGCATTCCTCAGCGTGGTTTGCCAGCTACTGAGAAAGCAACCATCCCCACAAAGTAGCGTCATCACAATCACATCTCCAACATTTAGATTGTAAATTCGGGTACATACAAGCTAACTTTTTGGGATCTAAATGCCACCTGTAAAACATTTTGTAAAAGTTTTCTCTCAAGTTTTGCGCTTGTGTAAATTTTACATTTCTTACCCATATCTTTTCCCATGTTTCCATCATTATTGGTTGCTCAAAGTTTTGTGCCCATTTTATCATACAATCCTTAACTAACTCTGTTTCCGAGTCTGTTTCTATAAATATATTATACAACCTTTTTATATGCATTTGACTCTGGTCTCTAATTTGTTTTACCAAATTTTCTTCACTTTGTATGATACCAATGTTCTGATTTTTTCTCCATCTAGCTTGTAATTGTACATACTGAAACCAAGTTTGGATTACCCTTTCTTCCCTTAATACCCTCAAGGGTTTTAACTTTAATATACCTCTCTCTGTGTTAAGAATTTCTTTATATGTAATTACATCCTGTCTTTGTTCTATACTTATATTCTCTATCGCGTGTCTGGGTACTGTCCATATAGGTATCTTGTCATTTAATTTATATTTATATTTCTTCCAGACACTCAATAAAGCATTCCTTAATATATGACTTTTAAAAGTCCTATCAATCTTCTTATCATACACTAAATAAGCATGCCAGCCGTAAACCAAATCATATCCTTCTATATTCAATATTCTTTCATTTGTTAAATTAATCCAATCACTGATTGCTGATAGAACAGCTGCTTCATAGTATAATTTTAAATTGGGCATTTTCAAACCTCCTCTTTCACGTATGTCTTGCATTATTTTTAATTTAACCCTTGGTTTCTTCCCTGCCCAAACAAAATTATTAATGCCCTTCTGCCATTCTTCCAAGTTCGCATCCTTTTTAAGTATTGGTATCATTTGAAAAAGGAATAAAAACTTAGGCAAAACATTCATTTTTACTACTGCTATTCTACCCAACAAATACAGTTGTAATTTTTTCCAATTATCCATCTCTGTCTGTATTTTATGCCATAACAGTTCATAATTATACTTATATAATTTCCCATTTGAAGTTGTAATATAAACTCCTAAATATTTAACCTTTTTAACTATCTCACATCCTGTTACTCTTTCTAATTCTTCTTTTTGATTTATTGTCATGTTTTTAGTTATTATCTTCGTTTTCCCTGCATTTATTTTAAATCCAGATACTTGACCATAGTGATTAATTATCTCCATTAAAGCTGTAGCTGATTTCACTGGATGAGTTAAGGTTACAACCAAGTCGTCTGCAAATGCTCGTAATCTATAGTCATGATGCCTAATCTTAATTCCCTGTATTTTATCAGAATCACGTATTTTGTTCAACAATAATTCCAACGTTAAAATAAACAGTAATGGGGACAGGGGACAACCCTGTCTTGTTCCTTTTTCTATTTTAAAAATTTCTGTTAAACTACCCTTAATTATTATTTGCGCTGTCTGTTCTTGATATATTGCCTTAATAGATTTTGTAAAACATTCTTCAAACTGCAACTTCTGCACCATTTTCAATAAAAATTGCCAATTCAATCGATCAAACGCTTTTTCTGCATCCAAAAATATAAGCACCGCAGGGACTTGGTTGTTCCTTTCCAAATACTCCAATATATTAACAATTTGCCTTACATTATTTTTCATTTGTCTCACATGTATAAAACCAGATTGATCATTATGGATCATTTGTTGCATAACTGACATTAACCTATTTGCTAATATTTTAGCAAAAATCTTAGTCTGTATTAAGTAATGATATGGGCCTATAATTTTTTGGCTGGGTATGATCTTGATCTTCCTTCGAAATGAAAGAAATAAAGGCTGTTCTCCAAGATGGTGGTACCCCTCCTCCCAATTGTATTTTAGTAAATAATTCCCTAAGGGGTTCTACCATTTCCAATTGTAAATTTTTATAATAAGCCGCTGTCAATCCGTCTGTACCAAGGGCCTTACCAACTTTTAACTGCTTAATTGCCAATAGAATTTCCTCCTCGGATATCGGTTGATTCAATCTTTCCCTTTGCTCATCTGTAACTGCAAGAATATTCTCCTTCTCCAGGTATTTATCTATATCTATACCTTGTATTTTATCATCAGCATACAATCTCGTATAAAACTCTAAAAAAGCCTTTTTAATCATATTCTGTTGATACACCTCTTTACCTTTATAGTCTATTTTCTCTATAGTATGAGACTTTTGTTTTTTCCTCAGCATGTATGCTAACCATCTACCTGATGTCAACTTGCAAAGCTTTCAAATTGCCATGAGCAGGAGGGAGGAAGAACTGAAGTGAATTCCTCCATTTTTTCTGACCGGAATCAGGAGGGTGTTAGGTTTCACAGCCAGCCAAAGTGGGTAATTGGAGAATGTGATTTATGACATGGCCAGGGAGGAGGGGAGAGACAGGGTCATAGGGGGATGTAAATCTGCGTGGGGTCAGTCCTGGCTGCATCCCAGTATTGCCGGAATGTTGCTCCAAATAAATGACTATATTTCCTTTGAAGTTTGGATCATGGCTCATGAATTAATTAGGGCATCTTTCGGAAACTTGACACCTGGCTTATTTGCATTACAAAAGGTATTATGTTTAGCATATTGCAAATTAGTTGCAACATGAACTGATAGCAACATATTAAACTGCCCTCGCAATAAGGTAATTGCTTCTTTTGTTTTCTTATCATCTGGGTTATTTATTAGCACCTGCTCTTTCTTCTTTATTTCCTCTTCTAATTCCCTCCGTTTTTTCCCCTGTCTACGTCTATATGCATTATTCAAATTTATTAAGACACCTCTCATATATGCTTTGCTTGCATCCCAAACCATTTCCATGGATGTTTCCTTATGCATATTTAAAACAAAAAATTCTTTCATTAATTTTTTACATTCTATCATATTTCCCTCGTATCTAAATAAATTTTTGTTTAATCGCCAAGATCTCCTAGACACTTCTCCATGTTCCAATTCCATCCACACCGGATTATGATCTGTTAGAGTTCTTGGACATATCTTCGTCTTCTTCACCCTAGAAAGAAAATCATTTGTAATTAACATAAAATCAATTCTAGAAAAAGATTGGTGCCTATCTGAGAAAAATGTAAAGTCTTGTTCTTTAAAGTTCCGTTCACGCCAAATGTCTCTCAGCTCCATATCCTCCATCATGTCAAAAAAGGATTTAGGCAACCAACTGGAAATCCTCCTGGAATTTCTTCTTTGGTCTTGCCCCCCCCACCCCCCCCCCACCCCCACGGCTTCTGTATTTATGTTTGTACTTCCTTGGGTTGTTATCTGGGTTTGTTGCATCTTTAATTCTTGTTCCTTTAGTTTAGTTGCCGCTCGTGTTTGTCTTTGTTCTTGGGCTTCTTCTGTTTTTTCAAATAACTCCAAGGCTTGCACAGCCCCCGAAAGTTGCACTAATTCTTCTTGGGTACTCCAAGCCCCTCCCTGGGCTTGTGCTTGCAAGCCTTCCTTTCTAGCATCTCCTGCTTCTTTTCTTTTTCTGGCTCCTGGAGATGGTGGGTATCCAGCCTTTAGTACATTGACATAAAAATCTCTTACCTTCCAAATTGTATTGAGACAATATCATTCTCCTGAATAATTCACCACTAATCTGGCTGGAACCTCCCATCTATACTGTATCTGACGATTTCTCAATTCATCCACTAGAAATGCATAGTCTTTTTTAGCTCTCAACATTTTAGGGGGAATTTCCTTGAATACTGCAACCTCCTGTCCTGCCACTTGTAGTTTCTTTTTGTAAGAAGCTTGTAAGATCCCATTTCTTATCTTCCTGGTAACAAAATAGATCACAATATCTCTTGGTAGTTGTCTTTGCCTGGCAATCCATGAATTAATACGATAAATTTTATCAATTTGCCAGTCACACTCTATTTTGGACTCTCCAGTTAACTGTGCAAAAGCTTCTACAAAAATCTCTTTTAAATTTTCCTGATTATTTTCTTTTAAGCCTCTTACCCTCAAAGCAAATTCCATCGCCCTATAGTGTCATTATAAGTTCTGCCTCTGTCTTGTTGATCTTGATTTGAACTTCATCCACTTTAACCTCCAAATTCACATTAGATTAATTTCTTCAACCTTTTCCTCCAACAATGTAACATGACCCACCAAACCCTGAAATGCTTCCACAGTGTCGTCTCTTATTTCTTGATTACAGGTTTGGATTAGGTCCTTAATTGCTGCCATTTCCTCAGAGACATCTTTAAATGCAGATGTGATTTTTTCTTGCAATTCAGAGGCTTGTACCTTTAAGGCACCTTGAAGAGCCTCCAGTGTCAATACTTGTGTTTGCATTTGTGCTTGTGCTTGTGTATCCACTGGGGCCAACAAAGACTGCAATTTAGGAGTTTGAGCAGGAGAACTTCCAGCACTCTTTGAAATGCCTGTTTTTGTCTGCTTTGAAGCCATTCCCAAATTGTAATTTTCAACAACCAGCCCACTAAGTCAGTAAATATTTTAATCTTGATCTTTAACCAATAATATGGCTTATTAGTAAGTCAATACTTTATTCTTTTAGTCCCAGAGTCTTAATTCTTTAAAACAATGTCCATTAGAGTTAAACAGGGCTGACAGCTTTAACAAGTTAACAAGCACTTTCTTCTTTAACTTTCACTTTCCACGCCCTTAACAAGCCAGCGCCATTTTCTTTCAACTTTTTCCCATTCTCATCAGACCCAGAAAGAAACAATATTCAGCTGGAGTTAAAATTTGTTACTTGCAGTTATAATGTCTCCTGTCTTTGCTCTGCCTGCTTTTAATCCAAATGTTGTTAAAAAGTTGCTTGCAGGGATGGTCGCGGCGTCTTGTTCTGCATGAAGCAGACACGTCCCGGATTCGGAGCTCTCCCAGGTTCCTGGGGAGCTCTCACCCTTCGAGCTCCAGGATTGTTCCTGGAGCTCTTGGGGAGCTCTACCCGCACCCGGCTGCTCTCTCTCCCCTCTTTTCCCGAGGGGAGAGTTTCCAAGCCGCTAGACAGCTGATTTTCGCTGTTCTAGTGGCTTAACAAAGTCATGGGGCTAGCGCTCCCAAAGGAGCGACCGCCGACGCCTGCGGAGCCACCGGCATAACTTCAAGTATCTTAATATCCGCTTTGCAGCTTGCCAATACCTCTCTGTTGGTTCTGCATTATATCTTGCTAATTGATTAACACAATAGGAAATATCTGGCCTCGACCAATTACTGATATATGATAGACTTCCTATCAAAGATTGATAAATCTCTTTGCTGAATACAGGACTTTGTATATCTCCATGTTTGAAATCCTGATCCATAGGAGTTTTTGCTGGCTTACATGACTCCATATTATAGCGCTTTAACATTTGGCTAATCTTGCTAGATTGAGACAGTTTATATCCTCTAGCAGTTCTTATAATATCAAGACCTAAATAATGCTTTATATTACCTAGATTTCTTATCCTAAACTTATCCTGTAACAACTTAATAATTTCTATTGCTTCCTGTTCAGTCTTCATTATGATAGCAATATCATCTGTAAACAAGAGCAAAAATGAAATTAAACCATCTTTCTCCCGTTTAAAGAGACATTTATCCGCTACACCTTCCATAAACCCCATAGCATTCAGCTCTTTCACAATACACCTATTCCATTCAAACCCTGATTGCTTCAAACCGTAAAGGCTCTTTTTTAATTTCCAGAAATCAGTTCACCCATCCGTTCTTACACCTAACGGCTTCCTCATATAAATGTTGTGATGTAAAGGTGCATGCAAATATGCTGTCTCAACATCTATATGATTGATCTGATAATCATTCTTCGCCGCCCACACTAGCATTGCTCTTAATGTGGTTGCTCTTCAACTGGGAGCAAAAACCTCATCATAGTCTCTTTCAGACTGTGTGAAACCTTGAGCAACTAAACGAGCTTTATGGGTTACATTTCCATCAATACCTGTCTTTAATTTATAGACCCATTTACAACCAATCATCCTTTCTCCTGGTGGTAACTGAACATTTTCGTATACATCTAACTCTTTTAAATATTTGAGTTCTCTATTCATAGCCTCCTTCCATGCCATTTGATCCTTTTCAGGATACATCTTGATATCATCAAAACTGGAAGGTTCTACATTTACATGACAAACCACGCTTGCTTGATATCTATTGGGCGGATGTCTTACCTGAGTAGATCTTCTAGGCAATACAGGACTCATATCTGGTATTTCATCAGTCTCCTCCCATAAACCTCCTTCATCTTCTTCTTTTACAGTAGACTCTACATTACCTATATCCTCATCAGGGGAATCACTGAATATTTGATTTTCAATAATAACATTATCATCATTTCTGTAATCAGCTTGCTCAAGCTTATCCCAACCTACATGCTCCAGGAATTTTGCACTAGCGCTACAATAAATGCTAGTGGTTCCTGGCAACCAGAATCTAAACGATCGGTGGTTCGATTCATATCCAACAAAAACATTTTTCTATCTCTCTGTTGTCCCTTCCATCTTAATGGAGAGGGAATGTGAATCCAAGCAGGAGCACCAAACGTATGCAAATAACTAAGATTAGGTTTTCTACCATGCCATAGTTTAAATGGTAATTCTCCAGTAGATGAATTAACAACGTTGTTTAAAATATGGTTGGCCCACATAATGGCTTCACCCCATAAGGTTTCTGGCAAACTAGAATCTGCTAACATAGCTCTAGCCATAGCTTGCAGTGTTTGACCTCTGTGTTCAACATAAGCGTTGTGCTGTGGTCTATATGGGGCAGAACGTTTATGCTCAATACCTGCCTCCTGCAACATAGTCTCTAACCTTAGATTAGTAAACTCGGTACCGTTGTCTGTTACCAAGCGAGCTACTTTGTGTCTCTGTTTCCTCTCTACAAATCTTAGCCAGTTGTTAATATGCTGAAATGTTTCAGATTTTGTTTTCATCAAGTAACAGAAACCATATCTAGAGAAATGATTAACAATGCTTAGTATATAGCAGGCTCCCCCTAAACTGGGTTGTTTAGGTCCAATTAGATCTGCAAACACCACTTCTAATGGTCTTTTGGTTTTAAACCCATTAATTCAGTTTGCTGGGGTTACTTTGCTTTTCTCTTGATTACAGTTCAGATATTCAGTACATGGTTTTAACTTTATCCCTTCAGATAACTCTACTGTCTTTTTCAATATCTTGAAATTCATATGTCCTAATCTTCGATGAAGTAAATGGATACATTCATTGTGTGGTTTCTTATTGTCATAAACAGAGTTAGTTTTAGCCACTAATGCTGGGTTATCTCTTAATACAAATAAATCATTTTCTAACATTGCAGTAACACATTTACCATCTTTTTCGATTATACATTTATCTTCTCTAAATGTTACTACAAATCCAACCTGTAATAATGATTTAACTGATAAGTTGAATTTCAGTCTAGGTATATACAACATAGATAATTGTTCGTCAATAAATGAACACTGTGCAATACCTTCCCCAGCTACTTTCATTCTCCAACCATTGGCTAATGTAACATGTTGTTTGCTATTATTCAGTTTAACAAACCTTTCTCTATTTCTAGTGATGGATTGTGATGCACCACTATCAACTACCCACAAATCATGGTTAACGTTTATAGAACTTAATATAGCTAAATTAACATTCTTTTTGGTTCTCTTTGGATCACCAACAGTCATTTTCTTTCCCTTAGTACAGCGGTTCTCAACCTGGGGGTCGCGACCCCTTTGGGGGTCGAATGGCCATTTCACAGGGGTCGCCAAAGCCCTCTCTCGCCCCCCCCCCGCCTTCACTCACCCTCAGTCTCTGCTCTGTTGGATCGCCGGCCCTTCATTTACCCTGCCCACTCCCAATCTATTGCTGCCTCCGATGGCTAGAGGAAAAAAAACTGTTTAAATTTTTGCCGCGGGGCTTCAAAGGGCCGCCCTAGAGCCAGTGGTGCAGCCGAACCATTTGTTAAATTGCTGGCTTGCCCCGCCCTTCCGCACCACTATTTATTGCCAATAAATAGTGGTGGGCGAGGGGCGGGGGAGCCAGCAATTTAACAAATGGTTCAGTGTTTTTTTGTAATTTTATTGGCCCGCGGAGCTTCAGCACAGGCTAATTAGCCCTTGCTTAGATCGGCTCCTGACCCCCAGCTGATTTGCTCTCAGCTGTTTTGCTCAGAGCTCTGCTGCTTGCTTGGAAAGAGTGCTGATTTTTTTCCCCCTATCTATGCTTAAAACTGAAACTGAAACTGCTTTGCTGTTGCTGCAACTTGGAAAATTAGGCAGGCAGATTTCTTTTCTTTTTCCTCACCAAAAAAGGTAGGTGCAAACAACGGGAAATTTAGGGAAAAAGAGGAGATTTTAAAGCACAAAAGAAAAAAAGCTCTATTTAACTAGGGAATTGTAATAATTGAGATACTATTAATTGTATATTGTGTTGAAAGCAGAAATGGTTAAGTTGTGGCTTAGAGGAATATATGGGGGAAATTATTTGGTTTATTATTATTGGTAAATATAATTAATTGATTTGTAAGAAATTGGATTGCATGGAAATAATTGGAATATTCATGTTCATATTGATTAATATACAAAAAAGATAGTTATATAACTAATTGATTTATATTAAAATGTTGAATTTATATTAAACAACTGTAATATTACATAATTAACCAATGTGAGGATGGATATAAAAATAGATGACAATGGGAAGGGGTATAATATAGAATAGAAGGGAAAAATTGAATTTGATTAAGATTAGAGATGAGGATGAAGGGTAATATTGGTTTTTTACAAAAATAGATGAGGAATAAATATGGCAAAAAGGAAATATAGAAATTGTAAATTTAATTGAAATGACTAAACACTGTTTAAATTTATGAACCGGCCAAATACTCTGTTCAAAGAAAATACATTGTATGTTTGTATGTGTGTTTCTAATTATTGTTATTTATTCATATTTGTTCTCTTTTATTCTTTAAAGTTTAACAATTCATTCTTTATCTTAATATCTTTATATTTGTTTGGGGTTGGCTTTCTTCCCTTTCATCTTTTTTATTGTACAGCAATCTTTCTCCTCAAACCTACCACCTCTCTCTTTTCTTTCCTTCTTACTTTCTCTTCCTCCACCTCTTCTCCTCCTCCCTACTTCCTCTTCCTTTCTCCTTCTCCTCCTCTCTTCCTCCCTCTCTTACCCTCACTCCTACTCTAATTTCCCTTCCCTTCCTTCATCCCTCTCTATTGCTGTATCCTTTTATGCATATGGACTACTCAGAGGGCTGAAAAAGTTATTTCTGACTGGTCCTTGCACTTTTGACCAGTCTTCGAACTTACGACTGTTCTCACATTTTACGTTTTTGCCCTATCTTGTCACCATGGTGAAGAGAAGCAGTTGTGAAATGAGTGACACATTGTTAAGAATGCTACAATGGGCATAAATGATGACCAGTCATAAGTGCGAAGACTGGTCAAAAGTGCGAGGACCTGTCAGAAATGACTTTTTTCAGCCCTCTGAGTAGTCCCTATACACATAGCCATGGCCACCCAGTCACATGACCTCCAAGCCATGCCCACAAAATAAGCCACGCCCACAGAACCGGTAATAAAAAAATTTAGAACCCACCCCTGGTTGGGGGTCACCACAACATGAGAAACTGTATTAAAGGGTCGCGGCATTAGGAAGGTTGAGAACCACTGCCTTAGTACAATATTTAGCTATATGCCCCTTAGCCCCACAAGAAAAACATATTTTTACAATATAGGCAGTTGAAGACAATTTTTCTTCCTGTGGTTGTTTCTCTCAGTTGTTCTCTATCTTTCCTTCTTCTGGACTCTTCCAACAATCTTCCAGTTATGCCAGTCAGTGTTAGTTCATCTCTGGTCAAAACCTCCAGTGAAGAAACATAGTCATCATAACTTTCATCCAAAGAAGAAAGAATAATGTAAACCTGTTGCTATGCTGGGACAGGTAACAAATAAAATAAAATAAAATAAAATAAAATAAAAACATGGGTCCAGTTAGATAGTCATTGAAGGGCCCTCTTTGTTCTTAATATTGTAAGAGAGAAATTGCTTGTAATTATATTCAGAACACAGGAAAAGACATCCCCTTGCAAGGATGCTTACTTCAAGGCCGCTCAGTTGTCACAGATAAGAACAGTCTACGTGATTTACACCTTGAGGTTAAAGCGACAGGGATGTCCACTTTGATATTTCAACAAAGGATAACAGATATGCTTCAATAAATCTACAAAAAGAATTATGACTGTTTTGCAAAGAAACTCTGTAATGTCAATTAAAATTGATAAATGTATAGGACCATATGAACTGCTAACTTCAAAGAGTCCTTTGTTTGAAACTGTATAAAACTGGAGTCTCAGGACCATAACTTTGTTCAGATCTTGAGGTATCAATACCTATCTGATCCTTTTATTGCAATAAAATAATTAAGCTGACTCTGTCTGCCCTAATTGGGATGTTTTCTTAATTCCTCATCTCCACAAAACATCTCTACAACAAAATTGGCACCCGGCAGAGGGGACTTTGAGAAGCAGAGATTTTTTCCTTCCTAGGCGACCTGCCCCAGCGGGACCGGCCTTTTCGCATCGAAGAAATCAACAGCCGGCACAAGACTCCTTTGAAAGTCTCTAGAATTCTTCGTTGGGAGACGGCCGTATGCTCGCTGGCGAAGCAGCTTCAGCCAAGGACCCACAAGAGGGCAGACAAGACTCAGTAACTCCGCGGACGGCCGAAAGAAGACAGCATCTGCCAGGCAAGTAAATCATTTAAAGGGGAAAGATAGGTCTGTCTATTTTTGAGACAGAAAAGGGGATCTGATCAATCTCCTGAGAGGGGGATACGGTGTTTTCCAACCCTCTAGATTAAGTTGTGTGGGTGGTTAATCCGGTGCATTTCCTGCAGGTGGCTGTGACATTCCAGGGCCTCAGGTCATCGGAAGTGTTTATTAGGATGGGGGTGGGAAACAGTGTCCAAAGGACACCGTTACAAGGCATGCTAGCCCACTTTGAAACTTTTTTTTCTGAAACTTACGGAGGAACTCCATGCAAACTCACCGACCCACGTGGGGAGATATCCAATTGCTGTTAAATACATTGCTTTCTATGGAAGATAGAGAGAAATTCAAACTTGCTAAAGGAAAAGTATTAAACCGCATGTTTCCTGATGCAAATCAAGCGGCCGCGAGGACAGCCGCTGCAGCAGAAATAGACCCCAACTGGGATAATAACCATCCCCCACATCAAACGCTGCTAAATAACTACCGCCTCTTATGTGTAGAAAGTTTGAGAGAGGCTGCAAAAGGTCCTGTTAATTATGCAAAGACCGCCACTGTTTTGCAGGACAAAGATGAATCCCCTGAAGCATTTTTAACTCGTTTGATTGAATCTTATAAAACTCATACAGGCATAAATGTTGAGGATCCTGCAAATAGATTTATGTTAAATGAAAGGTTCATCAGCCAGAGCGTTCCTGATATCAGACGCAAACTTCAAAAACTAGAAGGCACTCTTGGCAAGAATACTTCTGAATTGCTAGAGGTTGCTAAAAAGGTGTATTTGAACAGAGAAAAAGAGGAAGAGAAACGGCAAGTTGCTAAGGACAGAAAGCAGACGGAGATGTTAGCTTTGGCGCTGGGTGGGGTTGTTTTAGGACCAACTCAGTGTGCATTTTGTGGAGAAAATGGTCATTGGAAGAAAGAATGTCCCCGTAGAAGAATGGAACCCAGAGAAGTATCCTACGGGCGTGGATTTCAGATGGTGAGAGGAAGTTATAGAGGAGGATTTAACGGAAGGTCTGTGAGAGGGAATATGAGAGGAGTTTTTAGAGGAAGAAGAGGAAATGAGAGGCAATTTATTTCACCCAACCAGTCAACCCAGAATCCAGAAGTTATCGGCTTAGCTGATATGGACTGGGACGATTGAGGCTGCCTCTGCTCCGCGGCTTCACCCCACCCCCCGGAGCCCTTGATGGATTTATGGGTGGGAAAACATCACGTACGCATGCTGGTTGATACCGGAGCCAGTCGATCAGTAATTAACACACAAGTGGCTCCTTTGTCAGCTAAGAAGATTAGAGTCCAAGGCGTTTCTGGCGATGCAGTTACACACAGTCTCCTGAAACCAGTTAAATGCAAAGTTGGAAACGGCTTAGTAGAGCATCAATTTTTGTACATGCCTAATTGCCCAGTTCCACTGATAGGCAGAGATTTGCTTTCTAAACTACAAGCCACTATCTCTTTCAATGATAATGGACAGTACTTAACAGTAACACACCCAGTGGAAGAAACGTGGCGATTAATGCTAATGCAAGACACACTCATTGAAAGCAACTGGGAAAAATTCAATGTTCCTACCTTATGGGCAGAAGACAATCCCCCTGGGCTTGCTATATTTGCATCTCCAGTCGAAGTCAAGCTGAAACCAGGATGCCAGCCATTAGAATACCCCAGTATTACATTCCACAGGATGTGGCTACAGCCATCCAAGTCTTAATTGACAAATTCTTAGCTGCAGGCATATTAAGGGAAACTAAATCCCCATGGAACACTGCAATATTACCCATAAAAAAACCAGATGGAGGGTTTAGACCTGCACAAGATTTAAGACCCATCAATAATCGGACTGTAACGCTTCATACAATTATGTCTAATCCATATATTTTGCTTGGAACTATCCCTCCTTCAGCAACATGGTTTTCAGTCATAGACTTGAAGGATGCTTTTTTCACAATTCCCTTACATCCTGATAGCCAGGATCTATTTGCCTTTGAGTGGAAAGACCCTAATTCACGTCACCATTCTCAATATACATGGACTAGGTTGCCTCAAGGTTTTAAAAATTCTCCAACTCTTTTTGGTCAAGCCCTTGCTTTGGACTTACAACACTTTCAGCCAATTCAGGAAGGTGATTGTCTCCTTCAATATGTAGATGATGTCTTAGTGACAGGAACCACACAGGAGAATTGTTTCAAAAATACCCAAATGCTTCTGGAATTACTGAGAGACTGTGGTTACAGGGCGTCCAGAAAGAAAGCACAATTAGTTAAAAAGGAAGTTACATATTTGGGATATAATTTGTCTCAAGGCCAAAGAAACTTGGGCTTACCTAGAAAACAGGCGATTTTACAGCTGCCCCCACCTAAAAACCGAAAGGAATTGAGAGGCATTTTGGGAGTCATGGGCTTTTGCCGTTTATGGGTCCCTAATTTTCCTCTCCTGGCCAAGCCTTTGTATTCATCGACTCGAGGCGCTGAAAACGATCCTTTTGAATGGGGCAAAGAGCAAATAAATTCCTTTGAGCAATTAAAGACACTTCTCATCTCCTGCCCTGCTCTCGGCTTGCCAGATCTCACTAAGCCCTTTCGTCTCTATGTAGACGTCCGTCATAATGTGGCTTTAGGGGTGTTGACACAACAGCACGGGTCATGGCAACGGCCTGTAGCTTACTTATCTAAACAACTTGACGCCCCGGCCCAGGGATGGCCGCACTGTCTTAAAATGCTAGCTGCTGTCTCAGAACTTGTGAAAGATACAAACAAACTGACTTTTACTTCAGACGTAGCAGTTTATACATCACATGCTCTGCAAACTATCTTAGAACATAAAGGACATTTGTGGTTGAGTAACCAACGGCTGCATACATATCAAGCACTCTTGCTAGACAATCCTCAAATTACTCTTCATCAATGTGTGACCATTAACCCGGCTACCCTCATGCCAATACCAGACGCATCTCTCCCACTGCATGACTGTTTATATGTTTTGGATCATCAATATTCCTGCAGACCAGATTTAACTGACACCCCTCTTTTACATGCTCAGCTCACTTGGTTTACGGATGGATCCAGTTTTGTAGAACATGGGACTAGATATGCGGGCTATGCAATTGTTAGTATACAAGGGGTCATTGAAAGTTCGTCCCTTCCTGTGGGCACCAGCGCACAAGCAGCAGAATTATGGGCTCTTATCCGTGCATTGGAATTAGCCTCAGGCAAAACTCTTAACGTCTACACTGACAGTAAATATGCCTTTTTGACTATTCAAGCACATGCTGCTATTTATAAAGAAAGGGGCTTCACTGATTCTTCAGGCAAATTAATACAACATGCCTCTTTAATCGAAAGATTGATCAAAGCTGCAAAGTTTCCCAAGTCTTTAGCTGTTATCCATTGCCCAGGTCATCAGAAAACAGACACCCTCATTGCCCAAGGCAATCGATTTGCTGATAAGGAAGCTAAACTCGCAGCACATCAGCCTATAGATAAAACAAATTCTCATCTCTATTTGGCACATGAAATTGAATCATACATTGAGAAATCCCATCCAACCTATACACCTGTGGAAAGGGAAAAAGCTATTGGGGATCTCAAAGCCACTCTTGTGAGGGGATGGTACACACTTCCCGACAATCGCCCAGTGATACCAGTTTCCCTTGCGTGGCCCCTAGTAATGGAAGCACATCAAATATCACACATCGGCAAAACAGCTTTGGCCCAGCAATTACAGGCTGCTTTTTACATTCCTAATTTGCAGAGCCTGGTGGCCAAGGTCACTTCTCAGTGTTCCACTTGTGCTCAAGTAAATGCCAGGCAAGGACCACGTTTACCTGAAGGACAACAGCCCATCTCTTACTTGCCAATGGACTATTTAGTAGTGGATTTCACTGATATGCCCAGATGCAATGGTTATAAAGCTTTGCTCACTTTTATTGACACGTATTCTGGTTGGCTGGAAGCCTTCCCTACTCGAAACAAGCTAGCTATACAAGTTGCACGCTTTCTTTTAAAGGAAATAATTCCAAGATTTGGCTGCCCATCCCACATCAGTTCTGATAATGGCCCTGAATTTGTACAACGTATAAATCGCCACTTAGCTGAAGCAGCAGGTGTTAAGTGGAGATATCATTGTTCTTTTCGTCCTCAATCAGCTGCGAAAATTGAGAGAGCTCATCGCTCATTGAAAGCAATCATTACCAAGTTGTGTCTAGAAACACATTTGCCATGGCTTCAAGTCTTTCCTATGGCTTTATACATTTTTAGAACTACCCCACGAACCAAATACCAGTTGTCTCCTTTTGAACTTTTATATGGAAGACCCCCGGCTTTGTTCAAACACCATTTTCAAGGTTGGCCTGACTTAGCTCAGAAAGGGGGAGTGGAAGCCAAGAAATTACTTTTGCAGTTACAACAACATAACAATCATGTTAATCAATTAAGGCACTATATGCAGGAGTGCAGACCACCCCCTATTACAACAGCAGGTCATAATTACAAGCCAGGTGATAAGAGTGTGGGTGAAACATTGGAAAGATGAACCTTTAAAGCCTAGATGGAAAGGACCGTATACTGTTGTGATGTGTTCACCTCTTGCAGTTAAAACGATAGAAGGCAAATCCTGGATCCATTGGACGAGGCTGAAACCGGCAAACCAGGCTGATCCAGTGACGTACGAGGTGATACAGACGGAGAAACCCCTAGTGCTGAGATTTAAGAGGAAGAACACGCCCTGCTGAACCCTACTGGCAACAAGCTCTCTACGCACGGTGGTGACCGCCAGCCCTGCTGAATCACTCCGGAAGCTGATTCTCTACACACGGCGGAAGATTCATCAGGAGGACAACGACCTTCACAGTGCACATATACGTTTTCTTAGCTTTCATATAACTCTTTCATACATATGCTAATGTCATTAGAAGTTTGGGAATACGTTTTGTGGGTATTTGTTTTTCTAATTTTACTAGTAATTTTGTTTTACATATATAAGGAACGTTTTTGTGGTAGACCTAGGATTTTTCTTGCTACTGCTATATCCCAAACCACACGCACCATCAACTCTCTCCCTGACCCTGACATTGTGAGCTACACACCACAGTGATTATGTTTTGCTTATGGCTTTGTACATTATTTGCTCTTGCATTCTCAAGTGACCATGTAGGGAACATTGATTCCCTTAAAGACTACACTTTAGGTCAAGTTCACTCACGCCAAAAACGCATTGTATATGCACGAGGTCGTTACTTTAGGCCTAAGACAACTCCACCACCTAAGGTTCCTATCTTGACATACCCAGCTGAGGGGGGAGTAGATAAGGAAAATGGGCCTTTGCAACAATTACATAGAGGAGATTATATATCACGGATTCTGGAATTAAGTCAAGATCTTGTTAATCAATATAACCCTACCCTAGGTCAGAAATGCTGGTTATGTCTATCTGCTGACCCTACATCTTATCATGCTATTCCTGTTCCCCTTTTGGGACATGTCCAGAAGAGGGTCCCTATACTTATCCCACTGTTAGTGCTTATAGGCATGGGTACAGCTGTTGGAACAGGTATAGCCGGAATCACACACTCAGTAATTCAATTTAGACAAATCTCAGAAGAGCTACAAGGAAGTTTAAATCGAATCGCTGGCACTTTGATAGAAGTCCAAAATCAAATAGACTCCTTGGCAGCAGTGGTGTTACAAAACCGACCTGCCTTAGACCTCCTGATAGCAGAAAAAGGAGGAACATGTATATTTTTAGGTGAAGATTGTTGTTTCTACATGAACAAATCAGGTGTGGTCAGAGAAGGTGCTCGGGAATTACAGGATAGGGCTTCCAAGATAAGTCAGAGGTTACAAGCTTCTGACATGTGGTTTTCTTGGGTGCCTGGGTCCGGTTGGATTAAGCAAATGATATTTTTGTTCATATGTGCCATTGCTGGCTTAGCATTCATTCCATGTGTAATACCACTCCTCAGACAATTGTCCATAAAAGCAGTAAAGGAACTTAAAGTTGAAAGGGAACTAGCTCTGACAGAGCAATTTCTTAATCAACTTGGTTCCTACCCTATGGAAGGACCTACAGATCTTGCTGTAGATCCATATGTGGAAATGGGACCAGTGGAAAGATGGAGAGAATCTTCCGAAGACTTAGAAGATTGGAAACAATCACATATAATCTTTTATATGCCTTTGATTCTTATATTTTGTTAGCATTTTTATATCATAGAATTGTTTATTGGAACTTTTTTTATACTCAATAGTTATACTTATAAGTAAGTTGTGAGAGTTTATGCTTAAGACAAACTCTCAGAGGGGGGAGTATGCTGGGACAGGTAACAAATAAAATAAAATAAAATAAAATAAAAACATGGGTCCAGTTAGATAGTCATTGAAGGGCCCTCTTTGTTCTTAATATTTTAAGAGAGAAATTGCTTGTAATTATATTCAGAACACAGGAAAAGACATCCCCTTGCAAGGATGCTTACTTCAAGGCCGCTCAGTTGTCACAGATAAGAACAGTCTACGTGATTTACACCTTGAGGTTAAAGCGACAGGGATGTCCACTTTGATATTTCAACAAAGGATAACAGATATGCTTCAATAAATCTACAAAAAGAATTATGACTGTTTTGCAAAGAAACTCTGTAATGTCAATTAAAATTGATAAATGTATAGGACCATATGAACTGCTAACTTCAAAGGGTCCTTTGTTTGAAACTGTATAAAACTGGAGTCTCAGGACCATAACTTTGTTCAGATCTTGAGGTATCAATACCTATCTGATCCTTTTATTGCAATAAAATAATTAAGCTGACTCTGTCTGCCCTAATTGGGATGTTTTCTTAATTCCTCATCTCCACAAAACATCTCTACAACATTGCAATTCTGAAAAAATAAGTTCCTTCTCATGTAGCTCTTGAAAAGTTCTTGTCATAAACTCCAAAGGAGCTAACATATCTCCTCCTTTAAGAAGACGGGTTTTAAACAGTTTACGTGTAAGATGTATGTGAGCACCCACACTATCACGAACATATATTCTCTTCAAATTGTTCCAACACCTAGCAGCAGAATCTTCACCACGAATATGAACTAGCTGCTGGTCACTCAGTGTCAGTCCAATTATGCAAAGAGCTCGTTCATTATCCCGGTTAAATTTGGCTAATTTCTTCTCATCTTCATCATCTGGATTCCATGCAGTTACATCCGGTGGATTATTAACTACATCCCATAGTCCTTCTCTACGCAAAAGCAGGTTGCATTTCATAGATCAGGAAACATAGTTTGTTCCATCCAACCGGGTTATCATGGATATACTGGATGACTGTTCTTGTGCCATCTTCACTTGGATTATAAATACCAAACACAGCTGTCTGAATAAATTGCTGTATCATTCACATCAACTCTCAGTGCTCTAGATAATACTGGGTAACTCTGTGTTGGCTCTGGGTGGCTCTGGTTGGCTCTGGGCCCATAACCAATGTTAAGGATATTGTTGTGTCACCACCAGAGTCATGGAGCTCATAAAGCAGAGTACCATCAGAAGATTTTACACGCAGAAATGGTTGTGAGAGTAATTGTGAATAACATGCAGACAAACTGGTTTTATATTACTTTACTTTGAGGGTAAAACGAAATCATAGTCATTTAACAATCCAAGTCTTAGCCATATAAAGTGCAATACAAGATCAATCCAGGGATATAAAATCTTCTTACCAGTTTGTAGAAAAATATAAGGAACATTCAGGAACAATATAAAAACAGTTCAATAAATATCAGGAAACATTAAAAAATAAACCATGATCAAACATTGACCATTTAGAGAGATCAAAAATAGTTACAGCATAGTAGCAGGTAAAAATATGGTGTAGTGATCACCCAACCACAATTTAGCTCTCCTTAAATACATTGGCTACAGAGCTCATCCAATCAGGATGCAGAATGACTCAGCAATGTTCTTAAAGATACATAATACATTTACACAATACAAACATACAATGTTGGATTATATATTACCTGGCCAACTAGTTAGGCAATGACCATTTCCTAAAAGAGCTACTAAACAGGCGGCCAAACTAAGTGCCCCATCCCATCACTGGGAGTCCAGGCGACTTGGCGATTGGTAAGCAGCTGGGCTTCTCGAGAGACGGAGTTTGCAGGGGGCTGATCTACCACTGGCTACAACACAATGTTCATTCTCATCAGTATTTGAGATTCCTAGCCAGGCCTCCAAAAAGTACTGGCAGAAAAAGCTGCTGCTGTTGTTGCCATGTTCTTCGCACACGTGCATCCCATTTGACTTGCAAGGTAATGGGATGAGCGTGCGCGAACGATATGGCAGTAACAAACATGGCAGCCGGGTTTTGCGACCGGGCGACCGGTTCGGGGGCA
This sequence comes from Arizona elegans, assembly GCA_022577455.1. NCBI lineage: Eukaryota > Metazoa > Chordata > Lepidosauria > Squamata > Colubridae > Arizona > Arizona elegans. The sequence goes on from JAKOOJ010000010.1 coordinate 20,790,614, forward strand.
TGGCCAGCTGGCCATTTCTACCGGTTCTGCAACCTTGGCCCAATTTTTGCTAATGGTTCGCGCGAACCGGTGAGAACCAGTAGCAACCCACCACTGGAATGGTCCTACAAACTTCGGGCCCAGTTTCTTAGAAGGCAGTTTCAATTTTAAATATTTTGTGGACAGGTAGACCCTATCCCCCACTCTGAAGTGTGGCTTTAGAGAACGGCGCTGAAGCAATGTGAAGACTAAACTCTCATAGGAAAGGCTACAGAGCAGAAAATGGCCACAGTTAGGCCAACTTCAGGGTTAACAGTTTCTTAAGATTTCATACTCCTAACCTGATGTCAGATTTGCTATTTGGTTTCCTTTCTGGAAACAAGTAAACAAAAACCAAGGATGCTGTAGTGTGAATTGACAACCTCCAGTTTTAGCACTTGGAAATTACATCAAGAACTTGGCTGAAAGCAAACTTCTCTATCAGTTCATGAAATGACTGCAACCTATATACCAGTGATGGCTAACCTTTTTGCCATTGCGTGCCAGGAGGGGGAGCGGGGGGGTTGCACGTGCCCACACCCATAATTCTATGTGCCCCGTGCATACGTGTGTGCCCGCTCCCCCCGCTCCTGGCACGTGATGGCCCGGTAGGCCCGTTTTTCTCTCACACCTGGCTCCAGAGCCTCTCTAGGAGTCTGGGGAGGGTGGAAACGGCCTTCTCCACCCCCCTGGAGGCCCTCCAGAGGCCAGAAATGGCCCATTTGCCAACTTTTGGTGGGACTGGAAGTTGGAAAATGGGCCGTTTTCAGCCTCTGGAGGACCTCCAGGGAGGTGGGGAAGGCTGTTTTTGCCCTCCCCAGACCCCTAGAGAGGCTCTGGAGGCTGGGGACAGCAAAAAACGGGCCTTCCAGTCCCACCGGAAGTTGGCAAATGGGCCATTTCTGGCCTCTGGAGGGTCTCCGGGGTGGTGGTGGAGAAGGTCATTTTTGCCCTCCCCAAACTCCTAGAGAGGCTCTGGAGCCAGGTGAGAGAGAAAAACGGGCCTCCCCTTCCCCTCCCCCCCGAGGCCCTCCGGAGGCAGGAAAAAAACTGTTTCCCTAGTTCTGGTGGGCCCAGAAAGCCCGAAAATCAGCTAGCCGGCACATGCATGCACGCCGGAGCTGAACTCGCATGCCCACTGATATGGCTACGCATGCCACCTGTGGCATGCGTGCCATAGGTTCGCCATCACGGATCTATACATATTGAATATGCCTATAAACCTACATACTTTTTTTCACATGCACAATCTTACCTGCCTCCCCGGACAATTTAAATTTCATTCATCATTCATCATAATTATTAATGAAATGAAATCATCAATTTCATTCATCATACAAATAAATAACAGTTGGTCTCTGAAAATTTTTATTAAAATCAACAGAAGGGAGTACAGGTTTGTGTCAGGATTCAAGTTTTATATCCAGAAGTCTTCAAGTTCTATTTTGGGTTAAAATAATTCAAAGACAACAGAGTTGAGGGTGGCCTCTTTCCAATAACCTAAATCAGAGATAGGCAGCATGGTGTATGCAGTTACAAACAGATCTGTAGAAACTTTTGTGGTCACTCAGCAAGCTCTCTAATCCACTTGATTTTATTTACTTATTTTTAGGTTCTTTTAATTCAGCCAATGTCATCAAGTGAGGCAACCTGGGCAAAGAAAATGGACAAGGAAATCTACAGTTTATTGATGGTCCTTTACTTCTAAATAACCACAGCAGATAAATAAGGCTGCTTTTCACTGTACATCCAAAGCTAGTTGTGAAACTGAACTCCCCTACTGAATCTGAAAGACTTTGGATCCTCTACTTTTATTTTCACCCTTCATATAAGTCTTTGCCTTGTCTCACAGCCTTGTTCACACACCCATGTGGGCATTTTAGCAGTCAGTCTCAGCCACATACACTGTACTAACATGTAACACCCACTCACAAGCCAGTCCTGTGCTTGAGAATATGGTTCTCCTTCAAAAGGGAATGTATGCTCAGAAGACTCTGCTTACAGCAAGAGAGCACTCCTAAATGATTATTGATTTGTTCCTTTGTTCAATAGTAATCAATTCAGAGAAGCTGATGAAACAAAAGATTTCAATGCAATCATGTTTTCAAAGCAATGCAGTAGTATTCAAAATTCTGAGCTATGTTATAAATTCAAGAAAATGCATACACTTAGAGATATACTTTATTTACATCCTAATATGACATCTAATTTTATACAGTCAGGTCCAGAAATATTGGGACATCGACACAATTCTAACATCTTTGGCTCTATACAACACCACAATGGAGTTGGAATGAAACAAACACAATGTGCTTTAACTGCAGACTGTCAGCTTTAATTTTAGGGTATGTACATCCAACTCAGGTGAACGGTGTAGGACTTACAGCAGTTTGCATATGTGCCTCCCACTTGTTAAGGGACCAAAGATAATGGGACAGAATAATAACCATAAATGAAACTTTCCCTTCTTAATACTTGGTTGCAAATCCTTTGCAGTCATTTTTTTTTCATTTCATTTTTTCATTTTATTTGATTTATATACCGCCCTACTCCCGAAGGACTCAGGGCGGTGAACAGCCACAGATAAAACACATAAATACAAAATTTAAAAGCAAAGTAAAACCGAATTAAACAATTTGGCCCAAGACAGATTTAAAACACCCCAATAATTTAAAACAGATTAAAATTTACATTTTAAAAAGGGAAAAAGGGAAAAGATTAGGCCAGGCCGGCCTGATGGAATAAAAACGTCTTAAGAGCGCGGCGGAAGGTGCGCAGATCCGGGATCCTCCGTATCTCTGGGGAAAGCTCATTCCAGATAGTAGGTGCCCCCACAGAGAAGGCTCTCCCCCTGGGGGGCGCCAGTCGACATTGTTTGGCCGACGGCACCCGGAGGAGCCCCTCTCTATGAGAGCGTACCGGCCAGTGGGAGGCTATTGGTGGCAGCAGGCGGTCCTGTAGGTAACCAGGTCCTAAGCCATGGAGCGCTCTAAAGCTGGTAACCAAAACCTTGAAGCGCACCCGGAAGACCACTGGGAGCCAGTGCACCTCGCGCAGGAGAGGTGTTACATGGGAACGCCATGTCACTCCCTTAACCACCCGCGCGGCCGCACTCTGCGCCAGTTGGAGCCTCCGGGTGCTCCTCAAGGGGAGCCCCATGTAGAGAGTGTTGCAACAGTCCAGGCAGGAGGTGACGAGGGCATGAGTGACCGTGAGTAAGGAGTCCCGATCCAGAAAGGGACGCAACTGGCGAATCAGGCGAACCTGATGAAAAATCCTCCCGGTCACAGCCGTCAAATGCTCTTCTAAAGACAGCCGTGAATCCAGGAGGATGTCCAAGTTGCGAGCCCTCTCCGTGGGGGCCAACAATTCGCCCCCAATAGTCAGTGATGGCGCCAACTGACTATATCGGGACGTCGGAAACCACGGCCACTCGGTCTTGGATGGGTTGAGCCTGAGCCTGTTTCTCCCCATCCAGATCCGCACGGGCTCCAGGCACTGGGACATCACTTCAAGGGCATCGTTGGGGTGGTCCAGGGTGGAGATGTACAGCTGAGTGTCGTCAGCGTACTGGTGGTACTTCACCCCAAAACCACGGATGATCTCGCCCAGCGGCTTTACATAAATGTTGAACAAAAGGGGTGAGAGGACCAACCCTTGTGGCATTCCACATATGAGGGGCCTCAGGGTCGACCTCTGCCCCCCTGCCAACACAGACTGCGACCGGTCAGAGAGAAAGGAGGAGAACCACCGCAACACAGTGCCTCCCACCCCCAACTCTTCCAACCGGTGCAGCATGATACCATGGTTGACGGTATCAAAAGCCGCTGAGAGTTCTAATAGGACCAGGACAGAGGAGCAACCCCTGTCCCGAGCCCTCCAGAGATCATCAACCAATGCGACCAATGCCATTTCCGTGCTGTACCCAGGCCTGAAGCCTGACTGGAATGGATCCAGATACGTTGTTTCATCCAGGTGCTGGGGGAGCTGTCGCGCAACCACATTCTCAACAACCTTCACCACAAAGCGAAGGTTGGAGACCGGACAATAATTTGCCAACACTGCCGGGTCCAGGGAAGGATTCTTGAGGAGAGGCCTCACCACTGCCTCTTTCAAGGTGGAGGGGAAGTCACCCTCACTCAATGAAGCACTTATAATCCCCTGGAGCCAGCCTCGTGTCACCTCCTGGGAAGCCAACACTAACCAGGAGGGACACGGGTCCAACAAACATGTGGTCGCGTTCAGTCTGCCCAGAATCCTGTCCACGTCATCAGGAGTCACAGGATCAAACTCATCCCAGATAACATTCTCAAGACCTGCCTCAGTCATCCCCCCTGAAACTACCCAGTCGGAGTCCAGGTCTTCCTGAATCTGAGTGATTTTGTCATACAGATACTGTACAAAGTCCTCAGCTCTACCCTCCAAGGGGTCCTCCCGCGCTCCCTGGTGGAGCAGGGAGCGGGTCACCCTAAAGGGGGCAGCTGGGTGGCTATCTGATAATGCAATAAGAGCAGCAATATAATTACATTTTGCTGCTTTTATCACCACTAGGTAATTCTTAATATGAGATCTTACCAGTGTCCGGTCGGATTCAGAAAGGCTGGCCCTCCAACTGCTCTCTAGGCCTCTTTTCTGGTGCTTCATCTCTCTTAGCTCCTCCATAAACCAAGGAGCCAGATGAGATCGGCGCCGGGTCAGAGGCCACAAAGGCACGACCCGATCGAGTGCTCCAGTGGCTGCCCTATCCCAGGCGGCCACTAGGTCTCCAGTCGAGGCGTGTGCCAGAGCCTCAGGGAATGGCCCAAGCTCCATCTGGAACCTGTCAGGCTCCATCAGGCGCCTGGGGTGTAACCATTTATTTATTTATTTATTTATTTTATTCGGCTTATATGCCGCCCTATCTCACAATGGACTCAGGGCGGCTCACAACAATAAAACACAAGCCACAATAAAAATAAAGACTAAAATCTAAAAAATTTAAAATTAACCCATTAAAACCCTTAAAACCCCGTCATCAGACCAGGTCAAGGGATTTGAAAAGCCAAGTTTTTAATTCCCAGCGGAAGGTGCAAAGGTCAGGCGCTAGTTGGAGCTCCAAGGGGAGTTGATTCCAGAGGATGGGCGTCCCAACTGATAAGGCTCTACCCCTGGGGGCCACCAGCCGCCACGGTCTAGCCGACGGCACCCTGAGTAGGCCCTCTCTATGGGCGTGAACCGGGCGATGGGATGTTGTTGCTGGCTGTAGGTGATCCGCCAAATATCCTGGTCCTAAGCCATGTAGGGCTTTATAGGTCAACACCAGCACCTTAAATCTCACCCGGAAGGCAACAGGTAGCCAATGCAAACCGTGCAGGAGGGGTGTAACATGGGAGTATCGGGATTCTCCCATCACAACCCACGTGGCTGCATTTTGCACCAGCTGAAGCCTCCGAGTGGTCCTCAAGGGCAGCCCCATGTAGAGAGCATTGCAGTAGTCAATCTGTGAGGTGACCAGCGCATGAGTAACTGTGTGTAGGGCATCTCGGTCCAAGTAGGGACGCAACTGGCGCACCAGACATATCTGGGCGAATGCCCCCCCCGGTCACGGTCGTTATCTGGTCTTCTAAGCTCAACCGTGAATCCAGAAGGACGCCCAAGTTGCGCACCCTGTCTACAGGGGGCAAAACGTCACCCCCTATAGTCAGCGATGGCACCTCTCCCCTGAACTGAGATGCCGGTACCCACAGCCACTCGGTCTTGGCCGGGTTGAGTTGCAATTTGTTTCTACCCATCCAGACCCGTACTGCTTCCAGGCACCGGGCCATCACATCGAGGGCATCACTGGGTTGGTTTGGGGTGGAAATATAAAGCTCCCACTGGCCAATACGCTCTCACAGAGAGGGCCTCCTCGGGGTGCCGTCGGTCAGGCAATGTCGGCTGGCGGCCCCCAGGGGGCGAGCCTTCTCTGTGGGGGCACCCGCCCTGTGGAATGAGCTGCCTCCTGGAATACGATTGATCCCGGACCTCCGGACCTTCCGTAAAGCCCTGAAGACGTTTTTATTTCATCAAGCCGGCCTAACCTAAATGGTTTTTAATTGGGATTTTAAATTTTATGGATTTGGGGTTTTAAATTGGGTAGCCAATGATTTAATTCTTTTAATTATCTTAACTTTTGCATTTGTATGTTTTTTAATTTTGGCTTTAATTTTTAAATTAATAAATTAATAATAATAATAAAGCTGAGTATCATCAGCGTACTGATGATACCTCACCCCAAAACCACAGATGATCTCCCCTAGCGGTTTCATATAGTTGTTGAACAGGAGAGGCGAGAGAACCGACCCCTGAGGCACCCCACAGGTGAGGGGCCTCAAGGTCGATCTCTGCCCCCCCGCCAACACCGCTTGTGTTCGACCTGAGAGGTTGGAGGAGAACCACCGTAAAACAGTGCCATTTTACCGGCTTCGCTTCCCTGCGGCGGGGTGCAGCGGTTTGAAGGTCAAGGCAAAGGAGAGAGTGATCCGACCATGACAAGGGCTCGGTGACTATATTCCCTATCTCAGGGTCACTCAACCACTGTCCAGAGACAAAAACCAGGTCCAGCGTGTTTCCCCCCATGTGGGTAGGGCCATGAATTAACTGGGTCAGGTCAATAGCTGTCATGGAAGCCATGAACTCCCGAGCCACCTCAGACGTCTCACCCACAGACGGCAGGTTGAAATCCCCCATGACCATAAGTCTATGGGTGTCAACCACCACCGCGGCGATGACGTTGAGTAGCTCGGGCAGGGCTGCTGCCACGTGGCAGGGAGCCAGGTACATGATCAGCAAACCCATCTGTACCCCATGACCCCACTTCACAAGGAGGGACTCACAGTCGGCCGTCTGAGGAACAGTGGCCTCCCTCAGTCTAAGACCTTCTTTAATAATAACCACTACCCCCCCGCCCCTCCCCTATTACCTCTGCTGATGAAATGCATGGAAACCTGGTGGGCACATTTCAACGAGGGGAACCCCCCCCCTCCTGGCCCAACCAGGTCTCCGTAATACCTGCCAGGTCCGCTTCCCCCTCCTGAACAAGATCACAAATGAGGGGGGCTTTATTTACTACAGACCTGGCATTGCACAAGATCAGCCGAAGGCCCGGGCCCTGAGGGTCTGTGCAACCTGGGGAACGAGTGGAGCCTTGGGGGCTGGAGCGCGCCACCGCTCATAGACAGCGAGCGCGCGCTCACCTAACATGATATGGCCCCCTGCTCCCACCGTATCTGCCCCTCCCACCCACAGTATTGATGTTCGAAACACTATCCGGATAAGCTCTAACCCCCCTCTCGACCCCAGGTCCCCCACAGCCTGAAGTCTGGAACACATAGACATCACCAGATGCTGGGTTTCATCCCTGGTGATGCTCTGCCAGGCCTCTACTGCAACTGTCTTCAATTCCTGCTTGTTCTTGGGGCATTTTCCCTTCAGTTTTGTCTTCAGCAAGTGAAATGCATGCTCAATGGGATTCAGGTCAGGTGATTGACTTGGCCATTGCATAACATTCCACTTCTGTCCCTTCAAAAACTCTTTGGTTGCTTTTGCAGTATGCTTTGGGTCATTGTCCATCTGCACTGTGAAGCGCCGTCCAATGAGTTCTGCAGCATTTGGCTGAATGTGAGCAGATAATATTGCCCAAAACACTTCAGAATTCATCCTGCTGCTTTTGTCAGCAGTCACATCATCAATAAATACAAGAGAACCAGTTCCATTGGCAGCCATAAATGCCCACGCCATGACACTACCACCACCATGCTTCACTGATGAGGTGGTATGCTTAGGATCATGAGCAGTTCCTTTCCTTCTCCATACTCTTCTCTTCCCATCACTCTGGTACAAGTTGATCTTGGTCTCATCTGTCCATAGGATCTTGTTCCAGAACTGTGAAGGCTTTGTTAGATGTTGTTTGGCAAACTCTAATCTGGCCTTCCTGTTTTTGAGGCTCACCGATGGTTTACATCTTGTGGTGAACCCTCTGTATTCACTCTGGTGAAGTCTTATCTTGATTGTTGACTTTGACACACATACATCTACCTCCTGGAGAGTGTTCTTGATCTGGCCAACTGTTGTGAAGGGTGTTTTCTTCACCAGGGAAAGAATTCTTTGGTCATCCACCACAGTTGTTTTCCGTGGTCTCCCGGGTCTTTTGGTGTTGCTGAGCTCACCGGTGCGTTCCTTCTTTTTGAGAATGTTCCAAACAGTTGTTTTGGCCACGCCTAATGTTCTTGCTATCTCTCTGATGGGTTTGTTTTGTTTCTTCAGCCTAATGATGGCTTGCTTCACTGATAGTGACAGCTCTTTGGATCTCATCTTGAGAGTTGACAGCAACAGATTCCAAATGCAAATAGCACACTTGAAATGAACTCTGGGCCACACCCACCCCTGGTTTAGTGAAGGGAAAAGTTGTGATACATCACATGACGACAACGTGTCGTCGCGAGTTTGACACCCCTGCCCTATACTATTTCAGACATGTGGCTGTCCAGTCTTTTCTTAACCTCCACTGATGAAGCACCTACAACTTCTGAAGGCAAGCTGTTCCACTGGTTAATTGTTTTCACTGTTAGGAAGTTTCTCCTTAGTTTCTCCTTAATTCCAGGTTGCTTCTTTTCCTTGATTAGTTTCCATCCATTGTTTCTTGTTTTGCCTTCTGGTTCTTTGGGAAATAAGTTGACCCCCTCTTCTTTGTGGCAGCCCCTCAAATACTGGAATACTGCTATCATGTCAACCCTAGTCCTTCTTTTCTCTAGACTGGCCATACCCAATTCCTGCAACCGTTCTTCATATGTTTTTGTCTCCAGGCCCTTAATCATCTTAATTGCTCTTCTTTGCACTTTTTCCAAAGTCTCAACATCTTTTTTGTAATGTGGTGACCAAAACTGGATGCAGTATTCCAGGTGTGGCCTTACTAAAGCTTTATAAAGCAGTACTAATACTTCACGTGATTTTGATTCTATGCCTCTGTTTATACAACCAAGGATTCTATTAGCTTTTTTGGCTGCTGCCGCACACTGCTGGCTCATGTTTAAGTGATTACAGTGATCCTACATGGAAACACCACCATGGTTATTATAAAAAGACTCACTTAAAAAAGAGCATAATACATTATATTTAAGACCCTACATGTTAGTAGGAAAGCATATAGCAGACACTGGGAAGTTCACCTAGCTACTATCACTCCTGATTGCATGCAGTTGAAATAAATTGTCTTTCTGTACTTCATGATGTACAGTATTCTTTCCTTCCCCCCTCCCCCCGACACACACCAGAGTCCTAATGGAGCAAAGGCAGGTTCCAGCTCCATCATCTCTGTTCTTGATAGTAATGTAGCTGAAAGCTCAGCCTCTTGCTGCCAGTCTTGACTTTCAATATTTGATCTTTGCCCAGTTGGAAGTTGGTACTAGGTCTGCCAAGACCTCAGTCAGGAAGATAAATCCAATACTGTAGCAGCTAAATGGAGAAATCAATCTAAGGATGGAAAACAGAAGACTGAAAAGAACCTGACAGAAACACAGAATCCAAGTGAATTACAGCAGGTTGCATGTCCCTCTATAAAGGTACAGGAAAATGAATTGGGACTAGAATTGTGCAAAAATTATATTGAAGCAGATAGACTTTTGAGTGTTTTCACTGCTAGTTGGGGGCCAGCAAAGAATTCAGAGAACCCTAGAAGGATTGTTCAGACCATGTGTTGTGACCCAAGCCCAAGTAGGTATTATCAGACGCAATCAGTTCTAAACAAAAAGACTTTATTAGAACAGCTGAGAATTAACTCATTCTCAGCGTAGTCCAAACTAATTCAAAACAAATTCTTCATAACACAATTCTTCAGCCTTATCACCAACCTTGGTCTAATTAGGCAACCTGCCAAAGGCTTTTCTTGGCAAAAGTTCAGAAGCAGAAGACGCCGACAAGAAATAAATGCAGCAAAACAAGAAATATATCTATCAACGTTGTTTTCCGACAAAGAGCCCAAGAGCTGTTGCTGGTCTTTTAAGCCTTATGGGAGGGGCCAATCATCTCTTGGCCTTACTCCCAAGTCGTCCTTTTTGCTTTAGCTGCTCTTGCCTTCTGGCAGCTCTTCTCATGTGTGCACTAGGAACAGGCTCCTCCTGTTCCTCTGCCTCTCTGCTGTCAGCCTCTGGAGGCTCCAGAGTCTGCACATCACTCCCAGATGGCCCTGGCCCCATCTCTGCCTCCAACGCAGCGCCCTCATCCGGGCCTTCCCCAGCCTCCAGGACTGGCCCATGTTCTTCCTCAGCCTCCTCACTGTCCGACTTCGCTGCCAGCTCCGCAGGCTGCTGGCGGACCACAACACCATGGTGCAATTTATTTGTCAGATTTATACTCTATCTTTCCACCAAATGGGGCTGTAGGCAACCTTTAACAATATAATTTTATTATTATTGTTTAATTATATAAATATAATATATAATATATAATATTATATACTGTATATAGAATATATACAGGAAGATAACATTTTTTAAAACATAAAAGCAATTTGATTTTTAAAAAATCCTCAATTGCCTCAGATTTAGAGAACAATGTATGGGGCAAAATCCTTTCCAAATTAAAATATCCATATCTACTGATGAAGACCTTCAAAAATAGAGCTAACCAAGCCACTGATGGCAAGGATGCCCAGAGCCTGGAAGCCATCTCCAAGAAGGACTTGTGATTCAGGTGTTGATGATAGAATGGTATTTCCTGAGCAGTCTTGAATTGAGTAATTTCTCCTCCCCCACCCAACAAGCTGGTTCCATATAATGTAGGATGGGATCCCTGCTTTTGGATTATGAGATGTTTTAGAGGTACCTTTTCAAAATAATTGCCATGGTGGCTGTGGCCTGTTACAAAAAGCTCATAACCTAAGAAAGTAAATGAAGCGCTATGTAGCAGCATGTACCGTTTTATTTTCTAATTTATGCCACAGGTCTGTGTGGGACTGAGAAGCATTGTTAGAAAGAAGGATTTTGATTAAGGTGACCCTTTGCTTTGTAGCATGCTAACTTTCCATTTCTTTTGTTTAAAAGGATTTGAAAAGGATTGAAAGAATTTTAATAAATGAAATTAGGTCACAGCCAAAACTTAATGGGACAGTAACTATGTTTCTTCCCTCATTTCCAAATGATGGATGCAGGAATGGGAACTTCTCAGTTCACATTTTACCATGAGCTCCCTGATTCTTTACCTGTTAGTGCAGCAGGAAGAAATTAATACCAGCGTAGTTACTTATCATATACTATTATTTAGGTTTGTCTGCATTTAAGGGCTCCTGTATGTGATTTATTTATTTTATTTATTTATTTATTTATTTATTTATTAAATTTTTATACCGCCCCCTCTCCCGAAGGACTCGGGGCGGTGAACAGCCAAAATTAAAAACACACAATACAAATATTAAAATAATTTAAAATGAAATTAAATTTATCTTTGGCTTCCCCAATTTAAAACCCCTTACCCATAAAATTCCCCAATTAAAAGATTTTTAACCCAGCCTGGCTTGCTGAAATAAAAAAGTCTTCAGGGCCCGGCGGAAGGTTCAGAGGTCCGGGATCAGTCGTATCCCTGGGGGTAGCTCATTCCAGAGGGCGGGTGCGCCCAGAGAAGGCTCTTCCCCAGGGGGTCGCCAGCCGACATTGCCTGACAGACGGCACCCTGAGGAGGCCCTTTCTGTGGGAGCGTATTGGCTGGTGGGAGGTTATCGGAGGCAGAAGGTAGTCTCGTAAATAACCGGGCCCTAAGCCATGGAGCGCTTTGAAGATGAGAACCAATACCTTGAAGCGCACTCGGAAGACCACTGGAAGCCAATGCAGCTCGCGTAGGAGAGGTGTCACGTGGGAGCGCCATGTCGCCCCCATAAGTACCCGCGCGGCCGCATTCTGCACCAGTTGGAGCCTCCGAGTGCTCCTCAAGGGGAGCCCCATGTAGAGAGCGTTGCAGTAGTCCAGGCAGAAAGTAACGAGGGCATGAGTGACCGTGCATAAGGAGTCCCGATCCAGAAAGGGGCGCAACTGGCGTATCAGGCGAACCTGATAGAAAGCCCCCCTGGCCACGGCTGTCATATGCTCTTCTAAAGACAGCCGTGTGTCCAGGACACCCAAGTTATGCGCCCTCTCCGTGGGGGCCAATGTCTCGCCCCCAATAGTCAGCGATGGCACCAGCTGACTATATCGGGACACCGGCAGCCACAGCCACTCAGGGGTTGAGTCGAAGCCTGTTCCTCCCCATCCAGACCCATACGGCCTCCAGGCACTGGGACATCACTTCAAGGGCATCGTTGGGGTGGTCTGGGGTGGAGATGTACAGCTGGGTGTCATCAGCATACAGATGGCACTGCACCCCAAAACCACGGATGATCTCGCCCAGCGGCTTCACATAAATGTTGAACAGGAGAGGCGAGAGGACCAATCCTTGTGGCACCCCACAAACCAGGTGCCTTGAGGACGACCTCTGCCCTCCAGCCAACACGGACTGCAACCGGTCGGAGAGATAGGAGGAGAACCACCGTAAGACAGTGCCTCCCACTCCCAATCCCTCCAACCGGCGCAGCATGATACCATGGTCGATGGTATCAAAAGCTGCTGAGAGGTCTAATAGGACCAGAACAGAGGAGCAACCTCTGTCCCGAGCCCTCCAGAGATCATCTACCAACGTGACCAATGCCGTTTCCGTGCTGTACCCGGGCCTGAAGCTGGACTGGAACGGATCTAGATAGATGGTTTCATCCAGGTACTGCAGGAGCTGTCGCGCAACCACACTCTCAACAACCTTCATCAAGAAGCGGAGGTTGGAAACTGGACGATAGTTTGCCAAAACAGTTGGGTCCAGAGAGGGCTTCTTGAGGAGGGGCCTCACCACCGCCTCTTTCAAGGCGGGAGGCAAGAAACCCTCACTCAATGAAGCATTGATAATCCTCTGGAGCCAGCCTCATGTAACCTCCCGGGTAGCCAGCACCAACCAGGAGGGACACTGGTCCAATAAACATGTGGTTGCGTTCAACCTACCCAGCATCCTGTCCACATCCTCGGGGGTCACAGGGTCAAACTCATCCCAGGTAACAGTCTCAAGACACACCTCGGACAACCCGCCTGTACCCACCCAGTCAGAGTCCAAGCCTTCCCGAATTTGAGCGACTTTATCGTGCAGATAATGCGCAAAATCCTCAGCACGACCTTGCAAGGGGTCTTCCTGCGCTCCCAGATGGAGAAGGGAGCGGGTCACCCTAAACAAGGCAGCTGGGCGATTATCTGCCGATGCGATAAGAGCGGAAAAGTAATTACACTTCGCCGCCTTTATCGCCACTAAGTAGGTCTTGATGTAAGACTTCACTAGTGTACGGTCAGATTCGGAGCGACTGGCCCTCCAACTACTCTCTAGGCGTCTTTTCCGGCGCTTCATCCCCCTCAGCTCCTCGGAGAACCAAGGAGCTGGGCAGATTCGGCGCCAGGTCAGAGGCCGCAAAGGCACAACCTGACCTAAAGCACCAGCGGCCGCCCTATCCCAGGCGGTCACCAGGTCTTCCGTCGAGTCGCGAGCCAGAGTTTCAGGAAATGGCCCAAGCCCCATTCAGAACCTATCAGGATCCATCAGGCGCCTGGGGCGGAACCACCTGGTCGGTTCCGCCTCCCTGCGGTGGGGTGTAGCGATCAGAAAGTCAAGTGAAGAGAAGAGCCTTGATGGTACAGTGGTTTAATGCACCCTGTTATTAACACAGCTGCCTGCAATTTCTGCTGGTTCGAATCTCTCCAAGGCTCAAGGTTGACTCAGCCTTCCATCCTTTCTAAGGTAGGTGAAATGAGGACCCAGTTTGTGGGGGCAATAAGCTGACATTGTATAAAATATACAAAAGAATGAAGGCTATTGCTTAACGCATTGTAAGCTGCCCTGAGTCTCCGGAGAAGGGCGGCATATAAATCAAATTAAAAAAAAAAAAAAAAAAGTCTAAGGAGGGAATGGTCTGACCATGACAAGGGTTCAATAACTATATCCCCTGTATCTAGGACATTCAACCACTCACCAGAGACAAAAACCAAGTCCAGCATGTTTCCTCCTATGTGAGTGGGGCCCTGAATTAACTGGGTCAGGTCCATGGCCGTCATGAAAGCCATGAACTCCTGAGCCACCTCAGACGCTTCACCGATGGACGGCAGGTTGAAATCCCCCATGACTAAAAGCCTGGGGGTCTCAACTGCCACCCTGGCTATAACATTGAGGAGCTCAGGCAGGGCCGCTGCCATGCAGCAAGGAGCCAGGTACGCAACCAGCAGGCCCATCTGCCTCCCATGGCCCCACTTCACAAGGAGAGACTCACATCCGGCTATCTGAGGTAGAGTGGCCTCCCTAGGATCAAGACCTTCTTTTACAATAACCGCCACCCCCCCTACCCTGGGCCCTCGGCTGATGAAATGCGCGGAAACCCGGTGGGCACATTTCTACGAGGCCCCCCCTCCTGGCCCAACCAGGTCTCTGTAATACCCATCAGGTCCACTCCCCCCTCCTGAATCAACTCACAAATGAGGGGGGCTTTATTAATCACGGACCTGGCGTTGCACAACATCAGCCTAAGACCCAGGCTCTGGACAACCCAGGAAACGAGAAGAGCATTGGGAGCTGGAGCACGTTACCGCTTGGAGACAGCGGGTACGTGCCCCCACAACATGATATGGCCCCCTGCTCCCACCATACCTGCCCCTCCCACCCACAGTACTGATGACATCGCCCTCTTCCCTCCCAACACCCAACCCCTCAGATCCCCACTCCGCACCTCCCCTAACGCGGCCCTGTGCCGGGCCTGCCCCCCCCAAACAAATCACCATCCCTATCCTTTACCAAACAACCCTCCACCCTCCCAAAACCCCTTAAAAATTGGCAAATGACAATTTTCAAAAACCCCTCAACCCCCTCTTTGCTGCATGCCACCTCTCGGGGTTCCAAAACCCATCATCGAGGTAGGCCCTTGATAGAGTGGAGGGCCAATCCTGCGAGAGGGTAGAGTCTTACAGAACAAGAAGCTCAGCTGCCGAATACATCTTGCCACAGGAGGATAAGTGACCATGTCCCAAGGGTCCAGATGGAAGATAAGAGGTGCAGGGAGGACAAATAAGATGGGGGCATCCAAAGTCCAAGGTCCAAAGTCCACTGTCCCCTCACCACAGTGGGCAGGATCTCTTGCCAAGTCGACACAGTTCAAGGGGGATACAATCCAACCACCCTCTCACAGTGATTGGTCTGATGGTCAATCCCCTCTACTGGTGAGATGGAAGTAGTGAACCACTGCAATGTCAAACACAGCACAAGGGATTAAAGTCCATAACCACCCTCTCATAGTGGTTGGTCTAATAGTCCACAACCACCCTCTCATGGTGGTTGGTCTGATAGTCAATTCCCTTTGCTGGCAAAATGCAGATAGTACCATACCGACTCAGCCCGAGGGGCACAAGAACCGAGACCATCCTCTCACAGTGGTTGGTATGATGGTCAGACCCCTCTGCTGGTGGGATGGAAGAAATACACCGGCTCCCATAACCTCCCAACACAATTTACAGTCCCCTTAACAGTGGGTGGGTGGGTGGGGGCTCAGATGAATATGAGCCAAACTTCAGTGCCAGTGAGTCCGTAAATGGCAACCAGTCCGAGATAGGCATAATGTCAGGGGAACGATGGAAAATAGAGGGGAGAAAGCTCCCACCCCCAGCCCCCAAAATCCAACGGAGGCCTCCCAGTGACCGTGAGGAACTAACCCATTGACTGCACAGCCCTCACGCCAATCCTCGCCAAGCCCGGATGGTCGGTGTTCTTTGCCACGTTGATCCCGTCGACCACCTCAGCAGGTTTGGCGGCCGACGCTCTCCTCCCCGCCATCGCCAGGCAGCCGCCATTGCAGCCGCAGCCGCCGCTGATGCCGCTTTCGCTGCCGCTGCCAAAGGAGGAATTCTGGCAGTGTCCCCAAGCTCACCAGGGAGTCCAGTGGTCCCCAGGAAAACCCCTGAGCCTGGGGCCATGCCCGGACAGCAAACGACCTCAGCGGACCCATCGCCGCCGCTGCTCCAACCTCCAAACGGCTCCAGCAGAGAGGAAACGCCACCGCCGCCCAGCTGGTGAGCCCGACCTCAGCGGATCTCAACGCCAACGCCAACGCCGTCCCGTCCAGCCTCGATCTCCCGGGGGGACAAACCCCCCAACCGGCCGGCGGGGAACTCCCCCAGCCGAGCCAGGGGTCAGAAATTGCCAAAAGGACCCCCAAAAGGGACCCATGGGGCAAAAAGCCCCCATCCACAAACCGCGGCTCAGGCAGACACCGCCATCTTGGACATGCACAGTAAAGTTTTAGATTGGATTGTTGATTATTTTTTTAGAGTTTTACCTGGAAAGACAGGTGTGAAAGGCAACCAATCAGTGACTGGCCCAAGGTCATCCAGTGTTCTGTCCCCGTTCTACTCACGCACCCCCACAGACGGCCTGGAGTTAATAAGCCACACGACAAAATTCTTTGAAAATAAAGCTGCCAGCAACCCAGTGGCTAGCTGCCAATTCAGACTTTACTCACACAAAACAAAGATTAGCCTGCCAGCATTCCGATAAAACAGGCAGAGTTTTCAACAATAATGCAGTCTGATAAAGCAGGCAAAGTCCAGTAACGCAGAAATCATGGATTAGTTCTAGTTTTTGCTCATCACATACTGAACCGGCCACCACACCCACATTTATACCCTGTGGGGTGTGGTCCAGTGACTCAGCTAATCTCTGGCACGCCTTACCCTCTGCTGCGCACGCTTCTCCCTGCGCCTCTGGCGAGGGTCCAGCCAGCACTTTTCTCCTTCGTCACTGTCCACCTGTGGCTGTGGGGACGTGCTTGGCTCTGAGCCTATCTTTTGGCCTTCGGTGTCCTCCGGAGGCATTGCCAGAGAGGAGGGTCCTGGAGAGGGAGGCCTTGCCAACTCCTCTCCTTCACTCTTGGAGTCCTCTCCTGCTGATGACACAGGCTCAGGCAACGGAGCCACAACATCCAGCTAACTTCATAGCCAAGGCAGAATTAGAACACACAGTCTCCTGGTTTCTTTGTACACATACATTTGATTAGGGAATGTATTCTATTGTGTGCATATGGGTTGATGTGATAGATGTTGTAATCTCCTAATTCTTTTCATTATATTTCAGGTTAGCTATATCTCTGTGCTTTAGTATTTGAAACCAGTGTTCATTTGTATGCTTAACAGCTTTCCAACAGCTTCCTGTTGGACGTCACAAGACGTCATCTTGTGAGTGGTAACCTGTAAATGCTCTTTTCTCGCCAGCCAGTCACCCCCACCCTCTTATATGTATTGACATGTGGTTAGTCTCTGGTGATGAGCACACCTGACCAACGTATCTGCTAGGGGGCATCTAACTAGGCAACACCATTCCAGAAGAAATTGACATCTGCAGATAAAGGTCATGTGGAATAGACTTGAACAGAAACCATGCAACCCTTGGCATTAAAACTTGGTTTTGCCAGTTGGCTTGGGGCCACGAGGGGGGTGCTTACCACCAAAGGTGGTAGACAAGGTAAGAAGACCTCATGCCTGTCCCATCTGCCTCCTTGCCTCTGGTTTTCTTTAAAATACTTTAAAATTTTTAATATGCATATTTTTTTTTAAAAAAAATATTGCTTTTCTATTTATCTTTTTATGTTCTATAAGCCATCCAGGGAGATGGACAACATATAAATTTTCCCAAACTAGGTAATATCATCAGCAGTAGTGGGTTTCAATTTCGGCTGCTACCGGTTTGCTCGTGGGAGTGCACGCACTCACACACGCGTGTGACGCTTCTGCGCATGCGCAGAAGCTTCTGCGTATGTGCAGAGACATCCAGGCAGGTGGGCGGAGCTTCCTGCCACCGCCGCCGCTACTGGTTCGCCCGAACCGGGGTGAACCGGTAGCAACCCACCACTGATCATCAGTGCTAGTAATAGCAATTAACTGCCTAAATGACTACAGACCTATCGCATTAACGTCTGTAGTGATGAAATGCTTTGAGAGATTGGTTCTCCAACACCTTAGGACATGCCTCCCACCGGACTTTGACAAATATCAGTTTGCCTACAGGGGGAATAGGTCGACAGACGACACCATAGCTATTGCTTTACATTCTGTAGCAAGCCATCTGGAGAAACCCGGGAACTATGTCAGGATGCTTTTCATAGACTATAGCTCGGCCTTCAACACCATTCTGCTGAGCATCCTTATCGAAAATCTGACTGACTTGGATTTTCCCTCTTCCATCTGTGACTGGATCAAAGACTTTCTGAGGGACCGGCCACAAACAATGAGGGTTGAGTCTGTCATATCCACCCCCCTGAAGCTTAGTGTTAGATCGGCGCAGGAATGAAGACGTGACCAGCTCGTTACATGAGTAACTTTATTAAACAGCAACAGTAGCAAGACTGGCATGCGCTGCCGGAGCTCTCCTTATATTCGCTCCGGCAGACGCACCGCCCCCTGACAGGGATTCAAACTTTCCCGCCCGGTGGCTGGCAGCCAATCCGGGCGGATGTCCTTATAAGGACATAACACTCCTCCCCCCTAGTCCAAAGAAAAAAAACGTTCAGTGTTCGTCAATAAACGTGACGTAGTCCTGCAGGTACGTAGGACGCCTGGGCACCCTACTTGACCTGCGCAGTCTCATTTCTCCCGTGTTCCCGCCCTGGACGGACGGGGTTTCTGTGGCTCCTGGATCCTTCCCCGGAACCGGGCTCGGTTCGGCTGGCGAGTGTGCGGGGTCACCCTCAGCGCCTCCGGCCGGACCGCAGACCTGGAATGGCTGGTTCTGGTGGTCTTCCTCCTGGCCTGTGGATCTTTCGCCTCGGCGGTGCTGTTCGGTTCCGACCCGGGACGAGCGTCTGAGTCTCGGTAAGACCCCGGCTGTCACTTGCTCTTCCTCGGTCTCCCGGTGGCTGCGGTTCTGCTGTGGCCCGGCCCGCTGTGGTCTGGAGGGTGGTTCGGTCCAGTGCCCTTGGGTCCGGTCTGCCCGCTGTGAGTGGTGTTGGCTCGGGTAGCGGTGTCCGACCTTGCAGGGTTGGCGCAGGTCTCCTTGACCGGGCAGGCGTTGGTCTTCCCCGTCGGGTTGGTGGTGGTCGACCTGGTCGGGGTGTCGTTGTGGGGATGCCTCCTCGGGTCGGTGGAGGTCTCCCCTGCCGGGTTGGCGCAGGCCTCCCTGGCCGGGTTGTTGTCGGCTTTCCCTTCCCCCTAGTCCCTGGTCTACCGCCAGTTGGTGGTTGGGGTCATCTGGGTTGGGTTGTTGTTGCCGGGTTGTTTCTTGCGTTGGGCGGGGGTCCCTCTCGCCGGGGAGTCGTGTGCCACCCTCGCCCATGTGCCGTGGTGTGCCCATCTGCGATGGTCCCCGGTCTACTCGCCTTGCGTTGAGGTCTCCCTGGTAGGGCTGCCGTGGGTTGCCTTCGCTGGTGGGGTGCGGTGCTTCCCTTCTGGGCAGGTCCTGGTCTACCTGCGGGCTGGATCGGGGGTCCCTGGGCCTGTTGTGCCGGGTGCCCACCTGGCCGGGTTGGTGTTGCCATCCCCCGTGCAGTTGGCCCCGGTCTACCTCGCTGCACTGCCGACGTGACAGTGCCTGGTAGTGTGCTGGGCCGACCTCGTCGGGATGGCGTTGTTCTGCCCCGTAGGGGTGTGGTGGGCCTACCTCGTCTGGGTCTGGTAGGTCTACCTCGCTGGGGTGTTGTAAGCCTACCTCGTCTGGGTGTTGTAGGCCTCCCTCATCAGGCTGGTTTTCGTGTGCTCCCCCCCACCTTTTCCGGAGTTGGTCGATGTGACGTCTCACGACCTGTCCATCTTCCAACTCGACGGTGTAGGATTTGGGGCCGGTTGTGCTGGCAATCTTCCCTTTCAGCCACTTAGGAGAGCCGTTGAAATTCAGCGCGAAAATTGAATTTCCTTTGCTGAAGGCGCGAAGCGGCCGGCTGGCGGTTGCGGTCACTTCCGGGCTGTATTGGGGGTGCAGCCGGTCCAAGGGTGACCTCAACCTTCTGCCCATGAGGAGTTCGGCCGGGCTCTTGTGGGTGGTGGCATGCGGCGTGATGTGCTGGGTGAGGAGGAAGTTGTCTATGCGTTCTTGCCAGTCTCCCGGGCCCATCTTGGTGAGGGCTTCTTTTGTGAGCCGGACCATCCGTTCCGCTTGTCCGTTTCCGGCCGGCCTGTACGGAGCGGAGAGGGCATGGCGGATGCCCAGTCCTGCCAGGAAGGACTCCATGGCCAGGGATGTGAGCTGGGGGCCGTTGTCCGAGACCAGCACGTCCGGTAGTCCGTGTGTGGCAAACAGGCGGCGCAGGGCTCGGATCGTCGCTTCTGTTGTGGTAGATGCCATGGGTATCACCTCGAGCCACTTGGAGAAGGCATCTACCACGATGAGGAGATGTCGCCCCTGCATCGGGCCCGCGAAGTCGATGTGGACCCTCGACCAGGGGTTGCTGGGGGTCTCCCAGTTCGTGACTTCAGATTGCGGCGGCGCGGGGCGGACTTCTTGGCACGGGTCACATCTGGAGACCCATTGTTCGATGTCTCTGTCCAGTGAGGGCCACCAGACGTAACTCCGTGCCAGGGCCTTCATGCGGACGATGCCCGGGTGCCCGTTGTGCAGTGTCTCCAGCGTCCGCCGTTGTAGAGTGCTTGGGATCAGCACCCTGTCTCCCCATAGCAGACAGCCCTTTATGGTGGACAGCTCCATCTGTTTCCTGGTGAACGGGCTGAACCTCTCTTCCGTCTGTTTCGATGGCCACCCCCTGAGGATCCAGGACCTTACTTGGCGGAGGGTGGGGTCTCTCTGGGTGTGCGCGGCCACATCTGCGGAGGAGACTGGACAGCTGGTGTCGTCATCTATGTGGAATAGATGGAGCGTGGGGGCTGGGTCTTCCACCGGGTTCTTCGATGGGCATCTGCTGAGTGCGTCGGCGTTTCCTATGGCTGTGCCTGGCTGGTGCACAAGCCTATAGGAGTAGCCGGCCAGGAAGATGGCCCATCTCGTCATCCGCGGGGACATGAAGGTCGGGGTGGGTTGGTCGCCTGTGAGGAGTCCCAGGAGTGGCTTGTGATCGGTGACTATGGTGAAGCGTCTTCCATAGAGATATTCGTGGAAGCGCTTCACTCCTGCCACGATGGCCAGGGCTTCTTTGTCCAGCTGACTGTAGTTCCGTTCTGCTCCGGACATGGTCTTCGAGAAATATGCGATTGGTGCTTCGGTGCCGTTGGGCAGTTCGTGGCTGAGGACTGCCCCCACCCCGTAGGGCGACGCATCACAGGTCAGCTTTATGGGGAGCGTTTCGCTGTATTGTATGAGGACGCTTTTGGACGTCAATAGTCCTTTTATGGCTCGGAATGCCGCTTCCTCTTCCTGGCCCCACTTCCAGGATGCCGATTTCCCCAGCAGGCGGTGAAGTGGCTCAGCAACTGTGGCTTTCTGTTTTAGAAAGATTGCATAAAAGTTGAGCAACCCAAGGAATGCCTGAAGCTCCGTTTTGTTTTTTGGGCTTGGAGCTTCATGGATTGCTTCCACTTTTGATTTGGTGGGGTGGATGCCTGTGCTATCAATGAGGTAGCCCAGGAACTCGACTTCCTGTACTCCTATGATGCACTTGTCCCGCCTGACCCTCAAGCCCTTGGCCTTGAATCACTGCAGGACAAGCCTGAGCCTTTCAAGGAGTTGAGCTATTGAGTCACCGGAGATGAGCACATCGTCGAAGTAAGGCACCACCCCTGGAACGCCTTGGAGAAGGCGTTCCATCATGGATTGGAAGATGCCGGGGGCAGCGCTGACTCCAAATTGGAGGCGGTTACATTTGAATGCCCCCCTGTGCGTGACAATTGTTTGAGCCTCCGCCGTTTTTTTCGTCTACTGGCAATTGCTGGTAAGCCTGGGCCAGGTCCAGTTTGGCGAATATTGAGCCAGATCCCAGGGAATGCAGCAGGTGTTGCACCACTGGGACTGGGTATGCGCTCTGTGCCAACGCCTTGTTGATGGTACAACGGTAGTCGGCGCAGATGCGCACAGACCCATCATGCTTCAGTGGGGTCACAATGGGGGTCTCCCATGAAGCATGATCGATCGGTTCCAGGACGCCCTGGGCGATCAGCTTATCCAGCTGCTCGTCTACTTTCGGCCGCAGGGCGAATGGAACTCGGCGGGGCTTGAGCCTGATTGGGGTGACTCCCTTATCCAGATTGAAAGAGATTGGCCTCCCCACAAATTTCCCCAGCTTACCATCGAAGACTTCCTTGAATTCTTCGATGAGGTTGTCGAGTTCATCCCTGCCAATTTGGTTGATGCCTTCGATTGAAAGCCCCAGCGGCTTGAACCACTCCACTCCTAGCAGGTTCGGACGGCTGTCCTTTACGACGGTGATGGGGAGCTTGCCTTCGAACTGCTTGTAGGTGACTCGGATGTTGGCTCTTCCTAACACTCCGATGGGGTTTCCCCCAAAGTCGACGAGCTTGGAGTGTAGTGGCTTCAGCTCTCGCTTGGTGATGCTGGGTTGCAGGCGCTTCAACTGCTGCCAGTCCATGATGGAGTAGACCGAGCCGGAGTCTACCTCCATTTTGCAGGGTGCTCCCTCCACGTGGATGGTCACGTGGAACTTGGTGGCATTGTCTGAGGTCGTGTGAGCGATGGTCGTCTGGTGGACCGCTCCGCTCCGGGGAAATTCATCGTCTCTGCGTCTGGAAGGGCCAGAGGACCGTTTGGATGACCTCTGGTAATCCTTCCGATTCTCGCGGGGACGGTGGCTGGAGGGCTCTGGGGCTGGTTCCTCAGCTCTGCAAGCTTCGGCGATGTGACCCCTTCTGTTGCAGCGTCGGCAGGTCGCATCTCTCCACTTGCAGGTCGCTCTGGCATGGTCCCCTCTGCAGCTGGCGCAGCGCTCCCCCTTGTAGTTCCGTTGGGTGGTTTCCCGCCTTGGGGGTCTGGATACCTTGTGGACGGTGGATTCTCCCTCCGATTTGGATCCAGCTGTGGAATCCTCTGTTGACGATTGCGCTGTGGAGCGAATCTTGTGGACTCCCTTTTCTCTGCTTACTACGGCGGCTGCTTTCTCCGAGATTTCGGATGCGGTGGCTTCCTCCACCACATCCTTGAGCACGAGCTTCTTTCTGCTCAGGAATTTCTTTTGGAGGCCCCTGTCCCTCATGCCGAAAACCACGCGGTCAGCGATGGCGTTGTCCACGTGGTCAAACTCACAGCTGGCTGCGATCTGGCGTAGGGTGGCCACGAATTCTTTGATGGTCTCACCTTCCTTCTGATCCCTCTGGTGGAAGGTGAAACGGTTCGCCACTGGTGTTCCCGTTGGGGCATAGTGGTCTTCCAGGATCTGCAGCAGGTCTGCCCATGGCACTTCCTCGATGTCTCGTGGTGCTACGAGATCGATTGCCATGTCGAGGACTTCGGAGCCGCAGTTGGCCAGGAAGATGCCCTTCTTCCGGTCATCGTCGGCGTCCCTGATGTTGTTGCCTCTCAGGTATTGCCGAAATTTGACCACGTAGGATTTCCACTTGTCCTTCCCTGGGCGGAAAGGAGCAAGGGCTGGCAAAGTGACTTCAGCGGATGCCATGCCTTTGGAAATGCCTACTGTGGTTCCAGGTGCCGGAGTCTTGGTTTGTTGGCTTGGTGCCCAAGGTTCGTTTCTTCTCTCTAGTCCTTCGTCGCCAGTGTTAGATCGGCGCAGGAATGAAGACGTGACCAGCTCGTTACATGAGTAACTTTATTAAACAGCAACAGTAGCAAGACTGGCATGCGCTGCCGGAGCTCTCCTTATATTCGCTCC
The DNA here is from genome assembly GCA_022577455.1 of Arizona elegans. Taxonomy (NCBI): domain Eukaryota; kingdom Metazoa; phylum Chordata; class Lepidosauria; order Squamata; family Colubridae; genus Arizona; species Arizona elegans. The sequence continues at coordinate 20,814,459 of JAKOOJ010000010.1, forward strand.
GGCAGACGCACCGCCCCCTGACAGGGATTCAAACTTTCCCGCCCGGTGGCTGGCAGCCAATCCGGGCGGATGTCCTTATAAGGACATAACACTTAGCACTGGCTCCCCACAGGGCTGTGTGCTCAGTACCTACCTGTATTCACCATACACACATGATTGTGTACCGTCAGACCCATCCACTGTGATCATTAAGTTCGCAGATGACACCACCATACTGGGTCTTATTACAGGTGGAGACAAAACAGCGTACAGGGGGGAGGTTCAAAAACTATCCACATGGTGCTTAAAAAACAACCTGCACCTGAACATCAGCAAGACCAAGGAGATGGTGTTGGACTTCCAGAGGAAGAGAGAGGAACCTGCCCCACTTTACATCAAGGGGGGCTGTGTAGAGAGAGTTTCCTCCTTTAAATTCCTGGGAGTCCATCTCAGTGAAGACCTCACCTGGAAAAACAACACGATCCAGGTGGCCAGGAAGGCCCAACAGAGACTCCATATCCTTAGGGTCTTGCATAAAAACAGGGTGGAACAACAACTGATGGCCTCCTTTTACCGGTCCATAATAGAAAGTATCCTCACTTATTACATCACAGTATGGCATGCTGGTCTGACAGCCGTGGATAGAAAAACATTACAGAGGGTGGTGAGCACAGCACAAAACATTGTGGGCTGTCCCCTGATACCACTAGATGAGATCGCTAGGGCTCGCTGCCTTAGAAGAGTGAGGAAAATTCTCAGGGACGACTCTCACCCTGGTCATCACTTCTTTACCCACCTACCATCGGGAAGGAGATATAGAAGTATAGCCAGCCTCACAAACAGCTGAAGAACAGTTTTTATCTGTGGGCTGTCAGACTCCTGAATGAGAAATAACATCATAACTACATAGTATGATGGACTGCAGGGCCGGCACAATGTGTAACATGTCCACACTGGTGCAATAGGACCGGGTGTTTTGTTAATAGGATTTATTGGGTTAGGGATTTTCTGTCTTCACTGTGAGTTGTATTGTGTTGGGGGGGGGGGTCACTGAGGGAGCTCAACCAATCTCATTGTACATATGTTGTGCACTGACAATAAAGATTTGAATTTGAATTTGAATTTAGTAAAGAGTGAGGTTTGCTCTCAGATTATATTCTAGTGGTTGGTCCTGTCAGTGTTGGTGGGGGTGGTCTTAGAGCAGCGGTTCTCAACCTGGGGGTCGCGACCCCATTGGGGGTCGAACGGCCATTTCACAGAGGTCGCCAAAGCCCTCTCTCGCCCCCCCCCACACCTTCACTCACCCTCACCCTCTGCCTCTGTTGGATCGCCGGTCGCCAGTCGCTTACCCTGCCCACTCCCAATCTATTGCTGCCTCCGGAGTCCCAGCTGATGGCTAGAGGGAAAAAAACTTTAAATTCTTGCCGTGGGGCTTCAAAGGGCCGCCCTACAGCTGATCAGTGTTAAAAGAAAACAAATGAGACCGGTGCCTGCAAAAATAGAAAAAACAGCCCCTTTCAGCTTCAGCATAGGTTAATTACCATAAATTAGAAGAGCCTGTAGTACAGTGGACTAAGCACTGTTATTAACATCTGCTGCTTGCAATTACTGCAAGTTCAAATCTCACCAGGCTCAAGGCTGACTCAGCCTTCCATCCTTTCAAAGGTAGGTGAAATGAGGACCCAGATTGTGGGGGCAATAAACTGACTTCTTATAAATATACAAAAGTATGAAGGCTATTGCTTAACGCATTGTAAGCCACCCTGAGTCTCCGGAGAAGGGTGGCATATAAATTAAAGCCAAAAAAAAAAACAAAAGTTGATTTGATCAGCCTCCCGACTCTCAGCTGATTTGCTCTCAGCTGTTTTGCGGAGGGCACTGTTGCTAGCTAGCTGCAAAGAGGTAAATTGCTGGAGCAAATTTTTTCCCCCTAGCTATGCTGAAAAAGCGAAACTGAAAGTAAAGCAGAGTCTTTGCTGCAATGTGACAAAATGAGGCAGAGAGAGTTTTCTTTTTCTTTTTCCTCACCAAAAAAGGTAGGTGCAAAACTGCAAACAATGGGAAATTTAGGGCAAAAGAGGAGGTTCAAGATTTTAAAACACAAAAGAAAAAAAGCTCTATTTAACTAGGGAATTGTAATAATTGAGATACTATTAATTGTATATTGTGTTGAAAGCAGAAATGGTTAAGTTGTGGTTTGGAGGAATATAGGGGGGAAATTATTTGGTTTATTATTATTGGTAAATATAATTAATTGATTTGTAAGAAATTGGATTGCATGGAAATAATTGGAATATTCATGTTCATATTGATTAATATACAAAAAAGATAGTTATATAACTAATTGATTTATATTAAAATTTTTGAATTTGTATTAAACAACTGTATTACATAATTACATAATTAAGCAATGTGAGGATGGATATAAAAATAGATGACAATGCGAAGGGGTGTAATATAGAATAGAAGGGAAAAATTGAATTTGATTAAGATTAGAGATGAGGATGAAGGGTAATATTCTTTTTTAAAAAAATAGATGAGGAATAAATATGGCAAAAAGGAAATATAGAAATTGTAAATTTAATTGAAATGACTAAACACTGTTTAAATTTGTGAACTGGCCAAATACTCTGTTCAAAGAAAATACATTGTATGTTTGTATGTGTGTTTCTAATTATTGCTATTTATTCATATTTGTTCTCTTTTATTCTTTAAAGTTTAACAATTCATTCTTTATCTTAATATCTTTATATTTGTTTGGGGTTGGTTTTCTTCGCTTTCATCTTTTTTATTGTACAGCAATCTTTCTCCTCAAACCTACCACCTCTCTCTTTTCTTTCCTTCTTACTTTCTCTTCCCCCCACCCTCTTCTCCTCCTCCCTACTTCCTCTTCCTTTCTCCTTCTCCTCCTCTCTTCCTCCCTCTCTTACCCTCCCTCTTACTCTAATTTCCCTTCCCTTCCTTCATCCCTCTCTATTGCTGTATCCTTTTATGCATATGGACTACTCAGAGGGCTGAAAAAGTTATTTTTGACTGGTCCTCGCACTTTTGACCAGTCCTCGAATTTACGACTGTCCTCACAATTTACGTTTTTGCCCTATCTTGTCACCATGGTGAAGAGAAGCAGTTGTGAAATGAGTGACACGGTTGTTAAGAATGCTACAATGGGCATAAATGATGACCAGTCATAACTGCGAAGACCGGTCAAAAGTGCGAGGACCTGTCAGAAATCACTTTTTTCAGCCCTCTGGGTAGTCGTTTTGTGCACAGGGACTACTCAGAGGGCTGAAAAAGTTATTTTTGACTGGTCCTCGCACTTTTGACCAGTCCTCGAATTTACGACTGTCCTCACATTTTACGTTTTTTGCCCTATCTTATCACCATGTTGAAGAGAAGCAGTTGTGAAATGAGTGACATGGTTGTTAAGAATGCTGCACAGGCATAAATGTGAGGATGGTCATAAGTGTGAGGACCAGTCAAAAGTCCGAGGACCTGTCAGAAATGACTTTTTTCAGCCCTCTGAGTAGTCCCTATACACACAGCCATGGCCACCCGGTCACATGACCAGCTAGTCACGCCCACCCAGTCACATGAGCTCCAAGCCACGCCCACAAAATAAGCCACACCCCAGAACCGGTAGTAAAAAAATTTAGAACCCATCCCTGGTTGGGGGTCACCACAACATGAGGAACTGTATTAAAGGGTCGCGGCATTAGGAAGGTTGAGAACCACTGCTCTAATGTCAATATCCTTTTCTAATTTAAATTTATCCAGTCCTTTATCCACGTCATGGCCGCTGCTTGATAATATAGCTCCCAATCTAGGAGTCCAAAACTGCCTTTACTTCTGCTGTCTTGTAATAGTTTTAGTTTTATTCAGGGTTTCTTCCCTAGCCAAACAAATTTAGTTGTTACTTTATTCAGCTCCTCAAAAAATTTCTTACCTAATTTTATCGGTATCGTTTGAAATAAATATAGAATATTTGGTAATACATTCATTTTGATTGTAGCAATTCTTCCAATTAATGATAGTTGCAGTTTCCCCCAAGTATCCAAATCTTTTTTTATTTGTTGGAGCAATTTGTTATAGTTATCTTCTTTTATTGAGGAGCATTTTGCCATCAACCAAATTCTGATATATTTAACCTTTTTAGTTATCTGTATTTCCAATTTCCTCTCTAATTCCTTTTTCTGGCTATCAGTAAGGTTTTTAGTTATTATTTTTGACTTATCCTTATTTATTTTAAGTCCTGCCACCTTGCCAAATTCTTCTATTTCTTGTATTAAATTAATTCCTGATTCTAAGGGCTCCTCTATAACGAATACTAAGTCATCTGTGAACACTTGTATTTTATATTCTTCTTTTTTTATTTTTACTCCTTTTATTCCTTGTTCTTGTCTAATATGTGCTAATAATACCTCTAACGAGAGAATAAAAAGTAAAGGTGACAGCGGACATCCCTGTCTTACTCCCTTGGTTATATTAAATTTCCCTGTTATTTCCCTGTTTAGTATTATGTTTGCCATTTGGATAGAGTATATTGCAGTTGTCATCCCCACAAATTTCCCCCCGAAATTCATAGTTTTTAATTGCTGGATAAGAAACTGCCAATTTAAATTTCAAATGCTTTTTGCATGTCTAAGAATATCAATGCTGCTTGTTTCTTGGAGTGGGCTTCGTAGAATTCCAGAACGTTCATAACCATTCTTGTATTGTTTCTCGGTTGCCTTTTTGGTAGGAACCCATTTTGATCTGGGTGGATAATTTCATTCAATAGTTTTTTAACTCTTTCTGCAATTATGGTGGCAAATATTTTATAGTCGGCATTTAAAAGCAAAATAGGCCTATAGTTTTTAATCTGCTGGTGGTCTGTGTCCTCCTTTAATATTAATGTTATATATGCATTGGACCATGATTTTGGTAATTTGGCTTCCGCCAGGCCTTCATTATATAATTCCAACATTAGCATCTCAAATGGTTCATGTACAGTTTTGTATAGTTCCGTGGGGAGCCCATCAGGTCCTGGTGTTTTATTATTTTTTTGTTTTCTGACTCCCTCTTTTATTTCCCATCAGGGTTATTTTATCATTCAGCATTTTCCTTTTAGTTTCTGATATTGTAGTTAGGCCTTAAGTACTGTTTTATACTCTCTTCCGATATATCTTCTTGACTGTACAGGCCCTCATAAAATTTTTGTGTAATGTTTTTTTCCTCTTTCATCTGATAGTGTAGATTCCCGTTCTCATCTAATAATTGTTGTATTCGTTTTTTCTCTTTCTCTTTTTTTAATTTATATGACAGCCATCTCCCTGGTTTATTTGTGTGTTCAAAAAAATTTTGTTTTGCTATTTTAAGATTTTGTGCCCTTTCTTCTTGAATCATTAAATTTATTTTATGTTTAACTAAAGCCCTTTCTCCTTTGATTTTGTCATTCTGAGGTTCTTTTTGTAGTATTAATTCCAATTTTTTAAGTTCTTCCTGAAGCAAAGTTTGTTGTTTCCTCTTTTCCTTGTTTCTTCAAACTACATACGCTATCGTTAATCTTCGAACATATGCTTTAGTGGTGTCCCACAAATTTTGCAGTGTTGTTTGTTCTTTCTTATTTTCTTTGAAGAATAGTTCCAATTCTTTTTCCATCCTTTGAACATAATCTTTTTCTTTCAAAATCTTTTGGTTCAACGTCCATCTCCTTCTTTTTCTCTGTCCTTTCCATCTCACTTTCAGGGGATTATGGTCCGCCCAAATATTTGTCATGATTTCTATTTCCTCTATGTCTCTTCCCAATTCCGGGTTCATCCATACCATATCTATCCTCAACCATGAATTATGAGGGCTTGAATAGAAGGTGTATTGATTCTTTTTCAGATTTAAGTCTCTCCATGTATCTTGCAGATTTAGTTCTTGTATCATCTCAAAGAATGTGTTTGGCTGTGTTCTTCTTTTCTTCTTATTTTTTATTGCTTGTGTAGTCTTTCTTAATATCCACCACTGCGTTGATATCACCTGCTAGACAAATGTTTTCATAACCTGTCTCTATTTTTTTTCCATGCAGTTTGCAATAGAATTCCTTCCGATTATTGTTTGGCGCATAGATTACTGTGAGCAACATTTGTTTCTGGTTTGTTACTACAGTATTTCAATCATCAATATTCTTCCATCCTCATCAGAATAAATTTGCTTGGGTTTTAACCCTCTTTGATGTATACTGCTACTCCTCTCTTCTTTTGGTGAGCAAGCAATAGATGGAGTTTCCCAATTTTAGAATATTCTAAAATACTACCATGTTGCCTCTTAATATGTACTTCTTGTAGACAATGTCCATATTCTGTTTTTGTAGATTTTTTTTTTTTGGTTTTAAAAAACAAACTTTATTAGATTTAAAAAAATAAATAAAATTGTATAAAACATTCACAACCTTAAAATACAATCAACAGTGTCAACAAACAACAAACAAACTAAGTATATATAATGTATATAAGTACAAATATACACAGTGACTTATTCCCTTTTTTTCCTTAATGATGATGTATAATTATTACTTTTAATTTCTTACTAAATTTTGACTTTACCTTCTTTTCCATTGGTTTATCCACTCATACCAACTGTCCCATATCTTAAAATACTGTGAGTCTTCCTTATCTTTCAATTTCAACGTTAGTCTATCCATTTCTGCACATGTGTAAATTTTTTGAATTATTTGCTGCTCCGTTGGCAATTGATCTGTTTTCCAGACTTGTGCTAGGGCTAACCTAGCTGCCGTAATTATATGTAATATTAGGTACTTTTTTTCTTTTCTAATGTTTTGTTTAAGCATTCCTAACAAAAAAAATTCTGGTTCTAACTCAATATCCTCTGCAATTATTTCTGATTTCCAAATTTTTATTTTTATCCAATATTTCTTAATTTTTGGGCAAAGCCACCAGACATGGAAGAAGGTTCCCTGTGCTTGCTTACATTTCCAACACATTGGATTAAGATTTGCATACATCCTCGCCAATCTCGCAGGGGCTAGATACCATCTGTACCACATCTTGTAGTGGTTCTCCTTATATGCTACGGATTTTGTTATTCTATAGTTGGTTTCCCATACCCTTTCCCATTCTTCCAATTGTATGTTTTTACCAATATTCCTTGCCCAAGCTATCATTTGTCCTTTGACTAGATTTTCTGCTAGGTCGAATTCCAATAAGTATTTGTAAATCTTTGAAATCAAGTTTCCATCTTTAGCTCCTAATAATTTGTCTAGTCGGTTGGGATTTATTTCGATTCCTCCTTCCTCCCTATCTTTATTGTATCTAGTTTGTATTTGTAGGTAAGGCCACCAATCTATTTCTATACCTTGTTCTCTGAGTTCCTGCTGTGTTTTTAATCTTCCTTGGGGATCCAGTAATTCTTTATATCTTATTAATTTATGGGCGGCTAGTGTGTTGGGGTGCGTTGCCGCCTCCAATGCAGATATCCAGCCGGGAACCTTCATATAATGTTTATTTTTAATTTCTAACCAAGTGCCAATCAGTGAATTTCTTATTATGTGATTTTTAAAATGTTTATATGTTTTGTTCCTGGCATTTCACAAGAAGGCATGCCACCCCTTTAATAAATGTTTTTGTAGATTTACTAGTGTTTGTTTCCTTTTTGCTGGTGAGTTCATTCCATTGATGTTAATTGATATCATCTTAATCTCCTCCTCCATTTTATTGTTTATACGTAGGTCTCAGTCTCCTATTTGTTCTTGTTTCTCTGTGAGCTGTTCTCACACCTTCTCTTTCAAAATGTTCCATTTCCGCCCATCCTCTTTTGTCTTGGTCTGTCTCTTTCTCTTCTACTTGCTGTTCTTCCTGACTCTTACTCTCTATCTCTTCTCTACTATCCTGGTCTTCATCCGTCGCTAAATAGTGGTCATAAAATCCAAAGTATCAATTTTAAATTTCTTTTTTTTGACATTTTTTTCTTTTTAATTTGTTATTATAACATAAAATGACATTACAAGACATACAACATTTATATATATACTCTCTTAACAGCTATTTCGTGATGATCTTCTAGTATTTACATTTTCTCCCTTTTCCCTTTATATTATTCCAGTTTCTTCTTGTCCCCTCTCTTTTAATTACAGTGTATTTATTCAGACCCCTATTAACTTTATATTTTCTATACATTGACATATTCATTCTTTCCTTTTTTACATTTCACCCCTATTTTTCTTCTCCGTTATTCCTATTCCTATTCTCCAGCCACTTATACCATTTGTGCCAGATTATATAATATTCCGTATCCTCTTTTTCTTTAAGCCCTTTTGTTAATTTATCCATCTCGGCACACTCTAAGATTTTTTTTATCAACTCTTCTTCTGTTGGTATATTTTCTTTTTTCCAATTTTGTGCGTATACTATACGGGCAGCTGTTATAATGTGTAAGATCAAATATTTTATTTCCTTGGTGTATTTTTCTGTAAATATCCCTAATCAAAATGTCTCTGGTTTTCTGCTCATAGGTTGTTCTATTATTTTCTCTAGCCATTCTTTAATTTTAGCCCAGAACTTCTTTGCAGCTGGACATGTCCACCAAAGGTGGTAGTATGTTCCGTAGCTCTTGTTACATTTCCAACACACTGGAGATTTACTCAGAAACATCTTTGCAAGTCTAGCCGGGGGTAGATGCCATCTATGAAACATGTTCAACTGGTTTTCCTTGTATGCCGTGGACATTGTTAGTTTTGTATTTATTTGTCACATTTTTTCCCATTTCTCCAATTCTATTGTGTGGTTAAAGTTTTTTGCCCATTTAATCATTGTACCCTTAACTATTTCTTCTTCCATTTTATATCACAGCAAAAAAATTTATATTCTACTGATTAATTTCTCCTCCGTCCCTTGTATAATTTTGTCCAATTCATTTTGTTCAGTGTGTATCGCATTTAATTTTGTGTCTTCTTTATATTTTGACTGAATTTGCGTATATGTCCACCAATAGATTTCTCTATTTAGATCTTGTTCCATTTCCTGTTTTGTTTTCAGATTTCCTTGTACTTTTAATATATCTCTATATCTTATTATCTTGTCCCACTCAGTTAAATTTGGATGTTTTAATGTTTCTGTAGGTGAAATTCAAATTGGTATTTTTGTGTATTTTTCGTCCTAAACGAATGCATGCCATCCCACTTGCAAATCGTGCCCTTCAATCACTAATGTTCTTTTGTCCCTTAACTCCATCCATTCTTTCAGCCAGGTTATACAAGATGCTTGATAATATATTTCCCATTCTGGGAGTGCTATTCCTCCTCTATCTTTTGTGTCTTGCAATGTTTTTAATCTAATTCTCAGTCTTTTTCCTTGCCATATAAATTTGGTAATTGTTCTATTTAATGTTTCAAAGAAAGTCTTCTCTAATTTTATTGGTATAACTTGGAAGAGAAATAGTATTTTGGGCAAAATATTCATTTTGATCATAGCGATCCTTCCCATGAATGAAATTTGTAAATTTTTCCAATTATCTAAATCTTTTTTAATTTGCAGTAGTAATTTGTCATAGTTGTCTTCCTTAATTGAGGAGCATCTTGCAGTAAGCCAAATCCCTAAGTATTTTATTTTCTTGGTTATTTGAATTTTTGTACTGCATTCTAATTCATTCTCTTGTTTCTTTGTAAGATTTTTAGTTAATAATTTAGATTTATTTTTGTTAATTTTAAGTCCTGCTACTTCGCCAAATTCTTCTATTTTTTTAATCAATTTTGGGCCTGATTCTAATGGTTCCTCCACTATAAACACCAGATCATCGGCAAAAGCCTGAAGTTTATATTCTTCTGTCTTTATCTTTAACCCTTTTATTTCTCGATCCTCTAATTCTCTTCAAAAGTGTTTCTAAAGTTAATCTAAATAGAAGTGGAGAAAGTGGGCATCCTTGCCTCACCCCTTTTGTTATATCGAATTTCCCTGTCATATCTTCATTCATGATTACCCTCGCCGTTTGTTTTGTGTAAATTTTTCCAATCATATTTTCAAATTTAGTCCCAAATTCCATAAATTTCAATTCATTTAACATAAATTTCCAGTTCAAATTATCAAATGCCTTTTGGGCATCAAGGAAAACCAGTGAAGCTTGTTTTTCCAGATGTGCTTCATAAAACTCTAGGGTTCTCGTATTGTTTTTAATTTGTCAACCTGGCAGGAAACCGTTTTGATCTGAATGTATATGTTTGTTCAAGGTTGTTTTTTTTGTTCTTTCAGCTATGATTGACATAAATATCTTGTAATCAGTATTTAACAATGATATTGGTCTGTAGTTCTGTATTTGTTGATGATCTGTATCCTCTTTGGGAATAAGGGTGATTATTGCTTCTGTCCATGTTTTAGTTATATTTGCCTCATTGAATATTTCCAACATCATCCCCCCCCCAGCATTTCTTGAGTGTTTTTATATAACTCTACTGGGAGTCCGTCCAGACCTGGTGTTTTGTTGTTGTTTTTTTGTTTCTTCATTGCCATTTCAAATTCTGTTTCAGTTATCGGTCTATTTAGTATTTCTTGTTGTTCCTCCGTAATTTTACACAAATTTGTTCCCTCTATATAGTCTTTAACTTTTTCTTCTGCTATCTCTTCCTGACAGTATAGATTTGAGGAAAACTTTTCTATAATTTCCTTTTTGTCCTCCCTTTTGTGTTGGGTTATTCCATTTTCATCTTTCAATTGATATATCATTCTTTTTATCTTTATCTTTTTTTAATTTATAGGCCAACCATCTACCCGTTTTATTTGCATGTTCAAAAAAAAATTTTTTTGACATCTTTATTTTCTGCACTGTTTCCTTTTGGATTGTTAAATTTATTTTATGTCTAACTATATTCCATTCCTCTCTTATTTTTTTATTTTGGGGATCTTCCTGTAATTTTCTTTCTAACTTTTTAAGTTCTTCCTGTAGTTTTTCTTGTTGATATTTCCTTTCCTTCTTCTTCTTTGCATTATAGGCCATTGTCAGTCCACGGATGTATGCCTTTAACGTGTCCCAAAGGTTTTGTATTGATGTATCTTCTTTTTTATTCACACTAAAAAATATCTTCAACTCCTTTTCCAACATCTGTTTGTATTCTTTGTCTTTGTATATATTTTGATTCAATGTCCATCTTTTAAATCTTTTTTGTCCTTTCCATTTTATAGTTATTGGGTTATGGTCTGCCCACTCGTTTACTCCTATTTCTACTTCTTCCACTCCTGTCCATATTTCCGCTGTCATCCAAACCATATCGATCCTTTTTATTACTCTTGTAATCTTTTTTGATATCCACTATTGCGTTATAGTCCCCAATTAAACAAATATTATCATATCCGAGTTCTATTATTTTATTGTGCATTTTTTAAAAAAAATTCATGTTGATTTTTATTGGGACCATATATTACTATTAATAACAGTTGTTTTTGTTTGATTTCTAATTCTACCATTAACATTCTACCTTCTTCGTCCGAATGGATTAATTTTGATTTTATTCTTTCTTTTACATATATAGCAATTCCTCTTTTTTTCTTTTGTATTAATGATGTATATAGTCTTCCTAATTTTGGGTTCTCTAATAGTTTCTGGTATCCTTTTTTAATGTGTACCTCTTGAAGGCATATTACGTCCGTTTCAAGTTTTTTTAATTTAGTAAAAATTTGTGTTCTTTTTTTGGGTGCATTCAAACCGTTTATGTTCACAGAGAAGAGATTTATTGCCTCTGCCATTTCTTACTGAAGTTGTTTTTTGGTGTTTCTTTTCTCTCTTTTTACTCTCCCTCTCACTCCCTCTTTTTCTTCTTGTTCTTTTTCCTGTATTTTTCTTATTTCTCTTTCTCTTTCCATTTCTTCTATTTGATCTTCCTCCTGGCTTTTGCTCTCTGATTCTTCCTTGCTTTCTTGTTCTTCTTCCTGTGAAAGATAATGTTTATAAAATTCTTGTGCTTTCTCTACTGTGTCCATTCTGTATTTTCTGTCTTGCCATGTAATAAGTATGCCATCTAGTATTAACCATCTAAACATCACTTTATATTTGGTCAGTTGAGTTGTCAAAAATTGGTATTGTTGTCATTGATTCCGGATTCTTCATGGTATCTGCTTCAAAATTATAATTTCTTTACCTTTTTTATGTTAATGTTTGTTCTCTTGATTTCTTATAAATTTCATCTCTCACTGCTTTTTTTGTAAATCTTATGTGTACTTCCCTTGCCAGCCTGTGTCTTCATATATAGTTGGTGTGCACATGGTAAATTTCATCTATCTGTCCCCTTATTTCCGTCTTGTTTCTTTGTGTTAATTCTGCCAAAATTTCTGCCATTTTTTCACCCAAATCCTCCCCTTTCTCTTCTGTGATATTTTGGAACTGTAGGAAATATGAAGCTTTCTCCATTTCTAAAAACTCAATTGAGTCTGACAGCTCCTTATTTAGTTGTAATGACTTCTGTTCCACCGTTTCTATTTTAACATCTATTTGGTCCATTTTTGTTTCCATTTTTTTTTAATTCTTTGGTTGTTCTCCAACATTGCTTGTTGTATGGTCTCTATTTTATCGTTCATATTTTTAATATCTTCTTTTACCTCTCCTATTTCATTCTTAATTTCTTTATGATGTATTTTCGCCTCTTCATAATTATCAGCAATTTTCTCTTGTGTTTTCATTAATGTTTCCTGTATCATCTGCAACATACTCTGCATATTGTTTTCTGTCAAATCTGTTTTCTCTTTTTCTTTCCCCAACATGTTTTCTATTGTTCTTTGGTTTGATGGGGAGGCAGCTATTGGAGGGGGAATTGTAACTGGTTTTTTCCCTGTTTTAACTACAGTTGCCGTGTTTGACATTTTTAAGCCTCGGGTAAAATTTTTCCGCAATATCTTATAACCATATAACCAATACTCTCTAATTATGTTTATACACGTATCTCTGTAGTTCTTATTTACTATATCCACACTCTTCCAAGACAGTCTCTCTTAGTATCTTTATCTCTTATAACAGTAATTTGTAGGTTTTTTCCTCGTCCACTTACTATATACTTATATATTGCACAATACAATTATTGAAATTCTATCTATATGTTTTGTCTCACTTAAACTTTAGCAATAATTTTCTTTTGATTACTTTCTATTTATCTTATACAAATTATACAAGATTATAAATCACTTTAGTTCATTCAAACAAGTCAATTTAATCTTTCATTGCTTCATTAATCATTTACCGTCTTTTACCTTTTCCTCCCTTTTCAATAACAGTAAAAAGCTCTATTTATCAGCTGGGATCGCCAGAGGATTTTAAAGGCATTTTTTTTCCCTACATCCTCTTCGGCTGAAGGGGTTGCAGAAAAAAATGCTTTGAAAAGCCTCTGATGATCCCAGTTGAGCCGCGCGATCATCAGAGGCTTTTTTTTTTTACTTTTAAAAGCATTTTTTTGGCTGAAGAGGTTGTAGAAAAAATGCTTTTAAAAGTAAAAAAAACAGCCTCTGATGATTGTGTGGCTCAGCTGGGCATGGGGGGGGCACAGAGATTTTTGCTACTGGTTCTCCGAACCACCCACCACCATCGCTACTGGATCGGGTGATCTGGTCCGAACTGGGAGCATTTCACCCATATATATATATATATTCTTACTTCTTCGTAGGGTTTGTGTGTGTTTTTCTTCTAGCCAGGTTTTCCCTACGTAGCCAAGGTTTTTTTGTAGCTCCAGCTCAGTAGAATCACATCTACTCGGTTCTGGGCTTTTTTCCTTTCTGACACCTGGAGCTACAAAAAAACCTTGGCTATGTAGGGAAAACCTGGCTAGAAGAAAAGTATATGTGTGTGTGTGTGTGTGTGTGTGTGTGTGTGTGTGTGTGTGTGTATTATATACATATATATAAAAATATAAATATAAGAGGCGATAGACATCACGATCTCCGGAACGTTTAAAAGTTTAAAAAATTTTATTTTAAAACTTGTGCTAAGCTTTCGTCGGCCCCTACCGACTTCGTCAGAGTATAAAATCCCCATTGAGGAGCTGCTTGCTTTTATGTAATGCTGATCAATTTAGTCATTGCGCGTGTAACAGGCCCACACCCTTGCGTTCCCCCTGTAATTATCTTTTTTTCTGCCTTAGTCATGCTAACAGATAACAGTCATGCTAAAAAGATAATTACAGGGGGAACGCAAGGGTGTGGGCCTGTTACACGCGCAATGACTAAATTGATCAGCATTACATAAAAGCAAGCAGCTCCTCAATGGGGATTTTATACTCTGACGAAGTCGGTAGGGGCCGACGAAAGCTTAGCACAAGTTTTAAAATAAAAAATTTTAAACTTTTAAACATTCCGGAGATCGTGATGTCTATCGCCTCTTCTATAACTATACCTGGAACTCGCATCTTTAGGACAATTCTTTATATATATAACTTATAGAATGTACTATGAGTATTTCTACACTTTTGTACAGAATGTTGTGAAATGTTCTCTACTCAGATGGATATTTAGAGTCAATAGGTACACAAATATTTACAACTGTTTTCTGTCCGATCTCCAGATATTGCATCAGCCACTATTCGTTTTCTTGCCACTAGATGGCTCTTTCCGCCTATTTAGCACAGTCCCTTCTCCATTCAAATATAAGTTCTTCTCGCAAAACTCTAGACAGTTTGAAGTACTCTATTCCAGCACAGTCCCAAACCGAATAGCTAATATGTCTTAAGGATTGATTAGCCTCTATCCAGGGCTTCCCCATGTTCTGTTTCTCTCAGTCTGACATTCTCGATCTTGTAAAAGTCTCCGCTCCCACTGCCAAATCGCCGCTGCATCCAGGGGCCGCTTCGCCCCTCACCTTGGAGACTCACTCTCACCGTAAACATTATTTTCAGGTCCCACTTTCCTTGGGCACAAACTTTTCCCTTTCTTTCTTACTAATCCACAGTTGGGAGTCACAGCTCTGGATCTGCCATGATGGCTGACCTCCTTCTTATCAGGTTTTGAGGGGGTTCCCTTCTTTGTAATGGGAGGTCGCTTTCCTCCTCGTTATCCCCTGGGCTTCCCCTCTATTCCGTAGATGCCTCCAGGATTAACGATGCCTCATTAGGCCTCCAGACAAGAAAAATCGTGCAAGGGAAATGGAGCTCCGTCCTCCTTGCTCCGCACCACCATGATGTCGCCACTGGAAGTCCGATATTCTTTATGTCTATACGGCTATTGATGGCTAAGTTGTCAGAGTGCCAGGCTTCTAGATATTCCCTAGCGTTTTTGGACTTGGCTTGGTCTAGGATGGTCACAGTTTCCCAATTGAAACTATGATTAAGTCTGTCCATACGTTTTCATCATGTCTTCTGACTGCTAGTTGGTTTTCATCGATGCGTTCTGCCAGTCTTCTGCCTGTTTGTCCTACATAGTGATTGTTGCTGTATGTTGTAGATGACTCTTGTTTTTTCTTCTGCAGCTGCTGGGTTTTTTGGTTTACTTTAGATGTTTTGAAGGGCTTTAGTTGGCTTGTGTGCCAACCCCTGGGCTGCAGCCTACTACTGGGCCGTGAGCCATTTGGAACCAGGCCACAGAAGTGGTGGGCGAGCATGTGCATCCCCACTTGTGCAAGCAGCAAGCGAGCGTGGGTGCGTGCTCCATTTGTGCGAGTGGCGGATGTGCATGTCCACACTCACACAAATGGAACTGTGCATGTACATGCCAGCCACTCGTGCAGAACAAAGTGCTAAGTCATAGATCATAAATCATAAGGTACAGACAACAAGTGATAAATCATAAGATACCAATAGGAGATGGTAGTAGGTAAGATCAGAAGATGAGAAAGATGAGAAGAATAATAGCAATATAGCCATAAGACCCAGTCTTATATTATTTTGGGCTCTAAAATAAGCAGTAGGCAATGTTTTATTTTTTTCCCCATGTACGGGAGGCCCACTTCTGCTTGCTCGCAGCCGCAACAGGGTAGGAGGCCATGTGGCATAATAGTGCAGCTGCCATGAGGCAGGGGAGGGTGGAGCTGCCCCACATGCCCCCAGCACCAGCTTACCTCAGGGCCCTGCAACCAGGCCATCCACGCCCTGACATTTGCCTTGCCTCGCGGCTGCGGCTCCAGCATCCCTGTCCAGTAGGACCCTGCATGGCTATCGTCCCACTTCTGCTTGCTTGCACCTGCAACGGAGCAGGCAAGCCAAGAGACGGTGGGATGGAGTGGGTGGCCAGCCGCAGGAGGCTCATCTTCACGTCTCTTGGCTTTCCTGCACTCTGCGTGGTGCATCGGGATCAGCTGCCTTCCCCCTGCGCCTCTGCATCCATCTGCTGCCAGTGCCGCCACACGAAGACAAGCCTACTGCGGTCACCCACCCACTCCGGCCCTACCGACTCTCCACTTTCCCATGTCCCGCACAGCACATCCGGATCGCCTGCCTCCCCCCACCTCTGCCTCTGCTTGGACAGATAATCAAGTCACCTGCACTGTGGAGGCTGTGGCTGCTGCCGGACGTCAGTCCTCATGCCCTCTCCATCTCTGGTGCTGGCCACGGCTCCCGCTGATGACAACTTTAACTAGGGCTTATTTTGGGGGTAGGGCTTATATTAGGAGCACGCTAAAAATCAGGCTAGGTCTTATTTTCTGGGTAGGTCTTATTTTTGGGGAAACAGGTATCTTTAGGCCTAAGACAGTGCTGTGGGAATTAGGTGTTTAACAGAGTCATGGCATGGGAAAACTTTGTGTCTTTGTTTTGGCATGCAATGCCCTTTAGCAGCGTCCTGAGGGGAGAAGTTGAAACAGTTTATGTCCAGGATGTGAGGGGTCTGTAGGTATTTTCTCAGCCCTCTTTCTGGCTCATGCAGTATACAGGTCCTCAATGGAAGGCAGACTGGTTGCAGTTGTCTTTTCTGCAGTTCTAACTATCTGTTGAAGTCTGTACCTATCCTGATTGGTTGCTGTCCCAATCCAGATAGTTATTGAGGTACAAATGACAGACTCAATAATTCCTTTGTAGAACTGTATCAGCAGATGCTTAGGCAATCTGAGCTTCCTCAGTTGATGCAGGAAAAGCATTCTTTCTTGTCCCAAAGGTGCCCAAAGAGGCAATTGGGCTTTCTGTTCAAGGTGCCTCTTGAAAAAGCACCTTTGGGACAACCATGACCTAGATGACTGAGAATCTCCATAGACAACATTCTTTGTTGTGCCTTTTTAATGATGGTTCTAGTGTTAGGTGTCCTTTCAAGTCCTGGGAGTTGGTCTTCCAAATCTTTATGAAGATGACTGTTTAAATATAAACCTCCCAACTCAATTGAAAGAAGATCTCCAAGTAAATTTGCAACTCTTAAGAGGACAAGTTTGGAATTTTTTCTTCATGGATACTAACAAGGTGGAGAATTCTTTGAGAAAAAGAGAACTTTATATTTATTTGATAGATATTCTAGAGAAGAAAAAGACATTATGAGGATAAATTGGAGGCAGTGACTTAAATTTAATAAGCTAATTGGAGTTAGTTGGATTTTTATTGGCCTGATATATGTAATTGAAAGAAAGCTTTAATGCAGTTTTGTGTTTATAAAGTGGGTTTGAAAATGTTTTTTTTCCTTCATATATAATGCTTGAGTAATTTTTTAAGTTTGTAAGATATAATTGAAAGTGAACTTTAAAGTATGTATATTAAGAGGAAGTTAAAAAATGTACTAGAACTTACTGAGTTTAGAAATGTAAAGAAAAGTTTAGTATTTTAAAATGGATGTAAAAAGTTTTTTCCCTTTAAGGTTAAAGAATCTGAAAGAATAGAGTGAATTTTGTTAATATAAATGATAAGTCTAGAAAAATTAAAAAGTGTAAACAGAAATATATATTATTTCCCACAGCAAGGAAAAAAGCCAAGATGGTTAAATTCAGGCTTTATCTGAAGAGGAGAATAACATTTTGTTTTTATTTGGCAATCGCTTCTGGATTTTGTGCTTGTCATGGGGAAAAAATGAAACTGATTTTGCTGATTAGATAGGTTTGTTGTTATAGAAATGGCTAGTATATGTTGTTGTTGTTAGTTGCGAAGTCATGTCCGACCCATCGCGACCCCATGGACAATGTTCCTTCAGGCCTTCCTTTTCTCTACCATCCTCTGGAGTCCATTTAAGCTCACGCCTACTGCTTCAGTGACTCCATCCAATGACCTCATTCTCTGTCGTCCCCTTCTTCTTTTGCCCTCAATCTTTCCAAGCATTAGGTTCTTCTCCAGTGAGTCCTTCCTTCTCATTAGGTGGCCAAAGTATTTGAGTTTCGTCTTCAGGACCTGGCCTTCTAAAGAGCAGTCAGGGTTGATCTCCTCTAGGACTGACCGGTTTGATCACCTTGCAGTCCAAGGGACTCGCAGGAATCTTCTCCAGCACCAGAGTTCAAAGGCCTCAATTCTTTGGCGCTCAGCCTTTTTTATAGTCCAACTTTCACAGCCATACATTGCAACTGGGAAAAACATAGCCTTGACTATACACACTTTTGTTGGCAGGGTGATGTCTCTGATTTTTAGTATGCTGTCTAGATTTGCCATAGCTTTCCTCCCCAGGAGCAAGCGTCTTTTAATTTCTTGGCTGCAGTCCCCATCTGCGGTGATCTTGGAGCCCAGGAAAATAAAATTTGTCACTACCTCCATTTCTTCCCCATCTATTTGCCAGGAATTGAGAGGGCCAGATGCCGTGATCTTAGTTTTCTTAATATTGAGTTTCAAGCCAACTTTTGCACTCTCCTTCTTCACCCGTCAAATCAGAAAATTATTGAAGATCTAGTTGTTTTTCCAGGTCTTGGGAATAGGGTGATTGTGGAGCCCCTACTTTTATATTTTTTTCTGTCAGAATGGTTATGGGTTTGGTTTGAGATTTTGCTCTTCTGGTCAGTGGTATTTTTAGGTGTTGTTGTTTTAGTTATAACTTGCACAGAGTTATTAAGGTGTTGAGTGGCCCATTAATTAAATAATTAAATTAACTAATATACACATAGCAGGGGTGAAATGTAAAATTTCTTAGTACCGGTTCTGTGGGCGTGGCTTGGTGGTGGTGGGTTAATGTGACTGGGTGGGCGTGGCCAACTTTTTTTTTTAACTTTTCAAAGCATTTTTTCTAATGCTTTGAAAAGCCTCTGCCAATCAGGCAACTCAGCTGGGATGTCAGAGAGGCATTTTAAAAAATACCTCTCTGCCGATCAGGCAACTCAGCTGGGATCATCAGAGACTTTTCAAAGCATTTTTTTTACCACCTCTTCGGCCAAGAGGTTGCAGAAAAAAATGCTTTGAAAAGCCTCTGATGATCCCAGCTGAGCCGCGCGATCATCAGAGGCTGTGTTTTTTACTTTTAAAAGCATTTTTTCTTCGGAAGAGGTTGTAGCAAAAATGCTTTTAAAAGTAAAAAAAAAGCCTCTGATGATCGTGTGGCTCAGCTGGGCATGGTGGGGGTGGGGGTGGGGGGTCGCGCAGTGATTTTTGCTACCAGTTCTCCAAACCACCTGCCACTATCGCTACCGGATCGGGCGATCGGGTCCGAACCGGGAGCATTTCTGACACATAGACTTAGGGATAGGATTTGCTTACAAGTTTGAGGTAAAATGCTCTGCTCGTCTGTTTTTGCCCATCCAAGAGTTCCATGAATCTTGAGTTGTGTATCTGTCTCTCATAAAGAGAGGGAAAGCTGGAACTTCCGGTTGGCACCGCAGGCTCCGTGGACGGTCATTTATGACCGCCAGCCCTGTGTCTCCGTTAAAGCCGCTTTGACAGCGCAAATCGGCTGTCTAGTGACTGAAAAACTCTCCTTCGGGAAAAGAAGGAGAGGAGAGCCGGTGGGCGACAGTAGAGCCCCGCGAAAGTCCTCTGGATCATTCCCAGAGGCTTGGAGGGTGAGAGCTCCTCAGTCAGCCCGCCAAAAAGCTCCGGAGCCAGGACAACCCTGCAAAAGCAGGGCGAGAAGCCGCGATCCGATCCTGCTTTTAAAAGTGAGTTTGATTGATCCCAAGCGCAGGCAGAGCGGAAAACAGGAGAACAAGCCTTAAAAGTACAGAGTTTAACTCCGAAGTTACTTTGTTTCAATTTGAATCTTGAGCTGGAGGCGGAAGATGGCGTCTTTGTTAGGGCTTTGAAAGTGAAAGCCAAAACGAAAGTGCTTGAGAACTTTGCGCTGGGAGAGTGGATTAGCTGCCTATTAACTGCTGGGAACTGAGACTGCGGAGGGAAGAGGGGAAAAAAACTACTCTGTCTGGCAAATTAGAGACTATAAATTAACATCTTTAAGGACTTTGTTGCTTTTAAAGAAAAGGGGGGGGGAGAAAAAAATGGCTTCTAGACAAGTGAAACCAGGACTTGTTAAAGGAGGGGGAGGCTCTCCAGTTGTGTCAGTGGTGACACAGAAAGCACAACTTCCGGCTGATACACAGAGCCAGACCCAGAGTAAAGATGCAACACTTGATTTTAAGGAAGCTATGAAAGAAGCCATGAATAATCAAGCAACAGCAATGAGAGAAGCAATGAACAATTTAACATTACTTGTTGAAGGGAAATTTAAGAAAATTGAGGAAGACATAAGCTCGATCAAGGGAGCAGTTGCAAAGGAGCACGATAAAATAAGAGATGATATTGTTTTTGCTGTATCAGGACTCTCAAACCTTGTTATTCAGCTTGATGGGAAAGTTGAAGAAATTAATGAAGCCAACTTAAATTTGGAAAGCAAAATGGGTGATGTCATGACTAGAACAGAGAAAGTGGATGATGAATTGGTAATGTTACAATACAGATCTATGGAGTTTGCTCTGAGATTGAGAGGCCTGAAGGAAAATAGCAAAGAAAATTTAAAAGACATTTGTGCTGATGCTATTGTGGAGATAATTAAAGAAAGACCAGAAGATGTGGCAATTCAAATTGATAAAATTTACAGGGTTAATTCCTGGTTGGCAAAACAAAGACAGCAGCCAAGAGATGTGGTGATCTACTTTACAACTAGGAGGATCAGAAATGAAATTCTACAAGCTTCTCACAAGAATAAAGTTCAGGTGGCTGGGCAGGAGGTGGTGGTTCTGAAAGAGATTCCTCCAAAGATGTTGAGAAGCAGGAAAGACTTTGGCTTTCTGGTAAATGAGTTGAGAAATCAACAAGTGGCATACAGATGGGACGTTCCAACTGGTCTAATAGTGACTTATAAAGGAGAAAGATACCGGTTAAACACAGTTTGGAAGGCAAAAGATTTTTATGTAAATGTTTTACAGGCTGGATACCCACCCTCACCAGGGGGAGGGGGGGGAAGGAAGAAAATGGAGATGTTACAAAAAGAAAAAGATGGAAAACAGATACAAACCTACGCTGCAGCTGCAGCTGGAGGAATTATTATGGAAGAAGATTTGGATTTTGGGGGCTTACCCCCAACTTTGGAACCACCTAAGAAGGGAGAGCCGAAAGCACAATGACTGACCCGATCAACTTATAAATTGCAACAAAAACAATCAAAAGGGCAACAATCTCAAGATCCATCTCAAGAAGTCCAAAAAACAGAAGCAGTGGGGGGAGCTAGGCCGAAGAGTAAGGTGGAGGAGGAGCTTCAGCTGATGCTCACAAGGCTTCGAAAGGCTAAAGATGGCAACTAAATTCCTATCATGGAATGTTAATGGCCTAAATTCACCACAAAAAAGAAAGAAAGTATTTCACTACTTGAAACAAATTAACAACGATGTTATTTGCTTACAAGAAACACATATTAGATTATCAGACCAAAAATATTTGATAAATTCAAGATTAGGTACAAATTTTGTGGCATCAGCGCCAGAGAAGAAAAATTGACTAGTCATATATGTAAGGAAAGGACTATCAGCTAATCTAATTGAGGCAGATGATCAAGGAAGATATATTGCAATTGAATTATTGACACAGTCTGGAAAAATGCTTCTTATTGGAATATATGCCCCTAACCAGCAACAAGACAAGTTTTATAAATTTTTACATACTAAAATAATACAGTGGGACTACAAATCTTTTATATTAATGGGTGATTGGAATGGAGTAATTGATACGCAGAAAGATAAAAGAAGCTTATCAAAGACTTCAGCACGTGCAAAACTACCTAAATCTTTTTTTGATATGATGGAAGATATAGAACTGAGAGATATCTGGAGAGAACGTAACCTGGAGGAAAAAGATTTTACTTTTTTTTCTGATAGACACCAATCCTTCTCCAGGATTGATTTTATACTAATCACAAATGATTTTATTTCCAGGGTGAAGAAGACGAAGATATGTCCAAGAACTTTAACTGATCATAGTCCGGTCTGGATTGAATTTGAACAGGAGAGGGGAGAAAGGAGGTCTTGGAGGTTGAATGAAAATTTATTTAGATATGAAGAAAATGTAAAGGAGTTTAAAAAACAAATGAGAGAATTTTTTGTTATTAACATGAACAAGGGTACTCCTATGGAAATGGTCTGGGATGCTAGTAAGGCCTATATGAGGGGTATCTTAATACATATGAATAATAAATATAGACTAAAACAACAAAAGAAGCGGAAAGAGATAGAGGAAGAAATAAAAAAGAAAGAACAATTACTTATATCTAATCCAGGAGATAAGAAAGTAAAAGAAACAATAAATATACTACGAGGGCAATTTAATATGTTAATGGCTGATCAGGTGGCAACTAGTTTACAATATGCTAAACATAATACATTTTGTAATTCCAATAAACCAGGTAGGTGGTTGACCTACACGTTGAGGAAAAAACAGAAAGCATGAGTCATTAGTAAGATAGAATATAGAGGTAAGGAAGTTTACCAACAGAATATGATTAAAAAGGCTTTTTTGGAATTTTATACAAAGTTATATGCTAGTGACTCAATACAAGGTATAGATATAGATAGATATTTAAAGGAAGGGAATATTTTGGAATTAACATTGGAACAGAAGGAAGGATTGAATCAACCAATAACTTGTAAATATTAAAAAGCAGAGGGGAGGAACTGAGCCCTACAGTGCTCCATAGAGAGCAACTGCTTGGCCATTCTGTCTTCCCCCTCCTCTTGACTGGAACTGCCCATTGAAAAAAGAGCAGAAGTATACTGTGTAGGTAGTCCTCACTTAACAATGGTAATTGGGACCATAAACTCCTTCGCTAAGCAACGCGGTCGTAAAGCATGATGTCACATGACCATGCCAACATATGATGGCAGTTACAGCAACCCCAGTTTCTGTCATTAGGCAAATTCTGAGCAGTCACACATCCCTCAGTCAAACAATCGCCAGTTGCAACCTCCTGCTGGCTTCACCATTGATTTTGCTTGTCAGAAACCAGCACTGAAGGTTGCAAATGGCAATCACGTGACCGCAGGAGACTGTGACATCATAATTGTGAGCCAGTTGCAAAGCACCCAACTTGCAATCATGTGATTGTGGGGCTGCTGTGACAGCTGCAATATGAGGACCCATCCTAATTCCCTGTACTTCAACGCCACCATAATTTTGAATGGTCACTGAATGAGTGGTTGTTCAATGAGGACTACCTGCATTGTAACAGTGTTCCAATTCTAAGCCCATGGTCAAGAAAGATACCATGGTCAATGTTGTTGAACACTGCTGAAAAATCCAAAAAACAGAACAGAATAACAAAGATGAAAGGTACCTTGGAGGTCTTCTAGTCCAAACCCCTGCTCAAGCAGGAGACTTTTTTACCAGGGGTGTCAAACTCGTGGCATCACGGCGGCGTCACGTGACGTATTGGGACTTTTTTCCCCTTCGCTGGCAGGGCCAGCATGTGATGCATCCGGCCCGCAGGCCGCAAGTTTGACAGCTCTGCCCTATACCATTTCAGACAAATGGTATTCCAATCTCTCCTTAAAAACTTCCAGTATTGGAGCATTCACAACTTCTGGAGGCAAGTTGTTCCACTGATTAATTTTTCTAACTGTCAGGAAACTTCTTCTTAGTTCTAGGTTGCTTCTCTCCTTGATTAGTTGCCATCCATTGCTTCTTATCCTGCCTTTAGGTGTTTTGGAGAATAGGTTGACTCCCTTTTCTTTGTGGCAACCCCTGAGATATCAGAACACTGCTATCATGTCACCCCAGTCCTTCTTTTCATTAAACTAGACATATCCAATTCCAGCAACTGTTCTTTATATGTTTACACACAGCTGGCAATTCAAACTGCCCCTTTATTGCTCCAAATTACCCCAAACGCTCCCACGTTTCTGAGCAGAGTGATAACAACCCCCCCCCCCAAACCTCAAGCAGCCTCTGGCTGCAATTAGTCCAGCCCAGTGCTGTCTGCACCAAGGCTGCACAGCAATAAATCCCAAATGTATTTGGCAAAACAAGAGCAAATCAAGGAGTTCAGGGAGCAAAAGATCCAGGTAATTAGTCCAGAACACCAAAAGGACTTGCACCTTGCAAGGACTCTTGGCAAGTTCATACATTGGCACACAACACTTCAGGAACTCAGCCTTTGTTCCCGACAAATGCCCTTCCCCACAGCATCTCCTTAAGTCTCATACCCCAGGTGTGCCTGGTGTTCTGCCCCAGCTACGGACCCCAAAGAACACAGCACACACAAAGTCCATACAAACCTTAGTTTACTAATTAAGGACTACTAATGAGCTTTCTTAGTAGTTGTTCGAACACAAGTACAGTTTAAATCAGACTTTTCTGAACAAGGGCTGTTAATTTAACTTCATTAACAGCCGACAAGAATCCAAAGAATAATAACTCAATTCTGAGGCACAGTATTTCAGATAACTGTAATCTTACTGTGGTTGGCAGAATGCCCAGAAGCAATTTGCAGGAAAACTGACAAGAGAAACAAAAGCTGAATCAAACATTTCTGGAATCAAGACGCGAAGGAATATGAACAAAGTTGTTTCCTGCAAATTCCATCAGTCGTCGTCCTTCCTTAAATAGCCTAGGGGAGTGGCCAATTAGCCCCAAGCCTTACTCTCGAGGAGACCTCCTCCTGAGGAGCCACTCCTACCTTTTAACAGTTCTGTGCGCTCATGCATCGAGAAGAGGCTCCTCCTCTTCTTCCTCTTCACTTATGGGAGCTTCTGGAGGTTCTGAAGGCCCTGGCTGAATCCCCACCTCTGGCACCACATCTTCTCCAGCCTCCTCACTGTCCGACTCAAGCGCCAGCTGCACAGGCTGCTGGTGCAGCACCACACCAGCCTCCTCGCTGTCGGAATCATCTACTAACTGCACAGGCCACTGACGGGCCACAACACCTGGTGAAGATGGGTGGGACACTCTCCTCACGAGTAGCCTACTCCGTCTAAACTGATCACGCCTTCTCTGCACTCTCCGAGCCCTTGCATCAGGAGGGGCTGGTTCTAGCTCCTCGTCTGAGCTCTTGTCTCTCCTGTTCATCCTGCCTCTGTTCCCTCCTGCCTGCGGGCCTTACTAATTCCAAAAAGCCTTTCCTGGACTGACTCTGCCCTTCCCCAGTTTCCTCCAAGGCCAATGAAGCTGCCATCTCAATCACTGTCAGTCCTTGTTCCAGCTCATCTTCCCCCACAGATTCAGACTCCCCCGGGGGCATGACATCTTCTCTACACTCTTTCTAGAGTCTCAACATCTTTTTTACATTGTGGCGACCAAAGCTGGATGCAGTATTCCAAGTGTGGTCTTACCAAGGCATTATAAAGTGGTATTAAGTGGTATCTTTTTTTTTTTATTGGAAAAGTTTTACAATTACATTTTCTCCCCATTTCCCCCCCAACCCTCCCTAACCTCCCTAACCCTCCCTAACCCCCCCTTACCCTCCCTAACCCCCCCAACCCACCCCTCCCCCCCCGGACTTGAATATAATCCAAATCAAAATCCCCTTTTTATAAAACTGGAACCCCTCCACCCCCAATATATTTTTTCATCTTCACAAAATTCAAATATTTCTATCTTTATATAACACTTTCAATTAAAAGCTATCTGATACTTCCTAGTTTGATATTTATTCTGTACATAATCTATCCACTTTTTCCACTCCCATTCATAAGTCTCTTGTGAGTGGTCTTTTAAATATGCTGAGATCTTCGCCATCTCTGCAAAGCTGGCCATCTTCAAAGTCCATTCCTCGATAGTGGGCATAACTTCATTTTTCCAATATTGACCTATCAGTAATCTCGCTGCTGTTATCATATACAATATCAACTTTATTTCACCCAATGTAAAACCCTTAACTATACCCAATAAAAACAATTGTGGAGAAAATTGAATTTTTTTCTTCAAAACATTCTGCATGACCCACCAAATTTTTATCCAAAAAGCCTTCACTTTCTTACAAGTCCACCAAACATGATAATATGTAGCATCTAAGCAGTCACATCTCCAACATTTTGGTTGAACATTAGGGTACATGCATGACAATTTCTTAGGATCTAAATGCCATCTATAAAACATTTTATAAAAATTTTCCCTCAAATTCTGCGACTGTGTGAATTTAACATTCTGAACCCAAATTTTTTCCCATGTTTCCAACATCACTGGTTCTGCAAAATTTTGTGCCCACTTAATCATACAATCTTTAACCAATTCAGTTTCTGAATCCCTTTCTAACAAAACATTATAAAGCCTTTTAATATGCATTGGACCTTTCTCTTTTATATGTCTAACCAATTCTTCCTCATGCAACATAATACCATTTTTTTGGTCCTCTTTCCATCTCAGTTGAAGTTGATTATACTGTAACCAAGTTAGATTAATCCCTTCATCCAACAGAGTTTCTAATGTCTTCAGTTGCCATCTGCCCGCATCTGTAAAAAGAACTTCTTTATATAAAAACCCCCCGAGTGACATTATATTTGTATTCCACATGATATGACCAAGATCCAGCCATAGCGGTATTTTGTAATCCCATTTAAATCGGTGCTTCTTCCAAACTCTCATCAAAGAGTCTCTAAGTATATGGCTTTTAAATACTTTATCCACTTCGTTTTCATAGAATAAGTAAGCGTGTCAACCAAATTAAAGATCAAAGCTTTCTATATTCAATATTCCAGTCTTTTTCCTTCCAAACCAATCATTTGCTTGAGTCAAGGCTGCTGCTTCATAATATAATTGTAGGTTTGGAAGTTTAAGGCCTCCCCTTTCTGGAACATCTTGCATAATTTTCAATTTCACTCTCGTTTTTTTCTCGTTCCAGACAAACTTGTTCAATCCACTTTGCCATTCTTCCAATTGTTTATCACTTTTAAGCACCGGAATCATTTGAAACAAAAAAAGAAATCTTGGCAAAATGTTCATCTTAACTGCTGCTATTCTTCCAAGTAAAGACAGCTGCAGTTTTTTCCAAGTCTCCATATCTTTCTGTACCTCTCGCCACAACACCTCATAATTATTTTGAAACAATTTCATATTTGATTATGCAACCTGGACTCCTAGATATTTAACCTTTGGTACAATCTCAAAACCTGCCCTCCTTTCAAGTTCATATTTTCGATCTTGTGTCATATTTTTAACTATCATCTTAGTTTTTTTCTGGTTCAGTCTAAATCCTGATACTGTACCATAGTCTTTTATAATGTCTTTCATCTGGATTATTGATTTCATCGGCTGTGTTAGGGTAACAACCAGATCATCTGCAAATGCCCTTATTCTGTAATCCTCTTGCCTTATCACTATTCCTTTCAAGGCACTCGAGTCCCGTATTGTATTCAACAAGACTTCTAGTGTTAAAATAAATAACAATGGGGATAACGGACAACCTTGTCTTGTTCCTTTCTCAATATTGAAATCTGTTGTCAAACTTCCATTAATAATAATCTGTGCCTTTTGTTCTTGATAAATTGCTGAAACCGCCTGTATAAGGGCGGGGGCGGGGGGGCTCAGGGCAGGGGCGGGGGGGGGTGGCGGTTATTATAAAGGAAGGTCTGGATCCAAGAGAGACCACTGTTCCACAGATAGCCGGATGTGAGTCCCTCTTTGTGAAGTGGGGTCGTGGAGTACAAATGGGCTTGTTGGTCACGTACCTGGCTCCCTGCCACGTGGCAACGGCCCTGCCTGAGCTGTTTAACGTTATAGCCGAGGTGGCGGTGGACACCCCCAGACTTATCATCATGGGGGATTTCAACCTGCCATCTATCGGTGAAACATCTGAAATGGCTCGAGAGTTCATGGCTTCCATGACGGCCATGGACCTTACTCAGTTAATTCACAACCCCATTCACACAGGGGGACACACTCTGGACTTAGTTTTTGTCTCTGGTCAGTGGTTGAGTGGCCTTGATATAGGGGATATAGCCATTGAACCCTTGTCATGGTCTGACCACTCGCTCCTTCGACTGGACTTTCTAACCGCTGCACCCCACCACAGGGAGGCGGGACCGACCAGGTGGTTCCGCCCCAGGCGCCTGATGGACCCTGATAGGTTCCAGATGGAGCTTGGTCCATTTCCTGAGATTCTGGCTCATGACTTGGCTGAAGACCTGGTGGCCGCCTGGGATAGTGCGGCTGCCGGGGCCTTGGACCGTGTTGTGCCTTTGCGGCCTCTGACCTGGCACCGAACTCACCTAGCTCCTTGGTTCTCTGAGGAGCTTAGGGAGATGAAGCGCCGGAAAAGACGCCTGAAGAGTAGTTGGAGGACCAGCCGCTCCGAATCCGACCGAACACTGGTGAGGTCTCATATTAAGACCTACCTAGTGGCGATAAAAGCGGCGAAAACTAGCTATTTTGCCGCTCTTATCACGTCATCAGATAATCGCCCGGCCGCCCTGTTTAGGGTGACCCGCTCCCTCCTCCATCTGGAAATGCGGGATGACCCCTTGCAGGGCCGAGCTGAGGATTTTGTGCAGTATCTGTATGACAAAATCGCTCAGATTCGGGAAGGGCTGGCCTCTGACTGGGTATGTCCGGACGGATGACTGAGGCAGGTCTTGAGAGTGTTATCTGGGGGGAGTTCGATCCTGTGGCTCCCGAGGACATGGACAGGGTCCTGGGACGGCTGAACGCAACCACATGTTTATTGGACCCGTGTCCCTCCTGGTTGGTACTGGCTTCCCGGGAGGTGACACGAGGCTGGCTCCAGAAGATTGTTAGCGCTTCTTTGAGTGAGGGGGTCCTGCCGGCCGCTTTGAAAGAAGCGGTTGTGTGGCCCCTCCTCAAGAAGCCCTCTCTGGATCCGGTTGTTTTGGCTAACTATCGTCCAGTCTCCAACCTTCGCTTCGTTGCGAAGGTTGTTGAGAATGTGGTGGCGCAACAGCTTCCCCGGTTCCTGGATGAAGCTGTCTATCTAGACCCGCTCCAGTCCGGCTTCCGGCCTGGGCACAGCATGGAAACGGCATTGGTCGCGTTGGTGGATGATCTCTGGAGGGCCCGGGATAGGGGTTGCTCCTCTATCCTGGTCCTGTTAGACCTCTCAGCGGCTTTTGATACCATCGACCATGGTATCATGTTGCACCGGTTGGCGGGGTTGGGGGTGGGAGGCACCGTTCTGCGGTGGTTCTCCTCCTACCTCTCTGACCGGTCGCAATCTGTGTTGACAGGTGGGCAGCTGTCGACCCCGAGGCACCTTGCTTGTGGGGTGCCACAAGGGTCGGTCCTCTCGCCCCTTCTGTTCAACATTTATGTAAAGCCGCTGGGTGAGATCATCCGTGGCTTCGGGGTGGAGTTCCACCAGTACGCTGATGACACCCAGCTGTACATCTCCACCCCAGGCCACCCCAATGATGCCCTTGAAGTGATGTCCCAGTGCCTGGAGGCCGTGCGGGCCTGGATGGGGAAAAACAGGCTCCGACTCAACCCCTCCAAGACCGAGTGGCTGTGGCTTCTGGTGTCCCGATATAGCCAGCTGATGCCACCGCTGGCTATTGGGGGTGAATCACTCACCCCCACGGAGAGGGCTCGTAACTTGGGCGTCCTCCTGGATGTACGGCTGTCTTTAGAAGATCATTTGACGGCCGTGGCCAGGGGGGCTTTTTATCAGTTTTGCCTGATACTCCAGTTGCGCCCCTTTCTCGATCGGGACTCTCTACGCACAGTCACTCAGGCACTCGTCACTTCCTGCCTGGACTACTGCAACGCTCTCTACATGGGGCTCCCCCTGGGGTGCACCCGGAGGCTCCAGCTGGTCCAGAACGCGGCCGCGCAGGGGATTATGGGGGCGACGAGGCGCTCCCATGTGACACCTCTCCTGCGCGAGCTGCACTGGCTCCTGGTGGTCTTCCGGGTGCGCTTCAAGGTGTTGGTGACCACCTTTAAAGCGCTCCATGGCTCAGGGCCGGGGTATTTACGAGACCGCCTTCTGCCACCAATAGCCTCCCACCGGCCAGTACGCTCACACAGAGTGGGCCTCCTCAGGGTGCCGTACGCCAGACAATATCGGCTGGCGACCCCCAGGGGGAGAGCCTTCTCTGTGGCGGCGCCCACCCTCTGGAACAACCCCCCCCCCAGAGATACGTACAATAACAGACCTCCAGATTTTTCGTCGGGCCCTGAAAACCTATTTATTTCAACTAGCTGGGCTGGCTTGAGTCAAATTTTAAACTGATTTTAAATTGGAATTGTTTTAATTACGGCCAAAATATTTAATTATTTTAAACAGTTTTTAGATTTTGTATGTCTTGTTTTTACTTTGGCTGTTCACCGCCCTGAGTCCTATATTGGAGAAGGGCGGTATAGAAATTTAAACAAACAAATAAATAAATAAATAGATCCCCCAAATCCATCTTTTTTAAAGTCTTTAATAGAAAATTCCAATCCACTCTATCAAAGGCCTTCTCCGCATCCAAGAAAACCAGCACTGCAGGGATCTGTTTATTCTTCTCAAGATATTCCAATAAATCTATAACTTGCCTTACATTGTCCATATATCTGCCTTCTATAAATCCCGCTTGGTCACCGTGAATCACCTCTTGGATAACTGGCATCAACCTGTTGGCTAATACTTTTGCATATATTTTATAGTCATTATTCAGAAGAGATATTGGTCTGAAATTCTCAGGTTTTTTAGGACCTGTTTGCTCTTTTGGTATCAGGGAAATGTAAGCTGTTTTCCATGATGGGGGTATTTTACCCCCTTGTTGTATGTTACAAAATAAATCTCTAAGATGTTCAACCATTTCTGCTTGCAAAGTTTTGTAGTATACTGCAGTTAAACCATCCGTTCCAGGAGCTTTAGCTGTTTTCAATTGTTTAATTGCGGCAATAATCTCCTCAGCTGTTATAGGATAATTCATTCTCTCCTTTTGTTGATTGGTAATTTTTGTAACTCTTTTATTTTCTAAGTATTTTTCTATAAGTCCATTCTGCATGTCATCTTTATCATATAATTTAGTGTAATAATCTACAAAAACTTCTTTAATTAATTTTTGTTGAAAAATTTCCTTCCCTCCAATATCAATACTATCAATAGTCCGTATACTCTGCTTCTTCCTTAGTGTATAAACCAACCATCTGCCCGGTTTGTTAGCATTACAAAATGTATTATGATTTGCATATTGTAAATTTGTTGCTGTTTGTTCCGCCATAAGCATTTGAAATTGATCTTTCAGAAGTTTTATAGCACCACATATTCTTTCATCTGTTGGGTTTTTAATAAGTAACTGTTCTTTGTTCTTTATTTCTGCTTCCATTTCAGCTCTTTTCTTTTGTCGATTCAATTTGTGTTTAGAGTTCATATAGATGAGTACCCCTCTCATATATGCTTTACTTGCATCCCACAAGATTTCAATAGGGGTACCCTTATTCAAGTTCATTTCAAAAAATTCTTTCATCTGCTTTTTAAATTCTGTTATATTCTTTTCATATCTAAACAGATTTTCATTTAATCTCCATGAACTTCTCTCACTCTTTCCCATCTCAATTTCTATCCGTACCGGGCTGTGGTCGGTTAGAGTTCTTGGAAAAATCTTTGTTCTTTTTGTCTTAACAAGTAAATCAGCTGATAATAAAATAAAGTCAATCCTAGAAAAAGATCTGTGTCTATCTGAGAAAAAAGTAAAGTCCAATTCTTTTGGAGTATATATTCTCCAAATATCTTTTAATTCCAAATCTTCTTTCATATCAAAAAAAGTCTGTGGTAGTCTAATCCTTTACTTCGCCAAACTCTTTTTGTCTATTTTAGAGTCAATTACTCCATTCCAATCTCCCATGATTAAAATAGATCTATAGTCCCATTGCAATATTTTGGAATGCAAAGTTTTGTAAAAATGATCCTGTTGTTGATTAGGAGCATAAATTCCGATCACTAGAATTTGGCCACTTACTGTGTGCAGTTCAATTGCTATAAATCTACCACCTTCATCTGCTTCTATAATTTTAGCTGACAGTCTTTTGTTTATATAAATAACCACACCATTCTTTTTTTCCAAATTTGAAGCTATGAAATGTGTTCCCAGTTTTGAATTTATCAAGTATTTTTGATCTTGTGTTCTGACATGAGTTTCTTGTAGGCAAATTATATCATTATTAAATTGTCTCAAATATGTGAATAATTTCTTCCTTTTCTGTGGTGAATTTAATCCATTCACATTCCAAGATAGAAACTTAATCATCATGTAGACTTTTTTGAAGCGACGAGCAGAATTGCCGAATATCTTCTGAAGTCTTCGACTTTGCTCCCCCCATGGCTTCACATTCTTGTGTAGTACTCTTGACTCCCTTCTTATATTGTTGTGTCTTGGGCCTTTCCTGTTGTTGCTTTTCTTTAAGTTGCTTAGAAATTGCTCGAGTTACACGCTGATCTTTAGCTTCAGCCATCCGGGCTAGGTCCAAAGCCACGTCTCTTGTGGTCACAATCGGAGAGGGCTCTAACAGGGGTTCCTCCAGAAAACCTCCTGTAGCACCCTGCATTTCCGCTGCCTCTGATTCCACCTGTTTAAGCTGCTCTTCCATCTCTTGCTGAAGTTGCTCCTCCTTGTCACTCTCCTTTATCTCCAACACAGTGGATGTACGTGGGAATGGTGAGCTCTCTTTAAGAACAGTAGAATAAAATTGTTCTGCCTTCTCAACAGTGTTTAATCGGTATCTTTCTCCATTATACCTCAAAATTATGCCAGTTGGAGCATCCCACTGAAATGGAATTTGTTGTATTTTTAATTCATTCACTAAAAATCCAAAATCTTTTCTGTCTTTTAACATCTTGGGTGGTAGTTCTTTATAGACTCCAATCTGAGCTCCCTCCACTTGCACAGCAGAGAGAAAAGACTTTTGCAGAATATCATTTTTCATTCTTCTGTCTGTAAAATATATCACCACATCTCTAGGCAGTTGTCTTTGTCTGGTCACCCACGAGTTCACTCTGTAAATTTTGTCTATTTTGTAAAAAATCTCTTCAGGATTGATTTTTAACAACACAGCCAGAGCATCAGCACAAATCTGTCTCAAATCTTGTCTATCGTTCTCTTTTATACCTCTAAGCCTTATGGCAAATTCCATGGACCTGAACTGTATCATTG
Source organism: Arizona elegans (assembly GCA_022577455.1). NCBI lineage: Eukaryota > Metazoa > Chordata > Lepidosauria > Squamata > Colubridae > Arizona > Arizona elegans. The sequence goes on from JAKOOJ010000010.1 coordinate 20,847,771, forward strand.
TAATTTCGTTTTCAACTCTCTGCATTTTATTATCAGCATCAGAAATTTTATAGTCAGTGTCCTTCATTTTAACATTCATTTCTGATTTAAATTCTTCCAACTTAGCATCCGTTCTGATAATTGCTTCTGACAGACCAGACACCACAGTCATTAATTTATTAGTCACCTTGTCATATTTCTCTTGCACCACCTCTTTAATTTCATTAATCTCCTGCTTAATTTCCTGTTGTGATTTTTGAAATTTCTCATCCAGAGCCTGAGTAATAAAATCCTTTAAACTTTCAAAATCAAACTCTTTTTTTCTGGCTCTGCTGGCTGGGAGGCTGCTGTTCAGATTTACGTGTGGGGGATCCCCCCCCCCTTGCCGCCTTCCCTTCCTGTTTAGGCTTGGAAGCCATTCTGCCACATAGGCTAGCTTTTCTAAAAAAGGAGATCCTTTTTCCTTTTCCACCACCACAAAGTCCTCTAAAAAACTCCCCCAGGTTTAATCAAATTGGGGATAAGATTTAAATTGAAGCAAGCTCAGGCTTATTTTAAAAGAATTTTTCCTCTTTTCTTTTTCTTTTTCCTCCTTGTTACAGACAGCACAACTTTGTAGCTAGTTGAAATAACATTACAAATCCATTCTCACTTTCAGCTTGTTAACGCTGAAGCCGGGCGCCATTTTTCAAGCCGCTTTCACTCACTCATGCTTCTTTGAATCACAGAAGTAATAATACTTGCAGTTTCGAGGTTTGGAGGTTCAAGTTGTTATCTCCTCCTGATTATTGGAGTTAATTTTGTTTAAATTGAAAGGTTGCTGCAGCCGACTTGCTCTGCGCTGGGCAGAGTCGTCCCACGCCGTCCGGAGTCTCAGCGAGTTGAATGGGAGCCGCGCCTGTTTCCTCCCCAGTAACAGCTGTCTGGGGGCTCACAGGGGCTCAACCTGCTCCTCGCCCACTCTCTTCCTCTTCCTCCTTCGGAGTTGGGAATTTTCAAGCCGCTTCTTTGGATCGAAGCGGCTCTACAGGCAGCGGTGTTGGCGGTCCAAAAACGGGACCGTTTTTCGGCGGCGGCAAGCAAACCAGAAGTGAAGTGGTATCTTGATTCTATCCCTCTGTTAATGCAGCCTAGGACTGCATTGGCTTTTTTGGCAGCTGAAGCACACTGCTGGCTCATATTTAAATGATTGTCCAGTAGGACTCCAAGATTTATTTTATTTTGTAAGATCCCTCTAACAGTTACTAATATTGAGCCAGGTACCACCTATATATCTGTGTGTTTGGTTTTTCTTGCCTAAATGTAGAACCTTACTTTTTTCACCATTGATTTTTTTTAACTTTTTATTAAACATTTTTTCAAAAAAAAAAAAAGACTCTTTAAACAATAGTTTCTTTCCAACAGTTTCCAATGGTTAAACATTTCTTACTTATCCCTTTTTTCTCCCTTATTTCAATGTACCCTTTATACATACAAGTCTAATATTGATTTATTTACATATATACATATAAATAACAGTGTACACAATTTCATTTCTACAAACTGCATTTTTTCTGTTTCCTCTTATTTGTTGTTACATTTCTACTCCTATATCTTCCTTATTTGATCTTTCCTTGCCTTTTATCTCTCTCATCTAGCCATTCATACTATTTCTCCCACACTATATAATATTCTGTTTCCTCTTTTTCTTGTATCTCCTTTGTAAGTTTATCCATTTCTGCACATTCCAAAACTTTTGTAATCAAATTAACTTCGGTCGGTATGTTATTGTTTTTCCAATTCTGTGCATATATTATTCTTGCTGCTGTGATAATATGAATAATTAAATATTGTGGTTTTTTTTTTCATAAAACCCTGGGAGTATTCCTAATAAAAATGTTTCCTGTTTCATCTCAATATGTTGTTTGGTTATCTCTTCTAATTGTAATCTAATTTTACTCCAATACTGTTTTGCTTTGGGGCACGTCTACCACATGTGGTAGTACGTGCCCCTTTGTTGTTTGCATTTCCAACACGTTGATGAGGTATTGGGAAACATCTTAGCCAATCGTGCTGGTGGCAAATGCCACCTATAGAACCTTTTATACATATTATCTTTATAGGGTACAGACATTGTCAGTTTATAATGTTTATTCCATAATTTCTCCCATTTATCTAATTCAATGTTATATCCGAATTTTTTCGCCCAGATTATCATATTTTCTTTGACTACCTCCTCTTCCATTTTATATCTTAATAAATAATTATAATTTTTTTAATCAATTTATCTTCCGTGCCTTGAAGAATTTTATCTAATTCATGTGTTTCTTTTTGGAATCTGTATTGTATTAAGCCTATCTTATATCTTGATTGTATTTGCATGTAAGGCCACCAATCAATGTCTGTACCCTGTTCTTTTAATTCTTGCCATGATTTCAATTCACCTTGACTATTTAATAAATCCTTGTATCTTTTAATTTTGTCGATGTCCAGAACATTCGGATAAATTTGTGCCTCCATTGTAGATAACCATTCTGGGATTTTATCGTAATGATTCTTTTCTATCCCTTGCCATGTTTGTAGTAATGCGTCTCTAATTAAGTGTCTCTGAAAGTAACTGTGTTGTCTATTTTTCCCTTCCCATAAAAAAGCGTGCCACCCTCTCTGTAAATCGTGCCCCTCTAAGGTTAGAATTCTTTTATTTCTTAATTCCATCCAGTCTTTGATCCAAATAAGTGTTGTAGCTTTGTAATAAATTTCCCGATCTGGGAGTCCAAAACCTCCTCTTTCTCTACTACTTTTCCATATTCTTCTATTTGTGATATTAATTTTGGTCCACTTTGTATTGGTTGTTCTAAAATAAACTATCATACTTTCTAATTGCAAAGTAATAAATTTCCAATTTAAGTTATCAAAGGCTTTTTGGGCATCCAAAAATATTAATGCCGCTTGTTTGTCTGGATTTGCCTCATAATATTCTAATACATCTATTACAATTCTCATGTTATTTTTTATCTGTCTTTTTGGCAGAAAGCCATTCTGGTCAGGATGAATGTATTCATTTATTACTTTTTTTAGTCTTTCCGAAATTATCAATGTGAATAATTTGTAATCTGCATTTAACAGTGAAATGGGTCTATAGTTTTTGATTTGTTGTTTGTCTGTATCCTCTTTTGGGATAAGGATGATATTGGCTTCTGTCCACGAATTAGGTATTCTGGCCTTCATGAGTGCTTCATTCAAAATTTCTAACAGAGTTTCATCTAGTGATTCTTATTTATTTATTTATTTATTTATTTTTATTTTATCTTATACATCCAACAAACATTAAATCTATAGCGGTCTACATCACAACGCGAGAAGGAAATAAAATTGTCCCATTACATATATAGGGTAACCTACAAAAGTCTATTACATATACCAAGTGACATGCTTATCAAATACCTCTATTTGCAGCTCAATTTGACATCCAATTATACCATTGACTCCAAGATATATAGTAATCTGTACCTTATGATAATATGTTTTCCTAATTTCCATCCAACTCTCAATCAGGACTCCTCGCACGTGATGTTTCGTAAAATATGCTGGGGGTTTGCCTCTTTCCCACCATAGGTGGGCATGCCACCCCTGTTGGAGATCGTGACCTTCGATTGCTAACAGACATCTCCCTTGTAGTGTAATCCATTCACGGATCCAAACCAAAACTGCCGAATTATAGTAATACTTCCAATTTGGGCCCCCCAACCCACCTTGTTCTTTCAGTTTCTGCATCGTTTTCAACTTAATTTGAGGCTTCTTGCCCTGCCAAATAAATCTATTTGTAACCCTGTCCAGGTTCCTAAAAAGGGTTTTATCTAGTCTAACTGGGGCCGTTTGAAAGAGAAATACCATTCTGGGCACTACGTGGGACTTAATTAAGGCTATCCATCCCATTAATGACAATTGTATCTTTCCCCATTTCTCCAAATCTTTGTCTAGTTGCTCAGTTAATTTTAAATAGTTATCCGCCTTTATTGAGGAGCATCTATCAGACAGCCAAATCCCTAAATATTTGACTTTACGAACTACCTGGAGGCCCAAAGTGTTTTGTAATTCTAATTTTTGTATTTCTGTCATGTTTTTAACTATAATATTTGGTTTTTTTCCTATTTATTTGTAATCCAGCCACCTCACCAAATTTCTGTATTATGTCAATAAGTCGCCCTCCAGAAGTTAATGGCTCTTCCAGAACAAAGACCAGGTCATCCGCAAACGCCTGGACCTTGTATTCTTGTTCTCTGATCTTCAATCCTCTTATACTCACCTCTTGTCTTATTGACCTAAGTAAAGGTTCTAGCGTGAATATAAACAGCAATGGGGAGAGTGGGCAGCCTTGTCTCGTTCCCTTCGCTATCATCACCTCCTCCGACTCTTCTCCATTAACTAAAATCTTGGCCTTCTGTTGACTATAAATTGCCTGGATTGCATTTATGAAATGATCGCCAGCCTCCATATATTTCAATTGTGATATAAGATAATTCCAATTGACCCTATCGAAGGATTTCTGGGCATCCAAAAAGAGGAACGCCACCTGCTTCTCAGGGTGAGCCTCGTAATATTCCAGGGCATCCATTATGATCCGTACATTATCTTTCAACTGTCTGGCCGGTAGAAAACCATTTTGATCTATATGGATGAATTCGCTAAGGTATCTCTTAAATCTAGCTGCCATTACAGCTGGAAAAATTTTATAGTCGGCGTTTAAAAGTGAGATGGGCCTATAGTTATGTATCAGAGTGTGGTCCCCCCCTTCCTTCCGTATTAAAGAAATATAGGCCTCTAGCCATGATTTGGGAGCCTTAGACTCCATCAATACCATATTAAAAATTTCTTTCATATATTTTATGTATAGATCTGTAAAGGTTTTATAAATCTCTGCAGGCAGGCCATCAGTACCAGGGGTTTTACTGGCCTTCTGCCTCTTGATCGCAATCTCTATCTCTCCTTCCGTAATCTCCTTATTCAACAGGTCCTTGACTGAATCTGGAAATTTGGGAAGATTCGAATGTTCCAAGTATACCTTGATTTTCTCATCCGGCACCTGCTCATTAGCATAAAGTTGTGAAAAGAATTCCTGTGCGATCCCTAGTGATTCTTGAAATGTCTTATATAATTCTGCCGGAAGTCCGTCTGGACCTGGTGTTTTGTTATTTTTCTGTTTTTTCCTCGCCTCCACTAATTCCGTCATGCTAATTGACCCATTTAATATTTCCCTTTGTGTCTCCTCTAATTTGGCTAAATCTATCTTGTCTAAATATTGTTTAATATCTTCCTCAGATATACTGTATTCTCTTGGGCGTATAAGTTTTGAAAAAAAGGTTTTGCTATATTTTTTTTCGTCTCCTCTATAGTGTATCTCTCCTTTCTCATCTTGCAACTGATCTATCATTTTTTTCTCTTTCTCTTTTTTCAATCTGTATGCTAGCTACCGTCCTGTTTTGTTTGCATGTTCGAAGTGGTTTTGCTTAGCTATCTTGAGTTTCCGTGCCATATCAGCTTGTGAGGCCAAATTTATCTTATGTCTTATTATGTCTCTTCTTTCTTTAATTTTTTTATTTTGGGGTTCCTTCTGTAAATCTAGCTCCATTTTTTAAAGTTCTTCTTGCAGATTGTCTTGTTCCTGTTTTGTTTTGTTTTGGTTTTTGTTTCTTTTCACTGTATATGCAATCGTAAGCCCTCTTATATATGCTTTTGCAGTGTCCCATATGTTCTGGAGAGATGTTTCTTCTTTTGTATTTATCCTAAAAAATATGTTCATTTCTTTTTCAATAATTTGTCTACATTCTTTTTATTTTAATATTTCTTTGTTTAACATCCATCTCTTTCTTTTCTTTTGGCCTTTCCATATCACCATTAATGGGTTATGGTCTGCCCATATGTTTGTCATTATTTCCACTTCTTCTGTTTCCTTTCTGAGTTCTGGCATCATCCATATCATGGTTGGACCACGATTGGTGTGGATTTGAATAGAATGTATATTGTTTCTTTTCTTTGTTTATTTCCCTCCATGTATTGTGTAACCATAGTTTGTGTGTCATTTCGTGAAATGTATCTGGTAAAGTCTTCTTCCTTGTCTTATTTTTCTTATTACTTCAATAATCTTTTTTAATATTTATTTATTTATTTATTATTTATTTTGTTAAATTTTTATACCGCCCTTCTCCCGAAGGACTCAGGGCAGTGTACAGCCAAAAATAAAACCCACAACTATATGAAAGTTAAAAGACAATTTCTTTTGGATAAAAATTTGGTGGGTCATGCAGAATGTTCTGAAGAAAAAAAATCAATTTTCTCCACAATTGTTTTTATTGGGTATAGTTAACGGTTTTACATTGGGTGAAACAAAACTGATATTGCATATGATAACAGCAGCAAGATTGTTGATAGGTAAATACTGGAAAAATGAAGCGCTGCCCACGATTGAGGAATGGACTTTGAAGATGGCCAGTTTTGCAGAGATGGCGAAGATTTCAGCATATCTAAAAGATTGTTCACAAGAGACTTATGAATGGGAATGGAAGAGGTGGATAGATTATGTTCAGAACAAATATCAAACCAGGAAGTATCAAATAGCTTTTATTTGAAAATGTTATATTAAGATAGAAATATTTTAAGGTAATGAGGATGAAAAATTTATTTGAAAATGTTATATTAAGATAGAAATATTTTAAGGTAATGAGGATGAAAATTTATTCGAAAATGTTATATTAAGATAGAAATAGGTTAATGTAAGGAAGATGAAAATTTATAAGGGGGAGGGAGGGGTTCAAGTTTTATATACAAAGGAGGGTTTTTCCTTTTACTTGATATGAGTATAATGTGTGGAAGTCTGGGGGGGAGGGGAGGGTTAGGGTGGGTTAGGGAGGTTGGGAAGTTTGGGGTGGGATGAGGGGGGAAAAAGGGGGTGAAAATGTAATTGTAAAACTTTTGCAATAAAAAAAAAAAAAGTTAAAAGACAATTTCAAAATATTAAATAATTTGGCCGAAAAAGCTAAAATAGAAACCACCCATTAAAATAGCATTTAGGCCAGCCCTGCTTGGTGAAACAATAGCGTTTTGAGGGCGCGGCGAAAGGTGCGAAGGTCGGGGATCCTACGGATCTCCGGGGGCAGCTCATTCCAAAGGGCAGGTGCCCCCACATGATAATAAAAAATTCTTTTTTATTATCATGTGGTGCGTATGTTGAGATCAATAATATTGTTTTTTGTTCTGTTTCTATTTCGATCATTAACATTCTTCCCTCATCTGTGTATATTTGTTTTGATTTTAGTTGTTTTTTGATATATACGGCGATTCCTCTTTTTTTGTGATAATGATGTGTAAAGATCACCTATTCTTGGATATTCTAATAACTATTAGAATATATTATATTAATATATAATTATATTATAATTATATTAATAACTGGATATTCTGTGTTGTTTCTTGATGTGTACTTCTTGTAAATTTATAATGTGCATACCTAATTTTAATAGTTTTGTGAATGTCTGAGTTCTTTTAGCTGGTGAATTTAGACCATTTATATTTATTGAGATCATTTTTATTTCTTCCTCCATATTCCTTCTTATTTATTCGTTGTTCTTAATCTTCTTGTATTTCTTGTTTCTCTTTGTATTTTTCCTCTTGCTCCTCTCTCTATTCGTTCCTTTTCCTGTTTCCTCTTTTCTTCTTGTTCCTCATCATTCTCCTCTGTTTGGTATTCCTCCCAGCTTTTGCTCTTGACTTCATCTCTACTCTCTTGTTCTTCTAGTGCAAAATGATGTTCAAAAAATTCTTGAGCCTTATCTAGTGTATCTAACTTGAATTTTTTCTCCTGCCAGGAGATCAGGATACCTTCTGGTATTGGCCAATGGAACATGACATTATATTTGTTTAGTTGTGATGTAAGGAATTGATTGTTTCTTCTTTGGTCTCTTACCCATCTCGGGATTTGTTTAAGAGTTATTATTTCCTTTCCTTTATATAATATCGATTCTTCCCTCATTTTTTAATATATTTAGTCTTTTATCGTTTTTTTTGTGAATCTAACATGTACTTCTTTCGACAGCTTATGCCTGTGTGCATAATTCATATGTACTCTGTACACTTCGTCGATAGCCCTCCGTATATCTTGTTTGTCTCTTTGAGTTGCCTCTGCTAAGATTTCTGACATAATCTCCCCTAAATCTTCTTTATTTTCCGTGATGTTTTGGAATCTGAGATAGAAGGAAGCTTTCTCCATTTCCAGAAACACTATTGATTCTTCCAGATCTCTGTTAGTTGTCATACATTTTTGTTCCAATGTTTCTATTTTTTTATTTGTTTGCTCCATTTTTGACTCTACTGTTTGGATCCTTTGTTCGTTTTTGAAGATATTTTATTGGATTTGTCCTATTTTGTCATCCGTTTTTTAAATATCTTCTTTCATTTCTCCCATGTTGGATTTAAGGTCTTCGTGATTCTTTTTTGTCTCTTCATGATTGTTTGCAATGGCTTCTTGTATCTTAGTCATTGCCTCTTGTATCATCAGTAAGGTAGTTTTAATGCTTTGTATATTTGATGTTGAGCCTGCTTTATCTGTTCCAAGCATACTTTCTATTGAACGTTGATGTGCTGGTGAAGATGTAATAGATGCAGGGTTTGGGAAAGTTTTCTTACTTATTTTGGTTACCCTTGTTGTACTTGTACTTGTCATTTTTCCTATCCGCAGTAAATTTTTCCAATCTCAATCACTGTCAGTCCTTGTTCCAGCTCATCTTCCCCCGCAGATTCAGACTCCGACGGGGGCGTGACATCTTCTCTGTACTCTTTCTAGAGTCTCAACATCTTTTTTACATTGTGGCGACCAAAGCTGGATGCAGTATTCCAAGTGTGGTCTTACCAAGGCATTATAAAGTGGTATTAACATTTCACATGATCTTGATTCTATCCCTCTGTTAATGCAGCCTAGGACTGCATTGGCTTTTTTGGCAGCTGCAGCACACTGCTGGCTCATATTTAAATGATTGTCCAGTAGGACTCCAAGATCCCTCTAACAGTTACTAATATTGAGCCAGGTACCACCTATATATTTGTGCATTTGGTTTTTCTTGCCTAAATGTAGAACCTTACTTTTTTCACCATTGAATTTCATTTTGTTAGATAGTGCCTAATATTCAAGTCTGTCAAGATCCTTCTTTATCTTGAGCCTATCTTCTGGAGTGTTGGCTAGTCCTGCCAGCTTGGTGTTGTCTGCAAATTTGATGAGTTCTCCATCTATCCCCTCATCCAAATCATTGATGAAGATGTTGAAGAGTACTGGGCCTAAGACAGAGCCTTGGGGCACACTTCCTTCCATGTAAATGCAGTTTCCTTCTTCTATGATTGGGGCTTTGATGAGGCTTTTGTGGGTAAATGAAATCATGGGCTAAGTCATCAGACATGTATATGTCCAGAAGGGTCTCCCAAGGAGAACAGGCCATGATGTATACCCCTGACTAACACCAATCACATCTTCCAACCCGCATTGGACTAGTATGGCAGATTATGGTCTATTCCTTCCACATGCCAATACAACCTCAAAAACGGCCCTCATTCCCCAGAGGCCCTAGGCCAAATACCCACGGCAGCAGGAAGACCTGCCCGAAGGCAGAGTATACTAAGAATCACCAGGTTAAATCAGGCTGCCTTTGGACTTTGGACATAGGAACAGTCAACATTCAAACAATGAAAACGGATGCGCAACTAGAAGAACTTCTGATTGAACTCCACAATATGTATTGGATTATGTGAAACACAACAAAAAGGTGAAAATTTAGTTGAACTTGATATGTCTGGGTACTTACTCTACACTAGAGGTACCGAAGATGGACGATGTGGCAGAGTTGTTTTTCTCGTCAGCCGAAAGCTGAAAGACTCTGTAATAAAATTTGAAAGTATATCAGACAGAGTAGCCCAATGCATCATTCAATTGAACAAACAATACAAGCTTCAAATCATCCAATCTTACGCACCAACTATAAGCTATAGTGATGATGAGGTCGAAGAGTTTTATGACAATGTGGCACGCCTTCACGACAAAGAAAAATGCCGATACAAAATACTAATGGATGACTTTAATGCAAAAATAGGAAGAATAATACCTGGAGAAAAAGCAACCGGCCCATATGGAAGTGGTGAACAAGATAATAGAGGTGACAGACTCATAGATTTTGCAGAAGAACAGGAACTTTATATCATGAACTCATTTTACAAGAAAAAAGCTAGCAGAAAATGGATGTGGAAAGAGTCCATCTGGGGACACAACCAAAATTGACTACATCATTTTAAGTGATAAAACCATATTCTGCAATTGTACTGTCATCAATCGTTTTAATATTGGAAGTGACCATAGAATGGTACGAGCAAAACTGAACATAGACTGTTGAAAAGAGTGTATGAAAATGATAAAGACATCACAAAAAACAAAAATAGAGTGATAAGCTGTTAGAGGAGAACAGCGATTTTGAGATTAATCTGTCAAACCACTTTGCTCTATTGCAAGATTTGGAAGAGATGAACATTACAGACCAAAATGAACAAATACTCAAAAACTTCCTTGAATCTGCTACATCTATAGCACCACTGGAAAAACACTTAGTACAGTCAAATCTCTGATGAAACTATTGACTTAATGAAAAAATGACAGACAATGAAGAATACCGGAAGTTTCACTAATAAACTGGAATATGTTGAACTTTGCAAGACCATAAGAAAACGTATCCAAGAAGAAACGTGTCAGTTTAATGTGAAGCTTGTGAAAAAAGCAATTGAAGAAAACAAAAGGGATTAATAGAGCAAAATGCAAGCTTATAAATACAAGAAAGAAGGTTTTTGCATTAAAACGTGAAGATGGCTCTGTGTGTAGAACAAGACAGGAAATGTTAGAAATAATTGGAAAATTCTATTCAGAGCTATACAAAGATCAAGATCAGGGGTGGGATTCTAGCGGTTTGGACTGGTTCGAGTGAACCGGTAGCTCCAACGATCAGCTGGGAGCGAATCGATTCGCTCTGACGATCAGGTCGGCCTGCCCACCTGCCCCTGCACTTTACTTACCTTTATCTTCTCAGCTGATTGGCGCAGCAGAGTGGATTGCTGCGCCTCAGCTGTGTTACTCCCAAGTGGTAACACGGAAGGTTAGTATTTGTAAAACTTTGCCTGCGCACACAGCGAAGCACACGACCACCTAACCGGTTGTTAAACTGGCAGCATCCCACCACTGATCAAGATCACTCAAAAGTAACAACACCCACAAAAGAGGAAATGCCAGATATCCTAGTGGAGGAAGTATCAAGTGCCATAAAATCAATGAAAAATGGCAAAGCTTCAGGAAATGACTAGGTTACGGTTGAAATGCTGAAAGATGGTGGTCACAGTTCACACAAGATACTAGCAAAACTATACTCAAGATGCCTCAGAGAAGGAAAAATACCCAATAGCAATAGCACTCAGACTTATATACCGCTTTACAGTGCTTTACAGGCCTCTCTAAGCGGTTTACAGAGTCAGCATATTGCCTCCAACAATCTGGGTCCTCATTTTACCCACCTCGGAAGGATGGAAGGCTGAGTCAACCTTGAGCCTGGTGAGATTTGAACTGCCAAATTGCAGGCAGCCGGCAGGCAGCAGAAGCTCCCATTGCAAACTGGTAGTAAAGGTAAGTAGAACTCACCCCTGACTACAACCAATATATGAAAAAACAATGGTGACAATTTCCCTTAATGATCTTAAAGTGGAAATCAACATAGAACAAGGTGTCTGACAAGGCGATACAATATCACCTATCCTTTTCTCACCCTGCTTTGAAGAAGTATTTTGCAAACTAGACTGGGCAGAAGATGGAATAAAAATCAATGGTGCCTATTTAAATCACTTAAGATTTGCAGATGATGTTGTTCTCTTCTCACAAGACCCAGAAGAGCTACAAAGACACATATAAGAGCTGAACGAAGCAGGTTCTCATTTGGCTTAAAAATAAACCAAAAAAAGAGCCAGGTTATGTTTAATAAAGTCACTAAGGAAAGATGTTTTTTTATATCTGGAGAAGAACTTGACATAGTAGACCACTACATATACCTTGGCCAACGGATATCAATGGAAGGTGATACAAGAAAGGAAACTGAACAGCGCGTTAAATGTGGTTGGCAGACATTCGGCAAGCTAAGCATAATTTTCAAGAACAACCTCCCCCTAAGTTTCCGATCAGTGTGTGCTACCTGCTCTAACATATGCCGATGAAACATGGACACTAACCTCACAATCGATACAAAAGCTACGAGTGGCGCAAAGAACCATGGAAAGATGCATGCTTGGCATTACAAGACAAGATAGAAAGACCTGCACATGGATTAGAGAACAAACGAAAGTATGCAATATCATCAAGAGAGTAAAAGAATTGCAATGGAAATGGGCTGGTCACATAGCAAGAAGAACTGATGGCAGGTGGATGAAGGCAGTCATACAATGGATCCCACTTGATAAAACGCATCCACAAAAGAGACCTAAAACAAGATGGATTGATGACATCAGCAAATATTGTGGGCCCAATTGGCAAAAGAAAGCTCAGGACCAAATAGGTTGGAAACTGTGATGACCTGGGGATGGGCACAGAAGCAACACAGCCAGAACAAAGGCTTAACTCCCGTTTATTGCTCCAACCTTCCCCCAAAAGTCCCACCGTTCACTGCAAGTCCAGGAGCCAAGCTCTAAACACACACCTCCAATAGTTCCTGGCTGCTATTAGTCCAGAGGAGCAGCACAGTTCTGAGAGCAGCCACAGTTCAAGGAATTCGATTCCAAGGAGTCCTCGTCACAGGAAGAGTTCACTGGAACTGCAGCACAACCCAGAGCAGAACTGTGTTGCTGCGAACTTGCACATAGCCAGGCCAGGCAAGCAAGGCAAGCAGGGCAAGGCAAGCAAAGTATCCTTGATCTGTCCCCGTCTACACACACACACAAACACAGCCAGCCGAGGGTTAAGAAAGTACATGGCACGCACACAGGTCGTTATCTCAAACTTGGCAACAATATAAGCACCGTCTGCCAAGAGCTTTACTGCAACAGATAACATAACATTACATACGCATTGTAAATAGTCCAGCAAAACAATATCCCTTCGGCAGCTTCAGACGTTGTTCAAGTGACTATCCAAAGTTAGTTTTTTGTTCGTCACAGAGTTTTACCAGCCACCACCCTCTCTTATATAGTCTCTGGGGTGTGGTCCAGTGACTCAGTTCTGATCCCTAGCACACCTCCTTAACTGCTGCAACCGTTTATCACGCCTTCGTTGGCGTGCATCCAGGAACGACGGCTCTCCTTCCTCGCTCTCATCTGAGATAGGCTCAGAGGGCGGGGCCACAACAGGGGGTTGGACTAGATGACCTCCGAGGTCCCTTCCAGCCCTGGATTGCTGTGCTGTTTCAAAGCAGCCTCTGAAGCTGCGTCTAGTGACAGGGTTTGTGGTACTTCCTTCCTCTCCTTGTTCTCTCCCTCCCTCCCTCCCTCCCTCTATCCAGCCATATCTCATTCACTTTCCCTTCCCACTTTTTCTTTTTTCTTTCTTTCTTTCTTTCTTTTTCTTTCTTTCTTTCTTTCTTTCTTTCTTTCTTTCTCTCTGTTTCTCTTTCTTTCTTTCTCCCTTCCCTCCCTCCCTCCCTCTTTCTTTCTTTCTCTTTCTCTTTCTTTCTCCCTTTTCTTACTTTCTTTTCTTTCTTGTCTCCCTTCTCTCTTTCTCTCTCTCTCCCTTCCCTTCCTCCTTCCCTCTCTCCTTCTAAGGCTAGGATACCCACCCGAAACAAAAGCTCCTTTGGATGAAGCGGGCTTACTTACCGCCCCCCACCCCTGTTCTTCCCTTCCAACCAAACCCGGGCGGCAGTTGCAGCAACAAACACTGCCCATTTGGTGTCAGAGAGGCACGATCAGGTACAGGGGAGCTTCCACTCCCTCCCCTTCCTTCTCCTAACAAGCGCCTGAGGCTGTTCGGCTGCACCACCTCCCCCAAAGCCCCCCAGACCCTGCAATCAATTGCACTGTGGCTTCTGGCTGCCAGCATTGGCAGTTAGCCGATTGGCTGGTGGCTAACTGTCCCAGGCAGCCAAAAGCCTGGGATGAACTGTGTTTCGGCAAATGGGCCACACCGAAGTGCATGGAACAGAGGGGCCGTGGCCCATTGGCCAGGGCGAATGAATGGGGGAAGGCCAGCTGAGGAGAAAAGGTAGAGGTTAATGTGCGGAGGCGGGACCCTGGCGGAGAAGCAGGCGCGGCCAAGGGTAGAAGCCGAAATGTCCCATTCCATCAGGGATTGGGAAGGAGGTCATTGCTCGTTGCCGTAGCTCCATCACGCCTCTGCTCCGCTGCTTGCGCTCTCCTCCCCACTTGCTTGGTCATCCTGTGCCCTCCTTCGCTGGAGACCCTTCCCAAGCCCAAAGGACCTGGGACTGCTTTGTCCTGCTCCTCCGGTCATTCCTCCATTGGCCCTAGCTCTGTCTCGTCCTCCTCCTCAGACCCAGGCTCTGACGGGGTCATGACAGAAACATGCAGAAAATGCCTTCATCCTGCAGTGGATAGACAATGGCTAAAATGATGATTATGAGATGCAGTTCCATTAAGGACTACACGCTGAGTGAGGTTGGTCAGCCAGTTATGAATCCATCTGGTGGTGATGCTGTCTAACCCACATTTTTCTATCTTATCAAGTAGTAGGTTGTGGTCTACTTTATCAAATGCCTTACTGAAGTCCAAGTAAATGATATCTACAGCATTCCTCTAGTCCATTAATTTTGACATTTTTTTGACAAACCTATGTTGTCTTTTGGTTATTACTTTGTTTGCCTCTAGGTGTTTGCTGATTCGTTGCTTGATTATCTTTTCCAGAATCTTCCCAGGCATTGAGGTCAGGCTGATAGGTCTGTGGTTTCTGTGCCTGACGTGCCTCTGCATGGCTCTCAGCTCACCTCTCCTAGACCCACACATGTGTTTGTGTGTGTGTGAGTGCACACGCAGGCATGGGCGGGGGAGTGGTCTCATGCCTTACAGCCCTTAACAGAGATCTTCTGCGATGGAAGGCTGCAAACTAATGAAAGCTGTTTTTTGGAGTGCTTGTTTCTTTTTCTCACCTATTATCATTTCAATGGTGTGTGCTCAAGGTACTGTGGACTGCACATTCCCCTCCAACCT
Source organism: Arizona elegans (assembly GCA_022577455.1). Lineage (NCBI taxonomy): Eukaryota > Metazoa > Chordata > Lepidosauria > Squamata > Colubridae > Arizona > Arizona elegans. The sequence goes on from JAKOOJ010000010.1 coordinate 20,862,945, forward strand.
GTCGATCTCATCATGCCCTGCCCCCCCAGCTCCTGCCCCCAGCCCCATGGAAGGCTGCAAGAAGCTCCCATCCCAGCTTCTTTTATCTCTCCTGTTCTTTTTATCCCCAGTGTTACAGCGCTGGGCTGCAAAGGGGGACACACACCCCCCCCACACACAAACACGTGCATGGGTCGGAGAGGTGAGCTGAGAGCCACGCAGAGGCAATGTCAGAGGGGAGGCGGGTCAAAATGGGAAACCTCTGCCCACCGCTGCCTGCCTGTTGCCAGCTCTGCCCGGACCCTCTCTCAGCTTTAAAGAAAAAAACCCTGCAGACCAGTGGCTTCCCTTTTTGTCCACCTTCCCCTCCGTTGCCTCCATGCCTGATGCTAAAAGGGCAGTTCTTCTGGGGGGCCCGCTCGCAATGCCAGAAGCCATGTGCCACTGTCGTTTGCCTGCCGATCCTATCACCCATTGCACGCTGGCAGGCAGAATCCCCATGGCCTAAAGGTCCCTTCCATCTCCTTCCCATTTCCTTCCTTCGTCTGCGCTCAGGAAGGGACATGGGAAGGGGGAGAGATTGGCAGCACTGCTGGTGGCCATGCCGCCACCGGCTGTGGCTTTCCCACATGGGGTGGGAGCAGGGAGGTCCCTGTAAAAGGAAAGCCGTATGGGCTGCAAAGCCAGGCCAGCGAGCAGGCCACGGAGGCACTGGTGCGGGCACGGCGCTGACCTGCAACTGGTGCCATTCGGGCTAGAATGCAGTCAGCCTTAGATCTAATCTGCGCAGCTGCCCTGGAGCCAGCGAGAGACTGCCCTGCTGCTTCTGCACACAGGAGGCAGCGAGCATGCACCTCCTGGATGAGCACTTAGAACGCAGTCAGCCTGCGGAGCAAGACGGTCCCCAGGGATGCCAGGCCCCGTGCGCGCTTGCTGCCTCCTCTGCACATGCCCAGGGTGCGGGGTGGGGGCAGCCCCTTGGTGGCTCCAGGGCGGCCCCGCAGATCTAAGGCTGACCACGTTCCAGCCTGGATGACCGCCACCAGGTTGCAGATCAGCACCCGGTTGGCCTGGGCCGGGCCAAGGCATTGCGGGCCGGTCCTTCACTGTTTCCAGGGTGGCCCCTCCGGGTCCGATCTAAACACCTTAACAATAGAAATAACAATGCTTCACCTCACTTATTGCTCCAGCATAGAATCAGACTTGAATCTGTATCTGTGGTACAGGTAGTCTTCGACTTATGACCATAATGGAGCCTGCCCATTACTGTTGTAATGTTAAGTGAATCATGTTAAATGAACAAGCCACATCCATGCTCTCCCCAATGCATTCATAAATCGAATGCACTGGTCGTTAAGTGGTCAAGCAAGGTTGCTTCCCCAACCTTGGGCTCGGGAAGACCATGGGGGGGGGGTGGTCTAGTGCAGGAACAAGACCACCTGCCTCCGGCCACCCAAGGCTTCCTCCCACCCACTGAGAAATCTCATGCTCCACTTTGCACCCCTTGGGGTCCTCACAGCTGCTTGGGCCTTCTCCGCACCAACCCCCTAACACTGATCGCTCACTTACCTTTTGAAGATATCCAGATTTTGGGGTAGGAAAGTAGAACAGGCACAGCCATGTGGCAGAAAAGTGGCTACGTTTTTCTTAGATGCTGGCGAAGCTGTTTTCCTTTCATCATTAGATGCTCGCCTTCCCTCCCCCCCAGTTCTGCTAGTCTTATACTATCAGTTAATGGTGGGGGAGGGAAGGCATACAGCCAACAGCAAACCTGTTGTGGCCTGTCAGCGGCTTGTGCAGTTAGTAGCTGATTCCGACAGTGAGGAGGCTGGTGTGGTGCTACACTAGCAGCCTGTGCAGCTGGCGCTCGAGTCAGACAATGAGGAGGCTGGAGAAGATGTGGTGCCAGAGGCGGAGATTCAGCCAGGGCCTTCAGAACCTCCAGAAACTCCCATAAGTTAAGAGGAAGAAGAGGAGGAGCCTCTTCTCGATGCACGAGCGCGCAGAGCTGTTAAAAGGCAGGAGTGGCTCCTCAGGAGGAGGTCTCCTTGAGAGTAAGGCTTGGGGCTAATTGGCCACTCCCCTAGCCTATTTAAGGAAGAATGATGACTGATGCAATTTGCAGGAAACAACTTTGTTCATATTCCTTCGCATCTTGATTCCAGAAACGTTTGATTTGGCTTTTGTTTCTCTCGTCAGTTTTCCTGCAAATTGCTTCTGCCCTCTCCGCAAAACTGCTTTTGCAAGGAGCGAAAATCTATGTATATGCATGTCCTTGTGCACACTTCCACTCTCCACAAAACTGCTTTTGCAGAGCAGGGAAGCATGTGTAAGGACGCACACACAGAAGCTCGTACGAAAGAGAGGTTTGCCGTTGGCTGTATGCCTTCCCTCCCCCACCATTAACTGCTAGTGTAAGACTAGCAGAGCTAATGGTGGTGGGGATGGAAGACTAGAATCTAGCAATGAAAGGAAAACAGCTTTGTCAGTATCTGAGAAAAAGATGGCTGCTTTTCTGCTACATTGCCCAGCCTGTTCTTTCCTACCCTGACATCTTAAGCCCTGGCAATCTTTGTGACTGGTGATGGGGTGGGGAGGAGCACCTGGAACCCTGTGGTCTAGCAAAGCAGGCCCAGTGCCTGTGGGGATTTGGCAGGGCAGGATGGGGGGAATATAGAAAGGGGGCATGTTGCAGCATCTCTGTGGTCGGTTGTAAGGGCGAACAACCACCATGGTGCTGCAACATATGTAACTTCAGGACCAGGTTGTAAGTACTTGGGGTGTCATAACTTTGAACCGTTGCTAAGTGAACTATCGTAACTTGAGGACTACCTGCATTTTCCTCCTCTGGCACATTAGGAGTCTCTTTTGCTTCTTCATCTTCTGAAGGTCCTCAGTAAACATGGGATCCATCTGGGATTGGCCATCAGAGGGAGGCCTCTTGGGGCAGTCCCATCAAGTGCCTGGGTTGCTTTTTCCAGTGGCTAACAAGTTGCTCAACAGATTTGCTCACAAGATCACATGCAATGGTGTAATCCAATTTTTTTTACTACCGGTTCTGTGGGTGTGGCTTGGTGGGCGTGGCTTGGTGGGCGTGGCAGGGGAAGGATACTGCAAAATCTCCATTCCCACTCCATTCCAGGGGAAGGATACTGCAAAATCCCCATTCCCTCCCCACTCCTGGGGGAAGGATATTGCAAAATCTCCATTCCCACCCCACTCTGGGGCCAGCCAGAGGTGGTATTTGCCAGTTCTCCAAAATACTCAAAATTTCCGCTACCGGTTCTCCGAACTGCTCAAAATTTCCACTACCGGTTCTCTAGAACCTGTCAGAACCTGCTGGATTTCACCCCTGATCACATGTTGCCTGAATTCTTTGGAAGAATATCAGAGATTTCTAACATTTATTTCAAAGATGTTTTTTCTCTAAGAACTTAATTTCTCAGTATGAATCTAGTTCTTTGACTAGGAAAAGGTATTATCAGATACTGCATGCTATACTGTACTCCAATTACTGAAACATTCAAAGATTCACATAATTTCTAGTAGTTAATTTCATACTTTTCGGTAAGAGACAGTTTTGATAGGTTTTCTGTGATTATTCATTAGTTTGGGTCTGCATTTCTAATCAGTAAATCATCTTTAAAAAAAAGAAAGCATTCAGGCACCATCTTTACCCAAAAGGAAGATAATACGGAATTTAGGGTACATCAGGCACCCCTCCCACAAATGAAGGTTAAATAGAAAAACCCTCAGCAGTTTCCATTATGTATCCCTAGCAAATCTACAGCAATCTTTAAAGTTAAATTATTGGGGGGAAATGCTAACTTTCTTGGCAGATTAATAAAGTATACCATCCAGGTTCTAATTTACACATTCTTCAACGAAGCAAATTAAACACACATGCAGACTATTGAGAATAGTTCCAAATGGCTTCTGGTGGCACTGCAGGCGTTGGAAGACATTCCTTTGGGATCGTCAGCCTCGTGATCTCGTAAAACTGCCAAGACAGCGTAAATCTGCTGCCTAGCAGTTTGGAAACTTTCCCCTCGAGAGAAGATGGGGAGGTGAGCAGCCGGGCGAAGGTAGAGCTCCCCAAAAGCCCCAGGAATAATTCTGGTGCTTGGAGGGTGAGAGCTCCCTAGAATCCTGACATAGCTCCGGATCCGGGACTCTTCTGCTTTTAAGCCGAACAAGACGCTGCGACCACCCCTGCAATCAACAATTAACAGTGAATTCAAAAGCAGGCAGAGCAAAGGCAGGAGTTACAGCAATCGCAAGTACTGAACTTTAACTCTGTATCTATATCCGGATAGTGTTTCGAACATCAATACTGTGGGTATACCAATACTGTGGGTGGGAGGGGCAGATACGGCAGGAGCAGGGGGCCATATCATGTTAGGGGGGCGTGTGCTCGCTGTCTACGAGCAGTAGCGCGCTCCGCCCCCCAAGGCTCCACTCGTTCCCCAGGTTGCACAGACCCTCAGGGCCCGGGCCTTCGGCTGATGCTGTGCAATGCCAGGTAAATAAAGCCCCCCTCATTTGTGATCTTGTTCAGGAGGGGGGAGCGGACCTGGCAGGTATTACGGAGACCTGGTTGGGCCAGGAGGGGGCGTTCCCCTCGTTGAAATGTGCCCACCAGGTTTCCACGCATTTCATCAGCCGAGGTCACAGGGGCGGGGCGGGGGGGGTAGCGGTTATTATTAAAGAAGGTCTTAGACCGAGGGAGGCCACTGTTCCTCAGACGGCCGGCTGTGAGTCCCTCCTTGTGAAGTGGGGTCATGGGGTGCAGATGGGTTTGCTGATCACGTACCTGGCTCCCTGCCACGTGGCAGCAGCCCTGCCCGAGCTATTCAACGTCATCGCCGCGGTGGCGGTTGACACCCATAGACTTATGGTCATGGGGGATTTCAACCTGCCGTCCGTGGGTGAGGCGTCTGAGGGGGCTCGGGAGTTCATGGCTTCCATGACAGCCATGGACCTGACCCAGTTAATTCATGGCCCTACCCACATGGGGGGAAACACGCTGGACCTGGTTTTTGTCTCTGGACAGTGGTTGAGTGATCTTGAGATAGGGGATATAGTCACCGAGCCCTTGTCATGGTCGGATCACTCTCTCCTTTGCCTTGACCTTCGAAACGCTGCACCCCGCCACAGGGAGGCGGAGCCGGTAAGATGGTTCTGCCCCAGGCACCTGATGGAGCCTGATAGGTTCCAGACGGAGCTTGGGCCATTCCCTGAGGCTCTGGCATACGCCTCAACTGGAGACCTAGTGGCCGCCTGGGATAGGGCGGCTGCTGGAGCTCTGGATCGGGTCGTGCCTTTGCGGCCTCTGACCTGGCGCTGATCACATCTGGCTCCTTGGTTTATGGAGGAGCTAAGAGAGATGAAGCACCAGAAAAGATGCCTAGAGAGCAGTTGGAGGGCCAGCCTTTCTGAATCCGACCGGACACTGGTAAGATCTCATATTAAGAATTACCTAGTGGCGATAAAAGCAGCAAAATGTAATTATATTGCTGCTCTTATTGCATCATCAGATTTCATTTTTTTCATTTTCATTTTATTAAATTTGTATACCGCCCTACTCCCGAAGGACTCAGGGCGGTGAACAGCCATAATAAAACATATAAATACAAAATTTAAAAAAGAGATAAAACATATTAAATAAATTTGGCTGACCATTTTAAAACCCCAATAATTTAAAACCAAATTTAAAATTTCCATTTAAAAGAGGAGAAGTTCAGGTCAGGCCAGCTTGTTGGAATAAGAACGTCTTAAGCGTGTGACAGAAGGTACGCAGATCCGGAATCCTCTGTATCTCAGGGGGGAGCTCGTTCCAGATAGTAGGTGCCCCCACAGAGAAGGCTCTCCCCCTGGGGGCCGCCAGTCGACATTGTTTGGCCGACGGCACCCGGAGGAGCCCCTCTCTATGGGAGCGTACTGGTCGGTGGGAGGCTATTGGTGGTAGCAGGCGGTCTCGCAAATAGCCAGGTCCTAAGCCATGGAGCGCTCTAAAGGTGATAACCAGAACCTTGAAGCGCACTCGGAAGACCACCGGGAGCCAGTGCAGCTCACGCAGGAGAGGCGTTACATGGGAGCTCCACGTCGCTCCCATCACCACCCGCGCGGCTGCACTCTGCGCCACCCAGCCGCCCTGTTTAGGGTGACCCGCTCCCTGCTCCACCACGGAGCGTGGGAGGACCCCTTGGAGGGTAGAGCTGAGGACTTTGTACAGTATCTGTATGACAAAATCACTCAGATTTGGGATGACCTGGACTCTGACTGGGTAGTTTCAGGGGGGATGACTGAGGCAGGTCTTGAGAATGTTATCTGGGATGAGTTTGATCCTGTGACTCCTGAGGACGTGGACAGGATTCTGGGCAGACTGAATGCAACCACATGTTTGTTGGACCCGTGTCCCTCCTGGTTAGTGCTGGCTTCCCAGGAGGTGACGCGAGGCTGGCTCCAGGGGATTATAAATGCTTCATTGGGTGAGGGTGACTTCCCCGCCGCCTTGAAAGAGGCGGTGGTGAGGCCTCTCCTCAAGAAGCCTTCCCTGGACCTGGCAGTGTTGGCAAATTATCGTCTGGTCTCCAACCTTCGCTTTGTGGCGAAGGTTGTTGAGAGTGTGGTTGCGCGACAGCTCCCCCAGCACCTGGATGAAACAACGTATCTGGATCCATTCCAGTCGGGCTTCAGGCCTGGGTACAGCACGGAAACGGCATTGGTCGCGTTGGTTGATGATCTCTCTCTCTTTTTTTTGTTGGCATTGTTCTCTTTTATTAAAACATTAAGAGGTCAGGATATCAAAGTGGACTTGGAGTAAGTAAACAAAATATTTTTTAAAAATAGTGAACTTGAACCCTGAAGTATGAAAAATGCCCAGTTTTTCATGTGATTTACTGAACACAGTGTGTTAAAGCACGGGAAAATTCAAACAGATGGCTCAAAGACTGGCATGTTGAGCCAGAAATGTTCTTATTCTCTGTAGAAGTTCTTTCTTTACACTATCAGGCACCAAAGCTCTGCCTTTTGGAGTAATTTCAGCCACCAAATCATCAACTGTAACATGTTCTAGCCCTTTCTCTTTGATGACATCTTTGCAGTGTGCTTTTAGCTGATCTTTCCAACCACATTCAATTAATTTGGCTCTCAGTAGTTCTTTAAGGCATTCTCGTTTTCCTGTTTCAATTAACTTTTGATTAATAGTTGCTCTCATTTGTGCATCTTTGTTCATTTTTCCCTCCTGCATGCAAGTAGACCAGATTTGCTTCCTCCACGAGCTCAGTCTCCGAGGAGACCCGATTCAACGGAGCCTCGAACTCGCGACAAGACCAACTCTCCCCGGGTTGCCCAAGACTTTACCCAACTAAAGAGCTTGGTTGATGATCTCTGTAGGGCTCGGGACAGGGGTTGCTCCTCTGTCCTGGTCCTATTAGATCTCTCAGTGGCTTTTGATACCATCGACCATGGTATCATGCTGCACTGGTTGGAAGAGTTGGGGGTGGGGGGCACTGTGTTGCGGTGGTTCTCCTCATTTCTCTCTGACCGGTTGCAGTCTGTGTTGGCAGGGGGGCAGAGGTTGACCCCGAGGCCCCTCATATGTGGGGTGCCACAAGGGTCGGTCCTCTCGCCCCTTTTGTTCAACATTTATGTAAAGCCGCTGGGCGAGATCATCCGTGGTTTCGGGGTGAAGTACCACCAGTACACTGACGACACTCAGCTGTACATCTCCACCCCGGACCACCCCAACGATGCCCTTGAAGTGATGTCCCGGTGCCTAGAGCCCGTGCGGATCTGGATGGGGAGAAACAGGCTCAGGCTCAACCCATCCAAGACTGAGTGGCTGTGGTTTCCGACGTCCTGATATAGCCAGTTGGCGCCATCACTGACTATTGGGGGCAAATCGCTGGCCCCCACGGAGAGGGCTCGCAACTTGGGCATCCTCCTGGATTCACGGCTGTCTTTAGAAGAGCATTTGACGGCCGTGACCAGGAGGATTTTTCATCAGGTTCGCCTGATTTGCCAGTTGCGTCCCTTTCTGGATAGGGACTCCTTACTCACGGTCACTCATGCCCTAGTCACTTCCCGCCTGGACTATTGCAACACTCTCTACATGGGGCTCCCCTTGAGGAGCACCCGGAGGCTCCAACTGGCGCAAAGTGCGGCCGCGTGGGTGGTTATGGGAGCGACATGGCATTCCCATGTAAAACCTCTCCTGCGCGAGCTGCACTGGCTCCCGGTGGTCTTCCGGGTGCGCTTCAAGGTTTTGGTTACCACCTTTAGAGCACTCCATGGCTTAGGACCTGGTTACTTACGGGACCGCCTGCTGCCACCAATAGCCTCCCACCAGCCGGTACGCTCTCATAGAGAGGGGCTCCTCCGGGTGCCGTTGGCCAAACAATGTTGACTGGCGGCCCCCAGGGGGAGAGCCTTCTCTGTGCGGGCACCTACTATCTGGAATGAGCTCCCCCCGGAGATACGGAGGATCCTGGATCTGTGCACCTTCCGCTGCGCTCTTAAGACCTTTTTATTCCATCAGGCCGGCCTGGCCTAATCTTTTCCCTTTTTCCCTTTTTAAAATGTAAATTTTAATCTGTTTTAAATTATTGGGGTGTTTTAAATCTGTCTTGGGCCAAAATTGTTTAATTCGGTTTTACTTTGCTTTTAAATTTTGTATTTATGTGTTTTATCTGTGGCTGTTCACCTCCCTGAGTCCTTCGGGAGTAGGGCGGTACATAAATCAAATAAAATCTAAATCTAATCTAAATCTAAATCTATACTTCTTCCTTCTGAGGCTATTTTTTAAAACAAAGAGGAAAGGAAATGGCGCCGGTGTCAGGTTTCTGTGTCGTCTTCAAATAAATTGCATTTCCAAACAAATAGTCTTTGATGAAATGTTTCATTTATTAAGCACGACAATCTGTCCCCAATTATGTCGCAGCCAACACTGACTTCCTGACCCCAAACCTCCCCTTTCCATTCCCCAATTCTCTGCGTCTCATTGGCCATCTTCCAAATCACTCTCCCCATATCTACTACTTCAGCTCCCAGGAATGTCCCCCCTCCCATCTCATCTCCTAGGGGATATTATCTTCAGGGAAAATAAGTAGGTGAAAAGTCAAGCATCCTCTTGCCAGCTGCCCCCTCTTCTCCTCCTTATGTCAGCACTGGAACAAATGTAGTTTGGAGTGCTGACATCCGGCCCCTCCCCCTTCATTTTTCCAGGGAGGCCTGTTGCAAGAAAAACAACAAGTTAAGTACTGTTACCCCGTCCGAGGTTGTGTCCCGCCCCCTCCCGCCTTGTCCGGGTGATCTGCATGGAATTTGGCTATAAGGCGGTCAGCTTGGATGTTTGTGCTCTTCACCCAGGAAGCCTCTGACAATGGGTAACCCTTCCACTTAATTAAATATTGGAGGCGCCCCCTGTGCCATCTCAAATCGAGAATTCGCTGTACCTCATAGTGAGTGTGCCCCCCAATGACCAGGGGCCCTGGGGGGGTCACGTGGCACCAGCCTTAAAGTTGACCCCACCACAGGCTTCAGGAGGCTACTGTGGAAAATGGGATGTATCTTCCCTAGTAGTCGGGGCAACTGCAGTTGTACTTTAACAGGGTTGATTACTTTTCCTATAGGGAATGGTCCTATAAATTTTGGGGCCAATTTCCTGCTCGGGAGTCTAAGTCTCAAATACTTGGTGGAGAGGTAGACCTTCTCTCCCACTTGAAATGGTCTTTGGGGAGTTTGGTGCTTGTCTGCCTGTTTCTTATAGGATTGTGCCGCCTTGGCCAATGCCCTCTTAACGTTCTCCCAGGTTTCTCTCAACATTGCCATCCAATCGGTCAAGCTGACTGAGGAAGGGGGCTTCCTTGGGTACTCTGGCATGGGGACGAAATCCATACTACTCACTATTTTAAATGGGGTTAATCCTGTGCTACTGTGGACAGCATTATTATATGTGACCTCCGCAAAAGATAGGAGGTCTGCTCAATTGGACTGTTGGTAGTTGACGTAGCATCTTAGGTATTGCTCTATCATGGCATTCAGTCTCTCCGCCCCCCCATTGGTGCTCGGGTGAAACACTGAGCTGAGGCCTTGGGATGACCCTATGGATCGTAGGAACTCCCTCCAGAATTTTGCTGTGAACTGGACCCCTCGGTCGGAGATGATTCTTCTGGGTACTCCATGCAGGCGGTAGATGTGTTTCAGGAACAGTTTGGATAACTGGCGGGCTGAGGGTATCCCGCTGCAGGGTATAAAGTGTGCCTGTTTGGAGAATAAGTCTATTACAGTCCAGACCACTGTGTTTCCACCACTCCTCGGCAGTTCTACTATGAAATCCATTGCAATCTCCTCCCATGGTCTTGTTGGTTCAGCTATTGGCTGCAGCAGCCCGGGAGGGCTTCCTGGTCGTTTCTTCATTGTGGCACAGATGGTACAACTTTTTACATAACTGTCTACGTCTTTTCTCATGTGGGGCCACCAGAACTGTCTTCGTACTAAGTGCAGAGTCGAAATGTCCCGCTGGTTTAACGTCGTGGCTTCTCTTGAGGATCAGGGTGCGTAGAGTCTCTGGGACATAGAGTTTTGTTCCCTTCCATGCTAGGTCATCCCTTTTTGTCAAGAGATGTTGATTGTCTCGGAACCAGGGGTCCGCTGCTGTTTCAGTTTTGAGTCTTGTCGTTAAGTCACTTGCAGGTTGGCCTTGCTGGTCGCGACGTTGCCGTCTGGTTACTACTTGACCTACTCCTTGGGCAGAGGGGATGATGGCATTCGCTACCTGCTCCCGCTCACTGTTGTATTGAGGCATTCAGGAGAGGGCATCGGCCAGAAAGTTCTTCCCCCCTGGGATGTGTTTCAGCTCGAAGTTGAAACGATTGAAGTATTGGGCCCACCGGACTTGCCTAGGCGATAATTTCCATGGGGTCCTGAGGGCCTCCAGATTCTTATGGTCAGTCCAAACTTCAAACGGTCTCTGGCCTCCTTCTAGCAGGTGTTGCCAGGTCAACAGCACCCATCTCACTGTGAACACTTCCTTTTCCCACGCCGCCCATCGTCTTTCTGTGTCGGTGAGTTTGCGGGATGTGTAGGCACAAGGTTGTAGATTCCCTTGGCTGTTCTTTTGGAGTAGGACTGCCCCCACTGCCACATCACTGGCATCTGCTTGGATGACAAAGGGTTGTTCGGGGTCAGGATGCTTTAAGACCGGTTCTTTTGCAAACATTTCTTTTAGTGTTTCGAATGCCTGCTGGCAGGCCAGGTCCCACTGTAGAGGTTGCCCTGGGCGGGGTTTTGTTGCCGGACTCCCTGTTTTTAGGAGGTCCGTCAGAGGTTTGGCAATTCTTGAAAAAGAGGGGATGAATTGTCTGTAGAAGTTCGCGAACCCCAGGAAGCTTTGCAGTTGTCTGCGGGTGCGAGGGGGTTGCCAGTTTAGAACTGATTGTACTTTGGCCAGGTCCATTTCTATCCCCTCGTTTGATACTCGGTAGCCTAAGTAGTCTAGCCGTGACTGGTGGAACTCGCATTTTGATAGCTTGACATATAGGTTCGCCCCCAGCAGTTTTTCCAGCACTTGGCGGATGAAGGGTATGTGTTCGTCTATGGTTTCCATGTAAATGAGAATGTCATCCAGGTAGACGAGGACCCCCTTATAGTGGTGCTCATGTAGAACCTCATTTATCAATTGCATGAACACCGCCGGGGCTCCCTGCAGTCCAAATGGCATCACCTTAAATTGGAAACTCCCTAGGGGGCAGTTGAATGCTGTTTTCCACTCATCTCCTTCCCTGATGCGTACCCGGTAGTAGGTTTCACGGTGGTCTAGTTTGGTGAAAACTTTCCCTTTGGCCAGGTGGGCTAGCATGTCTTTCGTGAGGGGAAGGGGATCTAAGTTGTGTACGCAGACAGTGTTGTTAACTCTAAAATCAACCACCAGGCGCATAGAGCTGTCTTTCTTCTCTTTGAAGAGGACCGGTGCCGCGACCCGTGGTTTGGCTGGCTCAATGAAACCCCTTTGTAGTTTTTCGTCTATGTAGTTCCGCATTTCTTGCATTTCACGGGGCATCATGGCATACAATTTGGGTTTAGGTAGTTTCGCTCCAGGGATGATCTCGATGGCGCAATCGGCCTCACGGTGGGGGGGGGGGGGGCAGAACGTCACACTTGGCCTCGCTAAACACCTCTACAAGGTCTTGGTACTCCTCTGGGATTTGACCTGTCTCATGGGAGCTGTCGGATGCGGCCTCCAGTTGCTCTGGTGTACCCTTAGGGAGGGACCCTTGTGTCGGTGGCGTCTTCCCTTGCTGTGGCGGGAGGGATTGGGGCCCCTGCGTGGGGGGCATCTCGCCTGGTTGGAGCGGCAGGGGTTGGGGGCCCTTTGCTATCCTCAGCCTGTGGGTTCCCTCTTGCCACCAGATGATGGGGCCCCATTTGTCTAGCCAAGAGAGTCCCAGTATGACTGGATCTGTCATTTTGGGGGCTATTATGAACCGAATCGTTTCCCAGTGATCTGCTAGCTCCAGCTTCACTGGTTCGGTCAGGTGTGTGGTGTAAGTTCCCTCCACTAGAGATCCATCAACTTGTTCAAATCAGATTGGGTGGTTGAGCTTTTTGACTCGGATTCCCAATTTTAGGACTGTGGGTAGGTTAATCAGGCACCTCGTGCAGCCCGAATCTATTAGGGCTTGGAAAGTCCCTTGGGTCCCTGATTTTTGGGGCCGTTAGGCGTATAGGAAAGAGAAAAGGGTGGATGGGTCCACTCACCATTGGGTCGTCTTCACCCTCGTCCTCGCTGTCATACGATTCAGGGGATTGATTTCCATCATCTGGGATCCCCCTTTTTTCTGTTAGGTGGGCGAAGACCTCTGGACCCTGGGGGATTTTCCGTGGCACGTTGGTGACGTGCTTGGGCCCTCGTTCCGGTCGTGCCTTGGGCGGTGGGTCTGATCTCGGCCTCGGGGTTCCACACACTGCTGCCAGGTGACCAATCCCCCCACACCTGTAGCACCTCAGCAGGCTCCGTGGGTCGACAGGCCTCTGGGTAGGCTGTGGTGCTGTGGTTTCCCGTCTAATGGGTGGTCCCTGGTCCGGTTGGCCCATCTGCTTGCCATCTGGTTGCTTTGACATGTCGTTGGCTCGCAACCCTCTGTCGACTTTTATCACTACTCGGAACCATTCGGAGAGTCGGTTCGGGATGTCCTGATAAGCGGTCACTTGGGCGATTCGCTTGTCTAGGCTTGTTCTAAAGAAATACACCAGTAGTCGCTCTGGTAAGGGAGGTAAGGTCCCAATGACTCTCCTGAATTCACGGATATGCTCTCTGATGGGCCTCCCCTTCTGCATTAGGTTCCTGAGCTCGTCCTCCACATAGGGGTCCTCCTCTGCCTCCTCGAACCGGGCTCGTAGTAGTTGTAAGAACCCATCTGCGTCTTGCAGTTGGGGAGCCCTGTTCTTGTAGAGGGCTGCTGACCACCTCCTTGCTTCTCCCTCCAACCCTTCTGAAATGGCACTCACTAGGGCTCTGGGAAATGGGTAGAGGTGTCTATAGCGCTCGATGTAGATCTCAGCTATGTTGAGGAATTGGGCTAGCTGGTCTGGATCGCCATCGAACTTCCCTCTGAAAAGGGGTGGGTCCTCCCTCGCTGCCCTCTCCTCCCAGTGTGGGGCTCTGTAAGCCTGGCCTCGGTGCTGCTGGTCCTCTTCCTCATCTCTCATTCTAGGGTACGGAGGTGATGTCCTATCCAGGCTGCTCTGCTTGCTGTGTAATGGAGGAACCCATGGATGCATCTTTGGGCTCCTTCTTCTTCTGCTGGGGGGGGAAGGGCTGTGCTTCAGTCTACGGCCTCTCGGTTCATCAGCCCAAATTGGCTCCCTCTTCTCCTTTGGCCTGCATGATGGCCCCTCCTCCCCAAGGATGGCACGGTCAAATTTCTCCTTCAATTCATCTATGGGGCTCTTGAGTGGCTTCCCTGAAGCTTTTTGGGGCCTGGCCTGCTGCCAGTCTCATAGCCAGTCTGCCCTCCCCAATTCACTTAGGGGTTTCCCCTTCCCCTGAACACTCGGGAAGGGAAACTCAGCCTCTGCGGATTTTGGCAAAACCCCCGAATACTCATCTTTTCTCTTCTTGGGTTGTAGCACGATCGTCTGATCTTGGCTGTCTGGCAGCTTCGTGTTGTGGCCCCGCCCTCTGAGCCTGTCCCATCGGAGGAAGAAAGCTCCGAGCATGAGGAAGAGGAGTCAGCCAGGCCTCCCTCTCCAGGCCCCTCCCCTCTGGCATTGTCTCAGGTGCCGGCCGAGGGAGAGGAGATTAGCAGAGAGACAGCTGGTTCGGATCAGAGTGACGAAGAAACATCATTCCTCGACGCACGCCTCCGAAGGCGTGATAAACGATTGCAGCAGTTTAGGAGGTGTGCTAGGGATTAGAACTGAGTCACTGGACCACACCCCAGAGACTATATAATAGAGGGTAGCGGTCAGTGATCCATGTGACGAACAAAAGTAAACCTTGGATAGTCATTAAAGCCTCGTCCGGAACTGCTGGGAGAAATATTATTTCTGCTTGGACTTTTTGTACGTTAAGTATCTTATCTTTCTGTTTGTGAAAATAAAGGCATTTGGCAGACGGTGTGTCTATTGCTGCCAAGTGGGAGATAAGATCTGGGTGCGTTCCAAAGTGTTTCCTTAACCCTCGGCTGGCTGTGTTTCTGTGTGTGTGGGGACGGGGACAGATCATCTTGTTCGTCACCCCACATACTCCATCGGTAACCCACGATGGACCAACAGCTGCAGCAGCAGATACAGCAGATGCTAGAGGCCAATCAGCTTCTGCAACAGCAAGTAGCACAGCTAACTGCCCAACTTGCTTTGGGAAATGCTCCTGCAGCTCCACCTCCTCCCCCTCCCTGTCTGAGATGCCCAGTGAACGTGCCAGATAGGTTTTCTGGACAGCAGGAGATGTTTCCGGCCTTCTTGGGACAATGCCAACTGTTCATGGCGATGAGGCCAGAGGATTTTCCGGATGACCGGGCTCGGGTGGCATTTGTTATCAGCTCCCTCTCTGGCACTGCTGCCCGATGGGCCACGCCCCTGTTGTTGCAAGATAGCCCCTTGCTCCTGGACTTTCAGGGCTTTTTACAACACCTGCGCACCATGTTTGAGGACCCCCTCCGGGTGCAGACGGCAGTGAGGCGCATCAAGGACCTCCGCCAAGGCAAGCGCCCCCTGCAGGACTATATTGCAGAGTTCTGACTGCTAGGCCAGGATTCGGCTTGGAATGAGGTGGCGCTGATGGACGCCTTCCAGGACGGCCTTTCCGACGAGATGCAGGACGAGCTGGTTCGTGTGGAGGCGCCACCGACCCTCGACGCGCTGGTGACCCAATGCCTGCGCATCGACGCCCGCCTGCAACGGCGACGGCCCCGTCGGGCTCTTCCGGAACCACCGACAGCGTCGGCACCCCTGCGTTTCGCACCGACAGTGCTTCGGACCGCACAGCGTTTTGTGGCGACAGCTGAGGAGCCCATGGAGCTCGGAGCAGCCAGACCTCAACTGACGGCCCAGGAGCGGATGCGGAGACGTCAAGGGGGGTTGTGCCTCTATTGCGGTGAGGCGGGACATTTTGCCGCCTCGTGTCCCCAGAAGCGGAGTGGACCGCGCAAGCCTGTTCCGGAGTCTCGGCGTGACCAGCTGGGAAACGGGCCAGGCCTGGCCTAGGGGAAACTCTGGGTCAGGCACGTGACCATGCCCCGCCGGAGTCGGCGTCTGTGGACTGTTAGCCCCCTCGGCACCTGATTTTGAACACCCGGATGTTGTTGGCTAACCGGTCGGAGGGGCTCCAGGCGCACGCACTGGTGGACTCGGGGGCCACCACGAACTTTATGGACCAGGCCTTTGTGGCCCATTACAAAGTCCCCTTGGTTCCAGTGGACCCTCCGTTGAGGGTCGAAACTATAGATGGGCGGGAACTCGTGGCGGGGCCCATCAAAACCGCTACCCAGCCCTTGCGCCTCGCCATTGGGAACCACAAGGAGGAAATCCAGTTTTACGTAACGGCGGATCTGCACTTTCCCTTGGTCCTGGGGATGGCCTGGCTTCGGGCGCACGACCCTCAGGTGGCGTGGTCGAGAAACGCCATCTTGTTCCTGAGCCTGCAGTGTGTCGACCACCTCTCTGCCCCAAACGTCTCCTTGCCTCCGGAGCTGACGCCCTTCGCCGACGTGTTCAGCGAGAAGGAGGCGGACCGCTTGCCCCTGCACCGACCCTACGACTGTGCGGTGGACCTAATGCCCAACGCGCCCCTGCCCTCGGGACGCCTGTACTCCATGTCGGAGCCCGAGCTGGCCGCCTTACGGGACTTTCTGGAAAAGAACCTTGCCCGTGGGTTCATCCGGCCTTCGACCTCCCCGCTCTCGGCCCCGGTCCTCTTCGTTAAAAAGCAGACGGGGGACTTGCGCCTGTGTTGCGACTACCGGCACTTGAATGCCATCACAGTGCGAAATCGCTACCCCCTGCCGCTGATCCCGGAGCTGATGGAGAGGTTGCGGGAGGCCTCGATCTTCACTAAGCTTGATCTCCGAGGGGCTACAACCTGGTGCACGTGAGAGAGGGGGATGAGTGGAAGACAGCGTTCGGCACTCGGTACGGACACTTCGAGTATACCGTCATGCCGTTCGGGTTGACCAACGCCCCCGCGGTCTTCCAGCACTTGATGAAAGATGTGTTCCGGGACATGCTGGATCAGTTCGTGGTGATCTACTTGGATGACATTTTGATCTATTCCTGGACCCCGGAAAGTCACCTCCAGCATGTCCGCCAGGTCCTGCAGCGCCTGCGGGAGCACCAGCTCTATGCGAAGTTGGAGAAATGCTACTTCTTCCAGACTTCCATAGAGTTCCTCGGGCACATCATCACCCCTGAGGGCATCGCGATGGACCCGCGCAAGGTGGAGGCCTTGCGCAGTTGGGAACCCCCACGTCGGGTGAAGGACGTCCAGCGTCTGTTGGGATTCGCCAACTACTATCGGACCTTCATCCCGGGCTTCGCCACCCTGACCTTGCCGTTGACCCAGCTCCTTCGGAAGAAGGTCCCGTTCCAGTGGGGGCCCCCGCAGCAGCAGGCCTTCGAGGTCCTCAAGCAGGCCTTCCTCACGGAGCCAGTCCTGAGGCACCCCAATCCACACCGTCCGTTCGTGGTGGAGACGGACTCGTCCAACGTGGCGATTGGGGCGGTGCTGCTACAGGCTCTGGTGGATGGCGGCACTCTTTTTCCCTGCGCATACTACTCCCGGAAACTCAACCCTTCCGAGCGCAACTACACCATCTGGGAAAAGGAGTTGCTGGCCATCAAGGCCACGTTCGAGGCTTGGCGACATCACCTCGAGGGGGCCCGACACCAGGTGGAGGTGCGGACAGACCATAGGAACCTGGAGCACCTCATCACGGCCAGGAAGTTGAACCAGCGGCAGATCCGGTGGTCGTTGTTTTTCGCCCGGTTCAACTTCCACGTCACATACATTCCGAGCAACCTCAACCAGAGGGCGGACGCGCTATCCCGTAAGCCGGAATACTTTTGCCCCAAGGACTCCCTTCCCCCCCAGACGGTGCTGCCAGCGGACTCCTTGGCCGCGGTCCAGGAACCGGTGGACCTGCAGGCTCAGGTGCTGGAAGTGCAGCGACGGGACGACTGGTCGCAGCAGCGGAGAGCGGACGTCGGCCCCGCGTCCCCATGGACCATGGAGTTGGGCTTGCTCAGACACCGGGGTCGGCTGTATGTGCCCACGAGTCCGCTCCGAGCCCTCGTCATGAACCAGTGCCATGACAATCCCACGGCGGGGCACTTCGGCTTCTTTAAGACTTTGAACTTGGTGACGCGGACTTTTTGGTGGCCTCGGGTACGGCACGACGTGCACGCCTACATGACGTCCTGTGTGACGTGCCGACAGGCCAAAGCCGCATCCGGCCCCCCTCCTGGACTCCTCCAGCCGCTGCCGACACCGGAGAGACCGTGGGGAGCCATCTCCATGGACTTCCTGACAGACCTGCCCCTGTCCGCTACGTACACGACCGTCCTCGTGGTGGTGGATGCGCTCACGAAGATGGCACATTTCATCCCGCGCCGCGGCCTGCCCTCGGCCCGCACCATGGCTCACCTGTTCCTGCAACATATCTTCCGCCTCCATGGCCTGCCGGACCGGGTGGTTTCGGACCGCGGGGCCCAGTTCACGGCCCGCTTCTGGAAAAGCCTGATGGCCACGCTGGAGGTGCAGGTGTGCCTGTCGTCGTCGCACCATCCGGAGACTGACAGTGGCACGGAGAAGGTCATCGGCATACTGGAGCAGTACCTCCGCTGTTTTGTCAACCAGCAGCAGGACAACTGGGCCGAGTACCTTCCCCTGGCGGAGTTCGCTTTTAATAACTCCCAACACACCTCCACCCAGATGACCCCGTTCCATGCCAACGTCGGATACCATCCACGGCTTTTCCCGTTGACCATCATGGACTCCCCTGTTCCCGAGACCCGGGACTTCCTCTCGGAGCTGCAGGCGGTGCAGCAACTGGTGCGGCGGCAGCTGATCCGGGTGAAAGAGGATTATAAACGGTTCGCCGATCGTGGCCGCTGGGCGATGCCACCGCTGGAAGTAGGAGATCGGGTGTGGTTGTCCACGAAACACCTCCCCACGGACCGGCCGGTGAGGAAACTGGCCCAACGCTTTATCGGTCCCTTCCCTATCGAGGCGGTCATCAATCCGGTGGCCTACCGGTTGACTCTACCCCGCTCCATGCGGCTCCACCCTGTTTTTCATCGGTCCCTCCTGGTCCCTGAGGCCCCCACGAGCCATCTCCGCCACCCGCCGGTGCCTGCCCCCCAGCTGCAGCCGACGAGGACGACGCCTCGACGTACGAGGTGGACAGTATCCGGGACTCCCGTTGGCTGAAGGGGCGCTTCCAATACCTCATCGCCTGGAAGGGGTACGGGCCCGAGGATTTCACCTGGGTGGACGTGTCTGCCATTCAGGCCCCTGACCTGGTGCGGGCTTTCCACGAACAGTTCCCGTCCTGACCCCATCCCGACCGTCAGACCTGGGGGAAGGGCCCTGCGGTGGGGGATAGTGTTGTGGCCCTGCCCTCTGAGCCTGTCCCATCGGAGGAAGAAAGCTCTGAGCATGAGGAAGAGGAGTCAGCCAGGCCTCCCTCTCCAGGCCCCTCCCCTCTGGCATTGTCTCAGGTGCTGGCCGAGGGAGAGGAGATTAGCAGGGAGACAGCTGGTTCAGATCAGAGTGACGAAGAAACATCATTCCTGGACGCACGCCTCCGAAGGCGTGATAAACGATTGCAGCAGCTTAGGAAGCGTGCTAAGGATTAGAACTGAGTCACTGGACCACACCCCAGAGACTATATAATAGAGGGTAGTGGTCAGTGATCCATGTGACGAACAAAAGTAAACCTTGGATAGTCACTAAAGCCTCGTCCGGAACTGCTGGGAGAAATATTATTTCTGCTTGGACTTTTTGTACGTTAAGTATCTTATCTTTCTGTTTGTGAAAATAAAGGCATTTGGCAGACGGTGTGTCTATTGCTGCCAAGTGGGAGATAAGATCTGGGTGCGTTCCAAAGTGTTTCCTTAACCCTCGGCTGGCTGTGTTTGTGTATGTGTGGGGACGGGGACAGATCACTTCGATGGAGGAGGGGGGAGTTGAGGCTCCATAGTATCCAAGCTGGCTGGGATCAGAACTGGCTCTTTTCCAGTTGCCTGAATTAAGCTCTCCGCGGACAGCGTACTTTCTGCCATGACGTCTGGGCTGCGTCTCCATTCACTCCATACATCTGGAAGGGAGCTGGAGGGTTGGAGGTCAGCCAGCTTGGCTTGGAAAGGAGTGTTGGCTGTCTGTCAGGTTTCAGTGTCGTCTTCAAATAAATTGCATTTCCAAACAAATAGTCTTTGATGAAATCTTTCATTTATTAAGCACGACAATCTGTCCCCGATTATGTCGCAGCCAACACTGACTTCCTGACGCCAAACCTCCCCTTTCCGTTCCCCAATTCTCTGCATCTCATTGGCCATCTTCCAAATCACTCTCCCCATATCTACTACTTCAGCTCCCAGGAATGTCCCCCCTTCCATCTCATCTCCTAGGGGATATTATCTTCAGGGAAAATAAGTAGGTGAAAAGTCAAGCGTCCTCTTGCCAGCTGCCCCCTCTTCTCCTCCTTATGTCAGCACTGGAACGAATGTAGTTTGGAGTGCTGACAGCTGGAACTCTATAAGGGTGTGAAAACGAAAGTTAAGAGGAAAGTGTTTGTTAACATTGACAGCCCCGTTTAAAATTAATGGACCTTGGCTTAAAAGAATTAAGACTTCAGGATTAAAGAATACAGTATTGACTTTTAACAAATTATAATATCTACTAAGGATTGGGAATTAATTGGACTTATTGGACTTATTGATTTGGCTGTTGTAAAAGTGCAATTTGAAAATTAAAAAAATGGCCTCAAAGTAAATAAAAATTGGAGTTACTAAAAGTGCTGGGGCATCACCAGCTCAATCACCAGCTCAATCACCAGCTCAATCATCTAAACTGCAATCTTTGTTAGCCCCAGCGGATACACAATTATTGACACTAGAAGACCTTCAGGAGGCTTTAAAGGTGCAAGCCTCTGTTCTAGAAGGAAAATTTACATCCGTTTTTGAGGAAAAAATTAAAGACGTGTCTGTGGAGATGGCTGAAATTAAGGAAGTAATCCAAACTCGAAATAAAGAAATAAGAGAAGACATTGTTTTGGCGCTTCAGGGTCTGGCAGGTCATGTTGAATCGTTGGAGGAAAGGGTGGAAGAAATTAATCAGTCTAATGTGAATTTGGAGAATAAAATGGGCGAGGTTCAAACTAAGATGGAAAAGGCAGATGCAGAAGTTACAATGATACAATATAGAGCAATGGAGTTTGCCCTGAGAGTAAGAGGTCTGAGAGAAAATAATCAAGAGAACCTGAGAGAGATTTTTGCAGAAGCTTTTGCACAGTTAACTGGAGACTCAAAGGCAGAGTTTGAATGGCAAATAGATAAAATCTAACTCATGGGTTGCCAGACAGAGACAATTACCAAGAGATATTGTAATTTACTTTACTACAAGGAGGATACGAAATGAAATCTTACAAGCTTCTTACAAAAATAAACTCCAAGTGGCGGGACAGGAGGTTTTAGTACTGAAAGAAATTTCCCCAAAAATGTTGAGAACTAGAAAGGATTATGCATTTCTAGTTGAAGGACTCAGAAAACACCAGATGCAGTACAGATGGGAAGTTCCAGCTGGATTAGTGGTGAACTACTCAGGAGAAAGCTATCGTCTTAATACAGTTTGGAAGACTAGAGATTTTTACATCAATGTACTAAAGGCTGGACGCCCACCATCCCCAGAAGTTAGAAGAAGAAAAGAAGCAGAGGAGGCAAGAAAGGGGGAGAAGGAAGGTATGCAGGCACAAGTCCAAGGAGGGGCTTTGACTACGCAAGAAGATTTATTGCAACTTTCGGGTACTGTTCAAGCTTTGGAATTATCTGAAAAAATAGAAGGACCAAAGGATCAAAGACAAACTCGAGCGGCAGCCAACGTAAAGAACAAGAATTAAAGGCACAGCAAACTCAGATAATAATTCAAGAAACTACAAATACAGAAGCAGTGGGAGGAGCAAGGCCGAAGATGAAAATCCATGAAGATTTTCAGCTGGCGCTCAAAAAGCTTCAGGGGTCCAAGAATGGCAATTAGATTCTTAACGTGGAATGTTAATGTCTTAAATTCACTGCAGAAGAGAAAGAAAATATTTCATTATCTGAAACAGTTTAAAAATGATGTAATTTGTTTGCAAGAAACACATATTAGAACAAGAGACCAAAAATATTTGATAAATGCAAGATTGGGAACACACTTTGTTGCATCTGCTCCAGAGAAGAAAAATAGTATAGTAATATATTTAAGGAAAGACTTAATCACTAAATCAATTGAAGTAGATGCTCAAGGAAGATATATAGCAATTGAACTTTTAATAGAAGGGAAGAAAATACTTTTAATTGGCGTATATGCACCTAATCAACAACAAGAGAAATTTTATAAGCTTCTGCATACCAAATTAATACAATGGGATTATAAATCGTGTATATTATTGGGTGACTGGAATGGAGTAGTGGATACCCAAAAAGATGAGAAAGGGCTCTTGTCAAACATCCAAACGCGTGCTAGACTGCCTAAATCCTTTTTTGACATGATGGATGGTATGGAGTTGAGAGATATTTGGCGAGAACGGAACGTTAAAGAACAAGATTTTACATTTTTCTCTGATAGGCACCAATCCTTTTCTAGAATTGATTTCATATAAATTACTAATGATTTTCTTTCTAGGGTGAAGAAGACGAAGATATGTCCAAGAATTTTAACAGACCATAGCCCAGTTTGGATGGAATTGGAATATGGAAAGGGTTCCAGGAGGTCTTGGCGGTTAAATGAAAATCTATTTAGATATGAGGAAAATGTGAAAGAATGTAAAAAATTAATGAAAGAATTTTTTGTTATGAATATGCATAAGGGTACACCCATGGAAATGGTTTGGGATGCAAGCAAAGCATACATGAGAGGTGTTTTAATATATTTGAACAATACATATAGAGGTAGACAGGTGAAAAAACGGATGGAATTAGAAGAGGAAATAAAAAAGAAAGAGCAGGCATTAATATTGAATCCAGCAGATAAGAAAATAAAAGAAGCAATTATCTTATTGCGAGGGCAGTTTAAGATATTGATGTCAGATCAGGTAGCAACTAATTTACAATATGCTAAACACAATACTTTTTGCAATGCGAATAAACCAGGTAATAGTTAGCATATTTGCTAAGGAAAAAACAAAAGTCTCATACTATAGAGAAAATAGAATATAAAGGTAAAGAGGTGTATCAACAAAATATGATTAAAAAAGCATTTATACAATTTTATACGAGGTTGTATGCTAGTGATAAAATTCAGGGTATAGAAATAGATACCTACAGAAGGAGAATATCCCTATACTTACAGATGAGCAAAGGGAAAAATTGAATCAACCGATAACTTCAGAGGAAATTTTCTTGGCAATTAAGCAGTTAAAGGTTGGTAAGGCTCCTGGAACAGATGGATTGACAGCCGTTTATTATAAAAATTTGCAGTTAGAAATGGTGGAACCACTTAAGGAACTATTTAGTAGAATACAATTTGGAGGAAATGTACCCCCATCATGGAGAACAGCCTTTATTTCTTTGATCCTGAAGGAGGACCAAGACCATAGTCAGCCAAAAAACTATAGGCCTATATCGCTACTTAATACAGATTATAAGATTTTTGCCAAAATATTAGCAAATAGGTTAATGTTAGTTATGCAACAAATGATTCACAATGATCAATCTGGATTTATAAATGGGAGACAGATGAAAAGCAATGTAAGGCAAATTGTTAATGTACTGGAGTATTTGGGGAAGAACAACCAAGTCCCTGCAGTGCTTATATTTCTGGATGCGGAGAAAGCATTTGATCGATTGAATTGGCATTTTTTACTGAAAATAATACAAAAGATGCAGTTTGGAGAGTAGTTTACACAATCTATTAAGGCAATATACCAGGAACAAACAGCACAAATAATAATTAATGGTAGCTTAACAGAAACCTTCAAAATTGAAAAAGGAACAAGACAGGGGTGTCCCCTGTCCCCATTATTGTTTATTTTGACTTTGGAATTTTTGCTGAACAAAATACGGGAGTCAGATAAAATAAAAGGAATTAAAATTAGGCATTATGATTACAGATTTCGAGCATTTGCAGATGACTTGGTTGTAACTTTTTCAGGTCTGGGCACAGCACGGAAACGGCATTGGTCGCGTTGGTTGATGATCTCTGGAGGGCTCAGGACAGAGGCTGCTCCTCTGTTCTGGTCCTGTTAGATCTCTCAGCGGCTTTTGATACCATCGACCATGGTATCATGCTGCACCGGCTGGAAGAGTTGGGGGTGGGAGGCACTGTGTTGCAGTGGTTCTCCTCCTTTCTCTCCGACCGGTCGCGGTTTGTGTTGGCAGGGGGGCAGAGGTCGACCTCGAGGCCTCTCATCTGTGGAGTGCTGCAGGGATCGGTCCTCTCACCCCTTCTGTTCAACATTTATGTAAAGCCACTGGGCGAGATCATCCGTGGCTTCGGGGTGAGATACCACCAGTACTCTGATGACACCCAGCTGTACATCTCCACCCCAGACCACCCCAACGATGCCCTTGAAGTGATGTCCCAGTGCCTGGAGGCTGTGCGGATCTGGATGGGGAGGAACAGGCTCAAGCTCAACCCTTCCAAGACTGAGTGGCTGTGGCTCCCGGCATCCCGATATAGTCAGTTGACTCTATCACTGACTATTGGGGGCGAGTCTTTGGCCCCCACAGAAAGGGCTCACAATCTGGGAGTCCTCCTGGATATGCAGCTGTCCTTGGAGGAACATCTGACAGCTGTAACTAGGAGGACCTTTTGTCAGGTTCGCCTGATTCGCCAGTTGCGGCCCTTTCTTGATCGGAATTCCCTGTGCACAGTCACTCATGCCCTCGTCACTTCTCGCCTTGACTACTGTAACGCTCTCTACATGGGGCTCCCCTTGAAGAGCACCCGGAGGCTCCAACTGGTCCAGAATGCAGCAGCGCGGGTAGTGATGGGAGCAGCATGGCGCTCCCATGTAACACCGCTCCTGCGCGAGCTGCACTGGCTCCCAGTGGTCTTCCGGGTGCACTTCAAGGTGTTGGTTATCACCTTTAAAGTGCTCCATGGCATCGGGCCTAGCTATCTTCGAGACCGCCTGCTGCTACCGACGACCTCCCATCGTCCCGTGCGCTCCCACAGAGAGGGCCTCCTCAGGGTGCCATCAGCCAATCAATGCAGGCTGGTGACCCCCAGGGGGAGGGCCTTCTCTGTGGGGCACCTACCCTCTGGAATCAGTTGCCCCCAGAGATAAGGAGAATCCAAGACCTTAGTGCCCTTAAAACCCACTTTTTCCAGCAAGCCGGGCTGGCTTAAGAAGAAATTTTAAATGTTTTAATTGGTTTGTATTTTTAATTCTGGGCCAAATTTATATATATTTTAATTGTTTTTAATATTTGTATTTCATGTTTTTTTAATTCTGGCTGTACACCGCCCTGAGTCCTTAGGGAGAAGGGCGGTATATAAATTTATAAATAAATAAATAAATAAATAAACTTTAACCCAACCAGTGCAATCAGCTATAGGTTTAATGTATATAGTTAATCAATATGGTCAAGTATCAGGTTTTAAAATAAATATAGGGAAAACAAAGATAATAACTAAAAATATGACTACAAATCAAAAAGAAGAATTAGAAAGAGTAACAGGATTTGAAATAGTAAAAAAGGTTAACTATTTAGGGGTTTATATTACAACTTCAAATGTGAAATTATATAAATATAATTATGAACCGTTATGGCAAAAAATACAGAAAGAGATGGACAAGTGGAAAAAACTACAATTGTCTCTGTTGGGAAGAATAGCAGCTATTAATAAATAATGAAAATGAATGTTTTGCCTAAGTTTTTATTTCTTTTTCAAATGATACCAATACTTAAAAAAGATGCAAATTTGGGGGAATGGCAGAAGGGTATTAACAATTTTGTTTGGCCAGGGAAAAGACCGAGAATAAAATTAAAGATAATGCAAGATATACGGGAAAGAGGAGGTCTCAAAATGCCCAATTTAAGATTATATTACAAAGCAGCTGCCCTATCAGCAATTAGTGATTGGATTAATTTAACAGAAGGAAGAATTTTGAATATTGAGGGATATTATTTGTTATATGGTTGGCATGCTTATTTATTATATGACAAGAAGGTGGATAAGACTTTTAAAAGCCATATATTAAGGAATGCTTTATTGCGTGTCTGGAGAAAGTATCAATACAAATTAAATGATAAGATACCTATATTGGCAGTACCCAGACATGCGATAGAGAATATAAATGTAGAACAAAAACAAGATGTGATTACATATAAAGAGCTTCTCAATATGGAAAGAGGTATATTACAGTTAAAGTCTTTGAATGTACTAAAAGAAGAAAGGATAATTCAAACTTGGTTTCAGTACGGACAGTTACAAGCTAGATGGAAAGAGGATCAGAAAATTGTTATCATGCAAACGGATGAAAACTTGGTAAAACAAATCAAAGACCAGAGTCAAATGCATATAAAAAGGTTGTATAATACATTGATAGAAATAGATTCAGAAACGGAGTTAGTTAAAGATTGTATGATAAAATGGGCACAAAATATTGAGGAACCAATAATGATGGAAACGTGGGAAAAAATATGGGTTAGAAATGTAAAATTTACGCAAGCTCAAAATATGAGAGAAAATTTTTATAAAATGTTTTATAGATGGCACTTAGATCCTAAAAAGTTAGCTTGTATGTATCCAAGTTTACAATCTAAGTGTTGGAGATGTGAGTGTGATGAAGCCACGTATTATCATATATGGTGGACATGTAAAAAAATCAAAGAATTCTGGATAAAAATATGGTGGATTATGCAAAACATTCTTTAAAAAAAGATAAAGTTTACTCCACAGCTGTTTTTGCTGGGTATAATTACAGATTGTACTGTTATAGAGACTAATTTGATTTTAAATTTAATAACCGCAGCAAGACTTTTGGTGGCGCAGTATTGGAAGAAGGAAGATTTGCCTACTATTGAAGAATGGACACTAAAAAGTAATGAACTTAGCAGAGATGGCCAAAATTTCAGTGTATTTGAAGGACCATTCAAATGAAAGATATATTTTGGAATGGAGAAGATGGATTGACTATATTCAAAACAAATATGGGATTAAAAAGTTTCAAATATTTTATGAATGAATAAAGAGTTTTTAGAAAGTATTTAAATTTAGTCATGTAAAAGGGGAGTTTTTTGTGTTTTTTTTAAAATTTGATTTATATGCTGCCCTTCTCCGGAGACTCAGGGCGGCTTACAATGTGCTCAGCAATAGCCTTCATCCTTTTGTATATTTATACAAAGTCAGCTTATTGCCCCCACAACTGGGTCCTCAATTTACCTACCTTAGAAAGGATGGAAGGCTGAGTCAACCTTGAGCCTTGGCGAGATTCGAACCTGCAGTAATTGCAGGCAGCTGGTCTTAATAACCAGCTTAATAACAGGGTGCCTTAGACCACTGTACTACCAAAGTACAGTGTAAAAGTACAAGAGGGAGATAGGAGTCTATAGATAGTTAACATATGTTAGTATATGATTGTTAAATGCTATACCCTGTATTTTGCTCTGGGAAGTCGGGGGGGGAGGGTTGGGGAGGGAGGGGGGAAGGGGATAGGAAAACATTTGTAAAAAATTTTTAAAACTTTTTAATAAAAAAAAAGAGAATAGTTCCAAATGATCACTGAATTGGAACTCTATTGTTTGTAATAGCAGAAATTTCCAGTGTGTCATGGATTTTTCCTCCTCCCTTTCATAAACATCTACAATTCAGCTGCCAAAAGCATTAAAATAACTTTACATCTTTAAGGTATTACCTTTAGGCTGGAGGATTCAGATGGGCTAGTTAACATTGGATAGGTAATTTCCTAAGTCCTAACGTACACTACAAAGTTGTCACAAGGGCAAGTGTAAATGCTACCACAAAAACCTCTCATTTCTTTTTAGGGCAGCCATAGTTTCAGTGCAAGAAGTATGAACTGGATTGGGTTGGGATAGCTTCCTTTAACTTAGGGGTCCCCAACCTCCAGTTCATGAACTGGTACTGGTCTATGGCTCACTGGGAACCAGCCTGCGCAAGTGGCGGGTGAGCGCGCAAAGCTCCATTTGTGCAAGTGGCAGGCAAAACCATCTTCTCCCCCCCACTGCCACCGCTGCTAGTCCACAGAGCCAGAAAGTTTGGGGACTGCTGCTTTGAGTGATTGCTGGTAATTTAATTTCCCTTTTTGATCGCCTGCACATAGTCCATACTGGCATGAGGTGAGAACAATGTAGCAGGAGTGTATTACCTGTGAAAAGGATAGCATGGGGAATCTTGGATCTAGAGGGGGTTAGCCATGCATATGTGCATTAAAACATCTTCCCAAACTCTTTATCACTTCTGCTCTTCTCAGATAAATGCCCCTGTACTGCTCACACATCCTGATTTCTTAAAAGGTGTAGGTAAGATAATGGAAATGCTGCAACATAAAGAAAAATGGTGAACTGAGTCTTGGTAATTTGGGAAAGTTTTGAGGCAGGGGATTGTGTAGGGTAAGGCTTGAGCAGTTGGTCAAGAAAGATTAATTGAATGTGTAAAGCTCCAAATTAATGACAGATTCTCCCTCTCTTCTCTGAAGGCGGCCCAATGGGAAACGTAAAAGAAAAAGCAGCCAATGTTTGATGAAAAGCAGCATGTCAGGTAAGCATCTCTTCCAAGCACACAAATACTCAAAATTTTTGGATCAATGTGCTTATCTCTTCTGTGATACTAGAAGGCAGCACATTTCATTGTAGTCCTGCCAGCAGCATATTGAGTGATTCACATTTTAGGATTCTTTCCTCTTCTGTAAGAACATGCCTCTTACTTAGTAGAAAATGATCATATCCAAAGATAATAGCACTTTGGCTGATTGCACTTTGTGATAACTCCAGCAGAGTATAGATGTTCTGTTTTTCCACTGTCCTAAGCAGGCAGTAAAATCATATAATTTGGTGCCCCTCAGAATACCATACCCAGCTGGTAGTTACAGTTCTGTTTGAATTTGTTGGTCACAAATTTGGAAAGTCTGGCATTATCATTTGCAGATCTTCATCAAGTTTTAAGGGGATAGGATCTCTGTTGGTTCCTGTTCCTATCCGTGTTTGTACTCCTGCACCTGAAATTTACAGAGACATGTTTCAGTTATATATTGGGAATGTCAACTGTGGTGCTGTAATCTTGTTTTGATTCTGCTAAGCTGCACCCCAGAATTGTTTTGATTGTAGAATCATAAAGAGAAAATTAAGCTTAGAAGTTTGTCTTATCTGGCTCTTACTATGAGAGGTTGCTCAAAACTGGAAAATCCATATTATCCATTTGAATACCCTAGTTTTGTCAAGTCTGAATAGAGCCTCAAGCATGAAAACTAAACTCAGTTTAAGCCATATCCCTTGCACAGCAATACTATAAGTGCTTCAAATCAGAGCATAGTGTCAGTGAGTCAAGCCACACAGAACACTAATAGACAGGTAGTCCTCAATTTAAGTCCACAATTGAGCCCAAAATTTCTGTTGCTCAATGAGACAATTGTTAAATTAGTTTTGCTCCATTTTACAACCTTTCTTGTTAAGTGAATCACTGCAGTTGTTAAATTAGGAACACGTCGTTCAGTGAATCTGGCTTCCCCATGGACTTTGCTTGTCAGAAGGTCACAAAAAGGGATCGCATGACCCCGGGACACTGCAACCATCATAAATACGAGACAGTTGCCAAGCATCTGTATTTTGTTCATGTGACTGCTGCAACAGCCATAAGTGTGAAAAACAGTCATCAGTCATTTTTTTTCAGTGCCATTGTAACGTCTAACTGTCACTAAACAATCTGTTGTAAGTCAAGGACTACCTGTACTTATATAACACAATTTTGATATTCCAGGGGACTGGAGGAATGTGAGAAATTAAAAGAGATGGGGGAAAACTGCTTTGAGATAGTATAATGTCATTGCTAAGATATTCAGATCAAAATAACATAATATCCTCAGTATCCAACTTTGACTTGAATCTATTGAGGGTTTTTTGATGTTTTCCACTAGTCCAGAAAAGGTGGTCACAGGGCAGCTCAGGATATCTGATGGCAAATGGCAAAGCCTGCAACAGGAAGATAAGCCACTAAAGAGCTGGGGGCAGGATTCTACAGATGAGGCCACATTCTGTCATGTGGCAAGAAAGAATAATATGTGGATTGGTAAATGCCAATGCCAGACCAGGTCTTTCCCCTTTGTGTGATTTTTCCTGTTCCCATTTAGCCAGCCTCTTCCACCACCACCCAAAGACCCAGCCACAATCAAAATTTTTCAAAAGAGGTTTAACAGATTAACAGAGTTGGAAGGGACCGTGTAGGTCATCTAGTCCAACCCCCCCACCCAAGCAGGAGACCCTACACCATTTCTGACAAATGGCAGTCCAATCTCTTCTTGAAAGCCTCCAGTGATGACGCTCCCACAACTTCTGAAGGCAAGCTGTTCCATTGGTTGATTGTTCTTACTGTCAGAAAATTTCTCCTTATTTCTAGGTTGATCAGTTTCCGCCCATTATTCCTTGTCTGACCTTCAGGTGCCTTGGAAAATAGCTTGACCCTTTCCTCTCTGTGATAGCCCCTCAAATATTGGAACACAGCTATCATGTCTCCCCTGGTCCTTCTCTTCACTAGACTAACCATGCCCAGTTCCTGTAACCATGCTTCATATGTTTTAGTCTCCAGTCCCCTAATCATCCTGGTTGCTCTTCTCTGCACTTTTTCTAGAGTCTCAACATCTTTTTTATAGTGTGGTGACCAAAACTGGATGCAGTATTCTGGGTATGATCTTACTAAGGCTTTATAGAGTGGTATTAGTACCTCACTTGATCTTGATTGCATCCCTCTGTTAATGCAATTTAGGATTGCATTGGCTTTTTTGGCTGCTGCCACACACTACTAGCTCATATTTAACTGGTTGTCCACTAAGACTCCGAGATCCCTCTCACAGTTACTGCTATTAAGCCTGGTTTCACCCAGTCTATATGTGTAAACTTTTGGTTTTTCTTGCCTATGTGTAAGACTTTACTTTTCTCTACATTGAATTTCATTTTGTTAGATAGGGCCCAGTGTTCAAGTCTGTCAAGATCCATCTGGATCTTGAGCCTATCTGTTCTGTCCCCGTCTCACACACGCACCCCCACAGACAGGCAACAGTTAAAGAACTCAGCCGACAACAGTTTATCCGGTATCAGAATTGGCAGCAACCCAGTGGCTGGCTGCCAGGTATTCTTTACTCATGCGGGGGGAGTTTCTCCCTTCGTCCGGGTACAAAGCCAATACACAATAATCAACAAAGTCCAGTAAATACAAAGAAGGTTGTCGGATATCCGTTTTTTGCTTGTCACAGAGCTGAACCGGCCACCACACCCTCTTTTATACCCTGTGGGGTGTGGTCCAGTGACTCAGCCTAATCCCTGGCACGCCTCTTCCTCTCCTGTGCGCGCTTATCTCTGCGACACTGGCGAGGGTCCAGCCAAGACTCATCATCATCATCATTACTGTCCACCTGCAGCTGCGTGGAAGTGCTTGGCCCTGGCCCTATCTCTTGCCCTTCGGAGGACACCGGAGGCATTGCCAGAGAGGAGGGTCCTGGAGAGGGAGGCCTTGCCAACTCCTCTCCTTCACTCTCGGAGTCCTCTCCTGCCGATAACACAGGCTCAGGTAACGGAGCCACAACACTATCAACTAGGGTGTTAGCTATTCCTGCCAGCTTAGTATCATCTGCAAATTTGGTAAGTTCCCTCATCTAAATCATTTATGAAGATATTGAAGAGTACTGGGCCTAAGACAGAACCTTGTGGTACCCCACTGCTTATTTCCCTCCATGTAGACATAGACCCATTAAGGACTACTTGTTGAGTACAGTTTGTCAGCCAGTTACAAATCCATCTGGTGGTGATGCTATCTATCCCACTTTTTTCTAGCTTACGAAGAAGTAGGTTGTGGTCGACTTTGTCAAATGCCTTGCTGAAGTCTAAGTATATTATGTCCACAAACCATATTTCGCTGGTCTACTAGTTTAGTCACTATGTTGAAGAATGAAATAAGATTGGTTTGGCATGAGCTGTTTTTAACAAAACCATGCTGACTTCTAGTTATTACTTTACTCGTTTCTAGATGTTGGCAGGTCTGTTTTTTTATTACCTTTTCCAGTATCTTCCCAGGTATTGATGTTAGGCTGATTGGTCTGTAGTTTCCTGGGTCTATTTTTTTTTTCCTTTTTTGAAGATGGGAATGACATCAGCTCTTTTCCAGTCCTCTGGTAGTTCCCCGGTGCTCCAGGATTTTTGAAATATGTGGTACAGTGGTTCTGAGATGACATCTGCCAGCTCCTTTAGAACTCTGGGATGTAATCCATCAGGTCCCAGTGATTTGTATTCATCAAGATCAGACAGGTGTTCTCTTGCCATTTTTTTTTTGCTTATTTTAACTTTTATTTCTAGTCTGTCTTTTACAGTTATGTTTTTGGTAGGTTGGACTATTGTTTCTTTTTGCGTGAAGACCGATGCGAAGCATGAGTTCAGCAACTCTGCTTTCTCTCTGTTGCCTGTTACTTCCTTGCCGTCTTCTCTCTTTAGTGCCCTGACTGTTTACTTGATTTTTTTCTTGTTATTTATATGTTGGAAGAAACTTTTTTAAGTTATAGATAGATAGAGATAGAGCCGAGGTGGCGCAGTGGTTAGGGTGCAGTACTGCAGCTACTTCAGCTGACTGCTAGTTCAGCAGATCAGTGGATCAAATCTCACCGGCTCAAGGTTGATTCAGCCTTCCATACTTCCGAGGTGGGTAAAATGAGGACCCAGATTGTTGGGGGCAATATGCTATTTAGTATACTGTCTTTGGTGTAAGCCGCCCAGAGTCCTCGGAGAGTGGGCGGCATAGAAATATGAATAATAAAATAAATAATAAATAATTATTATTATCTTTGACTTTTGTTGTTGTGGTCTGCCAGCAGCCTGCAGAGCTGGCAGCAGAGTTGGACAGTGAGGAGGCTGGGGAGGAACATGGGCCAGTCCTGGAGTCTGAGGAAGGCTCAGACGAGGGCTCTGCATCAGAGGCAGAGAAAGGGCCATCTGGGAAGTACGTGCTGCCTCCGGAGCCTCCAGAGTCAGACCTCAGTGAGGCAGAGGAACAGGGGAAGCCTGTTCCCAGCGCGCGCATGCGCAGAGCTTCCAGAAGGCAAGAACAGTTAAAACAAAAGGGATGACTCGGGAGTAGGGCTTGGAGATGATTGGCCCCTCCCATAAGACTTAAAAGAGGAGCAAAGGCACATGGGCCTTTGCAGGAAGCAACGTTGTTAATACTGTTCAATTTAAAGTCTGAAGCTCTGTTTGATTCTGGACTCCGTGTGGCGTTGCCAGTTAGGTCTTTGGCAGTGTGTCAAGGGAGATAAAGGTGGGTGATTATCAGCCTTATCCCGAAGGACTCTTTACAACTATTTGGGACTCATCTGTGAATGAACAGAATTCACAGCTGTTAAAATAAAACAGGTTTTTGGGACTACTCGTGTGTTTTAATGACTCAGGAAGCCTAGGTCAGAACATTTGTTGCCAGTATTTGTTCATTCTGAGCCTTTGCTTTCCTGACTTCGTCTTTGCAGATTCGGGCTATCTGCTGATATTCTGCCTTAGTTGTGTGTCCTTCTTTCCATTTTTTGTACATGTCCTTTTTTGTCTTTCAATTTGTCAGAGAGATCTTTTTGCAGCCATGCTGGTTTCTTCTTGGATTTCTTGTTTTTCTTTTTCAGTGGTATTGTGCTGGTATGGGCTTTTATGATCATATTTTTCAGAGTTTCCCAAGCTTCTTGAGTTGTTTTCCCCTTTAGGATTTTCATCCAAGGAATTTTTCCCAAGTTCTCTCTGAGTTTGTTAAAATCAGCTCTTTTAAAATCTAAGACTCTGGTATCATTAAGTTCTATTGCTTGTGTTTGTGTTATGTTGAATTCTAGTATGACATGGTCACTCTCACCCAAGGTTCCTGCAGTTTCAACTCCCTCTATGACTTCTTCTCTGTTTGTAAGTATTAAGTCCAGTATGGCTGTGCCTCTAGTTCCCTCCTCTACCTTTTGGACAACAAAGTTGTCAGTTAGGTTGGTTAGGAACCTATTCGATTTCTCACTTGATGCTGAATTAGTCATCCAATTGATGTCAGGGTAATTGAAGTCCCCCATTATTATTGTAGTGTGTTTCCTACATATATTTGTTAGTTGGTTAGCAAAAAGGACATCTATTTTTTCTGCTTCATTGGGTGGCCTATAGTATACACCTATGGGCATGTCATTCTTTTTTTCTTTTATATTGATTTTATATACTCCACCTCCTCTTTTTTATATATATACTGTATACATCAATATCATTATATGAACAGTGAGGCATCTGGGTAACATTCATTTAAATATAATTAATAATAATAATAATAATAATAATAATAATAATAATAATAATAATAATAATACATTAATCATACTTATGTAATTGTGGTGTTATTATACATATTTGTATTAGAGTGTGTTCCTTCATTGTTTAGTTGTTCAGTGTTTTTGTGCGCCATTCTAATAACAATCACAATATTATTTTAACGTACTGTACATAGTGATACCCTCTTTCAACATCTAATCTTTACATCTAGCTATTACTTTTAGTATATTATATAAAATATGTATAATATTATTCCCCCTTGATCTTATTTCTGCCTCTATTCTAGCTCTTAATAAAGCCAAGGTTATATTAAACAGCATTCCCTTTCTAACCATCATCTCTTGCCTGCTTTAGTATTTCAATTCTTATTCGTTTTTTGACTTGCCTCCCAAACTCCTCCCTTGGGTCTTTGTCTCTGTCTACATATTTCCTAATGAGGACCCAGTTTGTGGGGGCAATAAGCTGACTTTGTATAAATATACAAAAGTATGAAGGCTATTGCTTAACGCATTGTAAGCCGCCCTGAGTCTCCGGAGAAGGGCGGCATATAAATCAATTTGTTTTTAAAAAAATTAACCCAAATATTTCTTCCATCTCTACTATCTTTTGCTGCCGTACCTCTGGAGGATCTGCCCAAGCCTCTATCTTCTCTTCAAAAATATCTTTCTTTTTATCCAATCCCATTTTTTGATCTCTTAATATATATTGTCCCTTATTTGATTCATAAGTCTTTACACCAAAGACAAATTCCTTGTGTGTCCAATCACACTTGGCCAAGAAAGACTTCTGTTCTGTTCTGTTCTGTTCTGTTCTGTTCTAGTTTTATTTCTTGATTTATCTGTTCTGTCTTTTCCTCTGGTATTTCTATTATCTCCTCTATTTCCTGTGTTTTATGCTCTCGGTGGTGCAACGGACTAAGTGCTGTTAAGTGCTAGCACTTAGCTGCCAGCTGCCTGCAAATAGTGCGAGTTCAAATCTCACCAGGCTCAAGGTTGACTCAGCCTTCCATCCTTTCGAGGTAGGTAAATTGAGGACCCGGATTGTGGGGGCAATAAGCCAGCTTTGTATAGAACAACACCGCTTAGGGGGGGCCGAAAGTCCTAATAAGCAGGTATATACATAAAAGTATGCAGGCTATTGCTATAATGCATTGTAAGCCACCCTGAGTCTACGGAGAAGGGTGGCATATAAATTGGACTAATAAAAATAAAATAAAATAAAATTTATTCATTGTCCCTTGTTGAACATTTTCTGATTTCCCCACAATATCATACATTAAGTCTCCCTGTGGTTCTTTATCAACATATCATAAGTACTTTGGAGCATCAACACCATTTCTTTTTGAAATCCACTCATCTCCCCCTGATGCAACATCTTGTCTTATTTTGATAGGTCCAAATATTGCTCAATAGCCTGTCAGTAGTCTGTCACCGCCCCAAAGTCTCAATTGTCTATGACCTCAAAAAGCCATCTTAGAAACCATTTGCTCAATCCTAACATTGCTCCTCAGGGGAATGCAATAATCATAGTTCTTTGTGTCCCACAGTTAGTCAATTAGTTCCATCTAGGCAATCCAGGAAGATTTCCAAATATCTCTTTAAGACTACTCTGTAAATTCAGTCATAGATCCTGGCATTTAAAAGTCACTTTCTTTAGATGTCTTCCATAATCTCACAGTTAAACCTCCAATAACCATGAAGTAGACAGATATAGAACAGTAGATAGCACAGCTATTTCCACTTTTTTTTCCTTTGTCTTATCAGTACTTCCCAAGGTTGTAGGAGTTTAGTATATGTTCCATTCACCAGTAGATGGCGCCTTCACCTTAAATTTCAACGTTGCACAAAATCTAACAGATATTTATTTTGTTTTTGTGCAAATAGTCAATATTCAGACAAATAATTCCAGCATTTTAAAATGCCTTACCAAAATATTGCCAATAAAGTTTAAAAATCTAATCTTTCTATATTTTAAAGATTTTGCGCTCTCCCTTTAGTTCCTTTTCTTTTGGGTCTATAATTTTTCTCTCTGTAATTATTCGCCAGTTTGACAAGCATTTCAAAGAGTCTCTTTTCCAGGGTTTATTTTCTTTGGGGTTAGGTTCTAGGTAAAAAAAAAGAATCACCTCACCCAGTTCCAATCATTCTTAATCTACACCACTCCAGCACAGTCTTTGCTTCTTCGGCTGTCCCAGATTTACGGCAGCCATAATGGCTGCCTCTCCTTTTCGTCGTTGGATGGGAGGGAATCCCTGGGTCCAGCTGGAGAGCTGCTGCTCTCCGTGACCTACAGGGTGCCCCTCCTTTCTTCGTCACCCCTACACGGTGACTTTAGCCCCTTGGGGGGCCATCCAATGAGGAGGATTCAGCGTGAGTTCACGGTGCCCCGCTTCTCGTGTCCAATCTTGTTGCAAGTCCTAACTCCACCTCCTCTTTTATGGGGTCTGAGTTTTTTAACAGTTTGTATTCTTCTATCAGTATGTTCCAGTCTTGGGTTTCATCCCACCAAGTTTCTGTTATTCCAACTATATCGTATCTACCTTCATGCATTAGTAGTTCATGTTCACCCTGTTTGTTCCCCAGACTTTGTGCATTTGTATTGAGGTCTTTATGTCTGACTCTGGGTATGTTTCCTACGTCTCCTATTTGGTATTTGAGTTTGTCTTGCTTCCCATCCCTCCTTACTTCATTATTTGACTTGCTTTCTAGGGGTTTTTGCTTGGAATTAGGTCCTGGAGATCCTAAAGATTGGTCACCCTCCCCCCTCAATTTTAGTTTAAAGCCCTCCTGATAAATTGAGCCAGTCATTTCATTCACCCTCTCATTATAATCTGCTCTTCAAACCTTTTTTTACTTTTAATAATTTTTATTATAAATTAAAAACAAAAAACAGAAAAAAGACTATAACCAGACAAAATCACATACATACAACTGAGGTTGATTCAACCCCCATGTATATACAGTTTCTAAATAATATTACATATCATCATACTACAGATTCGATTAGGTTTATCATATTGCATCTTGCACTTGTTAATCTTCTTGTATCTAATATTACCTTATTTATATTTAGTTTGCTATTTACATATCTATGCCACATGCTTTCCTAACATCTATCTCATGACATTTTTACTTCTATCCATTGGTACCATTTATCCCAGCTTTGATTGAAAGTTGATTCTTGTCTATCTTTAAGAATATATGTTAATCTATCACATTCTGCACACCACAAAATTTTGTTAATAATCATCTGATCCGATGGTACTTTTTTCCCTTTCCAAAGTTGCGCATATGCAATTCTAGCCGCAGTGGTAATATGGATGAAAAGGTACCAGTCTATTTTCCTTATCCCCCCAGGGTTTATTCCTAATAAGTAGACCTCTGGTCTCAATTGAAAGCTGACTTCTGTAATCTCCATGAGCCAATCTTTTATCTTGCTCCAATAGTTTTGGGCTTGTAGACATGTCCACCATTGGTGGTAAAATGTACCCCTGGCTGACCCACATTTCCAACATTCTGCTGAAGTTCCAGGGAACATCTTTGCAATTCTTGCTGGTGGCATATGCCATCTATATAACATTTTAAATATATTTTCTTTGAAAGACACTGCCATCGTCATTTTTACATTTCTGTTCCATATTTGTTGCCATTTTTCCAAATCTAATGAATATCCGAAGTTCCTCCCCCAGGCTATCATCGAGTCTTTTAACTATTTCATCAGCTACAGATCGGGACAGGAGGAGGTTATATACCTTGGTGATACATTTTTTATCACCTTCCAGGAGGGCCTTATCGAACTCTTGTGGTGAAGTAAAAATCCCCCCATTGGCTTTATCTTTTTGATATCTTGCTTGGATTTGTGCGTATGCCCACCAGTCCAAATTGATTCCCCATATTTGTAGGTCCGCTTTAGATCTAAGGTTACCCCCACCATCCAACAATTCCTTGTACATCACAAGTTTATTCAAGTTGTATAGAGGTGGATATGTAGTCACTTCAAGGGTCACAAACTAATATGGAACCTTACTATACATCATTCCTTTGATCTTATTCCATACCTTAATCAGACATCCCCTTACATAGTGATTCGTGAAGTATTTATGCTGTCCTGCTTTGGTTGGCCAAAGAAAATAATGCCACCCCTGTTGTAAATTATACCCTTCAATTTTTAATATACGCTTCCTCTTCAATATTATCCAATCTTTTACCCAAACCAGGCAAGAGGCTTGATAATACCACTCCCAGTTGGGGAGCCCCAAGCCTCCCCTTGTTTTATGCTCCTGCATCATTTTCCTTTTAATACGTGGCTTTTTCCCTTGCCATATGAATTTTCCGATTATCTGATCCATTTTTCTAAAAAAGCTTTTCTCTAATCTTGCCGGAGCCGTTTGGAAAAGATATATCCATTTTGGTAGCACGTGTGCCTTTATCACTGCCACTCTTCCTAGCAGGGATAACTGTACTTTCCTCCACCGATCTAAATCCTGTTCCATTTGCATGATGAGTTTATCATAGTTGTTCTTTTTTATCGAGGAGCATTTTGGGGTCAGCCATATGCCCAAATATTTTACCTTTTTAGCTATTTGTATTCCTATCACATTCTTTATCTCCAATTTCTGTGTCCCCTTAAGATTTTTAACAAGTAATTTGGTTTTGTCCCTGTTAATTTGTAGACCCGCTACTGTGCCAAATTCCTCAATACTTCTCAACAAATTTGGCCCCGAAGTCATTGGCTCCTCCAATATAAAAACGAGATCGTCAGCAAACGCTTGTATTTTAAACTCCTCCTTCCTGACATTAAGTCCTTTTATTTCTTTGTTTTGTCTGATTTGATTTAGTAAAGGTTCCAGAGTCAAAATAAATAACAGCGGGGATAGCGGGCATCCCTGCCTAGTTCCCCTACGTATTTGTATCTCCTCTGTTGTTTCACCTTCAATTAATACTTTTGCATATTGTGCCATATAAAGTGCCTGGATCGCTTGCGTAAAACTAAATCCGAAATCCATCTCCTCAATTTGTAATAAAATAAAGTCCCAATTAACCCTATCAAACGCCTTTTGCATGTCAAGGAACATTAGAGCCATTTCTTGTCTGTATGTGTTTCATAATATTCCAATGTATCCATGATGGTTCTAACGTTGTCTCGTAAGTATCTATATGGCAAAAAGCCATTTTGATCTTGATGGATGTATTCGTTTAAAAAAAATCTTCAACCTTTCCGCTAATATTGATGTGAATATTTTGTAGTCCGAATTAAGCAGGGAGATAGGTCTATAATTTTTAATCTGTGTTCGATCAGAATCAGGTTTGGGAAGCAACGTAATATAAGCTTCCATCCATGACCTGGGGACTATACCTTTAGTTAATACCTCATTAAATAAATCTTTCATGTTTGGCAATAATATATCATATATCTCTTTATATAATTCGGCTGGTAGTCCATCCGGTCCCGGTGATTTACCACATTTCTGCTTCTTAATAGCAGTTTCGATTTCTCCTTCCCTAATTTCTGAATTAAGAATATCCTTCATATCTTGTGGGACTTTAGCTAATTTCAAGTTTTCAAGGTATGCCCTTACTTGCATCTCCTGTATTCCCTCTTTTTGATATAATTCCTCAAAGAAATTTATAATCACCCTCTTTTTCCCTTCCACATTCCCCACAAGAGTTCCCTCTCCATCTTGTAAGGCATCAATTCTCTTTGCTTCTATTTCTTTTCTTAACCTATATGAGAGCCATTTACCTGCTTTATTAGCGTGTTCAAAAAAATGTTGCCTCCCCCGTTTAAGTTTGTTCGCCAATTCCTCTTGGTCTAATAGTGATAGTTTACGTTTAAGAAACTCTTTTCTCTCTTTTATCTTCCCATTTCTCGGGTCTACTTGTAATGCCCTCTCTTCCTTTTCTAATTCTTCTAGAATTTTGCCCCTTTTTTCTCTCTCTAATTTCCATTTATGCGCCGAAATTTTTATCGAATATCCTCTTATAACCGCTTTCATAGTATCCCATACATTTTGCAGCAAGGTATCCTCTCGTCTATTTTCCTCGTAGAAAAGCTTTAATTCTTTTTTCAATCCCGTAACAAATTCCTCCTCCCTTGCCAAATCTGTCCTCATTGTCCACCTTCCTCTATACTTACTTTCTTTCCAATTTACTATCACCGGATTGTGATTTGCCCATTCGTTTGGTCCAATTTCTACTTCTACAGCCAATCTTAATATTTCTGGAGTAACCCAGATCATATCTATCCTGGACCATGTCCTATGTCTAGGGGAGAAGTACGTAAATTGGGCCTCACCTGATGTGCAACTCTCCAAACATCTTCCAATCCTAGTTCATCCCGGATTTCATCACATATCAACGGCAGTGTCTTCCTTACCCCTTTCCTGTTCCCCATATCCGCCCACCTGGCATAATCTTTAGTAGCATCCATAACCGCATTGAAGTCGCCCATTAAGCAAACATGTTCATACTCCAATTCTTTTAGTTTGTTATAAATCTTGTTATAAATTTTTTTCTGGTTACAATTGGGAGCATATATATTTCCTAATAAAACCTTCCTTTGGCATATTTTAATTTCCACCGACAAGAATCTTCCCTCTTCGTCAGCAAAGATTTTTTAGGTTCCAAATGTTTCTGTATATATATCGCTACTCCTCTTTTTTTTTGGTCAGCCAAAGACACAAATAGATCACCTAATTTGGGACATAGGAGCAAATTCTGGTAACTTTTCTTAATATGTACTTCCTGCAATCCTATTATTTGGTATCTCCCCCACTGTAACTTCATTTGTATTTTCTTCCTTTTGTTTGGTAGGTTTAATCCATTGATATTGATTGATATTAATCGAAGTCCGTCTCCTGCCAATTTATTTATTTAGTTCTTTCAATCCGTTTCTTTTTCTGTCTTGTCACCATCTGGGATCCCGAGCCCCCACTGATTTGGTCTTCTCCTTGTTCTCTTAAGGCCTTCTGTTCCTATATCGCTTCCGTTTCCAGCAGCTCTTCTTGACTTTCGCTTTCTATCTCTTCCTCGCTCTCTTGCTTATCAGCTTTAAAGTGCACGTCAAAAAATTCCTGCGCGTCTCTTAGGTCTTCTATACGTATCCGCTTGTCTTGCCAGCTTATAATCAGCCCATCTGGTAATAGCCATCTATATCGAATCCCCATCTTCTGAAGCCTTTTCGTGCGAAATTCATACTTTTTCCTTATTTCTCTTACCCGTTTTGGTAGTTGACGTAATATAATTATTTCTCATCCTTTATAGGTTATTTTTTGGTCTCTTGCTTTTTGTAGTACCTCATCACATAATGTCTTCTTGGTGCAGCGTACATGAACTTCTTTTGGTAGGTTATGACGTCTAGCATAACTAGTATATACTCGAAAAGTTTCATCTATGTATCGGTATACTTCTTCTCTATCCTTCCCTGTAATCTCTGCCACCATATCTGTCATGATTTGATCCAAGTCCTCATCTTTGTCCTCCGGGATAGTCTGAAACCTTATGAAGAAGGCTGCCCTATCCATCTCCATAAATATTAATTCGTCCTCCAACTCTTTTGCTCTTCAAAACTTTATTTTTTAAAAAATATTTTTTATTATTAAAATATAAACAAAGATATAAAGACAATACAAAGACAAACAAAATCCCACCACCTACAAACCCACCTATCATTCTACATATACGTTTTTGTCATCAACAGAATATATGATGTTAAGATTATATATTTTAATAGAGAGTAATTATTAAATATCTAATTCCAACATTATAAATTTACACTACAAATTTACTTTTCTTATGAGTTCATCTCCTTATGTAAGTCTTTCACCCTAATTTCTATCCTCTACGTTTTTGCTGATTTTCCTTTCCAGCCATTGATACCATTGGTGCCATACAAGATAGTATTCGCTTTCTTCCTTTTCCTGGAGTTCCAGCGTCAATCTGTCCATTTCAGCACACTCTGTTATCTTTGAGATAATTTTGTCTTTGGATGGGAGTTGGTCTAATTTCCAATTTTGAGCGAACAGTAGTCTTGCTGCTGTCAGGATATGTATGATGAGATATTTCGTTTCCTTAAGATATTGTGCTGTTATCATGCCAAATAAAAAGAATTCTGGACTGTTTTCTATTTGTATGTTCATTATTTCTTCAATATTATTTTTTATATCTCTTCTGCGCATGCGCAAGATGGCGACTTCCCTGTGACTCCGGTGTTTCGGGGGGTGATCATGGCTTCGGGGGGCCTTTGAAGGGCTGAATTTCGATTGCTGCAGCCCTGGCCCAGCTGGAGGAGTGTCGGGGCTCTCTGCTGAGGGGTCTCCGGCTTCTTAGAATGTCCTGGAGGCTCGCAGAGACTCGCAGAGGCTCGCGGCTTGTGGAGACTACAGGACGGCGAGAAGCGGCCCGAAGGAGGAGGGGGCGGCGGCAGACCTCCCATGGTGAAGGCGGCAGAGCCAGGAAGACGGCGTCAGCGCCGCGATGATGGCGGCGGTGCGGCACCCTCGTCGGGATCCTCGCCAGCCCAATCCGCCCCCTGGACATGTGTTAGGGCGGTGAGGGGGGCGAGGTGAGAACGGGGAGGCTGGCAACGGCGGCGGCGGCGATGCTGGCAGCGTGGAAATGGCGGCCGCCGGCTCAAGGAAGGGGCCGCCGCAGTTTTTGGTGTGTGGGAGTGTTGGAGATGGTGGCAGCTGCTTACTCGTGGTTTAGATCTCCTGGGTGATCATGGGGCGTTGTTTGGCCCTTGATCGTCCCAGAGGCCTTCATGTTGATCTATGAAGGCTGGGCGAGACGAGCAGCATGATTATAAGGAAGATCTGGAGGGATGGGGGAGAGCTGGACCATGACTGAGGGTTTTCCCCCCCTCTGGCGTTTGTTGCCTTGGCTCTCCTCTTTTCCCTCCCATCATCATCTCCTGGACTAGGTATCATCTTGACCTCCCTAGAGTTTTTTGACTGCTATGATCTCCACCGTTGAGCCTGCCCCGGACTATGTGGACTGACCTGATCCCATTCTTTCCCTCCACTGAATGGAGGTTTACATCTGGGGATTCAAGTCTTGGTGGAGTAGGTTCACAGCTACTGTCTCAACTCCGGTTCTTTGGACGATCGCGGTTGACCAGCCGCCGTGAGAGGGGGGCTGGGTCACCCTTTACCGGTCCGAAACAGCATTCTTACTCCCGCCATTGCCGTGAGAGGGCAATGAGGTCCTATGTGTCCCATTGGAATTCTGTTGAAGCCTGGCACTCACTCCTCTTGACTGTGATAACATCAAATTGTCCCCTGGCTATTGGCCATGGATTATCACCTCCCCTTGATGTCCAGATGTATTCAGTGAACGACCTTCGTGCCCTGCAAGATTCCCCCCTCTCGCAGGTTTGGCCCTCTTCGTTATCGAGGGCCTATCTTGATGACGGGCGTTGGAGCCCCGAGAGATGGCATGCAGCAAAGAAGAGTTTGAGGGGTTTTTTAAGTGGGTTTTTTAGTGGGTTTTTAACAAAAAATTTAAGGGGTTCGGGGGGGATTAGGGTGGGTTCTGGGGGAAATCCACCGGGTTCAAGACCAGCCTTAGCGAAGGGCTGCGACATTAGGGATGTAGAACCGGAGGTCGGGGAGGGGGTTGGAGTTCGATCTGAAGAGGGTTGTTCCATCAGCATAGTGAGTGGGAGGGGCAGATATGGCGGAAGCTGGGGACCACATCATGTTCAGGGAATGCGCACTCGCTATCTTAGAGCGATTGCACACTCCGGTCCCCAATGCTTTTCTCGTTCCCCAGGTTGTCCA
Organism: Arizona elegans; assembly: GCA_022577455.1. NCBI lineage: Eukaryota > Metazoa > Chordata > Lepidosauria > Squamata > Colubridae > Arizona > Arizona elegans. The sequence goes on from JAKOOJ010000010.1 coordinate 20,906,902, forward strand.
GATTCTCAGGGCCAGAGTCTTCGGCTGATGTTATGCAACGCCAGGTCCGTTGTTAACAAAGCCCCCCTCATTCACGATCTTATTCAGGAGGGGGAGGCGGACCTGGCGGGCATTACGGAGACCTGGTTGGGCCAGGAGGGGGGAGTTCCCCTCGTGGATATGTGCCCACCAGGCTTCCGTGCATTTCATCAGCCGAGGGCTCAGGGCAGGGGCGGGGGGGTGGCGGTTATTATAAAGGAATGTCTGGATCCGAGGGAGACCACTGTTCCACAGATAGCCGGATGTGAGTCCCTCTTTGTGAAGTGGGGTCGTGGAGTACAGATGGGCTTGTTGATCACGTACCTGGCTCCCTGCCACGTGGCAACGGCCCTGCCCGAGCTGCTTAACGTTATAGCCGAGGTGGCAGTGGACACCCCCAGACTTGTCATCATGGGGGATTTCAACCTGCCATCTATCGGTGAGACGTCTGAAGTGGCTCGAGAGTTCATGGCTTCCATGACGGCCTTGGACCTTACTCAGTTAATTCATGACCCCACTCACATAGGGGGACACACTCTGGACTTAGTTTTTGTCTCTGGTCAGTGGTTGAGTGGCCTTGATATAGGGGATATAGCCATCAAACCCTTGTCATGGTCTGACCACTCGCTCCTTCGACTGAACTTCCTAACCGCTGCACCCCGCCACAGGGAGGCGGGACCGACCAGGTGGTTCCGCCCCAGGCGCCTGATGGACCCCGATAGGTTCCAGATGGAGCTTGGGCCATTTCCTGAGACTCTGGCTTATGACTCGGCTGAAGACCTGGTGGCCGCCTGGGATAGTGCGGCTGCCGGGGCCTTGGACCGTGTTGTGCCTTTGCGGCCTCTGACCTGGCACCAAACTCACCTAGCTCCTTGGTTCTCTGAGGAGCTTAGGGAGATGAAGCGCCGGAAAAGACGCCTGGAGAGTAGTTGGAGGACCAGCCGCTCCGAATCCGACCGAACACTGGTGAGGTCTCATATTAAGACCTACCTAGTGGCGATAAAAGCGGCGAAATCTAGTTATTTTGCCGCTCTTATCGCGTCATCAGATAATCGCCCGGCCGCCCTGTTTAGGGTGACCCGCTCCCTCCTCCATCTGGAGGTGCGGGATGACCCCTTGCAGGCCCAGCTGAGGACTTTGTGCAATATCTGTATGACAAAATCGCTCAGATTCGGGAAGGGCTGGCCTCTGACTGGGTATGTCCAGACGGGATGACTGAGGCAGGTCTTGAGAGTGTTATCTGGGGGGAGTTCGATCCTGTGGCTCCCGAGGACATGGACAGGGTCCTGGGATGGCTGAACGCAACCACATGTTTATTGGACCCGTGCCCCTCCTGGCTGGTACTGGCTTCCCGGGAGGTGACACGAGGCTGGCTCCAGAAGATTGTTAACGCTTCTTTGAGTGAGGGGGTCCTGCCGGCCGCTTTGAAAGAAGCGGTTGTGAGGCCCCTCCTCAAGAAGCCTTCTCTGGATCCGGCTGTTTTGGCTAACTATCGTCCAGTCTCCAACCTTCGCTTTGTTGCGAAGGTTGTTGAGAGTGTGGTTGCGCAACAGCTTCCCCGGTACCTGGATGAAGCTGTCTATCTAGACCCGCTCCAGTCCGGCTTCCGGCCTGGGCACAGCACGGAAACGGCATTGGTCGCGTTGGTGGATGATCTCTGGAGGGCTCGGGATAGGGGTTGTTCCTCTATCCTGGTCCTCTTAGACCTCTCAGCGGCTTTTGATACCATCGACCATGGTATCATGTTGCACCGGTTGGCGGGGGTGGGGGTGGGGGGCACCGTTCTGCGGTGGTTCTCCTCCTACCTCTCTGACTGGTCGCAATCCGTGTTGACAGGGGGGCAGCGGTCGACCCCAAGGCACCTTGCTTGTGGGGTGCCACAAGGGTCGGTCCTCTCGCCCCTTCTGTTCAACATTTATGTAAAGCCGCTGGGTGAGATCATCCGTGGCTTTCGGGTGGAGTTCCATCAGTATGCTGACGACACCCAGCTGTACATCTCCACCCCAGGCCACCCCAACGATGCCCTTGAAGTGATGTCCCAGTGCCTGGAGGCCGTGCGGGCCTGGATGGGGAGAAACAGGCTCCGACTCAACCCCTCCAAGACCGAGTGGCTGTGGCTTCCGGCGTCCCGATATAGCCAGCTGACACCATCGCTGGCTATTGGGGGCGAATCACTCGCCCCCACGGAGAGGGCTTGTAACTTGGGCGTCCTCCTGGACGCACGGCTGTCGCTAGAAGATCATTTGACGGCCGTGGCCAGGGGGGCTTTTTATCAGGTCCGCCTGATACGCCAGTTGCGCCCCTTTCTAGATCGGGACTCCCTACGCACAGTCACTCAGGCACTCGTCACTTACCGCCTGGACTACTGCAACGCTCTCTACATGGGGCTCCCCCTGGGGTGCACCCGGAGGCTCCAGCTGGTCCAGAACACAGCCGCGCGGGGGATTATGGGGGCGACGAGGCGCTCCCATGTAACACCTCTCCTGCGCGAGCTGCACTGGCTCCCGGTGGTCTTCCGGGTGCGCTTCAAGGTGTTGGTGACCACCTTTAAAGCGCTCCATGGCTTAGGGCCGGGGTACTTACGAGACCGCCTTCTGCCACCAATAGCCTCCCACCGGCCAGTACGCTCACACAGAGTGGGCCTCCTCAGGGTGCCGTCCGCCAGACAATGTCGGCTGGTGACCCCCAGGGGGAGAGCCTTCTCTGTGGCGGCGCCCACCCTCTGGAACAACCTCCCCCCAGAGATACGTACAATAACAGACCTCCGGATTTTTCGTCGGGCCCTGAAAACCCATTTATTTCAACTAGCTGGGCTGGCTTGAGTGAATTTTAAATCGATTTTAAATTGGGTTGTTTTAATTTTCGGCCAAATATTTAATTATTTTAAACTGCTTTTAAATTTTGTATGTATTGTTTTTTACTTTGGCTGTTCACCGCCCTGAGTCCTATTTTGGAGAAGGGCGGTATAGAAATTTAAATAAATGAAATGAAATGAAATATCTTGCCAATACTGTTGGGCTTTCCTACATTTCCACCAAGTGTGGTAATATGTCCCCTTTTTTGTTTTACATTTCCAACACAATGCCGGAGTATTTGGGTGTATTTTGGCAAGTCGGGTTGGTGGTAGGTGCCATCTATAAAACATTTTAATGAGGTTCTCCTTGTAAGATGTGGCTCTTGTCATTTTAATGTTCTGCTTCCATAATTTCTCCCAATCTGCCAATTGAATATTATGTCCTATGTCCCTGGCCCACATTATCATGTTATGTTTAACTGTTTCTTCTATTAATTTGTCTCTCAAAAGATAGTTATATGTTTTGGTAATCATTTTCTGATCTGCTCCTAATAGAATTCTGTCCAGTTCGTTCAGATCTTTTGCAATTCCATATTTTATTTTATCCACATTATATCTTGAATGTATTTGAGTATAGTGCCACCAATCAATATTTATATCACCATTTTGGAGTTGATGTCTTGGAGTAAGTTCTCCTTCATGATTCAGTAAATCTTGGTATCGCATCATCTTTCCTATCTCAAGGGTATTTGGAAATACCAATGCCTCCATCGGGGACCACCATTTTGGTATTTTAGTATAATAAGTTTTCTTGATTCCCTGCCAAATCTTGAACAGTGAGGCCCGAATTATGTGTCTTTGGAAGTACATGTGTCGTTTGTCTGGTCCATCCCATAGGAAGGTGTGCCATCCTCGTATGAGATCAAAGCCTTCTAGATATAAAGTTCTTTTGTCATCTAATCTCATCCATTCTTTGATCCAAGTCAATCCGGCTGCTTTATAATACAGCTCCCAGTCTGGTACTGCGAGACCTCCTTTGTCTCGTGTGTCTTGTAGCGCTTTAATCTTAATTCTAGCCTTCTTTCCCTGCCATATGTAAGTCATTGTAATTTTGTTGAGATTTTTTGAAGAAGTCCCTTCCTGGATGTAGTGGTATTACCTGGTATAGATATAGTACTCTTGGTAATATATTCATTTTAATTGAACTGATTCTGCCCATCAATGATAATTGTAGCCTATTCCAGATTTCCAGGTCTTTTTTAATTTCTTTTAGTAATTTCATGTAATTATCTTCTTTGATCGTGGTAGCTTTTGCCGTCAACCAAATACCTAAATATTTTATCTTCTTTACTATTTGGATTCCTAATTCTTCTTCTAATTCCAATCTCTGTGTCTGGGTCATATTTATCGTCATTATTTTTGTTTTTTGTTTGTTTATTTTGAGGCCCACAACTTCCCCGTATTCTTCTATTATCGACATCAGTCTGGGTCCAGATCGTCTTGGGTTTTCCAAATTGAAAATTACGTCGTCTGCAAAGGCGAGCAATTTGTACTCCTCTCCCCGGATCTTGAGTCCTTTGATTTCTTCCTCGTTCCTTATTTCATTTAATAATACCTCCAATGCTATTATAAATATTAGCGGTGACATGGGACATCCTTGTCGTACTCCTTTCTGAATATCAAAAATTTGTGTCATGTCACCGTTTATTGAGATTTTTGCTGTCTGTTGGGAATAAATTTTTTTAATCAAGTTATGAAATTTCTCTCCACAGTTCATTAGCCCAAGTTGTTTTATGAAAAAAGACCAATTTAAGTTGTCGAAGGCCTTCTGGGCATCAAGGGAGATTATGGCCATTTCTTTATCTATCTTCTGATCATAATATTCCAGAATATTTATAATCGTTCTCAAATTATTCTTGATTTGTCTTTTAGGTATGAAACCGTTTTGGTCTGGGTGTATATAGTTATGTATTATTGCTTTGAGTCTCTGTGCTAGTATTGACATGAATAGCTTATAGTCCACGTTAAGTAATGAAATTGGTCTGTAGTTTTTAATTTGGGTCGGATCTGAGTCTTCTTTGTGTATTAATGTAATAATAGTTTCTGTCCAGGATTTTGGAATTTCAGCTATCAATAATGCTTCGTTGAAAACTTGTAACAGTATTTGGTCTATAGATTGTTGACAAAGTTTATAGAATTCAGTAGGAATTCCATCCAGTCCTGGAGTCTTATTGTTCTTTTGTTTTTTACGAGCTTCCATTAGTTCCAACATTGTTATGGGCCGGTTTAACATCTCTCTGTGATCTTCTGTGAAGTGAGTGAGATTGGTTTTATGGAGGTATTTTTTGATTTGATCTTCCGGGACATCTTCCTGGAGATAAAGTTTTTGAAAGAATTTTTTAGCTATGATTTTCTTCTCCAGATGAGTGTGGTAAAGAGTTCCTGATTCGTCTTGGAGTTGGTGTATAATTCGTTTTTCTGTTTGCTTTTTTAACTTATATGCTAACCAGGGTCCAGTTTTGTTTGCATGTTCAAAATTAATTTGTTTTACCATTCTTATTTTCTGTGCCAATTCGGTTTTTGTGGTTAGGTTCAGTTTGTGTTTGGCCAAATTTAGCTTTTGTAGCACAATCGTGTTGTTGGGTTGTTGTAATTTAATTTCCTCTGTCTTAATTCATAATTCATTTCTGATTCTTTGTTTCTCTTTTTTCCTTTTTGCCACATATGCAATAGTTAGGCCTCTAGTATAGGCTTTCGTGGTATCCCATAGGTTTTGTAACGATGTTGTATCTTTTGTATTAATTTGTAGAAATATCTTGATTTCCTTTTCTATCATTTGCTGATATTCTTTTTCCTTTATTATACTTGTCTGTTATTTTGAGTTTTGTTGTGTTTCTTGTAACTCTTTGTGAAATCCCCGCTGTTTCCTCCCTCTCCAGCCTTCCCTTCTTTTGTTTTTTGTCCTCCTTGTTTGTTATTTGTATCTCTTGGTCACTTGGGTTATGTTCTTCTCTACTATCTCTACTTTCCTGTTCTCCTTCATTTCCTAGATGTTGGTCCACAAAGTCTTGAGCTTTTTCTATTGTATCTATTCTGATTTTCTTTCCTTCCCATGAGATAAGTAGGCCTTCCGGTATGAGCCATCTGAATTTTATCTTGAGTTTATTCAGTTGTCTAGTTAAGAAATTGTAGTCTCTTCTCCTATCTCTGCCTCTTCTCGGTACTTGTTTCAATGTTAGAACTTCCCTCCCTTTGTACATAACTGTCTCCTCTCTCATTCTTCTATATATTTCTTCTCTCATTGTTTTTTTTTTCTAAACCTAATATGGACTTCTTTGGGGAGTTTGTTTCTTCTTGCGTAATTTGTAAAGGCTCTATAAATTTCATCAATTCCATTTCTAATTTCGTCCTTATCTTTGTGCGTTGCCTTTGCCAGTATTTCGATCATAATCTCACCCAGGTCTTCATCTCTCTGTTCTTCTATATTTTGGAATCTAAGAAAGAAGGATGCCTTCTCCATTTCAAGAATTGTGAGTGCATCTTCGGTATCTCGGCTCCTCATCGTTTGTTGATTCTCCATCCTCTCCAGCCTGGAGGCTGTAGCTTCCATTTTTCCTCCACTTTGTGTATTCTCTGTTCATTTTCTATGATATTTTGCTGGATTTTCACTATCTTCTCATCTATGTTTCTAATGTCGTCTTTGATTTCCCCTACATCCAGTCGCAATTGTTCATGGTCTCTTCTAGTTTCATCGTGATTTAGCGTCATCTTATCTTCCATCCTTTTCATTCCCTCTTGTATCATTGCGAGGGCAGCCTGTATATTCTGCATGCCTATGATAGTATTGGTCTTCTCTTCCCCTGTCTTTTGCTGTACCAGGGAGGCCACCAGTAGTGTTTGGGTTTGGGGTACCTTTTTGGTTGTTTTAATGGTAGTTGATGTACTTGAAGTAGCCATTTCTATTATATGTGTTAGTCTTGTCCACGGTTTCATATAATTATGTATCGCCTAATTTATGTTAATGGCTTAAATGGAACGTTATTGTTGGAATTATTATTAGTGAAAATACTTCTAATCAGCAATCAGCAATATAATGATATATGTAGGAAGAAGAGAAAGGCAGGGGGAGGGAAGGTAGAAATGGGGGAGACAACGGGGAAAGGGCACGTTTCTAGCAATTCATAAATTACCTTATTCTTGAATTAATTGAAAATTAAAAGATCTATTTCACTAGCAGTATTTATAATAATTCTAAAATCAATTCTATGTCAGTTTATATTTCTAATTATCTTAATTGTTATAACTGTATTAAATTATTTAAATTAATTAGCTTTCAATCAATATATTTATCACACATATAGTACTCTATAGTTGTTTAAATGATCAACTTATTATTATTATAATCAACTTATTCTTAGATAGACAAAAACAGAAAAAAGAAGAGAGAAAAAATACTAAATTATTAAATATTCTTTTCAGTTCTATTGCGTTCTAATATGTTGTAATAAGATTAAACCAGACCATTAATAGCTATATCGTCCATTTGTTCACCAGTTGTTTCAATGGTTCAATAGTTCAATAGTTAAATGGTTCAATATTTAGTGATTAAATCGTTAATGAGTCAGAATCCCGTTATATATCCCAGTTTTTTGGGAAAGTGTCAGTGGAAATGGTGAAAATATTGATAGCTTCTAAAAGTCTGCTCAAATACATTATATCGGAGTTTGTTTCATCTCTGTCCACGCAATGTCCGCGCTCTCCTTCAGTCTATTTCACACTCGGTTTTCAAATTTAGTCCAATCAGCCCAACCGAAGCCAATAGAATCCAATGCAATCAGTTTGTAGAAATCTGTCCAAAATCCTCCTTCCGATCTCCGGCACACCACTCTCCTCACTCTCTCTTTATTTCTTTCAATCTCGCAAGATCTGTTCTTATTCTTGTTCTCAATTTAGTCCTCTCGATCCAATCCACCCCAATAAAATCCGGTTATATCAGAGTTAAATCCTCCGCGATTCTCGTCACTCTCTCTTTCTATTTCGTCTGTTCAAAATATTTGCGCTGTCATTTATCTATTCAAAATTGCTCCAATCCGCCCGATCCTTCTGCCGCCGCTTGTCTAATGTCTTTTCCCGGTATTCTCTGCCACCAGCGTCTGCTTCTTCATCAAATGCTTTTTGTGTTTTTTAGGTTAAAGTCTTCTGTTGATGACTTCTTTTCTTTTTTCAATCTTCGCTTCCCACTCACGCAGTTGTCAGTGCCTCCGGCCAGTCTCGAAAGGCTGGTTTTTCCTCTCTCTGGATTAAGGGCTTGTCTTGTACCTTCGAAGGATTTGCAATCTCCTCCGAGGTCCTAAGATGTTCCCCTTTAAACTATCAATCCCTCCGAGATCGTTAGCACCTGTTTCGGCTCCAGATGTGGGATTATTAGAGACTCAGGAACAGAGCCCCGTCCCTTTCATCCCTAACGCGCTGAGGTCACCGCCGGAAGTCTGCTCTTCAAAACTTTAATTTTATTTATTTATTTATTTATTTAATTAAATTTCTATACCGCCCTTCTCCAAATAGGACTCAGGGCGGTGCACAGCCAGAGTAAAAACAGAGCATACAAAATTTAAAAAACAATATTAAAATAATTTGAATATTTTGGCCATAAATTAAAACAACCCAATTTAAAACAATTTAAAATTTAAGTCAAGCCAGCCCAGCTAGTTGAAATAAATAAGTTTTCAGGGCCCGACGAAAAATCCGGAGGTCTGTTATTGTACGTAACTCTGGGGGAAGGTTGTTCCAGAGGGTGGCCGCCGTCACAGAGAAGGCTCTCCCCCTGGGGGTCGCCAGCCGACATTGTCTGGCATACGGCACCCTGAGGAGGCCCACTCTGTGCGAGCGTACTGGCCAGTGGGAGGCTATTGGTGGCAGAAGGCGGTCTTGTAAGTACCCCGGCCCTAAGCCATGGAGCACTTTAAAGGTGGTCACCAACACCTTGAAGCGCACCCGGAAGTCCACCGGGAGCCAGTGCAGCTCGCGCAGGAGAGGTGTCACATGGGAGCACCTCGTCGCCCCCATAATCCCCCGCGCGGCCGCGTTCTTGAATTTTAGTTCTTGAGGCATTTTTTTAACTGATGCAGCAGCATAATAATAATTTTACAACCATGAGGTACACACCCTTGATCTTGTGAGAGATGCACCTATAGTCCAGTGTAGCTTTTGTTCTAAGCTACTCACCTGCAGTGTTTATGGTTTGTGATTTTTTTTAAAAAAATGATGTTAAACAAGGAATATAAACCAGGGTTTCTCAACCTTGGCAAGTTTAAGATGTGTAGACTTCAACTCTCATAATTCCCCAGCCAGCAGGGTAATCCTGGGAGTTGAAATCCACACGTCTTAAAGTTGCCATGGCTAACAAAATAACAGAGTTGGAAGGGATATATACAGTCAACAAAGCTTCACTCCAATATGACCTGCTCAGACAAAAATCCTCCAGCAGTGAGTCCTTCATTGTTTGTAAAACACCATTCTGTCTCTCAACCATGCCATTCTCAGCTGCTGTGTATGGATTTGTGTGTCTGTGTTTTATTCCTAACAGTCCCAACCACTGTTGAAAAGGAACATTGTACTCACCTGAACGTTTGTTCTATGTGTGCTGCGTGAGAGTCCAAGCAATGGACTCTTTGGCTGCCAGGTTTCCGGGTGCTACACCAGCCAAGGGCCCAGGGTAGGGAAGGGGGGGTGGCGGTTGTTATTAGGGAGACCCTTAGTCCACGGGAGGTCACTGCTTCTAAGATAGATGGGTGTGAGACCCTCCTCATGAAGTGGGGTCCACATGGGCAGTTGGGCTTGTTGATTGCGTACCTGTCTCCCAACTGCGTAGCAACAGCCCTGCCTGGGCTACTTGACACTCTATCGGGGCTGGTGGTAGAGTTTCCCAGACTTATTGAGCTGGGGCACATCAATCTGCCATCCCTGGGTGGGGCGTCGGGGGTGGCTCGGGAATTCATGGCTTCCATGGCAGCCATGGACCTGACTCAGATTATTCAGGGCCCGACACATGAGGGGAGCCACATGCCCGATCTTGTTTTTGTCTCGGAGCAGTGGCGGGTGAAGCTCGGTGGGGGATTATCTGCTATTTATCCCCTGTCATGGACCGATCACTATCTCCTTTGGCTGGGCTTCCAGTATGCCACCCCTCCTCGCTGGGAGGTGGGACCGACCACCTGGTTCTGCCCCAGGCGCCTGATGGCCCCGGAGAGGTTCCAGATGGAGCTTGGGATGATGCCTCTCTCTCTCTCCCACGCCCCAGTCACGGCCCTGGTGGATGCCTGGGATGAGGCTGCTGCCGGGGCCCTTGACCAGGTTGTTCCTTTGCGACCTCTGACACGACGCAGATCCTGGCTAGCCCCTTGGTTTACCGAGGAGCTCCGGGGGATGAAGCGACGTAGGAGAGGCCTAGAGAGCTGTTGGAGAGCCAGTATTTCCGAATCTAACTGATCACAGTTAAGGTCGTTCACACGGGCCTACCTGGTGGAGTTGGTGACGGTGAAGCATCACTATTTCTCTGACCCACAGCCACTCAGTCTTGGCAGGGTTGAGCCGAAGCCTGTTCCTCCCCATCCAGACCCGTACCACTTCCAGGCACCGGAACATCACGTCGAGGGCATCACTGGGCTGGTTCGGGGTGGATATAAAAAGCTGGGTATCATCAGCGTACTGATGGTACCTCACCCTGAAACCACGGATGATCTCCCCCAGCGGTTTCATATAAATATTGAACAGAAGGGGCGAGAGAACCGACCCCTGAGGCACCCCACAAGTGAGGGGCCTCATGGTCGATCTCTGCCCCCCTGCCAACACTGCTTGTGTCTGACCTGAGAGGTAAGAGGAGAACCACCGTAAAACGGTGCCTCCCACTCCCAACCCCTCGAGGCGCCGCAGCAAGATACCATGGTCGATGGTATCAAAAGCCGCCAAAAGATCTAATAGGACCAGAACAGAGGAATAACCTCTGTCCCAAGCCCTCCAGAGATCATCCACCAGCACGACCAATGCCGTCTCCATGCTGTATCTGGGCCTGAAACCCAATTGGTACGGATCGAGATACTCTGCTTCATCCAGGGCCATCAGGAGCTGACGTGCCACCACGCTCTCAACAACCTTCGCAAGAAAGCGAAGGTTGGAGACTGGACAAAAATTACTCAAAACAGCTGGATCCAAGGCAGGTTTCTTGAGGAGGGGCCTCACCACCGCCTCCTTCAAGGCGGCAGGAAAGCTTCCCTCCTCCAAGGAAGCTGTTGGCTATAGGGGGTGAAGTCTTACCCCCCGTAGACAAGGCACGCAAGTTGGGTGTCCTCCTGGATTCACGGTTGAGTTTAGATGATCATATAACAACCGTGACCAGGGGGGCGTATGCCCAGATTCATCTGGTATGTCAGTTGCGCCCCTATTTGGACCAGGATGCTCTACGCACAGTTACTCATGCGCTAGCCACCTCCCGTCTTGACTACTGTAATGCTCTCTACCTGGGGCTGCCCTTGAGGATCACTCGGAGGCTTCAGCTGGTGCAGAATGCGGCCGTGCAGGTTGTGATGGGAGGGCCCTGATACTCCCATGTTACACCTCTCCTGCGCGACTTGCATTGGTTACCGGTTGCCCTCCGGGTGAGATTCAAGGTGCTGGTGATGACTCATAAAGCCCTACATGGCTTAGGCCCAGGATACTTGTCGGACCATCTGCAGCCAGCAACGGCTTCCCATCGCCCGGTGCATTCTCACAGGGAGGGCCTTCTCCGGGTGCCATCGGCTAAACAATGTTGGCTGGCGGCCCCCAGGGGTAGAGCTTTCTCTGTGGGCGCGCCCACTCTTTGGAATAACTAGGACCTAGTTATCTTCGAGACCGCCTGCTGCCACCAACGGCCTCCCATCGACCTGTGTGCTCCCACAGAGAGGGCCTCCTCGGGGTGCCATCAGCCAAACAATGTAGGCTGGTGACCCCCAGGGGGAGGGCCTTCTCTGTGGGGGCACCTACCCTCTGGAATCAGCTGCCCCCGGAGATAAGGAGAATCCAAGACCTCGGTGCCTTCCGCCGTGCCCTTAAAACCTTCTTTTTCCAGCAAGCCGGGCTGGCCTAACACTTTTTAAAATGTTTTTAATTGTTTGTTATTGTTTTTAATCATGGGGCCAAATTTATATATATCTTTTTAATTGTATTTTAATGTTTGTAGTTTATGCTTTTACTTGGCTGTACACCGCCCTGAGTCCTCAGGGAGAAGGGCGGTATACAAATTTAAAAATAAATAAATAAATAAATAAACTCCCCCTGGGGCTTCGGTTGGCTCCTGACCTTCGCACCTTCCGCCGCGAATTAAAAACATGGCTGTTCACATCGCCCAGCCTGGACTGAGGGGTTTTTTGATTATTTTAATGGGTTTTAATATATGTTTAAATTATATATTTATATATTTATGTATTTTATGTATGCATATTTATGTATTTTATGTTTTATTGGGTTTGTTTTTATTTGTTGTGAGCCGCCCTGAATCCTACGGAGATAGGGCAGCATAGAAATTATATTAAATAAATGAATAAATAAATAAAATAAATGGGTGATAACCTTGTCTGATTGGCCAGAGACTGAGTTGTAATTTGTTTAGTCACGCCTCCTCCTTCCTGCTTAGCTCCAGTTTGTTAATGATGATCTGGATCTGGAGAAGACGTAACCTGTAATGAGAAAAAAACAGACTCTCCCGGACCCTGGATCCCCTTTGGAATTTTAGGGAGTGGTTGGATTCTCACACAGTGCACATAGAATGAACGTTCAGGTGAGTACAATGTTCCTTCTCCTGTGCACTGCTTAGAGAGTCCAAGCAATGGGATATGCCCAAGCTAAGTATCCGTAGGGTGGGTAGTAGAAACCTCCAGGGTCCTGTCAACTGGAAGAACCTGCTGCAAGACCCATCTCCCAAAGGCCGCCTCTGAAGAGGCAAACATGTTGAGTTTGTAGTTTCTGATGAAGGGAGAAGGTGATGCCCAAGTGGCTGCCCTGCAGATCTCTAGTATAGAGGCCTGAGTGGCCCAAGCTGCCATTGTGGCTGCACTTCATGTAGAGTGGGCCGTAATGCAGCCCTGAATAGGTCAAGCCTGATGATCATAAGCTAGAGAAAGCCTTGAGCCAGCGACCAATGGTGGATGGAGTCACCTTCATGCCCAGAGACCTGGGCTGAAAAGAGACGAATAACACCTCTGTCTTCCTGAACGGTGCTGTCCTGGTGATGTATATGCGCAGGGCTCTGCGTACATCTAAGGTGTGCCACCGGCGTTCTCTGGGATGATTGGGATTTGGACAAAAATCCGGTAAGATGACCTCCTGGGCCTGGTGGAACCAGGAGTTGATTTTTGGCACAAATGTCGGGTCCAGGCAGAGGATGACTCTGATCTGTCCCCGTCCCCACACACACACACAACACAGCCAGCCGAGGGTTAAGGAAACACTTTGGAACGCACCCAGTTCTTATCTCCCACTTGGCAGCGATAAACACACCGTCTGCCAAGTGACTTTATTTCCACAAACAGAAAGCAAAGATACGAACGTTCACAAAAGTCCAAGCAGAAATAATATTCCTCCCAGCAGTTCCGGACGAGGCTTTAGTGACTATCCAAGATTTACTTTGTTCGTCACAAAGATCCTTGACCACCACCCTCTATTATATAGTCTCTGGGGTGTGGTCCAGTGACTCAGTTCTAATCCCTAGCACGCCTCCTAAGCTGCTGCAAACGTTTATCACGCCTTTGGAGGCGTGCGTCCAGGAATGATGCTTCATTATCACTCTGATCCTAATCAGCTGTCTCCTCTCCCTCGGCCGGCACTTGAGACAATGCCAGAGGGGAGGGGCCTGGAGAGGGAGGCCTGGCTGACTCCTCTTCCTCATGCTCGGAGCTTTCTTCCTCCGATGGGACAGGCTCAGAGGGCAGGGCCACAACAGACTCTGTCAGGATGTATGATATACAAATCCTTCCATACTGAGAGAGCTGCCAGTTCCGAGATTCTTCAAGCAGAAGTGATGGCGATGAGAAAGGCGACCTTAAAGTTCAGAAGCCTGAGGCTGGTGGAACTCAACGGCTCGAAAGGAGAGGACATGAGTGCCTGTAAAACAAGGGACAGATCCCAAGAAGGGTATCTGTGAACAGGCGGAGGTCGCAGATTGGAAGCCCCTTTTAGAAAGCTACAAACCCTCAGGTGTTGAGAGAGGGTTGAAGCTCCATCGTAGGACAGAATAGTTGCCAAAGCGACTACTTGTCTACGGAGAGTATTGACCGCTAATCCTGCCTCTAACCCTTCCTGCAGGAAGTTCAATACCTGAGGTACAGAGGCCGATGTTGGGGCTAGCACCTTTCTAGTGCACCAGCGGCAAAAGTAATTCCATGTGGCGTTGCATATGCGGGTTGTCGACGGACGTCGGGAAGCAAGGATGGTAGCGATTACCTTCCTAGAGAATCTGTCCTTTTTCAGGATCTCCCTTTCAAGTACCAGATGGCCAGCTGAAACCATTGAGGTTCCGGGTGTTGCACGGCCCCCTGGCTGAGGGAGATCCTGTCTGGAGGGATCCTCCAGGGAGGTGAGATTGATAGGGTCAATAGGTCTGCGAACCAGGTCCGTCTGGGCCAGTGAGGAGCTATGAGGAGAACCTCTGCGCCTTCCTCCAAGATCTTCCTGATGACCCTCGGTATTAGACAGTGGTGGGATTCAAATAATTTAACAACCGGTTCTCTGCCCTAATTATTTCTTCCAACAACCAGTTCATCAAACCGCTCAGAAAGTTAACAACCAGTTCTCCCGAAGTGGTGTGAACTGGTTGAATCCCACCACTGGTATTAGAGGTATCGGGGAAAATGTGTACAATAGGCCCTGGGGCCATGGACAACGGAGGGCGTCCATCCCTTCTTCTCCTGGGGATCAGAATCGGGTGTAGAACCATGGAAATTGTGCATTGGCTGGGCTGGCAAAAAGGTCTCCTTGGGGTGGGCCAAATTTGGTTGACAGCTGGAGGAACAGATCTAGGTGAAGTTTCCATTCTGCCTGATCGATGGTCGTTCTGTTCAACCAATCTGCTTGAATGTTGGAGATCCCGGAGATGTGTTCCACCTGCAGGGAGAACAGGTGCCCTCCTGATGGTTCACGTGTGCTTTGACTGTGACTGTTGTGGCTCCGTTACCTGAGCCTGTGTCATCAGCAGGAGAGGACTCCGAGAGTGAAGGAGAGGAGTTGGCAAGGCCTCCCTCTCCAGGACCCTCCTCTTTGGCAATGCCTTTGGTGTCTGCCGAAGGGCAAGAGATAGGGCCGGGGCCAAGCGCGTCCACACAGCCACAGATGGACAGTGATGAGAGTAATGAGTCTTGGCTGGATCCACACCAGCGTCACAGAGATAAGCGCGCGCAACAAAAGAAAAGGCGTGCCCGAGATTAGGCTGAGTCACTGGACCACACCCCACAGGGTATAAAAGGGAGCATGGTGGCCAGTCAAACCTTGTGACGAACAAAGCTGAAAGCTTCCACGCCATTCTGCATTGCCGGACTTTTGCTATAGACTTTGCTGGATTATCTTTGGACTTGATTGACTCTGTAATTATTGAGCATTTTACTTTGATGTACCAGAAGCGGAGAGAAGTTATCTCTTTCCTTTGAAGTAATAAACTCTTGGCAGGCAGCCACTAGGTTGCTGCCAAGTTCCGTTATCATAAGGAAAAGGATTTTGTCGGCTGGTTTGGTCTTTAACTCTTAGATGTCTGTTGGTGTGTGTGCGTGTGAGACGGGGACAGAACAGTGACATTGTCTGTCAGTAACAGCACGTGGTGCCCTGTCAGTTGATCTTGGAAATGCCGGAGCACCAGATGAGCAGCTCTCAGTTCCAGCCAGTTGATGTCTTTTCTTTTTTGAAAAAGTTTTTTATTTATTTTTTCTCATAAACATATCTTAAATGTACAGTTTCTTATCTAACATACATTCTTTTAACTTTCATACTAATGCAATCTTCATCCTAAACAATTTAAGGTACCTGGGTACCTTCGAGACCGACTTCTGCCACCAACAGCCTCCCACCGGCCAATTCGCTCCCACAGAGAGGGACTCCTCAGGGTGCCATCGGCCAAGTTATGTCGGCTGGCGACACCCAGGGGAAGGGCCTTCTCTGTGGGAGCTCCTGCCCTGTGGAACGAACTGCCCCCGGAAATACGCAAGATCTCCGACCTCTGTGTGTTTCGCTGTGCCCTTAAGACCCTGCTGTTCTGCCAGGTAGGGCTATCTATGTAAATGATTTTAAATTGGGTGTTTTAAATTTTGGGTTTTAAATTTGGGCCGAAATTGTTTAATACTTTTAACTATTTTAAAACTGTTGTTTGTACCTTGTGTTTTTAATTGGCTGTACACCGCTCCGAGTCCTTCGGGAGAAGGGCGGTATATAAATTAAATTATAAATAAATAAATAAATAAATTATATTCAGGGTTGCTCTTCTACCATTTCATCTCACTTGTTTTACAACAATCCTTCTTCTCCTTCTCCTCTCTTTCCTTTCCCTCTTCTACTCTTCTACTTTCTTCTTTCCTCCTCTCCTTTTCCTTCTCTACTTCCCCTTCCTTTCCCCCACACCTTCCTTCTTCCTCCCTTCTAACCTTCTCTCCTACTCGTTTCCCCTCTCTTTCTTCCTCTCCTTTTCCCTTTCTTCTTTCCCGCTCTCTCCTTCCTCTCTTCTCTTCTCTATCCCTCTCCATTCTCTCTCTATTGTTGTATTCATTTTCAATTTAGTATTTTCCAAGGTGGTATTCGAGCAATCCTGATTTTTATTTTATTTTCAATTACTTTTTCATTTTACTAAATTCACACATATCATCATAAATGTACATTTATATAATAACATTTTCTTTCTCCCCCCCTTTTCCCCATTTATTTATTTATTTATTTATTTATTTATTTATTTAATTTGTATACCGCCCTTCTCCCAGAAGGGACTCAGGGTGGTGAACAGCCAAAATTAAAAAACATACAAATACAAAAGTTAAGATAATTAAAAAGAATTAAATCACTAGCTTCCCAATTTAAAACCCCCAAATCCATAAAATTTAAAATCCCAATTTAAAAAACCATTTAGGCTAGGCTGGCTTGATGGAATAAAAACGTCTTCAGGGCTTTACGGAAGGTCCGGAGGTCCGGGATCAATCGTATTCCAGGAGGCAGCTCATTCCACAGGGCGGGTGCCCCCACAGAGAAGGCTCTCCCCCTGGGGGCCGCCAGCCGACATTGCCTGACTGACGGCACCCTGAGGAGGCCCTCTCTGTGAGAGCATATTGGCCTGTGGGAGGTTATCGGTAGCAGCAGGCAGTCTCGCAAATACCCTGGCCCTAAGCCATGGAGCGCTTTAAAGATGAGAACCAACACCTTAAAGCGCACCCGGAAGACCACCGGGAGCCAATGCAGCTCGCGCAGGAGAGGTGTTACGTGGGAGCGCCACGTCGCTCCCATAATCACCCGCGCGGCCGCATTCTGCACCAGCTGGAGCCTCCAGGTGCTCCTCAGGGGGAGTTCCATGTAGAGAGCGTTGCAGTAGTCCAGGCGTGACGTGACCAAGGCATGAGTGACTGTGCACAAGGAGTCCCGATCCAGAAAGGGGTGCAACTGGCGTATCAGGCGAACCTGATAAAAAGCCCCCCTGGCCACGGCCGTCATATGCTCTTCTAAAGACAGCCGTGTGTCCAGGAGGACGCCCAAGTTGCGAGCCCCCTCTGTGGGGGTCAGTGACTTGCCCCCAATAGCCAGCGATGGCACCAGCTGGCTATACCGGGACGCCGGCATCCACAGCCACTCAGTCTTGGAAGGGTTGAGCCGAAGCCTGTTCCTCCCCATCCAGACCCGCACGGCGTCCAGACACTGGGACATCACTTCGAGGGCATCATTGGGGTGGTCTGGGGTGGAGATGTACAGCTGAGTGTCATCAGCGTACAGATGGCATCACACCCCAAAACCACGGATGATCTCACCCAGCGGCTTCACATAAATGTTGAACAGGAGCGGCGAGAGGACCGACCCTTGCGGCACCCCACAAGCAAGGTGCCTCGAGGTCGACCTCTGCCCCCCTGCCAACACAGACTGCGACCAGTCAGAGAGATAGGAGGAGAACCACCGCAACACGGTGCCTCCCACCCCCAATCCCTCCAGCCGGCGCAGCATGATACCATGGTCGATGGTATCAAAAGCCGCTGAGAGGTCTAACAGGACCAGAACAGAGGAACAACCCCTGTCCCCAGCCCTCCAGAGATCATCCACCAATGCGACCAATGCCGTCTCCGTGCTGTACCCAGGCCTGAAGCCGGACTGGCACGGATCTAGATAGACGGTTTCATCCAGGTACTGTGGGAGCTGTCGCGCAACCACACTCTCCACAACCTTCGCAACAAAGCGAAGGTTGGAGACCAGACGGTAGTTTGCCAAAACGGCCGGGTCCAGAGAAGGCTTCTTGAGGAGGGGCCTCACCACCGCCTCTTTCAAGGCGGGAGGCAAGAAACCCATTTACACAGGTGTCTTCTGGGTTTCTATTTCTTTTTTGTCTTCTCTCTCATTTACTTGTACCTTATCTAATTTATTTCTCTATAATCTTTTATTCATATTTCTTTTCTAACCATACATAAAATCGTTCCCATGTCTTGAAATACACCGATTCCTCTTTATCTTTTATTCTCAATGTTAACCTATTCATTTCTGCACATTCTAAAATCTTCTTTATTACCTCTCCTTCTGATGGGATTTTTTCTGTCTTCCACTTTTGTGTAAATACAATTTTTGCCGCTGTTGTTATATGAATAATCAAATATGTATCTTCTTTGCTATGTTTTACCAGTAATATACCCAATAAAAATGCCTCTGGTTTTAACACTATATGCTGGTGCAACATTTCCTCTAACCATGCCTGTATTCTAACCCAATAATTTTTTGCTTCCGTACATGTCCACCACATATGATAATATGATCCCGGCAATTGAAAACATTTCCAACATTTAGCTGATTTATCCTTAAACATTTTTGCTAATCTTTCTGGTGACATATGCCATCTATAAAACATTTTATATAAATTTTCTTTATATGCAGTTGCCATTGTTAATTTATAATTCCTTTCCCATAGTTGTTGCCATCTCTCTAGTTCTATTGTATAACCAAAGTTTTTTGTCCATGTTATCATTGTCTCTTTTACTTCTTCCTCTTCTAATCTGATTTGCAATAAGTAATTATACAATTTCTTAATCATTTTTTCATCTGTCCCAGTCAATATCTCATCCAATTCTGATTTTTCCAAATTAAAACCATACTGTTTCAAGTCTTTATCATATCTTGATTGTATTTGCAGTTGTGTATACCGATTTGTCTCAATATCTTGTTTTTCTAGTTCTTGTTTCTGTTTTAGTTCTCCCTTCTCTGTTAAAATATCCTTATATCTCACAATATTTTTCATGTTAATCATGTTTGGATGTGTCAAAGCTTCTATTGTTGAAAGCCACATTGGTTTCTTCATATAATGCCTTTCTTTCACTCTTTCCCATGTTGTTAGCAAACCATTCCTTATGTCCAGTTGATGTCTTTGAGGAGGTCATTTGGAGACCATTGACCCTGAGTCACTTGAGATTGTAGATGAGCGCCCCATCCAAAAAGGCTGGTGTCTGTGGTCAGGGTTAGGCGGGGGTGCTCTTTGAAGGAACACCCCTGCTCTATGGCTGCCGACATCCACCACTCCAAGGATCTGATTACCTTGAAGGGAACTCTGATCCATTTGGGGGAGTTGCTGAGGCCTGTCCGTTGACTTGGTAATAGAAACCATTGAAGAGGTCGGGAGTGCAACCTCGCCCAAGGTATAATCTGTAGGCAGGAAATCATTTTGCCTAACAATTGGGAAAGAAGGATCAATGGTACCTTTTTGAGGGTTCTGACTTGCCTGATAGTGGAGCAGATGCTGGAACGATGCTCCTGGGAGAGGAAGACGAGGCTGGCCTGAGTGTCGATCCTTGCTCCCAGATGGACCAGGTTGGTGGAAGGGGTCATGTGACTCTTCTCCCAATTCATGGTGAATTGGAGGGTTTGAACCGTGATCTGGAGATCTAGACTCTCCTGCTGAGGGGATGAGGACAAGACCAAAATGTTGTCCAGATAACATAACAAACGTATGGGCTTTGTCCACAAGTGAGCAGCCACCACGTCCAGAAGTTTTGTGAATACTCTGGGGGCGGACGATAGCCTGAAGGGCAGAGCTTTGTATTGGTAATGTAGTCCCGTGTAGGAGAACCTGAGGAATCTCCTGTGGGACGGTCTGATGGGCACATGCAGATAAGCCTCTTGTAGATCTATTGATGTCAAGAGATCTCCCTGTCTGATGCAACCCAGAATGGTGTACAGGGATTGCATTTTGAAGCATTTATACTTGATATGTACATTCAGCTTCTTCAGATCTAGGATGGCTATGCTTCCGCCCGATTTCTTTTGCACCAAAAAGAGTATCAAATAGAAGCCGAATCCCTGGTGTTGAAGAGGTACAGACTCTATGGCCTGAATGGCCAGCAGATGCTGGATTTCTGCTTCCATCAAAGACCTCTTGGTGGGATCCCGTGAGACGGAGCATTGGATGAACCATCGAGGGGGTTTTGAACTGAACTCTAGGGTGAGACTGAGTGTTATTGTCTGTAATGCCCAGGCATAGGAGGTTGTGTGTCACCAGCAGGTTGCGAATCTGCCCAGGCGACCACCTATGGGACACTTGTCAGGACAGTCATTTGTTCCGATGGTAAGGTTGGTAGCCAGCTCCCTGAAAGGGACATCTGGTCTGTGGCTGTCTAGAGCGATCCCGAAAGGAAGGTCAGTCCTGCAGTCTGTCCACGGTTGGTAGGAAGGACCTTTGGTAGCCTGGACTTTGAAACCCCGTATCAGCTACATGAAAGGTCTGTCTACGGTAAGGAAAACCTGTTCGTCTGTCTGCTCGCTTGTAGACGTGGGGAAAAACCTTCCTCTTATCCTTACCCTCTACCAAAACAGAGTCTAAGGCTTCCCCAAAGAGAGAGCTGCCCTTGAATGGAGCCGCTGCTAACCGCCATTTTGTTTTCATGTCAGCCTGCCAGTGCCTCAGCCATAATAGGCATCTGGAGGTGACATTGGATGCTAAGGCTCGTGAAGCAAACTTTGTTGAATTGAGGGTTGCATCTGCTGAATATTCTGTGGCAGCAATTAGCTTATTTATGTCCTGATGCAAGCGGGTGTCTTCAGGGGACGCCCAGGACTGCATTTGACGAAGCCAGATTAGGGATGTCCTAGAGAAAAAGGATGCCGCTGTGGTGGAATGAATGGCCCAGGCGGCTGCTTGGTGGGTCTTACAAGCAGCGAGCTCCGCCCTTCGGTCCTCAGTTTTCAGGCCCTCAGCTGAGTCGGAAGAAAGGATTTTAGATGAAGTCAAGCTGGCCATCAGAACATCCATGGTTGGAAGTTTGAGGAGCTCCTCAAGTTCTTGTTCCATCATGTACATTTTCCGATCCATGCCACTAGGGGCAGAGATGGACCCGGGCTGATTCCACCGCCGCTGTATGACATTAACAAAGAGCTTAGGCGATGGAATGGCCTCTTGCTCTGTGACAGGTTCAGTAAAAGAAGAGCCATGGGATCTTGAGGGTCCGAAGATCCCCCAGGTTGCCCAATAAATGCCCCCATATTAGCTGTTGTCTTTGCCTTATAAAATAAGGTTTTAAACAGATCATGACGGAACAGACCCGTGGCAGTGGGCTTATCAGGGATGATCCTTTCATCCTCGGAAAGATTATGCTCCGTCACATCCTCTTCTTCGCCCATAAGTGACATGTCACTTTGCTGCAAAGGTGAAGGAGAATGAGGGTCTAGAATGTACTCTCTGTCAGAATGACCCACTGGTGGAATGGCCCTTGGATTCTGGTCTATCGCTGGCAGCGGAGCTAGGAAACCCCTTTGCATAAGGACAGCATCAATGCCCTTTGTAATAGTTTGGACAATCATATCGCACAGGTCTTGTGACAGTGCAGTGCCTTGGCCTTCCTCCAGGCGGAGCCCCGCTGCAGTGGGCATGCAAGTAGCAGAGGCACGGGAACCCCTGTGGTGATGAGAGGGTCCTGGCTCAGGGTTGGCTATCCCCAAAGGGACATCCATGTCTGCTGCCTGAATTTCCTGTCTGGTAATGGAGGCAGTAGGAGACCAACCAAACTGACTTGGCTGGGAATCCTGAATCAAATTTTCCTTGTTTAAGGAATCAGATGCTTCCCTGCTGCAGCCAGGTGTAGAAGGCTCCTTGCCAGCCTCTGCCCGTTTTTGGGCCTTACCAAATTGTTTTTCTAATGCACGTTGTTGCCTCATAGCATCTTTGTCAGATGCAGTTGAGGAGGAGGCTTGTACAGAGGGCTAGGATCTGGTAGTGGGCCCTTTAGACCTAGATTTCCCCTTTTTTGGAGCTGGAACCTCCAAGGCATAATGCCTGAGGGAGGGAGAGGCAGAGGTGCAAGAAGATCTACTGCGAGATGCCATTTTGAGAAACACAAGGTAACTCTGAAACAGCAACAAAATCCCTCATTAAATTGCCTCTATTAATTGCTGCCAATTACTATTGAAATTACCTCCCTGGTGTACGAAAACACCAGTATGGAGGGCAGTTTAGGGCTTCAGACATGCCAAGCTGACACCACGGCTTGAAAGTGGCTTAGAATAAAGGCTGTGGTGGTGGGGGGACAAAATGGTGCAAAACCTACACCGAGGCTTTTAAGCATGAAAAAACTACCGCAGCCTGCCCAGGGACCTGGAATCCAACACCATGGATCCTTGCCCAAATAAAGGAATGCAGAGCCGGCACCACGGCTCTCTCCGTGCTGATCTGACACCGAAACTTACAAAGGCAGCCTCCGGAACGAACGGGGAAGAGATCAAAGGCTCCACGCGTTGTTCAGGCCTCTCTGCAGCAAAAATCGCTGCTGCAGAGTCCCGCGGCTCAGCTGATCAGCGCTTGGCTGGGTATGGTGCCAGAAACCGCTTCCCAGCAGAAACGAAGCTTTTTTAGATATAATCCTCTGCTGTGTGTTGAGAAAGTCCAAGCAATGGAGGATAATCAGAATAAGTCTCTCTAGGCAGACTGAGTTAACAAACTGGAGCTAAGCAGGAAGGAGGAGGCGTGACAAAACAGATTACAACTCAGTCTCTGGCCAATCAGACAAGGTTATCACCCATTGCTTGGACTCTCTAAGCAGCGCATAGGAGAACTTGCTGACATGAATTCTGAACCTCTGTCAGTTTGCAGCTGACATACCTGTTGTTTATATCCTTTCCTTTATTCCTTTCTATGAAGCTTACCCATTGCTTAAATTTCTGTAGCACCTCTATTTTACTCTTTAGTAAATAGCAGAAACCAAATCTGCTGTAGTCATCTACAATGACCAGCGCATACTTTGCTCCTCCCAAACTGGCTTGCATTGACCCCACCAAATCTGCATGCACCAGCTCTAGAGCTCTTGTTGTCTGTCTTGTGCTACTCTTGCTTACTGGGAATGCCTTGGACTTTGATGATTTACATACTGCACAGTCCAAGTATGCCTTACACCAGTGGTGGGTTTCAAAATTTTTTACTACCGGTTCTGTGGGTGTGGCTTGGTGGGCATGGCATGGCTTGGTGAGTGTGGCTTGGTGGGAGTGGCAGGGGAAGGATACTGTAAAATCTCCATTCCCTCCCCAAGCCAGGGGAAGGTTACTGTAAAATCCCCATTTCCTCCCGATCAGCTGGGACTTGGGAGGCAGAGAATAGTTGGGGGCGGGGCCAGTCAGAATTTTTACTACCAGTTCTCCGAACTACTCAAAATTTCTGCTACCGGTTCTCCAGAACTGGTCAGAACCTGCTGAAACCCACCTCTGCCTTACACCCTTTTAAGTTTAACCCTTCTCCAAACTGTTGCATCTTTTGCAAAACTCTGAAGGTGGCATGACCAAGCTTTCTGTGCAAGAGATGAACGCATAAATCATGTTGTGCCACATTTCCAAATGTTTGGGCACATTGAACCTTTTGTCCCTGCAACACATAAAGATTATCCTGTTTTATGCCCTGTGCACATACATTCCCATTTTTCTTTATGAGACACTTCCCATTTACAAATGTGGTCTCAAAACCTTGTTTGTCTAGACTGGAGACACTGAGCAAATTATGCTCCATTTCAGGTACACATAATATATTATTAAACTTTTCCTCCAGACATGGAATCAGCACATTGCCTTTTCCTATGATTTTAGCCTTCTGGCCATTTGCTAAGGCTACTGCATCACCTCCAGCTGGATCCATTCTGAAAAACAATTTAGAATTATTAACAATTGTTTGACTTGCCCCACTGTCTATTAACCATTTGTCTCTGCTATTACAATAGCAAACTTTTGCAACAGCAGCTTGTCCATCTGTTCCTTTTCTTCCTTGCAAACAGTCTTTCTTCAAATGAGTCTTATCACCACATATAAAACACCTCTGGTGTTGCTGTCCTGTTTCCTGCTTTTTAGAAAAACTTTGCTGGGCTGTACTCCGATCTCTGCAGACATCCTGTCTGTTGCTTTTCTCTCTCTGCTCCTTGGGCCCCCACCTCAGGAATTTCTCCTCATGGCTTTTTCTAAAATGGCATTTGTTTTCTTCAGAAATCAAACAGGCTTTAAGGGCTTCCATTTGTAAGTCCTGTTCTGGTTTGCACTCAAAAACAGCTGAAACAATGTCCCACGTTTCATCAAGACTATTGAACACCAACAGCACCTTCTGAGATTCAGGAATCTGCATTCCATGCTGTTCCAATTCAATAAATAAAGTTTGCATTCGCAGCAAATGCTTCTCCACATTCTCTTGTGGTAACAGTCTGGCTCTGTACAATTGTTTCGATAGTTGCACAATGTTGCATGCTGATGCACTCCCATGCACACTTCGCAATTTCAGCCAAACCTCTTTTGCAGTTTTTAAATCAGCTACATTCAAGAATTGTTCATCTTCTAAACTTAAGATGATATAGGCCAGTGCCTTATCATGCTGACTTTGATCTGCTGCTGCTAATGGTGCCTGGGGTGGATTAATAACAATATCCCTGAGCTCCTTAGCCTTCAGGAAGCATTCCATCTTTGCAGCCCAAATAATATAATTATTCTGTCCCAATCGAGGCAGAGAGCTCTCCTTGAACTCAACAGCCATCCTGCAAACCTTCTCAGCCTTGTTCTCTTTTTCTTATAACACAGGCTGTCCCTCAGCTTAATTGCAGTTCAGTCTTACTGTGTACTTGGTGTGCTCTGGGCCCTTAACCTGTTAGAGTTTGCAGCAATCCAACCAGCACAAAAGTAAATAATTCAGCAGGATTTGTTTATAAAAGAAACTTCTTTATATATAGTAATATAAAGCATGATGCATGTATACAATACCCATGCAGCAGAAGCCAGAACCAAAAATCACAGAATCCAGAAGCACAGAAGCAATATTCACAGAGGCACTCTTACATATATACAGATCAGTCAAGCTAAACCACGCCCAGGCTCCGAGCTGTCTGACATTGCTCTCAGTCCCCAAACAGTTCCCATTGCCTGTCTTGTTGTTATGGCTATCCCAGCTCATAATTTCTCACACACTGACACACCTCACCTCTTTCAAGACCTCCACATCCTTTCCTAAATTGACACTTTACAGATTTACAGATTAACAGAGTTGTAAGGGACCTTGTAGGTCATGTAGTCCAACCCCCCTGCCCAAGCAGGAGACCCTACACCATTTCTGACAGCTGGTAGTCCAGTCTCTTTTTGAAAGCTTCCAGTGATGAAACTCCCACTTCTGAAGGCAAGCTGTTCCTTGGTTGATCACTCTTACTGTCAGAAAATTTCTCCTTATTTCTAGGTTGAATCTCTCCTTGATCAGTTTCCATCCATTATTCCTTGTTTGGCCTTCGGGTGCCTTGGAAAATACCTTGACCCCTTCCTCTCGATGGCAGCCCCTCAAATATTGGAACACTGCTATCATGTCTCCCCTGGTCCTTCTCTTCACTAAACTAGCCATGCCCAGTTCCTGCAACCATTCATTGTATGTTTTAGCCTCCAGTCCCCTAATCATCTTGGTTGCTCTTCTCTGCACTTTTTCTAGAGTCTCAACATCTTTTTTATAGTGTGGTGACCAAAAATGGATGCAGTATTCTAGGTATGATCTTACTAAGGCTT
Source organism: Arizona elegans (assembly GCA_022577455.1). Taxonomy (NCBI): domain Eukaryota; kingdom Metazoa; phylum Chordata; class Lepidosauria; order Squamata; family Colubridae; genus Arizona; species Arizona elegans. Next base: position 20,932,952 of record JAKOOJ010000010.1, read on the forward strand.
TATAGAGTGGTATTAGTACCTCACCTGATCTGGATTGTATCCCTCTGTTAATGCAATTTAGGATTGCATTGGCTTTTTTGGTTGCTGCTGCACACTACTAGCTCATATTTAACTAGTTGTCCACTAAGACTCCGAGATCCCTCTCACAGTTACTGCTATTCAGCTTGGTTTCACCCAGTCTATATGTGTACTTTTGGTTTTTCTTGTCTAAGTGTAAGACTTTACTTTTCTCTACATTGAATTTCATTTTGTTAGATAGTGCCCAGTGTTCAAGTCTGTCAAGATCCATCTGGATCTTGAGCCTATCATCTAGGGCAGGGGTGTCAATATCACATCATCACAGCAGTGTCACGTGATGTATCGGTACTTTTTCCCCCTTTGCTAAACCAGGCGTGGGCTTGGCCAGCGCATGAGGCATCCAGCCCATGGGCTGCGAGGTTGACACCCCTGATCTAAGGTGTTGGCTATGCCTGCCAGTTTAGTATCATCTGTAAATTTGGTAAGTTCCCCTTCTATTCCCTCATCTAAGTCATTTATGAAGATATTGAAGAGTACTGGGCCTAAGACGGAACCTTGTGGTAACCCACTGCTTACTTCCCTCCATGTAGATGTAGTACCATTAAGGGCTACTCAGTGAGTACGGTTTGTCAGCCATTAAGTCCTGAGTATTAATTGGCTCCAGTTTCCAAGATACATCTTCAGGTCAAAATTGCATCAAAATCATTCAAAATTACGAGGGGGATGTGCGATTATGCTCCATAACTTTTCTGCAAAATGTGATATAGCAATGAGAATGGTGCCACACCAATCATTATAAGTTTATCTTTTTATTGAAACATAACTTTCTATTCATTTATTGGTTTTTCATGTAACATTTTCATACTTTTTGCATGAAAAACTGACAAGCTCTAACATCAGGTTAAACAACAAGGTACCATCTTTATTCTTTATCCAAACTGCACTTTTTGGCTTTTCTCTTGTAAACTGAAGTAGGATCATCCCTGGGGAGATTCCAGCAGTAATCAGCAAGCATGGACAGACTCCGTTTCCCTTGGTATCTTTCCTTCATGCCTGCGATATCCTGGTGGAATCTCTCCCCATGCTCATCACTCACTGCCCCACAGTTCAAAGGGAAATAGTCTAAATGCGAGTGTAAGAAGTGAATTTTCAGTGACATGTTTGTACCAAGTGCTTTATAGGACCTAAGCAAATTTTCCACGTGTTTTCCATAGTCATATGCCTTGCTGTTCTCAAAGTGAAGATAATTTTATACACTTCCACATGGTACTGTTTTCATTGTTCTACCGTACTTTGTAGAGAAGTTACAAGGCATCATGATCATTAGACACCTTCCTCCCTTGTAGGCAAATATACTCGCCTGTGTTTATTGTGAAATATCTTGAAAACTTTAGCCAACCAGCATCTTTATCTCCTGTTTTCTAATTCATCTAATCAAAATATGTAAAATTAACACATTTTATCTCGGAGGTCGATAATTTCCCAAAATTTGTAGACCAGTGTTATCAATTCTTATTAACTCTACAATCACATTATTTTACATACTAAACCCATTGGATTCAATGTTATAAATTTATAAGTTCACATTTTTAAATTTAAAGTTTAGTTATATTCTCATAAATATGGCCACATGCAAGAGGACTGAAGGCTGAAAGAATATCAGGAGATGCAGAATCTCTAAGACCTTTTTTGGACGAATATACAGCTAAAACACATGAACTAATTCAGGCAATGGGAACAAAACTTGAATCAAAATTTGATACACTTTCAAAGGAACTTCACGAGGAGATACAACACAGGAAGATGGTTAGCATATAAATTGAAAAAGGAGAAAGAATAAATTGATACACAGCTTGTTAGATGAAAAGGGAATTCTTCACTATCAAAATGAAACTAAAAAAATAATCCAGAATTACTATGAAAAATTATATAATCAAGAGAAGGTGTCAGAAGAAAAAATAAAACAATATTTGGAGAAAGCTGAATTACCCAAATTACCTGAAACAGTGAAGGTTATGCTAAATGAAAAGATAACAATGATGGAACTAACAGAGGCGACTAAGAGACAAAAAAATAATAAAACACCAGGACCAGATGGACTACCAGCAGAAGTTTATAAATGTTTACAAGACACTTTGGGTCTGCCAATGTTGGAAGTGTATAATGAAGTACTGTTAGAGGCCAAAATTCCAAACACCTGGATGGAAGCAAATATAACTCTAATACCAAAAGAAGAATCAGATTTAATGCAGATAAAAAATTATAGGCCAATATCACTATTAAATGCAGACTACAAAATACATGCCTCAATAATTGCAGAAAGATTAAAATGATTCTTGAATGAATTTATACACTCAGACCAGAATGGATTTTTACCTAAAAGGCAAATTAAGAATAATATGAGAATTATTTTGAACACATTGGAATATTATGAAATGCATCATGAAAAACAAATGGCATTGATATTCTTAGATGCACAGAAAGCATTTGATAATGTAAATTGGCAATTCATGTTATTATAATTAAAATATATGGACTTTGGGGAGAATTTTGTTAACATGATTGAGGCAATGTATTCCAAGCAACCCGCAAAAGTGATGGCTAATGGGGATATGACCGAGTACTTTAACATAAGAAAAGACACGAGACAAGGGTGGCCTCTGTCCCCCCTACTATTTATATTAACATTGGAAGTACTAAATAGAAATATTAGACAAGACTCAGAAATAAAAGGAATGGAAATAAAAACAGAAAAATATAAGCTACAGGCATTCACAGATGACCTATTAGAAGAACCACAAGAATCGGGACCCATGTTAATGAAAATAATAGCAGAGTACGGTGAAGTTGCAGGACTGAAAATGAATAAAGAGAAAACTAAAATACTAGTTAAAAATCTTACAGAGAAACAAACATACAAACAAAAAAGAGTTGGTGGAAAAGAAATTGATAGATAAATTAATGGATAATGAAGGGAAAATTTACTACCAAAACGAAGATAAAAAGAAAGTGATTCAAAACTATTATAAGAAGTTATATGATCAAGAGTTAATATCAGAAGAGGGACTTCCGGTTTCCTCGTCTTCGGCGGCGACGGTGCCTTTTTAAGCGCCGCCAGCCCCGCCACTCGTAGAGCCGCTTCTCGATTGCGAAGCGGCTTGAAATCTTCAAAATCTTTAGGATTTATGAAGAAGAGGCAGCAGGGTACAGGTTGAGCCCCTGCAACCCCCCCAGGGAATTGTTTCTGGGGAGGAAACAGGGCGGCTCCCTTTCAACCTGCTGAGACTCCGGGCGGCGTGGGACGTCTCTGCTTCCGCAGAACAAGCCGGCTGCAGGAAACTTTTAAAGAGCGAGGAAATAACCCAAATAAACACTTGAAATCTACTTGAACCCTGAAGTTTTGAACTGCAAGTATTAGCTCTTTGCTGATTTTTTATACTGAAGTGAAAGTTTCTGAATGAGTGAAAGTGACTGGAAAAAATATGGCGCTCAGCATTAGAGTAAATGTATCAGCGGGTGTGGATTGGTGAAGTCATCTTGCTTTGTTACAAAGTTAAAAAAAAGTTGCTATAAAGTTGCTCCGGCTGTAACAGAAACAAGAAGAAAATCTCTCCCTTTTACTTGACTTTGCTGCATTATAGCTTTGCTTTGAATAAATCTGGGGGACCTTTTTAGAAGGCTTTGTGGAGGTGGCAGAAGAAGCGGAACCTCCCTTTTTAGAAAAGCTAGCCTACGTGGCAGGATGGCTTCAAAGAAGCAGGAAGGCAAAACAGGGGGGGATCCCCCACACGCAAACAGGACACGCAATCACAAGTCCAGAAAAAAGATTTTGATATGGGAGATTTAAAAGAATTCATTTCAAATATCCTGGATGACAAATTTCAAAAAGCTCAACAGGAAATAGATGATAAAATAAATAAAATAGATGATAAAATTCAAAAGTCTCAACAGGAAATTATGCAGGAAATGCAACAGAACCAAAAGAAGGTGACCAAAAAAATAACAGATGTGGCGTCTAGCCTGGCAGGATTTATTATGAAAGTTGAGTCAAAAGTGGATGAATTTAAATTAGAAGTTAATGCTAAGATGAAAAATAATGATCATAAATTTTTTGATGTTGATGACAAGATGCAGAGAGTTGAGAACGAGATTGTTATGATGCAATTCCGGGCAATGGAATTTGCTATACGGCTTCGAGGAATTAGAGAAGAGGAGAGACAAGATTTGAGACAGATCTGTGCTGAAGCCCTAGCTGTGATCTTAAAAACTGATCCTGATATGGTCTTTTGTAAAATAGACAAAATTTACAGAGTCAACTCTTGGGTGGCTAGACAAAGACAATTGCCTAGAGATGTGGTCATATATTTTACAGACAGAGCAATAAGAAATGATATCCTGCAAAAATCTTTTCTTACTTCTGTGCAAGTGAGCGGATCCAAGATTACAGTCTATAAGGAGCTTCCACCTAAGATGTTGAAATCCAGAAAAGATTTTGGCTTTCTTGTTAAAGAATTGCAGAATAATCAAATCCCATTTCGTTGGGACGCTCCAACTGGCATAATTTTGAGATATAAGGGAGAGAAACATCGTTTGAATACTGTGGAGAAGGCGGAGCAATTTTATACTCATATCTTTAAAGAAAGAACACCATCCCCACGTACATCTACAGTTTTGGAGACTAAAGAGAGTGATAAGAAGCAACTTCAAGAATCGCAACAACAATCTAAGCAGGAATCAGAGGAGTTGAAGGGCGCTGAAGGAGGTTTTCTGGATGAGCCTTTGCTGGAACCTTCTCCAATCTTGGAGCCGGCTTGGATGGCTGAAGTCAAGGACCAGCGTATAACCCGAGCAAAAGCCAAGCAACTTAAAGAAAAGTTACAGCAGGAAAGACAAGATGAAAAGGCTGGAGCCGTGGGGAATGCAGGACAGAAGATTTCGGATGAAATCCGAATGTTCTGCTCTTTGCTCCAGAAGGAGAATAACGATGATTAAATGTTTATCTTGGAATGTGAATGGGTTGAATGTAACACAAAAAAGGAAGAAAGTATTTGCATATTTAAAACAACATAACAATGATATAATTTGTTTACAAGAAACGCATATTACAGCTCAAGATCAAAACTATTTGAAAAATTCCAAACTAGGAACACATTTTATATCTTCAACTAACCAAAAAAAGAATGGTGTGGTTATTTACGTAAATAAAAAATTAACAGCCAAACTTATAGAAGCTGATCAAGATGGCAGGTTTGTAGCAATTGAATTACTTTCTGCTAATAATCAAATTCTTTTGATAGGAATTTATGCTCCTAACCAACAACAGGACTATTTTTATAAAATGTTGCATACGAAAATACTTCAATGGGATTACAGATCTATCTTAATTATGGGAGATTGGAATGGAGTAATTGATTCTAAATTAGATAAAAAGACTTTGGCGAAGTCAAGGGTTAGATTACCACAGACTTTTTTTGATATGAAAGAAGATCTGGAATTAAAAGATATTTGGAGAATACATAACCCAAAAGAACTGGATTATACTTTCTTCTCTGACAGACATAGATCTTTTTCCAGGATTGACTTCATCTTGCTGTCTGATGATTTACTTGTCAGGACAAAAAGAACAAAGATTCTGCCAAGAACTTTGACTGATCATAGCCCAGTGTGGATAGAAATTGAGACACACAAGATTGAGAGACGCTCTTGGAGATTAAATGAAAACTTATTTAGATATGAAAAAAATATAGTAGAACTTAAAAAGTATTTGAAAGAGTTTTTTGAAATGAATTTGAATAAAGGCACCCCAATGGAAATTGTGTGGGACGCAAGCAAAGCTTATATGAGAGGGGTGCTTATATATATGAACTCTAAACATAGGTTGATTCGACAAAAGAAAAGACTTGAATTGGAAGCAGAAATAAAGAACAAAGAACAGTTACTTATTAAAAACCCAACAGATGAAAGAATACTTGGTGTCATAAAACTTTTGAAAGACCAATTCCAAATGCTTATAGCGGAACAAGTTGCAACAAATTTACAATATGCGAAGCATAATACATTCTGCAACGCCAATAAACCGGGCAGGTGGTTGGCTTACACATTGAGGAAGAAACAGAGCATACGGACTATTGATAGTATTGATATTGGAGGGAAAGAAGTTTTTCAACAGAAATTAATAAAAGAAGCTTTTCTTGAATATTACACTAAACTATATGCCAGAGAGGAGGTGCAGAATGGACTTACAGAAAAATATTTAGACAACAAAAGAGTTACAAAAATCACTAAGCAACAAAAGGAAAGAATGAATTATCCTATAACAGAGGACGAGATAATAGTAGCAATAAAACAATTAAAAACAGCTAAAGCTCCTGGAACGGATGGTCTGACTGCAGTGTACTATAAAACTCTGCAGGCAGAAATGGTGGAACAACTTAGAGACTTATTTTGTAATATACAACAAGGGGGAAAAGTACCCCCATCATGGACTACAGCTTATATTTCTTTGATACCAAAAGAACAAGCAGGTCCCAAAAAACCAGAGAACTATAGACCAATATCTCTCTTGAATACGGATTATAAAATTTACGCAAAAGTATTAGCCAACAGATTGATGCCAGTAATTCAAAAGGTGATTCATGATGATCAAGCGGGATTTATTGAGGGTAGGCACATGAATGATAATGTAAGGCAAGTAATAGATTTATTGGAATATCTTGAGAAGAATAAACAGATCCCTGCAGTGCTGGTTTTTCTGGATGCAGAGAAGGCCTTTGATAAAGTGGACTGGAATTTTCTATTAAAGACTTTAAAAAGGATGGACTTTGGGGACCAATTTATTCAGGCGGTCTCAGCAATCTATCAAGAACAAAAGGCACAGATTATTATTAATGGAAGTTTGACAACAGAGTTTAAAATCGAAAAAGGAACAAGACAGGGATGTCCGTTGTCCCCACTGTTGTTTATTTTAACACTAGAAGTCTTGTTAAACACAATAAGGGACTCTAATACTTTGAAAGGTATAATGATAAGGCAAGAGGATTACAGAATAAAGGCATTTGCAGACGATCTGGTTGTTACCCTAACACAGCCAATGGAATCAATAATCCAGATGAAGGACATTATACAAGACTATGGTAAAGTTTCAGGTTTTAGATTGAACCAGAAAAAAACCAAGATGGTAGTTAAAAATATGACACAAGATCGTAAACTTGAGCTTGAAAGGAGGGCAGGTTTTGAGATTGTACCAAAGGTAAAATATCTAGGAGTTCAGGTTGCAGAATCAAATATGAAATTGTTTCAAAATAACTATGAGGTGTTGTGGCGAGAGGTGCAAAAAGATATAGAGACTTGGAAAAAACTGCAGCTGTCTCTACTTGGAAGAATAGCAGCAGTTAAGATGAACATTTTGCCAAGATTTCTTTTTTTGTTTCAAATGATTCCGGTGCTCAAAAATGATAAACAACTAAAAGTATGGCAAACTGGTGTGAATAAGTTTGTTTGGAACGAGAAAAAACCAAGAGTAAAAATGAAAATCATGCAAGACGTTCCAGAAAGGGGAGGTCTTAAACTTCCAAACCTACAGTTATATTATGATGCAGCAGCTTTGACTTTACTAAGTGACTGGTTTGGAGGAAAAAAGACTGGAATACTAAACGCAGAAAGTTTTGATTTGGAATTTGGATGGCACGCTTACTTATTTTATGACAGTAAAGTGGATAAAGTATTCAAAAGCCATATACTTAGAGATTCTTTGTTGAGAATTTGGAAGAAGCACCGAAACAATTGGGATTATAAAATACCGTTATGGCTGGATCTTGGTCATACTTTGTGGAATACAAATATAATGTCACTCGGGGGGTTTTTATACAAAGAGGTTCTTTTTACAGATGCGGGCAGATGGCAGCTGAAGACATTACAGACATTGTTGGCTGAAGGGATTAATCTAACTTGGTTACAATATAATCAATTGCAATTGAGATGGAAAGAGGACCAAAAAACTGGTATTATGATGTATGAGGAAGAATTAGTTAGACACATAAAAGAGAAAGGCCCAATGCATATCAAAAGACTTTATAATGTTTTGTTAGAAAGGGATTCAGAAACTGAACTAGTTAAAGACTGCATGATTAAGTGGGCACAAAATTTTGAGGAACCAGTGATGTTGGAAACATGGGAAAAAATTTGGGTTCAGAATGTTAAATTTACACAGTCGCAGAATCTGAGGGAAAATTTTTATAAAATGTTTTATAGATGGCATCTAGACCCTAAAAAATTGTCGTGTATGTACCCTAATGTGCAGCCTAAATGTTGGAGATGTGATTGTTTAGATGCTACATGTTATCATGTTTGGTGGACCTGTAAGAAAGTTAAGGCTTTTTGGATAAAAATTTGGTGGGTCATGCAGAACGTTTTGAAGAAAAAAATTCAATTTTCTCCACAACTGTTTTTATTGGGTATAGTTAAGGGTTTTACATCGGGTGAAACAAAATTGATATTGTATATGATAACAGCAGCAAGATTGTTGATAGGTAAATATTGGAAAAATGAAGCGCTGCCTACGATTGAGGAATGGACTTTGAAGATGGCCAGTTTTGCAGAGATGGCGAAGATTTCAGCATATCTAAAAGATTGTTCACAAGAGACTTATGAATGGGAATGGAAGAAGTGGATAGATTATGTTCAGAACAAATATCAAACTAGGAAGTATCAAATAGCTTTTATTTGAAAATGTTATATTAAGATAGAAATTTTTTAAGGTTAAGGATGAAAATTTATTAGAAAATGTTATATTAAAATAGAAATATTTTTAAGGCAATTAGGATGAAAATCTATTTGAAAATGTTATATTAAGATAGAAATAGGTTAATGTAATGAAGATGAAAACTTGCAAGGGGGAGGGAGGGGTTCAAGTTTTATATATAAAGGAGGGTTTTTCCCTTTATTTGACATGAGTATACTGTAAGGAAGTCCGGGGGGAGGGGAGGGTTAGGGTGGGTTAGGGAGGTTGGGAAGTTTGGGGTGGTTTGAGGGGGGGGGGAAAGGGATGAAAATGTAATTGTAAAACTTTTGCAATTAAAAAAAAAAAGAGTTAATATCAGAAGAGAAAATAAAACAATACTTAGAAAAAGTGGAGCTATCTAAAATACCTGAAACAGTTAAAGCATCATTAGATGAACGTATATCCATGATGGAATTAACAGAAGCAATTAAGAAGCAAAAGAATGGGAAGACATCAGGACCAGATGGTCTGCCAGCAGAAGTATATAAAGAATTGCAAAAAACTTTGAGTAAACCAATGTTGGAAGTATTTAATGAACTTCTGTTAGAGGCAAAGGTACCGAATTCATGGATGGAAGCATATATTACCCTTATACCAAAAAAAAGTTGCAGATTCACAACAAATTAAAACTACAGACCAATATCCTTGTTGAATGCGGATTATAAAATATTTGCGTCAATAATTGCAGAAAGACTAAAACGATTTTTAAATCAATTCATACCTCCAGATCAAAATGGTTTTTTTTTATAAATACTTTATTGAATTTTCCAAAATTTAAAAAGATGATATACATTCTCTATCTTGATCCGAGGTACAGTGTTTATACAATTTGGTGAATCATACGTTGGATGGATTCCATCCTTAGCTATACAATGTTCTATACAATTAAGTCCAGTTCAAGTGCATAACAAGTCATATCCTATTATCATACTTTTATCTTGTTCTTCAACCAGTTATACCAATCCATCCCAGATAGAAGGAGTGTACCGATCTTCGGTCAAGGGTATACGATAGCTGCGCTCCCCTGCTAGAACCTCCAAACAAGCTCAAAATGGTTTTTTACCTAAGAGACAAATTAAGGTTAATATGAGAATAATTTTAAATACTTCGGAGTATTATGAAGCACATCCAGAGAAGCAAATGGTGTTGATTTTTTTAGATACACAGAAAGTGTTTGACAATGTGAACTGGCAATTTATGCTAGCACAGCTAAAAAAGATGGACTTTAGGGAGAGATTTGTTAAAATGATTAAGGCGACATACCATAAGCAAACTGCAAAAGTGATGGTAAATGGAGATATGACTGAGAAAGTTAGCATTAAGAAAGGTTCAAGACAAGGATGTCCCCTGTCTCCATTATTGTTTATATTGATGTTGGAAGTATTAAATAGAAACATTAGACAAGATACAGAGATAAAAGGCATGGAGATTAAAAGGGAACAGTATAAATTACAGGCATTTGCAGATGACCTAGCTTTTATCGTGGAAGATCCACTAACAACAGGGCCTAAATTAACACACACACACACTGTTGCAATAATTCGAGGATCGGACTCAATAAAGGATTCAGAAAAGTAGTATTCAAACAAAGTATTATTTATTTACAGTAGGCATTCTATATTCTCTGGATGATTGCAGATAGAAGCGAGGAGGAGGAGCATGTATGCCCTTTTATATCAATAAGGTGGGGTTAGAGGTAGGAGTGGTTACATATGAATACATTAAGAAAGGAAGAATAAATTAACCCTTGATATTCTATGTACATACATTTCCTCTATTTAAGAATAAGGCATTTACCTGTGACAAATCCCCCTCTAAATGCTGATTCGACATACAACAGTAATTACATTCAGATTCAGAACAATATAAAACTTGTAATTTTGAAGTTAAATATTTATGTTGTTTAGATTGCAAAGGCTTAGTCAATATATCAGCTATTTGTTCTGTGGTTTCGCAATGAATAGCTTTAATGAATCCATCTTGAGATAATTGTCTTACATGTTTGAATTTGATATCTATATGTCTAGATCTCTGACCAATAGCATCTGATCTAGATATCTCTATCGCAGCTTTGTTATCTTCATGTATAACAAATGGCAATGAAGGGCTCTTCCAAACGTCTGATAATAAATCATTGAACCATATAAGATTATTGGAGGCTTTTGATAAACAAACATATTCTGCCTCAGTCGTTGATGTAGCTACAAGATCCTGCTTTCCAGTATACCAGTAGACTGGACAGTTGTTAAGAAAGAATACATAGCCGGAAGTGCTTTTCCTGCACTTAGTGTCACCTGCCCAATCTGCATCAGCGTAACAAGTGAGAATAGGCTCTTTAACATCGTTGGGTTCTAATAGTAGGCAGAAATCTAAGCTGTGCTTCAAATACCTTAGTACTCGTTTAATGGCTTCCCAATGATACATTAAAGGTTTACTGACATATCTGGATAATAAATTAAGGGGTAGAGCAATATTGGGTCTGGTCCAATTAGAGATATACAAAAGGGAACCAATAACTGATCTGTAAAGTGTATTATCAGTAAACTCAGGAGATGATTCATTCATGTTTCTTAAAAAGTCAGCTTGCATTGGAGTATCACAAGGCTTTGCATCACTCATATTACATTTGTTCAAGAGTTCTATAATTTTATCTTTCTGAGACAATCTAAATCCTTTTTTAGTCTTACTAATTTGAACTCCAAGATATTTATTTACTTTCCCTAATGATTTTAAAGAAAAATGTTCATTTAATTTTGTTACAAATGTATCCCTTTTTTCTCTATGTTTGCCAATATACAAAATGTCATCCACATAAATTAACACAATTTCTAGTGAATCACCATCCCTTCTAACAAAGAAACAATTATCTGCAGTTGTGGCATTGAAGTTCATAGCTTTGAGAACGTTGACCAAACATTCATACCAGCGTTTGCCGGATTGCTTTAATCCATACAAACTTTTGTTCAGTAACCAAGTTTCATTCCTATTTGTGTTTTGGCTATGAGGAGCTCTTACATATATTTCTTTATCAAGTTTTGCATGTAAGTATGCAGTTTGTATGTCGTATTGAAAGACTTCAAGATTAAGGGCTGATGCTATTACTAAAGCTGTCTTGACACTTTCAGTTCTTACAGTGGGGGAATATGTGTCGGTATAATCCTCAGGATACTTTTGAGCATAGCCCTGTGCAACTAGTCTTGCTTTATATAATGTGTTGCCTTCTTCCAGATTTTTAATTTTAAATATCCACCTAGTGCCAATAATTGTTTTGTCTTTTGGGGCTGGTGTTGGGGTGAATACGTTTAGTTCTCGCAAACTGTCCATTTCTTTGGCCATGGCTAATTCCCATTTTTTTCTTTCTTCTGTGGGGAGTTTTAATACTTCCTCATATGTATTGGGTGTTGATGTATCATCATTTATGTGCATTATATAATCCTTATATTTATTTGGCATTTGGTTCCTTTTACATCTAATTGTTCTCTCTGGTCTGCTATCATTATCGTGTAAGTATCTTGCTTCCTTTTTTGTTAATGAATCTGTTTTGATTTTGGGACAATTTCCTATCCATGTTTTATTGTTGCTCTTTTGTGTATTGTGGTTATGTTCTTCTCTTTCTGTCTTATCTTGATTTTCAATGTCTGGTTTTGTAGTTGGAAAAATCTCATTAAGATGTATCTTAGACCAATTGGCCTGTTCGTGAAATACAGCTGTTCTATAAATTATGAATTTATTGTTATTGTCAATAAATCTGTATCCTTTTGTGCCTGTTTCATATCCCATGAATCTGAGCCTTCTAGATACATTATCCCCCTTACGTCTCAATTGTTTTGGTATATGTACGTCTGCTGTAACTCCAAATACATGCATGTGGGCTATCTTGGGTTTTTTATTATACACCAATTCATATGGTGTTTTATTTATGACACTAGACCAAATTCTGTTTAGGGTATAATTGGAATATAATAGAGCTTCTGACCAGAATTGTTTGCCTAAACCAGCATCTTCTAATGTACATCTAATCATGGTTTGTAGTGTCGAGTTTTTTCGTTCTACTACTCCATTTTGAAATGCAGAGAAAGGGCTAGAGGTGAAGTGTAACATTCCTTTGTCTTTTAGCCATTGGGAGAATTCTTTTGACATGAATTCAGATCCCCTGTCTGTCATGATTTGCTTTATTTTTACATTGTGTTGTGTTTCTACACGTTTATAAAATTCTTTAAACTTTTGAAATGTTTCATCTTTGTGTTTCAAAGTATAGACAAATCCATAACGACTATAGTCATCTACAATAGTAAGGAAATATCATTTTTTGTATGTAATTGATGGGGTCAATGGACCAACTAGGTCCATATGTACCAGGTTAAAGATATGATTTGATGATCTTGTTGCCTTTTTTGGTCTGGGTTTAGTTCTGAGTTTTGAGGACTTACATACTGAACATTCCAAATAATTTTTACAATCTTTTATTTTAACACCTTCAGCATGTTCAACCATTTTTTGTATTACAGGAAAACTAGCATGTCCTAATTTTCTGTGTAATATATGTGCACATTCATCATGAATTGGTTTTCCAATTATTGGTCTTTTGTTATTATGTGTATCTTTAACAGATGTGGTTTCATGGTTATGATTTGTTTCATGTTCCTCATTGTCACTGTCACTGTCATTTTCATTTTCTATGCTAGTGTCATTTTCTATGTTTGAAACAATGTTGTGTAGCCATTTTTCTTCTGTGACTAAGTATGGTAGATCTCCTTTGATAACTATATTACCTAAGTTTGTTTTGTTTTTCTCTAGAGTTGCTTTTCCCTTTGAGAACACTATATTTATGTTAGAGTCTCTGCTCAACTTTATTGCACTAAGAATGTTATGGGGTATTTCGGGTATTAATAAAACCCCCTCTATTTTCCCTAGACCGGGTAAATTTACATTTCCTCTTCCAATGACTTGAACTTCTTCTTGATTAGCTACTTTAATTACAAATTTATCTTCTATGAAAGAAGATAATATTTTCTTATCATGTGTTGTATGATTTGTTGCCCCAGAATCAATGAGCCAGGCATTATCTTTTGAGTTTTGATTTTTGGTTATGGTATACTTATCTAATCCATTTAATGATCCAGACTTTCTCTCTCTTGAGTTATCTCTGCCCCCTCTACGTTCTCTAAAATTTGGTGAGTTTCTATACCTGTATCTGTCAATAGATGATTGTCTGTTATGGTATCTGTTTCTATTGTCATGGTTTTGTCTTTCTCTAAGAAATTTTGGACAATCTCTTCTATAGTGTTCTTTGGATCCACAATTATAACATTCAATTGGTTCTTGATGCCTGTCTTGAAATACTACCCTTTTGGTCTGTCTGTGTTCTTTGTGTGTGCTGTAGCGGCTTCTTCTCAAATTATCTTCAGCTATTAGTCTATTTGATAAACTCTCTATAGATAGATATCCTAAATTAATTGTGTCCAAATGTGATATGTAATTATCCCATGATGAGTCTAATGAATTAATGATAACGCTTTTCATTGTCTGATCAGATATTATTTCTCCCCTTAAATGAAGCTCTGCTCTAGTTGTGTTTAGTGATAGTAAATGCTCACTTACAGTAGTTCCAGGTTTTATCCTGGCTGAGAAGAAATTTTTAGACATTCTTGTTGTGGTTGCTACACTTTCACTATGAAACAATTTAAACATACAATGAATTATTTCTGAGACAGTCAGATTATGCTTAATACTATGATAGATAGCAGGAGATATACTAGATATTAGTAAATAGAATGCTCTGTGGTGCAGGCAGTCCAATTTTAGAGTCCATGGTCTTTTGGGAGGGTTAGTTATGAAAAATAATAAATTCTCTTTTAAGAAAACAACCTGGAGCTGTTGACTCCATTCCTGTAAATTAATACCGTCTATTCTCAATTTTGGAAAATCACTAGGCAAGTTTCCAATGTTATTTGTTGCATTACTTACAACTGGAGGCTGTCCATGATCTTGTAAATGCTGATAATTGCAGAATGGTGTAGGTATGCTTGCGATCAGTCTGAATGGTTCTCTCTGTTCTTCACTGTCTCTATACTCATCTGCGTGATTTGCTCTCTGGCTTGGCTTTAGGCGTCCAGGTGGGGATCGGGGCTTGCTTCATTCTATCGTAGTCGTCTCGGTTGAGGCCTCTGGCTCCCGGGATCATTTGCGGTGTGGGCGAGTACTTGCAGGGTCCCCTGGGTTCGGGCGTTAGCGCTCTCGCCGTTTGGGCTGGAGTGGATGGAAGTAGGGACGCTTGTCCGCTTGCTTCTGTGTCCTTGAATTGTGTAGTTTGCTCTTTCTTTGTTATTTGATTTACAGTCTTTTGTACTTTCGCTGATTTCTTTGTGATTTTTAGATTCGGGCCGAAGGCTGCAAAGAGTGTTTTCATAGCTGTTTCGATTTGTAGTTCAGTTGACGTTTCTTCGGTGTCTGTATCAGATTCTTCTGAAAAATAGGATTTTTCCTTTTTATTCTTTATGCTGGGTAAAGTCTTTCGCGCCAGCCATTTTGAACTCTGTCCTTTGATTGGTTCTGAGCCAGCCATTTTGGCGGGCTGGCTAAACCAAGATGGCTGCCATTCAAAATTTTGCGCTGGACCGTTAGTCTTTCTCTCGGTTATGTTTTCATCTGTAGGTAATTTGCTCACCATTTTGTGTTCTTTAGGTTCCGGTGTGTTGATGTGTTTTTCTCTCGCTGCTCCGCTATCTTTTATAATGTCCTGGAGGTTCGCGATGAGATTTTTGTCATCTTTATGGCTCTTCAGCAGTCTTAATATTTCTGATCTGAGCGTATTGTTTTCTGTCTCGCTCGCTTCTTGATCATCGGGTTCATCGATTACCTCTTCTTCGTCTGTGGTGTAGTTTTCAGGTTCTCTTGTCGTTTCAGTTGTAGATTCATCGATCATTTCTTGATCTGTTTCCATCTCTTTGTTGTGTGCCCTGGTGTTGGGTCTTTCTCTTTTGTTTCTGGAGTTTTCTTTCTTTGGCATGTCTGTTTCTTATTGAGTCAGCCAACCATCCTCTGCTACCAGATTGTTGCAATAATTCGAGGATCGGACTCAATAAAGGATTCAGAAAAGTAGTATTCAAACAAAGTATTATTTATTTACAGTAGGCATTCTATATTCTCTGGATGATTGCAGATAGAAGCGAGGAGGAGGAGCATGTATGCCCTTTTATATCAATAAGGCGGGGTTAGAGGTAGGAGTGGTTACTTATGAATACATTAAGAAAGGAAGAATAAATTAACCCTTGATATTCTATGTACATACATTTCCTCTATTTAAGAATAAGGCATTTACCTGTGACACACACACACACACAAAGAAGAATATGGAGAAGTGGCAGGTCTGAAAATAAATAAAGAGAAAACTAAGATTTTAGTTAAAAATCTCATGGACAAACAAAAAAAAAAGAATTAATAAAGAGAGTAGATATTCAGATTGTAAAGAAAGTTAAATATTTAGGGATTCAGCTGACAGCAAGTTGTGTAACAATTAAGGAAGATTATTATAAGTTGCTGAAACAAGTTCAAATAGATCTGGAAAAGTGGAGGAATTTGCAATTATCACTGGTAGGAAGAGTAGCAACAATTAAAATGAACATATTGCCAAGATTATTGTACTGACATGATTTACAATTGGGGTGGCACGCTTTCCTATGGTAAGGGAAAAATAAGATACATGGATATTTTCAGAGACATTATATAAGGAATGCACTAATGTTGGTGTAGGAGAAAACTAAAGAACAACACTATTTGAGGATACCAGTTTGGCTTTCAACAATGGACGCATTGATTCACTCAAATATTATTAATATGTGAAACATAGTCAGATATAAAGACATTTTGAATGAAGAGGGGGAACTTAAAACGAAAGAAGAAATGACTGAGCAAGGGATCAATATAACGTGGTATTCACAAGTGCAGATACAGTCTAGATATGAGAAAGATGCTAAATTACAGGGTTTTTACAAAGAATTAACAGAGTTAGATAAAATCTTAACAGGAACAGAAGAAAGATTAATAAAGAAACTGTATAGTTACTTACTGGGTATAAATTTGGAAGAGGAACAAGTAAAGGAGACAATGATAGGATGGGCGAAAAACTTTGGTTATACGATAAAATTAGATAAATGGCAGAAATTGTGGGACAGGAAGTATAAATTAACGATGTCAACTACATATAAAGAGAATTTGTATAAGATGTTCTATAGATGGCATCTTGCACCAGCGAGGTTGGCAAAGGTGTTTAAAGATAAATCAGCTAAATGCTGGAAGTGCCACCAGATACCTGGATCTTACTATCATATGTGGTGGACATGTGGAGAAGCAAAAAAGTATTGGATAAAAATTAAGACATGGTTGGAAGAGATGATACAACAACATATTGAGTTGAAACCAGAAATATTTCTGTTGGGGATTTTACCTGAAATTTATAATAAAGAGAATACATATTTAATTATTCATGTATTAACCGCAGCTAGAATTGTATTTGCACAACATTGGAAAAGTGAAGAGATTCCCATTGATGAGAAGGTGATTAGGAAAATATTGGAATGTGCATAAATGAACAGATTAACATTAGAAATTAAGGAGAAAACACAAACTGAATACTATATGATATGGGAAGTATTTTATCAATGGTTAGAGAATAAAAAAGGAGCTTGGAAATGAAGAAGACTAAGGAATAATAGAAAATATATTAAGGTAGAGATATAAATAAGATGAAAATTGTTAGTACACGTAAGATGAGAATAATGATGTTTAATGTTAATATGGTATTATTACTAGAAGACATTGAGAAGAAAATGAAGAGCTTTACAATGTTTAATTGTTCAATATATTATTATTATTATTTAAAAAAATTTGATTTATATGCCGCCCTTCTCCGGAGACTCAGGGCGGCTTACAATGCGTTAAGCAATAGCCTTCATTCTTTTGTATATTTTATACAAAGTCAGCTTATTGCCCCCGCAAACTGGGTCCTCATTTCACCTACCTTAGAAAGGATGGAAGGCTGAGTCAACCTTGAGCCTTGGAGAGATTCGAACCAGCAGAAATTGCAGGCAGCTGTGTTAATGACAGGGTGCACCAAACCACTGTACTATCAAGGCTCTTATAATTATAATTTTTAGTTTAGAGAAAAAATATGTGAATGATGTTGCAAATGATGAAGGATGTTGCACAGAGATACATGTACCCAGACGACACACTGCTTAAGGAAAGATGGAATGTTTGTATTCTTGAAATTGAAAAATAATATATATATATATATATATATATATATATATATATATATATATATATATATATATATATATATATATATATATATATATATATGTCAAATACTTAGGAGTTCAGTTAACAGCAAGATGTGCAACTATAAAAGAAGATAATTGTATGAAACTGTTACAAGAAATTAAAGTAGATTTGGTGAAATGGAAAAACTTGCAGCTATCGTTGATAGGAAGGATAGCTACAATAAAAATGAACATTCTGCCGAGACTGTTATTTTTATTCCAAACAATTCCGATAAAGTTATAAAAAATTTTTTGAACAACTAAACAAAATGATACTAAAATATATTTGGCAAGGGAAAAAAAGCAAGAATAAGAGTGAAACTGCTACAAGATATTAAACTGAAAGCGGGCATTGGGTTGCCAGACTGGGAGCTATACTACCAGGCTCCTGCACTTGTCTGGGTGAAAGAATGGATAAATTTGAGACATAAAAGACTATTAACTTTGGAGGGACATGATCTCCAACTGGGGTGGCATGCTTTTTTATGGTATGGGAAAAATAAAATACATGGATATTTTCAAAGACACCTTGTTAGAAATGCACAACTGTTAGTATGGGGGAAAATTAAAGAAAGACACTATATAAAAATACCAGTCCACGATGGAGGCACTGATTCATCCGACTGTGATTAATATGGAAAAAATTGTAAGATATAAGGACATTTTGAATGATAAAGGGGAACTCAAATCTAAACAAGAACTGATTAATCAAGGGATTGATTTAGCATGGTGGCCATACATGCAAATGCAATCAAGATATGAGAAAGATGCAAGAATGCATGGTTTCTATAAAGAACCAACAGAACTAGACCAGATATTACAAGGGACAGATGAAAAATTAATTTTAAAAATGTAGAGCTGCTTATTGAGTATTAAAATGGAAGAAGAGCAAGTGAAAGAAACAATGATAAGATGGGCTAAAAGCTTTGGTCACTCAATAGAATTAGACAAATGGCAGAAATTGTGGGATAGAAACTGTAAATTAACAATGTCAACGGCCTATAAGGAAAATCTATACAAAATGTTTTATAGATGGCATTTACCACCAGCGAGGTTAGCTAAGATGTTTGAAAACTTATCAGCTAAATGTTGGAAGTGTAATCAGACACCAGGTTCATATTATCATATGTGGTGGACATGCTTAAAGGCAAAAAAATACTGGACTAAAATACATACTTGTTTAGAAAAAATGATAAAACAAGACATAGATTTGAAACCAGAAATATTTCTGCTGGGGATACTACCAGAACAGTATAATAAAGGGAATGCATATTTAATTCTGTATGTAGTAACGGCAGCAAGAATAGTGTTTGCACAACATTGGAAAAATGATGAGGTCCCGACAGATGAAAATGTAATAACAAAAATATTAGAATGTGCTGAGATGGATAGATTGACACTTAAGGTAAAAGAAAAGGAAGAAACAGAATACTTTTTAACATGGGATATATTTTACCAATGGTTAACTAACAAAAACAGAGGTTAGAATTTAAAAAGAATTCAATGAGATAATAAAAATCTGTACTGAAAATATTGCAAGATGGATAAACTAATTGTGTTACTATTTTATGATTAGTATTGATATTTTTATTAAGATTACTAGTATGATTATGGTTATTGTTGTACCTTTACTTAAAATTAATTATGCCGAGACAACACGCTGTTCAGATAGACATGGAATTTTTTATGTTTTAAATGAAAAAATGTACCAATAAAACATATATTAAAAAAAAAAAAACCCACTTGACTGCAGATATTAAACAGGTAAAGGATAGAGTGAATCTTATGGAGCATAAATTGGAGATGTCCAGTATGAAGCTGATTTGGATGAAAGGGCTCTTTTGGAATTACAGCTTAAACAACTCCAATTAAGATTTTGAGCAGTACCTGAACTGTCTGGAGAGGATATTAGATCAAGGATGATTAAAGCCTTGGCCTGGTTCATTAATTGGGAAGAAAAGACCCTCGACCTCAAAATACACAAAATTTATAGAGTAAATTCCAGATTTGCTAATATGAGAAAACTACCAAGGAATGTCTTAGTCCATTTTGTAAGAAGAACAATGAGAGATCATGTTTTGGATTGCCACGTCAAATCTAAACTAAGGATTTTGAGAAAAAGGAAAGCTTATTCCTTCCTCATTGATATTCTGAAGAAGAGAAAAAAATCCCTTCCACTGGGACAAACTTGAAGGAGTGATATTCACTTATCAAGAGCAAAGATTGGGCTTCCGGTCTGGCTTCCATCGCCGCCAGACGGTCCTCTGAGACCGCCAGCCCCGTTGCCTGTAAAGAGCCGCCTTTAAATCTGAAAGGCGGGTCGAAAAACTCCATTTCCTGAAGGAAATGTGAGACAGAGCAGGCGAGGGCAGGTAGAGCCCTCTGCGAAGTCCCCAGAGTTCTTTTTTTACTCTTGGGGACGAGCAGGTTGTGGCTCCCTATTTCCGCTCGCCGCTGCTCCGGGCTTCAGGAGAACTCTGCCTTTTTGCAGAGCCAGGCGCTCGGACCAGACCAATCAATGAAATTAACAGATGGTTTAATTAAAGAGGACGAGATTTGGACTTGGGACCATAAATCGCAAGTATTTTTAATGATTTTACAAGCGTTTTTAAGTGAAGGAAAAAAAAAGTTTAAAATGGCGACTGCTGAGGCTTGAGAAGAAGAAGAAAGCCGAAAGCGAAAGTCCTTCCGTAACAAGCTACAAAGTAGCGGAATAAACAGTGCTGGGCAGAATCTAGAAGAAAAATATCTATTTTAAGTTTCTTTTTTCTTGGAGATTTGTACTTGATCTTGCTTGGGGAAAAGTTTTCTTTCTTTAGAAAGAGTTTGTTTGTGTGGCAGGATGGCGTTAAAACTAATAAAGCCTGACAAACAAGCAGCGGGGGGGGGTGTTCCCCCATTTACAATTATGTGAACAAGTTCTGAGCTTACAGACTCAGCAGAATGTCTTTAATTTAAAAGAATTTGTCCTGGAGGAAATGGCAAGATATCACGAGACTGTGAATCAGAAACTTGAAAAATTTAGGCAGGAAATTAAAGAAATGATACAACTAAAGTATGATAATCTGCAACGAAAGATTGTAACAGTGACTAATGCTTTTTCAGAAATTGTTATAAAGATGGATACAAATATCAAGTTATTAGAGTCTAAAATGGAGGAAGTTGATGATAAGATTTATAATTTGGACAATAAAATACAAAGAATTGAAAATGATTTGATAAATATTCAAGACAATAGTTTAGAAGTAAAGTCTAAAAAGGAAGCTAGTCACGAGACTTACAATGCAGAAGATATAAAGCAAGGGATTGAAAAAGAAGTTACAATGATGCAATACAGGCTCACGGAATTTGTGGTTAGAATGAGAGGGTTACAGGAAAATAATAGAGATGATTTAAGAAAAATATCTGCTCAAGCTCTGGCCGGGATTTTAAAGGTTCATCCTGAGGAGGTATCTTGTAAGATTGACAAGGCCTATAGAGTAAATTCTTGGATTGCAAAGCAAAGGCAATTGCCTAGAGATGTGGTGATTTACTTCACAGATAAAGAAATAAGAAATGATATTGTGCAAAAATCCTTTAATTCTACTCTACAATTGTATGGAAGAAAGATCTGGATATATAAAGAGTTTTAATTTAATTTAATTTAATTTCCAATTTATATACCGTCCTTCTCCCTGAGGACTCAGGGCGGTGTACAGCCAAGATAAAAAACATAGAATACAAATATTAAAACATTTAAAAATATATATAGATTTGGGCCGAAAGTTAAGAATAACAAACTAATTAAAAAATTTAAAATTTAAAAATTTCTTCTAAGCCAACCCGGCTTGCTGGAAAAGATGGGTTTTCAGGGAACGACAGAAGGCATTGAGGTCATGGATTCTCCTTATCTCCGGGGGCAACTGATTCCAGAGAGTGGGAGCCCCCACAGAGAAGGCCCTCCCCCTGGGGGCCACCAGCCTACATTGTTTGGCTGATGGCACCCTGAGGAGGCCCTCTCTGTGGGAGCGCACGGGTCGATGGGAGGTCGTTGGTAGCAGCAGGCGGTCTCGGAGATAGCTAGGCCCTATGCCATGGAGTGCTTTAAAGGTGATAACCAACACCTTGAAGCGCACCCGGAAGACCACCGGGAGCCAGTGCAGCTCGCGCAGGAGCGGTGTTACATGGGAGCGCCATGTTGCTCCCATCACTACCCGCGCTGCTGCATTCTGGACCAGCTGGAGCCTCCGGGTGCTCTTCAAGGGGAGCCCCATGTAGAGAGCGTTGCAGTAGTCAAGGCGAGAGGTGACGAGGGCGTGAGTGACTGTGCACAAGGAATCCCAATCAAGAAAGGGCCGCAACTGGCGAATCAGGCGAACCTGATAAAAGGTCCCCCTGGTAACAGCCGTCAGATGTTCCTCCAAGGACAGCTGCCTATCCAGGAGGACTCCCAGATTGCGCGCCCTCTCCGAGGGGGCCAGAGACTCGCCCCCAATAGTCAGCGATGGAGTCAACTGACTATATCGGGATGCCGGGAGCCACAGCCACTCAGTCTTGGAAGGGTTGAGCTTGAGCCTGTTCCTCCCCATCCAGATCCGCACAGCCTCCAGGCACTGGGACATCACTTCAAGGGCATCGTTGGGGTGGCCTGGGGTGGAGATGTACAGCTGGGTGTCATCAGCGTACTGGTGGTATCTCACCCCAAAGCCACGGATGATCTCGCCCAGCGGCTTCACATAAATGTTGAACAGAAGGGGCGAGAGGACCGATCCCTGCGGCACTCCACAGATGAGAGGCCTCGAGGTCGACCTCTGCCCCCCTGCCAACACAAACTGCGACCGGTCGGAGAGAAAGGAGGAGAACCACCGCAACACAGTGCCTCCCACCCCCAACTCTTCCAGCCGGTGCAGCATGATACCATGGTCGATGGTATCAAAAGCCGCTGAGAGATCTAATAGGACCAGAACAGAGGAATAACCCCTGTCCCGAGCCCTCCAGAGATCATCCACCAACGCGACCAATGCCGTTTCCGTGCTGTGCCCAGACCTGAAACCCGACTGGAACGGATCTAGATAGGATGTTTCCTCCAGGAATTGCGGAAACTGTTGCGCGACCACACTCTCAACAACCTTCGCAATGAAGCGAAGGTTGGAGACAGGACGATAGTTGGCCAATATTGCTGGATCCAGGGACGGCTTCTTGAGGAGAGGCCTCACCACCGCCTCTTTCAGGGCAGCGGGGAAGTGACCCTCACTCAAAGAAGCATTAGTGACGCCCTGGAGCCAGCCGCGTGTAACCTCCCGGGAAGCCAGTACCAACCAGGAGGGACACGGGTCCAGTAAACATGTGGCCCCACTAAGTCTCCCCAAAATCCTGTCCACATCATCGGGAGTCACAGCATCAAACTCCTCCCAGATAACATTCTCAAGACTGTTCCTCATCACCCTGCCCTGATCTACCCAGTCAGAGTCCAGATCCCCCCGGATCTGAGCGATTTTGTCATACAGGTATTGTCCGAAATCCTCCGCCCTGCCTTCTAAGGGATCCTCCCGCACTACCAGATGGAGCAGGGCGCGGGTCACCCTAAACAGGGCGGCCGGACGATTCCCTGATGACGCAATAGAGGCGGAAAAGTAGTTAGACTTTGCCGTCTTTATCGCCACTAGGTAGGCCTTAATATGCGACCTTACCAGTGTTCGATCAGATTCAGCGAGACTGGCCCTCCAACCGCTCTCCAGGCGTCTTTTCCGGCGCTTCATTTCCCTCAGCTCCTCAGTAAACCAAGGAGCCGCACGGGATCGGCATCGGGTCAGAGGCCGCAAAGACACAACTCGGTCCAAGGCCCCACCAGCCGCCCGATCCCAGGCGGCTACCAGGTCCTCGGCCGAGTCATGTGCTAGATCCTCAGGAAATGGCCCAAGCTCCGTCTGGAACCTATCAGGATCCATCAGGCGCCTGGGGCGGATCCATCTAATTGGGTCCGCCTCCCTGTGGCGAGGGGTCGCGGTTCGAAGATCTAGGCGAAGGAGTGAGTGGTCAGTCCATGACAAGGGTTCCACGTCTATATCCCCTATAACAAGACCACTCAACCACTGGCCAGAGACAAAAATCAAATCCAGAGTGTGACCTCCCCTGTGAGTAGGGCCATGAACTAACTGGGTCAGGTCCATGGCCGTCATGGAAGCCATGAACTCCTGAGCCACCTCAGACGTTTCACCGACGGATGGCAAGTTGAAATCACCCATGACTAAAAGCCTGGGTGTATCTACCGCCACCGTGGCTATCACGTCGAGTAGCTCAGGTAGGGCTGTTGCCACGCGGCAGGGAGCCAGGTACGTAAGCAACAAGCCCATCTGAACCCCACGGCCCCACCTCACAAGGAGGGACTCACATCCGGCTATCTGAGGCACAGTGGTCTCCCTCGGACTCAGATCCTCGTTAATAATAACTGCCACCCCCCCGCCCCTCCCCTGGGCCCTCGGCTGATGGAATGCTCTGAAGCCTGGTGGGCACATTTCCACCAGAGGGACGCCACCCTCCGGGCCCAACCAGGTCTCCGTAATACCCGCCAGGTCCGCTCCTCCCTCTTGTATAAGATCGTGAATGAGGGGGGCCTTATTGACCACGGACCTGGCATTGCACAGCATCAGCCGAAGGCCCAGCTCCTGAATATCTAAGCCACCTAGTATCTGAGTGGAGCCTTGGGGACCGGGGCAAGCAATTGCTCTCAAACAGCAAGTGCGAGCCCCCAACACCTGATGTGGTCCCCTGCTCCCGCCATATCTGCCCCTCCCATTCACCGTGCCGATGGTACAGCCCTCATAGATATCGCCCCCCATCCCTTTTCCAATCCCTCGTCCGGTGCCTCCCGGATCATTACCCTGTGCCGGGCACGGCTCTGACCCTGGTGGATTCCCCCCCCATCCGCCATAGTCGTCTTCCCGGTATCTTTAAAAGAATAATTACAAACCCCCCCCCCCCAGAACCCCTTAAAATCTTTAAAAATTTCCCTAAAAAGCCCCATAAATTCTTCCTTGCTCCATGCCATCTCTCCGGACTCCAAAGTCCGTCATCGAGATAGGCCCTCGATAATGTGGGGGGCCAAACCTGCGAGAGGGGAGAGTCTCGCAGGGCGAGGAGTTCCGACACCGAATACATATAGCCATCAGGGGAGACAGTCCAAGGGTGGGGGACCGCTGATGTTACAAGCGTAGGGAAAATTCCAGTCCAAGGTCAGGCTGCCAAGCTCCACTGTCCTCTCACGACAGTGGCTAAGGAGGTGCATATCATTCGGCCCCGAAAGTTTCCAGGGCGGCCGTCTCTCACCAGGCCAATCCATGGAGACTTTGATAGAAAGCTCAGGGTGAGGATAGCAATATTCCGCCTCCTCAGGCCTCATGTCCATAGAACCAGAATCCCTCCTGGGATTAGCAGCATCAGGGAATCCAATATCCAGCTCAAGGGAGGTTTAAGTTCGTAAATGTTCGTCAGAGAAGTTCTACATGGTAGGGAATCCAGACAGGCCGCCTAAGATGCTAAAAGATAGAAAGAAATTTGGATTTTTGGTGACTGAGCTAAAGAAACAAAATATCTCATTCAGGTGGGACGTTCCAGTTGGTATAATATTGGGATATCAAGGAGAAAGATATCAGCTAAATACTGTTGAAAAAGTGGAAGAATTTTACTACAAGGTTCTCAAAAAGCAAAATCAACAAGAGATAGAAATTCAAGATAAGCAGAAGGAGGTGGAAGTAATGGAAAAACAACAAGTTACAGAGGTCTTTGTAGACGAGCCGCTTCTAGATTCTCCTTCAGAGGTCTCAGCTGGACTATTTATGAATACAAGAGAGGCGGCTCTGGATTCTAATGTGATGACTTATCAAGTTACAGACCAGCATGGAAATCAATCAGTTGATATAAAACTTATAGAACCAGAATGGAGATTTAAGCCACAAAAGCAAAACCAACAAGATCAAGTTACAGATCAGCATGAAAACCAAACAGTTGATATACAATTTATAGAAAGGAAATCAGGATGGAGATCTAACCCACAAAAAGTCAAGAAAAGAAGAAGCAGGTCTCACAAAAACAAAAACTTTTAAACTAAACAACAGCGTAATGCCAGTTATTTAAGAGATGATTGAATATATGAAAAGATAGTTGAGGCAAAGTATTGGTTTATATTATCCTGAGGAGAGTGACAGACCTCTGCAGTGCTGTACTTTTGGGATGTGAAAAGGGCCTTAAACTGAATGGATTGGAACTATCTTTTTTTTGGATTCTTTGATAAATATACTACGTTTATGCTGAGCTACAAGGCGAGAGAGCTATGGAATTGGGGCACGCAGATGATCTGGCTGTTACCCTATTACGGTGGTTGGAATTAATAATTTGGATGAAAGACACCACTATAGACACTATATGGAATACAAATATAAAGTCACTCGGGTGGTTGTTTTTTGTTTTTTTTTTAGAAGATATTTGTTATTGATGGGGGCAGATGGTAATTGAAGATACCGAACATACTGTTGGAATTAGGATGTGATGTTACCCTAGCATGAGTGATGGAGTTAACAATCCAGCTGAAAGACATTACAGAAGATATCATATGGATTACAAGCTTAAAGTCTTTTTTAAGAGGATTTTATTTACATAAGGGAATATTTTTTAGTGGTGTGGGCAGAAGAATAAAGATATTAAGAATTATTAAGTATGGTAGTCTTGTAGGAAAGTGGGTGGAGACAGGTTAGCTTATTGATTGTTTAGTTGAAGAAAAGGGATATTATGTTTAGATATGAATATATGTAAAAGATTTGAGTTAAGAGATATATCGATGGGGGTGAAGGAAATGGGTAGACTATGAATTGAATAAATGTTAAATTAGGATTTATTATATAGTCTTATAGTGGAAGGTTGCTTTGAAATGT
The DNA here is from genome assembly GCA_022577455.1 of Arizona elegans. Lineage (NCBI taxonomy): Eukaryota > Metazoa > Chordata > Lepidosauria > Squamata > Colubridae > Arizona > Arizona elegans. The sequence continues at coordinate 20,959,978 of JAKOOJ010000010.1, forward strand.
TATATTAATATACATAAAAGATTTGATTTAAGAGATATATGTATGGGGGGCAGAAAAAGGGTAGATTATGAGCAGAAATTGCTAAACTGGGAGATATAATAATATTATTATGCTAAATTAGGAGTTATATAATGTTATAGTAGAATGTTATTTTGAAATGTATAGTATAAGGGGGATATAATAATATTATTAGAAAGAAAGGGTCAGCATATGGGGGATGGAGTAAGGGGATGGTAAAGTATTATATAATCTGTTATGAATTTGGGTTTTATTTTGAAGAAGCCATAGGGGGAGGGGAGGGGGAAGGGGGGTTAGAGAGGAGGGGGAAAAAAAGGGGGGGAAATTTGTATTTGAAAAACTTTTTCAATAAAAAAAAAGAGCAAAGATTCAGACTGAACTCTAGAAAAAGCCAAGGACTTCTTGATCAAACATAAACTAATTCCGGACCCAGCTGAAGAAATAGATACAGACAAAAAACTAGAAGTTGATCAACCTCAAAAAGTTGATACTGAAGAATAAGATGTAGCTGAGGTGTCCGTATAGGAACTTACTATTTTATCCAAGGATGGAGATTAAGTTTATAATTTAATGAGCCACGGTGGCGCAGTGGTTAGAGTGCAGTACTGCAGGCTACTTCTGCTGCCTGCCTGCCTGCCTGCAATTTGGTAGTTCAAATCTCAACAGGCTCAAGGTTGACTCAGCCTTCCATCCTTCCGAGGTGGGTAAAATGAGGACCCAAATTGTTGGGGGCAATATGCTGACTATGTAAACTGCTTAGAGAGGGCTGTAAAGCATTGTAAAGCAGTATAAAAGTGTAAGTGCTATTGCTATAACATGGAATATTAATATATATATTTGGCACATAAAGTCCAACTACTATTGATTCTCCTGTGCGCTGCTTGGTGAGTCCAAGCATGGGTATTCAAAGCGTCTGATTGGCCAGAGACAGAGTTGGAAAATCTTTGGCCACGCCTCTTCCTGCTGGCCAATCCTCGGTTTTTTCAACTCAGTCAGCCTAGAGAGACATAGCTGAGTTGTTCTGAGTGGAAAAATTACAATAATTACCAGAAATATTACAATTAAATATTGGATTGTTGGCAATTCATTTTGGAGCTTGCTGGGGAGCCGCGGAGAGCGCACCTTGGTGTAGGCGGTGCAGGCGGCCAGGCGAAGGTGATCTCGCCGCCAGAGCTTATTTCCTAACGGAAACAACGATCGGCTATTTCCAGCAGGCCGCCCCAATCAGAAGCACCGCAGGACCACAGAAAGACCAAGGCTTTGGTCTATTGTGAGTGGGGGCGGCCGGTCAGAGCACAGAGGAGCCGTATTGTCAGTTCCACGCTGTTTGGAGGCATTGTCGCGTTCTGTGACCGTGTTGTTGGTCTCATGCGTGCAGACGGCTTTGGTGATTTGAAAGAAGGCACGGAGAAACCGTATTGTCGGTTTCGTGCCAAATTGACTAGGCAGCTGCTGCGAAGCCTTACTTGCCCATTTTCAAACTGTTTTGCTGGTTTTGAGGGCAATTTTTCTCTGCTGAGTCTTGGAACTTTATTCCCTTGGAGGACAGCATCTCAAAGTGGGAGTGTGATCCCAGGATTGGAATTATTATATTGTTATTAGCAGTCTCCAGATTGCAGCAACAAGAAAAAATGGTGGAGTGTTCTGGCTCACGCAGTGGTGACTCAGCCAATTCTTCCCCCTTAAGGAGATAAGAGGCTTCTGATTCTAGAGGCACTAGATCTGCTTCTAAAATGCCTGTTACCAGATCCAAGTCTCAGTCCTCTAGATCTACATCTGCTGCAGCTGAGAAGGATGCCCAAAGGGGGCAAAGGGCTTTGGAGAAGCAGTTTTCAAAGGCTCAACAGTGAGCAGAGGCAGCTGGAGCTCTACCAGCCTCAATATCCAGCAATGTGGCTACTACCTCCAAAGAGCAATTTTTTTTCCCTTTGGTCCTTCAGCAGGTCTCCTAATGCGGATATAGCATTGCAAAGCCTTAATACTGCACCACTTGGGGGGGATTTTGTCTCCCTTCCCCGTGTGGACAATTCTGGAGGGTGTATTGGCCCCGTTTGTAGGCCTTCAGCTCCATCAGCCACCTTTATGCCTACAGCAGCAGGGCTGTGCCCTGACCAAGGCTTGAATCCTGGTTTGTCTCAGGAGTTATCTACTCTGATTGCACAAACTATTTCACAAGGCATTGATGCCCTTCAAGAAAGGGGCATTACAGCTCCATTGTCATTAAGATCTTCTCATTTAACAACGCCTCTTCCACAGTTACATTCTGAAGTTGGGCTTGTTCAGGAACCTCCTTCCCCACTTCCTTCCCTGCATAGCAAGGTTTCATTGGGGGGTGTCAGAGGAGGAAGGAACCTCCCAGGACAAACCAACTTATTCAGGGCTATTCAGACCTAACTTGTTCCAGCCCTTGCTGATAAAAGCAAAAAATACAGCAAATATGGGAGTCACAGGTGATGTAGCGGTGGATCCTTCAGAGCCTCGGGACCCTCGAATCTGTTTATTTACAGAACCAGTGACAATGCAGGAGGTGATTGCATCCCCTAATTTTTTTCTGGATGTAATTCACAGGCAGTGGAACCAACCAGGGGCCATTCCAGCTCCTCGTGGAATGGATAGAAGGATGTACACTGCAGAACAGGAATTGGAGGATCTTTTGAAGGTTCCATCAGTTGAGGCTCCCTTGGCCAACTTGGCTTCGGCAGCACTTATTCCTTCTGACACAGCTGAAGGCCTTAAGGCCGAGGACAAGAAAGCAGAGCTTTCAGCTCGTAAGACCCATCAAGCAGCAGCCTGGGCTATTAGATCAGCCATGGCTGCATCCTTTTTTACTAGAACATCACTAATTTGGCTGCGTCAACTGCAGGCTACAGTAGGCCCTGAGAATACCAGACTTCATCAGGATATCTGTAAATTGATCACCGCAGCTGAGTTCTCAGCAGATGCAACTTTAAACGTGGCCAAATTTGCTTCAAGGGCACTGGCATCCAATGTCACCTTCTGAAGGCTTTTATGGCTTCGCCAATGGCAAGCTGATATGAAGTCAAAGTGGCGGATGGCTTCTGCTCCATTGAAAGGAGGTAACCTTTTTGGGGAAGTCCTTGACCCTATCCTAGTGGAAGGTAAGGATAAAAGGAAATTCCTTCCCTATGTTTACAGAAGGGTGGAAAGAAGATTTACCCCTTTCTATAGAAGGCAGCCCTTTTGGAGTCAGAATATGGGGTTTGCTTTCCCGCCTTACCAAAGACCCTATTCCCAGGGCATGGATATATCACATGATAGATCTGCCTTTAGGGACAGAGCTAGACAGCCTCAATCTAGATGACCCTTTCGAGGTGCCAGCATCCGGCCTTATCGCCATAGCAAGTGATCCTTTTTCTGGGATTTCCATCGGCGGCCGTTTAAGCAGTTTTGCCAGTCAGTGGCAGGAGACCGCTACAGATGCTTGGCCATTACAAACAGTGAGGCTCGGGCTCACTTTAGAGTTTTGTTCCAATTCCCCTCGCAGATTCATTCAATTCATTTCCTCGGCCCCAAGAACATTTACCAAGTTACTGGATGTTGTAGCAGCTCATCTGAGGGTGACGCCCATGAGGCGGAAGTGTTATTTAGACAACATTTTAATTCAGTCATCCTCCATGCAACAGGCTCAACAAGACCTGCAGTTTACGATCCGAGCTCTCCAAGACCACGGATTCTCCATGAACTGGGAGACAAGCCAACTGACACCAGTTACCAGGATCACACACTTAGGGGCAGTCATAAATACTCTGACATCTCAGGTTTTCCTTTCTCAGGAGCACAAAACCAGCATAAGGGCCATGGTGACACAGGTCAAAACCTTAAAATCAGTTCCGTTGATGCTTCTTTCCCACCTATTGGGAAAGATGATCTCCTGCCTGTCTATCGTCCCTTGGGCCCGATTCCATTCTCGACCCCTGCAATGGCTTCTGTTGCTCTGCCAGCAGTCAGAGCACAGCAATTTGAATGCCAAGGTCAGGGTGCCCAACCGGGTGCTCCAGTCTCTGGCCTGGTGGACGTCAGGGGCCATGGAAAAAGACTGCCTCTTCAAGGAACCTACTTGCCTGGTGTTGACCTCGGATGCCAGTCTGTTCGGCTGGGGTGCCACCTCCTCTCACAAGTGACCCACGGCTGGTGGTCTCAAGCGGAGCTGCTCAATGATATCAATTGACTGGAGCTGAGAGCAGCGCACTTGACACGCTGCCATTTCCAAACCGCATTGGCGGGTCAGCATGTTCTATTACTGACGGACAATATTACAGCCAAGGCTCATGTGAACTGACAGGGCGGTGCCCATTCCAGGGCTTTAATGCGAGAGCCGACAGGATTATGTCTGTGGGCAGAAAAGCACCTGCTCTCACTGCGAGTGGAGCACATCTCCAGTGTATCTAACGCTCAAGCGGACTGTCTGAGCAGAATACCATCGATCAGTCTGAATGGCGGCTTCATCCAGACATTTTCCTCCAAATTACGGTGTGGTTCAGAACTCCAACGATGGATTTCTTTGCAACCCCATTGAACACTCAACTGTTGTGACCCAGGCCCACGTAGTTAATATTAAATGCAAAACAGTTCCAAAAAACAAACCGATTTTATTAAAACAGCTGAGAATTAACTCATTCTCAGTGTATTCCAAATTAAATGAAAGCAAAGTCCTCAAAACACCATTCTTCAATTTATCTCTGACCTTGGGATAATTAGGCAAACTGCCAAAGGCTTTTCTTGGCAACAGTTCAGGAACAGAAGACGCTGACAAGAAAGAAATACAGCCAAACACGAAGCAAATCTCTCAATGGTTGTTTTCCGGCAAAGAGGCCAAGAGCCGTTGCTGGTCTTTTAAGCCTTATGGGAGGGGCCAATTATCTCTTGGCCCTATTCCCGAGTCGTCCTCTCTGCTTTAGCTGCTCCTGCCTTCTGGCAGCTCTTCTCATATGTGCACTAGGAACAGGCTCCTCCTGTTCCTCTGCCTCTCTACTGTCAGCCTCTGGAGGCTCCGAAGTCCGTGCATCACTCCCTGATGGCCCTGGCCCCATCTCTGCCTCCGATGCAGAGCCCTCATCCGGGCCTTCCCCAGCCTCCAGGACTGGCCCATGTTCTTCCTCAGCCTCATCGCTGTCTGACTCCATTGCCAGCTCTGCAGGCTGCTGCCAGACCACAACATCAACTTCCAAGATTTTTCTCCCGGATTTGGACACCAACTGCAGAGGACACCAACGCCCTCCACTGTCCATGGCCCCAGGCCTGTTGTACGCCTTTCCTCCAACTCCCCTCATACAAAGGGTAGTCAGGAAACTCTTGGAGGAGGAAGCGGAGGTCATCTTCGTGGGGCCTCACTGGTCGGTTTGCGGACCTAGTGGCACTGTCAATCTCTCACCCGTGGAAAATTCCACCTCACAGGATCTCCCTCTGCCAAGGGGCAGTGCAACACCTGGACCCTCAGTGGCTTCAATTGGCTGTTTGGCACTTGAAAAGGAGCTCCTGCAAAGAGACCACTTTCTGGAAAAGTGATTTCGATGGTTTTGGTGTCTCGACGGGCGTCAACAAACTGGATTTATGATGCCACGTGGGCTTCCTTTGTCGCAGGTGTGATACTGAACAGTTGATCCCCACATCAATTTCCATTCCGCAGGTGTTGAGGAGATGGACCGACTCCACTGTCTCAACACCCTAGGGTGTGTAGCTTTTTGTGGGGAGTCTCCAATTTGTTCCCACCTGCTGTTTATCGTTACCCGACTTGGGACCTTTCCATGGTTTTACAGGCAATCACAGACCCATCGTTTGAGCCATTGGGGTCCACCAGCATCAGACTTTTAACCTTCAAAGTTGCCTTTTTGTGGCAATCACATCAGCGCGCGGAATATCGGAGCTGGTGCCCTGTCAGTCCGACAGGACTTATGTGTATTTCATCCAGATCGGGTTGTACTACGATTGGATCCAACTTTTGTTCCCAAAATTAGCACCTGCTTCCACAGGGCGCAAGAGGTCATTTTGCCGGATTTTTTTGTACGCTCCCCAGGCATCCGCGGGAACGGCGCTGGCATACTTTGGACATCTCTCCGTAAGTACATTAAACGTACGGCTGGGCTCTGGCAGATAGAGTTTCTCTTTGTTTCTTTTCAGCTCAGGGCTATGGGCAAGAAAGTCTCGTCATCTACAATTGGCCGCTGGCTGCAAGCTTACATCACGTTGGCCTATGAATATCAGGCCAGGTCCACCCCGGGCCACATCACAGTGTACTTGACTAGGAGCGCAGCCACCACGGCAGCCTGGGCTACGCAAGCCTCAATTTGGAGATCTGCAGAGCGGATGGGCTACCCCTTCACCTTTTGTCAAGAATTATAAATGTGACATGTTTGCATCAGCGGAGGCGGAGTTTGGGAGATGAGTGTTGCAACGGGTTCTTCCGGCCGAGGGGACCCTGGACCAATCTGTTTCCCGCCCATCAAGGGTTTAGCTTGGGTATATCCCATGCTTGGACTCACCAAGCAGCACATAGGAGAAGAGATGTTGGACTTACCTGAACGTTCTTTCTTTCTTTCTTTTTTTTTTTTGTAAATATTTTTTATTTATTTTTTCAAATTTAAACAAAAAAAACATAACTTTCAAGAGCAAAAATCTCGATCCGGTCATAGATGGTTACCACGCTTACATTCCTTTCACGAGCTTAATTCACAATTTCCATTACATCTTTTATAAATAAACAAAAAAAGAAAAAAAAAGAAGATAAAAAAGAAATTCAAAACTTAAGAAAAAACCAATTTTACCTCAAATTTAACATTTTCATCTATATAAATCCATTATATCTATCCAAAATTAGTTTTAAATTCATGTTCACTCATTTTTACATCTGCATAACAATTCTAAACATATCTTTATTCTTCTTTACCTTATATCTTATACAAGTCATATCAAAATAATTTTTACAACATTCTAACCTCTTGTTAAGTGTTTACCTTACAATTTTATCACCATTTATTCTTAGTTTCAATTCAATACCACTCCATTTTTATTATATTTTATAAAACAACATTTTGTCTAATTTTAATCCTTTGACCCTTATCCTCAAATCAGTTTACCTTAGTTTTTTTTTCTCCCAGTTTACATATTACACAGATTTCTCACAAAGGCATATTTTATTTACTCCAATTTCTAATATATTTTCCACTATATCTCCCTCTAATATTTAACTATCTTCCAGCTTGTTCTGTTTAATTAATTCTCAGCTTGATCCCCTCCAAAACACCAACTATTTAGTTGATTTCAGAATAGTTCCTCAATCTCCTCCAACTCTCTTCCTATTTGTTTGACTGTTTCCAGCATTTTGTGGGCTGATTTCCAGCATAGTCTCCTCCAACTCTCCTCCTATTTGTTTGGCTGTTTCCAGAATTTTAAATTAATTTCCAACATATTTCCACCGAGTCTCAAACTCTTATCTAGTTGATATCCATCCCACACATTTTAACTGTAATATAATTATCTGTTTTATATCATTTTTCCATCCTGCTCTTTCAATTTAAATCTCAGTATATTTCATAATGGTCATCATTTCCAACTTGTATTACCTTAATTCAAGACTAATCCCTAGTATCTGTGTATCTTGTATTTTGTTCAATCAATCCTTATTCATCAGTTTAACATTTGTTTGCAAATTAAAATTAAAACGTATTACATCAAACAGTACATTTTCTTAAAATTTTCCTGCCTCAAAATATATTCTTCTTTATTATTTTTATCCCCTTGATATCATCCACTATTTTAGTAGCCACCTCTTATTTTCTATTTTTATTATTTCACAACCCTTCTTGTTTTTATCCAAAAATCATATATACCTAGGCTTTTAAATTTTATCATATATACATAGGCTTTTAAACTTTACATTTCAGTTAGTCACATTTAAATTTATCCACTTTAATTCTTCCTTTTCTTCCTTTTCCTCTCTGTTCAAAGTGCTCTATTTCAGGGTTCATCAGTTCAAAGTAAAGAATTTCTGTATGTCCCTTTAAAACTTTTAAAATGTCTGTTCCAAGCGTAGTGCATCAGCTTCCTGTCTTTGTTAACTACGCCACACCTAGTTTTGTCAGTCTTCATTGTTAAAATCCAAAATGTTCTTTCTATCTTCTTTCTTCTTTCTTAAAATCATTTAGGACAGAGTAGGAATCTCCAAAATCCTTATATCCAATATTAATTTCAAGTAATCCAAGGTAAAAAGCCAATTAACATGTTTCTTTTCCACCCAGAAAGGGAAATCTCTTCAATCCACTTCCCTGCTTAGTCACTGCAGACTTCATGGCTATTTTGTAGCCATCCATCTGTCTATCTTCATTAGCTTCATTTTCTTTTAGAGGCATTAATTCTCAAGAATATCCATTTCTCCTCTCTACTCCAGTTAAAGGCACAGTCAAAGTCAAATTTCAGAAATTTATTAATACCAAATCATCTAGTTTAAGTTTACTGCAACAAAATTCAATTTGGATCTTTTACTCATTTCTTTTTCTTTTCAATCTTTAAGCCCCGCAGTCCAGTAGCTGCTTTTAATTTTGGGGTCTTATTTTCCAATAATTCCAAATAGGTACGTTGCCTGGGTTGGTGTCACTCACCCGGCTTCTTGATTTTTGCTCTTTCTTCATCTTCTTCCTCCAGCACAATCCTTGTTCCCGGTTGCCGCGGTTTCAGGGCAGCCGCCATGGCTGCCGTTCCACTGCCGCCGACGTGAAGGAGAAGCCTCCGGCCCCGAGGAACCTGCCCGTTCCTCTCGGCCGCCCAAGGAGATCCTTCTTGTCCCCCTGTCCCTACAAGACAGGGGAGGTCCGCAGACCTATCGGCGGCAGCTTAGCAGAGGGGATTTGGCAGGGCTCAGCGGAGCTCGCCATTTCCCCATCTGTGTCCCCGCGGCGCCAACCGGAAGTCCTCCTCCTGAACGTTCTTTCTATGTGCGCTGCAGGTGAGTCCAATCCCACCCTGGTTCTGCTATGTTCTGGGATCCAGGAGTGGTCGTTTTCATTGAGTTGGCTACGCTCTCTCCAGTACCATCTCTTCATTGAAAAAACTGAGGCTCGGCCGGCAGGAAGAGGCGTGGCCAAAGATTTTCCAACTCAGTCTCTGGCCAATCAGATGCTTTGAATACCCATGCTTGGACTAACCTGCAGCGCACATAGAAAGAATGTTCAGGTAAGTCCAACGACTCTTTTATTCCGTTAAGTACAATTTCCACTGCTAAAAATCTACCATGTTCATCTGATAAAAAGTAACTTAGGTTTAAATTGGGGTTTTATATATAGAACAACTCCATTAATTTTTTTTACACCAGCAGATATAAATTGCTCCCCATATCTTTTATTTATTAAATATTTATCTTGTTTCCTATTATGTGTTTCTTGAAAACAAGTTATATCAACAGTAAGTTTCTTTAAGTCCGTGGTGGCAAACATATGGCACGTGTGCCAGAGGTGGCACACAAATCCCTCTCTGTGGGCACTCACACCATCGCCCCAACTCAGCTCCATCACATTTCTCTGTTGCATTTCCCACTGTCGTTTGCAGGGAAACAAAAGTTTGTGAGACTAAAAGAAAAATTTACTCAATCAATTCCAACTTCTCACAAAAGAAAAAGATCTCGCAAAGTTCATGTTTGTCATTGGTTTACATATTTACAACTGAAAGATTTAAATTAGATTAAAAGAATCATGGGTTTAACTTTGTTAAAACTTTGGTAGTGTGGTAGTGATGAACATATTATTGCTGAAGTCTATAAAGTGTTATTGAATTTAAATCTGGAAAATGAACAAGTAAAGCATTGTATGAGTCAGTGGGCAAGGAATTTTGGATATAATGTAATGCTTGAACAGTGGGAGAATATGTGGAATAAAGGTTTAAAGTTTACATTAAACTATAATTTAAAAGAAAATTTCTATAAAATGATGTATCGTTGGTATTTAACACCAGATAAATTGTCAAGAATGTATAAAGGCACTTCAAACGAATGTTGGAAATGTAAATGTAAAGAAGGGACCTTTTATCATTTATGGTGGACGTGTGATAAAGCAAAGAAATATTGGAATAGGATTCATATCTTAATACAGAAAATTCTTAAAGTGAATATAGAAAGACAACCAGAGACTTTTCTTTTGGGTTTAATGGAAAAAGATGGGGGTTGGGGATGGGGGTGGGGGTGGACGGAACTCTGATGTTATATATGTTGATGCCGACGGCAGCAAGACTACTTTATGCACAGAAATGGAAGGACGCTTCAATCCCCACAATGGATGACCGGCTGCAAAAATTGATGGAGTTACCAGAGATGGCTAAATTGACTTTGATTAAAGAAAAAAACACAAATACCTTTATTTCTACTTGGAAACCGCTTCTGGACTTTGTGCTTGAGGTGGAAAAAAATGAAATTTTGATTTTGGGTTTTACCCATTAGATAGATTTGTTGTTATAGAAATGGCTATATAATTGTTTATATTATGAAAAAGCAAAAAGTTGAGGGTAGATGGTAGAGGCCTTATTTTACTGCTCCAAAGGAGTCAGAAGTCAATGCCTTTTTTTCTTTTCCCCTTGCTTTCCCCCACTATCCACTTCTCTTTTCCCTTCCCTAATTTCCCTAATATTTACTTTTGTATTCACTTTGTATGTCATATTATAAACTAATAAAAACTATATATATGAGAAAAAAAGCTACCAGTATTACAAGTGACTCTCAGTCTAACTGGGAAGACTTCCATAGGATTTTACTGCTTTTATGAATTCCAGAGGATTTAGAATGTCCTCTGGGGGCCAGAACAGAAAATGGAATTTCTTCTCCTCCTGTAAGTTATTTTTCCTAATACCAATATGTTATGTGACCCAGGGGTGGTATTCACTTACCTTCGCTACCGGTTCGCAAATGTGAGTGTGCACATGCGCAGAGTGTCAAAAATGGGACGTGATGACGTACGGGTGGGTAGGCAGAGCCTCCCACAGCCACCGCTACCGGTTCGCCCGAACTGGATAGAACCGGCTGAATACCACCACTGATGTGACCAGATAAGCTTGAGGAAAGGAGTGCCAGAACTGTTTTTTAGAGCTGTAGATTCATATTAGAGCACAATTTGTATGTGAAAGATTCCATACTCTGTCTCAGGCATATCCACATTGGGATTCTGACTTGAACCCTAGCAAGCATTTTTGGTCAAGGCAGAGAATGCAGACTACAGGCAGTCTTTGAGGTATGACAGGCCATCCAATAACTGTTTGAGGTTACAATACTCACCCCCCCCCAAAGCTACATATGAACCCATTTCACCATTACACCTGCAGTGCCCCCATGGTAATTCGCCCTTACAACCGAACACAGAGATGCTGCAGCACACCCACTCATTTATTTTCCCCCCATCCTGCCCCATCAGGTCCTCAGAGGCACTGGGCCTGCTTTGTCACCCCAGTGTGTTCCACACACTCCTCCTGGTCACTGTTCAATCACTTACCTTTCAGAGATATCCCAAGCTCATGAAGTCAGGGTAGGGAAGGACACTGGCTTTGCTTTCCTGCTGGTTTTGCTTTCCTCACTATGCTTTGCTCCTCCAGCACCAGCAGCACTAGCTTTACAGCTGTATAGCATCTACTCTGATGGAAAATGGGCTGTTGAGATCTCGGCCTCCAGCTTCTGCCTGTTGTCTATAGAGTGGATTTTGCATCCTGACATTCTTCTAAGGCACTGCAGAGTAGCAAATGTGATTGCTTGTACTTTATGTTCTCCCCCACCCCCATGTTTTATTTACTTTATTTGAATAACATATACAAATTCCATTTCAATCAAACAGTGTGTTGTCTGGGCACAGTTGTTTTTAGGCAATCATAATCAAAATGTTTACAATAACATTCATCACAATAACATTGATACTATGATAACAATAATATTTTGTCTATTCTATCAAATTTCCGTTTTAACATTTATCCTTTTTATGTCCCTGCATTTCTAACTTCTGTTAGATTCTCCCAATCTGGCAGCCCAAAGACCCCTCTTTTTTTTGGAGTCTTGCAACATTTTCAAACCTATTCTTGCTTTTTTCCCTAGCCTATATCTTAATATTATTTTATTTAGTTCTTCAAAATATTTTTCCCCAATTTTATTGGAATTGTTTGGAATAAATATAATAGTCTTGGTAAAATATTCATTTTTATAGTAGCTATTCTTCCTGTTAATGACAGTTGCAGATCTTTCCATTTCTCCAAATCTAGTTTAATTTGTCGCATCAGTTTCATATAATTGTCCTCTTTAATTGTTACACATTTTGCTGTTAATTGTATTCCTAGGTACTTCGCTTTTTAAACTATCTGTATATTGATTCTTTCCATCAACACTCTTTTTTGTGTATCTGTGAGATTTTTATAACTAAAATCTTTCTCTTGTCTTTATTTATTTTCAATCCTGCAACTTCCCCATATTCTTCTATCTTTCTGATTAACTTTGGTCCAGTTTCTAGTGGGTCTTCTAATATAAAGACCAAGTCATCTGCAAACGCCTGTAGCTTATATTTCTCTTTAATTTCCATTCCTTTTATTACTTCATCTTGTCGAATATTTCTGGCTAAGACTTCCAGAGTCAGTATAAATAGCAAAGGGGACAGTGGACATCCCTGTCTGGTGCCGTTTTTAATATCAAAGTTCTCCGTCATGTCCCCATTTACCATCACCCTAGCAGATTGTTTGTGGTACATTGCTTTAATCATATTAATAAATCTCTCCCTAAAGTCCATATATTTTAATTGTAATAGCATAAATTGCCAATTAACATTGTCAAATGCTTTCTGTGCATCTAGGAAAATCAACGCCATTTATTTTCCAGGGTGTGTTTCATAATACTCCAATGTATTTAAAATCATTCTCATGTTATTTTTAATCTGTCACTTTGGAAAGAATCCATTCTGATCTAAATGTATAAATTCATTCAAAACCCTTTTTAATCTCTCTGCTATTATTGAAGCATATATTTTGTAGTCCACATTCAATAGAGATATTGGCCTGTAGTTCTTTATCTGCGTTACGTCTGAGTCGTCTTTCAGTATAAGAGTAATATTTTCTTCCATCCATGAATTTGGTATTTTCACTTCTAGCAAAAGTTCATTATAAACTTCCAACATCGCTGGACCTAATATATCTTGTAATTGTTTATAAAATTCTGCCGGTAGCCCATCAGGCCCTGGTGTTTTATTATTCTTTTGTCTCTTAATCACTTCTCTCAATTCCATCATGGTTATTCGTTCATTCAGCATAGATTTAACTGATTCAGGAACTTTAGGGAGTTCAGATTGTTCCAAATATTGTTGTATTTTATTTTCTAGAATTTTCTCCTGATCATACAGTTTCCCATAATACTCTTTTTTTATTATTATTTTTGTCCTTATTCTGATAATAAATGGTCCCTTTTTTATCTATTAGTTGATGTATTAATTTTTTCCTCCCTCTTTTTTCAGTTTATATGCCAAGCATCTTCCTGGTTTATTCACATTTTCAAAAAGTTTTGTTTTGCACTTTTGATTTTTTGTGCCAGTTCATCTTTTTCCAATAGATTTATTTTGTGTTTTATTAAGTCTATTTGATTTTTTAATTTCTTTTTTTTTTGTGGTTCTTTCTGTAATTCTGATTCTAATCTTTTGTGTTCTTCTAGCATTTTCTTATTTTGTTTCTTCTTATTATTTTTCTTCCCCATGTGAGTTATAACTAGTCCCTGGATATACACTTTAGCGATATCACACACAGTTTGCAAGGAAGTCCCTTCTTTCCTGTTCTTTTTGGGGAAAAAAAGTCCATTTCTTTTTCCATATTTTGTATAAATTCTTTATCTTGCAATATCGCTTGGTTCAATGTCCATCTCAGTTTTCTTTTTTGTCCTTTCCATACAACTTTTATCGGATTATGATCTGCCCAAACATTGGGTTCTATTTCTATCTCTTGTACACATGTTTTCAGTTCTGATGACATCCATACCATATCTATTCTAGACCAGGATTTATGCCTATTTGAATAGAATGAGTACTGATTTTTCTTGGGGTGTGTTTCTCTCCATACATCTTGAGTTCCTATTTCTTCCATCATTTTAAAAAAGATTTTAGGGAGTGTTTTCCTAACTTTTTACCTGTTTTACTGCTCTTGTAGTCAAGTTCTGTATCTACAATTGCATTAAAGTCTCCTACCACACATATATTTTCATATTCCAATTCTATAATTTTCTTATGAAGTTTTCCATAAAACTCAACTTGTTTATTATTAGGTGCATATATCGCTATCAACAACATTTGTTTTTGATTCATTGTTACCTCCACCATCAATATTCTTCCATCTTCATCTGCAAAGATTTGTCTAACCTTTATTGTTTCTTTAATGTATAGAACCACCCCCCTTTTCTTTTGCTGTGCTAGTGAAAAATATAGTTTCCCAATTTTGGGGCACTCTAATAGTTTTTTTTTTAAAAAATAATTTTATTGAATATACAATTTAAAAACATTAGACTTGGTGCAACGTGTCTGGTACATACTTTTCTAACACTTTTTCTTTCGTGTATATTACAATATAACATCATGCATATTCCATATATACTTTTTGTACATTCAATCACACTTCAGTTACATACATATTCCCTTCATATCTATTCAAATCCAATTTAATCCTATCTAATATTTCTTATATTATTTTATTTATTTTTCTCCCCTTTTCTTCACTCTGTTTCCAATTCTCTATCCCCACATTCCTCCTTTTCTATAGTCATTTATAAAATGTATTCCAGGTTACATAGAATTCCGATTCATCTTTATCTTTGAGCTCCATTGTTAACCTGTCCATTTCTGCACAGGTCAATATTTTGTTGATTATTTCTACCTCCTGTGGGTTCCCTCTGCATTTCCAATTTTGTGCGAATATCAACCACGCTGCCATTAATATGTGTACCATAAGATATATTTCTTCTTTTTTGTAATTATCCCTTATTATACCCAGAAGGAAGAGTTCTGGCGTCATATCTATGGTCTGGTTTAACATCTCTTCTAGCCACTGTTTTATTTGGAGCCAAAAGTCCTTGGCTTTCGGGCACCCCCACCACATATGATAATAAGTGCCTAGTGTTGCTTTACATTGCCAACATTTTGGTGAGCAATTTTTGCACATCTTGGCCAGTCTTGTGGGTGGGAAATGCCACCTGTAAAACATCTTGTATTGATTTTCTTTATATGCCGTGGTTAGGGTAAGCTTTCTGTTCCTCTCCCATAGTTCTTGCCAGCTATCTAGATCTATGCCATACCCAAAATTCTTACTCCAGGTGAGCATGGTCTCCTTCACTTGCTCTTCTATCATGTTGTAATCCAGTAAATATTTATATAATTTCCTAATCATCTTCACATCTGCCCCTTGTAGGATTTCGTCCAATTCTATCGGTTTGGTCCTTATGCCCCAATCATTTTTATCTCTCACGTATCGGGATTGAATCTGAAGATATGCCCACCATTCTAGTTCTATCCCTTCTTCTTGTAAGTCCTGTCTAGACCTCAGCTCTCCTTTTTCATTCAATATGTCTTTATACGTGATCACTCTTCCTAGTCTCATGACATTTGGTTGTACAAACATCTCCAGGGTCGACAGCCAATTGGGAATTTCCATATAATTTTGTTGCTTAGTTTTAATCCAAACATCCAATAGAGCTCTTCTGATGAGGTGTTTCTGGAAGTATTGGTGTGCTTTATGTTTCCCGTCCCAGAGGATCGCATGCCACCCCGTTTGCATGTCATGTCCTTCCAGTGCTAGCAGCCTCCTGTTTTTTAAATTAATCCACTCCCTGATCCACATGAGTGCTGCCGCCTGGTAGTATTTTTCCCAGTCAGGGAGTCCAAATCCACCTCTTTCTTTCGAGTCTTGCAATAATTTCAATTTAATTCTGGGTTTTTTCCCTTGCCAAAAATTTTAGCTATTATTTTATTTAAATTTCTAAAAAAAATCCTTTTTCAATCTTATTGGTATGGTTTGAAATAGAAAGAGTATCTTTGGCAATATAGTCATTTTGACTGTCGCGATTCTCCCCATAAAGGAAAGTTGCAGGCTTTTCCACCTATCCAAATCTACCTTAATTTGATCCACTAATTTATTGTAATTGTCCTCCTTTAGTATAGCACATCTTGACGTCAAATAGATACTTAAGTAACTCACTTTCTTTACTGTCTGTATTTTAATTTTCTCAGCCAATTCCTTTTCTTGCATTTTACTCATATTCTTGACTAAAATTTTGGTTTTTTCCTTGTTCACCCTCAAACCTACAACTTCCCCATATTCACCCAATACTTCCATTAACCTCTCACCTGATTGTAAAGGGTCTTCTAGAATGAACACAAGGTCATCAGCAAATGCTTGCACCTTGAAGATTTCCTTTTTTATTTCCAGACCTTTTATTTGTTCGTCTTTTCGGATAATTCTAGTGAGTACTTCTAGGGATAGAACGAACAATAACGGTGATAATGGGCATCCCTGCCTAGTTCCTTTCTGAATTTTGAAACTCTGCCGTGTTTCACCATTAAGAACTACTTTGGCTTTTTGGGTAGAGTAGATTGCGTTGAACGTATTTATGAAATTCTCCCCAAATTCCATTAGTTTTACTTGATTTGACATAAAGTCTCATTTGACCTTGTCGAAGGCCTTCTGCACATCAACAAACATTAGGGCCAATTTCTTTTCATTATGGGTCTCATAGTATTCCAATACGTTTAGTATGATTCTGATGTTATTCTTTATCTGCCTCCTCTGCAGAAAACCATTCTGGTCACTATGAATAAAATCCTCTAAGAATCGTTTTAACCTTTCAGCCATAATGGCCATGAATACCTTATAGTCCAAATTTAACAAAGGTATGGGTCTGTAATTCCTAACAAGTGTCAAATCCAAATTGTCCTTTGGAATTAAGGTGATGATTGCTTCCTCCCATGAGGCTTTTTTGCATCTCTAAGAACTGCATTGAATACTTCTAATAAGGTGGAATTTAGTGTATCTTGAAGATTTTTATATATTTCTGAAGGCAATCCATCCAGGCCTGCTGTTTTGTTATTTTTCTGTCTTTTAATTGCCATTGTTAATTCTAGAGGTGTTATGTCTTTGTTCAGCATGAGTCTTATTTCTTCTGGCACTTTAGGTAAGTCGGCTTTTTGGAGACATCGAATGCTTTTTTCTTCTAGAGTGCCGCCCTCTTCTGCATATAATTCCTTGTAGAACTCATGAATTATGTCTCTTATCGCTTCGTTATGATATATTATCTGCCCCTCTTTATTGCATAATCTACTAATGCACTTTTTATCTTTTTGTTTCTTTAATTTATAAGCTAGCCAATGTCCCGGTTTGTTTGCATTTTCGAAGAAATTTTGTTTTGAGTATTTTAGTCGTTGTGCCAAATCCTCCTTCTCGATCATATTCAAGTTATGTTTAATTATGTCTATTTGTTGCTTCAAATCCCTTCTTTTGGGTTCTTTTTGTAGATCTCTTCCTAGCCTACCAAGTTCTTCCTCCAAATCTTTTTGACCCTGTCTTTTCTTTTTATTTTCTTTTGCCATGTAGGCGATCGCAATCCCTTTCATGTAGGCTTTTGCTGTATTCCATAGATTTTGAATATTCATGTCCTCCTTTTTATTATCTTGGAAGAACAGATTCATCTGTTCTTCCATTTTTGATTTAAATTCTTTATGTTTTAAAATTGCTCTCTTTAATGTCCATCATCTCCCCCCTCTCCATCTAATTGACACTGGATTATGGTCTGCCCAAAGATTTTTTTCAATTTCAATTTCTTCTACTTCCAAGTTTAATTCCTTTGACATCCAAACCATGTCTATCCTTGACCACGAGGCATGTTGACCCGAATAGAATGTAAATTGCTTCTTCCCTGCATTTCTTTCCCTCCAACTGTCCAAAATATTCATTTCCTCTGCCATTTTGAAAAAGTTATTGGACAATGTTTTCCTAGTTCCTTTTCTTATCTTATAGCTTTTATAGTCCAGATGTTTATCCACTATTGCATTAAAATCCCCTAAAATGCAAATGTTATCATATTCCATCTTTCCGATAATCGTGTGTAACATCTTGTAAAATTGATTCTGTTTTTCATTTGGGGCATAGATTCCCACTAAGGCTACTTTCTTATAGTTCAAAATTGCTTCTACTATCAATATCATACCCTTGTCATCTTCATAAATTTGTCTTGTCGGAATTTCCTCTTTAAAATACATTGCTACTCCCCCTTTCTTCTGATGTGATAGCGCTACAAACATCTTTCCTAACTTGGTCTGAACTAATAAATGTTGATACTGTTTCTTTATATTATTTATTTATTTATTTAATTTGTATACCGCCCTTCTCCCAGAAGGGACTCAGGGCGGTGAACAGCCAAAATTAAAAAAACATACAAATGCAAAAGTTAAGATAATTAAAAGAATTAAATCACTGGCTACCCAATTTAAAACCCCAAAATCCATAAAATATTAAAATCCCAATTAAAAACCATTTAGGCTAGGCCGGCTTGATGAAATAAAAATGTCTTCAGGGCTTTATATGTACCTCTTGCAAAATTATTATATCCAATTTCATCTTATAGAGTCTGCTAAAAATTTTTTTTTCCTTTTAGAGGGGGAATTTAATCCATTCACATTTAAAGATATAGCCGATATTTCTTCTTGCAAGCATCTACTTATATTTAGGTCTTGTAGCTCTTGTTGATCTAATTTCTTTGGGTCTGCTTTCATCGTAGTTGCTGTCATCTGTTCTTTCTTCTCTTCCATTTTCCTTCTCCCTATTTAGTGGCTCTCTCATTTCCGTATTTTGTATTCTAATATCACCTTCTACTCTTACTTCTCTTTCTTCTAGTTTTTCTTCACTGCTAAAGTTTTGGCTACAAAATTCCTCTGCTTTGTCTATGGTGTCTATTCTGTATCTTTTTTCCTGCCACGATATCATGATTCCCTCCGGCGTCAGCCATCTAAAGTTAATATTGTGCCTGATTTGTTTGGATGTCAAAAATTGGTACAACCTCCTTAATTCTCGCACCCTATGTGGCACTTGTTTTAATACTACTAACTGTCTCCCTCTATGTTCTAGTGGGTCGTCCCTGGTTCTATGAAGTATCTCGTCCCTCACTGATTTTTTAACGAATCTAATAAGGATTTCTTTAGGGAGGTTGTGGCATCTTGCGTAATTAGTATGAATTCTGTAAGTTTCGTCCATTTCGTTCAGCATTTCATCCTTCCCAATTCCTAAGGCTTTCGCTAATAGGTCTGCCATCATTTCTGGCAAGTCCTCACTTTTTTCTTCTTTGACATTTTCTTTTAATTTTATTTTAACTTATACATCCAACAAACATTAAATCTATAGTGGTCTACATCACAACGCGTCTATTACATATACCAATTGACATGCTTATCCAACATCTCTATTTATAGCTTGATTTGACATCCAATTATACCATTGACTCCAAGATATATAGTAATCTGTGTCCCCCCCGTCCTTTCAGTAACATAGTAAGTCGATCTGATTCTGCACAATTCATTATTTTCTGAATTACTACTTCTTTGGGTGGGCTAACATCCATCTTCCAGTATTGGGCCCATGCCAATCTTGCAGCTGTTGTTATATGCAGCAGCAGGTACCATGCCGTTCTATTAACATTTTCGGGTCTTATCCCTAGTAAAAATACCTCAGGACGCAATTGTATATGTTGCCCCAAGATTTCATTGAGCCACTTCAGAATATTCTTCCAAAATTTCATTGCCTCTCGGCAGGTCCACCATTGGTGGAAATATGTGCCTTCTTTAACACCACATTTCCAACAGACTGAGGGTGTTCCAGGGAACATTTTTGCAAGTCTGGCTGGCGGTAAATGCCATCAATATGCCATTTTATATATATTTTCTTTATATCCTATTGACCAGGTTAATTTCATATTCTTAGTCCAAATTTCGCTCCACCTCTCAGGCTCTATTGAATAACCTAAATTATTCTCTCAGGCATGAACTGAATTCTTCGCACCTTCCTCACCTACCTCCATAGCCATAAAGAATTTATAACATTTAGATAACACCTTTTCATCCACCCCCAATAATATTCTATCCAAAATCTGCACCTCTCGGCTAATCCCAAGTCTCCGTCTATCTCTCATATACTTACTGCTAATTTGCATGTACGTCCACCAATCTAGGTTCACTCCTTATTCCTGAAGTAACAATTTAGTTTTTAACTTCCCATTCGTATCTAATATTTCTTTGTAAATCAATTTTTTCTCCAGATTATACAGACTCGGATAGATCACAGCTTCCACAGGTGAAACCCAGAGTGGTACCTTATTATAATACGTTTTCCTAATTTCCATCCAACTCTCAATCAGGACTCCTCACATGTGATGTTTCGTAAAATATGCTGGGGGTTTGCCTCTCTCCCACCATAAGTGGGCATGCCACCCCTGTTGGAGATCATGACCTTCGATTGCTAACAGACGTCTCCTTTGTAGTGTAATCCACTCACGGATCCAAACCAAAACCGCTGAATTATAGTAATACTTCCAATTTGGGACCCCCAACCCGCTTTGTTCTTTCGGTTTCTGCATTGTTTTCAACTTAATTTGAGGCTTCTTGCCCTGCCAAATAAATCTATTTGTAACCCTGTCCAGGTTCCTAAAAAAGGTTTTATCTAGTCTAACTGGGGCCGTTTGAAAGAGAAATACCATTCTGGGCACTACGTGGGTCTTAATTAAGGCTATCCGTCCCATTAATGACAATTGTATCTTTCCCCATTTCTCCAAATCTTTGTCTAGTTGCTCAGTTAATTTTAAATAGTTATCCGCCTTTATTGAGGAGCATCTATCAGACAGCCAAATCCCTAAATATTTGACTTTACGAACTACCTGGAGGCCCAAAGTGTTTTGTAATTCTAATTTTTGTATTTCTGTCATGTTTTTAACTATAATATTTGGTTTTTTTCCTATTTATTTGTAATCCAGCCACCTCACCAAATTTCTGTATTATGTCAATAAGTCGCCCTCCAGAAGTTAATGGCTCTTCCAGAACAAAGACCAGGTCATCCGCAAACGCCTGGACCTTGTATTCTTGTTCTCTGATCTTCAATCCTCTTATACTCACCTCTTGTCTTATTGACCTAAGTAAAGGTTCTAGCGTGAATATAAACAGCAATGGGGAGAGTGGGCAGCCTTGTCTCGTTCCCTTCGCTATCATCACCTCCTCCGACTCTTCTCCATTAACTAAAATCTTGGCCTTCTGTTGACTATAAATTGCCTGGATTGCATTTATGAAATGATCGCCAGCCTCCATATATTTCAATTGTGATATAAGATAATTCCAATTGACCCTATCGAAGGATTTCTGGGCATCCAAAAAGAGGAACGCCGCCTGCTTCTCAGGGTGAGCCTCGTAATATTCCAGGGCATCCATTATGATCCGTACATTATCTTTCAACTGTCTGGCTGGTAGAAAACCATTTTGATCTATATGGATGAATTCGCTAAGGTATCTCTTAAATCTAGCTGCCATTACAGCTGCAAAAATTTTATAGTCGGCATTTAAAAGTGAGATGGGCCTATAGTTATGTATCAGAGTGTGGTCCCCCCACTTCCTTCGGTATTAAAGAAATATAGGCCTCTAGCCATGATTTGGGAGCCTTAGACTCCATCAATACCATATTAAAAATTTCTTTCATATATTTTATGTATAGATCTGTAAAGGTTTTATAAATCTCTGCAGGCAGGCCATCAGTACCAGGTTTTTTTTTGGTTTTTTTTTTTTTTGTTTTTTTTTTTTTAATTTGATTTATATGCCGCCCTTCTCCGGAGACTCCGGGTGGCTTACAATGTGCTCAGCAAAAGTTTTACCGGCCTTCTGCCTCTTGATCGCAAGCTCTATCTCTCCTTCCGTAATCTCCTTATTCAACAGGTCCTTAACTGAATCTGGAAATTTGGGAAGATCCAAATGTTCCAAGTATACCTTCATTTTCTCATCCGGCACTTGCTCGCTAGCATAAAGTTGTGAGAAGAATTCCTGTGCAATCCCTTTTTTCCGTTCATTATCTACCCATATAACTCCTGTCTTGTCCTGTAATTGGTCTATCCGCCTACTTTCCCTTTCCTTCTTTAGTTTATAAGTAAGCCACCGGCCCGCCCTATTAGCATGTTCAAAATGGTGCTGTCTGGCCATTCTAAGATTATGTGCTATATCCTCCTGGTCTAGTAATATGAGTTGATGTTTACTTGCGTCTACTGCATCCTTAGCTTTAGCATCTAGTGGGTTAATCTGTAAATTCCTCTCTGCAGTCCACAACTTCACAGTCCAGGTTTCCCTCTCCTTAAGTTTCTGTCTTTTCTTCCCCACTATATATTTAATCGCTAACCCTCTCATATAGGCTTTCGCCGTATCCCACAAAATCTGTATCAAGGTTTCCTTATTATCATTGACCCTAAAGAAGGCTTCCATTTCTCTCTTAACCATTTGTTGAAATTCCGTCTCCGTTAAAATACTTGCTCTCAACATCCATCTCTTATTTCTTTTGATTGTGTCCCTCTTCCACCTAACCAATAATGGACTATGGGCTGCCCAGGTATTAGGTTCTATCTCTGTCGCTACAGTTCTGGTCTTTAAATCTGTAGTTGCCCACATAATATCCAGCCTCGACCAAGATTTATGCCTGGGAGAGAAGAAGGTATATTGATTTGTCTGAGGGTGAAGCTGTCAGGAATAAATGCCTTGCCTCTGACCCAGAGCTAGAGGTAGGGGGGCTGGACAGGCCAGCCCACAAGGTACACCCTAACCCAATAGCCCCTCCTTACCTTAGCCACGCCCAGGGGGTACTTAAGGGTCAGCCATGCGGTCCTGTTCCAGTTCCGGAGATGTACCTGTATTGACGAGATGTCCAGTCAATAAACAATAAACGATTTAAACCAGAACTGCTTGTTGGAATTATTGGGCACGATCCTCGAACATATCTAACAAAATGGTAGCAGAGGATGGTTCGGCAGCCCAACCCAAACATTCCACAAGCATGCAAAGAACCAAGACGGAAAGGATGAACACCAGAGCGTTCACCAAGGAGATGGCAGAACGACCTGCCCAACCCGAAGCCACCCGAGGAGAGGCATCTGAAGCAAGTGGCCTACTCCACTACCCACGCACCCCTGCCAGGCGCGGAGAGGAGTGGGACGAACACGAGACTCCAAAAGGGGAAAAGCACAACCTAAAAGGAAAACTCCTGGACCTGATAGATTCATCGCAAAGCAACACCGACCTCATCGCGGAACTACGGAGCCTAATCGAAGGCTGCGAAGCAGCGAGTGAGGAAGATGAGGATGAATCCGAATGCAGCGGCGGAGAAGCGGTAAGGGAGAGAACCCCCCACCAAAAACCCGCCAAGGGAGCCGAAGGGGTTTTCGCGCCTTTTTCACGGCGGCCATCTTGGGAGGCGGCGTCATCAAAAATGGCCGACCACCCACCAATAGATTCCCGAGATTTAAATCTCATGGCGGGAATCGGGGCCTACCCCAAGGTAACCCCCCAAGAATGCCACAAACAAAGAGGAAACCCAAGGCCCAAAGCCACAGGCTCGCCTACCGAGCCCGAACTCAACAAGGCAATCGAATTGATCGCCGCGGCCCTGGGGGACAAGATAAAGCTACCGGACACGCACCCCGGTGCCAGGCCCAAGCGCAAAGGGGACCCTAACGCGAGGAGGCCCGACACCGACACCCATCCCGAGGGACCGATCACCGCCGCGTGGATCCAGAGCCACCCAGGGCCCCCAAGAAGCCTCCCCTTAAAAATGGAACACCGGAGGCGATGGGACTACTCACCGGACCTACGAACTGGACCAGACCCATGGCCCGCGGGGCCATCCGCCGGCAGGGGACGTCCATCGGCGGGCAGGGGACTCGGCCCGACACCCGGAGGCGACACCCGCACGAGGCCGGGCCATCCAGGACCATCCGCGGCACCAACCGGACTCCAGGCCCTCGACGACGATCCTCACCGCTCCCCGAGGCTCCAGACGACGAACCACGACGATCCCAGACGAGCAAGGCCGACCAAGGAGGAACCGAAGGCCCATCCGGAGGATTGGGGCCTATACCAGGGAGCTACGGAGACAAGCTCCTCACTCCACGGCGGCTGGGAAGAAATGAACTTCGCGCACGCGCAATGCGCCCCTACAGGAGAAACGGAAGAAGACATAGAGCTACACCGACGCATGCACACAGAGACAAGTCAGTTCAGACTCGCCACAGTCGTTCCCCTACCTTATTGTGAGTTCCCTTACGTGAGGAACCATGGACAGCGACATAATGTGAGTAACTTAAACTATAACTCAGGGGCTTTGCCAAGTGACTTCCCCAAACTAAGGCTAGATGGGGAGAATTTCCTGGACTGGAACCAACAGCTCCAGGTCACCCTACTCAAAGAAGACCTACTATCCATAGTCACTGATCCCCCAAAAAAGCCATGGACCTTTGAGCTAGATTGTACCCATCATAAAGCATACTGCATTGTTATAGCTAGTATCACCCCCAGTATTTACCCCAGCATCAGGCATCATCTGACTGCTCTAGAAGTAATACAGAGGATGCACAAACTATTTTACTGCCAGAGCGTGGCAAGCACCACCAGGCTATCCAGGGAATTCTATGCCACCAAACACAAAGCAGGGACCCCAATGAGTGAACATCTATTATCCCTAAACGCCACCAGAGCCCAGCTAACACAAAGGGGGGAGGTCATAAGCGAAAGGACCATGATAAGTATCATTGTGAACTCCCTGGACCCCAGCTGGGACACCTTCATTACACAAATAGACAACCTAGGGACAGGAAAGCTCTCACTAGAGTTACTAACGAGCAAACTAATAGCTGAGGATAGCATCAGAAAAGATCGCTCAATAAGCCGCAGGGAGCAAAGGCCCAGTAAGAAGGTCGAGCCACAGAACAGGAACCACAGCAACGCAGAATGTTACTTGTGTGGGTCAAGGAACCACTACAAAAGGGACTGCCCTAGAAACACAGAGGACAGGGACAGGCAACGTAGGAGGGACAGATCAGAGTCAAGGACAAGATACACAAGCAGACACTCACCCGAGGACAGACACAGACGTAGGGATTCACCTAACCCCAGAGACAGGAGAAACCACAGGGACAGCTCCAGGGAAAGTCAAACGGGTTCTCTGTATGGCATAGGAGACCAGGGGCAACACACAAACCAGGATAGGATGGAAGGTACATGGCTGCTGGATTCAGGAGCCACAAACCATACCACGTATGACCGTAATCTACTAACATCATTCACAGAGGAGAGTTTCATAATAAAGGTGGCTAACCAGAATAATGTGCAAGTAACAGGCAAGGGCAATGCACACGTGCCGGGGATAGGGGAGGTACAAGGAGTGTTACTGGTACCCAATATACCCTATAACATCCTCGCTACACTAAAGTTAAGCAAGGACAACAATGTTGAAGTAACCTTCAAGGGAGGAAAGGTGCAGGTAACTAGAGGGGGCAAAAACGTAGGGAAAATAGTAATCAGCGGAGAACTCCCCTTCTACCACCCAGTCTGGGACAAGCAACCCAGAGTAAACAACCACCATAAGGCCAGCCCCGATAACACAAGTAGGGAAATAGAGGGGGTTAACCACACACACGACAACAATGAAACAAGTGAGCAGGAGGCAACCAGAAAAGAAAGGCCAGCGATAGGGAAGCCCATACATGACAATTGCGCTCACCTATTACACAGAAAGCTAGGACACATTAGCTTCCCCGTGGTGCAGAAGATGATGGAGTGCTCTGAAGGTGTAAAAATAAAGAATTGTGAGAACTATCTCGAGTGCTCTGTTTGTAAGAGCTCCAAATTAAAAACCAAACCTAGGCCCAAAAAGTCAGTACGCACTGCAGACTCAACCTTTCAACTCATACATATGGATCTAGTGGGACCACTAAGGCCCTCCATTAAATACAGGAAAAGGTACTTCCTGACCATAGTGGATGATTTCAGCCGCTATGGCTTCGTGTACACACTAAAACAGAAGAGCGAAGTATTCCAAAAATTCAAGGAATTCTACGCTAGGGTAGAGACACAACATAATACCAAAATCAGGCAAATAATGACAGACCGGGGGTCTGAATTTTTATCGAGCGACTTCTCGCAATGGCTAAAGGCACGCGGGGTAGTCCACTACACGTCTTCCCCATTTTCGGCCTTCCAAAACGGAGTGGCGGAACGAAAAAACGGAATGCTGCAGACCATGATGAAGTGCGCATTAGAGGATGCAGGCCTGGGACAACACTTCTGGTCGGAAGCACTCATTTATTCAAACTATACTCTGAACAGGTTATGGTCCAGCGTACTAAACAAAACTCCATATGAGTTAATGTACCAAAGGAAGCCACAAGTATCGCATTTACACATATTCGGGGTCACAGCAGATGTACACATTCCCAGGCAATTGAGGCAAAAGGGGGACAGGGTATCCCGAAGGCTGAGGTTCATGGGATATGAACCAGGAACAAAGGGATATAGGTTCATAGACAGCAACAACAACTTCGTAATCTCTCGAACAGCAGTTTTTCACGAAAATGCCAACTGGTCCAAGATACACCTCAACGAGGTGTTCCTTAGCAAGGACGGACCGGGGAACACTCAAAGGGGAGTAACACCTAACACAGGAAAGGGTACAGAACAGGAAAGAATCAAAAGCGAGAGGCAGGAAATACTAGTGAAGGAGTGGAAGGAGAACCACCCACACATCAAAGTGGACTCACTCACTGAGAAAGAAGCCAGGTACATGCACGACACAGAGACGCCCCCTGACAGGCCAATCAGAGCAAACAGGGGCAAGGTGCCACAAAGGTTAGGGGATTACGTATTATCTATCCACACTAACCAACTAACCCCCAACACATATGAAGACGTGCTAAAATTACCAGATGAGGAAAGGGCAAAATGGGAGCAGGCCATGGAGAAGGAAATGGATAGCCTGAGGGAACTAAACGTATACACTCCCTCTGAGGTCCCAGCAGGAAAAACGACAATAGGCACCAGATGGGTCTACAAAATCAAGACACTAGAGGAAAACAAAACTCTCTACAAGGCTAGACTGGTAGCGCAGGGATTTGCTCAAAGATACCCTGATGATTACACAGAAACATACTCCCCCACAGTCAGGGCCGAAAGCGTAAAATGTGCGTTAGTCATTGCATCACTGCTAGGGCTGGAGGTACACCAATTCGACGTACAAACCGCCTACCTGCACGCTGAGCTTGACAAAGAGATTTATGTAAGAGCACCCCCCAGTCAAACAACTAGGAAGGGAGAAACATGGATTCTAAACCGAAGCTTGTATGGGCTCAAGCAATCAGGGAAACGCTGGTACGAGTGTTTGTCTAAGACATTGAAATCCATGGGCTTTGCAGCCACCTCAGCCGACAACTGCTTCTTCACCAAGAAGTCAGGTGATTCCCTCGAGTATGTCTTAATATACGTGGACGATATACTATATATCGGTAATCAGATCAGCAAATGCAGTGACTTTGCCAATGAACTAGGAAAGCATTTCTCCCTGAAGATTTTGGGTAAGGTAGACAAGTACCTAGGGGTGCAAATCACAAAAACAGACAAAGGTTTCCAATTGTCACAGAAAGATAAAATTTTGGAACTGGTACATAAGTGCAATATGACAGATGCCAAGGGGTGTGAAACACCAATGCAACCAGACTTTTTGAAGGACATGTACAATGAGGCTGAACCATTCAAAGACAACACGCTGTACAGATCCACCATAGGTTCACTATTGTACATTGCAAACTGGACCAGGCCAGATATCGCCCTACCTGTCAACCTGCTGTCTAGACACGTAGGGAAGCCCACCGTGTACCATTGGGAAGCCATAAAAAGGGTACTGAGATACCTAAAACACAGTTCTGACGCCTGCCTGTCACTAGAACCCGAGAACGCCACAACTCCCACGCTCACGTGCTACGCAGATGCTGACTGGGCTGGAGATGTGAAAAGTAGGAGGAGCACCTCAGGTTACGTGTTCTTCCTCAACAACAGCCCAGTGCATTGGTACACAGGGAAACAGGATCTGGTAGCCACATCTACCACAGAAGCCGAATATATTTGTTTGTCCAAGGCCACCAATAACTTGATCTGGTTTGACGACCTGCTCACGGACATATGGGTCGAACCAAACTACCCCATCACTATGCATGAAGACAATAAAGCAGCCATGGAAATATCAAAGGCTGAAGCGGTTGGCCAAAGGTCGAGACACATTGACATAAAATATAAACATGTTAGGCAATTCGCAAACATAGGATTCATAAGGGTTATACATTGTGACACAGAGGAGCAAACAGCGGACATTCTAACAAAGCCATTACAAAACAAGCAACACACATACCTCACATCAAAATTAGGTGTCCTCCTAAAAATAGCGCCTCAAGTGTACACCACTCAGGAATATCCCGGCCAGGCATTTAGAGGGGGTTTTGTCAGGAATAAATGCCTTGCCTCTGACCCAGAGCTAGAGGTAGGGGGGCTGGACAGGCCAGCCCACAAGGTACACCCTAACCCAATAGCCCCTCCTTACCTTAGCCACGCCCAGGGGGTACTTAAGGGTCAGCCATGCGGTCCTGTTCCAGTTCTGGAGATGTACCTGTATTGACGAGATGTCCAGTCAATAAACAATAAACGATTTAAACCAGAACTGCTTGTTGGAATTATTGGGCACGATCCTCGAACATATCTAACAGAAGCGCTCACCATATATCCATAAGACCCAACTCATCTCTCATATCTGCACATACTTTTGGAAGAATTCTCCTATGATCTCTTTTGACTGTTCCCCGGTAAATAATCCAAATCCCTGTCGATTACTGCATTAAAATCGCCTAGTATAGCTATATGGTCATATTGCAAATCAATAAGTTTTTGATACACCTTTTGATAGAAATCAGACTGTCCATTATTTGGGGCGTATATTCCCACCAAGAGGACCTGTAACCGGCCTATACATATCTCCAACATTAGAGTCCTTCCCTCATCATCCATATAAATTAATTTAGGTTCCAGGCAACTCTTAACATAAAAGACCACACCTCTTTGTTTCTCGTCAACTAACGTAGCATACAGCTTACCAAGTTCAGGACATTGCAAAACGCATTCACATTGTTTTTTAATATGCACTTCCTGGAGACATATAACATCCATTTTCAGTTTTAGTAAATTCTTGAAAACCCGCTTTCTCTTCACCTGTGCATTCAAACCATTTATATTTAATGAGAACAAACATATTTCCTCCCCCATCTCTACTTATCTGCGTTCTTTGCTCTAGTTGTCTGTCTGGTTACCCGTTGGTTGCTCTCTTCTTCTCTTTCCCTTACTCCTACCTCTCCTTTCTCCTCCTGCCCTCCTTCCTGACCCTTACTATCTACCACATCTTCACTTTCCCTTCCTCCTTCCCTTACCCAATTTGTAAATTCACTTTCAAGAAACTCATCAGCTTCCTGCGGGGTTTCAAGACGTACTCTCTTCCCCTGCCATGTCACCAAGAGCCCATCTGGAAGTAGCCACTTATATCTCACATCATATTTTCGTAGTTGTCAGCGCTTGGTAGTTTCGTCTTCGATCTCGCACCTTCTTCGGCACCTGTCTCAAAACGGTGACCTGTTTGCCAGCGTACTTTATCACCTGGTCTTCTCTGACATTTTGAAAGCACAGGTAATATGCTGCTCATTCTGTCTCCAACTGGATAACGGTGTTTTCCAGATCTTTATTGGCCTGTAATAATCTCTCATTCATTTTGTCAACTTTTTTCTCCTCCTTGCCCATCCTCTCTTCCAGTGGTGGGTTTCAAAATTTTTTACTACCGGTTCTGTGGGTGTGGCTTGGTGGGCGTGGCATGGCTTGGTGGGCATGGCTTGGGTGTGGCAGGTGAATGATACTGTAAAATCCCCATTTCCTCCCAATCAGCTGGGACTTGGGAGGCAGAGAATAGATGGGGGAAGGGTCAGTCAGAATTTTTACTACCGGTTCTCCAAACTACTCAAAATTTCCGCTACCGATTCTCCAGAACTGGTCAGAACCTGCTGAAACCCACCTCTGCTCTCTTCCATTTCTAATAATTTTTGTTCATTCTTCATAATTTGTTGCTGGAAGGTCTCAAACCCCCCATCCATTGATTTCATTTTCTCCTTTAATTCTCCAGTATCGCTTCTAACTTCCCCAATTTCTTTTTTCAGGTCTTCATGATTCCTTAAAATCACATCCTGCATCAATTGTAACATTGATTGCAGTTCTTTAAATGAATTGGCTCTTTCTCTCTGCATCAGTTCCTCTATTGATCTCTGGCCTAATGGACTTGATTCAAATGATGAGGCATGGGATATTTGTTTTCTTCCTGCGCCAACTTTGGATAAATTAGGAATACTTCTCATTTTTAACAATGTCTTGAACCAATCCTCCCACTTATTTACAAGTCTTGGATTTTCCTCTGCCACTCCGAAGCGGAAATTCTCTCTTTCGTATTTTGTTGTTTCACAGTTTGCTTCTTAACAATAACTACCACTCAAATCTCTTACACTTTTACCTGAGGTATAAGCTATGATAGATATAAATCAGTATTGAGCAATCTTAACAAAGAACGATGGCTATCTTATCGTACTTCAGTTTCTATATCCTAAATACTTCGTAAATATTATAAATACCAATATCTTACAACACCCCTCAGTCCAAATCCATTAATGATCAAGTATAATTACATAATCATATAAATTTTTTATGTATAAATATATATAGATATATAGGTATATAAATCTTCTTGGATAATTCTATTCAAATATTAAGTATATTCTTTTAGTCTCTTAGAATCACACAGTCTTATTATATTGAAGTTAGATCTTACAGTCAGGCAGGTTCTTATTTACAAGTTTCCCTTCTCATTGTATCGCTTTCCCTTTGACCAGCAGATGTCTCCTTCGACTCCAACAGATTACTCAGCATTCAAAATGTCCACCTTCCCAGTTTCATCAGCACTTTCCCCCTTCTGTTGTATAACTTCCTTTGTCCAGATTTTTTAAATTCAAAATTTTTTGCACAAAAGAGAACCTCCTCTACTCCTCTATTCCTTTTCCATTTCCAATCAAATTAGTCCACAGTTCTGCGGAGCACCCTTTCTTTGCCTGTGCGTCTCTCTTCGCCGCTATTCCACCCAGAGAGAAATCTTCCCCTCCTTCCTCCTCAGGCTCCTTTTCTCTTTACTACTGCCCTGGAAACCGGAGAGATGTTTGCCCCCGAGCACTCACACAGAGTTGTTGGGATTGCTTCTCCCAGTCTCAGCCGCACCGCCGTCTTGCTAAATCACCGCCAATCTTCGTTGGCCTGTCAGGTCTTCACAGCCACCATGTTGGGCCATCTCCCTCTCCGCCCGACTTCTCTGAGGCTTTCCCCGCTGGATTCAGCCCTGACCGTTGTCAAAACTGCTCAGCAGGCTGCCTCTGTTTCCAGTTTCCCCCAGGAAACCTCGGACCCCGAAAGGTCAGCCAAGTGGTTTGTAGCGACTGTAGAAACAGCCTCCGTTGCCGGAGAAGCCGCTCTCCCTGACAGCTGGCCCCGCCTCTCTGGGGCACTCTAATAGTTTACTGTATTGTTTTTAATGTGAACCTTTTGGAGACAGATTAAATCTAGTTTTAATTTTTTTAATTTATTAAAAATCCTTTTTCTTTTCATAGATGAGTTCATCCATTTATGTTGATTGATAACAGTTTTGTTTCTTCTTCCATTGTTTACTTATAGATAGGTTTTGTTGTTCTAGTTTATCTTATTTCTCTCTGTTCTTTCTGTCTTGCTCCTTCTTGTTCCCTTCTCTTTTTGCTGTTTTGGTTTCTTCATGTTGTATGCTTCCCTCTGCTATCGCTTCCTCTTGTTTTTTGCCATCTATTTCCTCCCATCTCTCTTCTTCCGCGTATGCTGCAAAGTGCTGATGATAGAATTGTTCTGCTTTGTCTATTGTATCTAGTCTATGTCTTTTTTCCATCCAGGTCACCAATATTCCCTCAATGTCAGCCTCAGATAGATAGATAGATAGATAGATAGATAGATAGATAGATAGATAGATAATTTTATTTCTATACCGCCCCTCTCCCAAAGCACTCGGGGCGGTGCACAGCCAAGTAAAAAACACAATACAAATCCCAATTAAATTTAAAAATTATTAAAATTATTACATTTACGGCCAAGTTTTGTTAAAAACCCAAAAATTTAAAATTCCAAATTTAAAACTACTTTACAAAGATAGCCCTGCCTGTCGGAAGAGCAGGGTCTTGAGGGCACAGTGAAAAACTTGGAAGTCAGAGATTGTGCGTATTTCCGGGGGCAGTTCGTTCCAAAGGGCAGGAGCTCCCACAGAGAAGGCTCTCCCACTGGGTGTCGCCAGCCGACATAGTTTGGCCGACGGCACCCTGAGGAGTCCCTCTCTGTGGGAGCGAACTGGTCGGTGGGAGGCTATCGGTGGCAGAAGGTGGTCTCGTAAGTACCCAGGTCCTGAGCCATGGAGCACTTTAAAGGTGGTAACCAACACTTTGAATCACACCCGGAAGACCACTGGGAGCCAGTGCAGCTCACGCAGGAGAGGTGTTACATGAGCGCAATGGGTTGCACCCATAATCACCCACGCGGCCGCATTCTGGACCAGTTGGAGCCTCCGAGTGCTCTTCAAGGGGAGCCCCATGTAGAGAGCATCTTTCATTACTTGCTTGCTCGGCTGTCATGAAACGGGGGAGGGGGGAGCTATTGGAATTCTTGGGAGGGGGGAAGTGAGCTGGTGGAGAAGAAGAGAGGAACTTTTCTTCAGCATTTCCTTTGAAGCTGATAACAACTCAAGATTGACTGTCGTGGCATAGCTGGAGGATGGCACCACCAGACGTTGCACCCCACATGACCCCTGGGGGAATTGTGGATTGGATGATTTATGCTGGATAGTTGGGGGAAGGGTTTTGGGGATGCTTTCTATATGTAATTTTCACGCCTTTTGCTTCAGACCTTGCTTTTCTTTGGTTGCATTCAGTTCATACTCAGTAAAAGTACCTTTCTGTTGTGGCCCCGCCCTCTGAGCCTGTCCTATCGGAGGAAGAAAGCTCCGAGCATGAGGAAGAGGAGTCACCCAGGCCTCCCTCTCCAGGCCCCTCCCCTCTGGCATTGTCTCAAGTGCCGGCCGAGGGAGAGGAGACAGCTGATTCGGATCAGAGTGATAATGACACATCATTCCTGGATGCACGCCTCCGAAGGCATGATAAACGTTTGCAGCAGCTTAGGAGGCATGCTAGGGATTAAAACTGAGTCACTGGACCACACCCCAGAGACTATATAATAGAGGGTGGTGGTCAAGGATCTTTGTGATGAAAAAAGTAAACCTTGGATAGTCACTAAAGCCTTGTCCGGAACTGCTGGGAGGAATATTATTTCTGCTTGGACTTTTGTGAACGTTCGTATCTTTGCTTTCTGTTTGTGGAAATAAAGTCCCTTGGCAGACGGTGTGTCTATCGCTGCCAAGTGGGAGATAAGAACTGGGTGCGTTCCAAAGTGTTTCCTTAACCCTCGGCTGGCTGTGTTGTGTGTGTGTGTGGGGACGGGGACAGATCACTTTCTCTATGAAAATGGAGTCGGGGGTTTTCTTTCTTGAGTATTGAAAGGAAGCATGCCTGACACTCAAGTATTAGCCATCTAAAGTTTACATCATGTTTTATTAGTTGTCTTGTCAGAAATTGGTAATGTTTCCTTGTATCTCTTATTCTTCTGGGTATTTGTTTCAAGACTGCTTTCTCTCCCTTTGTATTTCAATAGTGCATCTCTTGCTCTTTGAAGTATTTCCGCTCTTATTGCCTTCTTTGAAAATCTCACATGTACCTCTCTGGGAAGTTTGTTCCTTCTCGCATAGCTTGTGTATAGTCTAAATATTTCGTCAATCCCAGAGAGGACTTCCTGTTTACTCTTTTCCAATGCATCTACCAACAATTCTGCCATTTTTTCACCAAGATCTTCCCCTTTTCCCTCCCCAATATTCTGAAATCTCAGGAAGCATTCTTCTCTATCCATCTCCAGCATAATTATGGATCGCTCAAGCTCATTATCTACCTTAGTCAGTCTGTAATCCATCTCTTCTACTTTCTTTTTTTTTTTCATTTTTAAACAAACTTTATTCGTTCTTAAAAAACATTTAAAACAAATATAAGAAAAACATACAAGTTTCTCTTAATCAAAAACAAAATTACATATGCAGTACATATACAATACTCAACTTCATCTATTGACTACTTTCTATTATTATATATACATACACACAGTGACTTATTTCCTTTTCCATCCATCTGACAGTGCTGTTTTTAATTATATTGATTTCTTCTAAATTTCATCTTTAACCATTCCCCCCCTCTGGTTTATCCACTGGTACCATCTATGCCATATTGTAAAGTATTTTGAGTCTTCCTTGTCCTGTAACTCTAAAGTTAGTTTGTCCATCTCTGCGCATATATAGATTTTTTGTATTAGCTCCTGGTCAGTTGGCAAACGATCTATTTTCCAGAGTTGTGCTAATGCTAGTCTAGCTGCCGTAATAATGTGGAGTATTAAATATTTTATATCGTTTCTAATATTCTTTTTAATCATGCCTAATAAAAAGACTTCGGGTTTTAATTCAATTTCGTAATCTGTTATTTCTAATATCCATGTTTTTATTTTGTTCCAATATTTATGTCAGCCTCCAACTTTCTGCTTTGGCTGCCATAAGAAACGGGGGAGGGAAGAGAGTGGGGGAGGGAAGCAAGCTGGTGGATTTTGAAGAAACGAAACCTAAGCACCGAAGTGGCTATCGGATTAACCGTCATCGCGTTCCTGATTGATGACGATGCCAGACGTGCTTCCACCTGACCTCTGGGAGACCTTTGGATTGGGTGGTTGATGATGGACAATGGGAGGGGATGCTTTCTATATGCAACTTTCGCGCCTATTGCTTTAGTTTCAGCTTTCCTTTGGTTGCGTTCATTTCATCTTCCAGTAAAAGTACATTACTCTATAAATATGGAGTTTGGCTCATTCTTTCCTGGACTTTGAAGGAAGCACACCTGACATTAAGCTGAAACTCACTCCAGTCATCCCGGATAACCACCGAGGGGACTGTAATCCAGATCATGTCAGATCAGGAAGCTGAAGAAGCACAAATGGGAGCATCGGGCTCTACGATGCCTTCATTTCAAACAGAGGAAGAAACTGCCGAATGGTTGAGAAAACTCCAGCTCAGAGAGGAG
This sequence comes from Arizona elegans, assembly GCA_022577455.1. Lineage (NCBI taxonomy): Eukaryota > Metazoa > Chordata > Lepidosauria > Squamata > Colubridae > Arizona > Arizona elegans. The sequence goes on from JAKOOJ010000010.1 coordinate 20,995,346, forward strand.
ACTGAGGAAACCAGATGGTCGAAAGGAGTAGGAAGGCTGCCGGACTGGGGAGGGACCCCCCAGGGAGTAACCAGCTCCAGACCATGTAAGAGAGAGGCGGTGTGGCTGCAAGAGCAAAAGGAAAGCCTCATGCTGGCACAGGCATCGCAACTCCTCCGTGATGTTGAAGAAAGCCGGAAAAGCCGTGAGTCTTATGGGTTCCCTGTAGAGAAGGGAGGAGACGGCCCCAGGGGGGAGCCGGAAGAAACAGCCTGTGGGGGAGATGATGAGGAAGCTGAGAAAAGAACATCTCAGACTTCGGGGGCTCAAGTGAGGGATGCAACAGGTCAGGGACCCCCAGCCTTGCAGGCCCCTCCCCGCAGACGTAAAAAACCAAAAATTCCCCCCCTAACCGGGAAATATGATGGGAATCCAAAGACCTTGGGTTATTTTTTGACTCAAGTGTGGAACCACATGCAAGATTGGGGGGAGGACTATTTGTCAGATGCTGCTTGAGTGAGATGCGTCACGAGCCTATTAGAGGGAGCCGCAGCTGACTGGATGGTGGTCCTCCACAATAATGACTCCCCTTTGCTAAGAAACTACAACCAATTCATGGGAGCTCTTAGGAGGCGTTTTGAAGACCACCTAGCTGAACGAAAAGCGAGACTTAGAATGAAAAGCATCCAGCAAGGCCGGAGATCAGTGGCAGAATACACCCAAGAATTCTGCAAGCTGGCACCCTACATGACAGGGTGGTCAGAAGCGGCTCTCCTGGAGAGTTTCAAAGATGGGCTGAATGAAGAGATATACAAGGATTGTAGAGGCCAGGGGGTCCCCGAAGATTTGCAGAGTTGGTATATAGCAGCTGAGGATGTGGAGATCGAGCTGGCCCGAAGCCGACTCTGAGGGGGGCGTGCTGGAGACCCGTCATCCTCCTTTTACCGTAAAGGAGCACCTAAGATGGCCAAAAGGAAGGCGGAATTCAAACCAAAGTCAAAGCCTTTCACCTGTTTCAAATGTGGGAAGGAAGGACATCGGGCTGCCGAATGTTTCTCCAAACCAGTACCTAAGACCACTGGTTTGGGACCAAGGAAGGCCGACAAAACACCCGCAAAAACCCGCAGCACCGCCCTGAAAGGAGAAGTCGTTGAGTTCGCTCCCCGAAACAAGGGTGAGTTGGGAACTCCGACCACCGACGACGACAGCGGGATGGAGTCCGACTCCGACTCCGATGATCTGGTGAGTCACACAGAGGACCCCATGCTCATCCCCGTAGAAATAAGGGTGTCATCCACAGGGACACAAGCGCAGATATTAGCCCTGCTAGACTCTGGGTGCACCAGGTGCATAATCAGCCCGAAAGTGGTGGAAAAGATGGGCCTGAGATTAAAAACGCTAAAAAGGCCTATTGTGTTCTGTCAGTTGGACGGATCTATTGCAGGAGGGGGCCCAGCCAGTTTTGTGACTGAACTCATTGAAATGCAGCTGGGGGATCACGTAGAAAGTCTCAGATTCATTGTGGCCCCTGGCATGGAACGACCCCTCATACTTGGACTGCCTTGGCTCCATAGATGGAACCCAGGAGTTAATTGGAAAACCGGGATCTTGCATATTCGCACCGGAAAACCAAGATTAGAGAGGGAAACACCCCCCCCCCCAGAGGACAGGTCAGGACCCGAAACTGTGGAAATGGCAGTAGGGCACATTGAAGGGGAGGAGAAGATTCCAAAAGAATATTGGGATCTCCGTGAAGTTTTTAGTGAAAAGGCTTTGGATGTACTGCCTCCCCACAGGGCTACGGACTGTACCATTGAAATACTCCCAGGTGTGAAACTCCCTAAGCCGAAAATCTACCCCATGACCCCTCGAAAATTAGGGGAACTGCGAAACTTTATTGATAAAAACCTAGAAGGGGGTTTATTAAACCTGCCAAACCAAAGGTGGCGGCACCGGTGTTCTTCTGAGAAAAGAAAGATGGTTCCTTTCGCTTGGTAGTTGATTATAGGAACCTAAATGCAATTTGTGTGGAGAACATTTACCCCCTACCACTTATGAAGGACATGCTATCTCACTTAGGAAAGGGAAAAATCTTCACCAAACTTGACCTACGGGAAGCTTACTATCGAGTGAGAATTAAAAAGGGAGATGAGTGGAAAACAGCATTTAGCTGTCCACTTGGATGTTTCCAGTTTAAAGTACTCCCATTTGGACTACAGGGAGCCCCTGCTGTGTTCATGCAATTGATTAATGAAGTACTGCATGAGCACCTGTTTAAGGGGGTTCTGGTCTACTTGGACGACATTCTTATCTACTCAGAGAACATGGACGATCATGTGAAATTGGTGCGAACGGTCCTGAAAAAACTCAGGGCTGCTGAACTATATGCCAAACTTTCTAAGTGTGAGTTCCATCAAAGTAAAATTGACTATCTTGGATATCGCATATCTCATGAGGGGATAGAGATGGACCCTGGGAAGGTTCGGGCCGTGTTGGAATGGGCCGCCCCACACACCCGCAAACAATTACAAAGTTTCCTGGGTTTTGCGAATTTCTACAGACAGTTTATCCCCACATTTGCCAAAATAGCTCTGCCTATAACAAATCTTCTGAAAACTAAAGGTGAGGCAAAACCAAGACCCTCACGACCTCTTGAATGGACTATGGACTGTCAAGCAGCTTTTGAAAAGTTGAAATGACTGTTTGCTGCTGAGCCAGTCCTCAAACATCCAGACATGGAAGAGCCTTTTGTGGTAGAAGCAGACGCGAGCGACGTGGCTGTGGGAGCAGTACTTTTGCAAAAGAACGCAGAAGGGGAATTACAACCCTGTGCTTACACATCCCGTAAATTATCAGAAACCGAGAGAAGATGGGCCATATGGGAAAAAGAGGCTTTTGTGGTGCGATGGGCATTGTTAACGTGGAGACAATTTCTGGAAGGAGCAGAGCACCCGTTTGAAGTTTGGACTGATCACAAAAATCTGGAGGCGTTGAAAACACCACATAAACTGTCACCAAAGCAAGCTCGTTGGGCCCAGCATTTCAACCGTTTTAATTTCACCCTACGCTACATTCCTGGTGGAAAGAATTTCATGGCGGATGCACTCTCCAGAATGCCTCAATACAACAGTACCAAGAAAGAAGTGGTTCAACCCATCATCCCTTCCACACAACTGGCAGCGCCCATGACTACCAGAGCACAGGCGAGGGCTGATCCAGCCTTTTCGGGCGACCTACTACAGAAATTACAAAAAGCCTTAAAAACTGACGAATGGTTTAAAACCCATTCAAATGAATGTACCCTCCGTGATGGTCTAGCTTGGATAGGGGCTAAATTGTATGTCCCTGAGAGTTTAAAACTAACAGTATTACAATACGCTCATGATGCCAAGGCAGCCGGACACTTTGGATTTGTTAAAACTCTACATCTTGTTAAAAGACAGTTTTGGTGGCCTGCCCTCAAAAAGGACATAGAAGCATATGTGGCTAGTTGTCCGGTGTGTGCCTCAGCTAAAAGACCTCCAGGGAAGCCACCTGGGTTGTTGCAGAGTGTGGCAAGACCGGATGCCCCTTGGAAGGAAATATCCATGGATTTTATTGTTGACCTACCAGAAAGTGAAGGGTGCACAGTCATTTGGGCAGTAACTGATTTGTTTTCCAAACAAGTGCATTTCATCCCTTGCTCTAAAATCCCTTCAGCAAAAACTCTGACAAAACTGTTTATTCGTCATATTTACAGATTACATGGAGCTCCAAAACATATAATTTTGGACAGGGGTGTACAATTTACTTCCAATTTTTGGAAGGAGTTTTTAAAGTTAATAGGCTCCACCCAAGGACTAAGCTCCACCCACCACCCCCAGACCAATGGGGCCTGTGAGAGAACCAATGCTGTGTTAGAACAGTATCTGAGATGTTATGTAAATTACCAGCAAGACAACTGGGTGGACTTATTGCCATTTGCGGAGGTGGCATACAACAACTCTATCCATAGCAGCACCGGGTTCACTCCGTTTAGGGTAGCGTCTGGTCAGGATTTTGTGCCAATCCCCGAGTTACCACAAGACATCCCACAAAACCCATCATTGGTTGAGTGGATCGAACAGTTGCGGAGCACTTAGGCTGTAACTCGAAAAGCCCTAGATGATGCACACCGAGCGCACAAGACACAAGCAGATAAAAAACGATCCCAGGCACATTTGTATAAAGTGGGTGACAGGGTTTATCTTTCCACCAAATACTTACAGACTTCACAGAAATCAAAAAAGCTTGGACCCAAGTATGTGGGTCCTTTCCTGGTCACTAGACTTATTAATCCAGTTACAGTTGAATTGGAATTGCCAAAAACGTTGAGACGGATACACCCTGTGTTTCATGTTAGTTTCTTGAAACCAGAACACTTGTCCCCTTTACGACCGAACCAAGATTCCCCTCCGGTTCCCATATTGATAGATGATCTGTCCCCGTCCACACACACACACAAACACAACCAGCCGAGGGTTAAGGAAACACTTTGGAACGCACCCAGGTCTTATCTCCCACTTGGCAGCGATAGACACACCGTCTGCCAAGTGATGTTTATATATTACACAATCATACGCTGGTAGTATTGTTTTAACTTCAATCACCAGTTTTTTCTGATTAGTCCACTTAGTTGGCTTCTGCGGACTCCCAAACATCGTTATGATATGTGATAAATTAAGATTATTCGGTTCTATTATAATACTTGCTTCTTCAAACAAAAACTTTCCCGGAACTGGTACTCCCACAAAGCATGTAGCCATTATATCAGAGACAGTTGTCTCGCCCCTGATACAAAAGGAAGTGCTGTTTAAGGCCACCTTCATTAAATCCAAAAATATATTGCCTTCTTTCGGTTTCCGTTCAGCAATACTTCTGGTATATCGTAAAGGCGCCTTAAGATAACCAACAGCACATCTCCCCCTCCAGAAATAAGGCAATTTAGGCAAAGCCAAATTTCCACATAAAAACATTAACTTCGAAGGGGTTTTTATTTCAAAATATGGAAAATGTAATCCCTCCTCCAAAATACGAAACTTCTTATATGAAGGAGTATAATTACCATAAAGATCAGTACATTGACTATATAAAAATTCCATTCTATCTGATAAATCAGTATATTTAGGGGTAATGTCATATGTGTTATTACAATTGGCATATCTGCCCAAAGGTATACCATCTGCAAAAGATGATCGTATACATATATCAGCTTCTTCAGCACCTTCTATCAAAGTTAGTGCTTCTATTAAGGAATATTGGTGCTCGAGTTCAGTATGGAAACATAATTGCCGCCATGTTATTGGATAATCATGTAATACTTCCAACATCTCTTTTTCCATCCCTATCTGCACCTCAAAAAGAATAAACAGAAACACTATATACCCCATCTTTCCTAGCAGACTAGTCCCCCTCTAGCAATATAATTTTTAGACAGATGAAATATTATTGTCTCACCATCAAGGTATCAATCTGCCGAGGTGAACTTACATCCACTGGATACCAAAGCATAGATCTACACCATTCAATTATATCTCTTCTTAATACAATCAAAAATATAACAAAAATTAATATCACTCCCAACCAAATACAAAGTTCCTCGTAGAACTTTTCTTCCATCCGTTGGCCATCAATCATCTAAGGGTTGTCGACGAAAGGTCAGTTTAAGCGGATCTGTAGACTTCGTATCCACCGTCCATCCATATGGCGAAGACACCGGTCCCTTCACTCTGGAATAATGCACCCAACCTCGTTCCTTTGTTCTTACAGCCGATTCAGTAGTCAGCAAAACCTGGAACGGTCCTTCCCACACCGGCTGCAACTTTTTCTCCTTAAGTGCTTTGATCAGGACCCAGTCTCCACTTCTGTATCCATGGATTTGAAAATCAAGCGGTGGAGTTTGCGCCAATAATCCTTTTGACCTTAAAAGAGAAAAACACTGGGACAGTCCTTGTATATATTTTCTTAGAAAAATATCCTTCAATTCTATTCTAGGCATTCCAACTTTTCCTGTATACGGCAATCCAAACATCATTTCATAAGGAGATATTCCTATATCCTTCCTCGGACTTGTTCTTATTCTCAATAGAGCTAAAGGCAAACATTTCGTCCAAGGTAGTTTTAATTCTAGCATTAATTTCTTTAACGCTGATTTTATAGTCTGATTAGCTCTTTCCACACGTCCAGAGGAACTAGCCAAATGACTTAAATGAAACTGCCAATCAATTCCCAATTGATTCATTACTTGCTTCACCACCTGGGCTGTAAAATGTGTACCTCTATCACTATCTATTGATTCTATTAACCCATAACGTGGTATTAGTTGTTCCAATATAATTTTAACAGTCATTTGAGCATTAGCCTTAGCACAAGGAAAAGCTTCAACCCATCCCGTCAAATGATCCACTATAACTAATAAATACTTAAGAGTTCCAACCGCTGGCATTTCAGTATAATCCACTTGGATTCGTTGAAAAGGCCAGACAGCCAACTCTCTACCTCCCATAAGTTGTTTTCTCATAATCTTCTTATTAACCTTTACACAATGTATACACTTTCGTAATATCTGCATAGCTATTGTATACATCCCCTTACACACATATGTACCTTTAACAAAATCAACAAGAGCTTGAGTTCCCCAATGAGTTCCCTCATGCACTCGTTCAAGTACATTCCTCATCATTGCTTTATTCAAAACTTGCACCCCATCCTTAGTTACCCACTTTCCATTCACCTGACGCACACCCTCATTTATCATTTGTTGTTCTTCATCGTTAGTAAATACTGGCGTCACATCAATAGTCAAAGCTGGAACTAAAACCATAATAGCCTCTTCCCCTAAAGCTGCTTCCTTAGCTGCTTCATCTGCCAACCTATTTCCCACTATCAATTTCGAAGTTCCCTTCTTATGACCTTCAACATGTATAACAGCAAGCTTAGTAGGACCTTCAGCTGCCTTTAAAACAGCAGTTATAAGATCAACTTGTTTTAGCTCCTTTCCCTTAGTGGAAATCAATCCCCTCTCCATCCAGATTTTCCCAAAAGTATTTAAAATACCATAAGCATATTTCGAATCTGTATAAATATTCCCCACTTCATTAGCCAACAAATGCAGAGCTTGCAATAAAGCAAAAACCTCACACGTTTGTGCCGACCATTCAGACGGTAACTTCCCCGCTTCTAAAATCTCTGAAGTATCTCCATTCACCACCGCATATCCATTAACTCTCTTTCCCCCCTCAACTCGAGAAGAACCATCAATAAATAAGTTAATACCGCCCTCTAATGGACTATCCTCTAAATCTTCCCTAACCTTAGTTTGCAAATCTATCACTTCCACGCAATTATGCTCTATGGAATCCCACTCCTGTCTCTCTCCCGACAAGAATTCTGCCGGATTCAAATTCCTATCTGTAGAAAGAACCAAATTCTCTTGAGACAATAAGATAACCTCGTACTTCAAAAGTCTTGCATTTGTTAACCACCTATGCGCCTTCTGCATCAAGATAGTTCTAACCTGATGTGGACTACTCACAACCAATGCACCCCCAAATGTCAATTTCCTACTTTCTTCCACCAATAAAGCAGTTGCGGCCACTGCCTGTACACACAACGGCCACCCTCGTACAACCGGATCCATTAACTTTGATAAAAAAGCTATGGGTTTTTTCCTTCCCGCCCAAGTTTGAGCAAGTACCCCTTTTGCAATTCCATCTTCTACTGCCACAAACAAATGAAATGGTTTTTTCAAATCTGGTAAACTCAAAACCGGAGCCTGCATCAAAGATCTTTTCAATTCCCTCAATTTAGACTCATCATCTTCCTTCCACACAACTATCCAAGGTTCTTCCTCTATTAATTTATCATAAAAACCACACCTTATCCGTATAGTCATCAATCCACAATCTACAATAACCCACCAAACCAAGCAACCTCCTAACTTCCTTCTTAGTTTTTGGCAAAGGCTGAGTTATTATTCCTTCCACTCTCTCTGGATTTATCCGTTTACTCCCCTGGCTTATCAAGTGACCTAAGTACTTAACTTCTAACTCCACATACTGAAGTTTCCTTTTAGATACCCGCAAGCCATTTCTCCCCAGAAAATTTAACAATGCATTTGTTCCCTTCTCAACATCAACCTTTTTCTCTCCTGATAACAACAAATCATCTACATATTGTAACACCTGTAACCCAGAAGGGATACAAAATCCTTCCAACACTTGTTCCAACATCTGTCCAAACAAGTTCGGACTTTCAGAAAATCCCTGTGGCAAAACACACCATCGATATTGCTGGCTCCTATGAGTATCTGGATCAGTCCATTCAAAAGCAAAAATATCTCTTGACTTTTCATCTAAAGGACATGTCCAAAACGCATCCTTCAAATCTATTACACTAAAATAGGCATGACTATGTGGTATTCTCCCTAACAACGTATACGGATTCACCGCAATCGAGTGTCTATTGGCAACCAATAAATTTATTTTACGTAGATCATGAACTATTCTAATCGACCCATCAGGCTTCCTAACAGGTAATATAGGTGAATTATATTGGGACATAGTAGGTTCAATCAATCCATCAGCTGACAACTTCTCAATCACTGGCTTTAATTCTCTTCTCAAATCTATGGGAATATTGTACTGCTTAACCTTCACCGGAACTGTCCCTTCCTTCAAAGCCACTTTCAGAGGGGGAATATCTAAAACACCCCTATTACCTTCCTGTTCCCACACAATAGGATCAATATTCTTTTCCTGTTCTTCAGTCAGCACATTAACCATAGAATCATTACAGGAAAATTTTAACTCACAACCAAGAAGTGATAACGCATCTCTTCCAAGCAAATTTATGCCAGCTTCTGGTACAAATATAACATCCAAACAAATTTTCCGCTTACCACAACCTAAAGCCATATTATTCAATAATGGTACTTCAAAAGGTATTCCTTGAACACCCCTTATCTTAATGGTTGCACCTGTTTGATGCACTCCATTAGGTATTTTACAAATAGAAGTCCTAGTTGCTCCTGTGTCTATCAAAAACACATATTCCTCTTCTTCTGGTCCCACTAACAAATTTATCAAGGGCTCTTGGTGGGATCCCTCTATCAAAAGCCCCTGACCCCACTAATCATCCTCTTCTCCCATAAGGGTATAGAGGCGCGGTTCCATCCTCTGGGACCTCCTTTTCTCTCGACAATTTCTAGCGAAATGCCCTTCCTTGCCACACACAAAACACTTCCTACTTTCCTGGCCATTAACCCCAGGCCTTCTCAACTGTGGGAACCCTCTTCCTATCCCAGGGCGCTGCTTCAATGCATTAGACTGATTCTTACCAAAACTTCTTCCTCTCCCTATCACATCTTTCTTATCTGTTGGTTTATTTGCAGCCTTCATTACTGACACCATCATTTGACTCTTCTGCCTAGTCTTGGCTTCCTCCCTATTGACATACACCTTTTGAGCCTCCTTCAACAGAGCGGTAATATCAGACCCAGCCCAGTCATCAATTTTCTGTATCTTCTTCTTGATGTCTGGCCATGCCTTCGTCACAAACTGCATTTTCATTAAGGACTCATAAGCTGGCATTTCAGGAGAAAGACCAGAATACTTATTCAAATTGTCCTTAATACGTTCCAGAAACACTGAAGGTGTTTCATCTGGCAGCTGTTCCACCTCAAAAGCTTTAGTTAAATTCTTTCCTTGAGGTACAGCTGTCTTAACCCCCTGAAGTATAATTCTCTTCAGGTCTTCCATTTGCCCCCGGTCAGCTACATTGTTATTGTTCCAACCAGGATCTGCTAATGGAAACTTTGTCTCTGCAGCCACGGGTTGGGCAGCCCCAACCTGGGTCTTATCCCAATAGGCCATAGCCGCCTTCCGTATTTGTGACCTCTCCTCAGGGGAGAACAGGTAACCCAATATATGCTGTAGCTCAGCATACGTATACAAATTGGGCCCCAAAAACAGATCCAATGATTCTGATAACTTAATCGGATCCGCTTGCAAAGACGGCATATTACTCTTGTAATTTCTCAAATCTGAAGATGTTAAGGGCACATTTACAAATGTTGTCACTGGAAGACCCGCACCAGTTAACCCGTTCGGCATCTCCCTTAAAGGCAACATTTTCTTAGTCTGTAAACGTGTCCTCCGAGGGGAAGGAGGTCTTACAGGTGCTGGTAATTCCTCCGACTCCCTCTTAACCTGCTGATATCGCCGTACTGTTGAAGATACTCCCCCTCTGCTCCCAGCAGCAGCTGCCTCAACTAAGCCACCCACTGCCCCAATAGCATTCGGGTTATATGGAGGAGGCAACGGCGGGCATGTAGCATAAGCCAAAGGGTCCCACCTTTTCTCTTCTTCCTCCTCTTCCCCATACAACTCTCTAGCATCTCTGGGGGGAAACGGGTCAAACCATTGAACATGAAACCACGGTTCAACATATGGCAACTGAGAAATAAATTTCTTGCCTTCCAATACCTTCTTCAGGGCATTTATCCAATACAGATCAGACTCTCCAAACTTACTCCACCTATAATTAGGCTTTATCAGTATAAACGTTGGCCACACCCTAGTACAATAATTTATCATAGCCACCTTGTCCAACTGTTTGGTATAAACCTTCAACCAATCCTCTGTCCATTGAGTTAACAACTCCCCTAAAGGTGATATCGGAGGGATAGAGGGTATTTCAGTGTTAGTATTGGTACTACGTTTACTCCAAGAAAGCCCCATACTATCACATTCACACACTCACCAAACACACCTAATAAGAAAAAGAATACTCACTCCCAGTATCATCCCCCGGAACGTTCCTCTTGTCTCCTGTCTCAACCTCCAAGTCTCCGTCTCAGGGCTAGTAGAGAAGCTGCTCCCGTCCGGCAAGAAAACAAACCTTAACACCAAAACAGTGTATATAGCGCGCTTTGTAGATTTATTTGCTTACCCGACGAGAGGTCCTCAAGGTCCCTGTTCAGCGCCAATTGTGATACACAGGAAATGCCTGTCACCCAGAAAATAACCGACAGAGAGTTGAGTGATAAGACAAGAATACAATTTATTAATTATTTCTTTGCAAAGGTCTCCCTCAAAGTGAGAGAGCAATTTACCATTCGTTCTCGCCGTCTTTTATACAATTTCAGGTTACATTTTACAGGATACAAGCATGTCCCTTGAGTACAATTTCAAACCTTATATAATAGACAAACACATGATATTCACATTATGGGAAGTCCCCACAATCACAACATAAAAATACCCTACTTAAAATATTGCTTATACATGTCACGTACTTCCCCTTCTTAACGAGGTCAAGTTGACCTGAAGCATATATCCTGTTGAATAAACACTTTCTCAAGAACATAACTTCCCCAAGAACACAGGAAACATATAATTCCGTTCTCATGTTCCTTAAACCGTCAGCTAAAATACATAATCAGGTCACAATCAGGTTATACAGAGTAAAATAAAAGCCTTGACATGCTTTTAAAATGGCATAACTCAGGCTATATGATTTTGCAGGAATAACCCTAATTTCTTTATTTCTCACACCCTGAGAGTTTAAGACTAACAGTATTACAATACGCTCATGATGCCAAGGCAGCCGGACACTTTGGATTTGTTAAAACTCTACATCTTGTTAAAAGACAGTTTTGGTGGCCTGCCCTCAAAAAGGACATAGAAGCATATGTGGCTAGTTGTCCGGTGTGTGCCTCAGCTAAAAGACCTCCAGGGAAGCCACCTGGGTTGTTGCAGAGTGTGGCAAGACCGGATGCCCCTTGGAAGGAAATATCCATGGATTTTATTGTTGACCTACCAGAAAGTGAAGGGTGCACAGTCATTTGGGCAGTAACTGATTTGTTTTCCAAACAAGTGCATTTCATCCCTTGCTCTAAAATCCCTTCAGCAAAAACTCTGACAAAACTGTTTATTCGTCATATTTACAGATTACATGGAGCTCCAAAACATATAATTTTGGACAGGGGTGTACAATTTACTTCCAATTTTTGGAAGGAGTTTTTAAAGTTAATAGGCTCCACCCAAGGACTAAGCTCCACCCACCACCCCCAGACCAATGGGGCCTGTGAGAGAACCAATGCTGTGTTAGAACAGTATCTGAGATGTTATGTAAATTACCAGCAAGACAACTGGGTGGACTTATTGCCATTTGCGGAGGTGGCATACAACAACTCTATCCATAGCAGCACCGGGTTCACTCCGTTTAGGGTAGCGTCTGGTCAGGATTTTGTGCCAATCCCCGAGTTACCACAAGACATCCCACAAAACCCATCATTGGTTGAGTGGATCGAACAGTTGCGGAGCACTTAGGCTGTAACTCGAAAAGCCCTAGATGATGCACACCGAGCGCACAAGACACAAGCAGATAAAAAACGATCCCAGGCACATTTGTATAAAGTGGGTGACAGGGTTTATCTTTCCACCAAATACTTACAGACTTCACAGAAATCAAAAAAGCTTGGACCCAAGTATGTGGGTCCTTTCCTGGTCACTAGACTTATTAATCCAGTTACAGTTGAATTGGAATTGCCAAAAACGTTGAGACGGATACACCCTGTGTTTCATGTTAGTTTCTTGAAACCAGAACACTTGTCCCCTTTACGACCGAACCAAGATTCCCCTCCGGTTCCCATATTGATAGATGATCTGTCCCCGTCCACACACACACACAAACACAGCCAGCCGAGGGTTAAGGAAACACTTTGGAACGCACCCAGGTCTTATCTCCCACTTGGCAGCGATAGACACACCGTCTGCCAAGTGACTTTATTTTCACAGTAAAACAGAAAGATAAATACTCAAGAGTCCAAATGTCCGACACTATAAATCTTTCTCTCAGCAGTTCCGGACGAGGCTTTAGTGACTATCCAAGGTTTGCTTTTGTTCGTCACAAGGATCCCTGACCACTACCCTCTATTATATAGTCTCTGGGGTGTGGTCCAGTGACTCAGTTCTAATCCCTAGCATGCCTCCTAAGCTGTTGCAATCGTTTATCACGCCTTCGGAGGCGTGCGTCCAGGAATGATGTTTCATCGTCACTCTGATCCGAACCAGCTGTCTCCCTGCTGATCTCCTCTCCCTCGGCCGGCACCTGAGACAATGCCAGAGGGGAGGGGCCTGGAGAGGGAGGCCTGGCTGACTCCTCTTCCTCATGCTCGGAGCTTTCTTCCTCCGATGGGACAGGCTCAGAGGGCGGGGCCACAACAATAGAAGGTGAGCAACATTTCGAAGTCAAAGAAATTTTAGACTCTAGGAAGCACCATGGTAGGGTGCAATATTTGGTGGCTTGGAAACATTTCCCTTTGTCTCAAGCTGAGTGGGTGAACATACGTGATGTCCGGGCGCCAAAGAAAGTACAGTTGTTTCATAACAAATATCCTGATAAGCCTTAATGTCTATATTGCAATTTGTTTTTTTTTTTTCCGTTCCCCTTCCTTCTATTTTCCTTATTTAGGACTAACGTCTTTTCTCTGGAGGGGCCGAATGTCAGCCTCTGAATTTCTGCTTTGGCTGCCATAAGAAACGGGGGAGGGAAGGGTGTGGGGGAGGGAAGCAAGCTGGTGGATTTTGAAGAAACGAAACCTAAGCACCAAAGTGGCTATCGGGTCAACCGTCATCGCGTTCCTGATTGTTGACGATGCCAGACGTGCTTCCACCTGACCTCTGGGAGACCTTTGGATTGGGTGGTTGATGATGGACAGTGGGAGGGGATGCTTTCTATATGCAACTTTCGCGCCTATTGCTTTAGTTTCAGCTTTCCTTTGGTTGCGTTCATTTCATCTTCCAGTAAAAGTACATTACTCTATAAATATGGAATTTGGCTCATTCTTTCCTGGACTTTGAAGGAAGCACACCTGACAATTTCTTAATTTCTGGGCAAAGCCACCAAGCATGGTAAAAAGTTCCCTGTGTTTTTTTACATTTCCAGCAGGCCGGATTTACATTCGGATACATTTTTGCTAACCTTGCGGGTGCCAGATACCATCAGTACCACATCTTATAGTGATTTTCTTTATACGCTAATGATTTTGTCATGCTGTAATTGTTTTCCCAAGCTCTTTCCCAGTCTTCTAGCTGTATACTGTTCCCAATGTTCCTCACCCACGCTATCATCTGCCCTTTGACCAATTCTTCTGCCAAATCATATTCAAGTAAATATTTATAAATTTTTGAGATTAATTTCCCTTCTTTAGATTCCAGTAATTTGTCCAATCGATTTTGTTTTAAATCTATTCCTCCCTCCTCTTGGTCCTTTCTGTATTTTACCTTTATTTGTGAATAGGGCCACCAGTCTATTACTATTCCTTGTTCTTTAAGTTCTTCCCTAGTTTTCAATTTCCCCTGAACATCTACTATTTCTCTATATCTTAAGATTTTTTGTTTTGATAATATATTGGGGTGAGTTATTGCTTCTATCATTGATAGCCAGCCAGGAATTTTCATATAGTGTTTGCATTTGATTTGTTTCCATGTGTTGATTAAAGATTTCCTGATAGTGTGGTTATTAAAATGTTTATATATTTTATTTCCTGAGCTCCATATAAAGGCATGCCATCCCTTCATTAAGTCATGTCCTTCCAGATTTAACAATCTTTGGTTATCCAAGGTTATCCATTCTTTGATCCATAATAGGCTTGCAGCCTTATAGTATTTTTCCCATGCCGGGAACCCAAATCCGCCTCTAATTTTGTTGTCTTGTAATATATTTAGTTTTATTCTTGATTTTTCCCCTTCCACACAAATTTTATAGTTATCTTATCCAAATTATCAAAAAATTTCTTATTTAATTTTATTGGAATTGTTTGGAATAAATAAAGGAGTCTTGGAAGTATGTTTGATTTTATCGCTGCTATTCTCCCCAGCAAGGACAATTTTAACTTCACCCATTTATCTAAGTCCTCTTTTATTTTCTGGACTAAAGGGTCATAATTATCTTTTTTTATTGTTGCTGTTCTAGCCGTCAAATTTATCCCTAGATATTTTACTTTTTTAACTGCCTGTAGTCCAGAATCTTTTACTAATTTCTCTACTTGTTTTGTTGTCATATTTTTTGTTATCATTTTTGTCTTTTCTTTATTAATTTTTAGCCCTGCTACCTTTCCAAATTTTTCAATCTCTTTTATTAATTTCGGGGTTGTTTCTATTGGATCTTCTATGAAGAAAACAAGGTCATCCGCAAAAGCTTGGACCTTGTAATCCTCTCTCTTAATCTTTAATCCTTGTATTTCTTTATTTGCCCTAATTCTAATTAACAGGTTTTCCAGAGTTAGAATAAAAAGTAGGGGTGACAGCGGACATCCCTGCCTTACTCCTTTATTTATTCCAAAATTTTTTGTTGGATCTCCATTCACCAAGACGCATGCTTTTTGGTTCTGATATATTGATGTTATCATTTTGGTAAATTTCTCTCCAAAATTCATATTTGCTGTTTCATAAATTGCCAGTTTACTTGGTCGAACTCTTTTTGTGCATCCAGAAAGATCAGCGCTATCTGTCTTTCTGGATGCACCTCATAATATTCTAAAACATCCATTACTATCCTTAGATTATTTTTTATTTGTCTTGTGGGCAAAAAACCGTTTTGATCCTGGTGTATTTTGTTATGTAATAATTTTTTCATCCTATTGGCAATTATACTCATGAAGACTTTGTAATCGGTATTCAATAAAGAAATCGGCCTATAGTTTTTTATTAATGTGGTATCTGCCCCCTCTTTGGGTATTAGGGAAATATATGCTTCTTTCCATGTATTTGGTAGTTTTGCCTCCATTAAAGCTTTGTTGTATATTTCTAATAGTATTCCATTTAATAATTCCCCAAATGTTTTATAAAACTCTGTTGGTAGACCATCAGTCCCCAGAGTTGTATTACCCAGAACCTTTACAGATATGGTGGAAGAGTTAAATATGGTAGATAGCTGGAGATTTCATAACCCCGAAATTAAAAACTTTACATATTATTCGAATCCACACAAGTCCTGGTCTAGGTTGGATATGGCTTGGGTAACCAAGATGTTAATGATGGAAATTGAAGAGGTAGAAATTCTATCAAATAATTGGGCTGATCACAACCCAATATTGATGACATGGAAGGGGCAGCAGAGAAAGAAGAATAGATGGACAATGAATATACAGTTATTAAAAGAAAAAGAATATAAGAAATACATGGAAAAGGAGTTAGAATTGTTCTATAAGGAAAATACAAAACAACACACCTCCCTACAAAACTTATGGGATACAACTAAGGCATATGTAAGGGGCCTCACAATAGCTTATAATGCAAAATGGAGAAAAGAAAGAGAAAAAGAATATAATAAATTACGAGAAGAAATTCAAAATTGGGAATGTAAATTGCAAGGAAACCCAGGGGATGAAAAAATAAGGGTAAATTGGATAGCAGCAAAACACAAACTGAATATATTAGAACAAGGGAAATATGTAATGACTTTGAAATATATAAGGCAGAATTATTTTGAACACGCAAACAAACCAGGGAGGTGGTTGGCGTATAGGCTGAGGAAGGAAAGGGAAAAAAGAACAATTCAGAAGCTACAAGACGATGAGGGAAGGATCCAATGGGGCTTAGAGAAGAAAAAGGAGATAACAGTTCAATATTACCAAAAACTTTATGAGAAGGACATAGTAACAGCGGAGGACATTGAACATTACTTAAAAGGGGAGGGATTGCAAACACTAACAGAGGAAGAAAAAAAAAAGAATTATTAGATAAGGAGATTACGATAGGGGAACTAAAAGAAGCACTGAAGAGACAAATAATAATAATAATAATAATAATAATAATAATAATAATAATAATAATAATAATAATAATAATACTCTTCTACTTTCTTATCTGTTTGCTCTGTCTTCTCTTCTATTTTCTGAATTAGTTGTTCATTTTTTGTGATTACTTTTTGGATGTTATCTATTTTATCCTTCATCTTTTGTTCCATCTTTTGCATCCTTATCTGCCAAATCATCATGATTCTTAGCCATGGCTTCTTGCAGTAGTTGGAACATAGTTTTCATTTCTGACTGAAAAATATTTAATCTTTCGTTCTGCAACATGGTGTCTATAGAGCCGTGATGGCGAACCTATTGCAGGAGTGCCAGAGGTGGCACAGAGAGCCCTCTCTGTGGGCACGTGTGCTGTTGCCAGCTGCTCTTCCGGGTTCCATTGCATGCATGAGTGCCCGACAGCTGCTCTCTTCCAGGTTCCGGCACTCCAGCGCGTGGGTCCACACTCCAGTTTCAGCACTCGGTGCCGAAAAGGTTAACCATCACTGCTATAGAGTGTTGACTTGCTGGCCTTGATGCTGCTGCTGCTGCTGATGGTGCAGATGATGTATTTTTTCTCCCTGTTTTGCTTAAATTTGTATTGCTTGTCATTTTCATAATTTTAGGTAGTAAAATATTTCAAGTAATAATTATTTAACAGAGACAACCAATCAATAATCAAACAATCAATAATAAATCCAACAATACAATACTCCACAGTACCCAACTTAAAGAGTAGCCTGGTGGCGCAGCATACTAATAGCCTGTTATTAACATTCAGCTGCCTGCAATTACTGCAAGTTTGAATCTCCCCAGGCTCCCCAGGCTCAAGGTTGACTCAGCCTTCCATCCTTTCTAAGGTAGGTAAATTGAGGACCCAGTTTGTGGGGGCAATAAGCTGACTTTGTATAAATATACAAAAGTATGAAGGCTATTGCTTAACACATTGTAAGCCACCCTGAGTCTCTGGAGAAGGGCGGCATATAAATCAAATTAAAAAAAAAAAAGAGTACACCTGAAACAGTCCAACAACTCCCTTTCTTATTCCCAGTTCTTGTTTTTAGACCTCAAGTCACTTCACATTTTTAGCTGTTGTATTTCACAAAGCCAATATATCCATAGTCTACAGTTCTCTTCAAAATGGTTGTTTTCTTTTTTGATAAATTGTAATCCACAAAGGCCCACCAAACCCCAAAATTGTATCAAACCAATTGTAAATCACCAAAAAGGAGAGCTAAATGATCGAAGCCTTCACTTGCTTTATAAACAACTTCTATTATTTTCCAGTTTCAGTTGCTCAGTTTATAAAATTTGTTAGTAATTGTTTTTTCACCCAGCACACATTCAAAGAATTGAGCAGGATTCATAATATAGAAAAACTTATTTATCTACAAAAATATAAAAACATGATACAAGCAAACAATACCTATGCAGCTCTTGCAACGTGGTGGAGAGAAGAACAAATTCAGAACACAGAATAGCTAAGCCACACCGAGACTAAAAATTGCTCATATGGCTCTCACATCAAATCCTGTGTCACAATCAAAAAACAGTTCCCATTGGGACTTCCGGGTTGGCTCCGCGGTGCCATGGACGGTCTTTTTAGACCGCCGCCCCCGCGATCCCATTGAGCCGTTCTGACAGTGCTAATCAGCTGTCAAACAGCTTGAAAATCTCCCCTTCGGGAAAAGAAGGGGAGGAGAGCTGGTGGGTGAGGGTAGAGCTCCCCGGAAACCCCTGGATTAATTCCAGGGGTTCGGAGGACGAGAGCTCCCCGTTCAGCCTGCTGAAGCTCCGGATCCGGGGGGTCTCTGTTTTTTACAGAGCTAGGTGTCGCGTCCAATTTCTGCTGTCAAATAGAAGATTAAATGATTTCAAAAATGCAGGCGGAACGTGTCATGGGTAAATGCCTTATTCTTGAATGGGGGAAATGTATGCTCATAGAGTATCAAGGGTTAATTTATTCTTCCTTTCCTAATGTATTCATCTGTAACCACTCCTACTCCCTAATCCCGCCTCATTGATATAAAAGGGGATACACGCTCCTCCTCTTTGCTTCTATCTGCAATCACTCAGTGAATATAGAATGCCTGCTGTAAATAAACAATACTTTGTTTGAATACTATAATTCTGAATTCTTTATTGAGTCCGATCCTCGAATTATGGCAACAATTTGGTAGCAGAGGATGGTTGGCTGACTCAATAAAAAACAGACATGCCAAAGAAAGAAAACTTCAGAAACAAAAGAGAAAGACCCAACACCAGGGCACACAACAAAGAAATGGAAACAGATCAAGAAATGATCAATGAATCTACAACTATAATGACAAGAGAATCTGAAAACTCCACTACAGACAACGAAGAGGTAATCGATGAACCCGATGACCAAGAAGCGAGCGAGACAGAAAACAACACTCTCAGATCAGAAATACTAAGACTGCTGAAAAGCCAAAAAGACGACAAAAATCTCATCGCGAACCTCCAAGACATCATAAAAGATAGTGGAGCAGCAAGAGAAAATCACACCAACGCACCAGAATCTAAAGATCTCAAAATGGTAAGCGAATTACCTATAGATGAAAATATAACTAAAAGAAAGACTAACGGTCCCGTGCAAAATTTTGAATGGCGGCCATCTTGGTTTCAACAGACCACCAAAATAGCCGAAGCAGAACCAATCAGAAAGCAGAGTTCAAAATGGCTGGCGCGAAAAGCTTTACACAGCGTGAAAAATAAAAAAGAAAAATTCTACTCTTCAGAAGAATCTGATACAGACACTGAAGAAGCACCAACTGAACTACAAATCGAAACAGCTATGAAAACACTTTTTGCAACTTTTGGTCCGAATTTAAAAATATCAAAAAAATCGACGAAAACAACAAAGGCAGCCGATCAAACAGCGAAGAAAAGACAAGCAGCACAATCCAAAGGCAAAGACACAGAAGCAAGCAAGCAAACGTCTCAGCATCTATCCACTTCAACCCGAACAACAAGAACACCAACGCCCGAACCCAGAGAGCCTTGCAAGTACTCGCCCACACCACAAACGCTTCCGGGAGCCAGAAGCTTCAACCAAGATGACTTCGATGGAAAGAAGCAAGCCCCGATCATCACCTGGACGCCTAAAGTCGAGCCAGAGAGCAAATCATCAGAGGAAGAACACTACGAGGGAGTTACAGCGATGAGAACCTCTCCCGACAGCTTCAGGAACAAAATGAACAACGCGCATGCGCAAATACACACTGATGAATATAGAGACAATGAAGAACAGAGAGAACCATTCAAACTAATCACAAATATACCTACGCCATTCTGCAATTATCAGCATTTACAAGATCATGGACAGCCTCCAGTTGTAAGTAATGCAACAAATAACATTGGAAACTTGCCTAATGATTTTCCAAAATTGAGAATAGATGGTATTAATTTACAGGAATGGAGTCAACAACTCCAGGTTGTTTTCTTAAAAGAGAATTTATTATTTTTCATAACTAACCCTCCCAAAAAACCATGGACCCTAAAATTGGACTGCCTACACCACAGAGGATTCTATTTACTAATATCTAGTATATCACCTGCTATCTATCATAGTATTAAGCATAATCTAACTGTCTCAGAAATAATTCATTGTATGTTTAAATTGTTTCATAGTGAAAGTGTGGCAACCACAACAAGAATGTCTAAAAATTTCTTCTCAGCCAGGATAAAACCTGGAACTACTGTAAGTGAGCATTTACTATCACTAAACACAACTAGAGCAGAGCTTCATTTAAGGGGAGAAATAATATCTGATCAGACAATGAAAAGCGTTATCATTAATTCATTAGACTCATCATGGGATAATTACATATCACATTTGGACACAATTAATTTAGGATATCTATCTGTAGAGAGTTTATCAAATAGATTAATAGCTGAAGATAATTTGAGAAGAAGTCGCTACAGCGCATACAAAGAACACAGACAGAACAAAAGGGTAGTATTTCAAGACAGGTATCAAGAATCAATTGAGTGTTATAATTGTGGATCCAAAGAACATTATAGAAGAGACTGTCCAAAACCTCTTGGAGAAAGACAAAAACATGACACTAGAAACAGATACCATAACAGACAATCATCTATTGACAGATACAGACATAGAAACTCACCAAACTTTAGAGAACATAGAGGGGGCAGAGATAACTCAAGAGATAGAAAGTCTGGATCATTGTATGGATTAGATAAGTACACTATAACCAAAAATCAAAACTCAAAAGATAATGCCTGGCTCATTGATTCCGGGGCAACAAATCATACAACACATGATAAGAAAATATTATCTTCTTTCATAGAAGATAAATTTGTAATTAAAGTAGCTAATCAAGAAGAAGTTCAAGTCATTGGAAGAGGAAATGCAAATTTACCCGGTCTAGGGAAAATAGAGGGGGTTTTATTAATACCCGAAATACCCCATAACATTCTTAGTGCAATAAAGTTGAGCAGAGACTCTAACATAAATATAGTGTTCTCAAAGGGAAAAGCAACTCTAGAGAAAAACAAAACAAACTTAGGTAATATAGTTATCAAAGGAGATCTACCATACTTAGTCACAGAAGAAAAATGGCTACACAACATTGATTCAAACATAGAAAATGACACTAGCATAGAAAATGAAAATGACAGTGACAGTGACAATGAGGAACATGAAACAAATCATAACCATGAAACCACATCTGTTAAAGATACACATACTAACAAAAGACCAATAATTGGAAAACCAATTCATGATGAATGTGCACATATATTACATAGAAAATTAGGACATGCTAGTTTTCCTGTAATACAAAAAATGATTGAACATGCTGAAGGTGTTAGAATAAAAGATTGTAAAAATTACTTGGAATGTTCAGTATGTAAGTCCTCAAAACTCAGAACCAAACCCAGACCAAAAAAAGCAACAAGATCATCAAATCATATTTTTAACCTGGTACATATGGATCTAGTTGGTCCATTAACTCCATCAATTACATACAAAAAACGATACTTTCTTACTATTGTAGACGACTATAGTCGTTATGGCTTTGTCTACACTTTAAAACACAAAGATGAAACATTTCAAAAGTTTAAAGAATTTTATAAACGTGTAGAAACACAACACAACATAAACATAAAACAGATCATGACAGACAGAGGATCTGAATTCATGTCAAAGGAATTCTCCCAATGGCTAAAAGCCAAAGGGATGCTACATTTCACCTCTAGTCCTTTCTCTGCATTTCAAAATGGAGTAGTAGAACGAAAAAACTCGACACTACAAACCATGATTATATGTACATTAGAAGATGCTGGTTTAGGCAAACATTTCTGGTCAGAAGCACTATTATATTCCAATTATACTCTTAACAGACTTTGGTCTAGTGTCATAAATAAAACACCATATGAATTGATGTATAGTAAAAAACCCAAGATAGCCCATATGCATGTATTTGGAGTTACAGCGGATGTACATATACCGAAACAATTGAGACGTAAGGGGGATAATGTATCTAGAAGGCTCAGGTTCATGGGCTATGAAACAGGCACAAAGGGATATACATTTATTGACAATAATAACAAATTCATAATTTCTAGGACAGCTGTATTTCACGAACAGGCCAATTGGTCTAAGATACATCTTAATGAGATACTTCCAACAACAAGACCAGACATTAAAACTCAAGGTAAAACAGAAAGAGAAGGACATAACTACAGTGCACAAAAGGGCAACAACAAAACATGGATGGGAAATTGTCCCAAAATCAAAACAGATTCATTAACACAAAAGGAAGCAAGATATTTACACGATAATGACAGCAGACCAGAAAGAACAATTAGATGTAACAGGAACCAAGTACCAAATAGATATAAGGATTACATAATGCATATAAATAATGATACACCAACACCCAATACATATGAGGAAGTATTAAAACTCCCCACAGAAGAAAGAAAGAAATGGGAATTAGCCATGGCCAAAGAAATGGACAGTTTGCGAGAACTCAAAGTATTCACCCCAACACCAGCTCCAAAAGACAAAACAATTATTGGCACTAGGTGGATATTCAAAATTAAAAATCTAGAAGAGGGCAACACGTTATATAAAGCAAGACTAGTTGCACAGGGCTATGCTCAAAAGTATCCTGAGGATTATACCGACACATATTCTCCCACTGTAAGGACTGAAAGTGTTAAGACAGCTTTAGTAATAGCCTCAGCCCTTAATCTTGAAGTCTTTCAATACGACATACAAACTGCATACCTACATGCAAAACTCGATAAGGAAATATATGTAAGAGCTCCTCATAGTCAAAACACAAATAGAAACGAAACTTGGTTACTAAACAAAAGTTTGTATGGATTAAAGCAATCCGGCAAACGTTGGTATGAATGCTTGGTCAACGTACTCAAAACTATGAATTTCAATGCCACAACTGCAGACAATTGTTTCTTTGTTAGGAGAGATGGTGATTCACTAGAATTTGTGTTAATTTATGTGGATGACAGTTTGTATATTGGCAAACATAAAGATAAGAGAGATACATTTGTAACAAAATTAGGAGAACATTTTTCATTAAAATCATTGGGAAAAATAAATAAATATCTTGGAGTTCAAATTAGTAAAACTAAAAAAGGATTTAGATTGTCTCAGAAGGATAAAATTATTGAACTCTTGAACAGATGCAATATGAATGATGCAAAGCCTTGTGATACTCCAATGCAAGCTGATTTTCTAAAAAATATGAATGAATCATCTCCTGAGTTTAATGATAATACACTTTACAGATCAGTTATTGGTTCTCTTTTATATATTTCTAATTGGACCAGACCCGATATTGCTCTACCCCTTAATTTATTATCCAGATATGTCAGTAAGCCTTTAATTTATCATTGGGAAGCCATTAAAAGAGTGCTAAGGTATTTGAAACACAGCCTAGACTTTTGCTTACTGTTAGAACCCAACAATGTTAAAAAGCCTATTCTTACTTGTTACGCTGATGCTGACTGGGCAGGCGACACTAAAAGCAGGAAGAGTACTTCCGGCTATGTATTCTTTCTTAACAATTGTCCAGTCTACTGGTATACTGGAAAACAAGATTTAGTAGCTACGTCAGCGACTGATGCAGAGTATATTTGCTTGTCAAAAGCTTCTAATAATCTCATATGGTTCAATGATCTATTATCAGATGTTTGGAAGAGTCCTTCATTACCATTTATTATACATGAAGATAACAAAGCTGCAATAGAGATATCTAGAGCAGATGCTATTGGTCAGAGATCTAGACATATAGATATCAAATACAAGCATGTAAGGCAATTATCTCAAAATGGATTCATTAAAGCTATTCATTGTGAAACCACAGAACAAATAGCTGATATATTGACTAAGCCTTTACAATCAAAACAGCATAAATATTTAACTTCAAAATTACAAGTTTTATATTGTTCTGAATCTGAATGTAACTACTGTTGTATGTCGAATCGGCATTTAGAGGGGGATTTGTCATGGGTAAATGCCTTATTCTTGAATGGGGGAAATGTATGCTCATAGAGTATCAAGGGTTAATTTATTCTTCCTTTCCTAATGTATTCATCTGTAACCACTCCTACTCCCTAATCCCGCCTCATTGATATAAAAGGGGATACACGCTCCTCCTCTTTGCTTCTATCTGCAATCACTCAGTTAATATAGAATGCCTGCTGTAAATAAACAATACTTTGTTTGAATACTATAATTCTGAATTCTTTATTGAGTCCGATCCTCGAATTACGGCAACAGAACGGAAGCAGGAGGACAAGCTTTTTGCAAGTATAATGCTTAACTCCGGGGATACAATGTTTCTAATTGGATTTTCTGAGCTGGAAGTAAAGATGGCGTTTTTTGTTGCGATTTTAAAAGTGAAGGCTAGAAAGGAAAGTGCCTGCTAATAGACTCGGGCTCAGAGACTGGCTTTAAGTTGCTGGATTAGATTTTAAAGAGCTGTTTGGGAAAAGATTATTTCGTTTGGTGATTTATAAAGAAATTGCTGAAAGTTGCTCAAGAGGATGGCTGTGACTTTATGACTTTATGGTTGTGGGAAGAAAGAAAATCTTTTTAAAATAAAATGGCTTCCAAGAAAGGAGATTTTGAAAGTGCTGGAAGCTATTTGGAGGTGTCAGAAATGATACAGTTGTCTGATTTACAGAACTACAAGGATCTTAATGCAGAATTTACAGAATTTATAAAAGAAGCCATGAATAATCATACTGCAGCTATAAGTAATCAAATAGCAATTCTCAAAGGGATAACAACAGAAATGATGGAGGAGACAAAAGCAAGTACGGAGCATGATGACAATCCAGGAGACATTTTGATTGAAGCAGAGAAGGTGGAAGAATTTTCTCAAGAATTTTCAAGCTTATTCTCTGCTCTTTTTGAAAAAATAGACAGAATCTTTCAAAATTACGACATGGTTTGGAAGAAAGTAGTAAATGATCAGACTTCCGAAGTTTTAGAAGATGAAGGAGATTTGCCAGTGGTATTTATACATTTAATAGAAAAGAAACAACTGAACTTTTTTTCACAAACTCTTGACAATCTTTGGTTTTACAGACAAAGGAATGAACTGATTTACATAAGTAAGAAGAGGCGATATGGGGGCTCTAAATCAGAGGAAATTTTCTCAAAAAGGGGACAATCTTTGCAGTTACATCAACTTCAAATTAAAATTAAAAACCTCCTCAAAATAGAAATAGGAGGGATGCAGAAAGACTGGAAAAAATATAAAAAGAAAGCAAGAATGGAAGATTAACCTTTCTTTTTGGTTTTGCAGTTGTTCTATTAATGGTTAAAAATGATTATGTTTTAGGTGTTATAACTACTGAGGGGGAAAATGTATAAATTTAAATATTGATTTTTAAATATGATGCATTAATGGTTAACTAAAATGATTATTTTTTTTAAAAAAATGTAGAAACTTAAATAATGATAATGGCTAAAAATGATTATGTTTTAGGAGTTAAAAGTTGGAGGGAGGAAAAAAGACTGAGGGGGTAAACGTACAGATTATGATTAATTAAGGTTTATTTTTTGTTTTAAGATTTTTAAAATATTCGAGAGTAAGAATGTAAGATTAATCTTTTTTGGTTTTCTAGTTTATGTATTAATGGTTAATTAAAACACTGATGTTTATGTTTTAAAATTTTAAAAGTTGGAGGGAGGAACAACGAAGGGGGAAAATGTAGAAATTTAACTATTGAATATATAAGGTTTATTTTTTGTTATAAGATTTCAAAATATCTGAATTTTGAGAAAAGTAGGAGGGGGAAAATGTTTTTCTAAATGAATTGAATACCTTATTGATATATTAAGAGAATTTTTAAGGTTTGAATGCTTAATATTTGTTAATGGTTTTAAAACTTTTAGAGTTATTGGATTATATGCTACTTTGAGTCTATAAAAAGGGAGGTTGATGAAATTGTAAAAGGGGAGTTAAGGGGTCTTGGGAGCTATTAAATCTTGCAGTTAGCTAGTTTATTTTAGCGAATGTTTGGTGAAATCTATGCCCTGTTTTTGTTCTGGGAAGTCGGGGGTGGGGGGTGGTGAGGAGGGGTTGAAGACTGAGTTTAGAGATGGATTATGGATTAAAAAATTTTTTCTTGATGATAGTTCGAATGATTGCTTATATTGTATACTTGTTTGTTCATAAAATAAAAACTTTTCTTTAAAAAAAAACAGTTCCCATTGCCTGGCTCGTTACCATGGCTATTCCAGTTCATAAATTCTTTATACACTGACAAAATCCATATCCAGTCAGAAAGCTACAGTGTTTATTTTATTTTATTTTTATTTATTTATTTCGTCAAGCATGTATTTTATGACAGATACAAGTGTAAACATAATTATAAATACATGACAAGGATACAAATAAAAGAAAACATTAGGACAGGGACAGTAGGCATGCTGGTGCGCTTATGCACGCCCCTTACAGACCTCTTAGGAATGGGGTGAGGTCAACAGCAGACAGTCTAAGGTTAAAGTTTTGGGGATTTGGGGAAGAAACCACAGTCAAGTAGTGCATTCCAGGTGTTGACAACTCTGTTACTGAAGTCGTATTTTCTGCAGTCTAGTTTGGATCGGTTTACCATGAGTTTGTATCTATTGTGTGCTCTTGTATTGTTTTGGTTGAAGCTGAAGTATTCATTGGCTGGTAGGACATTGTAGCAGATGATTTTATGTACTATGCTTAGGTCAGACTGAAGATGGCAAAGTTCTAAATTGTCTAAGCCCAAAATTTCAAGTCTGGTGGCATAAGGTATTTTGTTGCGAGCAGAGGAGTGGAGGACTCTTCTTGTGAAATATCTCTGGACTCGTTTGATTGTATTAATGTCCGATATGCAGTGCGGGTTCCAGACAGATGAGTTGTATTCAAGAATTGGTCTGGCAAAGGTTTTGCATGCCCTAGTTTGCAGTTCAATATTACTGGAGAAGAAGCTACGCAAGATTAGGTTAATAACTCTTAATGCTTTTTAGCAATGCTGTTACAGTGAGCTCTGGCACTTAGATCATTTGAGATGAGTACTCCAAGGTCTTTGACAGAGTGAGGGTCGTCTGTTAGGTCGTATCCGTCCATCTTGTATTATGTGTTCTGATTTTTTTTGCCAATGTGTAAGACAGAGCATTTGTTGGTTGACATTTGGTGTTGCCAATTGTTTGACCATTCTGACACATAGTCAGGGTCTTTTTGTAGAGTAGCAGCATTGTCAGTGGTGTTGAATAGTTTTACATCATCCGCAAAGAGAACGCAGTTGCTTATAATATGATCGCAAAGGTCATTTATATAAAGTATAAAGAGTGTGGGTCCTAAAACACTGCCTTGGGGGACACCGCTGTTAACAGGTGCAGGGTTAGATAAGGCGTTCCCTATTTTGACTACTTGCTGCCTGTTTGATAGGAACGCAGCTATCCTCTTATGCAGGAATCCGGAAATGCCATAAGATTTTAGTTTTAAAAGTAGCTTGTCGTGTACCACTGAATCGAAGGCTTTACAGAAGTCTATATAAATTGCATCTATTGATTTACCATGGTTAAGTTTTGAAGTCCATATGTTTTTGCAGTGTAATAGTTGCAGATTGCAGGACAATTTTTTTCTAAAGCCAAATTGCTTGTTAGAGAGTAGGTTGTTAGTCTCTAAGTAGAGGGTAATGGATTGGTTTATGATTGATTCCATGACTTTGCAGGTGACACAACATAATGAGATTGGTCTGTAATTATCAACTAGGCTGGAGTCACCCTTTTTGAAGATAGGGATGACCGTGGCTAGTGACCATAAGTTAGGTAAGGAGCTGGTTCTGAAAGATATTTTGTAGATTATGCTAAGTGGTTCTGCTATGGTGGTTGAGAGCTTCTTTAGGAAGTAGGCACATAATCCATCAGAGCCAATCGATAGAGATGGTTTTAGGTTGCCTAGTGTCTTTTCAACGGCATCTTCTGTGAAATCGACATGTAGTAGATTGTTGTGAGTAGTTGTGCTACGATTGGGAATTGAGGGACATGAGCCATTGCTGTTTACAAAGACTGAACTGAAGAATGTGTTGAAAAGGTTGGCCTTAATGGTTTCATCATTACAGTTTTTCCCGTTTGGTCCTTTTAGTGGTGGGATGGATCTTGAGTCTTTAAGTTTGTTGTTTACGAAATTGTAGAAGGCCTGGGTGGATTTAGTTCATATTAGGTTTTCCTCTTGTTTGCTGTGATAACTGATGCATTCTGCTTTTATCTGTCGGCATACGGTTTTGTAGAGACTTTTGAAGTTAACTACATAGCCAGTTTTGTTTTTGCGCCAAAGAGGGTTTTTTTTGGTCTGAAGCTTCCTTATTGCTATGGGTAATTTATTTTTCCTGGTTTTGGGAGTTATTAGTGGTACATATAGTTTGATGATTCTTTTGACTTCTTACAAAAAAAATGTTATAATGGTCTTCGGCAGTGATGCAGCCAGTGAATAGAGTTTGCCAATCAAGAGATGAAAGGTTATCAGTTATGAGTTCATAGTTGGCTTTTCTAAAGTTATACTTTGGGATTCTGTCATTATGATTGTCTATGTGAGGACGTAAATTAAGATAAAAGTCTATCATGCTATGGTCACTGTTGGAAAAGGGTTCTTTTATTTGTAGTCCATAAATTGAATTTAAACTGTTGCAGAAGATGAGATCAAGGCAGTTGTTGAGTCTAGTGTTATTAGTTCCTAGTTGTTCTAGTCCCAGATTAGTTACAGCATTGTACAGGGTTGCATGTATGGGTTCAGTTGTACATTCATTTAGGGTCCAATTAATAAGAGGTAGATTTAGGTCACCAAGAAAGATAAAGAGGGTGTGGGCAGGAGGCTGCCCATGTTAGTAGTGATGTTAGTTTGTTCACATGTACAAGGTCATAATCAGGGGCTCTGTAACAGAGTATGAAGCGAATTGTGGTGTTTAGGGAAAGGTCGCATACGATGGTCTCAGGAAGAGCTAACTCCTGTGTAACTTGAATATTTATTAGATTTAGGGATTTTTTATAGAAGATAGCAACACCATCCCCTCTGCAGATTTCATGGTCGGACCTGTGCACATGATAGTCTCTTACTGTGGTAATGGAGTCTGGTAGTGATGAATTCAGCCATGTCTCACAGACAAATATGATGTCGAATATAGTCGTATTTAGTAGAAGGAGTTTTTCTATGGAGTGAGAGTGGTGAGCAAGAATGCTTCATAGTCTACTTCAGTAGGTCTTAACCTCTTGCAGCTGCTGTTTCCTCTTTCCAGCTTTGACATCTTGGCTTTCTTCTACAGGGTACATCCCTAGCTATTTGGACAAAGATGAACAGTGCGTTGTATGTGGAGACAAAGCCACAGGGTACCACTACCGCTGTATTACCTGTGAAGGCTGCAAGGTAAAAAATGCTTGAAAAAGGTGTGTCTCAATGCAAATCATGCAGCAATATGACTCAACCTTTTCATCATATCCTTATGAAATTATTTTCACCTGATCCTCAATCATACCTGAGGCAGCTTAAAGTCATCCTCAGTTATACAGCGATGTCCCAAAGGTGCTTTTTTCAAGAGGCAACTGACTTTCTGGTTTTTCTTTTAAAGACATTTTGCTTCTCATCCAAGAAGCTTCTTCAGCGCTGACTAGATGGTGGGGTATGGAAGGATTTATACTCCTTGCAGACAGCTGGTCATTTGCATTCTTTTAGAGAGTAGTTGAGGCCACCTGGAGGTTTATCTGTGTCCTTAGGGTCACCTGAATAGTGCAAATGGGTGTGGAGCAGTAGTGGGTTCCACTTACCTTCGCTACCGGTTCGGAACTGTGAGCGCGTGCATGCGCAGAACCTTCTGCACATGCACAGAGCTTCCATGATGACATCTGGATGGGTGGGCGGAGCCTCCCGCTGCTGTCACTACCGGTTTGCCCAAACCTGGGCGAACCGGTAGAAACCCACCACTGGTGTGGAGCCTTCTTGGAACTGTTGAAAGGACTGTGTTGTAGACTGGAGATAGATGAGTGATGATAGGAAACAGTAAAAAAACTGTATTATTCTTATTTCTTATTTCAAAATATACCGGTGAACTTAGATAAAAAATTTTTCTCAGAATTAGATAAAATCATCAGAGAATTTATATGGGAGGGGAAGAAGCCGAGGTTTTCCATCAAAATTTTAAGGGGCAAAAGAGATATAGGAGGATTTGGGCTTCCCGATTGGGAAACATACTATAGGGCAGCTAAGCTAGTTTGGATAAGGGACTGGGCCACCCTGGAAAATAAGAGGATCTTAACCCTAGAAGGCCACGACCTACAAAAAGGGTGGCATGCATATTTATGGGACACAGAGAAGAAAAAGAAAACATATTTTCATAGACATAAAATCAGAGACTCATTGATACAAACATGGACCCTGATCAGGCAGAGATACTATAAAAAAGTCCCAAGATGGCTCTCCACGATGGAGGCCCTGATCTATCCCAATAGATGGGGAATGGAGAAAATGAGTAGGTATAAAGACATTTTAGATGAAGGAGGAAACCTCAAATCAAATGATACTTTGAGAGAGCAAGGAATAATTTTAGATTGGTGGACCTACTTACAAATCAAATCTAGACACCAGAAAAACAAAGAACAATATGGTTTAGAATTTGGACTCAATGGGTTGGACAAAGTCCTGATGGGAACAGGTAAAAAGATTCTGGCTAAATTATATAATTATTTATTAGATGAAGACAGGGCTGAGGATATAATAAAGAATCAAATGTGTACATGGGAGAAAAATATTGGACGTAATATAAGTTTTAACAAATGGGAGGAGGCATGGAATAAGAACCTTAAATTGACCAGAGCTACGACATACATTAAAATCATTACAAGATGCTCCACAGATGGTATCTAGCCCCGGCTAGGCTAGCAAAGATATACCCCAATATACAACCCAACTGTTGGAAATGTGGCTATGGTCAAGGCACCTTCTTTCACATGTGGTGGATGTGCCCGGAAGCGAAAGGATATTGGAGTAAGATCAGGAGATGGTTACAAGAAATAATTGGGGAAGATATTGAATTAACACCAGAAATATTTCTCCTGGGAATAGTAAAGAAGCCATATGGAAAGGAAATGATTCATTTAATGATACACATAATTACAGCCGCCAGACTGGCTTATGCACAATATTGGAAAGAGAAAATCCAGCCACCAGAAGAGCTTATAATTAGGAAAATACTGGAGTGCACAGAGATGACTAAATTAACTCATGAAATAAATGATGATGAGAATTCAGAATATTATACTGTGTGGGGAAGGTGGTATGAATGGATGTATGATAAAATGAAAGAAAGAGAAAAAGGTGTGTTAAATAAAAGCAAAAAGTAATTTGAAATGTCACCAGAAATATATTTTGTATATAGTTAAAACCACTGCACATCTGATATTAATGGAAATGTCAATATATGTATCTTTTTTAAACTCAATAAAGTTTTTCAAAAAAAAAAAGGAAACAGTAAAAAAACTGGTGGCTGAGGAAACGTTGTGCTAGATCAGGGGTGTCTAACTGGGCCGGATGCATCACATGCAGGCCACACCCACCCCGCCTCCGCAAAGGCAAAAAATGATGTGATACATCACATGATGTCACATGACACGATCAAGTTTGACAACTGTGTACTAGATTGTAAGATGAACAAGGGGATTTCTGCAGATAAACAAGGTTTTTTTCCCAAAGACAGGGCATGGGAGAATTAACTCAATAAGAGCCTAAGTTGCTTTATGGTCAACACTGGGGCCTGCAGCAGAAAATATACAGGACACTCTACAGCAGGGGTGTCAAACTGGCAGCCCGCGGGCCGGATGAGTCACACACAGGCCACGGCCACCCCAGCTCTGCAAATGGGAAAAATGTTGTGAAACATCACGTGATGGTAACATGATGCCGTGAGTTTTGCACTCATGCTCTACAGCCATTAATGATATAGGGAAATCAGTCCTCAGAATGTTTCCTACAATTAACTTCTTTGTAGTAATTGGGAATTGTGCCTGAAGATCACCATTCTTTGTACAGAAGGCTACTGCAGATCTGCCTTTCACTTGGGAGCTGCAATGTGTCATCTGTTGTGGCCTCTTGAAATCCATAAAAGGAAACACAGACTTAAAGAGAAAGCAAACAAATTGCAGGCAGATATAGCTTTTTTAGTGCCTTGGGAAGAAAATTCAAGTGGCATCATAAATCACTCAATTGCAATTGAAAACTGGTCATAAATCACTTTTTCCGGTGCTGTCGTAACTTTGAATGGTCACTAAATGAACTGTTGTAAGTGGAAGACTACCCGTATTTTCCCCCCAGTAATCTCAATGATTATATGTCTGTCACTGATATAGTAGGGAAAAGGTCCACTTAGTTGAAAAGGTCAATAACACTACAATACAGCAGGACTATATTCTGTTCAGTAGACTATAGAAGCTCAAGGGTTGGGGAGAGTGGAATATGGTTTGAGAATGGAAGGATACATGCTCAGGGTTGCCTGCGTCTGACTGTATTCTCTGTTCTACAGGGCTTCTTCCGACGGACCATTCAGAAAAATCTGCCCCCAACATACTCCTGCAAATATGATGGCTCCTGTGTCATCAATAAGATCACTCGCAACCAGTGTCAGCTTTGCCGATTCAAGAAGTGCATTGCCGTTGGCATGGCCATGGACTGTAAGGGCATTGCACCCACTTTGGAGAACTAGGGGGGTTGGGAGTGGTTACAGGCTATTACCAAAGAATAAAGAAGAAATGTGCCCAAGAATGGACACGCTTTGGAGAATCAAAAGAGGGAAATAATTGTTTGGTGTGTAAAATTACATGGGGATCATCTTTGAATCCCTACATTTTGAGTCCTTGGGATACCATGAGAGCTATCATAGTATTCCATAGGGTTTTAAGTATAAGCCAGCCTATTACATTGCTATTCATAATTCCCTTTGACACCTTAGAATTGGCCAAATTGGTTGCAGAATTCTGATTGACCATGTGAGCCCCCCCCTTCCTCTCATACCTCTTCATTCTTCACCACCCTCCTAGTGGTGCTGGATGACTCCAAGAGAGTAGCCAAACGTAAGCTGATTGAAGAGAACCGGGAGAGACGGCGCAAAGACGAAATGATGAAATCCCTTCAGCACTGGCCAGAACCAACAGCAGACGAATGGGAGTTGATCCGCATCGCTACAGATGCACACTGCAGTACCAACGCCCAAGGCAGCCATTGGAAACAGAAGCGGAAATTCCTGGTAAATTGTACTGGCAAATAGGGTAGAAAGTTCTATTTGTCAGTATTGACACAATACATAATTTTACATCTTTTCATTCTTTATTTTGAATTGCATGTAGTCCTCACTTAACAACCATTCATTTAGCAACTGAAGTTACAACGGCACTGAAAAAGTGAGTTACGACTGTCTGTGTCCCTGCAGTCACATGATCACAATTAGTGCATTTACAACAGTTGCAGCATCTTACATTCACTTGATTGCCATTTGCCTTCCCAGCCAACTTTGGACAGGTAAAGTCAATGGGGAAGCCAGCAAGAGGTTGCAAGTTGCAGTCATGTGATGTCTTGCTGAACAGTTGCAGGTTATTCATTTAAATGACTGCAACTGTGATTGCTGGAACTGACATCACTAAGGGGGCAGTTACATGATGGTTCACTTAACCATTTAACTTAGCCACAGATTTTTCTGTCCCAATTAGGGTAATTAAGCAAGGACTAACTATAATATTTTATGTTTTGAAAGGACCATATCTTTCTGTAGATCTCTTTACTCCAGGCTTTCCACAAAATCTGGCAGATTAAAGGTAAATCAGGCAGAATAAGTGAATATATGCATAATTTACTCTGCTTCAAGTTTTGGTTACCTGAATATGCAGGTTGTCCCAGAGGTGCTTTTTCAAGAGGCAACTGGACTTTCTGGTTTTTCTTTGAAGATGTTTTGCTTCTCATCCAAATTTTTTCAATATCTTTCATTCATGCTCATACATAAACCATCTGGCCAATTTATAAGCTTATTTTATTTCAGTACAGGTGATAAAAACATTGCTCAGCCTTTGAAAACAATATTTTATACATTTAACTTTAGTTGCACTCTTTTAAAAATGTACAGATCTCTTCCCAGGCTACTAATGTGGGAAAATTGTAATCCATTTTAAATGTTAATAATTATACTAAACTCAGAATCTGCATAAACTTAATGATAAATCCAAGAATTCAATCATTCCAAGATTTCTCTTGCTGCCATAGTTTAGCAGTGTTTCTTAACTTTAGCAACTTTAAGATGTGTGGACTTAAATCCCAAAATTCCCCAGCCAGCATGTCTGCACACCTTAAAGTTGTTGAGGTTGGAAACACTGGTTTAGCAGATTCGAGGCTGCAGAGTTGCCTTTGTAGGGTTAATTTGCCTGAGCAAATGGACACAGCTGTGACCTCTCAGCTCTGATCAAGGACAAATGGAATAGAAATCCCTTCTGAGCAGAGTAGTGTAAGGTCCGGCTATACGCTTAAGCTCTCAGTGAACCAAAAAGAAAGACTTAAACGGAGGCTTGAATAAGAATCAACATTTAATCTTTAATCAAAGACAAAAGGCTGGGTAAAACCATTCCAAACACATACAAAGAGATATGTATATGGGAGGGTTCACATCTTCAGAGAAGATGTAACCACTTTTATACCTTTAAAGCATCAGTTAGGTCCCCAACTCTGGCCCCTTAATTTATGTTTGTATATTCTTTGTTGCCCTGCAAAGGAATCTAAACTTCCAATTAGTCTTATCTTTGTTTACTTAATTGGCCACTTAGCCCCTGGCCCCTGAAGACAAGATCTTATCCAGATCAAACATAAATTAGGATTGAGATGTAAATTACCCCTTTGTTGATGGCTGGAGTGCCAACAGATACGTACCATGTTTTAGGTGGCACAGAAAGAGATTGATATGAGCAGGTCAAATGGCAGGGACATACGTTTGACAAATACCAGATACATTTCAGAGACCTAATGACAATATGTTTGTAACAGGAGATACAAATAGAAAGGAATAATATATGTGATACAAAAAGCACAATATATATGTTACAGGAACCTAATGATTACAGAATAACAAGCTTTTACTAAATCTAGTATATCAGTATTTTATTTTCTATATTATTGTTTCCCTACATTTCACTCTTTTTATTTAACCGATGGAATGCTTTCCATCATGCTGTAAAAGAGGTACATATTTAGTAGGGATGGTTTTAAGAATCATGAGATTTGCAGGCTTTTGACGAGAACTGGTCGACACTGAGGATGCTAAGACTGTAATCCCAGAAATAGTCGATGTGACTATTTTTTGGATTAAAGGAATGAGGCAAGGGAGAAAAAGGAGACTCCCAAAGGCCAATAGCACCATGAACCCAATTCGTTTCCAGTCAGAGAAGATACTGCGGAACCAGTTAAAATCTACCGCTCCAGTCCATTTCTGGACAGGGACGTGTGCGAGTTTTCTCATCCTGGCAGTAAGCTCCTCTATGACCTTACCATTATCATCAATTTCTAAACAACAATTAGTGAGATTGAATTTTCCACAAACTCCTCCTTCTTGAGCAAGTTAATAATCGAGGGCAAGACGATTCTGATAGACAGCAGTGCGAATCTTGGTGTTAGTTTGAGCAAGCAGAGTAAGGGAAGTGCTTGTAGTATTGGTAATGAGTTCAACAATCGCTTGCAAACGGATTAAACGATTGAGTAAATAAATTGGTGTGCGGTAACCCCACATCCCATCCTCAGCCCACGTGGCTGGGCCATATACCTGAATAATCCTTTCAGGAGGCCAGTCTTCATCGTGCCAAGTTCTCTGATCCGTGATCTTGAGATCCCCAAATGTAACGGATCTTTTATCCCTGTGTCCCACTTCATCATAAACTGGGACACCAAGTCTCTCTCCTTGAGTGATGGGTAAAAGAAAGAAACTAGGTTTAACGGTCCCTAAGGCACAAGTACCACTCCAATTACGTGGAAGGGACACATAAGCTTTTCTTCCACAAATCCAAAAGAGTCCATCTGGGGCAGGCCAAGATGAAGAGGTGTCATGGAGACTATCCCAGAGGGAGGAGAGCTGTTTGTACTCAGAAAAGGGGTTTGTTGGTTGAGTAGCATTCACACCAGACCACCAAGTGGTACTTGCATTAGCGGCTACCATAAGGTTTTGACAGACTAAATCCCCTAAAGGGATTGTAAAAGTCGGGAGACAGGTCTTTGAAAACATATATCTCCAATAATGGAAGTTTGTAGGATCCATTCTCGGGGTCGGTCTAGAGAGGACCATGTGAGGTTCAGTTGGGGAAGAGTGTTCAGGTTTAGTTCCCTGGACTCCCATGGCCATCGTTCCCCCATATTCGTGCCTCCACAGATGTAGCAATTAGTCACATTGAGGGATGATGCAATCCTCTCAGCTAAGTCTATGAAAAGGTTTTTTGTTATTGGAGGAATTTCTACTTTCTTCTCCATTTCCTCATAAAAGGAATGGAAAATTGTGAAGCGCTCAGGCTGATGCACTGTTCTGGTAACCTTAATTTCAATCTGGCCAAAGGGGTCAGTTCCCCGTCTGTTTATCTCAAGACCCACATTTAATGTGCCTGGAGGGGGAGCATTGAAAAGTAGACACATAGGGTTGCATTTATAAAGATGACAAGTTGATGTGGCCTTCCCCCGGGAGATATTAAAGAAGCTAGAACCATAACAACCACTTAGGGGTGGTCCTGGTCGAGGTTGGGATTTCTTAGTGTGCCAGTATGTATAAGACTGAGAAGAAACACCATATGAGATAGCAGGAGGGTTGTAACAGAACTCATAGAGGTATTTTTCTAAGGTACGATATGACTGGTGCCAATCTAAAGAACCACATTCGATAGCATAACAGGCATCAAAACAGATTTGAACCTGAGGATTCTGAGAAGTACTCTGATTCCTCCCAAGATAGACACCAGATTTTTTACTACCTCGATAACCAGTAACCTCAATGTTCAGGATGAAATGGGAACCCTGGGGGTTAAAACATATGGGGTTTCTGTTATTAGGACAGATCTCATAGGTAGTAGTGTTGTGGAGACAAAATGTGCTATCGCTGTCCTGACAATCATAATGAGAGTGATAGACAAGAGTTCTGGTAACTTGATTGCCGTGGCGAGTGGTAACCAAACATTGTTCACACTGGGACCGGAAGAATTTGGCTGCGGGTATAAAAGTTCCGAGGATCAAAAACATTGAGACAAGTTGTGGAACCAAAATAAAGATCAGAGCCATTGTCACCTTTTCCAAAGAATGTGCGGGGAAACCAGCAACAGAGCAGAAAAACAGCAAAGACAACAAAACCAGCAAACCAAATATATTCAATGGGTGTCCAGTCTATCCAGTTCATCAGTGAACAGGTCAGCAGGCGATGCTGGGGAGCGGTGAAATTTCAGCTTGAGTCCTTCCAGCTGTTGGACTTGCCACTGCTCAGAGGGCTCGGGGCCGTGCTTGACTCGTGATGCGTGGACCCACGCTTTGACACCGTCCACTTTCATAGCCGTGGGGGTGCTCAGAAGAACCTGACGGGGTGTAGACCACTTGGGCTGAGTGCAGGTGGGAGAGAGTTCTTTGATCCTTACCCACTGGCCTGGTTCAGCCAATGGTGGCACGTCAGCAGCTGGAGGTAAAGTGGATTGGACCTGTTTAGAGATAGAGTACAAAACCTGCGCCAGATTATGCAAATATGAGGTGATATTTCTTTCCCCTTCACTAGAATCTGGCAGGGCAGAAGCAACAAAGGGTCTCCCATACATCATTTCAAAGGGTGACAATCCTAATTTCCCTGAAGGCAGGGCTCTAATTCTTGCTAAGGCTAGTGGTAGTACCTTAGGCCAGGGGAGTTGGGTTTCTTGGCATAATTTGGACAAGTGTGTTTTCAGGGTTCTGTTCAAACGTTCCACTTTTGATGAAGCCTGTGGTCTGTAAACAGAGTGGAGGTGCCAAGGGATGCCTAAAAACGTACTGACATCCTGAGTAACCTGTGAGGTGAAATGCCTGCCATTGTCAGACTCAAGACCCTTAGGGAACCCAAATCTTGGGATAATGTGATCAACTAAGGCATTCACCACCTCTCTGGCTTTTTGGGTGGAGGTAGGGATGGCTTCTGGCCATCCAGTGAATAAATCCACAAATACAAGAAGGTTAGATTTTGCTCCCCTTTTTGGGAGTTCAGTAAAGTCTACTTGCCAAGCCTCCCCTGGGTATCGGGCAGTTCGAAGACGACCGAGAGGAAGTGGACTGCCCCCTCGGGGGTTGTTCCTTTGGCAGATGTCACATTGAGAAACAACAGTCTTGCAAAGGCCACGCAAGTTTGGATTGCAATAACGGGATGTGAGCCACTTCTGGAGTGGGCGAGGACCGCTGTGAGACATGCGATGAGCTCGTTGAACAAGTTTCTGTTAGATCAGGCGCAGGAACAGAAGACGTGACCAGCTCGATACATTTAGCAACTTTATTCGTTACAAGTAACAAGTCAAGCCTGCTGGCGCGCTGCCGGAGCTCTCCTTATATATGCTCCCGGCAGACGCACCGCCCCTAGCCAGGGATTCAAACTTTCCCGCCCGGTGGCTGGCAGCCAATCCGGGCGGATGTCCTTATAAGGACATAACACTCCTCCCCCCTAGTCCAAGAAAAAGAGTTCAGTGTTCGTCAATAAACGTGACGTAGTCCTGCAGGTACGTAGGACGCCTAGGCACCCTACTTGACCTGCGCAGTCTCATTTCTTCCGTGTCCCCGCCCTGGACGGACGGGGTTCCTGTGGCTCCTGGATCCTTCCCCGGAACCGGGCTCGGTTCGGCTGGCGAGTGTGCGGGGTCACCCTCAGCGCCTCCGGCCAGACCGCAGGCCTTGGCTGGCTGGTTCTGGTGGTCTTCTTCCTGGCCTGTGGATCTTTCGCCTCGGCGGTGCTGTTCGGTTCCGACCCGGGAAGAGCGTCTGAGTCTCGGTAAGACCCCGGCTGTCACTTGCTCTTCCTCGGTCTCCCGGTGGCTGCGGTTCTGCTGCGGCCCGGTTCGCTGTGGTCCGGAGGGTGGTTCGGGCCGGTGCCCTTGGGTCCGGTCTGTTCGCTGTGGGTGGTGTTGGCTCGGGTCGCGGTGTCCCACCTTGCAGGGGTGGCGCAGGTCTCCTTGGCCGGGCTGGCGTTGGCCTTCCCCGTCGGGTTGGTGGTGGTCGACCTGGTCGGGGTGTCGTTGTGGGGATACCTCCTCGGGTTGGTGGAGGTCTCCCCTGCCGGGGTGGTGCAGGCCTCCCTGGCCGGGTTGTTGTCGGCTTTCCCTTCCCCCTAGTCCCTGGTCTACCGCCAGCTGGTGGTTGGGGTCGTCTGGGTTGGGTTGTTGTTGCCGGGTTGTTTCTTGCGTTGGGCGGGGGTCCCTCTCACCGGGGAGCCGTGTGCCACCCTCGCCCATGTGCTGTGGTGTGCCCATCTGCGATGGTCCCCGGTCTACTCGCCTCACGTTGAGGTCTCCCTGGTAGGGCTGCCGTGGGTTGCCTTCACTGGTAGGGTGCGGTGCTCCCCTTCTGGGTAGGTCCCGGTCTACCTGCGGGCTGGTTCGGGGATCCCTGGCCCTGTTGTGCCGGGTGCCCCCCTGGCCGGGTTGGTGTTGCCATCCCCCGTGCGGTTGGCCCTGGTCTACCTCGCTGCACTGCCGACGTGACAGTGCTTGGTAATGTGCTGGGCCGACCTCGTCGGGATGGTGTTGGTCTGCCTCGTAGGGGTGTGGTAGGCCTACCTCGTCCGGGTGTGGTAGGCCTACCTCGCTGGGGTGTTGTAGGCCTACCTCGTCTGGGTGTTGTAGGCCTCCCTCGTCAGGCTGGTTTTCGTGTGCTCCCCCCCACCTTTTCCGCAGTTGGTCGATGTGACGTCTCACGACCTGTCCATCTTCCAGCTCGACGGTGTAGGATTTGGGGCCGGTTGTGCTGGCAATCTTCCCTTTCAGCCACTTAGGAGAGCCGTTGAAATTCAGCGCGAAAACTGAATTTCCTTTGCTGAAGGCGCGAAGCGGCCGGCTGGCGGTTGCGGTCACTTCCGGGCTGTATTGGGGGTGCAGCCGGTCCAAGGGTGACCTCAACCTTCTGCCCATGAGGAGTTCGGCCGGGCTCTTGTGGGTGGTGGCATGCGGCGTGATGTGCTGGGTGAGGAGGAAGTTGTCGATGCGTTCTTGCCAGTCTCCCGGGCCAATCTTGGTGAGGGCTTCTTTTGTGAGCCGGACCATCCGTTCCGCTTGTCCGTTTCCGGCCGGCCTGTACGGAGCGGAGAGGGCATGGCGGATGCCCAGTCCTGCCAGGAAGGACTCCATGGCCAGTGATGTGAGCTGGGGGCCGTTGTCCGAGACCAGCACGTCCGGTAGTCCATGTGTGGCGAACAGACGGCGCAGGGCTCGGATTGTCGCTTCTGTTGTGGTAGATGCCATGGGCACCACCTCGAGCCACTTGGAGAAGGCATCTACCACGATGAGGAGGTGTCGCCCTTGCATCGGACCCGCGAAGTCAATATGGATCCTCGCCCAGGGGTTGCTGGGGGTCTCCCACTTTGCGACTTCGGATTGCGGCGGCGCTGGGCGAACTTCTTGGCACGGGTCACATCTGGAGACCCATTGCTCAATGTCTTTGTCCATGGAGGGCCACCAGACGTAACTCCGTGCCAGGGCCTTCATGCGAACGATGCCCGGATGCCCTTTGTGCAGCGTTTCTAGCGTCCGCCGTTGCAGAGTGCTGGGAATCAGCACCCTGTCTCCCCATAGCAGACAGCCCTTCATGGTGGACAGCTCCTTCTGTTTCCTGGCGAACGGGCTGAACTTTTCCTCTGGCGTTTCCGATGGCCACCCTCTGAGGACCCAGGACTTCACTTGGCGGAGGGTGGGGTCCTTTTGGGTGTGGACGGCCACGTCTGCGGATGACACCGGACAGCTGGCGTCGTCATCTATGTGGAGTAGATGGAGCGTGGGGGCTGGGTCTTCGACTGGTTTCTTTGACGGGCATCTGCTGAGCGCATCGGCGTTCCCTATGGCTGTGCCTGGCTGGTGCACAAGCCTATAGGAGTAGCCGGCTAGGAAGATGGCCCATCTTGTCATCCGTGGGGACATGAAGGTCGGGGTGGGTTGGTCGCCGGCGAGGAGCCCCAGGAGTGGCTTATGGTCAGTGACGATGGTGAAGCGTCTTCCGTAGAGGTATTCGTGGAAGCGCTTCACTCCAGCCACGATGGCCAGGGCTTCTTTGTCCAGCTGACTGTAGTTGCGCTCCGCGCCGGACATTGTCTTTGAGAAGTAGGCGATTGGGGCTTCCGTGCCGTTGGGCAGTTCATGGCTGAGGACTGCCCCCACCCCGTATGGCGACGCATCGCAAGTCAGCTTGGTGGGCAGCGTCTCGCTGTATTGGATGAGGACGCTTTTGGATGTCAATAGCCCTTTGATGGCCCGGAACGCTGCTTCCTCTTCCTGGCCCCACTTCCAGGAAGCCGATTTCCCCAGCAGGCGGTGGAGTGGCTCAGCAACTGTGGCTTTCTGTTTTAAGAAAATGGCGTAGAAGTTGAGCAACCCAAGGAAAGCCTGAAGCTCCGTTTTGTTTTTTGGGCTTGGAGCTTCATGGATTGCTTCCACTTTTGATTTGGTGGGGTGGATGCCTGTGCTATCAATGAGGTAGCCCAGGAACTCGACTTCCTGTACTCCTATGATGCACTTGTCCCGCCTGACCCTCAAGCACTTGGCCCTGAATCGCTGCAGGACAAGCCTGAGCCTTTCAAGGAGTTGAGCTCTTGAGTCACCGGAGATGAGCACATCGTCGAAGTAAGGCACCACCCCTGGAACGCCTTGGAGAAGGCATTCCATCATAGATTGGAAGATTCCGGGGGCAGCGCTGACTCCAAATTGGAGGCGGTTGCATTTGAATGCCCCCCTGTGCGTGACAATTGTTTGAGCCTCCGCCGTTTTTTCGTCCACTGGCAGTTGCTGGTAAGCCTGGGCCAGGTCCAGTTTCGCGAAAATTGATCCAGATCCCAGGGAATGCAGCAGGTGTTGCACCACTGGGACTGGGTATGCGCTCTGTGCCAACGCCTTGTTGATGGTACAACGGTAGTCGGCGCAGATGCGCACAGACCCATCATGCTTCAGTGGGGTCACAATGGGGGTTTCCCATGAGGCATGATCGATCGGTTCCAGGACACCCTGGGCGATCAGCTTATCCAGCTGCTCATCTACTTTAGGCCGCAGGGCAAACGGAACTCGGCGGGGCTTAAGCCTAATTGGGGTGATTCCCTTGTCCAGATTAAAGGAAATTGGCCTCCCCACAAATTTTCCCAGCTTACCATCGAAGACTTCCTTGAACTCTTCGATGATGGTGTCGAGTTCGTCCCTGTGGATCTCATGGATGCCCTCGATGGAAAGCCCCAGCGGCTTAAACCACTCCACTCCTAACAGGTTCGGTCGGCTGTTCTCCACGATGGTGATGGGCAGCTCTCCGTTAAAGTCCTTGTATTTGATGTGGATGGTGGTTCTGCCCAGGATTCCAATGGGGTTTCCGTTGAAGTCCACAAGCCTCGACTTCGGGATTTTCAGCTGGGTCTTCTTGCAGGATGGCTTCAGCTGCTGTAGGTGCTGCCAGTCCATGATGGAGTAGGCGGATCCAGAATCTACCTCCATCTTGCATGGGGACCCCTCTGCCAGCAGCGTCACGTGGAACTTGGTGGTCCCCTCGTCGCTTGTGTGAGCGATGGTGGTCTGGTGCACCGTTCTACTCCGGGGATATTCCTCCTCCCCGCGCCGGGACTGGTTTGAGGACCGTTTGGATGTCCTCTGATTGTCTTTGCGATTCTCCCGGAAACGTGGTCTGGGTGGCTCCGGGGCTGGATCTGTGGCTCTGCAGGCCTCGGCGATGTGCCCTCTCTTCAGGCATCGGCGGCAGGTCGCGTCTCTCCATCTGCAGTTTGCCCTGGGGTGGTCGCCTCTGCAGCTGCCGCATCGTTCTCCCCGGTCGCCATGCTGTGGGTTTTCCCGCCTGGGGGGGCGGGCAACCTTGTGGACGGCCATTTCCCCATCAGACTCAGATTGCGTGGTTGCCTCGTCTGATGAGGTCAGGCCCGACTTGTGGATCTTATGGATCCCTCTTGCTTTTACCATCGCAGCGGCTGCTTGCTCAGATGTCTCAGCCGCTGTTGCTTCATCGAGGACGTCTTTGAGTGGGATCCTCTTCCGGCTGAGGAACTTCTTTTGTAGACCCACATCTCGCATTCCAAAAACAACGCGGTCTCGGATGGCATTATCCACGTTGTCGAACTCGCAGTTGGCGGCGATTTGGCGAAGCGCTGCCATGAATTCCTTGATGGATTCCCCCTCCCGCTGGTTTCTTTGCTGGAAGGTGAATCTGTTTGCGATGGGGGTGCCTGTAGGTGTGTAGTGCTCCTGTAGGACTTCCTGCAGGTCGTTCCAGGACATCTCTTCAATGTCCCTGGGTGCCACGAGGTCAATCGCCATCTCCAAGACGTCTGATCCGCAATGAGCCAGGAAGAGGGCTCTTTTCCTCTCATCGTCGAGGTTCTGGTAGCCATTACCTCGCAGGAATTGTCGGAATCGGACCATGTATGACCTCCACTTTTCCCGAGATGGGTCGAATGGATTCAGTGCGGTCATCGGGGCTTGCGGGGTAGCCATTCTGGGGTTCACTGTGGTGTAGTGACTTCAGCTCGGTGGGCGCTCGTGCCGCGAGTCTTGTTCAGGTTCTCTTCTCTAGTCCTTCGTCGCCAGTGTTAGATCAGGCGCAGGAACAGAAGACGTGACCAGCTCGATACATTTAGCAACTTTATTCGTTACAAGTAACAAGTCAAGCCTGCTGGCGCGCTGCCGGAGCTCTCCTTATATATGCTCCCGGCAGACGCACCGCCCCTAGCCAGGGATTCAAACTTTCCCGCCCGGTGGCTGGCAGCCAATCCGGGCGGATGTCCTTATAAGGACATAACAGTTTCCACACCATTTGTTGAGGGAGCTGGATTCTGTTCTGAACGACCCACCACCCATCGCACCACTTGCCATCAGGGTGTAGCTGGTCCCTAGTATCATATAGGGCAGGAAGGTGTTGCGTGGGGTCACAGGGAAGCAAAGCTGAGAGATTCTTGGGATTAACAGCCGGGCCTGATTCAGCAGCTTGGCGGGCCCAATAGTCAGCAGCCCGGTTCCCACAAGAGATTTCACTGTGGTCTGTCTGGTGTCCTCGACAATGAATGATAGCTAGCTGGGATGGCTGTCTGACAGCTGTGACAAGTTTTTCTAGCAAGGGCTTCATCTTTAGGCTTTTCCCATTTGCACCAGTAAAGCCACGAGCCTTCCATAGAGCGGCATGAGTGTGTGCAGCCAAAAATGCATAACGACTGTCAGTATAGATATTAGTGCATAGTCCAGCTGACAGATGGCATGCCTCAATCAGGGCTAAAAGCTCGGCTGCTTGAGCGGACCAGTGAGAGGGGAGTTGTCGTAGGAGGAGGGGGCCATCTCTGCAAACTACAGCCAGTCCTGTGTATCTTTTTCCATTTTTTACAAAAGAAGAGCCATCAGTCCAGAGTTGGGACTCAGGA
The DNA here is from genome assembly GCA_022577455.1 of Arizona elegans. NCBI lineage: Eukaryota > Metazoa > Chordata > Lepidosauria > Squamata > Colubridae > Arizona > Arizona elegans. Next base: position 21,040,296 of record JAKOOJ010000010.1, read on the forward strand.
TTGTCAAAAGGTTCAGTCCTAAGATCTGCACGAATGCCTACCACGGATTCCAAGACGGCTAAACAGTCATGCTGTGGACCATCCTCGGGGGGCAAGGCAAAAAGGGTAGCTGGATTCAGCCTTTCACATCTATGAAGCTGAACAGAGTCTGATTCTAAAATCTGGCTTGCATACTTAGAAATCCGGCATGAGGTGGCCCATGCTGGGAGTTTCTGTTCGAGGAGAGCTTGAACTGAATGAGGCGTATAAACGTTAAGGGGAGACCAGTTTTCAGAAAAAGTTCAATCTGTGCTTTAATGCCAAGCCGGGCTTCCCGTTTGATAGGGTATTGGTGAATAGAGATAGGTTGGGCATCCGGGAGGAGCTGAGCCATGTGGGGTGTAGCAAATTTTGCAAACCCAGGGATTCCTTGATACCAAACTTGGGGATTTATTTTATTTGAATCAGGTCCTCTAAGGATTGTTTCTTTCTCTAGGAAGCAAAGATAAGCTCTTTCTGGGGGAATTTCAAGGGAAACTCCCTGCTGGGAGCATTGTATAACTGCCCCCAATTTTCCTAACAGATCCCTCCCCAAAAGATTGATAGGACATTGTGGCAATATTAGAAAGGAATGCTGGAGTGATGGTCCCTTGGTTGGTTCAACCGCCATTGGGTGACTGATCAGGGCATTCTCTTCTATCCCGGTTGCTCCAACAATGGGGGTGGTTTTAGAAGAGAGGCAAGGGATTGATTTATCGTTCAGGACGCTAAAGGTAGCTCCTGTATCAATCAAAAAGGAATAAGATTTGTTCCCCACTTTGAGCTCCATCAGAGGGTCTAGGGAAGCAATTGGCCCTCCAGAGCCCCTTCAGTAGGTTTCTGGATAAAACTCAGGAGCCTGAGCTGACATGAGGGGGGCTTGCGGGGGATCAGGTCTGTATCCTCCCCTTCCCCTCATTTGTCTGCGTCCCCTATTGGGCCGTTGTGGTTCATTGGGGCATTCTCTCCACCAATGGCCAGTTTGATGACACCGGGCACATTGATTTTTCGGGAGGGGTCTCCCCCTGCCTTTACTTTGGGGGCTCAAAGCCGCTGCTAAAAGAGCAGCTTGCTTTCTCATTTTCCTATCTTCTTTCTTTTCTTCCTCTTCCTCCCTTTGGGAATAGACAGTGAAAGCTGTTTGAATGAGGGCCTCTAAGTCCTTAGCAGTAGGCGTCTCTAGTTTTTGCAATTTCCTTCTTATATCGGGAGCACTTTGTCCCACAAAGGTCATTTTCAGCAAAACATCATTAGCTGGGCTATCAGGGTCGAGGTCAGTAAACCTCCGAAATCCATCTTTCAAACGGTTCAAAAAATCAGTGAGGGATACCTTTGGATTTTGAAGGATCTGATGAACTCGGTGAAAGTTCACCGTTTTTGGAACACAGAGCCTCAGTCCTTTTTTTTTTTTTAGTTGAAAAGTTTTATAAGGAATTCAAACAATTTTCTCCCCCCAACCCTTTCCCCTTCCCCACATAAATTGTACATTTTCTTATACATAAGAAATCCTACATATACATGTTTCCCTTAAAGAAAGCATTAAAATAAGACATTTTAATTACATTCGGAGTTGCTCTTCTTCTCTTTCTTCCCTCATTCCACAACAAACCTTGTTCTTCTCCTCTTTTCTTTCCCTTCCCTCCCTCCTCTTCTCTCCTACTTTCTGCTACCTCTTCTCCCACCTCATCCTACTTCCTTTCCCTTTCCCCCACTTCTCTCTTCTTTTCCCCCTTCTTGCCTTCACTCCTACCCCTATCCCCTTCCCTTCCCTTCCTCCTCTCCTTTCTTCCATTCCTCACCCTCCCTCTCCTCCTCCTACCACCTCCTCATCTCTCCTTTCTAACTTCTTTGCTGTGAAATATTTTCCTCCTTTAGTGTCTGAGCAACTCTTGTATTCTACTCATAGAATATACTTTCTTCTACTAAAACATTTCTCTATTCATCACCTTCCCCCCGCATCCCTTATCCCCCCCTCCCCACCCCCCCTGACTTCCCAGAGTAAAAACAGGGTATAGCATCTAACAAACATATACTAAAATAAACTAACAAATTATAAAGTTCAAAACTCCCGCATGTTCTTTAACTCCCTTGCTCCAATTCATCAACCTCCCTTTTATAAATTCTCAAAACCAATTAAATTAAATTCATTCTTCCTACTTATAAAAAAGAAAAAGAAAAAACTTTTTCTTGATGTATCATCTGATACTTTAGCAGTCTTACAAACAGTAGAAATCATGAATAAATTCCATTTCTATTCCAGAAAAAAAGAAAAAAAGAAAAATTTTTCATCTTAAAATCTTACACATTTTATCTCATATATCTTTTAAAATAATATAGTTCTCAGGAATGCCGTGCAAGACACAATCAAAACACAGCTACAGCCTTATTCAGCTCTTTTGGCACGCTGGTTTATTCGCATCCGCATCCGGCTACACACTGTGATTCGTAAACACGATTGAAATCGGCGCTACGTTACACCAAGAATGGGGCGTTTATATAGCCCATCTTTCCATTAACTCATTAGGACCACGCCCTTGTTTATTACCATGCCCCTCTTTTAGGGACGTAATTGGTCTTCAGCGTGTTTTGGAAGGTGCTGCCGCTGTGTCCTCCAGAACGGCCCTAATCCCGTCACACCCGATACCACCACCCCACACCCCGCATACGGCCGCCTTCACCCAGTGCCACTACCACCAAGTATGTATATGTCCCTCGATGCTTTCAGCACGCGTTAGCGATGTCAAGCAGGTTGCTAGGCTCGACAGGCGGCTCCCCTTTCACCACGTGTCCTTCTGTAAGAGATAAATTACACGTATTAGTAGATAACCGTGGTTTGTGAGGATACATTCTATGAAACCGTCGAATCAGTCGGTTTGCTTTTACATTACTATGCGGTATCCAAGAAGCCTCTTCTACTGGATAACCCTTCCATTTAACAAGGTAAGAGAGGACCCCCCTTGTCCATCTAGAATCTAGGACTTCATCAATCTCGTAATGGCCCTCCGTGACCGGACCAGGACGGTCGAATACTTGGATATGTTTGGCGGGTTTGAGAAGACTACTATGAAATATGGGGTGGATCTTCCCCAATAACAGAGGTAACTTTAGTACTACAGTCACAGGATTTATTATTCGTATCGCCGGAAACGGACCCAGATATTTCGGTCCCAGTTTCCTATTAGGAAGCCTCAATTTGATGTATTTGGTAGAGAGAAATACCATGTCCCCTACCTTGAATGGTTGAAATGGTGCTTGTTTCTTCTTCGCCTGGCTTTTATATGCGAGAGTTGCTTTATCTAATGCCTCTCTGACCTGGGGCCATACCGTATTCATCTTATCGGCCCACTCATGGGGCATTGGCGATGTTGTCGGTGGTTGATCTAACTCGGGTATCGCTACGAAGTCTCGTCCCATTGCCACTCGAAAAGGAGTGAGACTTGTACTGCTATGAACTGCATTGTTATAGGCGACCTCCGCAAACGGTAGCAGTGAAGACCAATCGGTCTGTTGATATGAAACATAGCAACGAAGGTATCGCTCTATCATTGCATTTGCTCTCTCTGCAGCCCCATTGGTACTAGGGTGGAATGCCGAACTGAGGCCTTGCGTTGATCCAATAGCCGAGAGGAAGTTTCTCCAAAATCGGGCTGTAAATTGCACCCCTCTATCAGAAATAATACGACGGGGTACCCCATGTAACCTATAAATATGTTGTATAAATAGCTTAGATAGCTTACGAGCTGAGGGTAATCTTCGGCACGGAATGAAATGAGCTTGTTTAGAAAATAAATCGATAATAGTCCAAATAACCGTGTTCCCATTGCTGTCTGGCAAATCAACTATAAAGTCCATCCCTATCTCCTCCCACGGTTGGGTAGGTGTGGCTACAGTCTGTAGTACTCCTAAAGGTTTTCCAGGGCGGGATTTGGCCTTGGCGCATATGGAACAGTCTTGTGTGTATGTTTCTATATCTTTCCTCATATGTGGCCACCAAAACTGATGCCGTGTTAAATGCAGGGTTTTAAGGAAACCGTAATGCCCAGCCGATTTATTATCATGGCATCTGTGTAACACCAGGCCCCGGACCCCTTCCGGTACATACATTTTGTCCCCTTTCCACGAAAACCCGTCCCTATGCGTGAGCAGGTGTTTGTTTTCCTTAAACCAGCTATCAGTGTTTAACTCCCTTTGCACCTGCTCTTTCCAGTCTATTGTAGTCTCTGTGGTTACGGCTGCTGCAGTCCTACCACCGTTGGGCACCATAGCTTGTACTATCTCATCCCGTTTGCTCTGGAATTGAGGCATCCAAGAGAGAGCATCGGCCAAGAAGTTCTTGCCACCGGGCATGTGTTTTAGCGTGAACCGGAAACGCTGAAAATAATGTGCCCACCGGACTTGTTTAGGAGACAGTCGTCTGGGAGTTTGTAATGCTATAAGGTTGCGGTGATCCATCCACACCTCAAATGGTACCTGTGCTCCTTCCAAAAGATGCCTCCAGGTGAGAAGAGCCCAACGAACAGCAAATGCCTCCTTTTCCCAGATAGCCCAGCCCCTTTCCGTGGGACTGAATTTTTTGGAGGTGTACGCACACGGGTGTAACTGACCTTGGACATCGGTTTGTAACAACACGGCCCCTACCGCAACGTCACTTGCATCCACTTGTACTATGAATGGTTTTGATTGATCAGGATGTTGTAGTACGGGTGCCTCAGCAAAACAACGTTTCAGGGTTTCAAAAGCTGTCTGGCACTCCATCGTCCAATCCAAGCGCCGTCCAGGTCACAGAGGCCCCTCCCCTTTTGTGCGTAGCAGGTTTGTTAACGGCAGAGAAATATGTGCGAATGTTGGGATGAACTGACGATAGAAGTTAGCGAACCCAAGGAAGCTTTGTAACTGTTTCCTTGTTGTAGGGGCCAGCCATTCCAACACAGTATTTACTTTTGTTGGATCCATTGCTATACCGTCCTTGGATATCCTATATCCGAGATAGTCTAGTTCTGTGCGATGGAATTCGCACTTGGACACCTTAACATACAGGCGGGCTTTTAACAACCGTTCCAATACCTGACGGACTAAACTAATATGTTCCTCCATAGACTCGGTGTATATTAAGATATCGTCTAGATACACTAAAACCCCTTGGTATAGATAATCGTGTAATACCTCATTAATCAATTGCATAAAGACTGCGGGAGCGCCCTGCAATCCAAACGGCATAACACAAAATTTATAACAGCCCAACGGGCAGTTAAAGGTGGTTTTCCACTCATCTCCTTGTTTTACACGTACCCTATAGTAGGCCTCCCGTAAGTCCAATTTTGTAAAATACTTTCCGGTCGCTAATTTATTTATTTATTTATTTATTTATTTATTTATTTATTGCGATTTATATGCCGCCTTTCTCCCTAGGGACTCAAGGCGGCTTACAAAATGACAACTTCAATACAAAACACAATACAATACCAAATTAAAATCGGTAACCCAATTAAAAAACGATTTAAAATTATACCAGTGTACCCCCAAACGGATCAGTTTAATTGGCGGAAGAGCCATGTCTTCAGCTCACGACGGAAGGAAAGAAGGTCGGGGACTGTCCTGAGCTCAGTGGGCAATCCATTCCAGAGGGTCGGGGCTCCCACAGAGAACGCCCTCCCCCTGGGGGTCGTCAGCCGACATTGTTTGGCCGACGGCACCCTGAGGAGGCCGACTCTGTGAGAGCACACAGGACGATGGGAGAATGGCTGGAGATGGTCCTGCAAGTACCCTGGGCCTAAGCCATGAAGGGCTAATGCAGCTAACAGGTCCTTCATTAAGGGTAACAGGTATAATGGTTCTACGCTTACTGCGTTCAAACCTCGATAGTCCACACATAAATGAAGCCCTCCATCCTTTTTCTCACGGAACAACACCGGAGCGGCCATACGTGACCGACTAGGTTGTATAAACCCACGGGCTAGGTTTTTGTCAATGTATCTACGTAATTCTTCCACCTCACGTGGGGTCATGGCATACATGTGTGGTTTTGGCAGCTTTACCCCAGGTATTAGTTCAATAGCGCAGTCAGTGGGATGGTGTGGTGGTAACATATCACATTCCCCTTCATCAAACACTGCCGCTAGATTTGCATATACTGCTGGTACTCCAACAGGACATATATCGCTATCCAGCCCCAACGAAACTCCTTGCTCTTTCGGAACCTTCTGTGAGCTACCTGGATCTGGTCCTATCGACAGACGGAGTTTCCTGAAACCCCCCTCCCACCAGATCATGGGCTTCCATTTATCCAACCAAGCCAATCCCAAAATCACGGGTTCGATCATTGTGTCCACCACCACAAACCGTATGTTTTCCCAGTGAGCTCCTATCTCCATTTTTACTAATTCTGTCACTTGGGTTGCTGGGGCTCCCCCTAAGGTAGATCCATCCATCTGTTCGAATGTTATTGGGGTTTTTAACAACCGTAACCGTATACCCAAACGGGTGGCTACAGTTTGCCTTATCAAACACCTTGTACACCCAGAATCAATAAGGGCTTCATGCTGTACTCGTGTTGGCCCCTGTAATGGTGTCAGGGTTATGGGTATGAGGAAGGGACGGATGGGTTCACTTACCATTGGGTCATTGGTGTCCTCTTCCTCATCACTATCAGCTAGCACCACAGGAACTATCCCAGGATGTACAGCAGGACCTGGTTCCTTTGTTGTGGTTCCATTGGGGCTCTGTCCTGGTTGCGATAGACCTCTGGTCTTTTCCGGGGTTGGTTGCCCACGGGACTTTCCACTAGCTGTCAGGGTGTTCGGTCCAGGTGGTTGAGCCGGTGGTAGCGGGCATTCCAGAGCCCTATGGCCAGGTTGATTACACCGGAAACAGGGTAAAAGCCGCCGTGTGGAATCAGCTACTCGAGGATCAGGCTCCCCTCGCCCCGCTGCTCTGACAGGACCCAGCCGGTCTGGTTGGCGTCGGATGGGGATCGTACTCACACCTCCCCTAACCCGGAACTCTCTTAGTCCCACGTCCAGGTCAATAGATGCTTTACACCACTCAGACAAACGGGGTGGCATGCCCCGATATACACAGGCTTGTTTTAGGTCACGATCCAGTCCAAGATGGAATTGATGAACAAGCATGCGTTCGGGCCAACCCCTAACTCTCCCCGCTAGCCGACGAAACTCTTTTACGTATTCCTTTGCCGAACGGCCCCGTTGTTTCAGGGCCACAAGCTCCCCCTCAGCTACTTGTGTTTGTGTGTCATCTTCAAATCGTACCCTGAGGCCTTCCAGGAATAAGCCAACATCAGTGAGCTCTCGAGCGTGGTCGTTATGCAAGTCCGCTACCCAATCCGCAGCTTCACCTGTTAAAGTCGTTGTAATGGCCACTACCATGGACCACTGAGTTGGATATAAGCGCCCATATAAATCAATATAACTGAGTACCTGGCTCAGGAACAGGGCTACATGGTCTGGGTTGCCATCAAACGTGGTCTGCAAGGGGGGTGGTCCCCAGACTGGTTGGGGTCCCCATACCCCAGGCTGTCCAGCCGGTACTGGAGGATAAGCTATCTGTCCTGAGACCTGACTTGGCCCCTGCCCCGGAGGGAGGCGAAGCGACCCAGATGCTGTCCCTGTAGCCACGCCCGCCAATGATCCAAGCGATTGGGTTGCAGCATATTGTGTGGCCGGTGGTCGGGGTCGTAATTTGGGGCTAGCCAGGCAGAACCGGGTCTCTGTCCCTGCGGAGGATGTTGGCCAGCCAGGGTTAGGTTCCGTCCCCGTCATCCACGGTTGCCACGATTGTGCATCCCTGAAGCTGGCTTCACCAAAACGCTTCCGAAGGACTTCTATGGTGGAATGGCCCAAACCTGTTGAATAGCTCCACTCCCCGTCATCATCTTCTGCCCAGCGCCGTTCTCTCCAGCAGTGGAAACGTTCGCTGTAAGGGGGCGACACCTGGTCCTTCGGGGCCCCTGCCGGAGCAGCCAAAGCAGGGCTCTGCCACCACTCTCCTAGCAATGCCGGGGTGGCCCCCCCACTTGCTGCAACAGCATCCTTACCATCCACTTCCTGGCTTTGACAGCGTTCTTTCGGACGAACCGAGGGCTGAGCTTCAGCCGGGATTTCCTCAGCTGCAGGCAGCCCCTCCTCCTCCGAGGGCAGCGTTGCAACAGTCGTATCCACTCCCTCTGCCATTCCGTAGGCTTGCAAAGGGTAGTGCCGATTTCCTCTCAGGAATGCTGTGCGAGACGCAATCAAAACACAGCTACAGCCTTATTCAGCTCTTTTGGCACGCTGGTTTATTCGCATCCGCATCCGGCTACACACTGTGATTCGTAAACACGATTGAAATCGGCGCTACGTTACACCAAGAATGGGGCGTTTATATAGCCCATCTTTCCATTAACTCATTAGGACCGCGCCCTTGTTTGTTACCACACCCCTCTTTTAGGGGCGTAATTGGTCTTCAGCGTGTTCTGGAAGGTGCTGCCGCTGTGTCCTCCGGAACGGCCCTAATCCCGTCGCACCCGATACCACCACCCCACACCCCGCATACGGCCGCCTTCACCCAGTGCCACCACCACCAAGTATGTATATGTCCCTCGATGTTTTCAGCACGCGTTAGCGATGTCGAGCAGGTTTCTAGGCTCGACAATAGTCTTATGTTAAGCATTTTAAAAATCTCTTAATACCTTTAAAGCACTTATTTATCAAATATAAATTTCAGAATCTACAGGAGGGTGTCTTTCAATTTTTCAATTAACCGTCTTAATACCTCTAACTTTTTAGAGAGCAACCCTTAACTATCCAAAACTAATTATCATTTTGCAATAAAATTCGGAATTTAACATTAATCCTCTTCGCTTCAAAGGGTTAGACATCTTAAAAGCTTATACAATTTATCTCATATATCTTGTAAAATAATATAACCTTATGTTAAACATTTTAAAAATCTCTTAATGCCATTAAAACACATATTTGCCCGATGCCAATTTCAAAATCCACAGGTAGATATCTTCCTTAATCTTCTGTTCTTCTCTTCTTTCTATATTTTTTCCAGTCCTTTTTTTTTATAAATTCTGTCAACAGTCCCCCCAGTTTTATTTTTGAAACTTTTAAAATGGTGATTTGAGGTTGATGCGCGTTTTCTAACTCGAAATCCCCATTTCGTCTCTTCTTGCTTGTATAATCATTCAGTCCATTTCTTTGTCCATATAGCCAAAATTTGTTGCCATAAAGATTGCCAGCTTGCAATAAAGAAACTATTTGTTGCTTTTCTGTCATTGGAATGGAAACGTCCACCAAAACCTTTGTTTCAACTGTACCAGCTAGTGTCTTAATCCTGTCCATCTCCTGCTCTTCCAAAAACAAATATCTCTGAATAATTTCCTGCTGTCCCTCTAACAACTGCTTATATTTTCCCAAGCTGTTTTTTGAAAAAGCCCTTTCGATTGTATCCAACAAGGCTGAAGTAAAAAAGTCTAGAAGTTCTTGAAAAGCCTGGACAGTCACGGCTTGGGAATTTGCTGATTCACCAGCCCTGTTGTCAGCCATATTTCAGCCACTTTGTATTTATCCAGCTATCAGGACAACAATTCAACTCTTTTCCATACAGTATAAAAACCAGATTTTAGTTAAAATCAGTACCAAATTCTTTTCCTCAATACCAAATTCTTTTCCTGGCTGCTTCCCCTTTAAAACTTTTTCTTAGGGTGTAATCCAGTAGCTGTATCACTGTTGCAAACTTTAACAAGCCTTAACAATCACTTTCCCTGGTAGTTTCCTCCTCCCGCCCTCAGGCGCCATTTTCTGCATTTAAAAGCGGAGTTAAAGTGTTACTTGCAAATTTTCCTTTTGTTTTCTTCTGATTTGCTTTGTCTGCTATCAAAGTAAAGATGTTAAAAGTCCCCCCCCCCCGTTGATTTTCAGCAGATTTTGGTCGCAGCTTCTAGCTCCGCTTTAGCAGAGTCGTCTCTGGTCCAGAGTAGCTTGACAGGCTTCTATAGGGAGCCCACACCCTTTGCGCCCCAGGATTTCTCCTAGCGCACTTGGGGGGCTCTACCTCCGCCTGTCGACTCTTCTCTCTCCCCTTTGCCTGGGGAGAGGGTTCCAAGCCTCCAGACAGCAGTTTTTCAGCTGTTCTGGGGCTTTTACAGAACCAGGGATCGGGCGCTCGTAAAAGAGCGTCTTCAAAGCTTGCGGAGCCAAGCGGAAGTCCCGAGCCTCAGTCCTTGAAGGATAGCATTCCTGGCTCTCTGGAGGATGAGGGCACCCTGATCAACCTCATAGCTGGGGCTAAAAAGAATCAGGGGTTCAGGCCATAAAGCTGGGGCATCGTTATTAGTTTGAATACCATGTTCTCTAGCAGCTTTGTAGTGTGCCGTGGTGGCTTTAAGAACTTGTTGTTTTTCCTCAGTAGACAGGAGTGCCGATAAGAGAGTAAAAATATCAGGCACATTTATTTATTTTTTTTAAATTTGATTTATATGCCGCCCTTCTCCGGAGACTCAGGGCGGCTTACAATGCGTTAAGCAATAGCCTTCATACTTTTGTATATTTATACAAAGTCAGCTTATTGCCCCCACAAACTGGGTCCTCATTTCACCTACCTTAGAAAGGATGGAAGGCTGCATCAACCTTGAGCCTTGGAGAGATTCGAACCAGCAGTAAATTGCAGGCAGCTGTGTTAATAACAGGGTGCGTAGACCACTGTACTATCAAGGCTCTTAGACATAGACATTAGGTCTATGAGTGGCCATCACACGTTGAAAGAGTTCAACATAACTTTGGGGGGATTCCCTGTAAGAGGGAAGTCCTGCTTTCCAGTTGAAAAGATCATTGGTAGTAAAAGGTGTGTGAACAAACACCAATTCATCTTTCATAGGAACTTGTCGAAGGGGGGCTAGGACTAAGGGACCCGGTTGGTTGGCAGGTGCGTAAGTCTGTCCCGTCCTAGTGTGAGGAGGATTTAAAGCCGTCAGATCTGGATACAGAGCTTGGGCTGCCTGGGATGTTGAACTTCGTGGATTAGCCTGGGATGGCTGTGATGTTGTTGGGAGCACCTGAGCTTGTGGATTAATCTGAGGGGCAGTTGGACGCACCTGATCCTGCACAGTGGATTGTGCTGTTGCCTGAGGTGCCTGAGCCATTAAAGGCACAGCATTTACATCAGGGGAAGGGGGAACAACATAATATGGTGGGGGAAACTTCTCTTCTTCTTCAGTCACTTTGGATAGCTTTTTCTTTTTTGCAAAAGTGACAATGGGGCAAATTTTAGAAGAGGGTGTTGGAGTGAGCCCACACACTTTCTGTATGTCTGGGCGACAAAGGAGATTGGAGAAGAAGCTAATGTAAAGCTCCTCTTCAGTTCGTCCTATGGCAGCCAGGAATTCAGCAAATTTGTTGACAAAATCTAAATCAAGGCTGCCTTCTGGAGGCCAGGTTCCTACGTTAGGACCAATTAAGTAGGTTGGCCAAATGGATGTGCAGAGGACTTTCAGCTTATTCTTTTTTAGAACAATCTTTTTTTCTGCAATAGGCTTTACTGTGTCTCAATGGGCTAACACACAGTCCAGAGGGGAACACGGCTCTGTTTTTCTTACAAAGTTACTCATTCCGAATGGGCTACCAGCATGGTTGCCCATTTTCCAGGGGATTCCTTTCTGTCAGCTCAAAGCCTGACTAGACTCTCTTTCTTCCTGAGGAGATTTCCCACACCTTTCCGTCGGTGCAAAGCCTAACCAAACCATCTCTTTTTCCCTAAGAGATTTTCCAGACCTCCCCTGCGGGTCCGAAGTTTGGTCAGAGCCCTCTCCTGCACTACAGATTCTTATTCCAACAGTCACACTCCTTTCAAAGCGATCGTCTCTGGCTGATCTCCTCTCGGATAATCAGAAACGCAGATTGGATCTCCGCACGTCGCTTCGAGGGCAAACCTCTGAGGAATTTCCCTCGTCTCATTCACACACTCACAAAGCAACACTCCCCTCCCCACCGAAAAGAAAAAGTCTCTACTCACCTAGCAGAGGACAATCTTTCCCAATACCCAGTTCAAGCCTCAGTTAGGGCGTTCAGATCCGGCTGGAAACAGAATCTGCCGACGGGTGACCAGGTCGAAGTCACCGGTTTAAACTTGCCGGGAGTGCTCTTGACGTCGTCTCTGGTCCTCGCCGGTTTCTTCCGTCCACCGTTGGTGAAGGCCACCAAACCACAAGGAGGTTGGTGGTATGGGGGGCCAAATGTGGCAACCTTGAAGGAAAACGTTGCCTTCAAGCCCCACGTTCGTTGGGCGCCAGAAATGTAAGGTCCGGCTATACGCTTAAGCTCTCAGTGAACCAAAAAGAAAGACTTAAACGGAGGCTTGAATAAGAATCAACATTTAATCTTTGATCAAAGAAAAGGCTGGGTAAAACCATTCCAAACACATACAAAGAGATATGTATATGGGAGGGTTCACATCTTCAGAGAAGATGTAACCACTTTTATACCTTTAAAGCATCAGTTAGGTCCCCAACTCTGGCCCCTTAATTTATGTTTGTATATTCTTTGTTGCCCTGCAAAGGAATCTAAACTTCCAATTAGTCTTATCTTTGTTTACTTAATTGGCCACTTAGCCCCTGGCTCCTGAAGACAAGATCTTATCCAGATCAAACATAAATTAGGATTGAGATGTAAATTACCCCTTTGTTGATGGCTGGAGTGCCAACAGATACGTACCATGTTTTAGGTGGCACAGAAAGAGATTGATATGAGCAGGTCAAATGGCAGGGACATACGTTTGACAAATACCAGATACATTTCAGAGACCTAATGACAATATGTTTGTAACAGGAGATACAAATAGAAAGGAATAATATATGTGATACAAAAAGCACAATATATATGTTACAGGAACCTAATGATTACAGAATAACAAGCTTTTACTAAATCTAGTATATCAGTATTTTATTTTCTATATTATTGTTTCCCTACAGTAGGAATTGTTGGCTTTTGGCTCACTCTGCTGGCTATAATCAGTTAATGTCAGGGCAAGGGTAGGACATGGAGATCACAGAAAGTGGAGGCCTTGGGGCTGGGGAGAGGAAATAGGCCAGCAGACTGAGAGGATCATGGGTTAACATTGCCCTTTCTGTTCTCGCAGCCTTCATAACAGAGGGCAGTTCCTTACTGAACATAGGAAGTGAATGAAATTTGGTCCAAATATGGACTAAAAAGCTGTTCAGTTCTCATCACAAAACTAACCAGGTCCTGCTCTCGATTTATCTCCAAAGGAGCACACTCATGGGGTTGGTTGGTGCCATGAGAGCCCTCCCTTTGCCTTTGTCAACTAATTTTTAACAGGACTTAATTATTCTTGACTCCTTAAAAATTTGTATATATATTTTGTATTTGTATAACATTTTAATTTTTTTATACTGTTTTATGTTTTGATGTTTTATTGTACACTACCCAGAGTCCCTCTTTGAGGGAGATGGGTGGTTCAGAAATGTGAAATATAAATACCGTATTTTCCGGCGTATAAGACGACTGGGCGTATAAGACGACCCCCAACTTTTCCTGTTAAAATATAGGGTTTGGGCTATACTCGCCATATAAGACTACCCCTCTTCCAATGCACACCAAATAAAAATTAAAAAACATCAACTGGCTCACCTACAATGTAAAAGCAGCTGTGCTAGTCCCAAAATGGCCCCTGCAACAAGCAGGAACCTCACACAGCCACAAAAAGCCCCCCAAAAAACTTTCACACTCTACACACACACAACACAACATAACTGGCTCACCCACAATGTAAAAGCAGTTGTGCTAGACCCAAAATGGCCCCTGCAACAAGCAGAAACCTCACACAGCCACAAAAAGTCCAAAAAAACAACTTTCACACTTTACACACACAAAATTCCACATACAGCTTTGTGAGATTTTGTGTGTTTGTGTAGTTAGAGTGAAACACTACAGAAACACACTAAATCTCAGAAAGTTGCACAAATATTATTTTATTTTATTTTATTTTTATTTTTATATGAAAGCTAAATTTAAAACTTCCTAAACTTTAAATGGCTAGGTCTAAAAAAGAACAACTAAAAAAACCCCAATTGACTATTTTTTTAAAGCTCCCAAAGGGGAAAAAAACTTACCCAATAGAACAGGGGTCTCCAACCTTGGCAACTTTAAGACTTGTAGACTTCAACTCCCAGAATTCCTCAGCCAGCTTTGCTTTGCTGGCTGAGGAATTCTGGGAGTTGAAGTCCACAACTCCCTGCTTGCTTGATTGCAGGCAGGGAGTTGCTTGCTGATGGAATAGATTCAGGCAAGCGAAGCTTGGCAAGCGTTGCGACTAGCAGCTGAGGTAAGCAAGCTGGAGGGGGAAAACTTTTTCCCTTTTACTTGGCTCTGGCCATCCCAGCTGAGTTGCAGGGAACTCAGCTGGGATCGTCAGAGCTGGGATCGTCAGAGTAAAAGGGAAAAAACTTTTTTCCTTTTACATGGTTTCTGGCGATCCCAGCTGAGTTGCATGGAATTCAGCTGGGATCGTCAGAGCTGGGATCCTCAGAGTAAAAGGGAAAAAACTTTTTTCCTTTTACATGGTTTCTGGCGATCCCAGCTGAGTTGCAGCGAACTCAGCTGGGACCGCCAGAGCCATTTAAGGCTCGTCAGAGCCTTTCGGGCTGGTCTGCCTGGTTACAGGAGAACGACACCCGGCGTATAAGACGACCCCCGACTTTTGAGAAGATTTTCATGTGTTAAAAAGTCGTCTTATACGCCAGAAAATACGGTATATAAGAAAGAAATTTAAACAAGTAGCCCTCGACTTACAAGCATTTGTTTAGTGACCAAAGTTACAATGGCAATGAAAAAGGTGACTTATGACCAGTTTTCACATGACTGTTGCAGCATCCACATGGTCACGTGATCAAAATTTGGGCAATTGGCATGTATTTATGACAGTTGCAGTGTTCTGGGGTCATGAGATCACCATTTGTAACCTTCCCAGCCAACTTCTGACGAGCTAAGTCAATGGGGGAAGCCAGATTTGCTTAATAACTGCAGTGATTTGCTTAACAACTGTGGCAATAAAAGTCGTAATGCTTAGCAACATAAATTTTGGACTCAATTGTGGTCGTAAGTCGAGGACTATCTGTATTGACATTTTCAGTGTGGTAGCAGAATAAAATCTGTTAAAACTGGTCATTTAAATTGCTAGTAATGGTTTTAAAGATTTTTAAATAAAATATATTTAAATAAATAAATAAATATGCTTATTATAATATTTTAATAAGGTGATATTATTTTGATTCTAATTGTAGAAAGGCTATGAAATATAAAGAGTGTCAGATATTGCCTGCATATGATGCACCAGAGACTAGAAGGGGTTAAGTCTTTACAGACATCACATGTGAATATATCAGCCAATGAACTCTCTTATTGGACTCTTACCTAGAAACCACTTGGATATCTTCCCCTTTTTTCTCACTCTCTCATCTATCTCTCAGCAAGACAACACGTGAACTTCTCTCTCCTCCCAACATCTGAGTCATACAGTTAGGGTAAAAATGTAACAGGACACCCTGTTCATTATTGTATGCATGTATATATTTGTAAATAATAAAAACAACTTTTTGAACCTGAAGCTGTATTGACCAAATAACTTCCTCATAGAACCAAATGAGCACGGCCATCAATATATATCTGATAAAGAGATTGCCTTGTAAAGAAGTTGAGAGAAGGAAAAGATACTGACATAGGTTCTAGGACAACTGGCCACCACCACCTTGCCCCGGTTGCCTCGCCCCAGACACCTTGCTGCAGGACAACTCAATGAGGGCAACTCACCATGGGACAACACACTGCACAAACATCCTTTTCCTCCTCTATAGCTCAGACTGAGGAAAAAAAATCAGGGAAGACAAATTGGGGAGGGGAAGAAGGACTTTCCTCCCCAACTAGAAAAAAGATCACTTGAGAGAGAGTCACACAGGAGTTCGGTGCACAGGAGTTTCTGCTACAGAGTTCAAGGGGTATTGGTGGTAGTGGGGGTAAGCCAGATCAAGGCGGGAGGGAGGGAGGGAGAGGAGGAGGTTCCCCTCGCCTCCAGCATTCTCCCACGGCAAGTTGCCAGCAGCAAGTTGTCCCACGGAAAGTTGTCTGGCAGGAAGCTGGCCAGGGTGACCCAGCTGTGGCAACCCAGCTGTGGCAACCCGGCTGTGGCAAGTTGTCCCATGCTGCTGACAGTTAAGAGTTATGTTTCCAATTTTGGGGTTTGATGATAAATTTCCTGTTGGGGTATCCTGAGTCAGTTCTCTGCAGTTCTAATTCTGCCTCTTCCTCCCACTAATAGCCTGAAGATATTGGTCAGTCACCAATGGCCTCCATGCCTGATGGGGACAAAGTAGACTTGGAGGCATTCAGTGAATTTACGAAGATCATCACCCCTGCCATCACCCGTGTGGTGGATTTTGCCAAAAAACTGCCCATGTTTTCAGAGGTAAGCAAAAGATGGTGAGCAGTGAAAGGATGGAGGAATTTGGTTATTTGGTTGTGAAGTTTTGAACTTCCAGAGAATTTCTCCTTTCATTCCTCTTTTCTCACTATTAGAACCATTTTGGCTTGTTGTTAGGAAGACATAGGAATACAATATACAGGTAGTCCTCAACTTATGACTGGTTGCTTAGTGGCCATTCAAAGTTATGATGGACCCCCCACCCCAAAGATACTTACAACCCGGTTCTGACGGCTTCCCAACCCCCATCCCCCCCAACACATTTCAGGCATTTGTCACCTGGCTCTCATTTACAGCCATTTGCAGTGTCCTACTGTCACATAACCAGGATTTACAATGTTTTTGCTGAAAACCAGCATTTACTTCCTGTTTTCAGCAAAAATGCCCCATAGTGAACAATGGGTTCACTTAATGACCACCATGTTTACTTAACAACCACCACAAGAACTTTGTAAAATCTGGTCTGGTCACATAGTGACCCGCTCTACGACTGTCACAACTTACAACCATCAGCCCTAGTTTGGCCATATGCCTCTCTTCAGCCCTGATACATAGGACATGATAGGAAGTTATGAAGATAAGTTTCAATAGTTATCAGTTTGTCCTCTGTCTGCAGAAGTAAAGGGTGGACTAAACTGAAGGAAAAAGAGTTTTAATAAATGTTTTTTATCAGTGTCAAAAGATGCCCCTCATTTTCCATGATCTTTCATGGAATGGATCATGGATTGCCAAAAAAAAAGAAAAAAAAAAGAATACTTCTTGCTATTTAGTATGCATTGCCCACACATGGACTTTGCTTAGTTTTGTTAAACTGCACTTTGAGTTAAATTTAATTTTATTATTAGTTACAATCACCCTTATAGCCAGCCAAGGATGTTCTCCTGCTGTAGTAGATTTGCTTTCAGTGATAAAAATCATGTGGCCAAGTTAACTGGGCATATCACAATGTTGACACATTCAGTTTGTGATTCCTGCTTAACAGGAATCATTTCATAAGGGAGAAATCCTTAACTAAAGGAAAAAAATTACACTGAAGCAGCAGGCTGTGCAAATAGGAACTCCAGGTAGGCATGTAAAGTGTTGAAAGTAGAGCGGTATTTGAAGAAACATGGAGGGGTGGGGGTGGGGGCTAAGCTCTATGTTGGTTCCCAAAGTGGATAAATGATTATGGTGATGATGATTACAATTCCCCTTTACCATATAGTCCAATATAAAGGAATATCCCAGCTGTTTACAGCAAAATATACAACATAGACAAGTTAAATAGCACCCATGGCACCCAGTGCCAATGACAGTCATTACAACTGAAAGGCTTTCTGGAATGATATCATTTTTACCATTTTAAATGCCATCAAGGGGGTGTTGGAGATAGAATATCAACCAGAGGTGGTATTCGACCGGTTCGCACCGGTTTGGGTGAACTGGTAGCGGAAAGTTTACCTGGTTCGCTGAACCGGTAAATACCACCCCTGGCTGCCCCTGCCCTCACCTGCTCGCCGCTCGCCCCTTCCGGCCACTCGCCCCTTCCAGCCGCTCGCCGCTCGCCCCTCGCCCCTTCCAGCCGCTCGCTGCTCACCCTGCTCACCCCTGCCCTATATATGTTGCCTTCACCATGCGGCCCAGCTAATCGCCTCACCAGTCACCTCAGCTCACCAAAGGTAAGTAATGCATGCCGCCTGCTCACCCTTCACCTTGGGTTGGGGGCCGGGGCCCCAGGGATGCACCATTCCCCAAGGCCCCGGAGCTGCCACCCGCCTCAGCCGGGTCGGTGAACACACCATTCCCCAGCTCTGGCCTTGCCCTGGAGGTCCACCCGCTCACTTCCCACCTTGGCCGGGTTGTGGAATGTGCCATTCCCCGGCTCCGGCCTTGCCCTCAAGCCACTGCCTGCTCGCTGCCCGCTCTCCCTTCGCCAGTCACATGCGTCGCCCCATTTCCTCTCCTTCAGAGGCCCCGGCCCTAGCCCCGCTTCCTCCCCCATGACCGCGTCTTCCTTTGGGCTTACCTTTCTCCCGTGGCTGGTGGCAGAGGGGAAGGCAAGCCAGGGCTGAGCCGTCGCTGCTGGCCAGGCTGCATCTCGCCCCCCCTTGTCGTGAGATGCCTACGCAGCCGCCCCCTCTTTTTTTGGTGCAAGAAGCCTCCCACCGAGCCGGCAACTACCAGAGGTCTCGAATGCACCGAAAAAGCCGCTTCAGTATGGTTGCCGCCCTGTTCTTCGTGCTGGCTGCGCACGCGCATCCCATTGCCTGCTGCACCGCTCCGGATTGGTGTGGGATCATTTAAGTGAGTGGGCATGGCTGTGAGTGATGTCAAATTGGCCATGCCCACTCAGTCACATGACCCCCCAAGCCACAAAACCAGTAGGAAAAAAATTTGAATACCACCACTGCTATCAACCTGTGAGTGGGGAGGAAGTAGGCTGTTCTAAAGCAATAGAGCTGCAGTGGAGAGTCACTGCCTTCAGGCTCCTCCCAACCTTTATCCTAAAGGAGATGATCCTGAAGGTATCTGGAAGCCAAGCCATAAATAGCTTTATAGTTTAAAACCAGCACTTTGAATTGTACCTGGAAACTCATTGGCAGCCAAAGCCATCCCACAATATCAGTTATAGCCTAGGCTTAGCAGCCACGGCATTTTGCACCTATTGCAGTTTCTGAATAACCTTCAAGGGCAGCCTCAGCTCTGGTGTATAGGTAGTCCTCCACTAACTACAGTAATTGTCTCTAGAATTTCAAGCACTAAGCAAAGCAGTTGTAAAGCATGATGAGCCATGGTAAAGTAACAGACTGCCTCCACTGCAACTCCCCCCATCTGCCTATCTCACCTCCATCTCTGCCCTTTTTGCCACCTGCCTACCCACTGCTGTTAGCTGCAACCACTGTCCAGCTCTGCCTGCCACCAGCACACCAGCTATACCACCAGTAGTATTGTTACTACCGGTTCTGTGGGCGTGGCTTGGTGGGAGGGGGGGTAATGTGACTGGGTGGGCGTGGCCAACTTGTTTTTTTTAAAACTTTTCAAAGCATTTTTTCTTTCTTTTTTTTATAAATATTTTTTTAATTTTTTTTCAAACTTAAACATAAAACACAACTTTCAAGAGCAGAGTCTTGATCCGGTCCATAGATGGTTACCACGCTTACATTTCTTTAACAAGCTCCAGTCACAATTTCCCATTACATCTTTTACAAATGAAAATTCAAAACATAAAAAAGCAAGTTTTAACATAAATTCTAACATCTTCATCTAAGCAAATCCATTATATCAATACAATTTTAATTTCAAATTAAATTTCACTCATTTTTATATCTATATATCAAACTTAATTATATCTTGTTCTTCTTCACCTTATATCTTTTACCATCAGCATAAAATTTTTTTTTAACAATATTCTAACCTCTTATTCTAATTATTTACCCTACAATTTTATCACCACAAATCTATATTTCAAATTCCATACCACTCCATTTTATTACACTTTATAATATAAAATTCCATCTAATTCTTAATCTCTTGACCCTTTCCTCGATTCTTAATATCTAAAACTTTATCAATTTATCTTTGATTTTATCCAACTTATCATCTATTACACTTTTCATGTCACACAGATTTATCACACCATACCTCCCTCTATTATTTGGCTATTATCCAACGTATTCTGTTTGGCTGATTCCCAGCATATTCTTCTCCAGAGCACCAACTATTTTTGGCTAATTTCAATATAATCTCTTCCAAGCCTACCACCATTACGGGCTGATTTCCAGCATATTTTGTTTGGCTGATTTCCAGCATAGTCTCCTCCTATACTCCCTCTATTGTTTGGCTGATTTCCAGCATATTCTCCTCCAACTCTCCTCCTGTTTGTTTGGCTGATTTCCAGCATTTTATTGGCTGATTTCCAGCATATTATGTTTGGCTGATTTCCAGCATAGTCCCCTCCAGGGCTCCCACTCTTGTTTGGTTGATTTCCAGCATAGTCTCCTCCAACTCTCCTGTAAGTGTTTGGCTGATTTCCAGCATTTTAACTAGTTTCCAACATATTTCCTCCGAGTCTCAAACTCTTATCTAGTTGGTATCCATCCCTCTTATTTTAACTTCCCCTTAACATATAATTATCTATTTTATGTCAGTTTCCAGCGCAGTCTTTCAAATTAATTCTCAATATATTTCACAATAATCATCATTTCCATCATATATTAAATTAAATCACAATTTGTCGCTAATATCTGTGTGTCTGATAGTTTGTTCAATAAAACCTTAATCCAGCATAATCATCAATCTAACATTTGTTTGCAAATTAAAATTAAAGCATGTTACATCAAGCAGTATTTTTTTCTTAAAATTGTCTCACAGTAATATATACTCTTCTTTATTGTTTTAACCACCTATATATCATCCTCTATTTTAATTGCCATCTCTTATTTTCTATTTTTATTACTCCAGAAGCCTTTCTGTTTTTATCCAAAAACCATGTATACCTTTAGGCTTTTAATCTTTACATTTCAGTTTAGTTACATTTAAAATTTATTACTTTATTTCCTCCTTTTCTTCCTTTTTCTGTCTGTCCATAAATGTTCCATTTCAAAGTTCATCTGTTCAAATTAAAAAATTCTGTATGTTCCTTTAATGCTTTTATAATGTCTGTTCCATGTGTGATGCATCAACTTCCTGTCTTTTTTTTCCTGCGCCACACCTAATTTTTTTTGCTAAGCTTGTTAATTTCCATTGTCAAATGTCCAAGATATTCCTTCTTTCTTCTTAAAATGATCTGGGACAGAATAGAAATCTCCAAAGTCCATAGATCTAATGTTAATTTCAAAGTAATCCAAAGTAAAAAGCCATTTAAAATGTTTCTTTTTCAAACGGAAAGAAAAATATCTTCAATCCACTTTCCTGCTTAGTCACCGCAGACTCCATGGCAATTTTGTAGCCATCCGTCTGTCTGTCTTCATTAGCTTCGTTAACTTTCAAAAGGTGTAAACTCCCAAAGAGACATTTCTCCAATCCGTTCCAAATAAAAGCAAAGTCAATTTACTGAGTTGTTAAAAGCCAATTAAGCCAAATTTAATAAAGCAAAGTCTATTTCAGGTTTTCATTTCCATTTTTTTTTTCTTTTTCAATCTTCAAGCCCCACGGCTCTGTAGCCGCTATTTGAAGTTTGGGGTCTTTTTTTTTTAAGTCCAAATATATGTGTTATTTTGCCTGGGTTGGTGTCACTCACCCATTTTTTCTAATGCTTTGAAAAGCCTCTGCCGATCAGGCAACTCATCTGGGATCGTCAGAGAGGCTTTTTAAAAAAATGCTTTGAAAAGCCTCTGATGATCCCGGCTGAGCCGCGTGATCATCAGAGGCTTTTTTTTTACTTTTAAAAGCATTTTTTCGTCGGAAGAGGTTGTACAAAAAATGCTTTTAAAAGTAAAAAAAAAAAAAGCCTCTGATGATCGTGTGGCTCAGCTGGGCATGGTGGGGGGGGGGGGAGCGCAGGGATTTTTGCTACCGGTTCTCCAAACCACCCACCACCATCGCTACCGGATCGGGTGATCCGGTCTGAACCGGGAGCATTTCACCCCTGCACATGCCACTATATATCAGCCAGGACCTTCTTTCATGCCAGTTTCTTTCATGTTGGTGCAGCCAAAGCTTATTTCCGCCCTGCCCTTGGCCTCTGTTTGTGCACCAGCCAGGGCCTCCATTTGTGCCCTCCCTACAATTTTGCAAAAGAAACCCAGGGTGTGAAAAAAGGCCCCGGCTAGAAGGGTTATTGTTTTGCACCAGTGCAGCCAGGGCCTTCTTTAATGTGACAGGCTTCTTTTGTAAAAGAAGGCCCTGGACAGGGCATGAATGGAGGCCTTGGCTGTCATTCAAGTAGAGACCCTGGGTGGAGTGCAAGAGAAGCCCCAGCTACACTGGTGTGAAATAAGGCCCTGGCCAGAACAATAGTGCTGCACAGTGTGACAGGTATGGTAGCAGGGAACAGGGCAAAGTGATGGGTATGCAGGTGCCCAAAAGTGGTAGTAAATACAGGTGAGACCAAATTCAACCAAATTTTGTTCACATGCCATGGGGGCGCTGAAATGGCCAGAACTTTGAGGACCAGTTGAAACTCCCTTTGTTCAGCATTGTCATAACTTTGAACAGTGGCTGAATGAATGGACATTAAACAAGGGCTACCTGTATTGCAGTACTTTAGCCCAGAGGTAAGTTTACACTGAGTCCTTCCCTTAAGTAATGAAAGAGGTGGGGCCTCATTAATCATACTCTCAAATAATACAGTAGTTTTGTTTTTCTTTTCTAACTCTATTTAATTTAGGGAAATGAGAACCTTTGAGTGGATGAGTTTATACAACATGCTAAGACAAAGGCAGGGTTCCCACAATATCCTGAACCATAAACCACCCAATTTTACCCTATTCTAATGTGCTGTGAAAACTCAGCTACTATATATTAATTTTAACAATGTAAAGTATCCTCTTTAATATTTCATATATGGTTTAGATTTGTAAGGTCCCAGAAGTTTTCCCGAGCCACTGAGATGCCAAAGAAAGTGAGACTTGAGATGAGGCTTGCAAAAAGAAGTAGATTTTATTTTTGGCCAAAACAAAATACTGGGTTAAACTATATCCAGAACATACAGATACAATGCATGTAAGGAATAGCCACACCTTGGGGAAGGTATGGCATCCTTTTATACCTTCCTAAGTACCCAATTCTGGCCCCCTGGCCCATGCCTTCCTTTGGAAGTGTAGCAAGGAACAGGGGGGTTGAGTGCGTAAGCAACAGAGGGGCTGGGTGCTTAGCAACCCTGCTTCTTGAGATATCCACCAGGCACTGAGTTGGACAGAAAAACAAGATAATAGGACAAGATAACAGATAACAAAAGTTGGATCACTGGTAGAAGCAAATGGCAGAGGCAATTCCAATTCTTAGCAAAGCAATTCTTACAGAAGCAAAACAGCAAGTTATTATTATGTCCCAGTAATTCTACCTATTCTACTATTACTATGTCCCCACAGATTGAATTATCAAAAACTATCTTGTTATGCCTGCAAAATGTTCAGGATGGATAAATAAGCCAAAATTGAGAACCAGGGACAAATGCAGGAGACAAGGAACATATTGTCTCAGACTAAAAATTGCAGGAGAATTATTATGCAGTAACCTGTTGTTCATAGATGATCTGACAGCCATCCTGTGAGCATTTCTAACTAGCTGGACCAACAAATTTCAATTAGCTTGTTGATGAATGGAGCCAACTGCAAATAAGTGATTTTCAAAACAAGCATACATTTCCCACCACAACTAACTTCTGACTCTTGATTTCCTACTACTTTTACATGGAGAATGTATGCTCTTTCTACTTCTGAGACCCACTCTTTAAAGCAGTGCTGTCAAACTCGTATCATCACAGCGGTGTCACATGACATATCATGACTTTTTCCCCCTTTGCTAAACCAGGTGTGGGCATGGCCAGTGCATGACACATCCGGCCCGCGGGCTGGGAATTTGACACCTCTGCTTTATAGCATAGCCATTCATCATCTCTTTATATTAAGACCTTACACTGCTTTTCTGCCCTGGGGAGCAAAAATGTCTTCATTCTCTGGGAGGTAGAATAAGATATTTTACTCCAATGGGACTAATTTAGGCAGCAGTATTTTAGATAACCGTGTATGCCACAGCCAATGTGATCATGCTTCTCTCTGCCTTTAGCTGCCTTGTGAGGACCAGATCATCCTTTTGAAGGGCTGTTGCATGGAGATTATGTCATTGCGGGCAGCTGTGCGTTATGACCCTGAAAGTGAAACCCTGACGCTCAGTGGTGAAATGGCTGTCAAAAGGGAGCAGCTGAAGAACGGTGGCTTGGGTGTGGTATCAGATGCCATCTTTGATCTGGGAAAATCCCTCTCTGCCTTCAGCCTGGATGACACTGAAGTGGCACTGCTCCAGGCTGTGCTGCTCATGTCCTCAGGTATGAAGGGTGGGTTGATTATGCACTCAGTGAATGATGCAGTTGGCATTAGTCAAACAAGTGAGTCAGACCAAGGCTCCATATGGCTCTGTATAATCTCTATTGATCATCAATAGCTTTGTAAAACTTCAGATTAAAATTGTACTTTGGTAGAAGATGGAAACTGAACTTTTGACTGCTTGTGGGCTAGCATCTTTTTTTTATTTATTTATTTATTTATTTATATGCCGCCCTTCTCCGGAGACTCAGGGCGGCTTACAAGGCATTAAGCAATAGCCTTCCTACTTTTGTATATTTTATACAAAGTCAGCTTATTGCCCCCACAAACCGGGTCCTCATTTTACCTACCTTAGAAAGGATGGAAGGCTGAGTCAACCTTGAGCCTGGTGAGAATTGAACTCGCAGTAATTGCAGGCAGCTGGAAGCTAAATATTACCTTTAACAGTAGCATTAGTCTGCTGCACCACTCAGGCTCCTTAGCTACAGCCCTTCCCTTAGATCAAGGATGGGCAACATGCAACTTCAAATTTGTCAAAATGCCAAAGTGAGACCACAACTATCAACAATTTTATATCTTTAGCTATTTTTCGTCACAATCTCCCAAATCACCAGCTATAGCAGAATATGTGTCACATTTGTTAAATGCAAGGGATACTGTACATGGCTAGTAAATGGTTGGAGGGTTAAGTAAAGAGATATTAAATAGTAAAGACGATTGTTTTAATAGATTCATAAGAGGGAAGTTCAGTCAGTCAGTTGAAGGATTAATTAAATTAGCTTTGCATATGTTGAAAAATTGAATTCAAGTTGTATGTTGTAAAGTGGACTGCATTGTTCAGGTGAGAAGGTTGCATTGAGAAATGAAACAGAAAGGAAGCTTTGTCTGTTTGATTTGAGGGACATTTTTGAAGATTGATTTGACTGATTGAGAGGGAAAAGTCATTCTCAGTTATGACTGACTATGACTAATTCTATGAAATCCAGAGAGAGAGTAAAATTATCCCCAGAATTCATTCATTCCTTACTGGAATTTGTGGATCAATCTGCAGCATTGGTATCATTTATTAAAGAACACCAACAACACTCCTGAGTCTCTGAAACTATGCAGGGCATTTATTTATTTAGCATATGGCAAAAATGTTAAAAAGCACATCACAATTACAACTCAATGAGTAAATATGAAACTATTCTATTTTCAAATTCCAAAGTAGACTATTTATATAGTCAATACATGAAGGAGTTGCATATAGAAAGTCTCTGGAGTTTCCCTGATATGCACTCAGAGGGCACTGTTCCACAATATGTTGCACTGTCTGCTTTGGAGCACCACAGCTACTATGCAGAGCATAACACCTGGGACAGTAGAGATGGTGCTGAGAAGAAATGTGCTTTGTGTGCTGCATTAAACAATGCCAAATAAGTGGCAAATGGTTTCTGAAAAAGAACAACTGTTTTTGCTTTAAATTTTGAACTTTTAAACTATACAGGTAATCCTCACTTAATGACTGCCCTGTTTAACAACCATTCAAAATTACAACAGGACTGAAAGTTTACAACCAGTCCTCACACTTCTGACTGTTGAAGCATCCCCATGGTCGCACAATTAAGATTCAGGCACTTCACAAACCAGTGGGTGTTTACAACCATTGCAATGTCCTGCAGTCATGAGATTGCCATTTGCTTGCTTCTCATCTGGCTTTCAACAATGGAAAACCTGTCAGTAAAATTGCAAGTCGTGGTCATGTGATTTCTCACTTAATGACTGCATTGCTTAATGACAGTTGCCTGTCCCAATAATGGTGATTAAGCAAGGACTACCTGTACTCTTTTTCTGAAGATCGTTATAAGATAGCTGTAAGGCAGTGAGCAAGGGTTTGTGCTTTGTCAGTATGGAGACAAAACAGAGCATACAGTTCATTCTAACCTGAGCAATGAGGATTTAGGAGATTTAGTGAGTCAGAAAGGTAACCTGGGATTAGGGCAATTTAGTTGCTTGCAGAAGGACAAATTTACAGATGCAGATTTAGCCTGCCTGACCTGTGTCCTCTTTTCCACTTAATTTGCAGACCGCAGTGGGCTAATTTGTATTGACAAGATTGAAAAATGCCAAGAGACCTATCTGCTGGCATTTGAACACTACATCAATTATCGGAAACACAACATTCCCCATTTCTGGCCCAAGCTCCTCATGAAGGTGACTGACCTACGTATGATTGGGGCTTGCCATGCCAGCCGCTTCCTGCACATGAAGGTGGAATGCCCCATGGAGCTCTTCCCCCCACTCTTCCTCGAGGTCTTTGAGGATCAGGAAGTTTAGAGTGTGGAGAGGGAGGGGGCAAACAAGGTGGCATGGGCAAATTGGGGACATGGGGCAATTTGGGACTGGGGCGATGTCTGGATTTGGGTCACAAGGCTCTCACCTCTGACAACAGATTTTCATTGTTTTATGTTTTGTTGTTTTCATTTTTTTGTTTTTCTAAATATTGTATGTCGGCATCAGTGAATGCCATGGATAGGAAAAACAAAGGCATCATTGGTAGGGGTTGGGCCATGAAAAAATTGAAGCTTTACAAAATCTGGATTATGAGGTAGACGTGTGCAGTAGTTAACACATTCTTTGTCTAGGCCCGTGATGGCATACCTATGGCACGCGTGCCAGAGGTGGCACGCAGAGCCCTCTCAGCTGGCACACACGCCGTTGCCCCAGGTCAGATCTCTGTGGCGTTTCTTTCGTGAGCTTCTGTTTCCCTGCAAACGATGAAACAGAAGCACATGAAAGAAAAAGAACTTTCCTCTTGCTGCGTTGCCGGTGTTGGGATGCCCCGCCTCCTGCCGGCCAGCTGGTCTTCGGGTCTCTGCTGTGCATGCGCATATGGCTGTGCATGGCCGTGCACATATGCGCAAGTTGGCACACATTCGTGCATGCGCATATATGCACACATTCGTGCACGCACACCTTTTCGTTTGGGCATGCACGCGTGAGCAGTTTGGGCACTCAGTGTCTAAAAAGTTTGCCATCACTGGTCTAGGCAGATTTTTTAAAAATAAGTGGACAGTACAATTCCCACCTACCCCCTTGTTATATCCTCTGTTGTCTAAATTCGTCTTCCCAGGGTGAAATGTCTGTCTTAAACTTTAACACAAAAGAAGAGGAAAATAGTCCACATATTATTCTCCCCTCTACACACACACAAAAAGTGCTTTGCCTTTCTCCCCTTCTTTAAAAAGGTTTTCTGGCCCCCACAACACTGGAAACAATTGACACCTCTTTCTTCTAGCCCTGATCAAACCGCTCTCGTTTAAACAGACTTCATGATCAAATATATATAAGTATCAGTGGTGGGTTTCTACCGGTTCGGGCGAACAGGTAGTGGCGGCAGCAGGAGGCTCCACCCACCCGCCCGGACATCATCATGGACGCTCTGCGCATGCACAGAAGTGCCGCGCACGAGTGAAGCAAGCACGCACATGCTCCTGATTCCGAACTGGTAGCGAAGGTAAGTAGAACCCACTACTGATAAGTATACATTCTGTACATGCATACATTTTTATTTCTTTTGCACATAACAGTCCCAGGAAATGTCAGAGTGTGTTTGGTTGTTTTATTCTTGGGTTCGGTTTCTTTTAGAACTTTTAGCATTTAGTTATTCTCCCTGTGAGGCTAAAATTGAAAATGCACTTTTTGTGAAAGAAAGAAATGGAACCAAGAAAGGAAAAGACAAATCCCATTAAATTATTGGGACAGGTCGAGGAAGGAAGGTCATAGATGCTTTGACAAAAAAATAAACACAAATTGAGGCTCAAGGTCCACATGTGAAGGACAAATGCACTTTGAACAAGACAAAAATCCTTCCCCTCCGCCCCTCCAGTAGTGGAGAAACAGGTGATTGAATAAGAAATCTATTTTATATTGCTTTGAATCTCACTGCAGGGCTTGCCTCTTAAGAGGTGCCCACCTTGTATTCCAGTGTTGAGAGGTATATTCATCAGCTTTCCTCCTTACCCTGATGCCCTCTTCCCTCCCCAAAGCTTCATCCAATCTACCTCCATGTTCAGCAAGGTGGGTGAATTTAACACATCCCTACCCACACCTGCTGTCCCCCCAGTTGAAAGGCTGCATGCAATGTTCCCACTGAGCTTTTAAATGGTCCTTGCTATTTCTTTGCACACACTTTCCCATGCCATGTGGTGGTACACTTCTTTCTGCACTAGTATTCTTCCTGCCCTGTTGGGCCCTCCATTCAATTCCCTACTCTCTAAGGAAGAAATGAGGAGAAATCCTAACTATTCAGTGCTCTAGGAAAATCAAAGTTAGGTTCAGGGTTGTTGTTTTTTTTTTTTTTTTTTTTTTTTTTTTGCTCTTGGGTGGGGTGGGGGAATGGCACTCATCAGTAAACATGAAAACAATGATTCATGGAGACATGGCAACACCCTTTACAACTCAGAAATGTACAGGCTTTCTGTACTAAGAGGTTGTGGACTCTGCATAATGACTTTTCTTTCTCCCACAGCATTCCATGTCCCCTGCACTTCTATATTATTTTTGTAGTCCCAATTGTGTTTGTGCACATGGGAAGAAAAGGCAAAGGTTTCTTTTATATGGCAGAGGCCTGTTAGAAAGGTTATTTTGGCCTGATTGAATCTAATTTTTGTCAGAGTTTGTTGCAGAAATCACATCCAGAAAGCACACACAGATAACTGATTCAGCAGGATTCATTAACTTCTCTTTATATATATAACACATACAATACCAACAGCAGATTCTTCCAACGTGGTAGAGAGTTACAGGCAAAAAAACACAGGCAGAAGAGAGAACAGCAGAGATGAGTTTCAGTTTCAATTCATCAGACAGACCAGTTTTCAGCTTTTGCACAGACTCAGAGTTTCCAAACAGTTCCCATTGGCTGACCTGTTACCATGTCTATCCAAACAGTCCCCATTGGCTGATCTATTCCAATCTATGAATATTCATACCCTGACAATTTTCCCTTTTGGAGGCACGTTAGATCGAGAAAATAATATTCTAATACACTTCCTTTCACAGAAGGAGGGTCATTCTGCCCAACTTGAACTGCCATGGGCAGAACAAAGCTTTAAGTCTCAGGTTGCATGAAATGTATCAGAGGTGATCCAGTTGGGAACTTGGAGGCAGGCTACCCACATTTGTAAAACTGAATTGACCAAGCTGGTAAGAGAAAAACACCCCAGGTTTTCAAACTTGGGTTTTGTTTCCATTTGATTTCAGAATTTTTTTATTTAGTGTTGTGCTTATGTGCTTGTAACTGGTTATTGGAAAGTAGAACCTCTGAAGTTCTGGAACTGTTATGTCCTTATAAGGACATCCGCTGGGGATTGGCTAATCCACCGGCGGGAAATTTGAAATGCTGTCTCTGGGTGGTGCGACTTGCCAGAGCGCTTAAAAGGAGAGCTCCGGCAGTGCAGCTGCCAGTCTTTTCCTGTATTTAATAAAGTGCTGAATGGACCAACGCTGGTCGCGTCTTCTTTCCCTGCGCCTGATCTAACACTGGCGACGAAGGACACAAGAACCACAGCGATGAACCTCGTGGCACATCGCCGAGTGACCAACTGAGCTGAAGTCACAAGAACCGAAGCCACCAGAATCATGGCAACACCGCAAGCCCCGCTAGTTTCGCTTGCCGCTTTCAACCCCGGAAAGGAAAAATGGAGATCGTACATGATCCGATTTCACCAATTCCTGAGGGGCAACAATTTCCAGGACTTAACAGATGACCGCAAAAGAGCCCTGTTCCTGGCCCACTGAGGCTCCGAAGTCTTGGAAATGGCCATCGACCTCATGGCCCCGAGAGACATTGAAGAAATGTCGTGGGCCGACCTCCAAGAAGTGCTACAAGAGCACTATGCTCCAACGGGAACTCCGATCGCCAACCGCTTCACCTTCCAACAGAGGAATCAGCTGGAAGGAGAGTCAATTAAGGACTTCGTGGCAGCCCTGCGCCAAATCGCAGCCAACTGTGAATTCGACAATGTGGAAAATGCCCTCAGAGACTGCATTGTTTTTGGCATAAGGGACATGGCGCTCCAAAAGAAGTTCTTGAGTAGAAAAAAGATCGCACTTAAGGACGTCGTGGAAGAAGCCATGGCTGCGGAAACATCGGAGAAAGCAGCAGCCGCAATGATGAAAGCCAAGGTGGTGCACAAGATACAAAAGGCACCCCAAAGCTCCACCGATGAATTCACCGCTGGATCTGAGTCAGAGGAGGAAATGGCCGTCCACAAGGTCTCCAGACCCCCAAGGCGGGAAACTGCTCAAAATGGCAACCGGGGGGAGCGCTGTGGCAGCTGCAGAGGAGACCATGTGCAGGCCAATTGCCGGTGGAGAGATGCGACCTGCAGACGTTGTCTAAAAAGGGCTCACATCGCTGAAGCCTGCAGAGCTGCAGATCCTGCCCCAGAACCGCCCAGGCAAAGATAACCAGAGGTCATCTGGACGGTCCTCTTTTCAACCCAGACGCGGGGAAGACGATTTTCCCGGGAGCGGGGCAGTCCATCAGACCACCATTGCCCATACCGACGACAACAGCGCCACCAAGTACCATGTGACGGTGCACGTGGAAGGGACTCCATGCTCCATGGAAGTAGATTCAGGATCAATCTACTCCATCATGGACTGGCATCAGCTGAAGCGCTTAAAGCCAGGCTTCAGTAAAAAGGACCTGAAACCCCTACGGTCAAGGCTGGTCGACTTCGGGAGAAACCCAATTGGAGTCCTTGGAAGAACCTCACTCCAGGTCACCTATCACAACTTCCATGGCGACCTCCCTGTCACAATTGTCGAGCACAGCCACCTGAACCTTTTGGGAGTGGAGTGGTTCAAGCCATTAGGGCTCTCAATTGGAGGGATTCATCAAATTCGTCAGGACGAACTCAACAAACTCATCGAAGAGTTCAAGGAAGTCTTCGATGGTAAGCTGTGTAAATATTTGGGGAAACCCATTTCCTTCAATTTAGATAAGTCAATTACACCAATTAGGCTCAAGCCTCGCAGGGTTCCATTCGCCTTGCGGCCCAAAGTAGATGCCCAACTGGACAAATTAATTGGCCAGGGCGTTTTGGAACCAATCGATCATGCGACATGGGAGACCCCCATTGTGACCCCAATGAAGCATGATGGATCTGTGCGCATCTGCGCTGACTATAAATGTTCAATTAATAAGGCATTACAGCAGAGCGCGTACCCAGTTCCAGTGGTGCAACATCTGCTGCATTCACTTGGGAGTGGGTCAATATTCGCGAAACTGGACCTGGCCCAGGCTTACCAGCAACTGCCAGTGGATGAAAAAACTGCAGAGGCTCAAACAATTGTCACTCATAGGGGCGCATTTAAATGCAACAGCCTCCAATTCGGAGTCAGCGCAGCCCCAGGCATCTTCCAATCTATGATGGAACGCCTTCTTCAAGGCATTCCAGGGGTGGTGCCGTACTTTGATGATGTCTTAATCTCCAGGCACTCCAAAACCCAACTAATTGAGCGACTCAGGCTTGTCCTGCAGCGGTTCAAGGCGAAGGGTTTAAGAGTCAGGAGAGATAAGTGCATCACTGGAGTCCAGGAGGTCGAGTTCCTGGGCTATCTCATTGATGGCACGGGCATCCACCCTGCCAAAAACAAGGTCAAAGCCATTCATGAAGCTCCAAACCCCAAAAACAAAGCGGAGCTTCAGGCTTTCTTAGGCTTACTGAATTTTTATAGTGTTTTCCTAAAGCAGAAAGCCACGACTGCTGAGCCACTCCATCGCCTATTGGGGAAAGTGGCGCCCTGGAAATGGGAGGAGGAAGAGGAAGCAGTGTTCAAAGCCATCAAAGGACTGCTCTCTTCAGACAGCGTGCTCATACAATACCATGAGACGCTGCCCCTGATGTTAACCTGTGACGCCTCACCCTACGGAGTCGGAGCGGTGCTCAGCCACGAGCTTCCAAATGGCACAGAAGCACCCATCGCTTATTTTTCTAAAACAATGTCCAGCACTGAACACAATTACAGCCAGCTGGACAAGGAAGCCTTGGCCATTGTCGTGGGCATCAAGCGCTTCCACGAATATCTATACAGCAGGAGATTCATCATCATCACGGATCACAAGCCGCTGCTAGGACTACTTGCGGGGGATAAACTGACACCAACTTACATGTCCCCCAGGATGACGCGATGGGCAATTTTCCTAGCTGGGTACTCATACAGACTGATCCATAGACCCAGCAAAACCATAGGAAACACAGATGCCCTGAGCAGATGCCCTTCCAAAGAGCCGGTGGAAGACCCAGCCCCCACATTCGGGCTCTTCCACATAGACGACGACTAAGCTTGCCCGGTAACCTCTGCAGACGTGGCAGCCCATACACAGAAAGATAAGACCCTCAAACAAGTAAAATCATGGGTCCTGCGGGGCTGGCCCACGGGGAAGACGGCAGAAGTGTTCAGCCCATTCACCAGAAAACAGAAAGAGCTATCCACCATGAAGGGCTGCCTCCTCTGGGGTGACAGAGTAGTCATACCCAGCGCCCTGCAGCGGAAGACATTGGAAACCCTCCACAGCGGGCACCCGGGCATAGTGAGGATGAAGGGGTTGGCACAAAGTTACGTCTGGTGGCCAACCCTGGATAAGGACATCGAGGAATGGTTCTCCAGATGCGACCTGTGCCAGGAGGTGCGACCTGCGCCTCCCCATGCCCAGCCATCGGAGTGGGAGGCACCCAGCAGCCCATGGTCAAGAGTCCACATTGACTTTGCGGGTCCGATGCAAGGGAAATACCTCCTAATAGTTGTGAATGCCTTCTCGAAGTGGCTGGAGGTAATCCCCATGGCATCCACCATGACAGAGGCAACAGTCAGGGCTCTCCGGAGACTCTTCGCAACCCACGGGCTACCGGATGTGCTAGTCTCCAACAACGGTCCTCAATTTACGTCTAAACCCATGGAAATGTTCCCGGCAGAATTGGGCATCCGTAATGCCCTGATAGCACCATACAGGCCGGCTGGAAACGGGCAAGTGGAGAGAATGGTGAGGCTCACCAAGGAGGCACTCACCAAGATGGGCACGGGCGACTGGCAAGAGAGGATTGACAAATTTCTCCTCACCTAGCACATCACGCCACACGCCACCACTCACAAGAGCCCAGCGGAACTGTTTTTTTTTATTATTATTGAAAAGTTTTATAGGAAATACAAACATTTTCTCCCACCCCACCCTTCCCCCCTCACCCCATCCCTCCCCCTTGCCCTCCCACCCATCCCCCACCCCCCTCCCTGACTTCCCCGAACAAGCACAGGGTATAACACTCACAAACTTAAAACTAAAATATGCTAACAAATTATTGACTTCAAATTCTTTCTAGGTCTTTAACTCCTTATGACTCAAAACACTATAAACATAAGCTAAAAATTAAAAATATTTCACTCATAAGCTATATGAATCTTCTTAGTCTGATACTTGTTTTGAATATAGTCAATCCATCTTCTCCATTCCGATATGTATCTTTCGTTTGAATGGTCTTTAAGATATGATGAAATTTTTGCCATCTCTGCCAAATGCACGACTTTTAATGTCCATTCCTCAATAGTAGGTGGATCTTCCTTCTTCCAGTACTGTGCCACCAGTAACCTGGCAGCTGTTATTAAATTCAAAACCAACTTAGTTTCTATTACAGTACAGTCCGTAACTATTCCCAACAAAAAAACCTGTGGTGTAAATTTAATCTTTTTCACCATATTTTTATCCAAAAAGCCTTAATTTTTTTACATGTCCACCATATATGAAAATACGTAGCATCTTCACATTTACATTGCCAACACTTAGGTTGTAAATTTGGATACATACAGGCTAGTTTTTTTGGGTCTAAATGCCATCTATAAAACATTTTATAAAAGTTCTCTCTTAAATTTTGGACTTGTGTAAATCTTACATTTCTAACCCATATCTTTTCCCATGTTTCCATCATTATTGGTTTTCCTACATTTTGTGCCCATTTTATCATACAGTCCTTGACTAGCTCTGTTTCTGAATCTATCTCCACTAACACATTATGCAACCTTTTTATATGCATTTGACTTTTGTCTCTTATTTGTTTTATCAAATTCTCATCCTGTTGCAAAATACCAATTTTTTGATCTTCTTTCCATCTGGCCTGCAGCTGCCCATACTGAAACCAAGTTCTAATTATTCCTTCTTCTCTTAATTGCTCTATAGGTTTTAATTGTAATCTAACTCCTTCTTTATAAAGGAGTTCCTTGTATGTAGTCTTATCTTGCTTTTGCTCCAAATTTATATTCTCTATCGCGTGTCTGGGTACTGTCCATATTGGTAACTTATCATTTAATTTGTATTGATACTTTTTCCAGCGCATTTCTTAGTATATGACTTTTAAAAGTCTTATCTACTTTCTTATCATACAATAAATAAGCATGCCAGCCGTAGACCAGACCATATCCTTCAATATTTAATATTTAATATCCTTTCCTCCATTATATTTATCCAGTCAGTAATTGCTGAGAGGGCAGCGGCTTCATAGTACAATCTTAAATTAGGCATTTTAAGACCTCCTCTTTCTCATGTATCTTGCATTATCTTTTGATTTACTCACGGTTTTTTCCCTGCCCAAACAAATTTATTTATGCCCTTCTGCCATTCCTTCAAATTTTCATCTTTTTTAAGTATAGGTATCATTTGAAAAAGAAATAAAAACCTTGGTAAAACATTCATTTTTACAGCACCTATCCTTCCCAGCAAAGACAATTGTAGTTTTTTCCAATTTTCCATCTCTTTCTGTATTTTTTGCCATAACGGTTCATAGTTGTACTGATATAATTTCATATTTGTGGTCGTAATATAAACCCCTAAATATTCTTCACCCCTCTTATTCTTAAAGCAAATTCCATATCCCTGTATTGAATCATAGTTACATCAGCTTCAGCCCTTTCAATTCTATTCTGAGTCTCTCCTAATTTAGTATCCAAAATTTCCGTAGATTGTTTAATTTCTTCAACTTTGTCATCCAATATTTCAATATTGCCTGCCAGACCTTTAAATGCCAGTAGTATATCTTCCCTACTTTGCTGATTCCAAATTGAAATGTCCTCTGAAACAGCCTGTATTTTTTCATTAGTTTCATTGATTTTTTCATTAATCACAGTGGTAAGTTTACTCTGTGTAGCTATTAGGGCTTCTTGTATCATTTCAATCATTAAAGTCTGTGGATCAGTTGGAGGGGCAGAGGCTTGCATTCTAAAAGTGTGAGCTGGGGAACCTTCCAGCACTCCCAGTTCCTTTAGTAGGAACAGTCTTTACAGGTTTTGAGGCCATTCTCAGTTTAGATTAATCTTTATATTTTAATCAGAAGCCAAAAGGAAAAGTTCATCAAATTCAAAAGTTTTCCCCAATCTTAAATTGATGTCTTAAAATCCTCCTTCTCTCATTACAAAAGTTCTTTTCAGGCAAGCGGCTTCCAGCGAAATGAAACTTTCCTTTAACTTTCACTTTCCACGCCCTTTTCAAGACTCAATCGCCATTTTGTTGCAAATTTACTAAGTTGTTACTTAGTAGCCCAGCGGAACTGTTGATGGGCAGAAGACTGAGGTCACCTCTGGATCGACTGCACCCCCAATACAACCCAGAGGTGCCAATAAACACCAGCCGCCTGCTGCGCGCCTTCACCATAGGAGATTCAGTATTTGAACTAAATCTCCATGGGTCTCCAAAATGGCTGAAGGGGAAGATCGCGAGCATAACCAGCCCAAAGTCCTACAGAGTGGAGCTGGAAGACGGACAGGTCTGGAGACGTCACATCGACCAGCTCCGAAAAAGGTGGAGGGAAGTAGGACGGAACCAACCCGATGAGGTAGGCCTGCAACACCGCGACGAGGTAGGCCTGCAACACCCTGTCGAGGTAGGCCTGCAACACCCCAGCGAGGTAGGCCTGCAACACCCCGGCGAGGGGGGCATCCACCACCCCAGCGAGGGGGGCCTGCGCCAGCCCGGCAAGGGGGAGGGACAACCCCCCAGCGGAGTCAGCCAACAACAACAACAACAGCAATGACAACGGGAACCGGGAACCCAACCAGACCCCTCCACCTCGCAAGCCACCAAGCCAAGGGGAAAAACCAGGGTCTTACTGGGTTTCAGCCGTTCCCCACCGATCAGCGGCGATGGCCGGCCGCGAGGCACCCGACATCCAGGACAGGGAGAAGACCAGCGTCACCAGCAAGATGAAGTTCGAGACCCAGATGGAGGTGCTGGGACAGAGCCCGCACACTTGACGGCTGAACCCCGGTTGGTTCCCAGGCGGGAACTGGAGGAAACAGGAGCTCCACCTGCTCGGGTAGGTGGCGAAGCTCAAATGGGACTGCACAGGTCAAACAGAACCATCAGACGTCCCACGTACCTGCGCGAGTACGTAACCCTCATTGAATGTGATGGACAGACTACGAACTAGGAGGGGAGGGGTGTTATGTCCTTATAAGGACATCTGCTGGGGATTGGCTAATCCACCAGTGGGAAATTTGAAATGCTGTCTCTGGGCGGTGCGACTTGCCGGAGCGCTTAAAAGGAGAGCTCCGGCAGCGCAGCCGCCAGTCTTTTCCTGTACTTAATAAAGTGCTGAATGGACCAACGCTGGTCGCGTCTTCTTTCCCTGCGCCTGATCTAACAGGAACATCATGTGGAGAAGAGGAATAGTAAGTGGTGATCGACCAGCCCTAGCAACCCATTGCAATAGCCACCAGCCCTGCCTTTTAACCTTGCTTTCCTTCCTCTTGGCTGACCCTTGGGAGGTGGAGCAGATGGTACCTAGGGCCAAATTTGGCATGGAACATCCAGTTATGTATCCCCACTCTAAAGATTTGCCTTTGGAGGAGATATTTTTAAAGAAAAAAACAAAACACACCAGCTTCCCACTTTCTTCCTGTCTGTTTCACCTTTAATACAAGCCAGACTGTGATCACCTTAATTCAAGTATTTTGGCACTTAACACTACTAATAGATCAGAGACTTCTCTCTTATCTCTCAAACTGTTTTTTGTGACAAATCCATTTCTTGTCAACTTTTTCTTTTTTCCAACTGTAATGTTATTGGGAAGAGGGCTATATTTTTACTCCCTCCCTCCCTCCCCCCCTTGTTCTTTCTCTCTGTCATATGCTTTCTGATGAAAAAAAAAATATTTACTCTTACCTCATTCAAGATGCCATGGGAACTGTTACATGATGGGTTGGGTGCATGTTGGATGTACCATCTGAATGTTCAGAGGCCGGCACATGGAGAACACAGCTCCAATTTAAGATATATATGTATGTTTTTAATTAGAAAAATCTATGTATGGGTCTACACACAAAAAAACTCCACACAAACAAAATTGGGGTTGCAAAAAAGTAATGCTTTTTTGTTTGATTTTTGCTTTGTTTTTATAACTTTTAAATTTGTTGTTGTTGTTAGTTGCGAAGTCGTGTCTCACCCATTGTGACCCCATGGACAACATTCCTCCAGGCTTTCCTGTCCTCTACCATCCTCTGGAGTCCATTTAAGCTCACGCCTACTGCTTCAGTGACTCCTTCCAGCCACCTCGTTCTCTGTCGTCCCCTTCTTCTTTTGCCCTCAGTCGTTCCCAGCATTAGGTTCTTCTCCAGTGAGTCCTTCCTTCTCATTAGGTGGCCAAAGTATTTGAGTTTCGTCTTCAGGACCTGGCCTTCTAAAGAGCAGTCAGGGTTGATCTCCTCTAGGACTGACCGGTTTGATCACCTTGCAGTCCAAGGGACTCGCAGGAGTCTTCTCCAGCACCATAGTTCAAAGGCCTCAATTCTTTGGCGTTCAGACTTTTTTATAGTCCAAATTTCACAGCCATACATTGCAACAGGGAAAACCATAGCCTTGACTATACGCACTTTTGTTGGCAGGGTGATGTCTCTGTTTTTTAGTATGCTGTCTAGATTTGCCATAGCTTTCCTCCCCAGGAGCAAGCGTCTTTTAATTTCTTGGCTGCAGTCCCCATCTGCGGTGATCTTGGAGCCCAGGAAAATAAAATCTGTCACTACCTCCATTTCTTCCCCATCTATTTGCCAGGAATTGAGAGGGCCGGATGCCATGA
The DNA here is from genome assembly GCA_022577455.1 of Arizona elegans. NCBI lineage: Eukaryota > Metazoa > Chordata > Lepidosauria > Squamata > Colubridae > Arizona > Arizona elegans. The sequence continues at coordinate 21,078,874 of JAKOOJ010000010.1, forward strand.
TCTTAGGTTTTTGGTTTTTTTTTAATTTGATTTATATGCCGCCTTTCTCTGGAGACTCAGGGCGGCTTACAATGCGTTAAGCAATAGCCTTCATTCTTTTGTATATTTTATACAAAGTCAGCTTATTGCCACCACAAACTAGGTCCTCATTTCACCTACCTTAGAAAGGATGGAAGGCTGAGTCAACCTTGAGCCTTGGAGAGATTCGAACCAGCAGAAATTGCAGGCAGCTGTGTTAATAACAGGGTGCACTAAACCACTGTACTATCAAGGCTCTCTTTTAATATTGAGTTTCAAGTGAACTTTTGCACTCTCCTTCTTCACCCGCATCAAGAGGCTCTTTAGTTCCTCTTCACTTTCTGCCATTAAAGTGGTATTATCTGCATATCTGAGGTTGTTGATATTTCTCCCAGCAATCTTAATTCCAACTTTTGATTCATCTAGCCCCGCCTTTCTCATGAAGTGCTCTGCATATAAGTTAAATAGGCAGGGCAACAGTATACAGCCTTGCCGGACTCCTTTTCCAATTTTGAACCAATCAGTGGGTCTGTGCCCAGTTCTCACTGTTGCTTCTTGACCCGCATATAGGTTTCTCAAGAGACAAATAAAATGGTCTGGTACTCCCATATCTTTAAGAACTTGCCACAATTTGTTGTGATTCACACAATCAAAGGCTTTAGCATAGTCAATGAAGCAGAAGTAGATGTTTTTCTGGAACTCCCTAGCTTTCTCCATGATCCAGCGTATGTTGGCAATTTGATCTCTAGTTCCTCTGCCTCTTCAAAATCCTGCCTGTACTTTTGGTAGTTCTCGATCCACATACTGCTGGAGCCTAGCTTGTAGGATTTTAAGCATAACCTTACTAGCATGTGAAATGAGTGCAATGGTTTGATAGTTTGAACATTCTTTGGCATTGCCTTTCTTTGGAATTGGAATGTAAACTGACCTTTTCCAATCCTGTGGCCACTGTTGAGTTTTCCAAATTTGCTGGCAAATTGAGTGTAGCACTTTTACTGCATTGTCATTTAAGATTTTGAATAGCTCAGCTGGAATACTGTCACCTCAACTAGCTTTGTTGTTGCTCAGATTTCCTAAGGCCCATTTGACTTCACATTCTAGGATGTCTGGCTCGAAGTCAGTGACCATCTCATCATGGTTATCAGGGATGTTAAGCTCGTTCTTGTATAGTTCTTCTGTGTAATTTTGCCACCTCTTCTTAATCTCTTCTGCCTCTGTTAGGTCCCTGCCATTTTGGTCCTTTATCATGCCCATCTTTGCATGAAACGTTCCCTTCATATCTCCAATTTTCTTGAAGAGATCTCTGGTCCTTCCTATTCTATTGTTTTCTTCTATTTCTTTGCACTGTTCATTTAAGAAGGCATTCTTATCTCTTCTAGCTATTCTGCATTCAATTGGTTGTGTCTTTCTCCTTCTCCCTTGCCTTTCGCTTCCCTTCTTTCCTCAGCTATTTGCAAAGCTTCCTCAGACAGCCATTTTGCTTTCTTGCATTTCTTTTTCTTTGGGATGGTTTTAGTTGCTACCTCTTGTACAATGTTGCGAACCTCCGTCCATAGTTCTTCAGGCACTCTGTCTATCAGATCTAATTCCTTAAATCTATTTGTCACCTCTACTGTATATTCATCAAGGATATGATTTAGTTCATACCTGAGTGGCCTAGTGCTTTTCCCTACTTTCTTCAATTTAAGCCTAAATTTTGCAACAAGCTCATGATCTGGGCTGCAGTTAGCTTCTGGTCTTTTTTTTACTGACTGTATAGAGCTTCTCCATCTTTGGCTGCAGAGCACATAGTCAATCTGATTTCTGTGTTGACCGTCTGGTGATGTCCATGTGTAGAGTCATCTCTTGGGTTGTTGGAAAAGAGTGTTTGCTATGACCATCTTATTCTCTTGACAAAATTCTGTCAGCCTGTGCCCTGCTTCATTTTGTACTCCAAGGCCAAACTTGCCTGTTATTCCAGTTATCTTTTGGCTTCCTACTTTAGCATTCCAATCCCCCATGATGATAAGGACATCATTTTTTGGTGTTAATTTTATAAGGTGCTGTAGGGCTTCATAGAACCAGTCAATTTCATCCTCTTCAGCACCAGTGGTTGGGGCATAGACTTGGTGTCGAGCGGCATGACGCACTCGACACCGTGATCCCATGAATCCAGCCGCTGCACCATGGACGGCGTACCCGAGGGGGGAGGTGTCACTGGGTGTTAGGTGGAGGGGTTTAGGTGTGGCGATAGGCGTCTCTTTTCACGGGTGATTACTGGGATCGCGTGGGTGAGTAGAGAGCCTACAAGCACCGCGGCCGTCGACGGAGACCTGATGGGTGACGTCATCGCTGCGCGTCCGGGATGACAGCTGCGGGAAGTTTGAATGAGCCCAGCTGATAGCGCTTAGCGCTCACCCTATAAAGGACGTGGACGCCGGCTCCCGGCTGCCGCGTCTTTGTTTGTATTACAAGCCGTTCTCCACCGAGAGCCGTTGACACTGAATAAACCAAGAAACCTCTACTCCTGGACTCGTGTGCTTCTTGTGTCTTGGTGTTCCGGTCTAGGGGAGGCCGAGAGGAAGACGCGGCTCACCCCTCACCGGGCTTTCTGTAGCGAGGAGCGCCATGGCGGAGGGCGCAGAGGCGCTGCCCGACGAAACGCTGACTGAAGAGAAAGAGGAAGAGGCGGAAGAGGCTGTCGCTGCCGATATGCCGGAGGCCAGCAAGCAGCTGGTGGTGCAGCCAAAACGCCGGGAACCGCGGAGAGAAGGTGCCGACACGAGCCCAAGGAAGGAGACTCCAGAGGCGCACGGCTCCGACACGACCGCCCAGGCTAGTGCGGGGCATGGGTGGCATAGTTCCGCTTTACCTGGGGTGCGAGTGCACATGCCACCCCACACAGGCACCCAGTTCCAGGGCTGGAGAGAGAGGCAGTGGAATGAAGATGAGGAAGGGGAATGGAGTTACTCCACTGGCCCAGGGGCAACGACCATGGATGTTTTACGGGACAGGTTCGGGGAGGCCAGCTTCCGGGACGCGCCCTCCTGGCAGCCGTGGGCCCCCTGTGGAGAGCCCTCCGAGTCGTGGCAGGGGGGCGGGGCCATGAGCGGTGGACCTGGGGCCAGCAGACCCCGTCTCGCCAGTCCGACGTTCAAGTTCGAATACCGCATGGGACGGGCGAGCGGGGAGCTCCAACCCCCGGGACGAAGCGGTACCATTCCACCCGATGGGGGGAGAGCCTTCATGCACCCACTAGAGCCCCTCCTCGTCCTAGCAGGGATAGGACAGTGACCAGCGCAGTGGACAGTCAACGTGACCGGAGCGATGCAGGGCGAAGACCAGCCCAACCCCGTCAGCCAGATCCGTTGCCGATGTGGGGACCCGGAGTGTGGACACCTCAGACCCCATGGGGGTTACCACCCGTACAGGCCACGTTTGACGGGTCGTCGGAAAAGGTAGCATTGTTTCTCAGTCAGATAATCAGCCACATGGATCTCTATGGGAGGCTGTACCCCTCGCAATGGTCAATGGTGGTTGCAGTGACGGCTGTCCTTACGGGGGAAGCAGCTGACTGGGTGGCCGACCTGCATAGCGAACATGCCCGAGAATTAACCGATTTAGGGCTGTTCCTGGAAGCGTTAAGAGGTCGTTTCGAGGATGAGACCCGAACGCAGGTTATAGAGGGGGCATTAGTAAATCTACGACAACGAGGCCGCCCGGCCAAAGACTATGTTAAGGAATTCCGCAACCTGGCCGGAAAGTTACGATCTTGGCCAGAATGCCTCCTTATACATCAGTTTCAGTCAGGGTTGGATAGAGAAATACGCCAGGCCTGTGTATACCGAGGATTGGGGTCTCGCCTTTCGGATTGGTACAAAGCGGCTGTCAGCCTAGATGTGGGGTTGCGAGAGTTCAGGCCCCGGACCACAATCCAAAACCAACCCAGACGTGGTCCGGGTGGGCGACCAGGCGATCGGGGTTTTGCCAAACCAACCTCGGTGCTGGAAACTAACCCCAACGATCCGGGCAGAAGGCCGTTTCGATGCTTCCGGTGTAATCGGGAGGGACATCGGGCAGCCGAGTGTCCCTTACCACCACCACGGGTGTCCACCCCACGACCGACAGGGCCGACTACGACGTCGCGGGACCGCTCCATACGAACACCGGAACGGTCCAGGGCAGCAGCCCACACCTCCTTGTTGGAGACAACAGCACATACCCCGGTGGGCGGTACGCCGGGGACGGCCCGTGTTCCTGACCCCTCGGACTACAGTGGGGACGATGACGAAGCACAGGATCCGATGGTAAGTGATCCCATCCATCCCTTCCTGATTCCTGTAACCCTACAGCATCCTGCAACCGCTAAAGAATGCGCCCTGGAGGCATTGCTAGACACCGGGTGCACCCGATGCCTCATACGTCAGTCTATTGCAGAGGCACTAGGACTTCGGATAATAGCCCTGCGGGCCCCCATCAGATTTGAGCAGGTAGATGGAACATTGCTAGGGGGCAGGCCAACTGCTAACATAACCGAACCGGTTACCCTATGTATAGGAGGCCATAAGGAACAAATTCGGTTTATAGTGATAACACAAATGATTGAACCGATAATCCTTGGTCTTGCATGGTTGGATAAATGGAAACCCCATATCTGGTGGGAGGGAGGGTACCGCAAAGTGAGGATTCCGCTTACAGCAGATTCTTGTGTTGGATTACATGAGGACGTAATACCGGATCACAGGTACCCCCAGGTGTATAGCGACCTGGCCCGAGTCTTTAGTGAGGAAGAATGTGATGCGTTACCGCCGCATCAGGACACAGATTGTGGAATAGAATTGAAGCCCGGGGCTCGACTACCCAAACCCCGGATGTACTCAATGACCCCGATGGAGCTACAGGAACTACGTGCCTAAGAACCTATAATAAGAACCTAGCGAGAGGTTTCATCCGCCCCAGCCGGTCACACCTGGCCGCCCCGATTCTTTTCTGTGAGAAGAAGGACGGGGGCTTACGCTTATGCGTAGACTATCGAGGCTTAAATGCTGTTTGCGTCAAACCGTTGTATCCATTACCTTTGATGTCTGATTTACTCACAACCCTCGCTACAGGAAAAGTCTTCACGAAGTTAGACCTCCGTGAAGCTCATCACTGGGTGCGGATACGCCCGGGGAACGAATGGAAGACCACGTTTAACAGTCCCCTGGGTAGTTACCAGTTTCTCGTGATGCCTTTTGGTTTGCAGGGTGCCCCTGCTGTCTTTATGCAGCTTATTAACGGAGTGTTGCATGACTATCTGTACCGGGGGGTCTTGGTATATCTGGATGACATCCTTATTTATTCAAAGACAATGGAAGAACACGTTCAGCTAGTCAGATTGGTACTAACCCGATTATTGGAAGCCCAATTATTCATTAAACTCTCTAAGTGCGAGTTCCATCGTAGAGAGATAGATTATCTCGGGTTTCGCATCAATGAAACTGGAATACAGATGGATCCGAAAAAAGTGGAAGCAGTGATAGAGTGGCAGGCCCCACAAACACGAAAGCAGCTGCAGAGCTTCCTCGGTTTCGCGAACTTCTATCGTCGGTTCATCCCGTCTTTTGCCAAAACAGTGTTACCCCTCACGGACCTACTATGAACAAAAGGGGTCGTAAAGCCTGGCACAAGACCCAAACCAGGATACAGGTTACCGTGGACATCCACTTGCCAAAAGGCGTTTGAGGAACTCAAACGCCTGTTCGCCAAAGAACCTGTCCTAAAACATCCGGATACGTCACAGCCATTTGTGGTACAAGCGTATGCCAGTGACGTGGCCGTGGGAGCTGTCCTTCTGCAACATGACACGACCAACGTCCTAAAACCCTGTGCCTATACTTCCCGCAAATTTACAACAACAGAAAGAAATTGGGCTATCTGGGAAAAAGAGGCTTTTGCGGTTAAGTGGGCATTACAAACCTGGAGGCACCTTTTGGAGGGTAGTTCACAGCCGTTTGAGGTCTGGACGGACCACAAAAACCTGGAGGCGCTTCAGACCCCTCGCAGATTGTCTCCAAAACAGGTCAGATGGGCGCAATACTTCCAACGGTTTCGGTTCACCCTGAAGTACAAGCCCGTGGGGAAGCTGTTTCTGGCCGATGCTTTATCCCGCATGCCGCAATATCACAGCAAAAGAGCGGAGGGGTTACAATCTCTGTTCCCTCCCGTGTCTGTCGGAGCCTGTGTTGTAGGAACACGACAGACCTATAGCTGGATAGCAGCATTGAAACAAGCCCTCTCTACCAATGAGTGGTTGCGTAATAATCAGTCGCTCGTAACCCACCGTGATGGACTAGTCTGGTGGGGGGATAAACTATACATACCCGATACGTTAAGGCAACGTGTCCTAAACTATTGTCATGACCAGAAAACTGCAGGACACTTTGGTTTCTTGAAAACCCTACACTTAGCTAGGAGACAGTTTTGGGGGCCCAAGATGCGGAGGGATATAGACCGATATGTCGGAACCTGTCACATTTGTGCAATCTCCAAACCGAGGCCCGGGAAGCCCTTAGGACTATTACAAACCGTAGCCGAACCGAACAGACCATGGGAGGAGATCTCCATGGACTTCATTGTAGACCTGCTGAGTAGTAAGGGATATACTGTGATATGGACAGTGCTCGATCTGTTCTCAAAGCAGGCTCACTTTGTTCCTTGTAAAGGGCTACCCTCAGCACAGTGGTTAGTTCACTTATTCATTCAACATATCTATCGCCTACACAGGGTACCTAAACGAATCATATCGGATAGGGGAGTACAATTTACAGCCAAATTCTGGCGCGGTTTCCTCCATAACATAGGAGCAACACAGGGCTTAAGTTCTGCTTACCACCCGAGTATGAATGGGGCAGCTGAACGAGCCAATGCCATGGTAGAACATTATTTGTGGACTTATATTTCGTACCAACAAACTGACTGGGTGAACTACTTACCGTTCGCTGAGACAGCATACAATAACTCTGTACATCGCAGCACCGGATACACTCCTTTCCGAATTGTCATGGGACGAGACTTCCCAGCTATCCCCGAGCTGGACCTCCACCCTCCAATACCCACTACACCGAATGATTGGTCGTGCAATATCCAGAAAGTCTGGCCTCAAGTAAAGGACGCTTTACGAAAGGCGTCCAATGAATACAAAGAGCATACGGACAGGAAACGAACCACCTGTCCACCTTTCCAGATCGGTGACCGGGTATACCTGTCCACCAAGTATCTAAGGCTATGGTTACCAAGCAAAAAAACTAGGCCCCAAATATATAGGTTCCTTCCCTATCATAAAAGTGATAAACCCAGTCACCTTTCAGCTGAAACTACCCCCTGTACTGGGGAAAGTCCATCCGGTATTCCATTCTAGCTTATTGAAACCAGCTGCCGCAACGAGAGATCCCACATACGAAACCCCTGGCCCGGTGACCGGGTCCTACTACGAGATTAGAGACATTATCGATTCCAGATATCATAGAGGCCAGCTACAATACCTAGTGAGATGGACAGGATACCCAGACACGGACTCCTCGTGGGTTCCGGTGGCTGATATAAACGCCCCACGTCTCCTGAAACGTTTCCACAGAGACAACCCCCATAAAGTACGCCTAAAAGGAGGTAACTAACCAATGTGTCTCTTTTTCCCTTACAGGCAGAGACCTGGTAAGGGGGGCCGCCTGTCGAGCGGCATGACGCACTCGACACCGTGATCCCATGAATCCAGCCGCTGCACCATGGACAGTGTACCCGAGGGGGGAGGTGGCACTGGGTGTTAGGTGGAGGGGTTTAGGTGTGGCGATAGGCGTCTCTTTTCACGGGTGATTACCGGGATCGCGTGGGTGAGTAGAGAGCCTACAAGCACCGCGGCCCTCGATGGAGACCTGATGGAGACGTCATCGCTGCGCGTCCAGGATGACAGCTGCGGGAAGTTTGAATGAGCCCAGCTGATAGCGCTTAGCGCTCACCCTATAAAGGACGTGGACGCCGGCTCCCGGCAGCCGCGTCTTTGTTTGTATTATAAGCCGTTCTCCACCAAGAGCCGTTGACACTGAATAAACCAAGAAACCTCTACTCCTGGACTCGTGTGCTTCTTGTGTCTTGGTGTTCCGGTCTAGGGGAGGCCGAGACTTGGACTACTGTGATATTGAATGGTTTGCCTTGGATTCGAACTGAGATCATTCTGTCATTTTGAGGATTGTATCCCAGTATTGCTTTTCCTACTCTTTTATTGACTATGAAGGCTACTCCATTTCTTCTGAGGGATTCTTGCCCGCAGTAGTATACCTGATGGTCATCTGAATTAAATTCACCCATTCCTGTCCATTTTAGTTCGCTGATTCCTAAGATGTCAATGTTCAGTCTTGTCATCTCTTGTTTGACCACGTCTAGCTTGCCTTGATTCATGGATCTTACATTCCAGGTTCCTATGGAGAAAAAATCTTTACAGCATCGGACTTTCCTTTCACCACCAGATGCATCCACAGCTGAGCGTCCTTTCGGCCTTGGCCCAGTCGCTTCACTCTTTCTGGCACTACTAGTACTAGCCCTCTGCTCTTCCCCAGTAGCATATTGGACACCTTCCGACCTGAGGGGCTCATCTTCCGGCGTCATATCTTTTTTCTTTTTGGTACTGTCCATGGGGTTTTCATGGCAAAGATACTGGAGTGGGTTGCCATTTCCTTCTCCAGTGGATCACATTTTGTCAAAACTCTCTGCTATGACCTGTCTGTCTTGGGTGGCCCTGCACAGCATAGCTCATAGCTTCATTGAGCTATGCAAGCCCCTTCGCCACGACAAGGCAGTAATCCATGAAGGAGACTTTTAAATTACATGGGATTAAATGTGGAACTGATTTCTGGGTGTGAATTGAAGGAAGCCTGGAGTACAAATGCCAGCAGTCATGTTGGATAATTTTCAAGGCAATGCCTGTTCCTCTGTTCCATGCAGTCATCAAATGTGATGTTGAATATAGAACTTAACAGTCTGTTTTTTTAAAAAAGCAAGTTTCTAACTTGTATGGCTATAAAGCCTAATGAAATCTCAGAAAAAGAACTTAAATGGGATTTCCAGTGGTGTGGAGTATACAACTCTAGTGCACAAACAGATTATGCAAAATAAGCCCATATTTGCAGTTTTGTTTAATTATTCCATTTTTCTTAGTGTAGCATTCAGCTTTTCTTGATGTGGGAGTTAGAAGTTTGTGTTTAAAGTGCAGAGAATACACAGCCCCATTTGTATTCCACCAGCTATTTCTGGGGAGGAATAAAACTGGGTCCATCAAAATAGTGTATTTTGGGAATATGCAAATGCAGAAGTTTTGCCTTGAAGGTCTGAGTTAATCTTGGGTTTCTTTGAGGGAGAAAACTTTTTTCCCCAACTTAGAGGCTGGTGATCCTTGCCTGAACTATCCACAAAGCCTATCCATGCAATAACAATTTGAAATGCATCCAAAGATGAGGACTATTATAGCCTGGTTGGCCAACTTCTAAGACTGGTGTTTTCTCGTACTTACATCATAACATGCTATTTCCTATATACTTACATGCATGTTCACACAGCCTATTAGAGGCTTAGGTGCCTTCATAGTCGGTCTAGCTTTTCCAAAAAATAAAAGTGAAGTAGCCAGTTTACCCAGGCCTCCTTAACATTGCCCCTTCTTGCTACAACTGTCATTGTTCTGCCCTTCTCTAATATCACCAATCACTTTAAAAATCTGTTTCAGTCCCATGAAGTAATCTTGCAACTCTTTGGCAAACAGTTCCCTTCTTACATTAATTTTCTCTGTGCAATAAAAGGTGGTGTGTGTGAGAGAGAGAGAGAGTGTGTGTGCACTGTGTCCATTTCTGTGTCTGTGAGAGACAGAGGTTAATGAAAATTAGGCTGAATTCCTATAAGGTTTTCCAAGAAGGAATCCTACTGAAATCACTGGATTTCCTTCAGTGTGGCAATGAAAATTCTTTTGCTAGGCCCTAATTCTATATCTTAAAGCTGTGAAGGAAAAAACACTCTTTGGACCCAAATCAAAGACTCATTCTATGGACATAAATTGCTGCCTGAAATGATGAAAACCTTATTGAATTCATTTGGGTTACTATAAAAGGAAAAAGGAATATTGTCATAGGTGTATACTACAGACCACCCAAACAGATGAAATAGATTAACGTTTTGCTGATCAGTTAGCTAAGATGTGCAGGATGCACACTGCAATAGTAATAGGGAACTTTAATTACCCTGTCATCAACTGGGAGACTGTATCAAGTAGGAGATCAAACAGGTTCCTGACCAACTTAGGTGACAACTTTGTCTCCCAAAACTTAGAGGAGGGAACTAGAGGGTCAGCTATACTGGACCGCATGTGCAGAAGGCACGTGAGCAAGCAACGTGCATGTGCGGAAGACGCGCGTGTGAAGAGAGCATGCATGCGCACAGCAAACCGGTGGTAAGTATATTGGAAATTGGTTGAAGATGCAGGAACTTTGGGGAAGAGTGACCATGTCATATTGGAATTCAATATAATGCAGGCACAAACAATAGAACAAAGTCAAACTAGTGTCTTAGACTTTAAGAGAGCTGATTTCAACAAACTTGGTGCTTGCAAAGGATTCCATGGATGGAAAACTTAAAGGGGAAAACAACTCAAACTTGGTAAACAGAAAAATGAGATTATAAAAGCCCAGTCTAGCACAAAACCACTGAAAAAGAAAAATAAGAGCTCACAGAAGAAACCAGCATCATTGCATAAAGAACTCTCAGATAAACTGAAAGACAAAAAGGACAAGTATAAGAAATGAAAAGAGGGACAAATAACTAAGGCAGAATACCAGCATATAGCCCGAATCTGCAAAGATTAAGTCAGGAAAGCTAAGGCTCAGAATGAACTACTGAACTAAGACTTGCAACAAATGTCAAAAATAATGTAAACATGTAAAAAGCAAGAAAACAAGTCAAGACAATTGGTCCACTAATGGGGGAAGATGGCAAGGAAGTGATGGGCAGCAGGGAGAAAGCAGACCTGCTTAATTCATTCTTTGCATCTGTCTTCACACAAAAGGAAAAAATAGCCCAATCTACCAAAAGCAGTACCGTAAAAGACAGACTAGGAATGCAAGTCAAAGTAGACAAGAAAATGGTAAGACAACACTCTAGATGTGTTCAAATCACCAGGTACAGATAGATTACATCACAGGGTTCTGAAGGAGCTGGCAGACGTGATCTCAGAAACATTGAGCCATGTCCTTCAAAGATCCTGGAGCACTGGGGAATTACCAGAGGAATGGAAAAGAGCTGACATGGTTCCCATCTTCAAAAAAAGGGTGGGGGTGGGGAATGGATCCAGGAAACTACAGACCAATCAGCCTGACATCAATACCTGGGAAGATTCTATAAAAGATAAGTAACAGATCTGTGAACACATAGAAGCAAGCAAAGCTATTACTATGAGCCAAACTGGGTTTGCCAAAAACAGATTATGCCAAACAAATCTTATTGCATTCTTCAACAAAGTGTCTAAATTAGTGGACCAGTGAAATGCTGTGGGCATAATTTACTTGGACTTCAGTAAGGCATTTGACAAAGTAGACCACAGCCTATTTCTTGGTAAGATAGAAAAATGTGGGTTAGACAGCATCACCACCAGATGGATTTGTAACTGGCTGACAAGTAAGCAGTGGGGAACCCCAAGGTTCTGTCTTGGGCCCAGTATTCTTCAATATCTTCATAAACAATTTAGATGAGGGGATAGAAGGGGAACTCATTAAATTTGCAGATGACACCAAGTTGGGAGGAATATCCAACACTTTAGAAGATGGGCTCAAGATACAGAAGGATCTTGACAGACTTGAACACTGGGTCCTAATCCAACAAAATGCAATTGAATAGAGAGAAAGGTACGGTTTTGCACTTAGGCAAGAAAAACCAAATGCACAGGTATGGACTAGGTCAGGGGTCGGCAACTTTAAACACTCAAAGAGCCATTTGGACCCATTTTCCACAGAAAAGAAAACAGCGTGAGCCACAAAACCCTTTTGACATCTAAGATGACGATAACACTGCATATATCATTTTTTACCTTTATGCTATATATAAAAAAAACTATAATGTGTTGCATTTATGAAATCAATGAACTGCTACAGAGAAAACACATTTTTATTTCTGCATGCAACAAAAACATTTTGAATGCCGAAAAAAAAGATGGGTCGAAAAGCTCAATAAATCACGTGCCAGTGAGTGTCGCACACTGGCACTTGTGACACATATTTTGAGCAACAGGGAGCCGCAGCAGAGGGATGAAAGAGCCACATGCAGCTCCAGAGCTGCGGGTTGCAGACCCCTGGACTAGGTGGAACCTGGCTCAACAGCAGTAACTGAGCAGGATCTAGGAGTCCTAGTGGACAATCTTGTATGTTTCATATATTATGAAATATGAGCTAGCAGTGTGCTGCAGCTGCCAAAAAAGCCAATGCAGTCCTAGGCTGCATCAACAGAGGGATAGTATCAAGATCATGTGAAGTGTTAAGATCACACTTGGAATACTGCATCCAATTTTGGTCACCACAATACAAAAAAGATATTGAGACTCTAGAAAGAGTGCATAGAATAACAACAAATATGTTTAGAGGGCTGGAGGCTAAAACATGTGTTAGATCGGCGCAGGAATGGAAGACGTGACCAGCTCGTTACATAAGTAACTTTTATTGGGAACAAGAACAGTAGCAAGACGGCCGGTGTGCTGCCGGAGCTCTCCTTATATTCGCTCCCGGCAGACGCACCGCCCCTTGCCAGGGATTCAAATCTCCCGCCCGATGGCTAGCAGCCAATCAGGGCGGATGTCCTTATAAGGACATAACACTCCTCCCCCCTTAGTCCGAACTGTCAATCTCGTCCACAAAAGTCACGTAATCGCGCAGGTACGTAGGACGCCTCGGCACCCTAGCTGACCTGCGCAGTCCCACTTCTTCTCTGTCTCCAGCCTGGACGGACGGGGCTCTTTCGTCTCCTGGTTCCTTCTCCGGAACCGGGCTTGGTTCGGCTGTCGAGTGAGCGGGGTCACCCCCAGCGCCTCCGGCCGGACCGCAGACCTTGGATGGCTGGTTCTGATGGTCTTCCTCCTGGCCTGTGGATCTATCACCTCGTCTCGGTTGCTCGGTTCCGACCCGGGAAGAGCGTCTGAGTCTCGGTAAGTCCATTGCTTGCTCCTCCTTGGTTCCCCGGGCGCTGTGGTTCGGTCGCGGTCAGGCTTGCTGCCGTTCGGGTGGTGGTTCCGTTCGGTGCCCTCGGGCCCGGTCCGCCATCTGCGGGTGGTGCTGGCTTGCGTTGTGCTGTCCGACCTCGCAGGGGTGGCGTTGGTCCCCTCGGTTGGGCTGGCGTAGGTCTCCCCCGTCTGGTTGGCGGTGGTCGACCTGGTCGGGATGTTGTTGCGGGGCTACCTCTGCGGGGCGGCGGAGGTCTCCCCTGCCGGGGTGGTATAGGTCTACCTCGCCGGGTTGTTGTCGGCTTTCCCTTCCCCCTAGTCCCTGGTCTACCGTCAGGTGGTGCCTGGGGTCCTCCTGGTTGGGTTGTTGTTTCCAGGTTGTCTTCTGCGATGGGCGGGGGTCCCTCTCGCCGGGGAGTCGTGTGCCACCCTCGCCCATGGGTAGTGGGGTGCCCGTCTTGGCTGGGTCCCGGTCTACTCGCCTGGAACTGCGGTCTCCCTGGCTGGGCTGGTGATGGCTGCCGTCACTGGTTGGGTGCGCTGCTCCTCCTCTGGGCAGGTCCCGGTCTACTTGCGGGCTGGTTTGGTGTTCCCTGGCCCTGTTGTGCCGGGTGCCCACCTGGCTGGGTTGGTGTTGCCATCCCCCGTGCGGTTGGCCCCGGTCTACCTCGCTGGACTGCCGACGTGACAGTACCTGGTAGTGGGCTGGGCCGACCTCGTCGGAATGGCGCTGTTCTGCCTCGCAGGGGTGTATAGGCCTACCTCGTCGGGATGTCGTAGGCCTACCTCGCCGGGGTGTTGTAGGCCTACCTCCTCTGGGTGTGGTAGGTCTACCTCGCCGGGGTGTTGGAGGCCTACCTCGTCGGGGTATTGTAGGCCTCCCTCATCAGGCTGGTTTTCTTGTGCCCCCCCCCACCTTTTTCGGAGTTGGTCGATGTGCCGTCTACAGACCTGTCCATCTTCCAGCTCGACGGTGTAGGATTTGGGGCCGGTTGTGCTGGCAATCTTCCCCTTCAGCCACTTGGGAGAGCTGTTGAAATTCAGCGCGAAAACTGAATCTCCGTTGCTGAAAGCGCGAAGCGGGCGGCTGGCGGTTGCGGTCACTTCCGGGCTGTATTGGGGGTGCAGCCGGTCCAAGGGTGACCTCAACCTTCTGCCCATCAGCAGTTCGGCCGGGCTCTTGTGGGTGGTGGCATGTGGCGTGATGTGCTGGGTGAGGAGGAAGTTGTCTATGCGTTCTTGCCAGTCTCCCAGGCCCATCTTGGTGAGGGCTTCTTTGGTCAGTCTGACCATGCGTTCTGCTTGTCCGTTTCCGGCCGGCCTGTAAGGGGCGGACAGGGCGTGGCGGATGCCCAGTCCCACCAGGAAGGACTCCATGGTCAGGGATGTGAGTTGGGGGCCGTTGTCCGAGACCAGTACGTCCGGTAGTCCATGTGTGGCGAACAGACGGCGCAGGGTTCGGATCGTCGCTTCAGTTGTGGTAGATGCCATGGGCACCACCTCGAGTCACTTGGAGAAGGCATCTACCACGATGAGGAGGTGTCGCCCTTGCATCGGACCCGCGAAGTCGATGTGGATCCTTGACCAGGGGTTGCTGGGGGTCTCCCACTTCGCGACTTCGGATTGCGGCGGCGCTGGGCGAACTTCTTGGCACGGGTCGCATCTGGAGACCCATTGCTCAATGTCTTTGTCCATGGAGGGCCACCAGACGTAACTCTGTGCCAGGGCCTTCATGCGGACGATGCCCGGATGCCCTTTGTGCAGCGTTTCTAGCGTCCGCCGTTGCAGAGTGCTTGGAATCAGCACCCTGTCTCCCCATAGCAGACAGCCTTTTATGGTGGAAAGCTCCTTCTGTTTCCTGGCGAACGGGCTGAATTTCTCCTCTGGCTTTTCCGATGGCCACCCTCTGAGGATCCAGGACTTCACTTGGCGGAGTGTGGGGTCCTTTTGGGTGTGGACGGCCACATCTGCGGATGACACAGGACAGCTGGCGTCATCATCTATATGGAGTAGCGCGTCGGCGTTTCCTATGGCTGTGCCTGGCTGGTGCACGAGCCTATAGGAGTAGCCGGCTAGGAAGATGGCCCATCTCGTCATCCGTGGGGACATGAAGGTCGGGGTGGGTTGGTCGCCTGCGAGGAGTCCCAGGAGTGGCTTGTGGTCGGTGACTATGGTGAAACGTCTTCCGTAGAGGTATTCGTGGAAGCGCTTCACTCCAGCCACGATGGCCAGGGCTTCTTTGTCCAGCTGACTGTAGTTACGCTCCGCGCCGGACATTGTCTTAGAGAAGTAGGCAATTGGGGCTTCCGTGCCGTTGGGCAGTTCATGGCTGAGGACTGCCCCCACCCCGTATGGGGACGCATCACAAGTCAGCTTGATGGGCAGCGTCTCGCTGTATTGGATGAGGACGCTTTTGGACGTCAATAGTCCTTTGATGGCCCGGAACGCTGCTTCCTCTTCCTGGCCCCACTTCCAGGAAGCCGATTTCCCCAGCAGGCGGTGGAGCGGCTCAGCAACTGTGGCTTTCTGTTTTAAGAAAATGGCGTAGAAGTTGAGCAGCCCAAGGAAAGCCTGAAGCTCCGTTTTGTTTTTTGGGCTTGGAGCTTCATGGTTTGCTTCCACTTTTGATTTGGTGGGGTGGATGCCTGTGCTATCAATGAGGTAGCCCAGGAACTCGACTTCCTGTACTCCTATGATGCACTTGTCCCGCCTGACCCTCAAGCCCTTGGCCTTGAATCGCTGCAGGACAAGCCTGAGCCTTTCAAGGAGTTGAGCTCTTGAGTCACCGGAGATGAGCACATCGTCGAAGTAAGGCACCACCCCTGGAACGCCTTGGAGAAGGCGTTCCATCATGGATTGGAAGATGCCGGGGGCAGCGCTGACTCCAAATTGGAGGCGGTTACATTTGAATGCCCCCCTGTGCGTGACAATTGTTTGAGCCTCCGCCGTTTTTTCGTCTACTGGCAGTTGCTGGTAAGCCTGGGCCAGGTCCAGTTTCGCGAAAATTGATCCAGATCCCAGGGAATGCAGCAGGTGTTGCACCACTGGGACTGGGTATGCGCTCTGTGCCAACGCCTTGTTGATGGTACAACGGTAGTCGGCGCAGATGCGCACAGACCCATCATGCTTCAGTGGGGTCACAATGGGGGTCTCCCATGAAGCATGATCGATCGGTTCCAGGACGCCCTGGGCGATCAGCTTATCCAGCTGCTCGTCTACTTTGGGCCGCAGGGCAAACGGAACTCGGCGGGGCTTGAGCCTAATTGGGGTGATTCCCTTGTCCAGATTGAAAGAGATTGGCCTCCCCACAAATTTCCCCAGCTTACCATCGAAGACTTCCTTGAACTCTTCGATGAGGTTGTCGAGTTCGTCCCTGTGAATTTGGTTGATGCCTTCGATTGAAAGCCCCAGCGGCTTGAACCACTCCACTCCTAGCAGGTTCGGTCGGTTGTCCTTCACGACGGTGATGGGGAGCTTGCCTTTGAACTCTTTGTAGGTGACTCGGATGTTGGCTCTTCCTAGCACTCCGATGGGGTTTCCCCCAAAGTCGACGAGCTTGGAGTGTAGTGGCTTCAGCTCTCGCTTGGTGATGCTGGGTTGCAGGCGCTTCAGCTGCTGCCAATCCATGATGGAGTAGACCGAGCCAGAGTCTACCTCCATGTTGCAGGGTGCTCCTTCCACGTGGATGGTCACGTGGAACTTGGTGGCGTTGTCCGAAGTCGTGTGTGCGATGGTCATCTGGTGGACCGCTCCGCTCCGGGGAAGCTCGTCATCTCTGCGTCTGGAAGGGCCAGAGGACCGTTTGGATGATCTCTGGTAATCCTTCCGATTCTTGCGGGGACGGTGGCTGGAGGGCTCTGGGGCTGGTTCCTCAGCTCTGCAAGCTTCGGCGATGTGACCCCTTCTGTTGCAGCGTCGGCAGGTCGCATCTCTCCACTTGCAGGTTGCCCTGGCATGGTCCCCTCTGCAGCTGGCGCAGCGCTCCCCCTTGTAGCTCCGTTGGGCGGTTTCCCGCCTTGGGGGTCTGGATACTTTGTGGACGGTGGACTCCCCCTCCGACTCGGATCCAGCTGTGGAATCCTCTGTTGATGATTGCGCTGTGGAGCGAATCTTGTGGATTCCCTTTGCTCTGCTTACTGTGGCAGCTGCTTTCTCCGAGATTTCGGATGCGGTGGCTTCCTCCACCACATCCTTGAGCACAAGTTTCTTCCTGCTCAGGAATTTCTTTTGCAGGCCTCTGTCCCTCATGCCGAAAACCACGCGGTCAGCGATGGCATTGTCCACGTGGTCGAACTCACAGCTGGCTGCGATCTGGCGTAGGGCGGCCACGAATTCCTTGATGGTCTCACCTTCCTTCTGGTCCCTCTGATGTAAGGTGAAACGGTTCGCCACCGGTGTTCCTGTTGGGGCATAGTGGTCCTCCAGGATCTGCAGCAGGTCTGCCCATGGCACTTCTTCGATGTCTCGTGGTGCTACGAGATCGATTGCCATGTCGAGGACCTCGGAGCCACAGTTGGCCAGGAAAATGCCCTTTTTTCGGTCATCATTGGCATCCCTGATGTTGTTGCCTCTCAGGTATTGCCGGAATTTCACTACGTAGGATTTCCACTTGTCCTTCCCTGGGCGGAAAGGAGCAAGGGCTGGCAAAGTGACTTCAGCGGATGCCATGCCTTTGGAAGTGCCTACTGTAGTTCCAGGTGCTGGAGTCTTGGTCTTGTTGGCTTGGTGCCGTGAGGTTCGTTTCTTCTCTCTAGTCCTTCGTCGCCAGTGTTAGATCGGTGCAGGAATGGAAGATGTGACCAGCTCGTTACATAAGTAACTTTTATTGGGAACAAGAACAGTAGCAAGACTGCCGGTGTGCTGCCGGAGCTCTCCTTATATTCGCTCCCGGCAGACGCACCGCCCCTTGCCAGGGATTCAAATCTCCCGCCCGATGGCTAGCAGCCAATCAGGGCGGATGTCCTTATAAGGACATAACAACATGATGAACGGATGCAGGAACTGGGTATGTCTACTCTAAAGAAGAGAAGGATTAGAGGTGACATGATAGTCTTCCAATATTTGAGGGACTGTCATAAAGAAGAGAGGGACAACCTATTCTCCAAAGCACCTGAGGGTACAACAAGAAGTAATGGATAGAAACTTATCAAAGAGCTCGACCTAGAACTAAGAAGAAATTTCCTGATGGTGAGAACAATTAATGGAATGGCTTGCCTTCAGAAGTTGGCGGTGTTCCATCACTGGAGGGTTTAAGAAGAGATTGGACAGCAATTGGTCCAAAATGGTATAGGGTCTTCTTATTGAGCAGGGGGTTGGAGTAGAATACTTCCAATGTCCTTTCCAACTCTTATTCTGTTATTCTGCCTTAGATGGAAGCATGCCAGTGTCCTGTGTAGCTCAGTAGTCTCTACTTGCATGGGCAGCAATCCCCAAGGCTTTGGGCCATTTTCCCCAGCTTTGGCACCTGAGAGCAAAGCAGAACATGAGGCTGGAGAACAGTGAAGAGTGTTCTGTTCAGGTTTCTAGTGAATCAGAATCCTTGTCAGAACAGAAGCTAGGGCTGAATTTCTCATGGAAAGTTCATTTTCTGCTTCCTCAGAGAGTGGAAGACATATGCCCTGGTATTTAGAGATGCTAGGAACTGAATGTGGGACCTCCTTTGTGCCACAGAAGTGTTCCGCCATGGAAATTTATGTAGCACTTCTCCAGAAGAACACCTTTTAGTTAGTTCCAAGTTGGAGACTAACAGCTGTAACTATTTTGGTGGTGCAATTGGGTAATTATAGACCATAGAAACAATTATCTTGAAGGGGCATTTGGTAAGGGATGTACAACCATTTCATTAAAACAGGAGGAGGAATTGGCTCTGATCTCCAGGCTGTCCTCATTTTGCTGCAAGAGTCCAGAGCTCTCGCCTATCCTGAGATCAACTATTTAGTAAGTTAAGTGCTCAGTGTTAGCATAACCACCCAAAGCATGTAAAATAATAAACCAGGTTGCTCCTTTTCTTGAAACTAGAGCTTTTCATGCAATCATTACTTTTTAGATGTACACAAACAAGCACCCCACAGTCAATACAGCTGAAAAAGGAGTTTGAAACAAAATCAGGTTAGAAATGTATATATAAAAGTTAGTTTATTGTACTGATCAGCTAAAAAACCAAAAAACAGCATAAGGGTGGTCCAGAGAAATCAGACAGCCATTTGAAAACCTCTTTTAAAAAGATGTACTCCTTTTTGTTCCCTTAAGTTGAATTGCTTGTCCTATGGTGGCACCTACTACAAACATGGCCAATATACAAAATATTTCTGCATCTTCCTTTAAAAGCAGTGTTTTGGGGGGCATTGTGCTTTTTACGCAGCATTTTGGAATTTTCCTAGAGTTTTCATGAGTGCTCTACCCACTTATTTAGGCTGGGAAATCCTGCGCAACTAAGCATGAACATTGCCTTTTTTTGAGGAATTTTTCAGTTGCTGTTTTTTTCAGCAGTCAAAACTTTGCTGCCAATTTTTAAATATTCTCCGAAGAAAATCAGAATGAAATTATTAATTGGCTGAAACATCTGGGTTGATTTTAAAGCTCAACTTCTGTAAATTTTATTTAATTGAATTGAAGCCAAAGTATTGTAGAGAAGAACCCAAATAATCTTTTAATTGATAAGCCTGTCTTCAGTCTTAATTTCCTAGCATCTGGAGACGAGTGTGCCCCAGTTGTCTATGCTTGCATTGCATTGAAGTGAGAGGCTGTTTGCCTTAAACACACAGATGTAGAAAAACAAGATTCCTGAAGCCAAGGGTTCTACAGAACCATTTACAGTGTTTGAAGGGTCTCATATTTCTTCTTATTTTCATTTAGAATGGGATTAAGCAATATATAAAAATTAAAAAGTTGATCTTGAAGTAGAATGATTTTTAGAGCTTCTTCCCCAGCCTGCCTGCTAAAAAATGTTCCAGTGCATTTGGTGTTATTTTTAATTGATAAAAACAGATTAACAGAGTTGGAAGGGACCTTGTAGGTCATCTAGTCCAACCCCCCGCCCAAGCAGGAGACCCTACACCATTTCTGACAAATGGCAGTCCAATCTCTTCTTGAAAGCATCCAGTGATGAAGCTCCCACTACTTCCAAAGGCAAGCTGTTCCATTGTTTGATTGTTCTCACTGTCAGAAAATTCCTCCTTATTTCTAGGTTGAATCTCTCCTTGATCAGTTTCTATCCATTATTCCTTGTCTGGCCTTCAGGTGCCTTGGAAAATAGCTTGACCCCTTCCTCTCTGTGGCAGCCCCTCAAATATTGGAACACTGCTATCATGGTCCTTCTCTTCACTAGACTAGCCATGCCCAGTTCCTGTAACCATTCTCCATATGTTTTAGTCTCCAGTCCCCTAATCATCCTGGTTGCTCTTCTCTGCACTTTTTCTAGAATCTCAACCAGTGGTGGGTTGCCCCCAGTTCACACTGGTTCTATAGAACCAGTAGTAAAACCAGCGGAAGGCTCTGCCCACCAACCTCGACATCATCAAAACGCTTCTGTGCACGCGGCCCCACTGCAAACCGGTAGTAAAGGTAAGTAGAACCCACCTGTTGAGTATTGAGTAGCAGATTTGAACGGGCCAATCAATAGGCGATAATTGAACCGGGAAATACAGAGCAATGTCAGTGGTTGAAACCATGGACAGCTCCTAGTATAAAAGGAGCTGCCGGGGCTAGATTAGGCATTGCAGTTTACAGAGCTAATAAAGAAGTATTTGTTAACTTGTGTGTCCAGTCCTTCTTTGCGCCCACAACACAACACTGGCGATGAGGATGGGATTCTGAAGGACGAAGAACACAAGGACTACATCTCCAATAAATCATCGGCCATCCGGATCAACAACTACAGACCGGTCAGATCATAGGCTAGCAAGAATGTCTGCAATCAGCCCACCCACACCGTTCAACCCGGCGGGAGAAGATTGGGAGTCGTACATGGAGCGATTTTTCATGTACATGGAGGCCAACGACCTGTTGAGCCTTTCCGAGCAACAAAAGAGGGCCCTCTTTCTCACACACTGTGGCCCAACAGTATTCAAGATGGCAAAAGCACTCGCTGCCCCTGCAGAGTTAAGAACACTAAAATGGACAACACTACAAGGCATCCTGAAAGCACACTATGCCCCACAAGCATCATCTCCGGTGAGAAGGTTCTACAGGAGAGACCAGAGAGAAGGTGAGATGATCAGCGAGTTTGTGGCAACCCTGAGGGAGATAGCTGCCACATGTAATTTCTCAGACCTGGAAGAGGCCATGAGGGATCGGCTCGTGTTAGGACTCAAAGACCTCACGCTACAAAGCAGGTTGTTGGCCAGACCCGAGATTACATTCAAGGAAGCCCTGGAAGAAGCTTCAGCAACCGAAGCATCCCAGAAATCCGCGGCAGCCATAAAAAAGGTGAACAAGGGACTGCCAACAAAAGAGGAATCCTCAGTTCACCACGAAAAAATAGAGACGGAGTCAGAGGAAGGGGAAGAAGAAGACGTACACCATCTCCGAGGGGACCGAAGAGGGCAGCCGCAAAGTAAAGGGAAGAAAGACTTCTGGTGCGCGGGTTGTGAAGGCAACCACCCACAAGCAGAATGCAGGTTCCGAGATGCTATATGCCAAAGATGTGACCGGAAAGGGCATATAGCAAGGGCCTGCAGGGCATCCCAACCGGCATCCCGAAAAAACAGACCACCCAACTCGCCCCAGAGCAGCCGGCAATTCCAGACAAGCGGGAAAAAACAGCCTTTCGGAAGAGGTCGCAGAGGTGAGGATTCCATCGCAGACAGAGGAGAAACGCACCAAACATTAATAGTGGGCCATGCGAGCACGGGAAAATCGAACAAGATGGCGGTGACCGTCCTCATCAAGGGGAGACCCTGCAAAATGGAGGTCAACTCGGGATCCTGCCTATCCATGGTTTCCTGGAAAACCATCAAGCGATTAATCCCTGAAATCAACACCAACGAACTGAAACACCAAAGACTGACCCTGTTGGATTATCAGGGAAATCGGATTCCCATACTGGGCACCAAGAAGTTTAATGTATCCTACAAGACCTTTCAAGCAAGACTTCCCCTCACCATCGTGGATAGAGACAGGCCCAGCCTATTGGGTTTGGAGCGGTTCGAGCCATTGGGACTAGCAGTAACCGGCGTCGACCACATCAACGAAGACGGCTGGGAGGAAAAGTTGATGACCGAATTCGCTGAGGTGTTCAACGGTGAACTGGGCAAGTACAAGGGGTCCTCAATATCATTTAGCCTAGATCCCCCAAGTTGCCCCTGGCCAGATTAAACCCAGGAGGGTCCCATTTGCTCTAAGGCCCAAAATAGATGAGCAGCTAGACAAGCTAGTTGCCCAGGGGGTACTAGAGCCTATAGATCACGCAAAGTGGGAAACACCCATCATAACCCCTATTAAGCCAGATGGGTCAGTACACATCTGCAGAGACTATAAGAGTACCATAAACAAGGCATTACAACAGAGCGCGTACCCAGTGCCAGTGGTACAACATCTGTTACACTCGTTGGGCTGAGGGAAGATTTTTGCAAAGCTCGACCTGGCACAAGCATATCAACAACTCCTGGTAGACAAGGCAACAGCTGAGGCCCAGACAATTGTGACACACAGGGGGGCATTCAAATGCAAATGGCTACAATTTGGAGTCAGCGTAGCCCCGGGTCTGTTCTAAAGTCTGATGGAACGACTATTACAGGGAATAGAGGGGGTCATACCCTACTTCGATGACATTCTAATCTCAGCAATAGACCTGACCCAACTCCAGCAGCGGTTGAGAGAGGTACTATCCAGATTCCAAAAAGCGGGGCTTAAAGTGAAACGGAACAAATGTAACCTGGCTGAGAAACAAGTAGAGTTCCTGGGCTACTTAATAGACGAGTCAGGAATCCGGCCGACCCCGGGAAAACTGAAGGCCATTAAAGAAGCACCCACCCCCACAAACAAAACAGAGCTACAAGCCTTCCTCGGGTTACTGAATTTTTATAATATTTTTCTACCACAGAAAGCCACAACTGCTGAACCTCTCCACTGGCTACTAGACAGGACAACGGAATGGAGGTGGGGGAAACGAGAACGAGTGGCATTCGACGAAATCAAAAAGCTGTTAACATCAGACAGAGTGTTAGTGCAATACAACGGGACATTGCCTATCAGATTGACGTGCGACGCCTCACCATTTGGCATCAGAGCCGTACTAAGCCACTGTATGCCCAACGGAAAAGAAGCCCCCATTGCATTCTATTCCCGAACACTGTCCAAACCTGAAAGGAACTATAGTCAACTGGATAAGGAAACGTTGGCTGCAGTAGCCGGAATAAAGAGGTTCCACGAATACTTGTACGGGCGGAGATTCGAATTTATAACTGACCACAAACTGCTACTTGGCATTATCGCCGGAGACAAACCTACTCCGCCCATACTCTCGCCAAGAATGCTTCGGTGGATAGAGTTCCTGACTGCTTATGATTACCAGCTGAACTACAAACCCGGAAAGACAATCAATCATGCCGACGCACTCAGTAGATACCCACTTCCAGAGACAGCGGAGGATCTGGCCCCAGCATTGACCACCCTACTGATTGAGACCATTGAAAACTCAGAAATCTCCGCTACAGACATCGCGAGAGCCACCACCAAAGACAAAACCTTGGTGCGAGTTTTAAACTGGATCTGGAAGGGATGGCCAGAAACAAACGTGGACACGGAATTCCTACCATACAAGACTAGGCGAACTGAACTGTCAGGACTGAAGGGGTGCATATTGTGGGGGGACAGAGTCATCATCCCCGGGCAGCTAAGGCAAGACATTTTACACATGCTACACTACGGGCACCCGGGAATCGTAAAAATGAAAGCTTTGGCACGAAGCTATGTGTGGTGGCCCAGAATGGATAAAGAAATAGAAGCGTGGGTATCAACATGCAAGCCCTGCCAAGAATCAAGACCGGCACCACACACGGCGCCCACACACGATTGGGAGAATCCAGGAACTCCGTGGTCCAGAATGCATATAGACTTTGCAGGACCATGCCAAGGCAACATGTTCCTGATAATCGTGGACACATTCTCCAAATGGCTGGAAGTGCAGCTAATGCCATCGACCAATACAGAAGCCGTGATTCGAGTGCTCAGAGGGTTGTTCGCAACACACGGACTACCCGATCTGTTGTTCTCCGACAATGGGCCACAGTTCACAGCCAATGCATTTGAAATGTTCCTGGCGAATCAGGGAATCTGGCATGCATTATCCGCGCCGGGAAAGCCATCTACGAACAGGCTTGCAGAAAGAATGGTGAGAACGACCAAGGAGACGTTGGCAAGACTGGGACCGGGAGACATGCAAGCCAAAATTGACAAACTGCTCACCATTCAACATATAACACCATGCGTGTCCACACATCGAAGTCCGTCCGAACTATTAATGGGGAGGAAATTAAGATCCCCATTAGACAGACTGCACCCCCAGTATAGTACAGAAAAGCCAGCCAACTCCATGAGTAAAATCCGGAAGTTCCAGGTGGGGGACCAAATCTACGCAAAAAACTTCAGCGGTAAACCCCCTGGATTCCAGGAGAAATCACCCAAGTCACAGGCCCGCTGTCATACAGGCTACAGACCGAGGATGGCTGCCAATGGAAGCGGCATATAGACCAGCTGAGAGGTTGAATAACCAGAAAAGAACAAGAGTCCACAGAACACACACAAGAGCAGCGGAAAGGAAGGAACACAGAAGGTGACCAGGCCCTACCACAGACAGAGGCACAAGGCAGCACAAACAGAGACTCAAACCCGGAGAGAGGCAGCGGAAACTTACCTGCAGTCCCAGAGGAGGAACCGAGCAGCAGCGACAGTCCACAACACCGATCGGGGGAGGAAGGAAGGAGCAACGGAAAAAACAACACCCATCCAGCGAACGAGTTCAAGAGAGTTCCGGAGGCAGAACCAGGAGAGCCACAGAACTCGACCTCTCACTCCGAGAACGCTGAGACGACTGAACTGCGCAGGTCCAGTCGCGCACCGAGGCGACCCGCCTACTTACGGGACTATGTAGCATAAAAGCCTCAGGATTGGTTGTGCTGAACTAGAGGGGAGGGGTGTCGAGTATTGAGTGGCAGATTTGAACGGGCCAATCAATAGGCGATAATTGAAGCGGGAAATAGAGAGCAATGTCAGTGGCTGAAATAATAAAGCTAATAAAGACGTATTTGTTAACTTGTGTGTCCAGTCCTTCTTTGCGCCCACAACACAACACCACCCCTGGTCTCAACATCTTTTTTATAGTGTGGTGACCAAAACTGCCTTGTCAAGTCAGTCTCCTTTATTTTATTTTTATTTATTTTATTTTATTTCGAATTTATATACCGCACCTTCTCCCGAGGGACTCAGGGCGGTGTACAGCCAGATAAAAACATACAATACAAACATTAAAAACAATTAAAAGAATATATATTAATTTGGCCCCAGTTTAAAATGACAAACCAATTAAAACCAATTAAAAATTAAAAATATTTAAAAATATGTTAAGCCAGCCCGGCTTGCTGAAAAAAGAAAGTTTTAAGGGCACGGCGGAAGGCACCGAGGTCTTGGATTCTTCTTATCTCTGGGGGCAGCTGGTTCCATAGGGTAGGTGCCCCCACAGAGAAGGCCCTCCCCCTTATTCTCTTTTCTTTTCCCCCTTTTGTTCTGACCTAGGCTTCCTGAGTCAGTAAAACACACAAGTAGTCCCAAAAACCTCTTTAATTTCAACGGGTATGAATTCTGTTCATTCACAGATGAGTCCCAAATAGTTGTAAAGAGTCCTTCGGGATAAGGCTGATAATCACCCACCTTTTTCTCCCTTGACATGCTGCCAAAGACCTAACTGGCAACGCCACACGAAGTCCAGAATCAAACAGAGCTTCAGACTTTAAACTGAACAGTATTAACAACGTTGCTTCCTGCAAAGGCCCACGTGCCTTTGCTCCTCTTTTAAGTCTTATGGGAGGGGCGGACTTCCGGTTTGCTGTCTGCCGCTGCCAGACGTTCCTTCGGGATCGTCAACCCCATCGCCTGTAAGAGCCGCCTTTACAACCGAATGGCGGCTCGAACAAACTCCGTTTCCACGAGGAAACGGAGATAGAGCCAACTGGGGTGGGTAGAGCTCTCCGCATAATCCCAAAAGTTTTTTTTTTACTTTTGGGACAGAGCGGAAGAGACTCCCCGTATCCCCAGCCAATGCTCCGGGCTTTGGGAGACCTCTGCTATATGCAGAGCTAGGTGGCAAAAGCAAGCCTGCAAATTTAATAAATTAATTAAAGAAGCTGTGAGCTGGACCTGCGACCCTGAAGCGCAAGTATTTTACTTATTTTTTAAAAGTTATTTAAGCTATTTAAGAAGAAAAGGGAAAAGGAAAAAAGATTTTTAAAATGGCGACTGCCGTGGCTTGAAGAGAGGCTGAAAGGGAAAGTCCTTCCGTTTCCCATTATTACAAAGTAGCGGAATAAATATCTTTGGCTACAATTGAAGACACAACTTCACTCTTCTCTTCTTTTTCTCTTCTCCTGGAGATCTGATATTGATCTTGGTTGGAAAGAAGCTTTTTTTTTTCTTTTCTTATAAAGCTTGTCTGGGCGGAAATATGGCATTGAGACTTATAAAGTCAGACAAACAGTTAGTGGGGGGGGGATTCCCCCATTAACAAATTACATGAACAAGTTCTAACTCTCCAGTCTCAGAAACCTGATTTTAACATAATAGAATTTCTTTTAGAGGAGATTGTGAGAAGGGATGAGATTGTGAATCAGCATCTTGAAAAATTTAAGCAGGAAATTAAAGAACTGGTGAAATCTAAGTTTGATTTTTTGGAGAGAAAGATTTTAAAAACAGCTAATGGTTTATCAGAATTTGTGATTCAGTTGGATGCAAATACCAAGTCATTAGAGTCTAAAATGGAAGAAATTGAGGATAATTTAGACAATAGAATTCAAAAAATTGAAAAGGATTTGACAAATATTCAAGATAATAGTCCAGAAGAAAAACCTAAAATGGAGGCTGATCGAAAGACTGGTAATGTAGAAAATGTGCAACAGAGGATTGAAAGAGAAGTTTTAATGATGCAACATAATTTTACTGAATATGCGATTAGACTGAGAGGTTTGCAGGAAAATAACAGAGATGATTTAAGGAAAATATCTTCTGAAATTCTGGCTGGCATTTTAAAGGTTCAACCTGATGAAGTGTTTTGTAGGATTGATAGAGTTTATAGAATAAACTCCTGGTTTGCAAAGCAAAGGCAATTGCCTAGAGATGTGGTGGTCTATTTTACAGATAAAGAAATTAGGAATAATATTGTGCAAAATTCCTTTAATTCTACTTTGCAATTGTACGGAAGAAAGATTTGGATTTTTAAAGAGCTCCCGCCTAAGATGTTAACGGAAAGGAAGAAATTTGGTTTTCTGGTGACTGAGTTAAAAAAAAGAAATATTTTATTTAGGTGGGATGTCCCAGTTGGTATAATATTGAGACATCAAGGAGAAAGATATCAACTAAATACTGTTGAAAAAGCGGAAGAATTTTATCAAAAAATTTTGAAAATGAATTCAACATCTTTAGGCACAATACAGGATAAGCAGAAGGAGTTGGAAACAAAGGGAAAACATCAAATTACAGAGGTTGGGGTAGATAAATTGTCTCCGGATCCTTTGGATACCCCAGCTGGACTGTCTACAAATATGAGAGAAGTGGTATCTGACTTTAACGTGATGAATTATCAAGCCAAAGACAAGTATGGAAACCAATCAGCTGATATACAAGTGGTGACAAAGAAATATGAGATACAAAAACAAAACCAACAAGATCAACTTACAAAGCAGAATGAAAACCGATCAATTGATATACAATTTGTAGAAAGGAAATCAGGATGGAAATTAAACCCACACAAAAAGTCTTATGGGAGGGGCTAATCATCTCCAAGCCCTACTCCTGAGTCGTCCCTTCTGTTTTAACTGTTCTTGCCTTCTGGCAGCTCTGAGCATGCGCGCACTGGGAACAGGCTTCCCCTGTTCCTCTGCCTCGCTGAGGTCTGACTCTGGAGGCAGCACATACCTCCCAGATGGCCCTTTCTCTGCCTCCAATGCGGAGCCTTCATCCGAGCCTTCCCCAGACTACAGGACTGGCCCATCTTCCTCCCCAACTTCCTCACTGTCCAACTCTGCTGCCAGCTCTGCAGGCCGGCAGCAGACCACAACACCTTTCTCTCCCCACAGATCAAGGAGTCCCAGCTGGACAGTCTCACACTGAAAGACACACATCCTCTAGTGCTAGTCCTTTACTTACTACTCTCACATCACCAGCCAGACTTTCAAGTGCTTACCCCACCTCCTGCCACATAGTTCTTTTTAAAAAAATGCCTCTGGAGGTTAATGCCATTTTCCTGGTAATGGAGAAATAAACTACAGGTAGTCCTCATTTAGTGACCATGATTGGAACTGGCAACTTGGTTGTTAAGTGGTTACTAAGTGAAATTGTGATTATGCTTATAATCTTACTTTAGCTTTCCTTTGCTTTACAGACCTGCAAAGGTGATAAATATGAAGATTGGTTGCAAAGTTACTTTTTCATCAGTGTCATAACTGTGAATGGTTGCTAAATAAGACAGCTGCTAAAGAAGGACTACCTGTATACTTCTGCTGCCTGTAGAAGTATCATCTGAAGGGCTGCAAAAACCTGGCACTCTTTGCTGTCCTACCACTTACAACCTTCCCTGTGAGACTGAAAAGGTTTGCATGGATAACTAATCTGTATTCTGCAGTTTATCCCTTAACCCAGGGGTCCCCAACCAGTACCAGTCTGGGGCCTGTTAGGAACCGGCCGCATGCACAGCTGAAGATGAGCAGCAGGTGAGCGAGCGAAGCATCATCTGTATTTACAGCCACTCCCCAGTGCTAGCATCACCACCTCAGCTCCACCTCATCATCAGGCATTAAATTCTCATAGGAGTGTGAACCCTACTGTAAACTGCACATGTGAGGGATCTAGGTTGTGCACTCCTTATGAGAATCTAATGCCTGATGATCTGAGGTAGAGCTGTGACAGTGATGCTAACGCTGGGGTGTGGCTGCAAATACAGATTATCATTAGCAGAGAGGTTTGACTGCACAGAGACCATAATAAATCAATTGCTTACAGACTCGTATCAAAACCCAGACTCATACTCAGAAATCAATGAGTGACAAGTGACAAGTTGCATCTGGTGGTGGGCTTTATAGTGGCAAGTTAGCATCTTACTTCAATTGTAAAGCTGCATCTGGTGGCAGGTTTTGTCAGAACCCAACATTTTTTTTAGTCCATCCACTTGGCTCGACCATTATTTTATTTACCACTTCCATCCACTCCTCTTTCCTGCATTGCACACTTGTCTCAGTCACAGTTTTGGTAAGCCCACAAGCTAACCCTAGGCAAAATGAGTAAAAACAAACATTACTGGAGAGTTCCTTTGAAAAGTGGGAAAGACACAATGATGAGACAGCAGAAGACTCTAAGACTGCCAACAAAAAGAAAGCTGCATTTAAAAGAAAATACCAAGAGTCCTACTTAAATTATGAGTTCATTGCAGCAGGTGATTCACATTCTCCAAGCCTGCTTTGTATAATATGTGGCAATCAGCTATCCAAGGAAGCCATGAAACCTTCAAAACTGCTTCTTTGCCACATGGAGCCCAAGCACTCTGCATTAAAAGATAAGCCTTTGGAGTTTTTCAAAAGAAAAAAAAACAGGAACATGAAGAACAGAAGCAATTATTGAAGGCCACCACTTAATCAAATGTGTCTGCACTGAGAGCATCATTCTTAGTGGCTAACTGCATTGCTAAAGTTAAGAAGTCCTTTACTATTGGTGAAGAGTAGATCCTGTATGCTGCTAAGGACATTTGTTGTGAACTTCTAGGAGAGGCTGCAGTTCAAAAGCTGACACATGTTCCTCTTTCGGCTAGCACCATAACTAGATGAATTTGTTGAGGGTAAAACTGCCCTCTGCAAAGTGATGCAACGGGCCAGACATCAAATAGATACGTTGCTTAGCAAAACACACAGATACTCACAGACTCTGAACGTTGATAGAAAAATAAACAGTCTTTACTTGTAGTAAAAAAAACAAACTTGGCTTCTCAAAACAAAGATAACACTTCTTCAAATAATCATGGTTCAACACAAAAAGATAGTTTGCTTACAATTCCAGTTCTCTTCAGTAACACAGACACAGTTCCTTTCAGCAGTTCAACCTTCTAATAGCAGGAGCAGAAGTGAATGAACTTCCTGCCTTCTTTTATGTCTGCTTAGCACAGCCAATTAGTCATCTTGTAGCAGTTAAAGTTACAGAACATAGTTTTCTATATATTACCTACCCAACCGTAGGATAAGCATCCAACAGAATTCATGAAATAGCAGAGGATATTGAGGCACAAATGTTAGAGAGGATTAATGAGTCACTGTGGTATGCAATCCAGGTTCATGAGTCTACCAATGTTGACAACAAGGCAACAATGCTTGTTTTTGTGTGATATATTTTTCAGGAGGATGTGCATGAGGATATGTTATGTGCACTTTTGTTGCCAAACAACACCACAGCTGCAGAACTATTCACATCTTTGAATGATTACATATCAGGAAAACTGAATTGGTCATTTTGTGTCGGTATATGCATGGATGGAGCGGCTGCCATGACTGGACCGCTTTCTGGTTTCACTAATCTGGTCAAGGAGCTCACTTCTGAATGTGAGTCTATGCACTATGCCATCCATAGGGAAATACTGGCTAGCCAAAGAATGCCACCTGAACTTAACAAATTTCTGTAGGATGTGATTAAAATTATCAACCACATTAAAGTACATGCCCTTAACTCACATCTGTTCACACAGCTCTGTAAGGAGATGGACACAGAGCACACATGTCTTCTATTATACATAGAAGCGAGATGGCTTTCTAAAGGTAGATCACTGACTAGATATTTTGAGTTACGAGAGCTGCTCCAGAGATTACTTTTAGAAAAACAGTCACCACTGGCAGCACATTTCAGTGGCACAGAATGAGTCACAAAACTTGCTTACTTGTGTGATATATTCAACCTGCTCAACAAACTCAATCTGTCACTTCAGGGGAGAACAACAACTGTGTTCAAGTAGGCAGATAAGGTGGCTGCATTCAAAGCTAAATTGGAGTTACGGGGTGATGAGTGAACATTGGGGTTTTTGACATGTTTCAAACATTAGCAGAGATTTTGAAAGAGACTGAGCCAGGGCCTTCTTTCTCCCAGCTGGTGCATGATCACCTATCTCAGCTTACAAAAGAGTTTGAGCATTACTTCCCAACCACAAAAGACCCCCGAACTGGGGAGGAATGGATCCACAACCCATTTGTGAATAAACCAGGTGAATCAACTTTGTCCATGCTAGAAGAGGATAAACTTCTTGAGATTGCAAATGATGGTGGTCTTAAAAGTATGTTTGAGAGAACTTCAAATCTCCATACATTCTGGATTAAAGTCAAGGGAGAATATCCTGAGATTGCCACAAAAGCACTGAAAAGCCTGCTTCCATTTCCAGCATCATATCTTTGTGAAGCAGGGTTTTCTGCAGTGACAGCAACCAAAATGAGGTTACGGAGTAGACTGGACATAAGCAACACATTTCGGGTGTCACTGCCTCCCATCACCCCCAGATGGGACTGTCTACTTGTAGGAAAACAAGCTCAGGCCTCCCACCGATTCTGCATTATGGTGAGTTGTATAATAATTATTATATATTACAATGTAATAATAATAGAAATAAAGTGCACAATAAATGTAATGCGCTTGAATCATCCTAAAACCATCCCCACCCCCCTGGTCCGTGGAAAAATTGTCTTCCACAAAACCAGTCCCTGATGCCAAAAAGATTGGGGACCACTGCCTTAACCCTCCCGGAAGGCCAAAACACAGATCTCAAATAATCCTACTTTCATTACTTTGTTCCCAAACCCTACCTTCATTTAGAAATAAAACCCTTCCTCATAGTTCTGCCTTGGAAACGGGTAACTGGAACATCTTGTGTTTGAAGTCTACAAACCATGTTAAGATCCCCCTGATTATCAGGAAAGGAGAGGGGAGGATATTAATTCCTCATTGCCTTATACCAAATAGTACAGCCTCTGTAAAATAGTATTTTTGGTAATTCTCCTTTACGAATTTCCCACACATACTGAACTATAAGATATAAGATGGGCTTTATAGTCCTGAGACAAGGATCACAAATGGTATGACCTTGCATGAAGGAGCCTGAACATATTTGTGTGTACATATGTGTGTGTAGTACAACTGAAAACGAACAGCTTCTACACACCAACTGAAATGAGTGGGACTGCTCATTCATTTCAGTGGGCTTGTGCAGAACTCCCTGCTTAACTTCATCTTAGATCAGGGGTGTCAAACTCGTGGGCTGTGGGCCAGATGCGTCACATGCTGGCCACGCCCACCCCTGGTTTAGTGAAGGGGAAAAAGTCGCAATACGTCACATGACAACAATGTGACAATGCGAGTTTGACACCCCTGTCTTAGAGCATATGTATTTACAAGTATAGTTCTTTCAACTGTGCACAAATATACTATGCATACAAAGCGTAAACCCCACCTGCACTTCGTACATGTTTGTTCTACATACACGGACAGCCTCCTACCATAGTTTCAAATGGTAAGCAGGTTAGGGGGAGAGGGAAATGTCAGCCATTTGTTTTAGTTTATTTGACTTGGCTAATTATTATACTACTTTAGTTGATGTGTTTGGTTGTCCCTCTGGGGCTCTGAAAGGAGTGAGAGATGGTCCTGTCCAATTAGAAACAATTGTGTGATTTCATCTTAGCACCCAGTTTTGTCATTGTAGAGTTATGGGCCCCTCAGTGTTCTTGCCTAGCAGGCTGAAGTCATCTGGCTAAATTTTGTATTCCCTTAAATAATTTGAAAATCTAGGCTCTTGGTTTCTTTTCTTAAGATGCCAACTTGAGGTATTTAAAATTAAGGAAATGATTTTTCATCTTTTGAGACCATGAGACTTTGGATAATGATCTGGTTGGCATTCCTATGATAGTTGCTTGTTAGATGGCATTGAAGGTTAGTGTGTGAATGAAGTAGCACAGATTATCACTTCAGTTAGAATGTACAACACTAGATTAAGTCAGACTTCCTCTGTAGTTTCAATTGAATTATGATCAAGTAATAGTATCAGTTTATAAAACAACCAGCTTCACTTGGTTGTAGATACCACTGCATCAGCTATGAAGAATTTTGCACACACACACCTTAACGCTTTTAAAATGATAAGGTAGTCCTCAATTTATAACCACAATTGAGACTGAAATTTCTGTTGTTAAGTGAATCATGCAATTGTTAAGTGAATCCAACTTCCCTTTTGACTTTTCTTATCAGAGGCCAACTGACAAGTTCATGACAAACCAATCTTATTTTATTCTTTGACAAAGAAACTAAATTAGTAGACCAGCAAAATGCCGTGGACATAGCATACTTCGACTTCAGAAAGGCATTCGACAAAGTAGACCACAACCTACTTCTTGGTATACTAGAAAAAAGTGGGATAGACCAGATGGATTTGTAACTGGCTAAC
This sequence comes from Arizona elegans, assembly GCA_022577455.1. Taxonomy (NCBI): domain Eukaryota; kingdom Metazoa; phylum Chordata; class Lepidosauria; order Squamata; family Colubridae; genus Arizona; species Arizona elegans. The sequence continues at coordinate 21,112,755 of JAKOOJ010000010.1, forward strand.
AAACCACACTCAATGAATAGTCCTTAATGGTACTACATCTACATGGAAGGAAATAAGCAGTGGGGAACCACAAGATTCCATCTTACGCCCAGTACTCTTCAATATCTTCATAGATGATGGGAATAGAAGGGGAACTCATCAAATTTGCAGATGACACTAAGCTGGCAGGAATAGCCAACAGCCCAGAAGACAAGCTCAGGATCCAAAAAGATCTTGACAAACTTGAACAATGGGCCCTATCCAACAACATGAAATTTAATATGGAGAAAAGCAAGGTTTTACCCCAGGGGTATCAAACTCAAGGCCCGTGGGCTGGATTGGATCCAGCCCATGAGGCTGTCCTGGGCTACTCAATGCGAAGAGGAAAGATGGGGCCCGTGTGGCATCAGTCCGGTCTACCCAGTGCGAAGGGGAAAGATCAGGCCAGTGTGGCTTTGGCCCGGTCTACCCAATGCAAAGAGGAAGCATGCCAGCAGTTTGGGGAGTGGCGTCAAGCTGGCCACACCCACCCAGTTGGACACGCCCACCCAGTTGGACACACACACACACACACACACACACACACGTCAACCATAGCCCTGATAGGGCCCTCAATGTACCTCAACCAAAGGTACAAGTACAGATTAGTTGAAACCTGGCTCAAAAACTGTGAGAGGGACCTTGGAGTCCTAATGGACGATCACTTAAACATGAACCAGCAGTATGCAGCAGCAGCCAGAAAAACGAATACAATGCTGGGTTGTATGAACAGAGGCATAGAATCAAAATCACATGAAGTATTAGTACCCCTTCATAAAGCCTTAGTAAGACCACACCTGGACTACTGCATCTGGTTTTGGTCACTACATTACAAAAAAGTGCAGAGAAGAGCAACTAAGATGATTAAAGGCCTGGAGTCTAAAACATATGAAGAACAGTTGCACGATTTGGGTTTGGCTAGTCTACAGAAAAGAAAGACTGGGGCGGGGGAGGAGGGGAGACATGATAGCAACATTCCAGTATTTGAGCGGGTCAACTTATTCTCCAAAGCACAAGAGGGCAGGACAAGAAACAATGGATGGAAACTAATCAAGGACAGAAACAACCTGGAATTAAGGCAAAACTTCCTAACAGTGAGGACAATTAACCAGTGGAACGGCTTGCCTCCAGAAATCATGGGCGCTCCATCACTAGATGTTTTTAAGAAGAGACTGGACAGTCACTTGTCTGAAATGGTATAGGGTCTCCTGCTCAAGCAGGGGGTTGGACTAGAAGATCTCCAAGGTACCTTCCAGCTCTGTTCTGATTGATTGATATCATCTAGGAAGGTCACAAATGGCTATCACATAACCCTGGGTCACTGCAACAGTCATAAATACATGTCAGTTGCTAAGAACCCAGATTGTGATTACATGCAAGGACACTACAACAGTTCTAAATTCAAGGACTGGTCATATGTTTTTTAATACCATTGTAACATTGAACAGTCACTAAATGGATGGCCGTAAGTCAAGGACTACCTGTAAATGTGAGTTTTTAGGACCTGGATTGTAGTCCTCATCTACAACCCTTTCTTCTCTCCATCACCAGCACACACAGAGCACCACCTCTTAAGCAGAACTGAAATAACTTTTGCATATAGATTTTGAACACAAAAAGGTAGAATCTTTACTTTTTTTTTTCTTTGTAACAGAGATTTATATATGCAAGTCACTCTGCAGGAAAGCTGGTAATGCAGAAAGGAGGCCTCTGACCTTACTCCTGTGTTCCCATTTTCCTACAGAGAGCACTGTGCCCTGTCTTACGACAGCTGGGGCAGGAGGGTACATAGGCTGCTGCTGCCTAGGTCATAACCTATCCTTAAAGGGATATGAAGATCTCAGGGTGTAAATCCCTCCCACGATACTTCGCCACCACAGGTGTCATTCTGCCCATCATGCCATGTTCACATTTTGCCCAAAGTTCAGTGCAAGGAAAACAGTATCACCCCCACCTCTTTTGTATGCCATGCCATCTCCATGGGGGTGGGAGCCACCCTTCCTGAAGAAGCAAAATCCTTTGCAACCTATAGTACAGAAGGTGTTGGTTCTCAGCGCACCATGCCCCAAATCCCTTCCTCCATCCATGTGGGGCACTTAATGACTGTGACAATTTGTGGGTAAGAAGATTTTTTTCACATTATAGGCCTATTCATATATGGGTGGGGGGGGGGAGAATGATTATTCCCACACCTCCTCTCAGTGTTTCTTTCCAAAGTACATACATCATATAGTTGTGTAAATGGAATCCCACTATCTCTTCTTCACCACCACCCTAGCCAGTCTTTCCGAAGGTTTATTTATTTATTTATTTATTTTGAATCCAGATAATCAAAGATTATGGGCAAATAGAAAGGGGTTTCCAATAAGGAGGCAACTTTGTATTTAACTGTATACTTAAACCCCAATATACTATGCATCCTGGTTTTCCCCTAGCAGTCCAGTGCAGGGGAAGAAACTGAGCAGGGAGTTAGTGAATGTACATTTGGGACATGGGGTTTTCAGTATGTTTCTGAAGGGGGGGTTGGGGGGCTGAGTTCAGAGCAGGGTTGGTATTGACTTACTTTCACTACTGGTTCGCAAATATGAGCACACGTGCGACACCTCTGTGCATGTGCAGGACCTTCTGCGCATGTGCAGAGCGTCAAAAACAGGACGTGTTGACATCCGGGTGGGTGGGCGGAGCCTCCCGCAGCCGCCGCTACCAGTTCACCCGAACCGGATAGAACCGGCTGAATACCACCACTGGTTCAGAGGGAAAGAAAAACCAGGTGGAGAAATGGTTCCCCCGCTTCACCCTTTTCCCATCTCTCCCTTGCTTGTCTCTTTTTTCTGTTTTTCTTTTTTTGCATCTGGGAAGCAGGAAGCTGCTGGTGTAAAAAAAAATACGACAATCACAATTTGTGATGTGTGATTTTGAAGAAAAATAACCCTAAAAAGTCTGTGGTGGGGGAAAAAAAGTAACCTTTTTTGTGGTTTTGGTCAGGATTTTAAAGAAAGATATTTTTATGGTAATTATTGCTGGTCTATTTTACTACGGTATATATTTATGTAATAAATATGATTGAAAAAACAAACAAACCTATCCTAAAACAGACAAAAAAACCTCACAGCCCCAAATGACTTTTGGTGTCTCATTTCTGGTGAGTGGTGACTGGTATGACATCCTTTCTTTTAACTGTCAAAACTGAGTACAGGGTTGGACTGAAATCTGTTCTACAATTGTTCTCTTCTACCATTTTACTCATCAAGTCTGTCTTAACATGTAAAACCTCAGTTGCACTGCACACAAAAAATTCACCAAGCATTCAAGCCAACTGCAGAAAATGAACACCTCAGTTGTCTTATTTAAAATTAGTCTTGAGGATGGGCAATTTTCTTTTCTTTTTGCTAAGCAGAAGTATTTCAAAGGGGATCTAGTTGTTTCCCTTGCATCTCAGCTAACAGGGTATTATTTCAAATACCCTTCAGTTTGCCTAGAAGTAGCACCTATTGCAAAGGGACTCACAGGTCTCCTATACCAGAAGGGAAAACCTTTTCTAAACAAAAGATGAAAATCTTAAGTCTCAAATAAATCAATAAAGCAGGTGAGCCTGTTCACCTTCCACTGGTTTCTGCAGGATTTAGACAACACCTCCCTCTCTAGAGAAAATAAGTGGGGCGCCAGTTACCTGCCTATGTTTAAGGCTTGCTTTCCTTCTGGCAGGAAGCATAGGCTCATGCCACATCTGGTCCCAATCCCCACAGTAGTTTCAACTTGGGTGAACAAGAAGTGAATAAATGAGGCCGTCCTGGTCAGGTTGTCGTTGTGGGGCTACCTCTGTGGGTTGGTGGAGGTCTCCCCTGCCGGGGTGGCGCCGGTCCCCCTCGCTGGGTTGTTGTTGGCTTTCCCTTCGCCCTAGTCCCTGGTCTACCGCAGATTGGTGGCTGGGGTCTTCTGGGCTGGGTTGTTGTTGCCGGGTTGTCCTCTGTGCTGGGTGGGGGTCCCCCTCGCCGGGGTGTTGTGTGCCACCCTCACCCATGGGCTGTGGTGTGCCCACCTCGGATGGTCCCCGGTCTACTTGCCTGGAGTGGAGGTCTCCCTGGCAGGGTTGTCGTTGGTTGCCTTTGCTGGAGGGGTGCGATGCTACCTCCCTGGGCAGGTCCCGGTCTACTCGTGGGCTGTCTTGGCGATCCCTTGGCCTGGGTTGACGGGTGCCCACCTCACTGGGCTGGTGTTGCCATCCCTCCTGTGGCAGGTCCCGGTCTACCGCTCTGGACTGGTGATGTGTTAGCGCCTGGTAGTGTGCTTGGCCGGCCTCATCAGGGTGTTGGTGGTCTGCCTCTCCTGGGTGTGGTAGGCCTACCTCGTCGGGGTGTCGCAGGCCTACCTCATCGGGGTGTTGTAGGCCTACCTCGCAGGGGTGTTGCAGGCCTACCTCGTCGGGGGGTTGCAGGCCTACCTCGTCGGGGGGTTGCAGACCTACATCGTCAGGTTGGTTTTCTTGCGCTCCCCCCCACCTTTTCCGGAGCTGGTCGATGTGACGTCTACAGACCTGTCCATCTTCCAGCTGCACGGTGTAAGACTTCGGGCCGGTCTGGTTGTCTATCTTCCCCTTCAGCCTCTTAGGAGAGCCGTTGAAGTTTAGCGCGAAAACTGAATCTCCCTTGCTGAAGGTGCGAAGCGGGCGGCTGGCCGTTGCGGTCACTTCAGGGCTGTATTGGGGGTGCAGCCGGTCCAGTGGTGACCTCAACCTTCTGCCCATCAACAATTCGGCCGGTCTCTTGTGGGTGGTGGCATGAGGCGTGATGTGCTGGGTGAGGAGGAAGTTGTCAATTCTTTCCTGCCAGTCGCCCGTGCCCATCTTGGTGAGTGCCTCCTTGGTGAGTCTCACCATGCGTTCAGCTTGTCCGTTCCCAGCTGGCCTGTACGGGGCAGACAGGGCATGGCGGATGCCCAGTCCGGCCAGGAATGCCTCCATGGCCAGGGACGTGAGTTGGGGCCCGTTGTCGGAGACCAGCACATCCGGTAGTCCATGGGTGGCGAAAAGGCGGCGTAGGGTCCTGATCATCGCTTCCGTTGTGGTAGATGTCATGGGGACCACCTCGAGCCACTTGGAGAAGGCATCGACGACGATGAGTAGGTGGCGCCCCTGCATCGGACCCGCGAAGTCAATATGGATCCTCGACCAGGGGTTGCTGGGGGTCTCCCACTTTGCTGTCTCGGCTTGTGGCAGCGCTGGGCGTACTTCTTGACATGGGTCACATCTGGAGACCCATTCTTCAATGTCTCTGTCCAGTGAGGGCCACCAGACGTAACTCCGTGCCAGGGCTTTCATGCGGACGATGCCTGGGTGCTCGTTATGCAATGTCTCTAATGCTCTCCGTTGCAGAGTGTTTGGGATCAGCACCCTGTCTCCCCATAGCAAACAGCCCTTCATTGTGGACAGCTCCTTTTGCTTCCTGACGAATGGGCTGAATTTCTCCTCCGTCTTCTCCGTTGGCCACCCCCTGAGGATCCAGGATTTCACTTGACGGAGTGTGGAGTCCTTTTGGGTGTGGACGGCCACATCTGCGGAAGAGACTGGACAGCTGGCGTCGTTGTCTATGTGGAAGAGGTGGAGCGTGGGGGCTGGGTCTTCTACTGGATCCTTCAATGGGCATCTACTCAGCGTGTCGGCGTTTCCTATGGCTGTGCCTGGCTGGTGCACGAGCCTGTAGGAGTAGCCGGCTAGGAAGATGGCCCATCTTGTCATCTGCGGGGACATGAAGGTCGGGGTGGGTTGGTCGCCTGCGAGGAGCCCCAGGAGTGGCTTGTGGTCGGTCACTATGGTGAAACTCCTCCCGTAGAGGTATTCGTGGAAGCGTGTCACTCCTGCGACGATGGCCAAGGCTTCTTTGTCCAGCTGGCTGTAGTTGCTTTCTGCGCCGGACATGGTCTTGGAGAAGTAGGCTATTGGGGCTTCGGCGCCATTGGGCAGTTCGTGGCTGAGGACTGCCCCCACCCCGTAAGGCGACGCGTCGCAGGTTAGCCTAATTGGGAGCGTCTCGTTGTACTGGATGAGGACGCTTTTGGAGGTTAAAAGTCCTTTTATGGCCCAGAATGCTGCTTCCTCTTCTTGGCCCCACTTCCAGGAAGCCGCTTTCCCCAGCAGGCGGTGGAGGGGCTCAGCAACTGTGGCTTTCTGTTTGAGGAACATGGCATAGAAGTTAAGCAATCCAAGGAATGCCTGAAGTTCTGTTTTGTTTTTGGGGCTCGGAGCTTCATGGATGGCTTTCACTTTTGATTTGGTGGGGTGGATGCCAGTGCTATCTATGAGATAGCCCAGGAACTCGAATTCCTGTACTCCTAAAATGCACTTGTCTCTCCTGACTCTCAAGCCCTTGGCCTTGAAACGCTGCAGGACAAGCCTGAGCCTTTCAAGGAGTTGTGCTTGTGAATCCCCGGAGATCAGTACATCGTCAAAGTATGGCACCACCCCTGGAACGCCTTGGAGAACGTGTTCCATCATCGATTGGAAGATGCCAGGGGCAGCGCTGACTCCAAATTGGAGAAGGTTGCATTTGAATGCCCCCCTGTGTGTGACTATTGTTTGTGCCTCCGCCGTTTTTTCGTCCACTGGCAGTTGCTGGTAAGCCTGGGCCAGGTCCAATTTGGCAAAAATTGAGCCAGTCCCCAGGGAATGCAGCAGATGTTGCACGACTGGGACTGGGTATGCGCTCTGTGCCAACGCCTTGTTGATGGTACAACGATAGTCGGCACAGATGCGCACAGACCCATCATGCTTCAGTGGGGTCACAATGGGGGTCTCCCATGAGGCATGATCGATCGGTTCCAGGATGCCCTGGGCGATCAGCTTATCCAGCTGCTCGTCTACTTTTGGCCGCAGGGCAAATGGAACCCGGCGGGGCTTCAGCCTAATTGGGGTGATTCCCTTGTCCAGATTAAAGGAGATTGGCCTCCCCACAAATTTCCCCAGCTTACCATCGAAGACTTCCTTGAACTCTTCGATGAGGTTGTCGAGTTCATCCCTGCGAATTTGATGGATGCCTCCGATGGATAGCCCCAGCGGCTTAAACCACTCCACTCCTAGCAGGTTCGGTCGGCTGTTCTCCACGACTGTGATGGGAAGCTTGCCTTGGAACTCATTGTAGGAGACTCGGATGTTGGCTCTTCCTAGGACTCCGATGGGGTTTCCCCCAAAATCGACGAGCTTGGAGTGTAGTGGCTTCAGGTCTCGTTTGGTGATGCTGGGTTGCAGGCGCTTCAGTTGGTGCCAATCCATAATGGAGTAGACCGAGCCCGAGTCTACCTCCATTGAGCAGGGTGATCCTTCCACGTGGATGGTCACGTGGAACTTGGTGGCATTGTCTGAGTTGGTGTGGGCAATGGTCGTCTGGTGGACCGCTCCGCTCCTGGGAAATTCATCGTCTCTGCATCTAGATTGGCCAGAGGACCGTTTGGATGATCTCTGGTAATCTTTTCGATTTTCGCGGGGACGGTGGCTGGAGGGCTCTGGGGCTGGTTCTTCGGCTCTGCAAGCTTCGGCGATGTGAACCCTTCTGTTGCAGCGTCTGCAGGTCGCATCTCTCCACTTGCAGGTTGCCCTGGCATGGTCCCCTCTGCAGCTGGCACAGCGCTCCCCCTTGTAGCTTCTTTGAGCGGTTTCCCGCCTTGGGGGTCTGGATACCTTATGGACGGTGGTCTCTTCCTCCGACTCTGATCCAGCTGTGGAATCCTCCGTTGATGATTGCGTGGCACTGCGAATCTTGTGGATTCCCTTTGCCCTGCTTACCGCGGCTGCTGCTTTTTCTGAGATTTCGGATGCGGTGGCTTCCTCCACTACATCCTTGAGCATGAGTTTCTTCCTGCTCAGGAATTTCTTTTGCAGGCCTCTGTCCCTCATGCCGAAGACCACGCGGTCAGCGATGGCGTTGTCCACATGGTCAAACTCGCAGCTGGCAGCGATTTGGCGCAGGGCGGCCACAAATTCTTTGATGGTCTCACCTTCCTTCTGGTCCCTCTGATGTAAGGTGAACCGGTTCGCCACTGGTGTTCCTGTTGGGGCATAGTGGTCCTCTAGAATCTGCAGCAGGTCCATCCATGGTACTTCTTCGATGTCCCGTGGTGCCACGAGATCGATGGCCATGTCGAGGACTTCTGAGCTGCAGTTGGCGAGGAAAATGCCCTTCTTGCGGTCATCATCGACATCCCTGATATTGTTGCCTCTCAGGTATTGCCGAAATTTGACCACGTAGGATTTCCACTTGTCCTTCCCTGGGCGGAATGGAGCAAGGGCTGGCAAAGTGACTTCAGTGGATGCCATGCCTTCGGAAATGCCTACTGGTGGTTTCAGGTGCCGGTGTCTTGGTCTTGTTGGCTTGGCGCCACGAGGTTCGTCGCTTGGTTCTAGTCCTTCGTCGCCAGTGTTAGATCGGCGCAGGAAATGGAAGACGCGACCAGCTCGTTACATTCAGTAACTTTTATTTGCAACAGTAGCAAGACAAGACTGGCTGCGCGCTGCCGGAGCTCTCCTTATATTCGCTCCGGCAGTCGCACCGCCCCTGACAGTGATTCAAACTTTCCCGCCCGATGGCTGGCAGCCAATCCGGGCGGATGTCCTTATAAGGACATAACAGTTAGGGTTAGGAATTTAGTAAAGCGGGATGTTTCCTGGGGGTAATTCTTGAGGATGTGTACTTGCAACACCTGGATCAGTGTTTCCTGTAGCTGTTCCACCGATGCTAGGTTCTCAATGCCTGAGCAATCTGCATGGAGTGGGGCAGACAGTAAGTATTATGAAGTAGCAGCCTAGGCTGCAAATATTGCAGTTTGGACTCTGGTTTTATGTATCAGAAATGTCCAGCCTCTCTCCAGGTCACAACTGTGCCCAATTGTAAGAGAAAAATCATTCCAAAGATGATCTGCAAATTGCAATCTTTGAAACACAGCTGTTTATTATTTCTAAAGAACTGTCACTGCATCTTACTTCACAATGAATGAAGGTCGTGTCCCCAAGGACATAACACTGCTAAGGTTTAACAATGAAGGGAGAGATTGCATGAGGGAGCTGGGAGTTATATCTGGGAAGTGAAGAATCACAGATCCGGAGGTATGAAAGCCAGGGCAAGGACAGCAAATGAATGGGAACAACCTATGCTGGACAAAAGTTACAATCAAAAAGTTTGTATGCTAGGACTGGGATTCCCACTAATCTAGGTCAATGGGTACTCACCTGCAGAGATCAGCACCACTGCTGTGAAGAGACCCAATTCTTCTTCAGATAGTTGCAAGGCACTAAGCTTCTCACTGAACTCAACCATGAATTTTAGCAAGTCATCCATGCCCATCCCCCACAACTGTTCAAGGCTGTACTTGGTATGACCTATGAATGTTACTGTCTGTTCCTTGACATTGAAAAGGGAGGCAAACCAAACCATTAGCACCTGGGGTTGGAGAGAAAAGATAAAGAGCTATCGGAACATAAGTCTGCTTCCACAAAAACGTGTCAAAAACATTTATTTTCTCAAAACACCAAAATGACATTAGAAACATCTCCAAGCATTGAGATTGTAATTCCAATTTAGAGAGGATGATTATAATTACTTCATTTTGTGCCTCTCATGCCATGGCAGACTCATAAAATGCAGGATCTACTGTATGATTCATTTGATGTCCTTCACTTAAATAAACAAAGCAGTAGGCATGAGTTTAAATGGACTCCAGAGGATGGTAGAGGACAGGAAGGCCTGGAGAAACATTGTCCATGGGGTTGCGATGGGTCTGTTGCAGTAATTCGAGGATCGGACTCAATAAAGGATTCAGAAATGTAGTATTCAAACAAAGTATTGTTTATTTACAGTAGGCATTCTATATTCTCTGAATGATTGCAGATAGAAGCAAGGAGGAGGAGCGTGTATCCCCTTTTATATCAATAAGGCGGGATTAGAGGTAGGAGTGGTTACATATGAATACATTAGGAAATGAAGAATAAATTAACCCTTGATATTCTATGAACATACATTTCCTCCATTCAAGAATAAGGCATTTACCCATGACAAATCCCCCTCTAAATGCCGATTCGACATACAACAGTAATTACATTCAGATTCAGAACAATATAAAACTTGTAATTTTGAAGTTAAATATTTATGTTGCTTAGATTGTAAAGGCTTAGTCAATATATCAGCTATTTGTTCTGTGGTTTCGCAATGAATAGCTTTAATGAATCCATCTTGAGATAATTGCCTTACATGCTTGTATTTGATATCTATATGTCTAGATCTCTGACCAATAGCGTCTGCTCTAGATATCTCTATTGCAGCTTTGTTATCTTCATGTATAACAAATGGTAATGAAGGACTCTTCCAAACATCTGATAATAGATCATTGAACCATACAAGGTTATTAGAGGCTTTTGACAAGCAAATATACTCTGCCTCAGTTGTTGATGTAGCTACTAGATCCTGCTTTCCAGTATACCAGTAGACTGGACAATTGTTAAGAAAGAATACATAGCCGGAAGTGCTTTTCCTGCACTTAGTGTCACCTGCCCAATCTGCATCAGCGTAACAAGTGAGAATAGGCTCTTTAACATCATTGGGTTCTAATAGTAGGCAGAAATCTAAGCTGTGTTTCAAATACCTTAGCACTCGTTTAATGGCTTCCCAATGATACATTAAAGGTTTACTGACATATCTGGATAATAAATTAAGGGGTAGAGCAATATCGGGTCTGGTCCAATTAGAGATATACAAAAGGGAACCAATAACTGATCTGTAAAGTGTATTATCATTAAACTCAGGAGATGATTCATTCATGTTTCTTAAAAAATCAGCTTGCATTGGAGTATCACAAGGCTTTGCATCACTCATATTACATTTGTTCAAGAGTTCTATAATCTTATCTTTCTGAGACAATCTAAATCCTTTTTTAGTCTTACTAATTTGAACTCCAAGATATTTATTTACTTTCCCTAATGATTTTAAAGAAAAATGTTCATTTAATTTTGTTACAAATGTATCTCTTTTCTCTTTATGTTTGCCAATATACAAAATGTCATCCACATAAATTAACACAAATTCTAGTGAATCACCATCCCTCCTAACAAAGAAACAATTGTCTGCAGTTGTGGCATTGAAGTTCATAGCTTTGAGTACGTTGACCAAACATTCATACCAACGTTTGCCAGATTGCTTTAATCCATACAAACTTTTGTTTAGTAACCAAGTTTCATTTCTATTTGTGTTTTGGCTATGAGGAGCTCTTACATATATTTCTTTATCGAGTTTTGCATGTAGGTATGCAGTTTGTATATCATATTGAAAGACTTCAAGATTAAGGGCTGATGCTATTATAAGGTGACCAGATTTTAACATTGGTAAAGAGGGACATTGTGGGCGTGGCTTATTTTGTGGGCGTGGCTAGCTGGTCATGTGACTGGGTGGGCGTGGCTAGCTGGTCATGTGACCGGGTGGCCATGGCTATGTGTATAGGGTAAGATGAACAGATTTTAACATTGGTAAGAGGGACACCATTGTGGGCATGGCTTATTGTGTGGGCATGGCTTGGAGGCCATGTGACTGGGTGGGCGTGGCTAGCTGGTCATGTGACCGGGTGGCCATGGCTGTGTGTATAGGGACTACTCAGAGGGCTGAAAAGTCATTTCTGACAGGTCCTCACACTTTTGACTGGTCCTCACACTTATGACCATCCTCACATTTATGCCCGTGCAGCATTCTTAACAACCATGTCACTCATTTCACAACTGCTTCTCTTCACCATGGTGACAAGATAGGGCAAAAACGTAAAATGTGAGGACAGTCGTAAGTTCGAGGACTGGTCAAAAGTGCGAGGACCAGTCAAAAATAACTTTTTCAGCCCTCTGAGTAGTCCATATGCACAAAAGGACTAACCAGAGGGCTGAAAAAAGTCATTTCTGACAGGTCCTCACACTTTTGACTGGTCCTCACACTTATGACCATCCTCACATTTATGCCCGTGCAGCATTCTTAACAACCATGTCACTCATTTCACAACTGCTTCTCTTCACCATGATGACAAGATAGGGCAAAAATGTAAAATGTGAGGACAGTCGTAAGTTCGAGGACTGGTCAAAAGTGCGAGGACCAGTCAAAAATAACTTTTTCAGCCCTCTGAGTAGTCCATATGCATAAAAGGATACAGTAATAGAGAGGGATGAAGGAAGGGAAGGGAAATTAGAGTAGGAGTGACGGTTAAGAGAGGGAGGAAGAGAGGAGGAGAAGGAGAAAGGAAGAGGAAGTAGGGAGGAGAAGAAGAGGGGGGGGAAGAGAAAGTAAGAAGGAAAGAAAAGAGAGGTGGTAGGTTTGAGGAGAAAGATTGCTGTACAATAAAAAAGATGAAAGGGAAGAAAGCCAACCCCAAACAAATATAAAGATATTAAGATAAAGAATGAATTGTTAAACTTTAAAGAATAAAAGAGAACAAATATGAATAAATAGCAATAATTAGAAACACACATACATACAATGTATTTTCTTTGAACAGAATATTTGGCCGGTTCACAAATTTAAACAGTGTTTAGTCATTTCAATTAAATTTACAATTTCTATATTTCCTTTTTGCCATATTTATTCCTCATCTATTTTTTTAAAAAAACAATTTTACCCTTCATCCTCATCTCTAATCTTAATCAAATTCAATTTTTCCCTTCTATTCTATTTTATACCCCTTCCCATTGTCATCTATTTTTATATCCATCCTCACATTGGTTAATTATGTAATTATGTAATACAGTTGTTTAATACAAATTCAACATTTTAATATAAATCAATTAGTTATATAACTATCTTTTTTGTATATTAATCAATATGAACATGAATATTCCAATTATTTCCATGCAATCCAATTTCTTACAAATCAATTAATTATACTTACCAATAATAATAAACCAAATAATTTCCCCCATATATTCCTCCAAACCACAACTTAACCATTTCTGCTTTCAACACAGTATACAATTAATAATATCTCAATTATTACAATTCCCTAGTTAAAAAGAGCTTTTTTTTCTTTTGTGTTTTAAAATCTTGAACTCTCCTCTTTTGCCCTAAATAATTTTCCATTGTTTGCACTTACCTTTTTTGGTGAGGAAAAGGAAAATAAATCTGCTGCCTAATTTTCCAACGTTGCAAGCAAACCGCAAAGCCAACAGCCTGTTTTACTTTCAGTTTTGTTTTGAGCTTGGTTTGCACAAAGAGGAAAAAAAAACTGAGCAATTTAGCAAGAGCAGAGCCCTGTGCAAATCAGCTGAGAGGGGGAAGCCGAGCTAATTAACGTAGGGCGGCCCTTTGAAGCCCCGCGGCAAGAGTTTAAACAGGTTTTTTCCCTCTAGCCATCAGCGGGGATTCAGGAGGCAGCCGGGAACCAGGAGGCAGAATGAAAAATCGGGACTTTTTTAAAACGCCGTGGGACGCGGGACAAATTGCTCAAAAGCGGGACTGTCCCGCCAAAAGCGGGACGTCTGGTCACCTTATGCTATTACTAAAGCTGTCTTAACACTTTCAGTTCTTACAGTGGGAGAATATGTGTCGGTATAATCCTCAGGATACTTTTGAGCGTAGCCCTGTGCAACTAGTCTTGCTTTATATAACGTGTTGCCTTCTTCCAAATTTTTAATTTTAAATATCCACCTAGTGCCAATAATTGTTTTGTCTTTTGTGGCTGGTGTTGGAGTGAATACGTTTAGTTCTCACAAACTGTCCATTTCTTTGGCCATGGCTAATTCCCATTTTTTTCTTTCTTCTGTGGGGAGTTTTAATACTTCCTCATATGTATTGGGTGTTGATGTATCATCATTTATGTGCATTATGTAATCCTTATATTTATTTGGTACTTGGTTCCTGTTACATCTAATTGTTCTTTCTGGTCTGCTATCGTTATCGTGTAAGTATCTTGCTTCCTTTTTTGTTAATGTATCTGTTTTGATTTTGGGACAGTTTCCTATCCATGTTTTATTGTTGATCTTTTGTGTACTGTGGTTATGTTCTTCTCTTTCTGTCTTATCTTGATTTTCAATGTCTGGTTTTGTAGTTGGAAATATCTCATTAAGATGTATCTTAGACCAATTGGCCTGTTCGTGAAATACAGCTGTCCTAGAAATTATGAATTTGTTGTTATTGTCAATAAATCTGTATCCCTTTGTGCCTGTTTCATATCCCATGAATCTGAGCCTTCTAGATACATTATCCCCCTTACGTCTCAATTGTTTTGGTATATGTACATCCGCTGTAACTCCAAATACATGCATGTGGGCTATCTTGGGTTTTTTATTATACATCAATTCATATGGTGTTTTATTTATGACACTAGACCAAATTCTGTTTAGGGTATAATTGGAGTATAAAAGTGCTTCTGACCAGAAATGTTTGCCTAAAACAGCATCTTCTAATGTACATCTAATCATGGTTTGTAGTGTCGAGTTTTTTCATTCTACTACTCCATTTTGAAATGCAGAGAAAGGGCTAGAGGTGAAGTGTAACATTCCTTTGTCTTTTAGCCATTGGGAGAATTCTTTTGACATGAATTCAGATCCCCTGTCTGTCATGATCTGCTTTATTTTTACATTGTGTTGTGTTTCTACACGTTTATAAAATTCTTTAAACTTTTGAAATGTTTCATCTTTGTGTTTCAAAGTATAGACAAATCCATAACGACTATAGTCATCTACAATAGTAAGGAAATATCATTTTTTGTATGTAATTGATGGGGTCAATGGACCAACTAGGTCCATATGTACCAGGTTAAAGATATGATTTGATGATCTTGTTGCCTTTTTTGGTCTGGGTTTAGTTCTGAGTTTTGAGGTCTTACATACTGAACATTCCAAATAATTTTTACAATCTTTTATTTTAACACCTTCAGCATGTTCAATCATTTTTTGTATTACAGGAAAACTAGCATGTCCTAATTTTCTATGTAATATATGTGCACATTCATCATGGATTGGTTTTCCAATTATTGGTCTTTTGTTATTATGTGTATCGTTAACAGATGTGGTTTCATGGTTATGATTTGTTTCATGTTCCTCATTGTCACTGTCACTGTTATTTTCATTTTCTAAGCTAGTGTCATTTTCCATGTTTGAATCAATGATGTGTAGCCATCTTTCTTCTGTGACTAAGTATGGTAGATCTCCTTTGATAACCACATTACCTAAGTTTGTTTTGTTTTTCTCTAGAGTTGCTTTTCCTTTTGAGAACACTATATTTATGTCAGAGTCCCTGCTTAACTTTATTGCACTAAGAATGTTATGAGGTATTTCGGGTATTAATAAAACCCCCTCTATTTTCCCTAGACCGGGTAAATTTACACTTCCTCTTCCAATGACTTGGACTTCTTCTTGATTAGCTACTTTAATTACAAATTTATCTTCTATGAAGGAAGATAATATTTTCTTATCATGTGTTGTGTGATTTGTTGCCCCAGAATCAATGAGCCAGGCATTATCTTTTGAGTTTTGGTTTTTGGTTATGGTGTGTTTATCTAATCCATTTAATGATCCAGACTTTCTATCTCTTGAGTTATCTTTGCCCCTGCTACGTTCTCTAAAATTTGGTGAGTTTCTATACCTGTATCTGTCAATAGATGATTGTCTGTTATGGTATCTGTTTCTATTGTCATGGTTTTGTCTTTCTCTAAGAAATTTTGGACAATCTCTTCTATAATGTTCTTTGGATCCACAATTATAACATTCGATTGGTTCTTGATGCCTGTCTTGAAATACTACCCTTTTGGTCTGTCTGTGTTCTTTGTATGCGCTGTAGCGGCTTTTTCTCAAATTATCTTCAGCTATTAGTCTATTTGATAAACTCTCTATAGATAGATATCCTAAATTAATTGTGTCGAAATGTGATATGTAATTATCCCATGATGAGTCTAATGAATTAATGATAACGCTTTTCATTGTCTGATCAGATATTATTTCTCCCCTTAAATGAAGCTCTGCTCTAGTTGTGTTTAGTGATAGTAAATGTTCACTTACAGTAGTTCCAGGTTTTATCCTGGCTGAGAAGAAATTTTTAGACATTCTTGTTGTGGTTGCTACACTTTCACTATGAAACAATTTAAACATACAATGAATTATTTCTGAGACAGTCAGATTATGCTTAATACTATGATAGATAGCAGGAGATATACTAGATATTAGTAAATAGAATGCTCTGCGGTGTAGGCAGTCCAATTTTAGGGTCCATGGTTTTTTGGGAGGGTTAGTTATGAAAAACAATAAATTCTCTTTTAAGAAAACAACCTGGAGTTGTTCACTCCATTCCTGTAAATTAATACCGTCTATTCTCAATTTTGGAAAATCATTAGGCAAGTTTCCAATGTTATTTGTTGCATTACTTACAACTGGAGGCTGTCCATGATCTTGTAAATGCTGATAATTGCAGAATGGTGTAGGTATGCTTGCGATTAGTCTGAATGGTTCTCTCTGTCTTTCATTGTCTCTATATTCATCTGCATGTATTTGCGCATGCGCGTTGCTCATTTTGTTCCTGAAGCTGTCGGGAGAGGTTCTCATTGCTGTAGCTCCCTCGTAGTGTTCTTCTTCTGATGATTCGCTCTCTGGCTCGACTTTTGGTGTCCAGGTGATGATCGGGGCTTGCTTCTTTTCATCGAAGTTGTCTTGGTTGAGGCTTCTGGCTCCCGGAAGCGTTTGTGGTGTGGGCGAGTACTTGCAAGGTTCTCTGGGTTCGGGCGTTGGTGTCCTCGCCGTTCAGGTCGGAGCGAATAGGTGCCGAGACGTTTGCTTGCTTGCTTCTGTGTCTTTGCTTTTGAATTGCGTTGCTTGTTTCTTCTTCGCTGTTTGATCGGCTGCTTTTGTCGATTTTTTTGTTATTTTTAAATTTGGACCAAAAGTTGCAAAAAGTGTTTTCATGGCTGTTTCGATTTGCAGTTCAGTTGGTGTTTCTTCGGTGTCTGTATCAGATTCTTCTGAAGAGTAGAATTTTTCTTTTTTACTTTTCATGCTGTGTAAGGCTTTTCGCGCCAGCCATTTTGAATTCTGCTTTCTGATTGGTTCTGCTTCGGCCATTTTGGTGGTCTGTTGAAACCAAGATGGCTGCCATTCAAAATTTTGCGCGGGACCGTTAGTCTTTCTTTTAGTTATATTTTCATCTATAGGTAATTCGCTTACCATTTTGAGGTCTTTAGATTCTGGTGCCATGATGTGATTTTCTCTCGCTGCTCCGCTATCTTTTATGATGTCTTGGAGGTTCGCGATGAGATTTTTGTCGTCTTTTTGTCTTTTCAGCAGTCTTAGTATCTCTGATCTGAGAGTGTTGTTTTCTATCTCGCTCACTTCTTGGTCGTCAGGTTCATCGATTACCTCTTCGTTGTCTGTAGTGGAGTTTTCAGATTCTCTTGTCATTATAGTTGTAGATTCATTGATCATTTCTTGATCTGTTTCCATTTCTTTGTTGTGTGCCCTGGTGTTGGGTCTTTCTCTTTTGTTTCTGGAGTTTTCTTTCTTTGGCATGTCTGTTTTTTATTGAGTCAGCCAACCATCCTCTGCTACCAGATTGTTGCAGTAATTCAAGGATCGGACTCAATAAAGGATTCAGAAATGTAGTATTCAAACAAAGTATTGTTTATTTACAGTAGGCATTCTATATTCTCTGAATGATTGCAGATAGAAGCAAGGAGGAGTGTGTATCCCCTTTTATATCAATAAGGCGGGATTAGAGGTAGGAGTGGTTACATATGAATACATTAGGAAAGGAAGAATAAATTAACCCTTGATATTCTATGAACATACATTTCCTCCATTCAAGAATAAGGCATTTACCCATGACAGGGTCGGACACAACTTCACAACTAACAACAACTTAAATAAAAAGTCCATCAATATGGGCAAAGAAGAATGGAGACTTATACACACACATCTTAATTCACAATGATCATGTTTCACTGTTGTGCCCAAGTGTTTCCATGAATACAAGTTTGGGATTGTATCCTGCCATTTTACAATACTGGTATTTCCTGCCAAGAATCTTCCAAGGTGCTTCCAGAGCTAATGTACTTAAGAGTCCAATGTAAACTACCAGTATACTGTATCTGCTTGATACCATAGCATAAGCTTAAAATATATGACAATCCTATGGACTAAAGCATGGGGTTATGTTTAGCATTCTCTCTTACTATGTATATAGTAATGTACATAGAGAAGCTAGTTTTATCTAGTGGTTAAGGCATCAGGCTAGAAACCAGGAGACTGAGTTCTAGTCCCGCCTTAGCCATGAAAGCCAGCTGGGTGACCTTGGGCCAGTCACTCTCAGCCCAACTCACCTCACAGGGTTGTTGTGAGGAAAAGAGGAGGAGGAAGGTGTGTGGGATATGTTTGCTGCATTGAGTTGTTTGTAAAACTAATAAAGGCAGGATACAAATAAAAATAAATTTCCACATTCCCAGTAAAGACATCTGCATGTTGGCACAAACCATGTTGGCTCATTTTATTTTGAAGGAGATCAAAGTCTGACTAACATCAGTAAACCATGTCTTAACAGTGGAAAAACTTTATCATCATAACATCAGGACCAGTGGTGTCCATAGGAACTCGCTGTTTTTATGAGAATGGCAAAGGTAGTGGAGTGCCACAAATGCCACCCATTTTGAGTATTCATGCAATGTGATGCACATACAAAAAGACAGCTTTTGATACTACTGAGATCAGTCGGAAATGCACAAACACATTCCATGCACTGCAGACATGTTGGTAAGGAATAACTCTAACCCTTTTCTCCAATATTAATTTGCAAAAATGTTAATAATCCTTTCACATTAGATTGCAATTCTGCAAACATGCTCAGAATCAAACCACAAGGTGGCTGTTTTTTCTTTCAGAGATCCCAAAGAAAAATGATTTGTCAGAATTTCAGCCCAAAATCTTTTCCTGGCTTTCAAAGCACTTATTTATTTGTTTGTTTGTTTGTTTGTTTATTTATTGGTTCGATTTATATGCCGCCCTTCTCCAAAGACTCAGGGCGGCTTACAATGCGTTAAGCAATACCCTTCATACTTTTGTATATACCTGCTTAGTAGGGCTTTCAGCCCCCCCCCAAAGCGGTGTTCTTTTTTATAAAAAGTCATCTTATTGCCCCCACAAACCGGGTCCTCATTTTACCTACCTCGAAAGGATGGAAGGCTGAGTCAACCTTGAGCCTGGTGAGATTTGAACTTGCAGTAATTGCAGGCAGCTGGTGCTATTTAACAGCACTTTTAGTCTGCTGCGCCACCAAGACTCTTGGTTTGCTCTGGGTGTGGCTAGGTTGCAGTCTCCCAGAAGCAGACCGTACTGACAACAATCCTTCAATTTTTTCTAATTAGTTTACATTTGAAAGAGAAGAGAACAAATAATGTCCTTTTGATGCATTCTCAGTACTAAAAGAAAAAAGTGATAACATAAAATGGAAATTTGTGATAGGATTTTAAAAACAACCTTGCTGCCCACATTGTTTGCTTTGCAGTGCTTACAAATACAAAGTAGATTTAGGGGAACAATTATTTCCATGCAGAGAATACCAATAGCTTGTATCTAAGCAGGAACGTATATTGTAGGTGGAAATTTTCCCATCTCGAAGGTGCCAGTTTTGAGTAGTGAGACTTGGTCGTGTTGTGAATAGCTCCTGAAACCCTGGAATGTATTTAGCAAATTCCACAACTTCTCGTATAGCTGACACAAAGCCCACTGAGAAATCCTCCCAAATCTCCTGGACTGTGCAGCCACTATAACCCTGAGGATAACAAGTCATTGGGTATGCCTGTTAGGAAGGGAAACAGTCATGTAAGGACAAACAAGGGTATGGATTAAAGTGGTTGGAACTAGGTAAGCCTGCAAAAATGCTTCTAAGCACCCATTTTTGGCTGTGTGCGTACATTTTCACCCGCACTCTAAGAAATTGTTTTTCACATAGTTATCAGTGCAAACTATAAAGGAAAGGTTTCTGTAAACGAATGGACCGTGGCCCAATACACACACAAACGCACTAGCATGGAAGTTGACTGAGAAGTCTAGAAAAACTACTTTAATAAAAACACCTAAAAACAAAACCTACAAGAAGGCATCAACAGCCCAAAAGATTCTCCTCTCAGCAAAGTCCATTCGCTCTAGTCTTCTTCCGAAGCATGGGAGGTTTTCTTTGTCAGTCTTCTCAGGAGCAAGGCAATGACTCAGCTCTTTGTAGTGACTTCAGCTCTGGAGGTTCTATCTGAGAGTCTCATGGTGAGAGTCTGCATAAGAGGCTCTGCTCTGAAGCTCAGCAGCTCTGCAGCTCTGAAGTGGCTGTAATTCTGCTGCTACTTATATACTGACCAACTGACCGTTGGAAAGTGCGGGGAAACTCAGAGCCAGGAAGCTGTGCTCTGATTGGCTCATTCAAAATGTTCAAACCAATCAATCAATTAATTGCAGCAACATGCTGAGAGGTTTTTCCTCTCACACAAACACAGTGAAATACTGGTTTACAATGCACATGTCCCTGTCAGCTGTCCAATTAGCGAAACCAAAACAAGGAAACACTCTCAGGAGAATTGAATTACCAAAAGTAAAACTTTATTGGATACACCATGTTGGTACTGAAGAAACAAAACCAGCTCTGGTTTCCTGCGCAAATGCTTGCTGTTAAACAATACTTTCTCCTTCTCCCCACCCCTGGTTGATCACATTGCCCAATTATGAGATGGTCTTTTGTTATGAGAACGGTCCACTCTTTCTCGAGCACCTGCAGTGGTGACCTTGCTGACTCCATGTCCTCGCGTTCCGGTGGTGGCAGTTGGCCTGCTCCGCCGGTGTGGAGTGGCCCAACCTTCCCGGGGTGTCGGAGGCCTCCCTTGTCTGGGTGTTGTAGGCCTACCTGGTCTGGGTGTGGTAGGTCTACCTGGACTGGGTGTTGTAGGCCCACCTCGTTGGGGTGGCACAGGCCTACCTCATCTGGTTGTGGTAAGCCTACCTCATTGGGGTGGCGCAGGCCTACCTCGTCTGATTGTGGTAAGCCTACCTCGTCAGGGTGGCACAGGCCTACCTCGTCTGGGTGGTGTAGGCCTACCTCGTCAGGCTGGTTTTTGCCGTTTCCACCGCTTTCCCTCCACCTTTTCCGGAACTGGTCGACATGGCGTTTGACGATCTGCCCATCTCCCAGCTCCACTTGGTACAACCTTGGGCCCGTTTGTCAGGTATGCTTCCTTCAAAATCCAGGAAAGAAAGACCCAAACTCCATATTTTATAGAGATTAGTACTTTTACTGAATCTGAAATGATCGCAACCCAGGTAAAGCTGGAAGTGAGCAAAACGCGCGAAATATCATCTAGATAGCATCCCCCCACCTGTGTTCATCATCCATCATCCAATCCAAAGGTCTCCCAAAGGTCAGGTGGAATCACGTCTGGCAACGTCATCCATCAGGACTTTGTGACAGTTGGTCTAATGCCTCCTTTGGAGAATAGGTTTTGTTTCTTTGCAAGACACCTCCTGCGCTCTTCCCCCCCTCGCCCCCCTGACTGGTTCCCCCCCTCCGTTTACGGGACGTGTAGGCACAAGGTTGTAGTTCTCTTTTTTCATTCTTTTGCAAGAGTATTGCTCCCACAGCTACGTCGCTGGCGTCAGCTTGTACTACAAAAGGTTGTTCCATGTCTGGGTGTTTGAGTACTGCTTCAGCCTCAAACAGCCGTTTCAATTTTTCGAAAGCGGCTTGACAGTCCATAGTCCATTCGAGTGGTTTTGAGGGTCTGAGTTTTACTTCACCTTTTGTTTTTAGAAGGTCTGTAATTGGCAGTGCAATTTTTGCAAATGAGGGGATAAATTGTCTATAAAAATTAGCAAACCCCAGGAAACTCTGTAACTGTTTGCGGGTGCGTGGTGCGGCCCATTCCAATACTGCCTGAACCTTCTCAGGGTCCATCTCTATCCCATCATGCGATATGCGATATCCAAGATAGTCGATCTTGTCTTGGTGGAACTCACATTTAGAAAGTTTGGCATATAGTTCAGCAGCCCTGAGTTTTTTCAGGACAGTTCACACCAATTTGACATGGTCGGCCATGTTCTCAGAGTAGATAAGGATGTCATCCAAGTAGATGAGCACCCCCTTATACAGGTGCTCATGCAATACTTCGTTGATCAACTGCATGAATACAGCAGGAGCTCCCTGTAACCCAAAAGGGAGTACTCTGAACTGGAAACATCCCAGTGGGCAATTAAATGCTGTTTTCCATTCATCCCCCTCTTTAATTCTCACTCGGTAGTACGCTTCTCTTAAATCAAGTTTGGTGAATATCTTTCCCTTCCCTAAATGGGCTAACATGTCCTTCATGAGTGGGAGGGGGTAAACATTTTCCACACAAATACCGTTTATATTTCTATAGTCGACCACCAAACGGAAGGAGCCATCTTTCTTTTCGCAGAACATCACTGGCGCTGCCACCTTGGGTTTGGCTCGTTCGATGAATCCCCGTTCTAGGTTCTTATCAATAAAACTTTGCAATTCCCCTAATTCTCGAGGGGTCATGGGGTAGATTTTTGGTTTGGGAAGCTTCACCCCGGGGAGTATTTCAATGGTGCAGTCGGTAGCCCGGTGGGGAGGCAGCGTGTCTGAGGCCCTTTCGCTAAAAACTTCCCTGAGGTCCCAATATTCTTTTGGAATCTTCTCCTGTCCTTCAATATAGTCTAATGCTACTTCCACCCTTTCTGGTTGTATATCGTCCTTCAAGGGTAAATTTTCCTTCTCTGGGTTCGGTTTTGCCGTGCGGATGCGCAAGACCCCCATCTTCCAATTTACCCGTGGGTTCCATTTTCGAAGCCAGGGCAGTCCAAGTATAAGGGGTCTTTCCATCCCAGGGGCCACAATAAATCTGAGATTCTCTACATGGTCTCCCAACTGCAATTCCAGGGGTTCGGTCATAAAACTAGCTGGGCCCCCTCCTGCAATCGATCCGTCTAACTGACAGAACGCAATGGGTCTTTTTAGCATTTTTAGTCTTAGTCCCATTTCCTCCACCACTTGGGGGCTAATTATGTATCTGGTGCACCCCAACAGGGCTAACATTTGGGCATGGGTCCCTGTGGATGGCACCCTTACTTCTACGGGGATTAGTAGGGGTTCTTCCGTGTGACTCACCCGATCGTCGGTGTCGGAGTCGGAGTCGGAGTCCGTCTCGCTGACGTCATCGTTGGTCGGAGTTGGTTTCGGGGAGCAAACTCAACGACTTCTTCTTTCAGGGCGGTGTCTTGGTGGGTATTTTGTTGCCTTTCTTGGGCCCGGGGCCAGCAACTTTTGGCACTGGTTTGGAGAAGTATTCGGCAGCTCGGTGTCCCTCCTTCCCACATTTGAAACAGGTGAAGGACTTTGATTTGGGTTTGAATTCTGCTCTCCCCCCCCCATCATCTTGGGTGCTCCCTTGCGGTGGAAGGATGATGACTGATCCCCCGTACGCCCTCCTCGGAGTTGGCTTCAGGTCAATTTGATCTCCACATCCTCAGCTACTATGTACCATCTCTGCAAGTCTTCGGGGACCCCCATACTTCTGCAGTCTCGCTATATCTCTTCATTCAGCCCATCTTTGAAGCTCTCCAATAGAGCCATTTCTGACCATCCTGTCATATAGGGTGCCAGCTTGCGAAACTCTTGGATATACTCTGCCACAGGTCTCTGGCCCTGCTGGATTCCCTTCATCCTGAGTCTCGCCTTACGTTCAGCTAAGTGGTCTTCAAACTGCCTTCTAAGGGCCCGCATGAACTGGTTGTAATTTGTCAGTAAGGGGGAGTTGTTATTGTGGAGAACCACCATCCATTCAGCTGCTAATCCCTCTAAGGAGTTCGTGACACATCTCACTCAGGCAGCATCTGATATGTAGTCTTCCCCCCAGTCTTGCATGTGGTTCCACACTTGGGTCAGGAAAAACCCCAAGGTTTTCGGATTTCCATCATATTTCCCAGGTGGGGGGGGGAATTTTTGGCTTTTTACGTCTGCCGGGGGGGGTGACCTGCAAGGCTGGGGGTCCCTGGCCGGCTGCATCCCTCCCTGGAGCAGCAGAAGCCTGGGATGTTCTTCCCTCAGCTTCTTCGTCTCCCCCACAGGCTATTTCTTCTGGCTCCCCCCTGGGGTCTTCTCCTCCCTTCTCCTCAGGAAACCCAAAAGACTCACGGCTCTCCCAGCTTTTCCTGCTTTCTTCCACATCACGGATAAGCTGCAAAGCTTGTTCCATCATGAGACATTCCTTTTGTTCCTGCATCCATACTGCCTCTTTCTTACGGGGTCTGGAGCTGGTCATTCCCCGGGGGTCTCCCCCCAGTCTGGCAATCTCCCAACTCCTTTCGACCATCTGGCTTCTTCAGGTTCCAGCCGGAGTTTTTCCAACCATTCTGCACTTTCTCTCTCTGTTTGGAGGGTAGCTGCCGCAGAACTCGCTGCTCCCATCTGGTCTTCGTCACTCCCTAAATCTGACATAATTTGGATTCCAGTCTCTCGGGGTTTTTTTTTTTCCCCCGGATAACTGGAATTTATCGATCCTCTCCTGCCAATCCCTGGTGCCCATCTTGGTGAGAGCTTCCTTGGTGACCCTCACCATCCTCTCAGCTTGCCCATTTCCAGCTGGCCTGTATGGGGCAATGAGGGCATGGCGGATGCCCAGCTCGGCTAGGAACAATTCCATCGGCTTGGCGGTGAGCTGTGGCCCGTTGTCTGACACCAGGACATCCAGAATGCCATGTGTGGTGAAGAGTCTGCGCAGGGCCCGGACGGTTGCCTCGGTGGTGATGTTGGGCATTTGGATGACCTCCAGCCATTTGGAGAATGCATCCACCACGATGAGGAGGTATTTGCCTGCCATGGGCCCCGCAAAGTCGATGTGAACGCGGGACCGGGGGCGCTAGGCATCTCCCATTCTGTGGGTTGGGCTTGTGCTGGCGCTGGTCTGACCTCCTGGCACGGGGCGCATCTGGAGACCCATTGTTCAATGTCCTTGTCCAGGGCAGGCCACCAGACGTAGCTTCTGGCCAGCGCCTTCATCTTCATGATGCCCGGGTGCCCATCATGAAGGCTCTCCAGGGTCCTCTTCTGCAGCGGTCGTGGTATCACTACTCTGTTGCCCCAGAGGAGGCAGCCCTTCATAGTTGAGAGTTCTTGCTGCTTTCTTAAGAAAGGGCTGAACTCTTCGCCCACTTTTTCTGTTGGCCAACGCCTCAGGACCCAGGACATGACTTGCCTGAGGGTCTTTTCCTTCTTCGTGTGGGATGCCATGTCTGTGGAAGATACTGGGCACTGCAGATCTCTGTCGATGTGGCAAAGACCGAGGGTGGGTGCGGGGTCTTCCACTGGTTCCTGCGTTGGGCACCTTCTGAGGGCATCCGCGTTACTGATGGTTTTACCGGGTCTGTGTGTGAGCATGTACGAATACTCGGCGAGGAAAATGGCCCAACGCGTCATCCTGGGTGACATGTATGTCGGTGTTTGTTTGTCGCCTGCGAAGAGTCCGAGGAGGGGCTTATGGTCAGTGATGATTTTGAATGCCCTCCCATAGAGGTATTCGTGGAAACGCTTGATGCCAGCCACAATGGCCAAGGCTTCCTTATCCAGCTGGCTGTAGTTGCGCTCAGCTGCCGCCAGAGTCTTAGAGAAGAAAGCGATGGGGGCTTCCATGTTTTTGGGCAGTCGGTGGCTGAGGACAGCCCCGACTCGATATGGAGACGCATCGCAGGTCAATACTAGCGGAAGCGTCTCGTGATACTGTATCAGCACGCTGTCCGAGGATAGGAGCCCCTTGATGTTCTTGAACACGGTTTCCTCGGCTCTACCCCACTTCCAGGGAGCCGCTTTTCCCAGAAGGCGATGAAGTGGCTCAGCAACCGTGGCTTTCTGTTTAAGGAAGATGCTATAGAAATTTAGCAATCCTAAGAAAGCCTGAAGCTCTGGCTTGTTTTGGGGGGCCGGCGCTTCATGAATTGCCTTGACCTTGGATTTGGTGGGGTGTATGCCAGTGCTATCTATTAAGTAGCCCAGGAACTCGACCTCCTGGACCCCAATGATGCACTTGTCTCTCCTCACATGCAGACCCTTTTCTTGGAACTGCTTCAGGGTGAGCCTAAGCCGTTCCAAGAGTTGCGATCTGGAGGTGCCGGAGATTAGTACATCATCAAAGTACGGCACCACCCCTGGAATGCCTTGGAGAAGGCGCTCCATCATTGATTGAAAAATGCCAGGGGCTGCGCTGACTCCAAATTGGAGGCGGTTGCATTTGAATGCGCCCCGGTGGGTGACAATAGTCTGAGCCTCCGCAGTTTTCTCGTTCACTGGCAGTTGCTGGTAAGCCTGGGCCAGGTCCAGTTTTGCAAATATGGTCCCGCTCCCGAGTGAATGCAACAGATGTTGCACCACTGGGACTGGGTATGCGCTCTGCTGTAATGCCCGGTTAATGGTGCATTTATAATCGGCGCAGATGCGCACAGATCCATCATGCTTCATTGGGGTCACAATGGGGGTCTCCCATGCAGCATGATCGATTGGTTCCAATATGCCTTGGGCAATCAGTTTATCCAACTGAGCGTCTATTTTAGGCCGAAGTGCAAATGGAACCCTGCGAGGCTTGAGCCGAATTGGTGTGATTGAGGAGTCTAAATTGAAAAAGATGGGTTTCCCCAAGAATTTACCTAAGCTGCCATCGAAGACGTCCTTGAACTCTTTGAGGAGCTTGTCGAGTTCATACTGCCGAATCTGATGGATTCCTCTGACTGAGAGCCCTAGAGGCTTGAACCACTCCACTCCAAGCAGGGTCTGTGAAATGTTGGATCTAGCCCAATAACTCAAAGACAAATTTCAATCCTTTTCTGTATCTTTATTGTAGGCTTAGTGGTACTGAAGGTCACTGACCTTGTACCTTTCTCTTTCAGGTATACATCTGGATTAGGAGGTGGACCTCGTGGTTGGAGCTATTATACCCAGGAGGAGGGGCTAGGAGGTAAGGAGTGGTTACAGGGGTTATGGGATATGTGGTCAGTTAACCCTTGCAGGGCCGGGTGGCCAGGGAGATGTTGCTGTTAGACATTTACCATGACAAAACCCCCTCTAAATGTCTAACTGGGTACCTGGTGGAGTGGTTATATACATACAGAGAATATACATGCACAAGTACGGATCACATGTAAACACACATTTTTGACATGAGGTACGCATGCTGTTTATGTGGCAGGGGTTTAGTGAGAATATCTGCTGTTTGCTCCTCTGTGTCACAGTGTACTGCCTTAATGAAGCCTATGTCTGAAAACTGCCTGACGTGTTTGCACTTAATGTCAATGTGCCTAGATCGTTGACCTACAGCATCGGCCCTTGAGATTTCTATTGCTGCTTTGTTGTCTTCGTAGATGACTATTGGGTATAAGGGTTCGGCCCAAATACTGCAGAGCAGGTAATCGAACCACACTAAGTTGTTTGCGGCCTTGGATAGACAAACGAATTCTGCTTCCGTGGTTGATGTGGCCACCAGTTTTTGTTTTCTGGTGTACCAATGGATGGGGCAATTGTTGAGTAGCAGCACGTAGCCGGAGGTGCTTTTTCTGCTTTTTATGTCCCCGGCCCAATCAGCGTCAGCGTAGCAGGTTAGTTTTGGTTTCTCGGATATTTCTGGCTCTAGGCAGAGTTGGGCGTCCGCGCTGAATTTTAGGTATCTAAGCAGTCTTTTGATGGCGTTCCAGTGTGATACTGTGGGTTTGCTTACATGTCTGGACAGCAGATTAACGGCTAAGGCGATGTCGGGCCTGGTCCAGTTGGATATATACAGCAGTGACCCTATCGTTGATCTATACAATTTATTGTCAGTGAAGGGTTCAGATTCCTCATACATAGTCTTCAGGAACTCTGGCTGCATGGGAGTCTCGCAGGGTTTTGCTTCGGACATGTTGCATTTGGACAGCAACTCGATGATCTTTTCTTTCTGGGAGAGGCGAAAACCTTTGTCAGTTTTCATCACTTGGACCCCTAGGTATTTATCGATCTTTCCAAGTGACTTTAGGGAGAAGTGGCTACCCAGCTCAGTGGCGAACTTGTCATATCTGTCCTTGCGTTTGCTGATGTACAAGATGTCGTCCACGTAAACGAGCACGCCTTCGAATGTGTTGTTTTCTCTCTTCGTGAAGAAGCATTTGTCGGCTGAAGTGGCTTCGAAACCCATGGATCTGAGGGCCTTGGCTAGGCAATCATACCACCTTTTGCCTGACTGCTTGAGTCCGTACAGGCTTTTGTTCAGCAGCCGGGTCTGGTTCTCGCCCTCGTTGTACCCAGGTGGTGCTTTGACATATATCTCTTTGTCCAGTTCGGCGTGCAGGTATGCTGTTTGTACGTCGAATTAGAAGACTTCCAAGTCTAGGATGGTGGTCACCACCAGGGCACTTTTGACACTCTCCACCCTGACGGTAGGCGAGTAGGTGTCTGTATAGTCTTCAGGGTATCTTTGGGCGAAACCCTGTGCGACCAGTCTTGCCTTGTACAGGACCTTGTTGTCTTCTAATGTCTTAACTCTGAACACCCATTTGGTTCCTATCGGCCTTTTGTCCTCTGGAATTTGGGCAGGTGAGTATACTTGGAGGTTCCTTAGGCTCTCCATCTCTTTCTCCATGGCAGACATCCATTTTTCCTTCTCTTCCTGGGGAAGCCCGAGGATGTCTTCATATGAGCTGGGTGTGAAATGGGTGTTGTGGATGGCCATGACGTAGTCCTCCAGCTTCTTTGGTAGCTTGTTTCTGTTTCCTCTGACTGGCCTGCTGGGGGTCGGGTCGGTTTCCTGCATGTTGTCCGCCTCTTTGTTTGTCAGGTCATCTATCTTCAGGGAGGGGTGCCCTTCTTTCCACTCTCTGACGCTCACTTTGCGATTGTTGGCTTTATGCTCTCTGACCTCCTCTTCCCCCTGGCCATGTTCGAATGCAACCCTATTGGTGGGGATGTCGTTGGAGTGTACCCTTGACCAGTTTGCGTTTTCGTGGAAACTGGCAGACCTGGAAACGACAAAACGGTTGTTGTTGTTGACAAATCTGTAGCCCTTTGTGCCTGGTTCATAACCCACGAATCTCAGTCTTTTTGATAATTTTTCCCCTTTCTTTCTTAGTTGTCTGGGGATGTGGACATTGGCTGGGGCGCCGAATATGTGTAGGTGTGCGATGTTGGGTTTTCTGTTGTATAGCATCTCGTATGGTGTCTTATTGATAGAGCTTGACCACAGTCTGTTCAGGGTGTAACTGGAGTAGTGTAGTGCCTCTGACCAGAAATTCTGCCCCATCCCAGCATCCTCCAGGGCACACCTCATCATCATTTGCAACAATCCATTTTTCCTTTCAATGACCCCATTCTGGAAGGGGGAGAAGGGTGAAGAGGTGTAGTGCGTTATCCCCTGTTCTCTCAGCCACCTCGTGAATTCCTTGGCCATGAACTCTGAGCCCCTGTCGGTCATTATTTGCCTTATTTTCATATTGTGTTGCATATCTACTCTTTTGTGGAATTCTTTAAACCTTTGGAACACTTCGTTTTTGTGTCTGAGGGAGTAAACATACCCGTATCTGGTGTAGTCATCCACAATCGTTAGGAAGAATCGCTTCCTATGCCCCACAGATGGTTTCAATGGCCCTACCAAGTCCATATGCACTAATTGGAAGGGGGACTCTGGTTCGTTTTGATCCCCTGGGGATGGCCTTAACCTTGATCTTTGAACGCTTACAGATTGAACACTCCAGATAGTTTTTGCAGTTCTTTACTTTGAGACCTTCGGTACATTCCATCATTCTCTTTACAATGGGGAAACTTATGTGCCCCAGCCTCCTGTGGAGGAGGTGGGCGCAGTTATCATGCAATGGCTTCCCGATAGATACAGGCTTGTTGACATTTTCATTGCAACTTCCTGCCTCTCGCTGTACCCCCTCTATTTCTGGACACTTATCTATTTCGTGGTTCGTGTTGGTGTCAATGCCTTCTTTCTCCCTTGCGTTGGGTGTGAAGTAAGGAAGTCCCTCATGTATGGTTACCTTTCCTATCTCTTTCCCTTGCTTGATCAAATGGGCCTTTCCATCCTTGAACTTTATTTCTATGTTTGTGTCCCGTGTCAGTTTAGTGATGGCTAGTATGTTGTGGGGTATCCCTGGTATGTACAGTACCCCTTTTATATCCCCTATCTGTGTGATGTGTATGTTTCCCTTCCCTACTACTTTGACCTTGTTTTGGTTCACTACCTTTATTTCTGAGTCTATTTCTGTGAGTGAGTCTAGCAGCTCTGGGTTACAAGTAGTGTGGTTTGTGGCCCCTGAGTCCAGGAGCCATGTGTTTCTCTCTACCTTATGTTTATCAGTTGGGTCATCGTGCTTGATCCCGTACATAGAGCCTGAGTTACTGTCCCTGGAGTTGTCTCTGCGTTCGTGGTGCTTCCTGGGGTTGGGTGACCACCCTCGCCCCTTTTCCTTTGGGTACCTGCGTTCAGGTGA
Source organism: Arizona elegans (assembly GCA_022577455.1). Taxonomy (NCBI): domain Eukaryota; kingdom Metazoa; phylum Chordata; class Lepidosauria; order Squamata; family Colubridae; genus Arizona; species Arizona elegans. The sequence continues at coordinate 21,143,242 of JAKOOJ010000010.1, forward strand.
CCGCCCCCCTCTGCTGTCGTGGTGTCCCCTATCCCTATGGTTCCTGGGGCAATCCCTCTTTAAGTGGTTCCTTGATCCACAAGAGTAACATTCTGAGGTGCCCCTGTCCCTATCTTGGAAATCCACCCTTTTTATGGGCCTAGGATCCCTCCTGGACAGTTGGCGGTCCCTCCTCAGATTGTCCTCTGCAATGAGCTGATTGGTTAGTGTGCCTAGTGTTAGGTATTGCAAGCTGAGGCTATTTAGTTGGGTTATGAAGTTGTCCCAACTGCTATCAAGAGAGTTTATGATTATGCTTATCATGCTCTCTTCAGTGATGATTTCCCCCCTCTGCATGAGCTCTGCCCTTGCAGCATTCATCTTTAAAATGTGCTCACTCATGGGGACTCCCGCCTTGTGTTTGGTGGAATGAAACTCCCTAGATATTCTAGTGGTTGTGGCTCTACTCTGGCTGTAAAACAGGTTACATAGTTTTTGCATAACATCATAAACAGTCAGATTGTCTTCAATAGACGGATACATAGCAGATGGAATGGAGGTTAACATGATACAAAATGCCCTGTGATGAATACAGTCAATTTCCAGTGACCAGGGCTTTTGGGGAAGTCTGTTAGCTAGGAACAGTGCATTCTCTCTCATGAGAGCAATCTTTAATTGCTGACTCCATTCTATAATATTACCCCCATCTAACTGTAATTTTGGCAAATTGGCATAATTTGCCCCAGAAATGTTAGTAAGGTTACTTACTGGGGGGAGCTGTCCATGGTCCATACTGTGATTGAACTCACAATAAGGCTTTGGGATGTCTGTGGCCATTCTGTACTTGCTTGGATCTATGTAGCTTGCTTCTCTTGTTACAGGCAGGTACTGGGCATGCGCGAAGCTCATTCCGCGCTGGAGTCCATCAGGTGAGGTTCCTGCTGCTGGAGCTCCCAGGCCTAGGCCTAGGCCTGTCGGTGGGAGGCTGGACCCACCCCCGGTGGGTCCGGAGGTTCCTCCTGAAGGTGGACACCACTGCTGGACGGCTGGATCCCCGGCGAAGAATGGAAGAAGGTGAGGAGGCGATGCGGTCGTAAGTCGAGGACTTCCTCGGGTCAGTGGCGCAGCAGCAGCGGAGGTCGTAGGTTGAGGATTCCCTGCACCCAGCAGCTCGGCGGTGGCGGCGGTGGCGGCGGCAGATCCTCCCTCGTGGTTGCTGGTCCCTGGTCGTGTGGATCGCCCTGGTTGAGGTCGTGGCTCGGGTGAGTAGCCGGTTCTTCTCTTCTCCCTTGAGTCTTGCGTAGTTGGTGTTGCGGGTGGCGAGTTCGAGTCCTGCGGTCGATCCTTCCTGCAGGTGGGCAGTTTCTGGCGCCGGTTGTTGGTGTGCACGGTGTCTCTGGTTGGCTTTGACCCGGTCGCCTGGTCGTCGTTGGTTGTCCTGGCCTTCTTGTGTCTTCCAGGATTTTTCTTTGGTTTTTTGAGTGCTGCAGGGGGCTCGAAAGCGGAGCCAAGGGCAGCGGTGATGGTCTTGATTGCCTTCTGCAATTCGAAATCGGTAGGTGATTTTTTCTTAGTGATTGTAGTTTCTTTGTGGTCGCTTTCAGAGTTGGGTTCTTCGTGGTCGCTTTCTGTGTCCCCCTCGTCTGTTTTGGGGTTCAGGTATTTTCGCGCCAAGGGATTCAAATCCTGGCTTCCCATTGGCTGGTGCTCGTCCCAAGATGGCCACTGGGAAGAGGGCGTGAAAATGGATTCGGCCAGCTCGGGATCATCGGGTTGGGGTGGCCTACCCTTTTCTGCTTGCTTTTCTCCCTCGGTGGTCTTTGGGGCCTCAATCGCTGTTTCTTGCTGCTCGAAGAGGCTCTGAAGGTCCACGATGAGGTTTTCTTTGTCGCTGCTTGCCTCCATCAGTTTCAGGATGGAGAGTTTGAATTTATTCATTTTTTGTGCTGTTTCTCCTTCCAGGGCGGTGATCTCTTTGGATGGCCCCTCTTCGTCTGATTGTGAGTCCAGGCTGGAGTCCTGCTCGCTCCCAGCTTCTGTCTCCTCCATGGTTGTGGCCTTGGTTGCAAGCTTCTCAGCCATCTTCTTGGTGAGAGCTCTGGTCTGTACTCTGTTTGCTTCTTCAGGGTAGATGTTGGGTTCAGTCATCATCTGGAGTTATGGGCAACCGTCCTCTGCTACCATATTGTGAAATGTTGGATTTAGCCCAATAACTCAAAGACAAATTTCAATCCTTTTCTGTATCTTTATTGTAGGCTTAGTGGTACTGAAGGTCACTGACCTTGTACCTTTCTCTTTCAGGTATACATCTGGATTAGGAGGTGGACCTCGTGGTTGGAGCTATTATACCCAGGAGGAGGGGCTAGGAGGTAAGGAGTGGTTACAGGGGTTATGGGATATGTGGTCAGTTAACCCTTGCAGGGCCGGGAGGCCAGGGAGATGTTGCTGTTAGACATTTACCATGACAGGGTCGGGCAGCTGTCCTTGATGATGGTGATGGGTAGGTCGCCCTTGAAGCCGTGGTAGCTGACACCCAGTGAAATTCTCCCCAGGACCGCGATGGGGTTTCCGCCGAAATCGACGAGCCTTGCGTGCAGCGGCTGCAGTTGGCTCTTTGATATTTGCGGTTTCAGCTTTTTTTTTTAATTGAAAAAGTACAAATTTTCCCATTCCCCCCCCTTTCCCTCCCTAACCCTCCCTAGCCCTCCCCTCCTCCCATGACTTCTCCAAGGTGAAATCCAAATCCAAATCATATTATATCATACTTTACCGCCCATCTATTCTGCCCCCTGTGTACTATACATTTCTACATGACATTGAACTATTCTACCCCCTATATACTATACATTTCTACACAACCTTCAACTAAAAGCTATCTGGTACTTCCTAGTTTGATATTTATTCTGCACATAATCTATCCATTTCTTCCATTCCCATGGATAAGTCTCTTGAGTCCGGTCTTTTAAGTATGCTGATATCTTTGCCATTTCTGCAAAACTGGCCACCTTCAAAGTCCATTCTTCAATAGTAGGCATAACATCCCTTTTCCAATATTGACCAATCAGTAACCTAGCTGCTGTCACCATATACAATATCAATTTTGTTTCACCCATTGAAAAGTCCTTAACTATGCCCAATAAAAACAATTGAGGAGAAAATTAGAGTTTTTTCTTCAAAACATTTTGCATAACCCACCAAATTTTTATCCAGAAAGCCTTCACTTTCTTGCAAGTCCACCATATATGATAATATGTAGCATCTAAACAATCACATCTCCAACATTTTGGTTGAACATTAGGATACGTGCATGACAATTTCTTAGGATCTAGATGCCACCTATAAAACATTTTATAAAAATTTTCCCTCAAATTCTGTGACTGCGTAAATTTAACATTCTGAACCCATATTTTTTCCCACGTTTCCATCATAACTGGTTCTGCAAAGTTTTGCGCCCATTTTATCATACAATCTTTAACCAATTCATTTTCTGAATCTCTTTCTAACAAAACGTTATAAACCCTCTTGATATGCATTGGGCCTTTCTCTTTTATCTGTCTTACCAATTCTTCTTCATGCAACATTAAACCAGTTTTTTGATCTTCTCTCCATCTCAGTTGAAGTTGATTATACTGTAACCAAGTTATATTAATCCCTTCTTCCAACAGTGTATTCAATGTCTTTAGTTGCCTTCTGCCCCCATCATTAAAAAGTACTTCTTTGTATAAACCCCCCCCCCCGAGTGACTTTATATTTGTATTCCGTATAATATGACCAAGATCCAACCACAATGGTATTTTATAATCCCATTTGAATCGGTGCTTCTTCCAAACTCTCATCAAGGAGTTTCTAAGTATATGACTATTGAATACTTTATCCACTTTATTTTCATAGAATAAATATGCATGCCAACCAAATTCAAGATCATAACTCTCTATATTCAATATTCCAGTCTTTGTCCTTCCAAACCAATCACTTGCTTGTGTCAACGCTGCTGCTTCATAATACAATCGCAGGTTTGGAAGTTTAAGACCACCCCTTTCACGAACATCTTGCATAATTTTCAATTTCACTCTTGGCTTTTTCTCATTCCAAACAAACTTATTCACTCCTTTTTGCCATTCCGTCACCTGTTTATCACTTTTAAGCACTGGAATCATTTGAAACAAAAATAAAAATCTAGGTAGAACATTCATTTTAACTGCTGCTATTCTTCCAAGTAAAGAGAGCTGCAGTTTTTTCCAGGTTTCCATATCCTTTTGTACCTTTCGCCACAACACCTCATAATTATTTTGGAACAGTTTTATATTTGAATCTGCAACTTGGACTCCTAGATATCTCACCTTTGGTACTATTTCAAAGCCTGCCTTCCTTTCAAGTTCCTTCTTTTGATCTTCTGTCATATTTTTAACTATCATCTTGGTTTTTTTTCTGATTCAGTCTAAATCCTGATACCATACCATATTCTTCTATAATGTCTTTCATCTGAATTATTGATTCCAACGGCCGTGTTAGGGTAACAACCAGATCGTCTGCAAATGCCCTTGTTCTGTAATCCTCTTGCCCTATAACTATTCCATTCAAAGTACTCGAGTCCCGTATTGTGTTCAACAAGACTTCTAGAGTTAAGATAACCAACGGGGATAACGGACAACCTTGTCTTGTGCCTTTTTCTATACTGAAATTTGTAGTTAAGCTTCCATTAATAATAATTTGTGCTGTTTGCTCTTGATAAATTGCTGAAACCGCCTGCACAAACTGATCCCCAAAGTCCATCTTTCTTAAAGCGGTTTCAGCTTTTTGAGCTGCTGTCAGTCCATAATGGAGTAGATTGAGCCCGAATCTACTTCCATGGTACATGGATTCCCTTCCACGTACACCGTCATGATGAACTTTGTGGCATTGTGGTCATCGGTGTGGGAAATGGTGGTTTGGTGGACTGCTCTGCTTCGCAGGTACCCGTCTCCCTCGCGCCTTGGTTGATAGGACCGTCTGGATGTCCTCTGGTGCTCGCGGTTTTCTGGCTTGGCTTTCTCCCGGACTGGTTCTGGAGCTCTGCAGGCCTCAGCGATGTGGCCTTTTCATTGGCAACGGCGGCAGGTCGCATCTCTCCACCGGCATCTGGCTCTCATGTGGTCGCCTTTGCAGCTGGCACAGCTCTCCCCTTGGTTGCCATTTTGTGTGGTTTCGCGTCTTGGTGGTCTGGAGACCTTATGGACCGCCATTTCCTCGTCCGACTCGGATCCCGCGGTGGATTCCTCGGATGAGGTCTGGGGAGTTTTCTTGATTCTATGGACTGCCTTGGCTCTCCGCATCGCTGCCGCTGCCACCTCCGATGTTTCTGCGGCTGTGGCCTCTTCAATCACGTCTTTTAATGAGACATTTCTCCTGCTCAGCAACTTTCTCTGCAGGGAGATGTCCCGCATCCCAAAGACGATGCGATCTTAGATGGCGTTGTCCACGTGATCGAACTCGCAGTTGGCAGCCAACTTCCGCAGTGCTACCACGAAGTCCTTTATGGATTCGCCCTCCTGTTGGTTCCGTTGGCTGAAGGTGAATCTGTTCACCATTGGTGTGCCAGTTGGGGCGTAGTGTTCCTGGAGAACGTCTTGGAGGTCGCTCCATGCCATGGTCTCGATGTCCTGGGGTGCCACGAGGTCAATGGCCATCTCCAGAACTGCCGATCTGCAATGTGCCAGGAACAAGGCTTGTTTGCAGTTGTCCTCCAGGTCTTCATAGCCATTGCCGGTCAGGAATTGGCGGAACCTAATTATATAGGCTTTCCACTTCTCCTGATCGGGGTTGAATGGTGCCAGCGAGATTTGTGGCACAGCCATGGTTCTCGTGCTATCAGCTCTAAGTGACTCCAGCTCAGTGACTTGCTCTGTTGAGTCGGGCTGGGTGGCGATCGTGCCACGAAGTTCTTCGCTGTGGTTCTTGAAATCCTTCGTCGCCAGTGTTAGATTGGCGCAGGGGAAAGAATACACGAGCAGCAAGTGGTCCGTTCACCACTTTATTACGAGAATCAGAATGGCCGACTGTGCTGCCGGGCTCGCCTTATAAAGGGAGTCGGCAGGCAAGCCGGCCAATGACAGATCTTCAAATCTCCCGCCGGTGGGCTAGCCAATCAGGCGGGGATGCCCATTTAAGGACATAACAAAAAGCATTAGAGTTGAAAGAAGCAAAGCGGTTCAATCTTGGCATGCAGACCCCCTGAAGGAAAAGGGCACCTGGAAAATATTAAACACAGATTAATTATTGTTGCTTAGGTGGTTTTAGCCTTCACTAATCTCCTTGGTTGCTTGGGGTATTTTGCATGGAACCTTTTTACTAACTTGTCTGCATTAACGTTTGGGGCACCTACCCACTCCGCATTGGCTGAGGGATATCCTTTCCACTGCACTAAATATTGCAATTTCCCCTTAAAGTACCTTGAGTCCAATATCCTATTTATCTCATAGTGTTCCCCCCCCCCCCTCACAGGAGGTGGCAGCTTGTCCTCAACTGGCCTTAACTTGGAGCCTTGGAAGGGCTTCAATAAGCTACAGTGGAACACGGTGGACTCACCTGAGTACCTTAGGCAACTGTAACTCCACAGTAACTGGGTTTATGATTTGAACAATTGGGAACAGACCTATGTACTTAGGACCCAGTTTCTTACAAGGTTGGTTCAGCTTTAAGTATTTCATAGGCAGGTAAACTCTGTCCCCGATTCTGAACTTCTTCCAAGGGGCTCTCTTCTGATCAGCCTGTCTCTTTTGTGACTCCCTGGCCTTATTAAGGGCTTTCTGCACATTTCCCCAAACAGCTTTCAGGTTCTCCATCCATTCAGCTAGTGTTACTGAGGGAGGAGGTTCCCTTGGAAACTCTGGCATTGGTACAAATTCAATCCCTATGGTTACTTTAAAAGGGGCGAATCCAGTACTGCTATGCACTGAGTTACTATAAGCCACTTCTGCAAAAGATAGGCGCTCTGCCCAGTTGGTTTGCTGATAGTTTACATAGCAATGTAGGTATTGCTCCACCATTGCATTAGTTTTTTCTGCCACCCCATTGGTGCACAGATGGAACCCCGAACTAAGACCCTGAACTGACCCTATTTGCTTTAGGAACTCCCACCAAAACCTTGCTGTAAACTGCACCCCCCAGTCTGAAATTATGTGCCTTGGAACTCCATGCAGCTGGTAGATGTGCTGCACGAACATTTTGGCCAACATCCGGGCTGAGGGAAGCTTCGGGCATGTGATGAAGTGCGCTTGTTTTGAAAACAGGTCAACCACAGTCCAGATTATGGTGCTCACATTACTCTCCAGCAGTTCCACTATGAAATTCATGGTGATTTCCTCCCATGGTCTGCTCGGGTTAGCCACTGGCTGTATTGTGGTGGTATTCAATTTTTTTTCCTACCAGTTCTGTGGGCGTGGCTTGGTGGGGGGGGGTCGTGTGACTGAGTGGGCATGGCCAACTTGACATCACTCACGGCCATGGCCACTCAGTCACATGACCCCCCACCACCAAGCCACACCCACAGAACCCAGTAGGAAAAAAAATTGAACTTACATCTATTGCAGCCTTTTTTTCTACCTATTTTCTGCCCAGGCCTGGCCTAATTTGTCAAAGGCCTCCTCCTGCATGCCGCCCGCTCTCCCTTTGCCAGTCGCAGGCATTGCCCTGTTTCCCCTCCTTCAGAGGCCCCAGCCCTAGCCCCGCTTCCTCCCCCACGACTGCCTCTTTCTTTGGGTTTACCTTCCTCCTGCGGCAGCTGGTGGCAGAGGGGAAGGCAAACCAGGGCTGAGCCATCACTGCTGGGCTCCCCACCAGCCTGCATCTCGCCCCCTTGTCGCGAGATGCCCCACTTCTGAGACCACCTCTTTCTTTGGGCGTACCTTCCTCCTGCGGTGACTGGTGGCAGAGGAGAAGGCAAGCTCTCTTTTTCAGTGCGACTGCGAGAAGCCTCCCAGCCGCTGCCTCTTTGCCACCCGCTTTCCAGCAGCGGCGGCTAGCTGGAGGCCGCTGAAAACTACCGGAGGTCTCGAACGTGCCGAAAAAGCTGCTGCAGTGCCATTGCCGCCCTGTTCTTTGTGCTGGCCATGCACGCACATCCCATTGCCTGCTGCGCACACAGGGGCCAAGGCAAAGGGCAAGCGGGCAGCTTACCTTTGGTGAGCTGAGCTGAGTGGGCATTGGCGAGGCAACTGGTGAGGCGATTAGCTGGGCCGCGTGGCGAAGGTAACATATATAGGGTGGGGGTGGGTGGGGCGAGTGGTGAGCGGCTGGAAGGGGCGAGCGGCGAGTGGCCGGAAGGTGGTATTTACCAGTTTGGCAAACCAGGGAAAATTTCCGCTACTGGTTCACCCAAACCAGTCTGAGCCGGTCGAATACCAACTCTGAGCCATGCCAACCCCAATATCATTGTCTCTGCCATTTTCGGGGCTCCTATGAAACATTTAGTTTCCTCGTGGCTTCCTGATCTCAGGGTTACTGGTTCAGTTAGGCAAGTGGCTGGTAGGCGCCCAGTAAGGGAGCCATCAACTTGCTCAAACTTCATAGGTTGCTTCAATTTTTTAAGTCTCAGTCCCTTCTTTTCCATAGTTCTCAGGCTGACCAAGCAGCGGATGCAACCTGAGTCTACCAGGGCTGTAAAGACCTCTTTTGCCCCTGAGTGGGGCACTAGCATCTCCACCCAGGCAGTCAAAGGGGTGATGGTTCCACTTACCATCGGATCATCCTTCCCCTTGCTGTCACTTTTGTAGATGACCAGGTTGGGGTTGCTGGGGGTTGGAGTCCCCCCCCCCACTAGAGGGGGAAGAGACCTCCACGACCTGCTGTGCCACCCACATCTTCTCTTTTCCCTTCCTCTGCACCTTCTTGGCCTTTGGCTGGGCCCCTCACTGCCACCCATGGGTTGTGGGGACGGGCAGTTGCCTGCTTGATGGTCTATTTTTCCACATCGGAATCAGGCTCCAGGCAGGGACTGCAGGTTCTCCCTAGGGGTGGCAGAAGGGGCTGTTGATCCCTTGTGTGTTGATGGGCCTCATGTGTTGCGTGTTGCTGGTACTCCAACATTCATATCTGCAAAATATGCATATGAATGAAGGCAAACATACATGTACCAGGATAATGTTGCAGGATCCAATTTGGGTCAGTCACTGGGACCAGAGGTTTAGTCTTCCGAGCTTTCGGACGCATACTAGAGCCCATCCTCAGGGAACTTCTCTCTAGCAGAATGTGTGCTTTGGGCTATTCTGTGGGTAGTATTTATGTGGCGCCTGGTTGTGTGTGGTTTTTTACTTCTTGATTGGAGTGTTGATGGCCGGCTATTAAGTCATTGACTGTTGTTTTCTTCTGCTGTCAAGCCCTCAAGGCTCCTAAGTACTTGATAAGCTGGTGGTAAATCAGCACTTCTGTTGACTGACAAGGGGCCCATTTCGCAGGCTTCAATCATTTCCTTGGCAATTTTTGTCCCTGCTCGGCCAACAATCTTAGTACCTGTAAAATTGAATGTACAGTATGTCCTTATTCATTGCAATGTGAGGCTACCAATGAGCTTGGATCTCATCGTCTGACCCCTCGCTTGTGTTCTTGTAATCTGGTGGTTAGCTTCCTCCTCATCTGTCCTACATAGTCACTGGGGAAGTCCTTGCAGGGGGATCCAGTAGATTACATTAGAAGTATCTTCTACCTCCAAGCAATCTTTGCAATGCATGATTTGTCCCCACATGGTAGCCTTTGGACAGTGTGCAGTGCCCACTTGCAGATCTCGCAAGCTGCGTTCTACTGCTTCTGAAATGTTTTTGATGTATGGTAGGGTGTACCATATAGTTGGTCTTGTACCTTCTTTCTTCCTTTCTCTAATGTTGGCTCTTGCAACATTATCCTGGGACATGTATTTTCTCATTCATGAGAGATATGGGCAGCTAGCACTTCTAAAAGTTTGACTTTGGGAATCCTTCACAGAACACGAGGCATCCACTTGCAAACAACTACGCTTCCTACACTGATGTACTCAGGAAGGGGTCATTCCACACAGCCTACTGTACTGACCACCGGTCAACTCAGAGATGGAGAGACGTATGGCAAAAGCAATCAGCAAACGTATGTTAGAGGCCTTAATCAATGACTGTCATCTAAGATTGGGCAAGTATAAAGCAGGTATCAATATGCATAAGGGACATTGTATATCATAACTTGAAGAAGAAATAGTCACCCACCTAGAGAATGTTATTAGGACCCTTGTAAAAGAAAGACAGGCAAGAAAAAGGAAACAGTTGGAGGATAAAAGTCAAAAGTTAAAGAGCCACACTCCAAAACCTGTGTGAACTTGGTCCATAATTTATTGAACAATTAAGCCAGTAGGAATTATGAATACTTGAACATGATTGAGAGGTTGAACATGTGAGACGTCACACCAAGAGAATTTATAGCAGTGTTAGAATGTATATTCAATAGAGTAGAGATAGCAGAGCCAGAAAAACATGCTATTAGACAAAAAGTATTGGCAATGTTGGTCGCACACAAACCAAACAATACACTCATCCCAATGGAGTGATGCACCTTGAAAGACCTGAAACCAGATCAGGACATTATCATTTTACTGGCAGATAAAGGCCATTCAACAGTGGTGATGAAAGGCCATTCAATAGCACAGGTTATAAAATGAAGGCATTCACCCTGCTCAATGATTCCTCAGCATATAGACCAGCAAAGACACCAGAGATGAGAACCAGGGGTGGGTTCAACTTACTTTTGCTACCGGCTTGCAACGGGAACGTGCGTGTCCATGCGCTTGCTTTGCTCATGCGTGGCACTTCTGCGCATGCGCAGAGTGTCTGTGATGATGTCTGGGTGGGTGGGTGGAGCCTCCCGCTGCCGTTACTACCGGTTCGCAAGATCCAGACCGAACCGGTAACAACCCACCACTGATGAGAATGATGATCATACAATTTAATGCTTATTTCAGCCAAGTTAAACAAAACAACTGTATAACAGAAAAGGAATGGTAGAAAATGAGAGGAACAGACACTGCCCCAATGAGATTTTACGAACTCCCCATGATACACAAAATAGGAGCCCTCCTCAGACCTATTGTAACACTATGAGACACCCCTACCTACAACCTGGCTAAATGACTGTCACAACGCTTAAGCTTCCTTAAGTGATCCCACCCTTGAACAGCACGGTCACATCATCTATACAATTTTTTACAAAACTACAAGGCTTAAATGAGGCTCCTGATGAGATCACAGTCTCCTTTGACGTAGTGTCCCTATTTACTTCCCTCCCTCCACACTTAGCATACAAAGTAATAGAACTAGAAGAGTACAACACAGATCAGAACAACGTAATCTCTGGTATTTCCTAGCCATTCCTTCCTTCCTTCCTTTTTCCCTTTTCTTCTTTTTCCTTCCCTCTTCATTCTCCTTTCTTCTTCCTTCCCATCTTTCCTTCTTTTTCTTTCCTTGTTCTCTTCCCTGCTTTCCTTCTTTTTCTTTTCATTCCTCTTTCCCTTTCTCCTTTCCTGTCCCTTCTTGGATGCTCAAATGCAAAAGGGGAAACATTTCTCGATGCCTCTGCGCCTTGTGATCAAATGCCACTTTTGCTTGTAGTTTGTGCTCACTTAAAAGATTGAGAACAAACCAGGCTCAGTGTCAGGGTTCTGACCGATGCCCTAATTAAATCATGAGCCTCATGCCAGGCTTCAAAAGAAATCCAGTTATTTATTAGGAGCTTCATGTCTGCACGGACCAAATGAAACCAACTCTGACCTCATTTAATTTATGTCCTGGCTCTGACCCTGTTTCCCCCCTCCCCCCAAGGTGTGTCATCAGTCACATTCTCCAATGAAGCAATTTCATGGGTTGTAGAGATCACTCCCCTCCAGCCACTGTGGGTTTCCGTGGAGACGACCTCGGTGTATTGGTTGGAATGTGCCTTGTTTTGACTGAGATACCAGCTCCTTGATGCAGCTGCGAAGTTCGTTTTCCCATCCCCCTTGCCTATGGCAACTCGAGAGCAGGCCAGGGATGCTTTGTGAGTTGACACTCAGTTTATCCCATGTTTGCATTTAGTGGGGGCATCCACAGACAACAGAACAGCAAAACTGTCAAAATGGTGGCTGTGATAATTGAGAAACAGAGCTCCTCTGTTTTTTATGTGCAACAGCTTTAGCGTTTAGGGACAGAGGTAAGTTAGTTGCTTTTCTATTAATACATATTCCTTAAAAGGGCTCTCCTGTAAGGACCCTGCATGGTCTAATTCAGACTGGAAATATAACAAAGGAAAACATTTCCCCCCCACTCTGCTTTGTCCTGTTTTCCCCACTGGAAATGGCTGTTTGCAACACACAAGGAGGTGATACTTTCCTAAGAGCTCACAATTCAAGAATACCAATGTTAACTTGGATTGCCAACAAAGTCCTGTCTGTGACAAAACAGAACACAAAAATGCTTTTCTCTTTTGAGCCCAAGTCTCAATGGATCCAGGATTGATGCAGAACTGTGTGAACTGGGGCATCTCCAATCAAATTGCCTCTCCTTCCTTCCTTCCTCTTTCCCTCCCTCCCTGCTTCCCTGCCTTCCTTCGCATTTCCATCTCCTTCCTCCCTTCCTCCCTTCCTCCCTTCCTTCCTTCCTCCCTTCCTTTCTCCTTCCTCCCTCCCTCCCTCCCTCCTCCCTCCCATTTCTCATTCCCATCTCCTTCCTTCCTTCACACTCAGAAAAGAGACGAGGGGAGGGGGGAGAGTTTGGCAGTGCTGCAGGTGGCCGTGCTGCCACCAGCTGTGGCTTTCCCACATTGGGGTGGGGGCGGAGAAAGTAGGAAGCCTCATGGGTGGCGAGGTCATGCTGCCGAGTGGGCCATGGAGGTGCTGGTGGCGGGCACGGTGCTGATCTTACAACTTAATGGCAGCCATCAAGGACTGCTGGTTTGAAAGAAGGGTCAAAGAGACCATCTGTGTCAAAATTGAACAGCCCTCTCTCAACAGAGGGGGAAGGCTATGACATCTATCTCTAGTCTACAACACAGTCCTTTCAACAGTCCCAAGAAGGCTCTACACCCATTTGTACCACTCAGGTGACTCTGAGGATGTCACAAGTAAATGCCTTATTCTTGAATGGAGGATATATATGCTCATGGGGTATCAAGGGTTAATTTATTCTTTCCTTCCTAATGTATTCATAGGTAACCACTCCTACTTCTTAACCCCACCTTAATGATATAAAAGGAGATACACTCTCCTCCTTCTCGCTTCTTTCTGCAATCACTCTGTGAATAAAGAATGCCTTCTGTAAATAAACTACCTTCTGTTTGAATATAAAAAGTCTGAACTTATTATTGAGTCTGATCCTCAAATTATGGCAACAAGCTGGTAGCAGAGGATGGTTAGCTGACTCAATGAGAAACAGACATGCCAAAGAAAGAAAACTCCAGAAACAAAAGAGAAAGACCCAACACCAGGGCACACAACAAAGATATGGAAACAGATCAAGAAATGATCAATGAATCGACAATAAAAATGACAAAAGAACTCAAAAATCTCACTACAGACGACGAAGAGGTAATCGAAGAACCCAGCGACCAAGAAGCAAGCGAAACGGAAAACAACACACTCAGATTAGAAATACTGAAGTTACTGAAATGTCAAAAAGACGACAAAAATCTCATCGCAAACCTCCAAGACATCATAAAAGCCAATGGAGCAGCGAGAGAAAACTACTTCAACGCATCAGAACCAAAAGATCGCAAAATGGTAAGCAGATTGCCCACAGAAGAAAATGTAACTGAAGAAAAGACCAGCGATCCCGTGCAAAATTTTGAATGGCAGCCATCTTGGTTTTGTCAGCCCGCCAAAATGAATGACTCACAACCAATCAGAGAGCAGAGTTCAAAATGGCTGGCACGAAAAGCTCTACACAACATAAGAAATAAAAAAGAAAAATTCAATTCATCAGAAGAATCCGATACAGACACCGAAGAAACATCAACCGAACTACAAATCGAAGTGGCTATGAAAACACTCTTCGCAGCCTTCGGCCCGAATCTAAAAATCTCAAGGAAATCAACGAAAGTACCAAAGACTGTAAATCGAATAACAAAGAAAAGACAGACTGCACAATCCAAGGACAAAGATACAGAAACAAACGAACAAGCGTTCCTGCTTCCATCCACTCCGAATCGATCAACGAGAGTGCTAACGCCGGAACCCAGAGAGCCTTGCAAGTATTCGCCCACACCGCAAACGATCCCGGGAGGCCTCAACCGAGACGACCACAATAAAAAGAAGCAAGCACCGATCCACACCTGGACGCCTAAAGTCAAACCGGAGAGCGAATCATCTGAGGAAGAGCAATACAAGGGAGCTGCAGCAACGAGAACCTCTCCCGACAGCTCCTGGAACAAAATGAACAGCGCGCATGCGCAAACACACACAAACGAACACAGAGACTTTGAAGAACAGAGAGAACCATTCAGACTAGTCGCAAGCGTACCTACACCATTCTGCAGTTACCAGCATCTACAAGACCATGGACAGCCTCCAGTTGTAAGTAATGCAGCAAATAACATTGGATACCTTCCTAATGATTTTCCAAAATTGAGAATAGACGGTATTAATTTACAGGAACGGCGTCAGCAGCTACAGGTTGTTTTTTTTAAAGAGAATTTATTGTTTTTCATAACTAACCCTCCCAAAAAAACCATGGACTCTAAAATTGGACTGCCTACACCACAGAGCATTCTATTTACTAATATCTAGTATATCTCCTGCTATCTATCATAGTATTAAACATAATCTGACTGTATCAGAAATAATTCATTGCATGTTTAAATTGTTTCATAGTGAAAGTGTGGCAACCACAACAAGAATGTCTAAAAATTTCTTCTCAGCCAGGATAAAACCTGGAACTACTGTAAGTGAACATTTGCTATTTCTAAACACAACTAGAGCAGAACTTCATTTAAGGGGAGAAATAATATCAGATCAGACAATGAAAAGTGTTATCCTTAATTCATTAGACTCATCATGGGATAACTACATAACTCACTTGGACACAATTAATTTAGGACACCTATCTATAGAGAGTTTATCAAATAGATTAATAGCTGAAGATTATCTGAGAAGAAGCCGCTACAGCGCATACAAAGAACACAGACAGACCAAAAGAGTAGTATTTCAAGACAGATACTCAGAACCAATTGAGTGTTATAATTGTAGATCCAAAGAACATTATAGAAGAGATTGTCCAAAACATCTTAAAGAAAGACAAGACCACGACACTAGAAATAGATACAATAACAGACAATCATCTATTGATAGATACAGATATAGAAACTCACCAAACTTTAGAGAACGTAGAGGGGGCAGATATAACTCAAGAGATAGAAAGTCTGGATCATTAAATGGATTAGATAAACACACCATAACCAAAAACCAAAATTCAAAGGATAATGCCTGGTTCATTGATTCTGGGGCAACAAATCACACAACACATAATAAGAAAATATTATCTTCCTTCATAGAAGATAAATTTGTAATCAAAGTAGCTAATCAAGAGGAAGTTCAAGTCATTGGAAGAGGAAATGTAGATTTACCCGGTTTAGGGAAAATAGAGGGGGTTTTATTAATACCCGAAATACCTCATAACATTCTTAGTGCAATAAAGTTAAGCAGAGACTCCAACATAAATGTAATATTCTCAAAGGGAAAGGCAATTTTAGAGAAAAACAAAACAAACTTAGGTAATGTGATTATCAAAGGAGATTTACCATATCTGGTCACAGAGGAAAAATGGCTTCACAACATTGATTCAAACATGGAAGATGACACTAGCATAGAAAATGAAAATAACAGTGACAGTGACAATGAGGAACACGAAACAGAACATAACAATGAAACCACATCTGTAAACGATACACATAATAACAAAAGACCAACTATTGGAAAACCAATTCATGATGAATGTGCACATATATTACATAGAAAATTAGGACATGCTAGTTTTCCTGTAATACAAAAAATGATTGAACATGCTGAAGGTGTCAAAATAAAAGATTGTAAAAATTACTTGGAATGTTCAGTATGTAAGTCCTCAAAACTTAACCCCATCAATCACATACAAGAAACGATACTTTCTTACTATTGTAGACGACTATAGTTGTTATGGCTTTGTCTACACTTTAAGGCACAAAGATGAAACATTTCAAAAGTTGAAAGAATTTTACAAACGTGTAGAAACACAACACAATGTAAAAATAAAGCAGATCATGACAGACAGGGGATCTGAATTCATGTCAAAGGAATTCTCCCAATGGCTAAAGGAAAAAGGAACGTTACACTTCACCTCTAGCCCTTTCTCTGCATTCAAAATGGAGTAGCAGAACGAAAAAACTCGACACTACAAACCATGATTAGATGTACATTAGAAGATGCTGGTTTAGGCAAACATTTCTGGTCAGAAGCACTTTTATACTCCAATTATACCCTAAACAGAATTTGGTCTAGAGTCATAAACAAAACACCATATGAATTGATGTATAGTAAAAAACCCAAAATAGCCCACACGCATGTATTTGGAGTAACGGCAGATGTACATATACCAAAACAATTGAGACGTAAGGGAGATAATGTATCTAGAAGGCTCAGATTCATGGGCTATGAAACAGGCACAAAAGGATACAGATTTATTGACAATAATAACAAGTTCATAATTTCTAGGACAGCTGTATTTCACAAACAGGCCAATTGGTCTAAGATACATCTTAATGAGATACTCCCAACAACAAGACCAGACATTAAAAATCAAGATAAGACAGAAAGAGAAGAACATAATCACAGTACACAAAAGGGCAACAAAAAAAACATGGATGGGAAACTGTCCAAATATCAAAACAGATTCATTAACACAAAAGGAAGCAAGATATTTACACGATAACGATAGCAGGCCAGAAAGAACAATTAGAAGTAGCAGGAACCAGGTACCAAATAGATACAAAGATTACATAATGCACATAAATGACAATACATCAACACCCAATACATATGAAGAAGTATTAAAACTTCCCACAGAAGAAAGAAAAAAGTGGGAATTAGCCATGGCCAAAGAAATGGACAGTTTACGACAACTAAAGGTATTCACCCCAGCTCCAGCACCAAAAGACAAAACAGTTATTGGCACTAGGTGGATATTCAAAATTAAAAATCTGGAAGAAGGAAATACATTATATAAAGCAAGACTAGTTGCACAGGGCTACACTCAAAAGTATCCTGAGGACTATACCGATACATATTCCCCCACTGTAAGGACTGAAAGTGTTAAGACAGCTTTAGTAATAGCATCAGCCCTTAATCTTGAAGTTTTTCAATATGACATACAGACTGCATACCTACATGCAAAACTATATAAGGAAATGTACATGAGAGCCCCTCACAGCCAAGACACAAATAGAAACGAAACTTGGTTACTAAACAAAAGTTTGTATGGATTAAAGCAATCCGGCAAACGTTGGTATGAATGTTTGGTCAACGTACTCAAAACTATGAACTTCAACGCCACAACTGCAGACAATTGTTTCTTTGTTAGAAGAGATGGTGATTCAATAGAATTTGCATTAATCTATGTGGATGACATTTTGTATATTGGTAAACATAAAGCGAAAAGAGATACATTCGTAACCAAACTAAGTGAACATTTTTCTTTAAAATCATTGGGTAAAGTTTTCAGTTTCAGTTTTCAGTTTTATTTGATTTGTATACCGCCCTACTCACGAAGGACTCAGGGCGGTGAACAGCCAACAATAAAATACATAGATACACAAAATTTAAAAACCCAATAAAATCAAATTAAATTATTTGGCCCAGACAAATTAAAACACCCCGATAATTTAAAAAACGGATTAAAATTTAAATATTTAAACAGGGAAGAGATTAGGCCAAGCCCGCTTGATGGAATAAAAAGGTCTTCACAGCACGGCGGAAGGAGCGCAGATCCGGGATCCTCCGTATCTCTGGGGGGAGCTCATTCCAGATAGTAGGTGCCCCCACAGAGAAGGCTCTCCCCCTAGGGGCCGCCAGTCGACACTGTTTGGCTGACGGCACCCGGAGGAGTCCCTCTCTATGAGAGCGTACTGGCCGGTGGGAGGCTATTGGTGGTAGTAGGCGGTCCCATAGAAAGTAAACAAATATCTTGGAGTTCAAATCAGCAAAACTAAAAAGGGATTTAGATTATCTCAGAAAGATAAGATTATTGAACTCTTAAACAAATGCAATATGAATGATGCAAAGCCTTGTGATACACCAATGCAAGCTGACTTTTTAAAAAATATGAATGAATCATCTCCTGAGTTTAATGATAATACACTTTACAGATCAGTTATTGGTTCCCTTCTGTATATTTCCAATTGGACCAGACCGGATATTGCCCTACCCCTTAATTTATTATCCAGATATGTAAGTAAACCCTTAATTTATCATTGGGAAGCCATTAAGAGAATACTAAGGTATTTGAAACACAGCTTAGACTATTGTTTATTGTTAGAGCCCAACAATGATAAAGAGCCCATTCTCACTTGTTACGCTGATGCAGATTGGGCAGGTGACACTAAGTGCAGGAAAAGTACTTCCGGCTATGTATTCTTTCTTAATGATTGTCCAGTCTACTGGTATACTGGAAAACAAGATTTAGTAGCCACATCAACGACTGAGGCAGAGTATATTTGTTTGTCTAAAGCTTCTAATAACCTCGTATGGTTCAATGATCTATTATCAGATGTTTGGAAGAGTCCTTCATTACCTTTCATTATGCATGAAGATAACAAAGCTGCAATAGAGATATCTAGAGCGGATGCTATTGGTCAAAGATCTAGACATATAGATATCAAATACAAGCATGTAAGACAATTATCTCAAAATGGTTTTATTAAAGCTATTCATTGCGAAACCACAGAACAAATAGCTGATATATTGACTAAGCCTTTATCATCTAAACAACATAAATATTTAACTTCAAAGTTACAGGTTTTATATTGTTCTGAACCTGAATGTAATTACTGTTGTATGTCGAATCGGCATTTAGAGGGGGATTTGTCACAAGTAAATGCCTTATTCTTGAATGGAGGATATATATGCTCATGGAGTATCAAGGGTTAATTTATTCTTTCCTTCCTAATGTATTCATATGTAACCACTCCTACTTCTTAACCCCGCCTTAATGATATAAAAGGAGATACACTCTCCTCCTTCTCGCTTCTTTCTGCAATCACTCTGTGAATAAAGAATGCCTTCTGTAAATAAACTACCTTCTGTTTGAATATAAAAAGTCTGAACCTATTATTGAGTCTGATCCTCGAATTATGGCAACAGAGGATACAGATAAACCTCCAGGTGGCCTTAATGACTTGTTAAAAAAATGCAAATGATCAGCTGTCTGCAAGGAGTATAAATCCTTCCATTCCCTACCATCCAGTCAGAGCTGAAGAAATTTCTTGGATGAGAAGTGAAACGTCTTCAAAGAAAAACCAGAAAGTCCAGTTGCCTCTTGAAAAAGCACCTTTGGGACAGCCATGACCTGGATTACTGAGAATCTCCATAGACATTTCCCAGAGAGTCAGGAAAGTTGAAATCTCTCTCGATATTTTCTCCCAGCAATGTTTATTGCCCTTCAGATTTTCCTTCCTGAGATGTCACTACCAGGGATCTTTTGCCCCTCGACGTTCGCATTTTCCCCCTTTGGAATCCCACCCTTTTGGGGATTCCCCCAGTGAGGGTCTCACATGTCCTCTTCTCTGGATCAGCCACGTGCAAAGTTTGTTTTCCTTAGTGGCCCCACCCCTACCACCCATTGGCCTGTCTCACCTCAATCTTTAACCACACCTCTTTGTATAACATCATTCAAGAAGCATCAGTGTTCTGTCTCCTCCCTCCTGGGCAGGAGGGAGGAGACAGTTCAGGTGGACTTCGCTAGTGGGTGGATGATGAATTGGAACCAATAGGATGAGGGAAAGGGCAAGGTGTGAGGGGCGGGGTTGAGATACAGGGAAGGTCAGGGGACTGTGTGCAAACAGGATGTGTTGAAAGTGTCTGAAGGCTGATTTAAGAGTTGCCCACAAGTGCCCGTAGTTGTCACCACATACCTGCAAAGGGGTTGATGGTTAAGTGGAGGCTGCAGTGTGCTGCCGATGGGCTGACGCAAACACACCTCACAACTTGTGATTCAATCAGTCTTGTGACTCAGTCAGTCTTGTGATTCAACCAGTCACAAGACCAACCGACCACCTAGGACCTATATAAATGAACAAGACACTTCACGCAAAAACCCTGCTGAAGATGTTACCTAGTTTGATGATGAAACATCTGGGAGCCAAGCAGCAAGCTCAGAGAACGAACCTCTGTGTAAATCTGCAACCTGAGCTATGAATATTTTCTACAATTTCTAACCTGTATGGGCGAAAAGCACTTAAATTTGCTTGCTGCTGGGAGACCTTTGCCATCAGACAATCATTGACCTATGAACAACTATACTTCCTCCACAAATGCCTCCACAAGAAGATGCTGCCAAAAGGCGTGTGCTACAGACCACCCATTAACCACCCACAAGCATGGCTGCACTGGCTCCCTATTGGTCTCCGGGCACAATTCAAGGTGTTGGTTATTACCTTTAAAGCCCTACATGGCTCAGTGCCAGGTTATCTTCGAGACCGCCTTCTACCACATAGCTCCCAGCGACCGGTAAGATCCCACAGAGTTGGTCTCCTCTGGGTCCCGTCAGCTAAACAATGCCAGCTGGCGGGCCCGCGGGGGAGGGCCTTCTCTGTGGCTGCCCCAGCTCTCTGGAACTAGTTACCTCTTGAGATTCGGACTACCCCCACCCTATTGTCAGTTTGTCCCATCCGGGATCGGGTTGCCATCTGGCTTGGCCCCTGGTGGTGACTTCTGCTGCTTGTTGTGAGGGGGGGATGATGGCGTGGACAACTTCTTCCCTATTTCCAAGCAAAAATTGTGATTTTCTCGATAAGGCGTCAGCTAGCAGATTTTCCCCCCTGGAATGTATTTTAGCTCAAAGTTAAACCGCCTAAAGTATTTTGCCCAACGGATTTGTTTGGGAGAGAGTTTTCTGGGTTTTTTTTAGGGCTTCGAGGTTTATATATATATATATATATATATATATATATATATATATATATATATATATATATATATATATGTCTTTTTCTTTTTCGTAGGCTTTTATGTGCATATTCTTTCTAGCCAGGTTTTACCTACATAAACTAAGTTCTGCAGCTCTGGTTGTGTGAAATCTCATTCACAAGCTTCAGAGCTTTTTTTCTGTTGACAAACTGCAACTCTGTGTTGCTCTCTAGGAGACTCAGATAGCTATTTCTGCCTTATAAGGCTTCGTCGGTGAGCCACACCCACTTCTCAGATATTCCCCCTGTAAAGGTACAATGTGTCTTTTTCTTTTTCGTAGGCTTTTATGTGCATATTCTTTCTAGCCAGGTTTTACCTACGTAAACTAAGTTGTTCTGCAGCTCTGGTTGTGTGAAATCTCATTCACAAGCTTCAGAGCTTTTTTTCTGTTGACAAACTGCAACTCTGTGTTGCTCTCTGGGAGACTCAGATAGCTATTTCTGCCTTATAAGGCTTCGTCGGTGAGCCACACCCACTTCTCAGATATTCCCCCTGTAAAGGTACAATGTGTCTTTTTCTTTTTCGTAGGCTTTCACACAACCAGAGCTGCAGAACAACTTAGTTTACGTAGGTAAAACCTGGCTAGAAAGAATATGCATATATATATATATATATACATACATACATATACATACATATATATATACATATACATACATACATATATATATATATATATATATATATATATATATATATATATATATATATATATATATATATATTAATGAACAGTTTTTTTAAACAAACAAACAAAAAACAAACAAAACTCAATGTTTACATCTTCTTCTTTTCAACGTCTTTGCATCAGTAATCTATATTTATACATTTTCTCTTTCTTATCTTAATTTATCTTTTATACATATATTTCTAGTATATCATATATATATATATATATATATATATATATATATATTCTCTTAATCTAAATATTTCATTTACATTTAACATAAACAGGTACCTAGTTTCCTTTCCACAATTTATATCTTCCCATTTGTTTCCATATTTCTCCACCTAATTTAACCATTGTTTAGTTTTCTTTTGTCCCCCCCTTTTTTTCCCCTTTCTCCTCCAACCATTTATACCATTTCTCCTAAACGAAGTAGTATTCTGTTTCATCTTTTTCTTGTATCTTCTTTGTGAGCTTATCCATCTCCGCACGCTCCATAATTTTTCTAATCACCTTATCTTCTGATGGTATATCATTGTTTTTACAATTTTGGGTGAAAACTATTCGTGCTGCTGTCATTATGTGAATAATTAAGTATCTTATTTCTTTTTTTTTTCTCTGCGCATGCTCGAAGATGGCGGTGTTGAGTTAGCTCCCGGTCTGACGATGGGGGCTATTTGGTCTTTTTGGGGGGTGTAAGGTCGCTAAATCCATCTGCGACCCCGAGCCCCAGAGAGGAGAGCCCCTGCCCAACCTGGGGAGGATTTTTAATTCCTTTGTGACATCGTGGTTGGAGCGAGGGGCTAGCAGTATCGGAGAGGCCCTGGAGAGTGCTGAGGACGTCGAGGACGCTGCGGAACGCCGCAAAATTGATAGCAGCGGTGGCGGCGACGCTGTGGAACCACCCTGGATGCTGCGGAACTACCTGGAGCTCCGTGAGGTTATGGCGGCGATGATGGCGCCGTAAAACAGCAGAGGGCGCCGAGAAGGCAATGGCAGCGATGGCAGCGATGGTGGCGGCAGCAGCGGTAGCGGCGGTAGCAGCGATGGTGGGAGCAGCTTGGTGTGGCCGCAGAGAGTCATCTGGCTGCGGTCTTTATCTTCCATCAAAGAAGAGGGGTTGGAGGGGGATGGTGGCTCCAGCGGTAGTGCGAACGGCTGTGGGGCGATGCCCCCCCTCCTCCCCCCCACACTCAAAGCAAAAGAGCCAAGGCGGTGCTGGCGGTGGAGGCCAGTTGGTGGTGCTGGTTGCCCCCCCCCCTCAGATGCATCTGTTTATGGTGCTGGGGTGTTGGGGGGTGACACTGGCGCCGGTGATGGCATCTGCCACAGAATGCTGCAATGGTAGTCTGCTGAGAGTGAAGAGGAGAAGCTGAGGTGAGGAGGCCTGGACTTATAGATCGGCAGAGGAAGAGATGTTACCCTCCTCTGGGGATACTGTTTCCCCCCCTCCCTCTCCCCGCCTCCCCCCCTTTATGGGGGGAGGGGTTTACGAACTGCTACACTCTGGACACTTTGTAACTCCCCCCACCATGTTCCACTCACGCCCTCGCTGGCAGGAGAGACTGAGCACCATTTGAAAGAACTGAGGGATTTTCTGTATCCCAACGGAGAGGATAGAACACTGTTCCCGTTAACTTCTTGTAATGGGACCGGCCGTCGTGAGAGGATGGTTGGCTATTAGCCTTCGTTGGAGAAAAATAACATTGGACCTTCTCCCTGTCGTGAGAGGACAGTGGAGTCCAGCTCTATAAATGGATATTTTGTGACCTTTATGCTCAGTTATCCCTTTGGACTATGATAGACTCCCGGACTGGCCTTCCTTTCCCATCTTTGGTTCGGTTGATGCTCCAAAAAGCTGACCTTCTCGCACTGCGAGACTCCCCCCTCTCGCAGGCCTGGCCCTCCACATTATCGGGGGACTATCTTGATGACGGGCTTTGGAACCCCGAGAGATGGCATGCAGCGAAGAGGGGGTTGAGGGGTTTTTTAGCCAAATTTTTAAGGAAAATTTTAAGGGGACCCGGAAGGGAGGGAGGGGGTTGTAAAAGCGGACCTGGGGGGGTCCAGATAGTGACTGAGCGGGATGATGGGTCGATTAGTTGCGGCAGGGGGGTCATGAAAGGAAATTTAACCGGGGAGCAGGGGGACAACAGGAAGGGCTGTGAAATTGAAATAATGAGTGGGAGGGGCAGGTATGACGGGCGCAGGGGGTCATATTAAGTGTCGGGGGTGCGCATGCGCTGTCTCCGAGTGATTGCGCACTCAGGCTCCCAATGCGTGACTCGTGTCCTGGGTTGTGTAGAGTCTCAGGCCCAGGGTCCGCGGCTGATGTTGTGTAATGCCAGGTCGGTTGTTAATAAAGCCCCCCTCATTTGTGATCTTATTTTGGAGGGGGGTGCGGACCTGGCAGGTATTACGGAGACCTGGTTGGGCCAGGAGGGGGGGTCCCCCTCGTCGAGATGTGCCCGCCAGGTTTCCGTGCATTTCATCAGCCAAGGACCCAGGGGAGGGGTGGGGGAGTGGCGGTGATTATTAGGGAAAGTCTTTTTCCGAGGGAGACCACTGTTCCTCAGATAGCCGGATGTGAGTCCCTTTGTGTGAAGTGGGGCCGTGGGGTCCAGATGGGTTTGCTGACTATGTACCTGGCTCCCTGCCACGTGGCAGCGACCCTGCCCAAGCTACTCGATGTCATTGCCGGGGTGGCGGTTGATACCCCCAGACTTATTGTCATGGGGGATTTCAACCTTCCATCCGCGGGTGAGGCGTCAGAGGCGGCTCGGGAGTTCATGGCTTCCATGACGGCCATGGACCTGACCCAGTTAGTTCAAGGCCCCACTCACATAGTGGGACACACTCTGGACCTGGTTTTTGTCTCTGGTCAGTGGTTGAATGATCTTGGTAGAGGGGACCTAGATATTAAACCCTTGTCATGGACAGATCATTCGCTCCTCCAATTGGACTTTCCTACCGCCTTCCCCCACCGCAGGGAGACGGAACCGACCAGATGGTTCCGTCCCAGGCGCCTGATGGACCCCGAAAGGTTCCTGACGGAGCTTGGGCCGTTCCCTGAGACTCTGACACACGACTCGACTGAAGAGCTGGTGGCCGCCTGGGAAAGGGCGGCCGCTGGAGCTTTGGACCGCGTCGTGCCTTTGCGGCCTCTGACCCGATGCCGATCTCAATTGGCTCCTTGGTTCTCTGAGGAGCTGAGGGAGATGAAGCGTCAGAAAAGACGCCTAGAGAGCATTTGGAGGACTAGTCAATCCGATTCCGACCGGACACAGGTGAGGTCTTATATCAAGACATACCTAGTGGTGATAAAAGTGGCAAAATCTAACCATTTTTCCGCTCTTATCGCATCTGCAGAGAACCGCCCAGCCGCCCTGTTTAGGGTGACCCACTCCCTTCTTCGGGGGGGGTGTGTGGAAAGATCCCTTGCAGGGTCGTGCTGAGGATTTTGTGCAATTCCTGCACGATAAAGTCGCTCAGATTCGGGATGGCTTGGACTCCGACTGGATGAGTCCACGGGAGGAGACGAGGGCAGGTCTTGAGAATGTTATCTGGGAGGAGTTTGATCCTGTGGCTCCCGAGGATGTGGACAGGGTTCTGGGTAAGATTAGTGCCGCCACGTGTTTATTGGACCCGTCTCCCTCCTGGTTGGTGCTGGCCTCCCGGGAGGTTACATGAGGCTGGCTCCAGGGGATTATAAGTGCTTCTCTGAGTGAGGGTGCCTTTCCTGACACCTTGAAAGAGGCGGTAGTGAGGCCCCTCCTCAAGAAGCCTTCCCTGGACCCGGCTGAATTAGCCAACTATTGTCCAGTCTCCAACCTTCGTTTTGTGACGAAGGTTGTTGAGAGCGTGGTGGTACGACAGCTTCCCTGACACCTGGATGAAGCTATCTATCTGGACCCGTACCAATCGGGCTTCAGGCAGGGGTACAGCACAGAAACGGCATTGGTCGCGTTGGTGGATGATCTCTGGAGGGCTCGGGACAGGGGTTGCTCCTCTGTCCTAGTCCTATTAGACCTCTCAGCAGTTTTTGATACCATCGACCATGGTATCATGCTGCAGCGGTTGAGGGGGTTAGGAATAGGGGGCACCGTTCTGCGGTGGTTCTCCTCCTTCCTCTCCGACCGCTCGCAGTTTGTGTTGGCAGGGGGACAGAGGTCGACCTTGAGGCATCTCGCATGGGGAGTGCCGCAAGGGTCGGTCCTCTCGCCCCTCCTGTTCAACATTTATGTGAAGCCGCTGGGTGAGATCATCCGTGGTTTTGGGGTGAAGTGTCATCTGTACGCTGATGATACTCAGCTGTACATCTCCACCCCAGACCACCCCAACGATGCCCTTGATGTGATGTCCCGCTGCCTGGAGGCCGTGCGGGTCTGGATGGGGAGGAACAGGCTCAGACTCAACCCCTCCAAGACCGAGTGGCTGTGGCTTCCGGTGCCCCGATATAGTCAGCAGGTGCCATCGCTGACTATTGGGGGTGAATCTTTGCCCCCCACAGAGAGGGCTCGCAATCTGGGTGTCCTCCTGGATACACGGCTGTCTTTAGAAGAGCATATGACGGCCGTGGCCAGGGGGGCCTTTTATCAGGTTCGCCTGATTCGCCAGTTGCAGCCCTTTCTGGACCAGGACGCCCTGCGCACGGTCACTCACACCCTTGTTACCTCCCGGTTGGACTATTGTAATGCTCTCTACATGGGGCTCCCCTTGAAGAGCACTCGGAGGCTCCAACTGGTCCAGAATGCGGCCGTGCGGGTGGTTATGGGTGCAAGTCATTGCGCCCATGTGACACCCCTCCTGCGCGAGCTGCACTGGCTCCCAGTGGTCTTCCGGGTGCGATTCAAGGTGTTGGTTACCACCTTTAAAGCGCTCCATGGCAAAGGACCCGGGTACCTTCGAGACCGACTTCTGCCACCAATAGCCTCCCACTGACCAGTCCGCTCCCACAGAGAGGGTCTCCTCAGGGTGCCATCGGCCAAGTTATGTTGGCTGGCGACACCCAGGGGGAGGGCCTTCTCTGTGGGAGCCCCAGCCCTGTGGAATGAACTGCCCCCGGAAATACGTAAGATCTCTGACCTCCGGGTGTTTTGCTGCGCACTGAAGACCCTGTTGTTCCACCAGGCCGGGCTATCAACATAATAATTTTAAATTGGGGTATTTTAAATTTCTGGGATTTTAATTGGAGCCTAATCATTTAATGATTTTAAATTTTAATCGTTGTTTTGTTTTGTGTTTTTAAATAGGCTGTACACTGCCCTGAGTCCTTCGGGAGAAGGGCGGTATAGAAATAAAATTATTATTATTATTATTATTATTATTATTATTATTATTATTATTATTATTATTATTATTATTATTATTATTATTATTATTATTCATATGGCCGGGTAATTATTCCCAGTAAAATAGTTTCTGGCCTCATTTCTATTTATTGATTTATAATTTCTTCTATTTGTGTTTTAATTGTTTACCAAAATTGTTTTGCCTTCTGGCAGGACCAGCACATGTGATAATAAGTTCCTTTTTGATGTTTACATTTCCAACATAGCGGGGAGGTATTTGGAAACATCTTTGCCGGACTTCCGGCGGTGACGTAGAGTCGTGGCGGCACAGAAGAGAAGCGCTCTCTCTCTGTTGCCGATTTTCTGAGCTTTGGTGCCTGTTTTTGGCGGAGACCGGTCCCGAAGAGACTGGGAATAGAGAGGGGAAGCTTTGGGGGAGGCGAGGAGAGGTGCGATCTCCCGCCGTACTGTGAAGATCCCTCAATCCAGGCTTGGGAAGAAGTCGGCTGGCGCGGTGAGCACAGTCGGCCCGGAGACCCGAACAAGCCGATTGAGACCATCGGGAGCAAAGGAGGGAGTACAGTGCAGAATTGCTGAGGTCGAGCAGAAAGCGAAATTAATTTGGATTACCAACCGCAAAACCGAGGAGAAAGTTTCTTTTCTTTCCGGAGGGGCAGCGTGAGGAAGGAAGATCTCAGAGTGCAAATGGGCGGCAACTGAAAAGGCGAGCAAAAAGGAAGGGGCGAAATACGGAGCAGCGAAGAAAGTCTAAAAAACTTTAAAACAGGCAAGACGAAGGGGAGGAGAAATAGACTTAAACAGTGGAGATTAAAGGAAGAATGGACTTTTTTTTTATACCCCCGTTTCTAGCTGCTCAAACGGAAGGAGTGAGAAAGTTTTGGCAAAGTAAGGATTACATACAGTGACTGTGCAGAATAGAGATCGCCATATTGTAATTGGAAAAGACTTCAACAGTAGTAAAAGAACTAGTTTTTCTTTTCTTTCTCTTCATTGAAAATATACTGAGGCCAATAAGAACATTGAAAAAGCACTGCTCCAACTTATCTTTTTTTTATACTTAGGTATAGATGAATTAATATTGTTATTTATTAGAATCAATTAAGAAATATAGTGTGTATTTAACCAATTTAGAAAATATTTATAATACATAGAGATTTAAAAGTATTATTATTAGAATACTATATTACTATTAATTAATTAATTATTATATATTAACCAGTATATATTATTAGAATATTTTCTTTTTGTGGATTTTACTGAATAATTAATTACCAGATATTAAGATACTAAGAATTGATCAATTGTATAGTCTTTAATTATATAAGATATATATATTTATATATATATTTAGATTTGTAGTTATATTTATGTCTATATTTATACTTAGATTTATATTTATATTCTTACCACATTCTTAACGGAATTTTATATAGAGAGAATTAATTATTTAAAAGAATTTATTTAAAGAAGGATTATTGGATTGATCTTTTATAAGGAGGAAAAAAAAGAAAGAAAGGAAAAGAAAGGAATTATAGAAATTTGGATGGTGATTTGGGAGAAAGTTGATAAAATATTGGGAGAACAATACAAGATCTTGAAAGAAATGACCAGCACTACCACAACCACGTTGAAGACGGCCAAGAAACCAATGCCATTCTTAACAGGAACAGCGGCCTCCCCAGTGACACAGAAAACTTTGGAGGGAATGTTCGCATCAGACAAGCAACCCAGTACACCTAATATGCCAACAATGCAGGCCACACTCATAACAATTCAGGAAACTATGGCCAAAATGCAAGAATGTATGACTAGAAATCATGAGCAATCTAGAAAAGACATGGATGAGGTAAAGAGAGAAGTCAAGAACGATATTCAAAAGATTGATGGAAAAATGGACTTAATACAAGAAATCATTCAAAAAAATGACCAAAGGATAAAAGAAATAGAACAAAAAACCGAATTGACGGAAGAAAAATTAGAAGCATTGGATACAAAAATAACAGGATTAAACAAGGAACTTGAGAACACCGTGGCCCAATTAGAAATGGAGAAGACGGCATTTTATCTGCGTTTTCAGAACGTAGCGGAAGACCGGGAGGAAGATCTGACGATGGTAATGGCTGAGATGATAGCAGAGGCACTCCAGAGAGAAAAAGACGAAATAGTTAATGAATTAGATGAAGTCTACCGAATCTACACTAACTATGCCCGACAAAACAAACTCCCTCGGGAGGTACATATAAGATTTGTAAGAAGGAAGGTGAGGGATATCGTATATAAGATAACAAAGGACGAACCAATGTATTACAGAAATAAAGAAATAATCACCTTAAAGCAAATACCCAAAAGAATAAGAGATTTGCGAAAAGACTATTGGTTTCTGGCCACGTTACTAAACAGAAGATATATACCCTTCAAATGGATAACTCCGGAAGGAATGTTAGTAACGTGGCAGGGAAAGAAAATCAAGGTGGATTCGCACAGCAAAGCAAAGGAACTATACGACCAAATGATGGGCGCTGAAGTAACAAATGGTAATAAAGAAGAAGAAGGACGGAACATCAAAGGAAAACAGAAGAGAGATCGGGAAAGAACCCCGCAACAAGGAGGGAAAGTAGACGAAGGAGAGACCCAGGAAGAAGAAGGAGTGCAAACAAGAGGCAAAAAAAAAAAGGAACAGCAAGAAATAAAGAAGAAACAACAGGAAAGTCAGTAAGAAATGGAACGGACTTTAAAAATTTTATCTGTAAATGTTAATGGACTCAACTCACCATCCAAACGACACCAAATTTACAAAAAAAATTTGAAACAAAAATCAGATATTGTGTGCCTCCAGGAGGTACATATAAGAAAACAGGACATGGAATATATACAATATAAAAAATTAGGTAAAGAATACACTTCATTGGCAGAAGAAAAAAAAAGAGGAGTGGTGGTATATATCAAGGAAGGAATAGACAGTAATATAAGGTACGTAGATACAGAAGGTAGGATAGTCATGATAGAGCTAAAACTTGAGTTCAAAAAGATATTATTGGTAGTAATATATGCACCAAATAGTCAACAATTAGAATTTTACAAAAAAGTGCATGAGAAAATTATAGATCAAAAAATGGAAAATGTGTGTCTGATTGGGGATTTCAATGCTATTTTAGATGTAAGAAAAGATTATGAATGTGGTCAGCAAAATAAAAATTAAAAAAATGTATTACCTAGAACCTTTATGGATATGGTGGAAGAGTTAAATATGGTAGATAGCTGGAGATGTCTTAACCCCGAAACAAGAAATTTTACATATTATTCGAATCCGCATAAGTCTTGGTCAAGGTTGGATATGATCTGGGTAACTAAGATGTTAATGATGGAGATAGAAGAAGTAGATATTTTACCAAATAATTGGGTGGACCACAACCCGATAATGATGAAGTGGAAAGGACAGCAGAGAAAGAAGAATATATGGACTATGAATACACAGATATTGCAAGAAAAAGAATATAAGAAATACATAGAAAAGGAGCTAGAATGGTTCTATAAGGAAAATACAAAGCAACACACTTCCCTACAAAACTTATGGGATACAACCAAAGCATATGTAAGGGGCCTCACAATATCATATAATGTAAAACGGAGAAAAGAGAGAGAGAAAGAATATAACAAATTACTAGAAGAAATTCAAAATTGGGAACGTAAATTGCAAAGAAACCCAGGGGACGAAAAAATAAGGTTAAATTGGCTAACAGCAAAACATAACTTAAACATATTAGAGCAAGGGAAATATGCAACAACATTGAAATATATAAGGCAAAATTATTTTGAAAATGCAAACAAACCAGGGAGATGGCTGGCGTATAGGCTGAGGAAGGAAAGAGAAAAAGAATAATTCAGAAGTTACGAGACGATGAGGGTAAGATTCAATGGGCCCTAGAGGGAAAAAAGGACATAATAGTTCAATATTATCAAAAATTGTATGAAAAGGATATAGTAACAGAGGAGGAAATTGAATACTATTTAAAAGGGGAGGGATTGCAAATACTAACAGAGGAAGAAAAAGAATTATTAGATAAGGAGATCATGATGGGGGAGCTAAAAGAGGCATTGAAGAGGCAAAAAAATAATAAAACTCCGGGGACAGATGGTTTACCAATAGAGTTCTATAAGACATTTGGAGAATCATTAAACGGAATACTATTAGAAACATATAATGAAGCTTTAATGGAGGCAAAGCTACCTAACACATGGAAAGAAGCATATATTTCCTTAATACCCAAAGAGGGGACAGATACCACATTAATAAAAAATTATAGGCCGATTTCTTTGTTGAATACCGATTATAAAGTTTTCATGAGTATAATTGCCAATAGGATGAAAATATTACTACAAAACAAAATACACCAGGATCAAAATGGTTTTCTGTCCACAAGGCAGATAAAAAATAATTTAAGAATGGCAATGGATGTTTTAGAATATTATGAGGTGCATCCAGAGAGACAGGTAGCGCTGATCTTTCTGGATGCACAAAAAGCGTTTGACCAAGTAAACTGGCAATTTATGAAGCAACAAATCAAAAGTATGAATTTTGGAGAAAGATTTACTAAAATGATAACATCGATATATCAGAATCAAAAAGCATGTGTCTTGGTGAATGGGGACCCAACAAAATTCTTTGGAATAAATAAAGGAGTAAGGCAGGGATGTCTGCTTTCCCCCCTACTATTTATCTTAACTTTGGAAAATTTGTTAATCAGAATTAGAGCAAATAAAGAAATTCAAGGATTAAAGATCAAGAGAGAGGATTACAAGGTCCAAGCATTTGCAGACGACCTTGTCTTCTTTATAGAAAACCCAATAGAAACAACCCCAAAATTAATAGAAGAGATTGAAAAATTCGGAAAGGTAGCAGGTTTAAAAATCAATAAAGAAAAGACAAAAATGATAACAAAAAACATGACAACAAAACAAGTAGAGAAATTAGTAAAAGAATCAGGTCTGCAGGTAGTTAAAAAAGTTAAATACTTAGGGATAAATTTGACGGCTAGAACGGCAACAATAAAAGAAGACAATTATGACCCTTTAGTCCAGAAAATAAAGGAAGATTTAGAAAAATGGGGGAAATTAAAATTGTCTTTACTGGGGAAAATAGCAGCAATAAAATCAAACGTACTTCCAAGACTCCTTTATTTATTCCAAACAATTCCAATAAAATTAGATAAGAATTTTTTTGATAATTTGGACAAAATAACTAAAAAATTTGTGTGGGAAGGGAAGAAACCAAGAATAAAATTGAATATATTACAAGACGACAAAAGTAGAGGTGGATTTGGACTCCCGGCATGGGATAAATATTACAAGGCTGCCAACTTATTGTGGATTAAAGATTGGATAACCTTAGATAATCAAAGATTGCTAAATTTAGAAGGGCATGATTTAATGAAGGGATGGCACGCCTTTATATGGAGCTCAGGAAATAAAACATATAAACATTTTAATAACCATACTATTAGGAAATCTTTAATTAACACATGGCTACAAATTAAACACAAACACTATATGAAAATTCCCGGCTGGCTATCGACCATAGAAGCAATAACTCACCCCAACATATTATCAAAACAAAAGATTTTAAGATATAGAGAAATAGCAGATGTTCAGGGGAAATTGAAAACTAGAGAAGAGCTCAAAGAACAAGGAATAGTAATAGACTGGTGGCCCTACTCGCAAATAAAGGTAAGATACAGAAAAGACCAAGAGGAGGAAGGAATAGATTTAAAACAAAATCGATTGGATAAATTATTAGAATCTAAAGAAGGGAAACTAATTTCAAAAATTTATAAATATTTACTCGGATACGATTTGGCAGAAGAGTTGGTCAAAGGGCAGATGATAGCCTGGGCGAGGAACATAGGGCACAATATACAATTGGAAGATTGGGAAAGAGTATGGGAAGATAATTATAGCATGACAAAATTGGTAGCCTACAAAGAAAATCACTATAAAATGTGGTACCGATGGTATCTGCCACCCACAAGGTTAGCAAAAATGTATCCAAATGTGAATCCGGCTTGTTGAAAATGTAAAAAAGCACAGGGAACTTTTTACCATGCTTGGTGGCTTTGCCCAGAAATTAAAAAATACTGGAACAAAATAAAAACATGGATATTAGAAATAACAAATTAGGAAATTGAATTAACACCCGAAGTCTTTTTACTCGGCATGATTAATAAGAATATTAGAAAGGACATAAAATACTTAATACTCCACATTATAACGGCAGCTAGATTAGCGTTGGCACAACTCTGGAAAATAGATCGTTTGCCAACTGATCAGGAAGTAATACAGAAAATCTATGTATGCGCAGAGATGGATAAATTAACCCTAGAATTACAGGATAAGGAAGACTCAAAATACTTTAAAATATGGAATAGCTGGTACCAGTGGATAAGTCAGAGAGAGGGAATGGTTAGAGATGAAAGTTAGGAGAAATCAATGTAAATAAACAACTGCACTGTCAGAGAGATATAGAAGGAAATAAGTCACTGTGCGTATGTATATATGTATATATAACATTAGAAAGTAGTTAATAGATGAAGTTGAGCACTATATATGTACTGTATATGTATATGTAATTTGTGTGTTTGATTAAGAGAAACTTGTCAGTTTTTCTTATAATTGTTTTAAATGTCTTTTTTTAAATACGAATAAAGTTTGTTTATAAAAAAAAGGAAACATCTTTGCCAATCTGGCGGGTGGGAGATGCCACCTATAAAACATTTTATACATATTTTCTTTATAGGGTACAGACATTGTTAGTTTGTAATTTATATTCCATATTTTCTCCCATTTATCTAATTCAATATTGTATCCAAAAATTTTCACCCGAATTATCATATTTTCTTTTGTTGTGGAAAAATTGAGACTGAACAACATTCCTTGGTCAGCCAGAGTCAGTTTATTTGCACAGTTTCAGAACCAGATTTGTATCTGCCATTCTGAACAAAGGAAAGAGATCTAATACCCCTGTTTTATACTTTTCGAAGACAAAGGATTTTGCTAGCACAGCAGTTTTCCATATATGGTTAACATACATCCGTTACATGATAATTGACATTTCCTAATTACTAAATTCCTGCCCTAATTTATAGTACATGAGATAATTTTAGCTAAACATCCTCCTTAGTTCTGTATCCGCTGATGCGTAGATTTATGGCTTCCTTTGATAATAAGTAACTTCTTGTTCCATATGGATGTCCTTACATTCTTGACAACTAGGTTCTTCAGAAGATATATATATATTACCCAGGATGTAATTTAGCTGACTTAGTGTAATCTTCCAAACAAGTATTGTTCTTCCCAACCAGCACATTTCTTTCTTACAATAATGTGAATAAGGAGGGCCCTTCAGTGTTCATATAGCTGATCCTGCATCATTCACATTACTTTAACTACTTCTTCCAATTTGTATCTTAATAAATAATTATAGGTTTTTTTTAATCTATTTATCCTCTGTTCCATGAAGAATTTTATCTAATTCGCATGTTCCCTTTTGAAATTCAAATTGTGCCAAATCTGTCCTGTATGTCAGGTGTGCTTCCTTCAAAGTCCAGGAAAGAATGAGCCAAATTCCATATTTATAGAGTAATGTACTTTTACTGGAAGATGAAATGAACGCAACCAAAGGAAAGCTGAAACTAAAGCAATAGGCGCGAAAGTTGTATATAGAAAGCATCCCCTCCCATTGTCCATCATCAACCACCCAATCCAAAAGTCTCCCAGAGGTCAGGTGGAAGCACGTCTGGCATCGTCATCAATCAGGAATGCGATGACGGTTGACCCGATAGCCACTTCGGTGCTTAGGTTTCATTTCTTCAAAATCCACCAGCTTGCTTCCCTCCCCCACGCTCTTCCCTCCCCCATTTCTTATGGCAGCCAAAGCAGAAAGTCGGAGGCTGACATTCTGTATCTAGATTTTATTTGCATACAGGGCCACCAATCAATGTCTGTACCCAATTCTTTCAATTCCTGTCTTGTTCTTAATTCCCCTTGATTATTCAACAGATCTTTGTAAGTTTTCATTTTACCAATATCTAGAGCATTTGGGTAGATTTGTGCCTCCATAGTGGATAGCCATTTTATCATAATGGTTCTTTTTTATCCCCTGCCATGTCTGTAGCAATGCTTCCCTGATCAAATGTCTTTGAAAATATCCGTGCTGTCTACTTTTCCCCTCCCACAAGAAAGCATGCCATCCTCTTTGTAGATCGTACCCCACTAATGACAATATTCTTTTGTTTTTTAGTTCCATCCAATCTTTAATCCATATCAATGAAGTTGCTTTGTAATATGTTTCCCAGTCTAGGAGTGCTAATCCTCCCCTCTCCCTCGTGTCTTGTAAATGTTTTATTTTGATCCTTGCTTTCTTCCCCTGCCAAATGTAATTTGCTATAAATTTGTTAAAATCTTTAAAAAAATTCTTCCCCAATTTTATCGGTATCACTTGGAATAAAAATAACATTCTTGGTAGCACATTCATTTTGATTGAGGCTATCTTCCCAAGAAATGATAACTGTAGCTTGCTCCAAATTTCTAGATCTTTCTTTATCTGTCTTGTTAATTTGTTGTAGTTGTCTTCTCTAATCGATGATCCTTTGTTTGTTAGCCATATTCCTAAATATTTTACTTCTTTGTCATTTGTATACCCATTCTGTCTTCTAGTTCTTTCTCTTGTTGTTTTGTGAGATTTTTCGTTAGTGCCTTTGTTTTTTGCCTGTTAATTTTGTGTCCTGCTACCTTCCCATATTCTTCTATTCATGATAACAATTTGGGTCCTGTCGATATTGGCTGCTCTATGATGAAGACCAAGTCATCGGCAAAGGCTTGAAGTTTATATTCCTCTTTTTTAACTTTCAGTCCTTTTATTTCCTTGTCTCTTCTAATTTCATTTAACAGTATCTCTAAGGATAGTATGAACAATAAAGGGGATAAAGGGCATCCCTGTCTCACTCCTTTTGTTATTATAAATTGTTCAGTCATATCTCCCTTTATTGTTATTTTTGTTGTTTGAGATGAGTATATTTTCTTTATCATCTTTACAAATTTATTGCCGAATTTCATATTTTACAATTGTAAAGTAAGAAATTTCCAATTTAAATTATCGAAGGCCTTTTGTGCATCCAAGAATATTAGTGCCATTTGTTTATTTGGGTTTGCTTCATAGTATTCCAATACATCAGTTATTATTCTCATATTATTTTTTCTTTGTCCTTTTGGCAGAAAGCCGTTCTGATCAGAGTGAATATATTTGTTTATTACTTTTTTTAGTCTTTATGCTATAATCAATGTGAATAATTTGTAGTCTACATTTAGTAATGATATTGGTCTATAATTTTTAATTTGTGATTGGTCTGTCTCCTCTTTTGGGATAAGCATGATAATGGCTTCCGTCCAAGAGTTGGGTATTTTGGCCTTCAAAAGTGCATCATTAAAAGTTTCGAGTATAATTTCATCTAGTGGTTGTTGACAAGACTTATAAAATTCTGCCAGGATGCCATCTGGACCTGGCATTTTATTATTTTTCTTTTTTTTTCGTTGCCTCCATTAATTCAATCATACTAATTGGCCTATTCAATATTTCCCTGTGTGTCTCTTCTAATTCCCTTAAATCTGATTTATTTAAATATTGTTTAATGTCTTCTTCAAATATCTCCTCTTGCTCATATAGCTTTTGAAAAAAAAATTGCTATATTTTTTTTATCCTCATTTCTATAATGCATCTCTCCTTTCTCATCTTGTAATTGGTGTATCGTTCTTTTCTCTTTTTCTTCTTTCAGTTTATACACCAACCAATGTCCCATTTTATTTGCACATTCAAAATGGTTTTGCTTTGCTGACTTAATTTTCTGTGCTATCTCTATTTGTGTGGTCAAATTAATTTTATGTTTTATCAAATTTATTTTTCCTTTGGTTGTTTTATTTTGAGGATCCTTCTCTAGGTCAGATTTGCATTCTTTAAGCTCTTTTAACAGGTTGTCTCATTCTTGTTGTTTGTTTTTATTTTTCTTCGCCATATACGCAATTGTTAGACCTCTTATGTATCTTTTGCCGTATCCCATAGATTTTGAAGAGAAGTTTCCTCTTTTGTGTTTATCCTGAAGAATATGTTCATTTCTTTTTCAATCATCTGAACGTATTCTGATGACAGAACTTAGAAAAGATGTAGAAGAAGTGGAAATAAGGGCCTTCTCTGTGGGGGCACCTACCCTCTGGAATCAGTTGCCCCAAGAGATAAGGAGAATCCAAGACCTTAGTGCCTTCCGCCGTGCCCTTAAAACCCACTTTTTCCAGCAAGCCGGGCTGGCTTAAGAAGAAATCTTAAATGTTTTAATTGGTTTGTATTTTTAATTTTGGGCCAAATTTATATATATATTAATTGTTTTTAATATTTGTATTTCATGTTTTTTAATTCTGGCTGTACACCGCCCTGAGTCCTCAGGGAGAAGGGCGGTATATAAATTTAAAATAAAATAAAAAATAAAATAAATAATGACAAATATGTGGGCAGATCATAACCCAGTAAAAGTAATATGGAAAGGACAATGGACAAGGAAAAGATGGATGATGAATAAAGAAATATTAAAAGATAAAGAATACGTTCAG
This sequence comes from Arizona elegans, assembly GCA_022577455.1. Lineage (NCBI taxonomy): Eukaryota > Metazoa > Chordata > Lepidosauria > Squamata > Colubridae > Arizona > Arizona elegans. The sequence goes on from JAKOOJ010000010.1 coordinate 21,181,028, forward strand.
GGCTTCAAGGTTTTTATGATCAGTCCAAACCTCGAAAGGCACTTTGCCCCCTTCAAGAAAATGTCTCCAGGAGAGGAGGGCCCAGCGGACTGCATAGGCTTCCTCCTCCCAAATTGCCCACCTCCTCTCGGTGTTGCTGAGCTTCTTGGATACATAGGTGCAGGGCAGGAGCTGTCCTTGTGGGTCCTTCTGTAGGAGCACGGCCGCCACTGCTACGTCGCTAGTGTCTGCTTGGATGATGAACTGTCTCACTGGGTCTGGGTGTTGGAGGATCGGCTCCTCAGCAAAGAGCCATTTTAATTTCTCAAAAGCTTTTTGGCAGTCCATTGACCATGCGAGCGGTTGACTCGGTCATGGTTTCATGGGAGGAGGCCCTGTTTTTAGTAGTTCCATTAAGGGCAAGGCGACCTCTGCAAATGCTGAGCTGAATTTCCTGTAGAAGTTCACAAACCCAGGAAGCTTTGAAGCTGTTTGCGAATGCATGGGGGTTGCCAGTCTAGCACTGCTTTCACTTTCCCTGGGTCCATTTCCAGTCCTCCGCTTGATATTCGGTAGCCTAGGTAATCTAGGGAGGTTTTATGGAATTCACATTTTGACAGCTTTGCGTAGAGCTTTGTGGCTAGGAGTTTTTTCAGCACTTGCCGCACCAGCTTTAAATGCTCCTTGAGAGTCTCTCTGAATATAAGAATGTCATCTAGGTAAACTAGGACTCCATTGTATAGGTGCTCGTATAGCACCTCATTTATCAGTTGCATGAAGACTGCGGGGGGCCCTTGCACACCAAATGCCATGACCTTGAACTGAAAGCTGCCAAGCAGACAGTTAAAGTTTTAAAATTTTGATACTGATTTTAAATTGATAAGTTTTAAATTATGGGCCAAATTTATTAATTATTTTAAATCTATTTTTAATTGCAATGTTATGTATAAATGTTTTTATTTTGGCTGTTCACCGCCCTGAGTCCGAAAGGAGAAGGGCGGTATAGAAGTTTGAATAATAAATAAATAAATAAATAAATAAATAAATAAATAAATAAATAAATAAGGTTTTCCATTCGTCTCCTTCTCTAATCCGTATGCGGTAATAGGCTTCTCTCAGGTCCAGTTTGGTGAACACCTTGCCCTTGGCTAAGTGACTTAGCATGTCCTTCATGAGGGGGAGGGGATAGGTGTTCTCCACGCACACAGCATCAATTCTACAAAAATCCACGCAAATCCTCACACCCCCCCCCCAATCTTTTTTCTCTTTAAATAGTACGGGGGCTGCCACTCTGGATTTAAACTGGATAAAACCCTGCACAAAGTTGGCGTCGATGTATTTCCCTAATTCATCCATTTCTTTTGGAGTCATGGAGTACATCTTTGGTTTAGGCAGCTTTGCTCCTGGTACAAATTTGATTGCGCAGTCTGTTGGGCGGTGAGGGGGGAGGAAGTTGCAATCTTCCTTGCTAAAGATACCTGACAGGTCTCGGTATTCCCTTGGAACCTGTGGGCTGCAGGGGGCTGTGGTTTCTGGCTTGCTGCGGCTGCTGGGGTTTGTGGCCTTTTGGCAACTGTCCGGCTTGATGGGCCAATGCCTATTTTTAGCTTTTGGTAGCCGTCTTCCCATGTGATGGTCGGTCCCCATTTGTCTAGCCATGCGAGGCCAAATATGATTGATATGGTCATTTTGGGAGCTATGACGAATCGGATGGCACCCCATATCTAGCCTAACAAGTTATGTGACCAATATGGCAGGGGCTCCACCTATAAGCATCCCATCGACCTATTCAAAATGGATGGGGTGCGCTAGGGGTCTTGTGCCTATCCCTAGCTGTTGGACTATGGAGAGGCTGATCAGGCATCTGGTGCAGCCAGTGTCTATGAGGGCCTGTACCTCCCCTTGGGCTCCCGTTTCCAGCACTACAATTTGAGTTTTGATAGTGAAGGGGTGGATGGCTTCACTTAGCATTGAGTCGTCTTCGCTGCTGCTCCCCTCCACGGAACCCGGAGGGGTTTCTCTGACTGGAGTTTCCTCATTCCCAGTTGGAAGGAGAGGAACCTCAACAGCCTGCTTGGCAATTTTCCCCTTGTCTGGTGGCTTCCTCGGGGTTCTCCTTCCCTGGGGTGCGGAGGAGTCTGGACTTGAGGGACTGGGGCAGGGGCCAGGCATTCAGACGCCCTGTGCCCATGCGGACCACACCAGTAGCATTTGATTGTCCCCAACAGTGTGGGTTGTGGCACCTCAGGTAGCTTGATCGGAGCTTGGCTACCCAGGGGTCTTCTTGCTGGTTTTTCTGCAGTCGGTTTCCAATGGGGGTGGATTTCCAGGCCACTGCTGTGTTTTACCAGGCTTGTAGCCACTCCATAGCCCCCCTGATGCCGCAGGCTTGTCTGAGGTCTGGGTCAAGGGCCTCTTTGAAGAGGTAAATGAGGAAGCGTTCAGGCCAGTCCCTCAGTTTTCCAGCCAGCCTTCAGAATTCCCACACTAATTCCTTGGGAGACCGGCCCGCTTGCTTCAAGACTTTGATTTGGGTTTTGGCTTCTACCCGGTGGGCCGTGTCTTCGAACTGGCCTCAGATCAGTTGAACAAACTCATCTGCATCATCCAGCTCCGGGACTCCTTCATCATGTAGCTCAGCTATCCACTCCGCTGCTTCTCCTTCATTCATGCCAGCCACAATCGCCAAAATCATATCTCGATCGGTCTGGTATTGGTCCCCATAGCGATCAATGTGGGACCAAATCCTATTGAGGAAGTAGGCCAGCTTCCCTGGGGGTACCGTCAAATGTCACTCTAAATCACGGAGGAGGAGCGGCTGGCGGGGCCAGCTGCTGGGCCGGCACCGGCAGCTGAGCCAGCATCGATGGCTGAGCCAGCACTGGCGGCGGAACCGGCGCCGGCAGTGGGGCCAGCACCAGTGGTGGGGCCAGCACCAGCAGCCAGACCAGAGCTGGTGTCCATTGGTATTGAACCTACCCCTGGCCGGGGCAAAAGGCCCAGCCAGGGGTGATCTGGTTGGCAGGAGGCAATCTGAGGACTGGCTGCTGAGAGGGGGCGTTGGGTCTCGGTAGTCCCAATGGTGGCCCTTGTAGCGCTGGGCTGGATTGGCTTAACGGGCCTTGCTGTGACGCCACTCCGACTGCAGCAGGAGTTGTCACCCCAGTAGACCGGGCTTGACGGGTAAGGCTATAGTGTGAGCCGTTTCATGCTGAGTGAAAGGAGGTCAATGCTCCACTCGGTGCTGCTGCAGTCCCTTGGCCCGGAAAGGTGAATGTGGGTTGAGCCAGAATTCATCCAGGTGGGCCACTACTAGGCGGTTGTGCGATGCTGCCCACGCTGAGTTGGTCGAACCACTCTGGTAGACCCACCAGCGACTGGCTTCATGTTGGCAGTGGAAAGCCCCACTCTTGGGAATCGCTGAGATCAGCCGGTCCTGGTGCTCTCCATTCGAGGGCTTGGGTCTGCTCTGCTCTGCTCACTCCCATCTGCTGTTCCCGCAGCATCACCCCGGCCAGCAACTCCTGGGGCGGTACGGCTCCCGCAGCCTCACCCCATAGAGAGGGATCCAGTTGAGAGGTTTGCCAGGGCGCCGGCTCTTTGGGCCGAGCACCCTGTCGGCATTCTGCTTTGGCAGCCTCGCTGCCTTCACCACAGCTTCGGAAGGGAAGTAGAGGGTCTCGACGTGGACCATCGAACCAGTCCCATTGGACCCCTCTGTGGTCACCACGTCTTCCTCCATCTTTGCTCATATATAAATATTTTTATTGTTTTATATCACATATTCCATTTCTATGTTGAACAGTGTGTTTTCTAGGTGTCCAAAGTGTTAACATATAAACATCATCATAATTGTTATAATCAGATACATATAAACATATATGCGATAATATCAATCGTTATTGAAAAGTATACTATCTTCCATTATAGTATCGATTATATAACCATCAAAATATTTACTCATCAGTTTTTCTTTCTCATGTAGTCCATATTTCACATAAATCCACTCCTCTAACCTCAATATCTGTCAATTAACCATTTGTAGAATAGTTCCCATCTTATAAAATATTCTGAGTCTTCTTTTCCTTTGATTTTTAGAGTTAACCTATCCATTTCTGCACATTCCAGGTTTTTTTTATTATATTATCATCTGTAGTGGTTTCTAAATTTTTCCAGTATTGTGCATATACAATCCTGGCTGCTGTTAGGATATGTAAAATTAAATATGTATTACCCTTATTATAGTTTCCTGGAAGCATGCCCAATAGGAATGTCTCAGGTTTCAAATCTATGTGTTGTTTTGTCATAGTTTCCAGTGATATGTGTATTTTCTTCCAGTATTTTTTTGCTTTGGGACATGTCCACCACATATGATAATATGAGCCTGGTATTTGGTTGCATTTCCAACATTTAACAGATTTGTTTTTATACATATTTGCTAATCTTGCAGGTGAATAATGCCATCTATAAAACATTTTATAGAGGTTTTTTTTATATGCTGTTGACATTGTGAGTTTATGATTTATATTCCATAATTTCTGCCACCTGTCCAAATCTATTGTATAGCCAAAATTCTTAGCCCAAATTATCATATTTTCTTTTCCTTGTTCTTCCTCCATTTTGAAAGTTAATAAATAATTGTATAACCTCTTGATTAATTTTTCATCTGTTCCCATTAGAATCTGGTCTAGCTCATTTGGTTCATTATAAAACCCATACTCCTGCCTATATTTTTCATACCTGGATTGTATCTAACTGTAGCCACCATGATTGGTCAATCCCTAATCTTTTTAGTTCTTGTTTTGTTTTTAGTTCTCCACTTTTGTTTAATATGCCTTTATATCTTATAATTTTATCCATATTTATGACATTAGGATATAGCCATGCCTCCATTATAGATAACCATACTGGCACTTTCAAGTAGTGTTGTTCTTTTATTTTGGTCCATGCTAGCAGTAATGCATTTCTAATATGATGCCTCTGGAAATAGCTGTGTATCTTGCCCTTCTCATACCATAATTTTATTTTATTTTATTTTATTTGATTTGATTTCTATACCGCCCTACTCCCGAAGGACTCAGGGCAGTGCACAGCCAAACAATAAAACACATCCATACAAAATTTAAAAGTAGAATAAAATCAAATTAAATAATTTTGGCTCCGACAAATTTAAAACCCCGAACTATTTAAAACCAATTTTAAAATTGAATGTATAAAATCGAAAAAGGAACAAGACAGGGATGTCCGCTGTCCCCACTTCTATTTATTCTAACATTAGAAGTCTTGTTAAATACAATACGGGACTCTAATATCCTGAAAGGCATAATGATAAGGCAAGAGGATTACAGAATAAAGGCATTCGCAGATGATCTGGTTGTTACCCTAACACATCCAATGGAATCAATAATCCAGATGAAGGACATTATACAAGACTATGGTAAAGTTTCAGGTTTTAGACTGAACCAGAAAAAAACAAAGATGATAGTCAAAAATATGACTCAAGATTGTAAACACGAGCTTGAAAGAAGGGCAGGTTTTGAGATTGTACCAAAGGTAAAATATCTAGGAGTTCAGGTTGCAGAATCAAACACAAAATTGTTTCAAAATAACTATGAGGTGTTGTGGCGAGAGGTGCAGAAAGATATGGAGACTTGGAAAAAACTGCAGCTGTCTCTACTTGGAAGAATAGCAGCAATTAAGATGAATATTTTGCCAAGATTTCTTTTTTTGTTTCAAATGATTCCGGTGCTTAATAGTGATAAACAATTGAAATTGTGGCAAACTGGAGTGAATAAGTTTGTCTGGAACGAGAGTGAAAATGAAAATTATGCAAGATGTTCCAGAAAGGGGAGGTCTTAAACTTCCAAACCTACAGTTATATTATGATGCAGCAGCTTTGACTTTAACAAGTGATTGGTTTGGAGGAAAAAAGACTGGAATATTGAATGCAGAAAGTTTTGATTTGGAATTTGGATGGCATGCCTACTTATTTTATGATAACAAAGTGGATAAAGTATTTAAAAGCCATATACTTAGAGACTCTTTGATGAGAGTTTGGAAGAAGCACCAATTCAAATGGGATTATAAAATACCACTATGGCTGGATCTTGGTCATACTTTGTGGAATACAAATATAATGTCACTCGGGGGGTTTTTATACAAAGAGGTTCTTTCTACAGATGTGGGCAGATGGCAGCTGAAGACATTACAGACATTGTTGGCTGAAGGGATTAACTTAACTTGATTACAATATAATCAATTGCAATTGAGATGGAAAGAGGACCAAAAAACTGGTATTATGATGCATGAGGAAGAATTGGTTAGACATATAAAAGAGAAAGGTCCAATGCATATTAAAAGACTTTATAATGTTTTGTTAGAAAGGGATTCAGAAACTGAATTAGTTAAAGATTGTATGATTAAGTGGGCACAAAATTTTGAGGAACCAGTGATGTTGGAAACATGGGAAAAAATTTGGGTTCAGAATGTTAAATTTACACAGTCGCAGAATTTGAGGGAAAATTTTTATAAAATGTTTTATAGATGGCACTTAGACCCCAAAAAATTGTCGTGTATGTACCCTAATGTTCAGCCTAAATGTTGGAGATGTGATTGTTTAGATGCTACATATTATCATGTTTGGTGGACCTGTAGGAAAGTCAAGGCTTTTTGGATAAAAATTTGGTGGGTCATGCAGAATGTTTTGAAGAAAAAAATTCAATTTTCTCCACAATTGTTTTTATTGGGTATAGTTAAGGGTTTTACATTGGGTGAAACAAAATTGATATTGTACATGATAACAGCAGCAAGATTGTTGATAGGTAAATACTGGAAAAATGAAGCATTGCCCACGATCGAGGAATGGACTTTGAAGATGGCCAATTTTGCAGAGATGGCGAAGATTTCAGCATACTTAAAAGATTGTTCACAAGAGACTTATGAATGGGAATGGAAAAAGTGGATAGATTATGTTCAGAACAAATATCAAACTAGGAAGTATCAAATAGCTTTTATTTGAAAATGTTATATTAAGATAGAAATATTTTAATGTAACAAAGATGAAAATTTACTTGAAAATGTTATATTAAGATAGAAATATTTTAATGTAATGAAGATGAAAACTTATAAGGGGGAGGGAGGGGTTCAAGTTTTATATAAGTTCTATACAAAGGAGGGTTTTTCCTTTTATCTGATATGAGTATATTGTGTGGAAGTCTGGAGGGGGAGGGGAGGGTTAGGGTGGGTTAGGGAGGTTGGGAAGTTTGGGGTGGGTTGAGGGGGGGGGAAAAGGGGTGAAAATGTAATTGTAAAACTTTTGCAATAAAAAAAAATTGAATGTATAAAATACTAAAAGATATTTAAAATTAAAAATCTTAAAAATCATTGCAATAGTCCAGGCGGGAGGTGACAAGGGCATGAGTGACCGTGCGTAACGAGTCCCGATCCAGAAAGGGACGCAACTGGCGAATCAGGCGAACCTGATGAAAAATCCTCCCGGTCACGGCCGTCAAGTGCTCTTCTAAAGACAGCCGTGAATCCAGGAGGATGCCCAAGTTGCGCGCCCTCTCTGTGGGGGCCAATGATTCGCCCCCAATAGTCAGTGATGGCACCAACTGACTATATCGGGATGTCGGAAACCACAGCCACTCGGTCTTGGATGGGTTGAGCCTGAGCCTATTCCTCCCCATCCAGATCCGCACGGCCTCCAGGCACTGGGACATCACTTCAAGGGCATCGTTGGGGTGGTCTGGGGTGGAGATGTACAGCTGGGTGTCGTCAGCGTACTGGTGGTACTTCACCCCAAAACCATGGATGATCTCACCCAGCGGCTTCACATAAATGTTGAACAGGAGGGGCGAGAGGACCGACCCTTGCAGCACCCCACATATGAGGGGCCTCGGGGTTGACCTCTGCCCCCCTGTCAACACAGACTGCGACCGGTCAGAGAGAAAGGAGAAGAACCACCGCAACACAGTGCCTCCCACCCCTAACTCTTCCAACTGGTGCAGCATGATACCATGGTCGATGGTATCAAAAGCCGCTGAGAGGTCTAACAAGATCAGGACAGAGGAGCATCCCCTGTCCCGAGCCCTCCAGAGATCATCTACCAATGCGACCAATGCCGTTTCCATGCTGTACCCGGGCCTGAAGCCCGACTGGAACGGATCTAGATACGTTGTTTCATCCAGGTGCTGGGGGAGCTGTTGCGCAACCACACTCTCAACAACCTTTGCCACGAAGCGAAGGTTGGAGACCGGACGATAATTTACCAACATTGCCGGGTCCAGGGAAGGCTTCTTGAGGAGAGGCCTCACCACCGCCTCTTTCAAGGCGGCGGGAAAGTCACCCTCACCCAGTGAAGCATTTATAATCCCCTGGAGCCAGCCTCGTGTCACTTCCCGGGAAGCCAGTACTAACCAGGAAGGACATGGGTCCAATAAACAAGTGGTTGCGTTCAGTCTACCCAGAATCCTGTCCACGTTCTCAGGGGTCACAGGATCAAACTCATCCCAGATAACATTCTCAAGACCTGCCCCTGTCTCTCCCCCTGAGACTACCCAGTCGGAGTCCAAATCTTCCCGAATCTGAGTGATTTTGTCATACAGATACTGAACAAAATCCTCGGCTCTACCCTCCAAGGGGTCCTCCCGCACTTCCTGATGGAGCAGGGAGCGGGTCACCCTAAAGAGGGTGGCCGGGCGGTTATCTGATGACGCAAGAAGAGCAGCAAAATAGCTACATTTCGCTGCTTTTATCGCCACTAGGTAATTCCTAATGTGGGATCTTACTAGTGTCCGGTCAGATTCAGAAAGACTGGCCCTCCAACTACTCTCTAGGCGTCTTTTCTGGCGCTTCAACTCCCTCAGCTCCTCGGTAAACCAAGGAGCCAATTGAGATCGGCACCGGGTCAGAGGCCGCAAAGGCACGACCCGATCCAGAGCTCCAGCAGCCGCCCTATCCCAGGCGGCCACCAGGTCTCCATTCGAGGTGTGTGCCAGAACCTCAGGAAATGGCCCAAGCTTCGTCTGGAATCTGCCAGGTTCCATCAGGCGCCTGGGGCGGAACCATCTTACCGGCTCCGCCTCCCTGCAGTGGGGTGCAGCGGTTCGAAAGTCGAGACGAAGGAGAGAGTGATCTGACCATGACAAGGGTTCAGTAACTATATCCCCTATCTCAAGATCCCTCAACCACTGTCCAGAGACAAAAACCAGATCCAGCGTGTTTCCCCCTGTGTGGGTAGGGCCATGAATTAACTGGGTCAGGTCCATAGCTGTCATGGAAGCCATGAACTCCCGAGCCATCTCAGACGTCTCACCCACGGACGGCAGGTTGAAATCCCCCATGACCATAAGCCTAGGGGTATCAACCGCCACCGCGGCGATGACATTGAGTAGCTCGGGCAGGGCTGTTGCCACGTGGCAGGGAGCCAGGTACGTGATCAGCAAACCCATCTGAACCCCATGACCCCATTTCACAAAAAGGGATTCACAGCCGGCCGTCTGAGGAACAGTGGCCTCCCTCGGTCTCAGACCTTCTTTAATGATAACCGCTACCCCCCCCCCCGCCCTTCCCCTGTGACCTCGGCTGATGGAATGCTTGGAAACCTGGCAGGCACATTTCAACGAGGGGAACCCCCCCTCCTGGCCCAACCAGGTCTCCGTAACACCTGCCAGGTCCGCACCCCCCTCCTGAACAAGATCACAAATGAGGGGGGCTTTATTTACTACGGACCTGGCATTGCACAGCATCAGCCGAAGGCCTGGGTCCTGAGGGTCTATGCAACCTGAGGAGCGAGTAGATCCTTGGGGGCTGGAGCACGCCACCACTCGTAGACAGCGAGTGCGCACTCCCCTAACACGATATGGCCCTCTGCTCCCGCCATATCTACCCCTCCCACCTACAGTACTGATGTTCAAAAAACCATCCGGACAAGATCTAACCCCCCCCCTCGACCCCGGGTCCCCCACCCCCCACGCCGCGCTTCACTGCCAGACCCGACCCTCCCCCTTGTGGGTTATCCCCCATACCCACATCCCGAATTCCAATCTGACCCTCCCCTCCCTGGGACCCCTTAAAAATTTGACTAAAAATTTCGATAGAAAACCCCTCAATCCCCTCGTTTTCACATGCCACCTCTCTGGGTCCCAAAACCCGTCCTTGAGGTGGGCCCTCGATAGTGAGGAGGGCCACATCTGCGAGAAGGGGGAATCTCGCAGCGCAAGAAGATCTGCAGTCGTATCCATCTCCAAAATGCAGCGATGGAGGCCCGAAGCTCAGACAGGGGACTTCACAAAAGATGTAACACAGCCATTTGCTCATCGATGTGCTGTTGGTATCTCTACTGTCCTCCCACAACAGCAGGAGGGTCCTAATTATCTCCTCCAATGGGGGCGACCTCCGGCCCGCCCTCTCATGGAGGAACCCCCAAGGGGCCGTAGATTGAAAAAATTCTCCCACAGACATGAGTCATGATGTAATAGAGGACCCCTCAACAGTTGCATGAGTTTGGCTGACCATGGTCGGAGGAAAGATTTATCAGTCTATCAGTCAGTCAATGAGTCACACCAGGGGCGAAGATGGAAAATCCTTGGCAAAGTCTTGTACTCAAGGTCACATTCGAGTAAATCCCGATGAAAAAGGGAAAGAAGGGAAGGGGAAGAAGGAAGAGGGGAAGAAAAGGGGGGGAGAAGAGAGAAAATTCCCTCAATCAGGGCAAATAATAAGCCCATTTAGGCAGACACAGTACCCGGGAGGGGGAGGAGAAAAAGGGCTGGTATCTATGCGACGGAAAACTCCTCCGTCGCCCCCAGCCCTACTTTCCTCAGTTCTTCCGGGATAACAAATCCGAACCCCAGCCTCCATTGGATGTCACAGGGGGCCTCCATGTCCTCTACAGCCGCCAAGATATCCCGGGAGGGGGTCTCTCTTCTCCAGTCCTAGACCCGTTTATGCTCCTCTCAGTTTTCACCCTCCAGCAAGTCCCCTTCTCCGGCAATAGGGCCTGAGAACAGCTCCAGTACTTCTGTGGGTTGTGCCATGGCCCAGTTTAATGTTAGGGCCGGCCTCACCACCCCCGCTGATATCCACGCCACCATTCCTGAATTCCAGGGGGCCGCTGAGGAAGTTCCTGAGTGGGGTAGACGAAATTTCAACGGGCTGCCACCACTCGCTGCCCCACAGCCATACTTCCCCCTTCACCTTTGCCGCTATCGCTGCCAACGACTGCTGCCGAACAAACCACCATAGCACCACTTTCGGCGGCGTCAGAGCAGCGCGGCCAACTTCTCTGCCAGCGCCTCCAGGCATGTCCAGGAGCGAGGGAGATCTCAAAAACCCTTGCCCCGAGCTCCGCTGACTGAACCCGCCGCCGCCAACAAGCCACATCTCCATATCTCCACTCTCCGCTCTCAATTCTCCGCTCGGCTCCGCTCTCCGCTCTCCCTTCTCCTCCCCAGCAGCGCCGCCACTCTCCACTCAGCTCTTGGCAGTGTTGGCGGAGTCGGAGCGGCACGGCTACACTCTCCCTCGCCGTCTCCAACTCCGGGGGCGTTTAGGGGCGAGGAAGATCGCAAAACCCTCGCCCCGAAACCATCCGACACAATCAGGGGTCGCTGGTGGTCAAGCTCCCCTGCAGTATCCCCTCAAGCTCCGGAACGGTCTTATAAATTTCGGGCCTAATTTCTTGTTCGGGAGTCTAAGTCTCAAGTACTTGGTGGAAAGGTAGACTTTCTCTCCCAATTGAAATGGTCTTTGGGGAGTTCGGTGCTTGTCTGCTTGTCTCTTATAAGATTGAGCTGCCTTGGCCAATGCCCTCTTGACATTCTCCCAAGTTTCTCTCAACATTGCCATCCAGTTGGTCAAGCTGACTGAGGAAGGGGGCTCCCTCGGGTACTCTGGCATGGGAACAAAATCCATGCCACTCACTACTTTGAACGGGGTTAGCCCCGTGCTGCTGTGGACAGCATTATTATATGCAACCTCCGCAAAAGATAGGAGGTCTGCCCAATTGGACTGCTGGTAGTCGACGTAGCATCTCAAGTACTGTTCTATCATAGCGTTCAGTCTTTCTGCCCCCCCATTGGTGCTTGGGTGAAATGCTGAGCTCAGCCCTTGGGATGACCCTATGGATCGTAGAAACTCCCTCCAAAACTTTGCTGTGAACTGGACCCCTCGGTCGGAGATGATTCTCCTGGGGACTCCATGGAGGCGGTAGATGTGTTTCAGGAACAGTTTGGATAACTGGCGGGCTGAGGGCAGTCCGCTACAAGGAATGAAGTGTGCCTGTTTGGAGAATAAGTCTATTACAGTCCAGATCACTGTATTCCCACTGCTCCTAGGTAGGTCTACTATGAAGTCCATCGCAATCTCCTCCCATGGTCTTGTTGGCTCAGCTACTGGTTGCAACAGTCCAGGCGAGCAACCTGGTCTTGTTTTCATCGTGGCACAAATGGTGCAGCTTTTTACATAACTGTCCACGTCCTTTCTCATGTGGGGCCACCAGAACTGCCTTCGTACTAGGTGCAGCGTCTTTAGGAAACCGAAGTGTCCTGCTGGTTTAACATCGTGGCTCCTCTTGAGGATCAGGGTGCGTAAAGTCTGTGGGACATAGAGCTTTGTCCCTTTCCATGCTAGGTCGTCCCTTTTTGTCAAGAGATGTTGATTGTCTCGGAACCAAGGGTCTGTCAGTGTCTCATTTTTTAATTTTGCAGTTAAGTCACTTGCAAGTTGGCCCTGTTGGTCACGTTGTTGCCGTCTGGTGATCACTTGAGCCGCTGCTTGGGTGGAGGGGATGATGGCATTCACTACCTGCTCCCGCTCACTGTTGTATTGGGGCATTCGGGAGAGGGCGTCAGCCAGGTAATTCCTCCCTCCTGGGATGTCCTTAAACTCGAAATTGAAATGATTGAAGTATTGAGCCCACCGGACTTGCCTGGGCGACAGTTTCCGTGGGGCTTTTAGGGCTTCCAGGTTTTTATGATCAGTCCAGACTTCAAACGGTTTCTGGCCTCCCTTTAGCAGGTGCCGCCAGGTCAACAACATCCACCTTACTGCGAACACTTCCTTCTCCCACGCCGCCCATCGCCTCTCTGTGTCGGTGAGCTTGCGGGAGGTGTAGGTGCAGGGTTGTAGATCACCTTGACTGTTGTTTTGGAGTAACACAGCTCCTACTGCCACATCACTTGCATCTGCTTGGATGACGAAAGGTTGTTCCGGATCAGGGTGTTTTAAGACAGGTTCTTTCGCAAACATTCCCTTTAGCGTCTCGAATGCCTGTTGGCAGATCAGGTCCCATTGCAGGGGTTGTCCCGGGCGGGGTTTTGTTGCTGGGCTTCCTGTCTTTAGGAGGTCCGTCAAAGGTTTGGCAATTTTCGCGAACGAGGGGATGAACTGTCTGTAAAAGTTCGCGAAGCCCAGGAAGCTTTGCAGTTGTCTGCGGGTGGGAGGGGGTTGCAGTCACTTGGGAAATTCTCTTATCTAGGCTTGTTCTAAAAAAGTACACCAGCAATCGCTCTGGTAGAGGAGGCAGTGTCCCAATAACTCTCCTGAATTCACGGATATGCTCTCTGATAGGCTTCCCCTTCTGCATTAGGTTTCTTAGCTCGTCTTCCACATAGGGGTCCTCCTCTTCCTCCTCATAACGGGCTCTCAATAGTTGCAAGAACCCATCCGCATCTTGCAGCTGAGGGGGGCTGTTTTTGTAGAGGGATGCTGACCACCTCTTTGCTTCTCCCTCCAGCCTTTCCGAGATAGCATTCACTAGGGCTCTGGGGAAAGGATAGAGGTGTCCAAAACGCTCTATGTATATCTCAGCTGAATCGAGGAATTGGGCGAGGTTGTCTGGGTCACCATTGAACTTCCCTCTGAACTGGGGTGGTTCGTCTCTCTCTACCCTCTCCTCTCTGTGCTGAGCTCTGTAGGGCCAGCCTCGGTGTTGATAGTCCTCTGCCTCGTCTCTCATCCTGGGGTAGGGAGGTGCTGCCTCATCTAGGCTTCGCTGCTTGCTGGGAGGGGGGGGACCCATGGATGCGTCGTTGGGCTCCTCCTCCTCCTGCTGTGGAGGGGGGAAGGGCTGCGCCTTGGCCTGCGGCCTCTTGGATCAACAGCCCAGACTGATTCTCTCTTTTCTTTGGGTCTGCAGGATGGCCCCTCCCCCTGAAGGGTGGCATGGTCAAATTTCTCTTTCAACTCATCTATGGGTCTTTCGAGTGGCTTCCTTAGAATTTCTTGGCGCTTAGTTTGTTTTCTGGCTTGTTCCCATTCCCACAGCCAGGAAGCCCTGCCCAATTCACTTAGGGGTTTCCCTTTGTCTTTCACATTTGGAAAGGGAAATTCAGCCTCGGAGGCTTTTGGCACAGTCCCCGGGTACTTATCTGGCTCACGCTTCTTTGTTTGAAGTTCTGCCGATGGGGAAGACAGGAAGAGTTGAGCCTTCGTACTTTCCAAACTGGCTGGGATCATGGCCGATTCTTCTCCTCCCGTTGCTCGAAGCAGGCTTTCCTCCGAGATCTTGGCTTCAGCCATAATATCAGGGGGCAATCTCCAGTCCGACCAGACGTCTGGGAGGGAACGGGGTGATTTTGAATCAGCCAGCTTGGCTTTGGAGGAATCTTGGCTGTCTGTCAGGTTTCGTTGCTATCTTAAATAAACTTCATTTTCAAACACAAAGTCTCTAATGAATCTTTTTTCTTTATTTAAGAATAGAGAACGACATTCCTGAACTCTGTTGCAGCCAAGATTGGCACCTCCTTCCACACCCCTCCCTTTCCATTCTTCAACCCCAATGTCTCATTGGCCACTATCCAGATCCATCTCTTCATCCCATGCACTTTCTCTTCACAAGAATTCCCCCCTCCCTCTGTTGCCCAGGTAACACTATCTGCTGAAGAGCCAGGAACTAGGTGAAAGTTCATCCCAGCATTAATCAAGTCTTCCTGTGTCTTTTATGTCAGCGCTGAAAGAGATCACAATTTGGAACGCTGACAGCCGGGTGAGTGACACCAACCCAGGCAATAACGTACCTATTTGGAATTATTGGAAAATAAGACCCCAAAATTAAAAGTGGCTGTTGGACTGTGGGGCTTAAAGATTGAAAAGGAAAAAAAAATGGGTAAAAGACCCAAATTGAATTTTGTTGCAGTAAACTTAAACTGGATGATTTGGTATTAATAAATTTCTGAAATTTGACTGTTAAATTTGAAATTTGACTGATAGAGATGGATGGCTATAAAATAGCCATGGAGTCTGTAGGGATTAAACAGAGAAGTGGATTAAAGAGATTTCCCTTTCTGGGTGGAAAAGATACATGTTAATTGGCTTTTTACCTTGGATTACTTGAAATTAATATTGGATATAAGGATTTTGGAGATTCCTACTCTGTCCCAGATGATTTTAAGAAAGAAGAAAGAAGAAAGAAAGAACATTTTGGATTTTAACAATGGAGACTGACAAAACTAGGTGTGGCATAGTTAACAAAGACAGGAAGCTGATGCACTACGCTTGGATCAGACATTTTAAAAGTTTTAAAGGGACATACAGAAATTCTTTACTTTGAACTGATGAACCTTGAAATAGAGCACTTTGGACAGAGAGGAAAAGGAAGAAAAGGAAGAATTAAAGTGGATAAATTTAAATGTGACTAACTGAAATGTAAAGTTTAAAAGCCTATGTATATATGATAAAGTTTAAAAGCCTAGGTGTATATGATTTTTGGATAAAAACAGGAAGGGTTGTGAAATAATAAAAATAGAAAATAAGAGGTGGCTATTAAAATAGTGGATGATATCAAGGGGATAAAAATAATAAAGAAGAATATATTTTGAGGCAGGAAAATTTTAAGAAAATGTACTGTTTGATGTAATACGCTTTAATTTTAATTTGCAAACAAATGTTAAACTGATGAATAACGATTGATTGAACAAAATAGAAGATACACAGATGCTAGTGATTAGTCTTGAATTAAGGTAATACAAGTTGGAAATGATGACTATTATGAAATATACTGAGATTTAAATTGAAAGAGCAGGATGGAAAAATGATATAAAACAGATAATTATATTACAGTTAAAATGTGTGGGATGGATACCAACTAGATAAGAGTTTGAGACTCGGTGGAAATACGTTGGAAATTAATTCAAAATGCTGGAAACAGCCAAACAAATAGGAGGAGAGTTGGAGGAGACTATGCTGGAAATCAGCCAAACAATGGAGGGAGTCAAGGAGGAGACTATGCTGGAAATCAGCCCATAAAATGCTGGAAACAGCCAAACAAATAGGAGGAGAGTTGGAGGAGACTATGCTGGAAATCAGCCAAATAATGGAGGGAGTTAAGGAGGAGACTATACTGGAAATCAGCCCACAAAATGCTGGAAACAGTCAAACAAATAGGAGGAGAGTTGGAGGAGATTGAGGAACTATTCTAAAATCAACTAAATAGTTGGTGTTTTGGAGGGGATCAAGCTGATAATTAATAAAATAGAATAAGCTGGAAGATAGTTAAATATTAGAGGGAGATATAGTGGAAAATATATTAGAAATTGGAGTAAATAAAATATGCCTTTGAGAGAAATCTGTGTAATATGTAAACTGGGAAAAAAAAACCTAAGGTAAACTGATTTGAGGATAAGGGTCAAAGGATTAAAAGTAGATAAAATGTTGTTTTATAAAATATAATAAAAATAGAGTGGTATTGATTTGAAACTAAGAATAAATGGTGATAAAATTGTAAGGTAAACACTTAACAAGAGGTTAGAATATTGTAAAAATTATTTTGATACGACTTGTATAAGATATAAGGTAAAGAAGAATAAAGATATGTTTAGAATTGTTATGCAGATGTAAAAATGAGTGAAAGTGAATTTGAAATTAATTTTAGATAGATATAATGGATTTATATAGACGAAAATGTGAAATTTGAGGTAAAATTGGTTTTTTCTTAAGTTTTGAATTTCTTTATCTTCTTTTCTTTTCTTTTTTTGTTTATTTATAAAAGATGTAATGGAAATTGTGAATTGAGCTTGTGAAAGGAATGTAAGCGTGGTAACCATCTATGACCGGATCGAGATTTTTGCTCTTGAAAGTTATGTTTTTATGTTTAAATTTGAAAAAATAAATAAAAAATATTTACAAAAAAAAAAAAAAAGAAAGAAAGAAAAAAGAAAAATCATAGCTATCTGCTTTCCCGAATGTGCCTCATAATATTTTAGTGTGTTCAGAATCATCCGCATGTTATTTTTGATTTGCCTCTTAGGTAGGAATCCATTGTGGTCTGCGTGTATGAAGTCATTTAAAAATCTTTTCAGTCTTTCTGCAATTATTGAGGCATAGATTTTGTAATCTACATTTAACAATGATCTGTAACAATAATCAGTCTGTAATTTTTTATTTGCAATAAATTGGAATTTCCTTTAGGTATCAATGTTATAATTGCCTCTGTCCATGTTTTGGGGACCCTTGCTTCGGAGGGGCCAATCATCTCCAAGCCTTACTCCCAAGTCAACCCTGTTTTCTTAATTGTTCCTGTCTTCTGGCAGCTCTGCGCATGTGCACACTGGGAACAGGCTCCCACTGTTCTTCTGCCTCGCTGCTGTCAGACTCCAGAGACTGCACATAACTATCAGATGGCCTTGGCCCCCTCTCTGCCTCCGATGCAGAACCCTCTTCCGAGCTTTCCCCAGCCCCCAGGACTGGCCCAAGTTCCTCCCCAACCTCCTCACTATCCGACTCTGCTGCCAGCTCTGCTGGCTACCGGCGGGCCACAACACTTATCTATTGAATCTAACCTATACCTTTCTTCATGCCAAGTCACCAATAGACCTTCAAATATAAGCCACCTAAAATGTATGTCATATTTGATCAATTTTCTTGCCAGAAATTGGTATTCTCTTCTTATGTCTCGCACTCTTCTCGGTATCTGTTTTAGAATCCTTATTTCTTTTCCTTTATACACCATTGGCTTTCCTTTCACTTTTTGAAGTATTTCCATTCTGGTCGTTTTTTTCAGAAACCAAATTTGTACTTCTCTGGGGAGTCTTTTCCTCCTTACATAGCCTGTATGGACCAGAAAGGATTCATCCATCTCTGATAATACCTCCTGCTTGGTCACTTCCAAGACTTCAGCCAACAACTCTGCCATTTTATCTGGGAGGTCTTCTCCCTTCTCTTCTTCTATGTTTTGGAATCTTAGGAAGTATTCAGCTTTTTCCATCTCCAGAGATATTATCAAGGCCTCCAGGCTCTTGTCCACTTGTGTTAGTCTCTGATCCATTTCATCCACATTTCTCTCGGTTTGTTCTGATTTTTCCTCAACTTTTTAAATTCTTTCTTCATTCTTTATCATTCTTTGTTGGATATTTTCCACTTTATCATCCATTTTCTGTATTCTTTCATGTAGTTTGGCCATTGACTCCTGTATTGATTGGAACATCATTTTTGTTTCCGCTTGCATTGCATTTCTTTCCTGCAATAAAAAAATGTCCAAGGATCTCTGGCTTGTCGGACTTGGGGCAGCCGATGCTGCTGCTGAAGAGAGGACCAAAGTAGTTTTCTTCATCTTTCAGTCTTAGCACATAAGACTTCTCATTTGCGCATGCCCCAAGATGGCGACGCCCGTCTAGATCGTACCTAGAGATGGGCGGCTCGTGGACTGGCAGGGGTCTTCTGGGGCTGCCATGAACATCGGCAGCCCCGTTTCCAGTTTGAGGAGTCTCTCCCCAGCCTGATGAGGGCTTTTTCGCCCTCCGGAACCTCGTGGCTGGGGAGAAGTGAGCGGAAGACGGCGCGGGTGGAAGAACGCCGAGGCTGAACGCTGACAGCCCGGCTGCATCGGCTCCGCCATTTTTTCGCCCTGTTTGGCCGAGGCAGCGGCAGCGGCAGCGGTGATGCCCAGCGAGCTCCCCCCTGACCCTGGATGCCCCTGGGGGTTTCTTTTGGATGTTCCGGGGGCGCTGGGGAACACTGGGAGCTCGGGTGTGGCCAGCGCCGAGGACAACACTGTGGTAATGGCGGCTGCTGCGTGGAAACCAGGTCGAGGGCGGTGGTGCTGGAGAGCTGGAGAGTTGTTGGCGTTGGAGGAGAGGAGAGGAACATCAAGCCTCGACATTGAAATGGGGGAGTTGAACCCCATTGTGCTCAGGGGTTGAAGGATACATGGCTGACGTTAAGGGCTTGTGTGGAAAGACCTGGGGTTGGAGAGGCTGATGGACGGCTCAAGTATTGGGTCGCTATGGATGGCCTCCCCCCCTCCCTTTTTCTGGCCCTGTTATCGGCCTATCGGCCAATGTGGACTTTCTTCCACAGAGCTTGGGACCTGGCTCTGTCTTTCGTCCCGTCTCCTGGCTGTATGGAGGACAAGGCAGTTACGGGAGGATGGATGGAGCCAGTTCCAGACTACGTTCGCCGCGGATGGGACTCATCTTTTCAGGGCCAGGAACACCAAACCACCATGAGAGGGTGGTTTTTGGACTTTTCCTGACTTTTTCCATCTTGCCTGATTAGGATGGCCAACCACCGTGAGAGGGTGGTTGGATAGTTCCCCTCAGCTGGACTGAACGTGAGGACTCCTACCCATTACCGTGAGAGGGTAATGGTGACTCTTCCGATTATCTTAGTCTTGCTTCCTGGACATTTGAAACCATCATTATAGACCCCTAGGCCATGTCTAGGCCAAACTTGTATTATCACTCTAGTGTTAAAATGTATTCTAGGGCAAAGCTTCTTGTGCTGCGAGATTCCCCCCTCTTGCAGGCCTGGCCCTCTATGTTATCGAGGGCCCACCTTAATGACGGATCTTGGGACCCCGAGAGGTGGCATGTCGCAAAAAGGGGATTGAGGGGTTTTTTAAAGACTTTTTTAAATAGACTTTTAAGGGGTTCTGAGGGTGGGGGAGGTTATGTGGGTTTGGGGGAAAACCCACGGGGGTTGGAGACCAGTCCGGCTGTTATTAATGGTGCCGTAGGGGGTGCGGACTCTGGGGGAAAGGGGACTTTTAGAATGCCCTCTAGTGAGGGCTTCTCTATTAACACGCTGAGTAGGAGGGGCAGGTATGGCAGGAGCAGGGGGCCATATCATGTGGTGGGGGCACGTGCTCGCTATCTCCGAGCGATTCCGTGCCCCGGTCCCCTTAGCTCTTCCCGTTCCCCAGGCTGCTTAGAGTCTCAGCGCCCGAGTCTCCGGCTGATGTTATGTAATGCCAGGTCCGTAGTAAATAAAGCCCCCCTCATTTGTGATCTTATTCAGGAGGGGGGAGCGGACCTGGCAGGTATCACGGAGACCTGGTTGGGCCATGAGGGGGGAGTTCCCCTCGTGGAGATGTGCCCATCAGGCTTCCGTGCATTTCATCAGCCGAGAGCTCAGGGCAGGGGTGGGGGGGGTGGTGGTCATTCTAAAAGAAGGTCTTGATCCGAGGGAGACCACTGTACCTCAGATAGCCGGATGTGAGTCCCTTTTTGTGAAGTGGGGTCGTGGGGTGCAGATGGGTCTGTTGATCACGTACCTGGCTCCCTGCCACGTGGCAACGACCCTGCCCGAACTCCTCAATGTTATAGCCGAGGTGGCGGCTGATACCCCCAGACTTGTGGTCATGGGGGATTTCAACCTGCCATCCATCGGTGAAACATCTGAGGTAGCTCGGGAGTTCATGGCTTCCATGACGGCCATGGACCTGACCCAAGTAATTCACGGCCCTACTCATATGAGGGGACACACTCTGGACTTAGTTTTTATCTCTGGTCAGTGGTTGAGTGGCCTTGATATAGGGGATGTAGATATTGAACCCTTGTCATGGTCTGACCACTCGCTCCTTCGACTTGACTTTCTGACCGCCGTACCCCGTCGCAGGGAGGCGGAACCGACCAGGTGGTTCCGCCCCAGGCACCTGATGAACCCTGATAGGTTCCAGATGGAGCTTGGGCCATTTCCTGAGACTCTAGCTCATGACTCGGCTGATGACCTGGTGGCCGCCTGGGATAGGGCGGCTGCCAGGGCTTTGGACCGGGTCGTGCCTTCGCGGCCTCTGACCCGGCACCGAACTCACTTAGCTCCTTGGTTTTCCGAGGAGCTGAGGGCGATGAAGCGCCGGAAAAGACGCCTAGAGAGCGGTTGGAGGGCCAGTCGTTCCGAGTCTGACTTGACACTGGTAAGGTCTCATATTAAGACCTACCTTGTGGCGATAAAAGCGGCGAAATCTAGCTATTTTGCCGCTCTTATCGTATCATCAGATAACCGCCCAGCCGCCCTGTTTAGGGTGACCCGCTCCCTCCTCCATCTGGGAGCGCGGGAGGACCCCTTGCAGGGCCGAGCTGAGGATTTTGTACAGTATCTGGATGATAAAATAACTCAGATTCGGGAAGACTTGGCCGCCGACTGGGTTAGTTCAGACGAGATGACTGAGGGAGGTCTTGAGAGTGTTATCTGGGAGGAGTTCGATCCTGTGGCTCCCGAGGACGTGGACAGGATCTTGGGGCGGCTGAACGCAACCACATGTTTATTGGACCCGTGTCCCTCCTGGTTGGTGCTGGCTTCCTGGGAGGTTACACGAGGCTGGCTCCAGGGGATTATTAACGCTTCTTTGAGCGAGGGTGTCCTGCCGGCCGCCTTGAAAGAGGCGGTGGTGAGGCCTCTCCTCAAGAAGCCATCCCTGGATCCGGCTGTTTTGGCTAACTATCGTCCAGTCTCCAACCTTCGCTTTATTGCGAAGGTTGTTGAGAGTGTGGTGGCACGACAGCTTCCCCAGTACCTGGATGAAGCTGTCTATCTGGATCCGCTCCAGTCCGGCTTCAGACCTGGGTACAGCACGGAAACGGCTTTGGTCGCGTTGGTGGATGATTTCTGGAGGGCCCGGGATAGGGGTTCTTCCTCTATCCTGGTCCTATTAGACCTCTCAGTGGCTTTTGATACCATCGACCATGGTATCATGTTGCGCCGGCTGGAGGGACTGGGAGTGGGGGGCACCGTTTTGCAGTGGTTCTCCTCCTATCTCTCCGACCGGTCGCAATCCGTGTTGACAGGGGGGCAGCGGTCGACCCCAAGGCGCCTTGTTTGTGGGGTGCCGCAAGGGTCGGTCCTCTCGCCCCTCCTGTTCAACATTTATGTGAAGCCGCTGGGTGAGATCATCCGTGGTTTTGGGGTGGAGTTCCATCAGTACGCTGATGATACTCAGCTGTACATTTCCACCCCAGACCATCCCAATGATGCCTTGGAAGTGATGTCCCAGTGCCTGGAGGCCGTGCGGGTCTGGATGGGGAGAAACAGGCTTCGACTCAACCCTTCCAAGACCGAGTGGCTGTGGCTGCCGGCGTCCCGGTATAGCCAGCTGACGCCATCGCTGGTTATTGGGGGCGAATCATTGGCCCCCACGGAGAGGGCCCGCAACTTGGGTGTCCTCCTGGATGCGCGGCTGTCTTTAGAAGGGCATATGACAGCCGTGGCCAGGGGGGCTTTTTGTCAGGTTCGCCTGATATGCCAGTTGCGCCCCTTTCTGGACTGGGACTCCCTATGCACGGTCACTCAAGCACTTGTCACTTCTCGTCTGGACTATTGTAACGCTCTCTACATGGGGCTCCCCTTGGGGTACACCCGGAGGCTCCAACTGGTGCAGAATGTGGCTGCGCGGGGGATTATGGGAGCGACGGGGCGCTCCCATGTGACTCCTCTCTTGCGCGAGCTGCATTGGCTTCCGGTGGACTTCCGGGTGTGCTTCAAGGTGTTGGTGATCACCTTTAAAGCGCTCCATGGCTTAGGGCCAGGGTACTTACGGGACCGCCTTCTGCCACCAATAGCCTCCCACCGGCCGGTTCGCTCCCACAGAGAGGGCCTCGTCAGGGTGCCGTCGGCCAGACAATGCCGGCTGACGACCCCCAGGAGGAGAGCCTTCTCTGTGGTGGCACCTACCCTATGGAACAATCTACTCCCAGAGATACGAGTGATCTCCGACCTTCGGATTTTTCGTCGGGCCCTAAAAACTTATTTTTTTCAGTTAGCCGGTCTGTCTTGATTTTAGGGTTAGTTTTAATATTTTAATATTGATTTTAATTGACAAGTTTTAAATTATGGGCCAAATTTATAAATTATTTAACTTTATTTTTTAACTGTGATGTTTGTATAGATGTTTTTATCTTGGCTGTTCACCGCCCTGAGTCCGAAAGGAGAAGGGCGGTATAGAAATTTGAATAATAAATAATAAATAAATAAATAAGATAAACAGTAGCTTCACAACACACACCCAAGTATTCCGCTATTCCCTCCCAGTTATCTCCCAGCTTCAATGAGCTTTTTATGGCCAAACTATCGCTACTAAATTCCTCTATCTCTCTTTTTACCACTTCTATCCAAATAGCCAATTCAAAAATACTTTTTAAATATAATTTTCCACTCTTCCTCGCTTCTTTTTTTACAACAATGTTATATAGAAATAGAATGTGAATACTAATTGGTTTCCTGAAGTCCACTGAGTCCAAAATATGTCTCTCACAGATTTTATAGGGCAAACCAAAATATCTCTCATAGGTCGCCTTTGATTCTTCTTCTTTTCCCCTTAGGTGAGTAGGCTATCAAAGTTTATTTGTAATCCACTTAGGCCCACAAATGTCCCCAACAGTCTTTCACAAAGTGTTCCAAAAGTTCTTGTAAAGTTATTTTAGTCTCTTCTTTTCTTCTCCTTCTCCAGTTATAATATCCAAAAATTAATCATATTCCACCAAAGTAAGTTATAATCCAGTCCAATTTGGCAAGTCTTTGTATTTTCCCAACTTCTAAATTTTAAAAGTCTCAAAGGAAAGCAGGAAAGACAAAAAAAGGAGAATGAAAATTCAAAGGTGTTCTATTCCAAATGTTCCCAGTTGCAGCCTGCTTACTTGTTTATTATCTGGTAGAGCCAGAGAACTGCTATTTTTGCACAGTCACAGTTCTTCCACTCTCTTCTCCAGCCTCCCAGACTAAACAAGTTACAGATGTCAAAAGAATAATACACATCCCAAGTTCATGTCTATTCAAAAGTCCTTTCACTTTAAACACTTTCTCTGCCAGCAAGTGCCAGTAGATGGCGCACTTGTTCTGTTTCCTCCGATTTGGTCCGATCACTCCTTACTTTTAAGGCTTAAAGTTTTTTTTCCTTTTTATAGTCAAAAGTTTCAAAATTTTTGTGAAAAGAGGACAACAGAGATTCAACCCCACTAATACCTCAGCCTCCTATTTCTTCCACATTTCTTGTAGCAAAATAGTAAATTCTTCTGAGTCTTTTTTTATTAATGACTAAGTGCTTTTTCGCTGCCAGCTCCGGAGGTGGAAAGTTTAAATCCCACCTCCTATTCTTTAGTTTCACTCTCAACTTAATTCAATTTGAGGGAGAGCCAAGTCTTTTCTTTTGAAGTAGAGGTCAGAAAAATCTCACCTAGAACAAACACACTGCTTGACAATCTTCTTCTTTTAACTTTTTGGTCTGGCTGCGGCAGCTTCTGACAGCTCATAATGGCTGCCTGTCACTCCTCACTGGTCTGAGAGGATTTCCTCTGCTCCCACAGGGTTTTGTGGACTCCCTGTGGTTCGCAGAGTGTCCTCTCTTCTTCAACAACCCCTACAGGGTTGGCTAGGGTCTCTATGGACCCCCAGGTACATTTCATCTCTCCTTAAGCAGTGTGTCGTCTGGGTACAAATATTTCTGTGCAACATCCTTCCACAAATTATATACATTGAACAATTATACCTTGTGTAACTCTTCATTTCCTTCATAACATATCTTCTAATAAAAATACAATAATAACATTAAACATGGTTATTCTCATCATACTCATGTTATCAATTGCCATTTTATTCTTATCTCTATCTTAATGTATTTTCTATTCTTCTTATTGTCTTCTTTAATTTCCAATTTCCTTTTTTATTCTCTAACTATTGGTAAAATGCTTCCCATATCATATAATAATCAGTTTGTTCTTTCCCTTTAATTGCTAGTGTTAGTCTATTCATTTCTGCACTTTCTAATATTTTCCTAATCACCTTCTCTTCAGTAGGAATCTCTTCACTTTTCCAATATTGTGC
This sequence comes from Arizona elegans, assembly GCA_022577455.1. Lineage (NCBI taxonomy): Eukaryota > Metazoa > Chordata > Lepidosauria > Squamata > Colubridae > Arizona > Arizona elegans. The sequence goes on from JAKOOJ010000010.1 coordinate 21,206,039, forward strand.
AAATACTAGCTGCTGTTAATACACGAATAATTAAATATATATATTCTTTGTTATAAGTTTCAGGCAAGATCCCCAACAAAAATATTTCTGTTTTAAACTCAATACGTTGTTTTATCATCTTTTCCAACCATATATTTATTTTTGTCCTATACTTCTTTACTTCTCCACATGTCCACCACATATGATAATAAGATCCAGGTATCTGGTGGCACTTCCAACATTTAGCTGATTTGTCTTTAAACATCTTTGCCAACCTCGCCAGTGGAAGATGCCTTCTATAAAACATCTTATATAAATTCTCTTTATATACAGTTGACATTGTTAATTTATAATTCCTGTCTCATAGTTTCTGCCATTTATCTAGTTCTATTGTATAACCAAAATTTTTCACCCATGCTATCATTGTCTCCTTTACTTGTTCCTCTGCTAGCTTTTCACCCAGTAAATAATTATACAGTTTCTTTATTAATCTTTCTTCTGTTCCTGTTAGGATTTTATCTAACTCTGTTGGTTCTTTATAAAAACGCTGTGATTTTGCATCTTTCTCATATCTAGAATGTATCTGCACTTGTGCATACCATGTTAAATTGATCCCTTGCTCACTCAATTCCTCTTTCGTTTTCAGTTCCCCCTTTTCATTCAAACTGTCTTTGTACCTAACAATATTTCCCATATTAATAACGTTTGGGTGAATCAATGCTTTCATTGTTGAAAGCCAGACCGGTATCCTCAAATAATGTTGTTCTTTAGTTTTCTCCCATACCAACATTAGTGCATTTCTTATATAATGTCTCTGAAAATATCCATGTATCTTATTTTTCCCATACCACAGAAAAGCATGCCACCCCAGTTGTAAAACATGTCCTTCAAAAGTCAATAATCTTGTATTCCTCAATACAATCCACTCTTTCATCCATGTTAATACCGCCGCCTGGTAATACAATTCCCAGTTTGGTAGGCCAAAACCACCTCTGCTTCTTATATCTTGCATCATTTTCAGGCCAATTCTTTCTTTTTTCCCTTGCCAAATATATTTGTATATTATTTTATTAAGTTCCTCAAAAAAAAATTTTTAAATGTTATCGGGATTGTTTGGAATAAGTACAATGTCAAGTTTCCTTCTTATGTCAGCACTAGAGTAAATGCAGGTTGAAGTGCTGACATACAATAGTCTTGGCAATATGTTCATTTTAATTGTTGCTACTCTACCTACCAGTGATAATTGTAGGTTCTTCCACTTTTCCAGGTCTATTTGAATTTGTTTCAGTCCATTTATGTTAATTGATATTAATTTAACTTCTTCTTCCATGATTATTTGTAGATAGGATTTGCTGTTCTAGTCATTCTTATCTCTCTTGGTTCTTTCGCCCTTGCCCCTTCTCTTATCGCTACTTCCTCTTGATCTCTTTTATCTTCTTCTTGTTGCACATACCTCTCTTCCATTGCTTCTTCTCGTCATTTTGCCTCTCCTTTGTCACTTATACTCATTTCCTCTGGCAGTCCAAAATATTGCTCATAGAATTGTTCTGATTCTTTTATAGAATCCAGTCTGTGTCTTTGCTCCATCCAGGTCACCAATATTCCCTCTGGGATCAACCATCTTAAATTTACTCCATGCTTCATTAATTGCTTTGTTAAAAACTGGTACTCTCTTCTTATATCTCTTACTCTCCTCGGAACCTGTTTTAGTACTACGATTTCCTTCTCCTTATATTTTAAAGACTCATCTCTCACTCTTTGTAAAATTTCTGCCTTCATTGCTTTTTTTGTAAATCTCACATGTACCTCTCTAGGAAGTCTATGTTTCGCCGCATATCTGATGTTGACTCTAAATATTTCATCAATGTCTGCCAACAAATTTTCTTTATCCGCTTGTAGGGCATCCGCCCATAACGCTGTTGCAGGAAAAGAAATGGGACCAGGCCAAGCTCTTCAATGCAGGAAAGAGTTTATTGTGCACGGTTCAAACAGCCCAAAGGCAAACAAAAAGTCTGAACCCCGAGGGGTCCTTCATGACAAGTATTTATACAATCCAATTGCATATGCATATCAGGGAGCATTACATTTAACACGTAGGAACTAACCTCCATCAGTTTGCAAGGATCAAAGAGGAGAGGAAATAATAAACACCCACTAACACATTCATGTTCTCTGGTCAGTGTCTCAAGACAAAACATAAGAAGTTAAGGGACTGGAAGACGCCTCAAGGGTAATAAAGGAAGCAGCATTTGTTATCCGGGGATATACATGACATTTGGGGTACAATAAACAGTGAGTAACAGGATGCATCTGTTTTGGGTCATTTTACCCTTTTACAGATAAGTACCTTCGTCAAATACCTTTGTCAATCCAGCAACCTTTTATCGGCACGGAAGAGGAACTTCAGCCTTGGCCAAAGTTTTAGGACATTAATATTCAAAGTTTAGCCAATATCAGAATTTGGTCTGCCTCATTTCCCCCCTTTGTGACTCCTCTGATTTATCCAGAAGAGTCACACATTCAGGTTCCTGTCCTGGCTGGAGCCGTTCATATTCCCACATAGCCATCACCTGAGCAGTTGTCTTTCGTTCCACCAGCAAGGATAGACTTTTGGAAATAGTTTTAACAAAAATAGGCAGGACACAGGGGAGAAAAATACATCCTGCAGCTATTAAGCCAATAAGGCCAATGATGGCTTAAAGACCTGGTAATTTTTGTAAGTTTGGACGGGTACATGAGCCATTTTAACCGTTTTATCTGTAATTTCCTTAATAACTTTCCCACTTTCATCGATTTCTATGCAACAATTAGTCAAATTAGTCTAAGATAGTCTAAGGCTAATCTATTCTGCATAATATATGTCCGTGATTTAACACTTTCCCTGGCTAATTGAGTAAGACCTTTCACAATTTCATTGGTGATTATTTCAACCACTGCTTGCAGACGAATTAAATGGTTCAGAATGTACACGGGGGTCCGATAGCCATACATGCCATCTGCTGCCCACGTAGCTGGTCCATAAACTTCTATAATTCATTCTGCAGGCCATTCTTCATCTCCCCAACTGTGTTGGTTACCTCCTATCCTAACCCTTCCTATTGCAGATGTATCAACATGTCTTTTCTGTCGTTGATTACCTACATCATCACATACCGAAACACCCAAAACCTGTCGAGTGTTAAGGGGAAGCAAAAAGACTCCTGGCCTAATTATTCCCAGGACACAAGCTCCACACCAATCCTTAGGTAGATACCCATATGCCATTTTACCACAAATCCAGTACCATCCATCAGGAGCAAGCCATCCAAGGGTTTGATTATCCGGATCCCCTAAGAAGGCTAATCTGTTCACCTTAAACAGAGCTGTTTCATCAATACCCTCTGTGACATTACTTCCGGACCACCATATCTTGCTTTCCCATTTTCCTGTGCATATGAGGTTTCCTACCTGTTTACAACCAGTTTGAGTCCTCCTTTGGAAGCATACATTCCCTACCAAACTGGTGGTAAGTGTCCAATCCCCATCTTTTCCCTGATTATATGAAAGGTTACCCTTTTGCTCCATTTCTAATACTTTGGAATAGTTCAATTCCTGGGCTTCCCATGGCCATTTTTCTCCCATATTGGTTCCTCCACAAACAAAACAATTTGATACATTCAGAGTGTGGGCTATGTCTTCTGCCAATTTGACAAAGGTATTTGTTACATGGCTATGAATTTCAGGTACATTTAGCTTTTCCATTTCCAGATAATATGACCAGAACAATCCTTTCGTATCCTGTGTTGTCCTAGTAATCTTGGTAACATACCATCTAAGGGTTACAAGGGGATCCCTGCCCTTAGCATAGATTCCTAATCCAATTTTCCCGTAATACAGTGTCAATAGTGGGGCTGACTCTAAGGGTATAATAGGACTCTTCAGTATCTATTACCAGATAATGTACTAACACATCCTCTATAATTTTCACACTCAATCTATCTTACAGCCTATACATAAAACACAATCTATACCATGAGTGCAACAACAACACTCACACCCACAATTACAAAACCAGCACATTTAAAGAAAATCTCTTTTCTGTTCCTTTGCATCAAAAGGCAGCTTCCAGGGTGTTCTAAGCAGGGACTTCTTTCATCTGTAAGAGGTTCACACTCCGCAGCCAATTGGGGAAATGTAGGGACCATTAGGGATCGGAACGACTGAGAAATCAAATGGCCTTGGTTGTCCACAAAACCATTGCTTATATCTGTAAAACACAATGAACAATAAAGCTAATACCCCTGGATTCGAGTACCTTGAAAGGAATAGTGATAAGGCAAGAGGACTACAGAATAAGGGCATTTGCAGATGATCTGGTTGTTACCCTAACACAGCCGATGGAATCAATAATCCAGATGAAAGACATTATAAAAGACTATGGTACAGTATCAGGATTTAGATTGAATCAGAAAAAAAACTAAGATGATAGTTAAAAATATGACACAAGATCGAAAACACGAACTTGAAAGGAGGGCAGGTTTTGAGATTGTACCAAAGGTTAAATATCTAGGAGTTCAGGTTGCAGAATCAAATATGAAATTGTTTCAAAATAATTATGAGGTGTTGTGGCGAGATGTTCAGAAAGATATGGAGACTTGGAAAAAACTGCAGCTGTCTTTACTTGGAAGAATAGCAGCAGTTAAGATGAACATTTTGCCAAGATTTCTTTTTTTGTTTCAAATGATTCCGGTGCTTAAAAGTGATAAACAATTGAAAGAATGGCAAAGCGGACTGAATAAGTTTGTCTGGAATGAGAAAAAACCGAGAGTGAAACTGAAAATCATGCAAGATGTTCCAGAAAGGGGAGGTCTTAAACTTCCAAACCTACAGTTATATTATGAAGCAGCAGCCTTGACTCAAGCAAGCTATTGGTTTGGAAGGAAAAAGACTGGAATATTGAATATAGAAAGTTTTGACCTTGAATTTGGATGGCATGCTTACTTATTTTATGAAGATAAAGTGGATAAAGTATTTAAAAGCCATATACTTAGAGATTCCTTGATGAGAGTTTGGAAGACGCACCGATTCAAATGGGATTATAAAATACCGTTATGGCTGGATCTTGGTCATATTATGTGGAATACAAATATAATGTCACTCGAGGGGTTTTTATATAAAGAAGTTCTTTTTACAGATGCGGGCAGATGGCAACTGAAGACATTAGAGACACTGTTGGACAAAGGGATTAATCTAACTTGGTTACAGTATAATCAACTTCAACTGAGATGGAAAGAGGACCAAAAAACTGGTATTATGATGCATGAGGAAGAATTGGTTAGACATATAAAAGAGAAAGGTCCAATGCATATTAAAAGGCTATACAATGTATTGTTAGAAAGGGATTCAGAAACTGAATTGGTTAAAGATTGTATGATTAAGTGGGCACAAAATTTTGCAGAACCAGTGATGTTGGAAACATGGGAAAAAATATGGGTTCAGAATGTTAAATTTACACAATCGCAGAATTTGAGGGAAAATTTTTATAAAATGTTTTATAGATGGCATTTAGATCCCAAGAAATTGTTGTGTATGTACCCTAATGTTCAGCCAAAATGTTGGAGATGTGATTGTTTAGATTATCATGTTTGGTGGACCTGTAAGAAAGTTAAGGCTTTTTGGATAAAAATATGGTGGGTTATGCAGAATATTTTGAAGAAAAAAATTCAATTTTCTCCACAATTGTTTTTACTGGGTATAGTAAAGGGTTTTACATTGGATGAAACTAAGTTGATATTGTATATGATAACAGCAGCGAGATTATTGATAGGTAAATACTGGAAAAATGAAGCTTTGCCCACTATTGAAGAATGGACGTTGAAGATGGCCAGCTTTGCAGAGATGGCGAAGATTTCAGCATATCTAAAAGATCGCTCACAAGAGACTTATGAATGGGAATGGAAAAAATGGATAGATTATGTGCAGAACAAATATCAAACTAGGAAGTATCAAATAGCTTTTCATTGAAAGTATTATATAAAAATAGAAATATTTGAATTTTGTGAAGATGAAAAATTATATGGGGGTTTGAGGGGTTCAGGTTTTATAAAAAGGGGATTTTGATGGGATTATATTCTGTGGAAGTCAGGGGGGAGGGTTAGGGGGGGTTTGGGAGGGTTAGGTTGGGGAGTATGCGGTGGGTTGGGGGAAAATGGGGTGAAAATGTAATTGTAAAACTTTTGCAATAAAAAAAAATAAAATAAAGCTAATACCCCAATTACCCAAAGTGCCCACACCCAATTTTCCTCCCACATGGATCCACAACGATCTTCAGTCTCTCGTCAGGATCCGAGTTCCGGAATAATTCAAGAGGGCAGGTGTTCCATCCTCTTTTAGCTTGCAGCGGGTTACATCGGCAGATATACATCAAAGTAACCTATATATAAAATACAAAAGCTTTCTTTAAGCACGTTTAAATGTCAGTTTTGTTGGATGTTGTTTGTCCGCGGACACTTTCCAGCCAGTGTCAGCTGCTGCCTTGACTCGTGTCCAATGGATCCATGATCTTGATTCTGCAGTCTTAATAGCAAGTGGAGAAGTCATAATAACAAAAAAAGGTCCTTTCCATCTTCCTTCTAGTGGCTCTTTCTTCCAGTGTTTGACCCACACTTGGTCCCCAGGTCTAAATGAGTGACAATGAGTTACTAATCTAGGGGGTACTTGTTCCAACACATATCGTTGGAGTCTCTCAACTTGATTATTAAGTTCTTGTACCATCTCCATATTCCACCAAACCCCCCTTTATGACCTAAATCAGGCCACCCAGCATACATATTTACCTTATTTTACCATATTTACATATTTACACATCCAATGTTTCTCCCTTGTTTCTCCCTTGTTTCTCCCTTGGCCCTTTCTAAAGCCCGTATCAATGCCCATAATTCAGCCACCCGTGCGCTATGTCCACCCCCCAGAGGACCGCTTTCCACCACTTTTTCATCATCCACAATAGCATATCCGGATACTCGCCTCCCATCTATAACATAACTTAACCCATCCGTATACCAATGTGCAATTCCGTTGCACATTTGGCAACGGAATATCCGTTAAATCTGGTCGGGTGGAATAAACCTTCTTCAATACCTGTAAACAATCATGCTCAGAAACAGACTCCGTAGGGAACAAAGTTGCTGGATTTAATCGGTTAGACACCACCAGACGCACCTGTGGATTCTCACTCATAATTGCCTGATATTTTGCCAACCTTTGCCCACTAATCCACAAATGTCCCTTAGTATCCAACACAGACTACATCACATGAGGGGAGTACACGAGTATAGGACAAGAAAAAGTAAGGTTATTACAATCCTGAATCAATTCTGCACTTGCAGACAGCACCTTCAAACAGTGGGGCCAGCCTTTGGCCCTCCATCCAATTGTTTTGACAAATAGGCTACAGGTTGTTGCCAACTTCCCAAAGGCTGAGTGAGTACCCCCAAAGCAATGTTTCTACTAGTGTCTACGTACAGATTAAAAGGCTTCCTCAAGTTCGGTAAAGCCAGAGCTGGAGCTTGCGTCAATGCAAATTTTATGTCCTTAAAAGCCTTTTTCTGTTCCCCCGCCCCTCAAGGGGTTCCACATTTGCTTCTTTGGTGGCTGCCTACAACGGTGCAGCCATCAAAGCAAAGTTAGGGATCCAACTACGGCAAAAGCTAGCTAATCCTAAAAAGCTTCTCAGTTGTCTTTTTGTTCGGGGTTCTGCCAGCATTAGGACCACCCTTTTCTGCGCTCTGGTCCTAAAGCTCGACGACCCTTATATCGTATCCCAAATAACTAACTTTCCTTTTCACCAATTAAGCTTTCTTCCTTGATACCCAATAACCACACTCTAATAACAAATCTAGCATCATTGTGCATTCATCTTAGTATTATCCCAACATAAATCCTCTGTCAGTCCTGTGATCAACACATCGTCAACATACTGCAGTATTGTGTCTCCTGATTGTTGAGGCACATAATAGTGTAAATCTCTAGCTAATGCTGTTCCAAACAATGTGGGGGAGGTCTTAAATCTCTGAGGCAGCCAAGTCCAAATATATTGCATTTTCGTTCCTGTATAAGGATTCTCCCACTCAAATGCAAACAGTGGATGGCTTACGGGGTGAATGGGAATTGTAAAGAATGCATCCTTTAAATCAGTAACGGAAAACCACTCAGGAATTAAACTTAACAGGGTATACGGATTTGACACGGCCGGGTGTAAGGTTACCGTCAGGTGATTCACAAGCCTTAGGTCTTGCGCCGGGCGGTAAGACCCATCTGACTTTTTAATTGGGATAATTGGAGTATTCCAGGGGGACTGAATAGGCACCAAAACCCCCACTTCCAAATATCTCTGAATGCTTTCATAAATAGCACAAATAGCTTCCCAAGAAACGGGACGCTGCCCTAGACTCACAGGCACAGCTCCAGGTTTTAGTTCCACCACCACTGGAGGGTGGTGAGCTGCAAAACCCGGCGGGTTATCCTCAGCCCACAATCCCGGCACATCAAACAATCCCCACTTCTCATCTTTCTCCTTCCCTTCAACCTGTCTCCCTACCATCAACCTCCAAGTTTCCTCCGGAGAATGTCTTATGGTCACCCTTTGGTGACCCTCATCAAATGAAATTGTTGCCCCTAATTTGCTAAGCAGATCCCTGCCTAACAATGGAATAGGGCATTCAGGAATATACAGGAATCCAGCAATCATGCTGGATTTCAGCTCCCTTAAAGTCACACATCACTGGTTTCAAGACCTGTCGCCCCATGACTTGCCCTGATACCCCCGGGACCTGAATTTTATGGGATCCGGGGGCTGCAACCTGCTTATTTACAACTGATCTTCCTGCTCCCGTATCTACCAGAAACGTTGTTTGCTGACCCCCTATTTTCATTGTAACCAATGGCTCAGGCGGGGGTTCTTCCAAGCCTGGTCCCCATCAATCTGACTAAGTCATGTCTGCCAATCCAATGCTTTCTGCTTCCTGCTGCCCCGCACCCTCTCCAAATCCTCTACGGAAACCCCGACCTGAACTTGTCTGTCCAACCTTCTACTCAAACCTCTCCTCTGTCCTCGTTCTCCCCTTCTCCCAGAGAACTACCCACACATCCCTGACCCAATATCCGGTCTTCTCATCCCTCTACCTCTCACCATTCGTCTTGGGCATTCTCTCTGCCAATATCCTTCCCCCTTATAGTAAGCACATTGTGTTGCATAGCCTTCACTTTCTCCACCCGGTATCTTCCCTTGCTTACCCCGCACCCCCTTACTTTTCCTGCCTGCCCAGATACACATAACCTAACCATTTCAGCCTGACATTGCAACAAATCCTCAGCTTTTTCCGTTAAAGCCCTTGCCCACTGATCAATATATAGAACTTGATCAGGATATTTATCCTGATTTACCACTATCACTCCCCACAATTTATCCACTGTTTCTCCCCTTAAAGACCCCTGAGGGGGGCCAGCCGGTCCCCATCTGTGGCCACACATTTCTGCATAGGAATTTTAATCGGTCTTTCGACCCTTTTGGGTGTGAGGGGTTGCTAAAATAATTATCAAAACCTTTTAACATGCATGCCAATGAAGTGTTGGACATGCTTTGAGCCCCCCCATCCTAGCACACTGCCGCCGACTCGTAGCCCCGGAATTCACGGTCACTAACGAGAACTGCGACGGCTTACCCAACCCACACAGCCTGACACGGACTTCATTAGGGTCGCCGCCCCGAGTCCAAGGGATTGATCAAGTCCCTTCTTCTGCCTACAAATGAGGCAGGTACAACACCTTTACTATATACTTGCCTGAGACGTCTCCACTCCTTAACTTCCTGGCCAGGAATTTGTTCAGACCTCCTTTCCTGCACTGCAGGGTTCTTGGACTCGATCAGAGCACCGCCAGTCCCACAGGGCTGCTGCTGCCGTCTCCCAGAGATATACCCCCGTGGCACCTGGAGAATATTCAGGAGCGACTTCCCAATGGTCCCGAGGGGTCGAACGGCCCTCAGAGAAATATTGCCTTGTACCTAGTCCTGGCGGAGTCGCCAGCTGTTGCAGGAAAAGAAACGGGACCAGACCAAGCTCTCCAATGCAGGAAAGAGTTTATTGTGCACGGTTCAAACAGCCCAAAGGCAAACAAAAAGTCTGAACCCCGAGGGGTCCTTCATGACAAGTATTTATACAATTCAATTGCATATGCATATCAGGGAGCATTACATTTAACACGTAGGAACTAACCTCCATCAGTTTGCAAGGATCAAAGAGGAGAGGAAATAATAAACACCCACTAACACATTCATGTTCTCTGGTCAGTGTCTCAAGACAAAACATAAGAAGATAAGGGACTGGAAGACGCCTCAAGGGTAATAAAGGAAGCAGCATTTGTTATCCGGGGATATACATGACATTTGGGGTACAATAAACAGTGAGTAACAGGATGCATCTGTTTTGGGTCATTTTACCCTTTTACAGATAAGTACCTTCGTCAAATACCTTCGTCAATCTAGCAACCTTTTATCGGCATGGAAGAGGAACTTCAGCCTTGGCCAAAGTTTTAGGACATTAATATTCGAAGTTTAGCCAATATCAGAATTTGGTCTGCCTCAACGCTGCCATTATTTCTGCTAAATTTTCTCCTTTTTCTTCCTCGATATTCTGAAACCGTAGATAATAGTCAGCCCAGTCCATTTCTAAAGAGATTATTATTCTTTCTTTATTTTTGTTTGCCAGAGTGAGTCAACTTCATCCACCTTTTTCTCCATTTTTTTGACTTTTTCTTCTACTTTCTGTATACGTTGTTCATTTTTTTTGTCATCATTTGTTGGACATTCTCCAGTTTGTCTTCTACTTTTTCTAATATATCTTCTACTTTCCCTATTTTTCCATGGCTAGCAGGGGAGTGGCTAGCAGGGGGCGTGGCTAGGGTCACGGCAAGATGACGCATCTCTTGGGCACTCCAAGGGGTTCTGTTGGGCCCAGAAATGCCTTGCAGGGATGATTGAGGAAGACAGCACACTGTGTGGGGTCATGAGGAGTCTGCAAACTCCCTAATTGACCCAGAGAAGGCTCTTAAAGCCGACGGAGTGGAAGAGACAGCCATCAAGGGCTGGACCGAAGCTGGGGCAGCCACAGGAAGGAAGCTTTGAAGAGAGAGACTTTCAGTGTGATTGATCTGGATGAGAGATTTCCAACTTTTTTTTCTTTTGTTTTTGCTAGAAGTGGGATTTGGTTTTTTCCCTCCACCTCCCCTGAAAAGTGGCAAGAAGAGCTTTTGCCATTTTGGAACAGGAAGCTAAAACTTTTAGAAAAAAAGTGAAAATATTTTGGACTTAAAAGCTGGACTGGGAGCCTCAAATATATTATTGTACTGTAGAGAAGCTTTGACCACCACAATATTTGGATAAATAGAGCTGCCTTTTTTGTATTTTTGTATTATATTATTGTTATTATTTTTTTTCCTCTAAGGTCCGAACCTGTTGTGGCCCACCAGTGGCCAGCAGAGCTGGCAGCAGATTCAGACAGTGAGGAGGTTGGGGAGGAACGTGGGCCAGTCCTGGAGTCTGGGGAAGGCTCGGACGATGGCTCTGAGTTGGAGGTAGAGAGGGGGCCAAGGCCATCTGGTAGTTCTTTGCTGCCTCCGGAGTCTCCGGAGTCTGACATCAGCAAGGCAGAAGAACAGCATGAGCCTGTTCCCAGTGTGCGCATGCGCAGAGCTGCCAGGAGACAGGAACAATTAAGAAAACAGGGTCGACTTGGGGGTAAGGCTTGGCGATGACTGGCCCCTCCCATAAGACATAAAAGAGAAGCTAACAGGACATGAGCTTTTGCAGGAAGCAATTAGTTCATCTGGTCGGTAAAAGCTGTGGAAAAGTTCCGTTTGATTCTGTGCTAAGTTTGGCCTTGCCCTGCGTGTGGCAATTAGTTCTCTGGCAGTAAACACTCCCCTGCAAGACTGTTTGATAAGCCTTTCAACTGGGAATGACAATAATTCACAGCCATCTGAATTAAAAAGATCTGCTGGGACTAAGTTTGTGCTGTATACTGTCTAAGGAAGCCTAGGTCAGAACAGAACCGGAAAGAGAGGAAGGATAGGAGAAAGAGAGAGAAGCAGAGTGAGAGGGCCATCTACTGGCAGAAGTTGGAAGTGGAAGCTGGGAACAGCAGATTTAGCCTTGAGAAATTCTGTAAACAAAGATATGAATTGACTGCTAGAATATCTTTGTTAATATAAGTTGGTTAGACTGAAAATTGAAAACTGAGATAGAGAGCGTAAGACTGAGACTTTTTAAAGTCATATTTTCAAATAGCTTAGCTCTTGAAATTCAAAGGGAAATATAAGCAAGGCTTTTATGCAGGGTTTTTTCCTTTTTCTTTCTTTCTTTTTCTTTTTTTTTCCTGGCTCTGTGAACTATGTGAACTCTCCCTTAAAGATTATAAAACAACTGGGTTTGGTGGGCCTTTGTGGATTACAATTTATTGATACATCACTCCTTTTTGCGGGATACTAAACGATTAAGGTCTGAAGAACCTGAAGAAAATAATAACAAGAAGACAGAGGTTAAAAGATTGACATTTTTTGGTTTAGTTTTTCTTTTGGATTTTTTGATTATGTTAAGTTATGTTTTATTTCTTTTTTGGTTTTTTGGCTTTCTTTTATTGCTGGTTGTTGTTGTTTTTTTCATCCTTGGATTACAATTGATTATTACTTTTCCCTTTTCTTTTTTTTTTTTTATTGAAAAAGTTTTAAAACAAACACAATTTCCCCACAACCCTCCCTCCCAACCCCCCTCCCCCTCCCCGACTTCCCAGAGCAGAACACAAGGTATTTCTATTGACCTTTAACAATAAACTAAATTGCATAACCATTCATCAAACTAACACCCCCTAAAAAAAAAATTCTTAACCCCCCATATATAAAATCTTATTTCTTAAACATAATACTTCTAATATCACTTATATAGCGCTTATACAAATAAAAGAAATCATTCATAAGCTATTTGATATTTTTTGGTCTGATACTTATTTTGTATATAATCAATCCATCTTCTCCAGTCCTGTATATACCTTTCTTGTGTGTGATCCTTCAGATATGCTGAAATTTTAGCCATTTCAGCTAAATTAGTTACTTTCAATATCCAATCATCAATAGTAGGCAAATAGTCCTTCTTCCAGTGTTGTGCTACCAACAATCTTGCTGCTGTTATCAAGTTCAAAATCAATTTAGTCTCTGCAACTGTACAGTCCGTAGTTATACCCATTAAGAACAACTGTGGAGTAAATTTCAGTCTCTTTTTAAAAATATTCTGCATCACCCACCAAATCTTTATCCAAAATGCTTTGATTTTTCTACAAGTCCACCATATATGATAATAAGTTGCATCATCACAGTCACATCTCCAACATTTAGCTTGCACATTAGGATACATACATGATAATTTTTTGGGATCTAAGTGCCATCTATAGAACATTTTATAAAAATTTTCTCTTAAATTTTGTGCTTGTGTAAATTTCACATTTCTAATCCAAATCTTTTCCCAAGTCTCCATCATTACTGGCTCTTGAAAATTTTGTGCCCATTTAATCATACAATCTTTAACCAATTCCGTCTCAGAATCTATTTCCAATAAAGCATTATACAACCTTTTAATATGCATTTGTTTTTGATCTCTAATTTGTTTTACCAAATTCTCCTCATTTTGCACAAAGCCAGTTTTTTGATCTTCCTTCCATCTAGCTTGAAGTTGACCGTACTGAAACCATGTGTAAATTATACCTTCTTCTCTCAGTGTATCTAAAGATTTCAAATACATTACCCCCCTTTCAATAATAAGAAGCTCTTTATAGTTAATCACCTCCTGTTTTTGTTCTATACTTATATTTTCTATTGCATGTCTAGGATTTGCCCATACAGGTATCTTATAATTTAGCTTATATTGATATTTTTTCCAAACCCTCAACAAAGCATTTCTTAATATATGAGCCTTAAATACTTTATCCACTTTTTTGTCATATAACAAATAGGCATGCCATCCATATAACAAATCATGACCTTCTAAATTCAAAATTCTCCCCTCAGTTAAATTAAACCAATCACTAATTTGTGATAAAACCGCTGCTTCATAATATAATCTTAAATTAGGCATTTTGAGACCCCCTCTTTCACGTGTATCTTGCATAATTTTCATTTTTATTCTGGGTTTTTTCCCAGCCCAAATAAAAGTATTAACACCTTTCTGCCATTCTCTCAAATTCTCATCTTTCTTAAGCACAGGTAACATTTGGAACAAAAATAAAAATCTAGGTAAGACATTCATTTTAATTGCTGCAATTCTTCCCAATAAAGACAACTGTAATTTTTTCCAATTTTCCATATCCTTCTGTACCTTCTGCCAAAGGACCTCATAATTGTTTTTGTATAATTTTGTATTTGAAGCTGCTATGTATACCCCTAGATATTTAACCTTTTTAACTATTTCAAAATCTGTTAATCTCGCCAGTTTATCTCTTTCCAGTATAGTCATATTTTTAACTATCATCTTTGTCTTATGTGGGTTAACTTTAAATCCTGATACTTTCCCGTATTGATCGATTATATCCAATATATATGGAACCGACTCTATAGGTTGGGATAAGGTAATAACCAAATCATCTGCAAATGCTCTTAATCTATAATCTTGTTGTCTAATTACAATACCCTTCAGTTTTTCTGAGTCCCGTATCTTGTTCAATAATACCTCCAAAGTCAAAATAAATAATAGTGGGGACAGAGGACACCCCTGCCTTGTTCCTTTCTCAATTTTAAAAGCCTCTGTTAAACCTCCATTAACTATAATTTGTGCTGTTTGCTGCTGATATATCGCTCTAATTGATTGTGTAAAATATTCCCCAAAATGCATTTTCTCTATTATTTTAAACAAAAATTGCCAGTTCAAACGATCAAATGCCTTCTCTGCATCCAAAAATATAAACGCTGCAGGGACTTGATTATTTTTTTCCAAGTATTCCAGTAAGTTTACGATTTGTCTAACATTATATCTCATTTGTCTCCCTTTTATAAACCCTGATTGATCATTATGAATTATTTGTTGCATAACTGGCATTAATCTATTAGCCAATATCTTAGCAAAAATCTTATAATCAGTATTCAGAAGTGAAATTGGCCTGAAGTTCTCAGGTTTAATGGAGTTTTGGTCCTCCTTTGGAATTAGTGAGACAAAAGCTGTTTTCCAGGAAGGTGGTACTCCTCCTCCTACTTGTATTTTATTAAATAAAATTTTGAGTGGTTCTAACATTTCAGATTGTAAATGTTTATAATAGACAGCTGTTAAACCATCTGTTCCTGGAGCCTTACCTATTTTTAATTGTTTAATTGCCCCAACAATTTCCTCGGACGTTATTGGCTGATTCAATCTCTCTCTCTGTTCCAGTGTTAATTCAGGAATCTCCATCTTTAAATATCTATCAATACCAACATCTTGAATCACATCTTTAGCATATAACTTTGTATAAAACTCCAAAAAAGCCTTTTTTATTAAATTCTGTTGATAAATTTCTTTACCTCTAAATTCTATCTTATCTATAACACGTGATTTTTGTTTTTTCCTCATCGTATAAGCCAACCATCTCCCAGGTTTATTAGCATTACAAAATGTATTATGTCTGGCATATTGTATGCTAGTTGCTACTTGCCCAGCCAATAACATATTAAATTGCTCTCTTAAAATATTAATCATATCTTTTGCCTTTTTATCTCCCGGGTTAGTTATAAGCGATTGTTCTTTCTTTTTAATTTCCTCCTCTATCTCTTTCCGTCTATTTTGTTGTTTTAGTCTATATTTATTGTTCAAAAAAATTAATGTTCCTCTCATATATGCCTTACTCGCATCCCATACCATCTCCATCGAGGTTCCTTTATTCATATTGTTAACAAAAAATTCTTTCATTTGTTTTTTAAGCTCAGACAAGTTATCTTCATATCTAAATAAATTCTCATTTAACCTCCAAGACCTCCTTTCCCCTCTTTCCTGCTCTAATTCCACCCAAACCGGGCTATGATCAGTTAAAGATCTTGGACATATCTTCGTGTTCTTCACCCTAGAAAAAAGATCATTTGTAGTTAATATAAAATCAATCCTAGAGAAAGATTGATGCCTATCTGAAAAAAAAGTAAAATCACTTTCTGATACATTCCTTTCTCTCCAAATATCTCTGAGCTCCATATCCTCCAGAATATCAAAAAAAGATTTAGGCAACTTAGCACGCATGGATATCTTAGATAGACTTTTTTTATCTTTCTGGGTATTTATTACCCCATTCCAATCACCCATTAGAAGTAAAGATCTATAATCCCATTGTAATATTTTAGTATGTAAAAATTTATAAAATTTATCTTGTTGTTGATTAGGTGCATATACTCCAATTACAAGCAGCTTCCCATTCTGTGTTGTTAATTCAATTGCAATATATCTACCTTGAGTATCAGCCTCAATTAAATTAGCCACTAAACCTCTTTTAATGTATATAACTAGGCCATTTTTCTTCTCTGGTGCTGATGCCACAAAATGTGTACCTAATTTCGAATTTATCAAATACTTTTGATCTGAAGATTTAATATGCGTTTCTTGCAAACAAATAACATCATTCTGAAATTGCTTCAAGTAGTGAAATATTTTCTTTCTTTTTTGTGGAGAATTTAAACCATTGACATTCCAAGATAAGAATTTATTTGCCATCTCTTGGCGCCCCAAGCTTTGAGAGCATCAGCTGAACCTCCTCCGCCATATTATACTTCGGCCTAGCTCCTCCCACTGCTTGTGTTTTTTGAACTTGTTGGGTTGAATCTTGAGGCTGTCGTGCCAGATGTTGTTTGTAAGTAGCTCTTGTCAGTCGTTGATCTTTTGGCAGCTGTATCATCGTTAATGACTCAAGGGTTGGTGGTGGACCCCCACTCAGCAGTAAATCTTCTTCCAAATTGGCTCCTCCAGCTAGAGCTTGAGCGTAAGTTTGTGGTTGCCCTCCATCTTTCTCTTGTTGTATCGTTTCCAATTGCTTTCTAGCACCCCCTGGTGAGGGTGGCCTTCCAGCCTTTAAAACATTGACATAAAAATCTTTTGCCTTTCCAACTGTGTTTAAACGATGTCTTTGCCCAGCATATGTCACTATTATCCCAAAGGGGACATCCCATCTGTACTGGAGCTGCTGATTTCTTAGTTCATTCACCAAAAAACCAAACTGCTTTATATCTCTTAACATTTTAGGAGGAAGCTCTTTCAGGACCACCAGCTCTTGTCCATCCACTTTAATCTTGTTTCTATAAGAAGCTTGCAGAATGTCATTTCTAATTCTCCTTGTTGTGAAATAAATCACCACATCTCTTGGTAGCTGCTTTTGTTTTGCCAGCCAGGAATTAACCCTATAAATTTTATCCATTTGAAATGCCACGTCTTCTGGCCTTTCTGAAATCAGCTCTGCTAAAGCATTGGAACAAGCATCTTTTAAATTTTCACCAGTCTTTTCTTTCAAACCTCTCAGCCTGAGGGCAAATTCCATTGATCTGTATTGTAACAAAACCATTTCATCATCCACTTTCTCTGTTTGTATCATAACCTCTCCTACTTTAGTTGCAAGCTCCAAGTTAGCATCATCAATTTCCCGTACTCTCTCCTCAATCTTTAACATATGAGTGGCCAGTCCTGAAACTGCATAAACAATGTCATCTCTTATTTCATCATGTTTTTCCTCCACCACACTTTTAATTTTCTTTAACTCCTCTGAAAATTGTTTCATCATTTCTGTCTGATTGTTCAGGGCACCCATTATAAATTCTTTAAGGTCTTGTGACTGTGTATCAGCAGGAAGTTGTTGTTTTTGAATCACTACAGGGGAACCTCCTCCCCCTTTTGAAGTTGGTGGCTTTAATTGTTTAGCAGCCATTTTATTTTAAAAAGAGTTTTTTCCTTTTGCAGCCACAAAATCTTGTAAACAGTCTTACAAAGTATGTTTCAAAGTTTTTTCAAAATAAACAATCCTCTCTTCAAGCTATACTCAGTCCCCAACAGTTTTCTCTTCAGGCAGAGGGCTCTTAACAAGCAGTTTCCTTTTAACTTTCACTTTCCCTTCCGCCCATAACAAAGGCTTCCTCTCCAGCCTCCAGCTCAAGAGAGCTCCGTTTGCAACAATGTATTCAGGGAGTTAAGTTCTGTTTCTTTTAAGAAGCTTGCACTCTTGCTTCAGCTCTGTCTGCCTTGTTAAAAAATCATTAGAACTCACTGTTTGCCGGCAGAGTTGGACGCAGACGTCTTGCTCTGTTAAACAGAGGCACCAGCGATCCGGAGCAATGGGAGGGGTGAACTGGGGAGCTCTCACCCTCCTAGTCCCTGGAATTAATCCAGTGACTTTCGGGGAGCTCTACCCACCCCCTCCGACTCTCCTCTCCTTCTTTGCCCGAAGGAGAGTTTTTTCAAACCGCCGGACAGCAGTTTAACGCTGTCAGGGCGGTTTTAACAGATCGGGTGGCTGGCGGTCTATGGAGACCGTCCTCGTCGTCAGCGGAGCCAGCGGAAGTTCCTACTTTTCCCTTTTCTTGTGGATTACAAATATTAAAAAGATTTAAGATGAGGAAAACAATGTCAGCACCAACGTCAGTGTCCTCTTCAGCTGCTTCGAGTCCCTCTGGGCAGAGGACATTGGATGCTTAATTACAACCAGAAAAAACAAACACTATGCAGGCTATGCATGCAGATCTGAAAGCAATGATGCAAGTGTTGCATGAGGAGTTTAAAGAGGTAATTATTTTAATTCCTCAAGGTGCTCTGGCACCTTACTATTCCCCCATTTCTAACCTAATGATTGGTATTTAGGGCAGCGTTTTGCAAGCAAAGAAGCTTTTTGACAGTGTTTGTAAAGCAGAGTTGTGTATAATGTAACTAGTCATTCTGGTTCCATAAGCAAGGGAGAACATATGAATATACATCTCTTTTTCAAATTGGAGCTCTGACTCAAAACTGGAGTTTTCTGGCTGAATGTGAGTTCTCTCAAGATCTTTCTTGGGCTAAATCCTCAGGGAAGCTTTGGCTCTTGAAAAGGAGTGGTTTTTCTGCTTCCCCAGCAAGGGAGAACTTTATATATATATATTGATTAGCCTATAGGCCATATCAACATACTGCTTCAAACACATATTACCAATAAAATTCATGCCATGAGCACATGACAAGACCTCAGACTCGGAGCCAAACCAAAGCCCAGGATGTTGCATCACAGCCATCTGCTCAAGACTGTTAGGTTCAGCTTGTAGCTTACTCCTAACTTGTTGGTCAGGCAATATATCTGTTTCTTTAAGAAACAACTGAGCCACGAAATCAGGGTTTGCTGAACCCTGTAATTAGGCTGCAGTGCATAAATAAGCAGCACAGAGAAGCGTTCGTTCCTTCTGGATCTTCCTGCTTCTTCCTAGTTCTTCCTGAGTGATACCTGTTTGTATCCTGTTGCTTACTGAGTCTATTATATGGTACTGTATACCAAGAGTTACTAAAGTCTGTTTGCTTTGGTAAGGGAAGATACTTACTGGACTGATATTACTGTTTATGACCTTGGACTGTTTTACTTACACCGAGACTGCTTGTTACTTGTAGATAAACTATTTTTTCTCACATGAGCCGCACGTTTATCTCCTTCCCTGTGTGTTTCTGCTCTGCTCGTTGCACAAGCAACAAATACTTTTTACACACACCCTAACAATACATCACAGAACTCAGGATATTACAACACTAAAACTCAGGATGCTACAACACAGCCAACTACCCAGGATGTTGCAGCTCAGGACTCAGGATGTCACAACACTGGAGCTCAGGATGCTGCCACATGGCCCATTACCCAGGTCGTTAAAACACAAAAGCCTAATGGGCACACAGCTAGGACCTCGCCCACACAGGATGTTACGAAACAGCCGACTAATCTGCAAACATCAACTCCATCAACTAATCAAGATGTAACAACACAGCCAACCAACCTGCTTACAACAACAAAGCCAGCACTCCACACCTCCCCACCAGTATTTATAGAGAGACGGCATCTCCGATCACACTTTGCTTGCACATGCATGAAGCTGAAGACACCAGCCTGAAGATGACGAGTGGGACCTCGTCGAAACGTCGCGAAGATACTCTCAATCTTACATGGGAAAAGACCTGTATACACCAAGACTTGCATACCTGTATCCGTGAAAATCTACGAAAACACACACACACACACACACACTTGTTTTCCTAGATTGTATTTGTTTTGGATAGCTGTCAAGGCTTCTTTAATAGGTATTTGGGTGAAGAGGGATATGACATTGAAGCTCACGAAAAACCTCAGCCGCTGAAAGGATCCTGAAAAGAACCGAATTAGCCCTAATCAGAAACGAACTCCACAGGAAAAGATTCCTACTAGACCAAACCAACAGGGACTTACTCACTCTTCACCTCAAACTCAGTAACAAAATCCACCCAGCACTCTGGGACAAATCCAAACAACTAGCCCTCTGGAGAGCCGAAACAGAAACCTCCCACAAGACAGACACACACACCAACAAACTCCACAGAGTAGAAAAACGCCAGAATCACAAACCCCCTCCACAGCAACTCATGAAACAAACAGTACATAACATATCAGACAGGACCCTCACCATAGCAGAAACCAATGTCCTTTCCAAAGGATTCAACTTTGCAGTCGCCCTCAAACACATCCCCACTGAAAACATCATATGTGGAGTTGAAGCTAGCCTAACCAAAATCAACCCAGATGAAGCCAATAAAATCAGACTTGAAATCACCAACGTCCTCTGCTCCAGCAATCCACCCAGAAACAACTTACACAAAGAAGAACAAAAAGCACTCATCAACTTGAGGAAAGACAATGACATAATCATTCTCCCAGCAGACAAAGGTAATGCCACAGTGGTGATGAACACATCTGACTACCAAGCTAAACTATCCAACATACTCCTAGACCCCGCTTACAAACCTCTAAGCACAGACCCCACCACCTACCTGGAAAAAACCACCAAATCCAAAATAAAAGCCTCTCCCATCAGTGAAGATATCCAGCAAAGAATCATCCCCAGAGAGAAATCATCCAGATGCCCCAAACTCTATGGCCTCCCCAAGATACACAAAGAAGGAACACCACTCAGATCCATAGTCATCTCCATAGGCTCACCTCTACAGAATCTTGCCAAATTTCTTGCCAAACAATTTCAGCCCTACGCAGAATCCATCACCTCACATGTACAAAACTCATTCCACTTCATAGAAACAATAATAATGCTGGATGATGGAGGCTTAGTTTGAGATAGCCCTGCCAGGTTGCTCTGACCAAACACAGAGCAACCCGGCAGGGCTGTCTCAAACTTTAACAGATAGGATTAATGAGAATCAAACCTGGCTGACCACAAGGTCACGGACAAGGCAGCAAAATGCAATAGTTGACAGGCTAACATCATCCCCCACTGATAAGCAAGCTAGGAGGGAGGAAACAGTAGAAATTAAGCCTCCATCATCCAGCATGACGACAGCAAAAACAACTCAGCTAATTACAAGTGGGAGACGGCTGGAAAGGCCTATTACACGTGCAATGGCCAAATTGATTAATGGCATATAAAGGCAGAGATCTCTGTAATGGTAGTTAAATACTCTGATGATGTCAGCAGATGGCTGACGAAAGCTTAGTAAAATAAAATTTTAATTCTTTTAAAATTTTAAAATCTTAAGTTCTGGAGTTCGCAGTACGTCTGTTTCTTTTTTTACATACTGCATCCCTTTCACCTTTCAGCTCCAATCCAGGAGCCCTCAAGCAGTCACATTCACGACAAACCATTTTATACCAAATTTATATTTCGCTGATAAAGAAATAAAGGGAGACTAGTATAGATCTATTTCAAGCTATTTAGCTCTCATCAGCTAGCCATACCCTTACTTGGATTCGGACTTGGGCTGCTTGCATGTTAGGCAATTAATCTCTCCCCTGGCTCAAGCTGATGAAGGGAGGAGAACTTGTGGCTCAGAGGTTAATACAACTGCCTAACATGCAGGCAGCCAAAGTTTGAATCCAAGTAAGGGTATGGCTAGCTGATGAGAGCTAAATAGCTTGAAATAGATCTATACTAGTCTCCCTTTATTTCTTTATCAGTGAAATATAAATTTGATATATATGATACATTTTTCTTTAATAAACATAAAAATTCAATATCTATATGAACAGTGTTGTCTGAGTACAATTTGTTTTGAATGACAAAAATAAATAAATAATAGTAATCATAATATACATAACATTAATAATAATCACATTGTAATAGTAATATTAGCTTATCCTTTTAGGCCTTTAGCTTATTAGCTTAGACTTTATTATATAGTTAATCATTCTCTTAATCTTTTTAGTTTCTAACCTCCGTTTCTGTTAACCGTTGATAAAACAAGTCTCATGTTAAAAAGTATTCTGTTTCTTCTTTCGCCTTTATTTTTAGTGTTAATCTATCCATCTCTGCGCATTCTAATATTTTTTTAATAACACTTTCATCTGAAGAGATCGCTTCATTTTTCCACTGTTGTGCAAAACAATTCTCGCTGCTGTTAACACATGTAAAATTAGATAAGTATTCCCTTTATTACACTGTTCTGATAAAAGCACCTTTGGGACAGGAGTCTCTTGCATTGCTTTGGAGTGGCAAGGCACATGATTGCTCACTGACAGTAAGATTTTTTAAAAAAACCCAAGGTAGGGGTGTGGATCCTCTCTCCAATTCATTTTAGTTTTCTCTCATGATAATAAGGTTTAGTAACATTCAAAAACCATACCTTTTCAAGATCCAAACCTTTCCTGAGGAGTGTTGTGACCTAGGCCCAAGTAGTTATTACCAGACACAATCAGTCCTAAACAAACATATTTTATTAGAACAGCTGAGAATTACTTCATTCTCACCTTAGTCCAAATTAAGTCCAAAACAAATTCTTTATAAACAGTCCTTCGGCGTTATCACCAACCTTTTTCTACTTTGGCACCCTACCAAAGGCTTTTCTTGGCAAAAGTTCAGAAGCAAGAGACACTGACAAGAAACAAATGTAGCAAGACAAGAAACAAGTGTAGCAACGTTGCTTTCCTACAAAGATCCCAAGAGCTGTTGCTGCTCTTTTAAGCCTTCTGGGAGGGACCAATAATTTCCTGGCCTTACTCCCGAGTTGTCCTTTTTGCTTTCACTGCTCTTGCCTTCTGGCAGCTCTTCACATGTGTGCACTAGGAACAGACTCCTTGTCATGTGTAAATGCCTCATTCTTGAATGAAAGAAACATATATCCATGGAGTGTCAAGAGTTAACTTATTCTCCCATTTCTAATGTATTCTTCACTAGCCACTCCCCACTTCTAACCGCGCCTCTCTGGTATAAAAGATGATGCACACTCATTCTCCTTGCTTCTATCTGCAATCACTCTGTGAATATAGAATGGCTTCTGTAAATAAACAATCTTCTATTTGAATATAAAAAGTCTGAATCCATTATTGAGTCTGATCCTCGAATTACGGCAACAATCTGGTAGCAGAGGATGGTTGGCTGACTCAATAAGAAACAGACATGCCAAAGAAAGAAAACTCCAGAAACAAAAGAGAAAGACCCAACACCAGGGCACACAACAAAGAAATGGAAACAGATCAAGAAATGATCGATGAATCTACAATAAAAATGACAAAAGAATCTGAAAACCTCACTACGGACGACGAAGAGGTAATCGATGAACCCAGCGACCAAGAAGCGAGCGAGACAGAAAACAACACGCTCAGATTAGAAATACTAAGACTGCTGAAAAGCCAAAAAGACGACAAAAATCTCATCGCGAACCTCCAAGACATCATAAAAGATAGCGGAGCAGCGAGAGAAAACCACATCAACGCACCAGAACCAAAAGACTACAAAATGGTAAGCGAATTACCCATAGATGAAAATATAACTAAAAGAAAGACTAGCGATCCCGCGCAAAATTTTGAATGGCAGCCATCTTGGATTTGCCAGCCCGCCAAAATGACTGACCCAGAACCAATCAGAAAGCAGAGTTCAAAATGGCTGGCGCGAAAAACTCTACACAGCATAAGAAATAAAAAAGAAAAATTCTACTCATCAGAAGAATCCGATACAGACACCGAAGAAACATCAACCGAACTATAAATCGAAACAGCTATGAAAACACTCTTCGCAGCCTTCGGCCCGAATCTAAAAATCTCAAAGAAATCAACGAAAGTACCAAAGACAGTCAACCAAATTACAAATAAAAGACAAACTGCACGATCCAAAAGCAAAGATACAGAAATAAACACGCAAACGTCTCAGCATCTATCCACTCCGACACGACTGACGAGAACGCTAACGCCCGAACCCAGAGAGCCTTGCAAGTACTCACCCACACCGCAGATGCTTCTGGGAGCCAGAGACCTCAACCGAGGCGACTACGATGAGAAGAAGCAAACCCCGATCCACACCTGGACACCTAAAGTCGAGCCAGAGAGCGAATCCTCAGAAGAAGAGCACTGCGAGGGAGCTGCAGCGGCGAGAACCTCCCCCGACAGCTTCAGAAACAAAATGATCTACGCGCATGCGCAAATACGCCCAGACGAACATAGAGATAATAAAAAACAGAGGGAACCATTCAGGCTAATCGCGAGTATCCCTACACCATTCTGCAATTATCAACACATACAGGACCATGGACAGCCTCCAGCTGTAAGTAATGCAACAAATAACATTGGAAATTTGCCTAATGATTTTCCAAAATTGAGAATAGATGGTGTTAACTTACAGGAATGGAGTCAGCAACTCCAGGTTGTCTTCTTAAAAGAAAATTTATTGTTTTTCATAACTAACCCTCCTAAAAAACCATGGACACTAAAATTGGACTGCCTACATCACAGAGCATTTTATTTACTAATCTCTAGTATCTCACCTGCTATTTATCATAGTATTAAGCATAACCTAACTGTCTCAGAAATAATTCATTGTATGTTTAAACTGTTTCATAGTGAAAGTGTGGCAACCACAACTAGAATGTCTAAAAACTTTTTCTCAGCCAGGATAAAACCTGGGACTACTATAAGTGAACATTTACTATTACTAAACACAACTAGAGCAGAACTTCATTTAAGGGGAGAAATAATATCTGACCAGACAATGAAAAGTGTTATTATTAATTCATTAGACTCATCATGGGACAACTTCATATCACATTTAGATACAATTAACTTAGGCTATCTATCTATAGAGAGTTTATCAAACAGATTAATCGCTGAAGATAATTTGAGAAGAAGCCGCTACAGTACACATAAAGAGCATAGACAGATCAAAAGGGTAGTATTCCAAGACAGGCATCAGGACACAATAGAGTGTTATAACTGTGGGTCTAAAGAACATTATAGGAGAGACTGTCCAAAACCTCCTAGAGAGAGACAAAGACATGACACAAGAAACAGATATCACGATAGACAATCATCCATTGACAGATATAGACACAGAAATTCACCAAACTTTAGAGAACATAGAGGGGGCAGAGACAACTCAAGGGACACGAAGTCCAGATCATTGTACGGAATAGATAAACACACAATAATCAAAAATCAAGACTCAAAGGACAATGCTTGGCTCATTGATCCCGGAGCAACAAATCACACAACACACGATAAGAAAATATTATCTTCCTTCGTCGAAGATAAATTTGTAATTAAAGTAGCAAACCAAGAGGAAGTCCAAGTTATTGGAAGAGGAAATGTAGAATTACCCGGTCTAGGGAAAATAGAGGGGGTACTATTAATACCCAAAATACCTCACAACATCCTCAGTGCAATAAAGCTAAGCAGGGACTCTAACATAAATATAATATTCTCAAAGGGAAAAGTAACTCTAGAGAAAAACAAAATAAACATAGGTAATATAATTACCAAAGGAGACCTACCTTACTTAATTACAGAAATAAAAGGGTTACAGAACATTAATTCAAACGTAGAAACTAACACTAGCACAGAAACAGAAAATGATATAGATAGTGACAATGAAGAACATGAATCAGAACATGATGATGAAACTACATCTGACAACTACACATACACAAACAGAAAAGCCATAATTGGAAAGCCAATTCATGATGAATGTGCACACATATTACATAGAAAATTAAGACATGCCAGTTTTCCTGTAATACAAAAAATGATTGAACATGCTGAAGGTGTTAAAATAAAAGACTGTAAAAATTACCTGGAATGTTCAGTATGTAAGTCTTCAAAACTGAGAACCAAGCCCAGACCCAAAAAGGCAACAAGATCATCAAATCATATTTTTAATTTAGTGCATATGGATCTAGTTGGCCCATTAACTCCATCAATTACATACAAAAAACGATATTTCATTGTATTTCATTTCATTTTATTTTTCATTTTATTAAATTTGTATACCGCCCTACTCCCGAAGGACTCAGGGCGGTGAACAGCCATAAAATAAAATATATAGATACAAAATTTAAAATAGAAATAAAACTAATTAAATAAATTTGGCTGAACCATTTTAAAACCCCAGTAAATTAAAACCAAATTTAAAATTCCATTTAAAAAGAGGAAAAGTTTAGGTCAGGCCAGCTTGATGGAATAAGAACGTCTTAAGCGCGCAAAGGAAGGTACGCAGATCCGGAATCCTCCGTATCTCCGGGGGGAGCTCGTTCCAGATTGTAGGTGCCCCCACAGAGAAGGCTCTCCCCCTGGGGGCCGCCAGTCGACATTGTTTGGCCGACGGCACCCGGAGGAGCCCCTCTCTATGGGAGCGTACTGGTCGGTGGGAGGCTATTGGTGGCAGCAGGCGGTCCCGTAAATAGCCAGGTCCTAAGCCATGGAGCGCTCTGAAGGTGATAACCAAAACCTTGAAGCGCACTCGGAAGACCACCGGGAGCCAGTGCAGCTCGCGCAGGAGAGGCGTTACATGGGAGCGCCACGTCGCTCCCATCACCACCCGCGCGGCCGCACTCTGCGCCAGTTGGAGCCTCCGAGTGCTCCTCAAGGGGAGCCCCATGTAGAGAGCGTTACAATAGTCCAGACGGGAGGTGACGAGGGCATGAGTGACCGTGCGTAACGAGTCCCGATCCAGAAAGGGACGCAACTGGCGAATCAGGCGGACCTGATGAAAAATCCTCCCGGTCACGGCCGTCAAGTGCTCTTCTAAAGACAGCCGTGAATCCAGGAGGACACCCAAGTTGCGAACCCTCTCCGTGGGGGCCAATGCTTCGCCCCCAATAGTCAGCGATGGCACCAGCTGACTATATCGGGACGTCGGAAACCACAGCCACTCGGTCTTGGATGGGTTGAGCCTGAGCCTGTTTCTCCCCATCCAGATCTGTACGGCCTCCAGGCACTGGGACATCACTTCAAGGGCATCGTTCGGGTGGTCTGGGGTGGAGATGTACAGCTGGGTGTCATCAGCGTACTGATGGTACTCCACCCCGAAACCACGGATAATCTCGCCCAGCGGCTTCACATAAATGTTGAACAGAAGGGGCGAGAGGACCGATCCTTGTGGCACCCCACATATAAGGGGCCTCGGGGTCGACCTCTGACCCCTGTCAACACAGACTGCGACCGGTCGGAGAGAAAGGAGGAGAACCACCGTAATACGGTGCCTCCCACCCCCAACTCTTCCAACCGGTGCAGCATGATACCATGGTCGATGGTATCAAAAGCTGCTGAGAGATCTAATAGGACCAGGACAGAGGAACAACCTCTGTCCCGAGCCCTCCAGAGATCATCCACCAACGCGACCAATGCCGTTTCCGTGCTGTACCCAGGCCTGAAACCCGACTGGAATGGATCTAGATACGTCGTTTCATCCAGGTACTGGTGAAGCTGTCGTGCAACCACACTCTCAACAACCTTCGCCACAAAGTGAAGGTTGGAGACTGGACGATAGTTAGCCAATGTTGCCGGGTCCAGGGAAGGCTTCTTGAGGAGAGGTCTCACCACCGCCTCTTTCAAGGCGGCGGGAAAGACACCCTCGCCCAATGAAGCATTTATAATCCCCTGGAGCCAGCCTCGCGTCACCTCCCGGGAAGCCAGCACTAACCAGGAGGGGCACGGGCCCAACAAACATGTGGTCGCATTCAGTCTACCCAGAATCCTGTCCACATCCTCAGGGGTCACAGAATCAAACACATCCCAGATAACATTCTCAGGACCTGCCTCCGTCATACCCGCTGGATCTACCCAGTCGGAGTCCAGATCTTCCTGAATCTGAGTGATTTTGTCATACAGATACTGAACAAAATCCTCGGCTCTTCCCTCCAAGGGGTCCTCCCTCGCTTCCTGGTAAAGCAGGGAGCGGGTCACCCTAAACAGGGCGGCCGGGCGGTTATCTGATGACGCAATAAGAGCAGCAAGATAAGTGCATTTTGCTGCTTTTATTGCCACTAGGTAATTCTTAATATGAGATCTTACCAGTGTCCGGTCAGATTCAGTACGACTGGCCCTCCAACTACTCTCTAGGCGTCTTTTCCGGCGCTTCATCTCCCTCAGCTCCTCAGTAAACCAAGGAGCCAGGTGAGATCGGCGCCGGGTCAGAGGCCGCAAAGGCACGACTCGATCCAGAGCTCCAGCGGCCGCCCTATCCCAGGCGGCCACTAGGTCTCCAGTCGAGGCGTGAGCCAGAACCTCAGGAATTGGCCCAAGCTCCATCTGGAACCTATCAGGTTCCATCAGGCGCCTGGGGCGGTACCATCTCATCGGTTCCGCCTCCCTGCGGCGGGGTGCAGCGGTTCGAAGGTCAAGGCGAAGGAGAGAGTGATCCGACCATGACAAGGGCTCGATGACTATGTCCCCTATCTCGAGATCACTCAGCCACTGTCCAGAGACGAAAATCAGGTCCAGTGTGTTTCCCCCCATGTGCGTAGGGTCATGAATTAGTTGGGTCAGATCCATAGCCATCATGGAAGCCATGAACTCCCGAGCCACCTCAGACGTCTCACCCACGGACGGCAGGTTGAAATCCCCCATGACCATAAGTCTGGGGGTATCAACCGCCACCGCGGCGATAACGTTGAGTAGCTCAGGCAGGGCTGCTGCCACGTGGCAGGGAGCCAGGTACATGATCAGCAAACCCCTCTGAACCCCATGACCCCACTTCACAAGGAGGGCCTCACAACCGGCCATCTGAGGAACAGTGGCCTCCCTCGGCCTAAGGCCTTCTCTAATAATAACCGCTACTCCCCCGCCCCTCCCCTGTGACCTCGGCTGATGGAATGCCTGGAAGCCTGGTGGGCACATTTCTACCAGAGGGACCCCTCTCTCCGGGCCCAACCAGGTCTCTGTAATACCCGCCAGGTCCGCTCCCCCCTCCTGAACCAGATCACAAATGAGGGTGGCTTTATTTATTACGGACCTGGCGTTGCACAACATCAGTCGAAGGCCCGGGCCCTGAGGGTCTGTACAACCTGGAGAACGAGTGGAGCCTTGGGGGCTGGAGCACGCTACCACTCGGAGACAGCGGGTGCGCGCTCCCTTAATATGATATGGCTCCCTGCTCCCGCCATATCTACCCCTCCCACTCACAGTACTGATGATAGAAACATAGTCTGGACAAGCTCGACCCCCCCCATCACCTCCGGATCCCCCATCCCCTCTGCCACGCATAGTGGCCAGGCCTGACCCTCCCCTTGGTGGGTCTTCCCCCAAACCCACAACCCTAGTACCAATTTCCCCCCCCCCGGGACCCCTTAAAAATTTACCCAATTTACTTAAAAAAACCCTCAACCCCCTCTTCGCAGCATGCCACCTCTCTGGGTTCCAAAGCCCGTCATTGAGGTAGGCCCTCGATAATGTGGAGGGCCAGACCTGCGAGAGGGGGGAGTCTCACAGCGCAAGAAGCTCAATGGTTGAATACATCCACAGAATGGGAAAGGGTGAAGATAGCGTCTGGCCAGGGTTCCATAAAGTCTAAAGGTCCTGAGGACAAAAGGCAGCAACAAAAATGTGGGTAACTGGACTCCACTGTCCTCTCACGACAGTGGGAGGAGTCCCATGCCATTCCGATAAATCTAGGGGATGTTCCTCCCAGACATCCTCTCACGATGTCAGGCCAGATGGAATGTGCTATGGAGAAGTTCAAAAGCTGTCCCCTCTAATAGGGATGGTAGTAGTAACCCAGACTCCCTGGGAACCCACTTCAAGCTGTCCGTTTGTCATATAGTCCGGGGCGGATGGAATAAGACAGTCCAGAAGGCAAAAGTAGATAGTAAGACCAGGGGCAGAGTTCGATGACACCCAGAAAGATGGAAAAAGTGGCTTACGAGGCAAAAGGCAGCTGGGGTAATGACTATAATGAGGCCTACACAAGCCAAAAAAGGGGGGGAGGGGATGGCCCGAGGCAGCCCACGGCCAGCCCTCAGCCATCCTCCAGCCTCTCCCACTCCTTGGTCTTGAGTCATTTTTATCCCCAGTCTGCAGCCCCAATTCAGGGGGGCCTCCAGATTCAGCCAGGAAATGGGTCCGTAGAGCCAGCCCCTGACAGGTCCAGGCTGTTGGCAATTTGCCTCTCCCCACATTTGGCTGCTGCCCCCTTGTCTCCACCAGCGTCCAAGGCAGTCCAAGCCTCTTAGGCACCAGTGCCGCAGCCGCCGCCGTCTCCACCAGGGCTCCCACCACGCTCCAGAAACGCCAGGGGCCTTAAGAAAGACCCCAGAGAGACCGGAGAGCCGGGGAGACCCCCATTTTGCTGCAGCCGCTGCTGCAAAGCCACCGCCGCCGTCCCGACCGCCGCCGACCATAGTGGGGGGGGAGGAAAGCACCGCTGAACAGCTGTTGCTGCCGCCACCCCACGACGCCTTCTGACGGCCGTATCTCCTCAGTCCTGGTGTCCCGGAGGGCGAGAAATCCCTCTATATGCTGGGAGGAAGCCCCTTTCACTAGGACTGGGGGCCAGGATGATCGAATTTGCCCCCGCGGTCCCCAAAATGCCAGGAATCACCCCTTTCTCCCGGGAGCGTCTCAGCTCAAATCTGCCATCTTGGGCATGCGCAGAAGATACAATCCTCACTATTGTAGACGACTTCAGTCGTTATGGCTTTGTCTACACCTTAAGTCATAAAGATGAAACATTTCAAAAATTTAAAGAATTTTATAAACGTGTGGAGACACAACATCACATACAAATCAAACAAATCATGACAGACAGAGGGTCTGAATTCATGTCAAGAGAATTCTCTCATTGGCTAAAATCAAAGGGAATGTTACATTTCACCTCTAGTCCTTTCTCTGCTTTTCAAAATGGAGTAGTAGAATGACAAAACTCGACATTACAAACCATGATTAGGTGTACATTAGAGGATGCAGGGTTAGGTAAGCATTTCTGGTCAGAAGCCCTATTATATTCCAATTATACACTCAACCGACTTTGGTCTAGCGTCATAAACAAAACACCATACGAACTGATGTATAGTAAAAAACCTAAGATAGCCCACATGCATGTGTTTGGAGTTACAGCAGATGTACATATACCGAAACAATTAAGGCGTAAGGGGGATAATGTGTCCAGAAGGCTTAGATTCATGGGTTATGAAACAGGTACAAAAGGATATAGATTTATTGACAATAACAACAAATTCATAATCTCTAGGACCGCTGTATTTCACGAACAAACCAATTGGTCTAAAATACATCTCAATGAAATACTCCCAATAACAAGGCCTAATATTAAAACACAAGGTAAAACAAAACAAGAAGGACAAACTTGTAATACACAAAAGGACAATACCAAAACATGGATAGGAAACTGTCCCAAAATCAAAATAGATTCATTAACACAAAAGGAAGCAAGATATTTACATGATAACAATGATAGACCAGAAAGAACAATTAGATGTGACAGAAATCAAGTACCTGAACGATTTAAAGATTACATAATGCACATACATAATGAAACACCAACACCAAACACATATGAAGATGTATTAAAACTCCCTTTGGAAGAAAGAAACAAATGGGAACTAGCCATGGCCAAAGAAATGGACACCTTACGAGAATTTAACGTATTCACTCCAGCACCAGTCCCAAAGGATAAAACAATTATAGGCACTAGATGGATATTTAAGATTAAAAATTTAGAAGAGGGTAACACATTATATAAAGCAAGATTAGTAGCACAGGGTTTTGCTCAAAGATACCCTGAGGATTATACCGACACATATTCTCCCACAGTGAGAACTGAAAGTGTTAAGATAGCTTTAGTGATAGCCTCAGCTCTTAATCTTGAAGTTTTTCAATATGATATACAAATTGCATATCTACATGCGAAACTTGATAAAGAAATATATGTAAGAGCTCCACACAGCAAAAACACAAATAGAAATGACACATGGTTACTGAACAAGAGTTTGTATGGATTAAAGCAATCCGGCAAACGTTGGTATGAATGCTTGGTCAACGTACTCAAGACCATGAACTTCAATGCCACAACGGCAGATAATTGTTTTTTTGTTAGAAGAGAAGGTGAATCATTAGAATTTGTATTAATTTATGTGGATGACATTCTGTATATTGGCAAACATAAAGATAAGAGAGATATTTTTTTTTTATTGCAAAAGTTTTACAATTACATTTTCACCCCTTTTTCCCCCCCCTCAACCCGCCCCAAACTTCCCAACCTCCCTAACCCACCCTAACCCACCCCTCCCCCCAGACTTCCTCGCAATATAGTCATGTCAAATAAAAGGAAAAACCCTCCTTTGTATATAAAACTTGAACCCCACCCTCCCCTTACAAATTTTCATCTTCATTACATTAACCTATTTCTATCTTAATATAGCAGTTTCAAATAAATTTTCATCCTGATTACCTTGAAAATATTTCTATCTTAATATAACATTTTCAAATAAATTTTCATCCTCAACCTTAAAATATTTCTATCTTAATATAACATTTTCAAATAAAAGCTATTTGGTACTTCCTAGTTTGATATTTGTTCTGAACATAATCTATCCACTTCTTCCATTCCCATTCATAAGTCTCTTGAGAACAGTCTTTTAAATATGCTGAAATCTTCGCCATCTCCGCAAAACTGGCCATCTTCAAAATCCATTCCTCAATCGAAGGCAGCGCTTCATTTTTCCAGTATTTACCTATCAACAATCTTGCTGCAGTTATCATGTACAATATCATTTTTGTTTCCCCCAATGTAAAACCCTTAACTATACCCAATAAAAACAGTTGTGGAGAAAATTGAATCTTTCTCTTCAAAACATTCTGCATGACCCACCAAATTTTTATCCAAAAAGCCTTAACTTTCTTACAGGTCCACCAAACATGATAATATGTAGCGTCTAAGCAGTCACATCTCCAACATTTAGGCTGGGCACTAGGGTACATACACGACAATTTTTTTGGATCTAAATGCCATCTATAAAACATTTTGTAGAAATTTTCCCGCAGATTCTGCGACTGTGTAAATTTAACATTCTGAACCCAAATTTTTTCCCATGTTTCCAACATCACTGGTTCCTCAAAATTTTGTGCCCACTTAACCATACAGTCTTTAACTAGTTCAGTTTCTGAATCCCTTTCTAACAAAACATTATAAAGTCTTTTGATATGCATTGGGCCTTTCTCTTTTATATGTCTAACTAATTCTTCCTCATACATCATAATACCAGTTTTTTGGTCCTCTTTCCATCTCAATTGCAATTGATTATATTGTAACCAAGTTAAATTAATCCCTTCAGCCAACAATGTCTGTAATGTCTTCAGCTGCCATCTGCCCGCATCTGCAAAAAGAACCTCTTTATATAAAACCCCCCCGAGTGACATTATATTTGTATTCCACAAGGTATGACCAAGATCCAGCCATAGCGGTATTTTGTAATTCCAGTTGTTTCGGTGCTTCTTCCAAACTCTCAGCAAAGAATCTCTAAGTATATGGCTTTTAAATACTTTATCCACTTTGCTGTCATAAAATAAGTAAGCGTGCCATCCAAATTCCAAATCAAAACTTTCTGCATTCAATATTCCAGTCTTTTTTCCTCCAAACCAATCACTTACTAAAGTCAAAGCTGTTGCATCATAATATAATTGTAGGTTTGGAAGTTTGAGACCTCCCCTTTCTGGGATGTCTTGCATAATTTTCATTTTTACTCTTGGTTTTTTCTCGTTCCAGACAAATTTGTTGATACCAATTTGCCATGCTTTTAGTTGTTTATCATTTTTGAGCACCGGAATCATTTGAAACAAAAAAAGAAATCTTGGCAAAATGTTCATCTTAACTGCTGCTATTCTTCCAAGTAAAGACAGCTGCAGTTTTTTCCAAATCTCCATATCTTTTTGCACCTCTCGCCACAACGCCTCATAGTTATTTTGAAACAATTTCATCTTTGATTCTGCAACCTGAACTCCTAGATATTTTACTTTTGGTACAATCTCAAAACCTGCCCTTCTTTCTAACTCCAGTTTACGATCTTGTGTCATATTTTTAACTACCATCTTAGTTTTTCTCTGATTCAATCTGAAACCTGAAACTTTACCAAAGTCTTGTATAATGTCCTTCATCTGGATTATCGATTCCATTGGCTGTGTTAGGGTAACAACCAGATCGTCTGCAAATGCCTTTATTCTGTAATCCTCTTGCCTTATCATTATACCTTTCAATGTGTTAGAATCCCTTATTGTATTTAACAAGACTTCTAGTGTTAAAATGAACAACAATGGGGACAATGGACATCCCTGTCTTGTACCTTTTTCAATTTTAAACTCTGTTGTCAGACTTCCATTGATAATGATCTGTGCCTTTTGCTCTTGATAAATTGCTGAGACCGCCTGTATATATTGGTCCCCAAAGTCCATCTTTTTTAATGTCTTTAGTAGAAAATTCCAATCCACTCTATCAAAGGCCTTCTCTGCATCCAGAAAGACCAGCACTGCAGGGATCTGTTTATTCTTCTCAAGATATTCCAATAAATCTATTACTTGCCTTACATTGTCCTTCATGTGCCTACCCTCAATAAATCCCGCTTGGTCATCATGAATCACCTTTTGAATTACTGGCATCAGTCTGTTGGCTAATACTTTTGCATAAATTTTATAATCCGTATTCAAAAGAGATATTGGTCTGTAATTCTCTGGTTTTTTGGGACCTGCTTGCTCTTTTGGTATCAAAGAGATATAAGCTGTAGTCCACGATGGAGGTACTTTTCCCCCTTGTTGTATGTTGCAAAATAAGTCTCTGAGTTGTTCCACCATTTCTGCCTGTAAAGTTTTATAATACACTGCTGTCAGACCATCCGTTCCAGGAGCTTTGGCTGTTTTTAATTGTTTTATTGCTGCTATTATCTCCTCCTCTGTTATGGGATAATCCATTCTTTCCTTTTGTTGTTCAGTGATTTTTGTAACTCTTTTATTATCCAAATATTTTTCTATAAGTCCATTCTGCACCTCCTCTCTGGCATATAGTTTAGTGTAATATTGAAGAAAGGCTTCTTTTATTAAATTCTGTTGAAAAACTTCTTTCCCCCCAATATCAACACTATCAATAGTCCGTATGCTTTGTTTCTTCCTTAATGTGTAAGCCAACCACCTGCCTGGTTTATTAGCATTGCAGAATGTATTATGCTTCGCATATTGTAAGTTTGTTGCAACTTGTTCCGCTATAAGCATTTGGAATTGGTCTTTCAGAAGTTTTATAACACTAAGTATTCTTTCATCTGTTGGGTTTTTAATAAGTAACTGTT
This sequence comes from Arizona elegans, assembly GCA_022577455.1. Lineage (NCBI taxonomy): Eukaryota > Metazoa > Chordata > Lepidosauria > Squamata > Colubridae > Arizona > Arizona elegans. The sequence continues at coordinate 21,241,791 of JAKOOJ010000010.1, forward strand.
CTTTATCCTTTATTTCTGCTTCCAATTCAAGTCTTTTCTTTTGTCGAATCCGCTTATGTTTAGAGTTCATATATATAAGCACCCCTCTCATATAAGCTTTGCTTGCGTCCCACACAATTTCCATTGGGGTGCCTTTATTCAAGTTCATTTCAAAAAACTCTTTCAGATGCTTTTTAAGTTCTATTATATTTTTCTCATATCTAAACAAGTTTTCATTTAATCTCCAAGAGCGTCTCTCATTCTTACATGTCTCAATTTCTATCCAGACTGGACTGTGATCAGTCAAAGTTCTTGGCAGAATCTTTGTTCTTTTTGTCCTAACAAGTAAGTCATCAGACAACAAAATAAAATCAATCCTGGAAAAGGATCTATGTCTGTCAGAAAAGAAAGTATAGTCCAGTTCTTTTGGGTTATGTATTCTCCAAATATCTTTTAATTCCAGGTCTTCTTTCATATCAAAAAAAGTCTGTGGTAATCTAATTCTTGATTTTGCCAAAGTCTTTTTATCTAATTTAGAGTCAATTACTCCATTCCAGTCTCCCATAATTAAAATAGATCTATAATCCCATTGAAGTATTTTAGTATGCAGCATTTTATAAAAATAGTCCTGTTGTTGATTAGGAGCATAAATTCCTATCAGAAGAATTTGACTATTAGCAGAAAGTAATTCAATTGCTACAAACCTACCATCTTGATCAGCTTCTATAAGTTTGGCTGTTAATTTTTTGTTTACATAAATAACCACACCATTCTTTTTTTGGTTAGTTGAGGATATAAAATGTGTTCCTAATTTGGAATTTTTCAAATAGTTTTGATCTTGAACTGTAATATGCGTTTCTTGTAAACAAATTATATCATTATTATGTTGTTTTAAATATGCAAATATTTTCTTCCTTTTTTGTGTTGCATTCAACCCATTCACATTCCAAGATAAACATTTAATCATCCTTATTCTCCTTCTGGAGCGAAGCGCAGAACCTTAGGATGTCATCTGAGATCCTCTGTCCTGCTTTTCCCACAGCCCCAGCCTTGTCTTGACTCTCCTGCTGTAACTTTTCTTTAAGTTCCTTGGCTTTTGCTCGAGTTATACGCTGATCCTTAACTTCAGCCGCCCAAGCCAGCTCCGAGATTGGAGAAGGTTCCAGCAAAGGCTCATCCAAAAAGCCTCCTTCAGCACCCTTCAGCTCTGCTAATTCCTGCTTAGATTGTTGTTCTTTAATCTCCAAAACTGTAGATGTGCGTGGGGATGGAGTTCTTTCTTTAAAGATGTCATTGTAAAATTGCTTCGCCTTCTCCACAGTATTCAGACGGTGTTTCTCTCCCTTGTATCTCAAAATTATGCCAGTTGGGGCGTCCCAACGAAATGGGATTTGATTATTCTGCAGTTCTTTAACAAGAAAACCATACTCTTTTCTAGATTTCAACATCTTAGGTGGGAGCTCCTTGTAAACTGTAATCTTGGATCCACTCACTTGCACAGAAGTGAGAAAAGATTTTTGCAAAATGTCATTTCTTATTGCTCTATCTGTAAAATATATGACCACATCTCTAGGCAGTTGTCTTTGTCTGGCCACCCACGAGTTGACTCTATAGATTTTATCTATTTTGCAAAAAACCATCTCAGGTTCAACTTTTAAAATCACAGCTAGGGCTTCAGCACAGATCTGTCTCAAATCTTGTCTCTCCTCCTCTCTAATTCCTCGAAGCCTTATAGCAAATTCCATTGCACGAAATTGCATCATAACAATATCATTCTCAACTCTCTGCATCTTGTCATCAACATCAAAAAATTTATGATCATTATTTTTCATCTTAGCATTAACTTCTAATTTAAATTCATCCACTTTTGTCTCAACTTTCATAATAAATCTTGCCAGACCAGACGCCACATCCGTTATTTTTTTGGTCACCATCTTTTGGCTCTGCTGCATTTCCTGCATGATTTCCTGTTGTGACTTTTGAATTTTTTCATCTATTTTATTTATTTTGTCATCCATGTCTTGAAATTTCTCATCCAAAATATTTGAAATGAATGCTTTTAATTCTCCCATATCCAAATCTTTTTTTTGGGCTTGTGACTGCATATCCTGCTTACGTGGGGGGGATCCCCCCCCGTTTTGCCTTCCTGCTTTTTTGAAGCCATCCTGCCACGTAAGCTAGCTTTCTTAAAAAGGGAGGGTCCGCCTCTTCTGCCACCTCCACAATACCTTCTAAAAAAGTCCCCCAGAGTTACTCAAAGCAAAGCTATGATGCAGCAAAGACAAGTAAAAGGGAGAGATTTTCCTCTTATTTCTGTTGCAGCCGGAGCAGCTCTGTAACAACTTTTTAACTTTGTAGCAAGACAAGATAACTTCACCAATCCACACCCACTAATTCATTTGCTGAGCGCCATATTTTTTCAATCACTTTCACTCATTCCGAGACTTTCACTTCAGTAAAAAAGTTCAGCAAAGGTCTAATACTTGCAGTTCAAAGTTTCAGGGTTCAAGTGGATTGCGGATGTTTATTTGAGTTATTTCCTCGCTCTTTAAAGGTTTCCTGAGGTCGGCTTGTTCCGCACAGGCAGAAGACGTCCCACGCCGCCCGGAGTTTCAGCAGGTTGTAAGGGAGCCGCGCCTGCTTCCTCCCCAGAAACAGTTCCCTGGGGGGGTTGCAGGGGCTCTACCTGTGCCCTGCTGCCTCTTCTTCTGCAATCCTAGGGATTTCGAAGATTTCGAGCCGCTTCGCAATCAGGAAGCGGCTCTACAAGCGGCGGGGGTGGCGGTGCCAAAGGAAAGCACCGTCGCCGCCGAAGACGAGGAAACCGGAAGTCAAGAGAGATATTTTTGTAACGAAACTAGGAGAATACTTCTCATTAAAGTCATTGGGGAAAGTAAACAAATATCTTGGAGTACACATTACTAAGACCGAGAAAGGATTTAGCTTATCACAAAAGGATAAAATAATTGAGCTCTTGAATAAATGTAATATGAATAATGCAAAACCTTGTGACACCCCAATGCAGACTGATTTCATAAAAAATATGAATGAATCATCTCCTGAATTTAATAACAATACGCTTTATAGGTCAGTTATCGGTTCTCTTTTGTATATTGCTAATTGGACCAGACCTGATATTGCTCTACCCCTTAATTTGTTGTCTAGATATGTCAGTAAACCTCTAATTTACCATTGGGAAGCAGTTAAGAGAATGTTGAGATATTTGAAACACAGTTTAGATTTCTGTCTATTGTTAGAACCTAACAATGTTAAAGAGCCTATCCTCACTTGTTACGCTGACGCTGACTGGGCAGGTGACACTAAGAGTAGGAAGAGCACTTCCGGTTATGTATTCTTCCTTAACAACTGCCCAGTCTACTGGTATACTGGGAAACAGAATTTAGTAGCTACTTCAACCACTGAAGCAGAGTATATTTGTCTGTCAAAAGCATCTAACAATCTCATCTGGTTCAATGATTTATTGACTAATGTTTGGAAGAGTCCATCACAGCCCTTCACTATATATGAAGATAATAAGGCCGCAATAGAAATATCAAGGGCAGACGCTATTGGCCAGAGGTCTAGACATATAGATATCAAATACAAACATGTAAGACAATTATCTGAAAATGGGTTCATCAAAGCTATTCATTGTGATACTACAGAACAAATAGCTGATATATTGACTAAACCTTTACAATCCAAACAACATAAATATTTAACCTCAAAATTGTGTGTTCAATATTATTCTAATTCTGAATGTAATTATTGTTGTGTGTCAAATCGACATTTAGAGGGGGATTTGTCATGTGTAAATGCCTCATTCTTGAATGAAAGAAACATATATCCATGGAGTGTCAAGAGTTAACTCATTCTCCCATTTCTAATGTATTCTTCACTAGCCACTCCCCACTTCTAACCCCGTCTCTCTGGTATAAAAGATGATGCACACTCATTCTCCTTGCTTCTATCTGCAATCACTCTGTGAATATAGAATGGCTTCTGTAAATAAACAATCTTCTATTTGAATATAAAAAGTCTGAATCCATTATTGAGTCTGATCCTCGAATTACGGCAACACTCCTCCTATTCCTCTGCCTTTCTGCTATCCGCCTCTGGAGGCTCCAGAGTCCGTGCATCACTCCCAGATGGCCCTGGCCCCCATCTCTGGCTCCGATGCAGAGCCCTCGTCCAGGTCTTCCCCTGACTCCAGGACTGGCCCATTGTCCTTCCCAGCCTCCTCACTGTCCGACTCAGCTGCCAGCTCCGCAGGCTGCTGGTGGACCACAACAAGGAGTTAACTCAAGAAAGATCTTGGGACTTCCGGTTTGCTTCTTGCCGCCGCCAGACGATCCCTTGGGATCGCCGCCCCATTGCCTGTAAAGAGCCGCCTTTACAACTCAAAGGCGGCTCGAAAAAACTCCATTTCCATGTGGAAATGGAGATAGAGCTGGCGGGGGTAGGTAGAGCTCTCTGCTTAGCCCCAAAAGTTTTTTTTTACTTTTGGGGACGAAGCAGATGAGGCTCCCTATTTCCCTCGCCGTCGCTCCGGGCTTTGGGAGACCTCTGCTTATGCAGAGCTAGGCGACAAGATCAAGCCTACAAAAATTAACAGAACAATTAAAAAGGATATGAGCTGGACCTGTGACCCTGAATTGCAAGTATTTCATTTATTTTATAACAATTATTGAAGAAGGAAAAGGAAAAGGAGAAAAAGAATTTTTAAAAATGGCGACTGCCGAGGCTTGAGAAGGGGCTGAAAGGGAGAGTCCTTCCGTTTTCTATTAAGATACAAAGTAGCGGAATAAATACTTCTGGCTACAATTGAAGATAAAGCTCTACTTTTGTGTTTTGTTCTTCCTGGAGATCTGATATTGATCTTGGTTGGAAAGAAGTTTTCTTTTTCCTTTTTTGCCTCTCTTTTCTTTTTCTTAAAAATAGTTTGTCTGTGTGGAAATATGGCATTAAAGCTTGCAAAGCTGGACAAACAAGCAGTGGGGGGGGGAATTCCCCCATTAATAAATTACGTGAACAAGTTCTAAATCTCCAGTCTCAGAAAACTGATTTTAATATAATTGAATTTCTTTTGGAGGAGATTGTAAGAAGGGATGAGATTGTGAATCAGAACTTTGAAAAATTTAAGCAGGGAATTAAAGAATTAGTGCAATCAAAGTTTGATTTTTTGGACCGAAAGATTATAAAAATGGCTAATGGTTTTGCAGAATTTATGATCAAGTTGGATGCAAATACTAACTTATTAGAGTCTAAAGTGGAAGAAATTGAGGACAATTTGGATAATAGAATACAAAAAATTGAAAATGATTTGACAAACACCCAAGACAATAGCTCAGAAGAAAAACCTAAAATGGAGGCTGATCAAAAGACTTGTAATGCAGAAAACATACAACAACGGATTGAAAGAGAAGTTTTAATGATGCAATATAATTTTACTGAATATGCAATTAGACTCAGAGGACTGCAGGAAAATGACAGAGATGATTTAAGGAAAATATCTTCTGAAATTCTGGTTGGGATCTTAAAGGTTCAACCTGAGGAAGTATTTTGTAGGATTGACAGAGTTTATAGAATAAATTCCTGGATTGCAAAGCAAAGGCAATTGCCTAGAGATGTGGTGATTTATTTTACAGACAAAGATATAAGAAATAATATTGTGCAAAATTCTTTCAATTCTACTTTGCAATTGTTTGGAAGAAAGATTTGGATTTACAAAGAGCTCCCACCTAAGATGTTATTGGAAAGGAAGAAATTTGGTTTTCTGGTGACTGAGCTAAGAAAAAGAAATATTTTATTCAGGTGGGACGCTCCAGTTGGTATAATATTGAGATACCAAGGAGAAAGATACCAACTAAATACTGTTGAAAAAGCGGAAGAATTTTATCAAAATTTTTTGAAAATGAACTTAACATCTTTAGGCACAATACAGGATAAGCAGAAGGAATTGGAAATAAAGGGAAAACATCGAATTATAGAGGCTGCTGTGGACAAACTGCCTTTGGATTCTTTAGACACCTCAGCTGGATTATCTACAAATACGAGAGAAGTGGCATCGGACTCTAACGTGATGATTCATCAAGTCACAGACAAGTATGGGAACCAATTAGTTGATACACAATTGATAAAAAAGAAATATGAGACACAAAAGCAAAACCAACAAGATCAAGTTATAAAGCAGAATGAAAACCGATCAGTTGATATACAATTTATAGAAAGGAAACCAGGATGGAGATCAAACCCACAAAAAGAAAAGAAAAAAAGAAATAGGTCTCACAAAAATAGAAATTTCTAAATTAAGCAACAGTGAAGCCAGTTATTTTAAAAAAAATGAATGAATATATGAAAAGATAGTGGAGGCAAAGTATTGGTTAATATTATCCTGAGGAGAGTGACAGACCTCTGCAATGCTGTAATTTTGGGATGTGAAAAGAGCCTTAATTTGTTGGATTTGAATTATCTATTTTGGATTTCTTTCTTTTATTGATAAATATATTATATTCATCTTGAGCTATAAGGCAAGAGAGCTACGCTGGGGCACGCAGAAGATCTGGTTGTTACCCATTAGGATGATGGGAATTAATAATCCTGATGAAAGCCACAATTACAATTATATGGAATATAATCATAATGTCACTCGGGTGGTTGTTTTTTTCTTTTATATATATATGAGGATATTCATTACTGATGGGGGCAGATGATGACTGAGGATTTTGAACAAACTGTTGCACCAGGATGCTATGTTACCCTAATATGGATGATGGACTCAACAATCCAGTGGAAAGACATCAAAGAAGATATTATATGGATTATAAATTTAAAGTCATTGACTTTCCTTTATATAACGGAATATATATATTAGCAGAGTGGGCAGTGGATTAAAGATATTAAGAATTGTTGTGCATGGCAATTTTGTAGGAAAGTGGGTGGAAATAGGTTAGTTTACTGATTGTTTAGTTTAAGAAAAGGGATGTTTAAGTGATATATTTAGGGGAGTGGAGCAAATAGATAGAGTTGAATAAATGTTAAATTAGGATTTATGGGGTAGGCTGCTTTGAAATGTTATATTAATATACACGAAAGATTAAATGTTAAAGTAGGATTTATTATATAGTTTTAAAGTGGAAGGTTGTTTTGAAATGTTGTATTAATATACAGATATAAGTATGGAGGAGGAGAAAAAGGGCAGAATATTGTTAAATTGGGAGTTACAATAATATTATAAGTTATAAATTAGAAGTTATACAATGTTACAGTAGAATGTTATTTTGAAATGTATGGTAAAAGGGGGAAGTAACAATATTAATAATACTATTAGCAAGTAAGGGTCAGTACTTAGAGGAGGGAGTAAGGGGATGGTAAAATATTATATAATCTGTTATGAACTAGGTCCTTGTTGTGAAGAAGTCACGGGGGGGATGGGTGGTGAGGGGGGGTTACGGTGGAGGGGGGGAGAAAAATGGGGGGAAAATTTGTATTCAAAAACTTTTTCAATAAAAAAAAAAAAGAAAGATCTTGGGAGAACTCCCATTTAGCCAAAAATCCTCAGTTTGGAGACAGAGCTGCAATTTGAAACATGTATCCATATGTTCTCCCTTGCTGTCGAGAAGTAGAAAAATGGCATATTTTGAAGATCCGAAGTTTCCCCGAGGAGTTAGACCCAAGAAAGATCTTGGGAGAACTCCCATTTAGTCAGAAAACTCCAATTTTGAGAAAGAGCTCCAATTTCAAAAAGAGACACCTTTTCATATTTTCTCCCTGAGTTGAGGAAGCAGGAAAACCACTCCTTTTCAAGATCTAACCCTTCCATGAGGAGTTAGCCGAAGAAAGATCTTGGGAGAACTCCCATTTAGCCCAAAATCCTAAATTTGGAGACAGCTCCAATTTGAAATATGTATCCATATGCTCTCCCTTATTGTGGAGAAGAAGAAAAATCATATCTTTTGAAGAGCCGAAGCTTCCCTGGAGACCTAGCCCAATAAAGATCTTGGGAGAACTCATATGCAGTCAAAAAACTCTAGTTTTGAGAAAGCGCTGCAATTTTTTTTTTATTTGATTTATATGCCGCCCTTCTCCGGAGACTCAGGGAGGCTTACAATGCGTTAAGCAATAGCCTTCATACTTTTGTATATTTATACAAAGTCAGCTTATTTCCTCCACAAACTGGGTCCTCAATTTACCTACCTTAGAAAGGATGGAAGGCTGAGTCAACCTTGAGCCTGGTGAGATTTGAACTTACAGTAATTGCAGACAGCTGGTGTTAATCACAATGCTATCAGTCTGCTGAGCCACCAGGCCCCTGGTGGCTCAGCATAGAATTTGAAAAAGAGACACATATTCATATCATTCCCTGGCATGAGGAAGAAGAAAAACAACATCATTTTAACATCTGAACGTTCCCTGTGGAGTTATTCCAGGGGAGATCTTTTATTTATTTATTTTTATTTTTTTATTAATTTTACAACAACACAACACAACATACAAAACACAAACACGCAATATGTGTTTCTTTTTACGTATCAGTTTCGTTCCTCTTACTTTCTACATTTCCCATTTTTCTCATCCTTTATTATCTTTCTCATCCCTTTATTTCCAGTTTTATTCATTTCCAGTATTTTACACATTTGTCACATCATTTATTGACTTTTACTTTCCCTAATCTCGAGCCAATCGTACCACTTAGTCCATACTTGATAATATTCTGTATCTTCTTTTTCTTTTATTTCTTTCGTTAATTTATCCATCTCCGCACAGTCCAGGATTTTCTTAATTGTTTCTTCTTCTGTTGGTACCTTTTCGTTTTTCCAGGACTGTGCGTAGACTATCCTTGCCTCTGTAATTATATGCAAAATCAAATATCTAATTTCTTTACTGTAGGTTCTGTTCAATATCCCCAGTAAAAACGTCTCTGGTTTCAAGTCCACATTGTCACCAATTATCTCTTCTATCCAACTTCTAATTTTAGCCCAATATTTTTTCACCTTAGGACATGTCCACCAGAGATGGTAATATGTTCTGGGGACTTTTTTACATTTCCAACAATTTGGAGAGTTTTTAGGAGACATTTTAGCAAGCCGTACTGGTGTAAAATGCCATCTGTAGAACATTTTTAACTGGTTTTCCTTGAAAGCCATTGATAGAGTCAATTTAATGTTTATTTCCCATAATTTTTCCCACTTCTCCAATTCTATATTGTAGCCAAAAAAATTTTGCCCATCAAATCATGGTATCCTTAACTACCACTTCTTCCATTTTATACCTCAGTAGATATTTATTTATTTATTTATTTAATTTATTGTTTAAATTTGTATACCGCCCTTCTCCCGAAGGACTCAGGGCGGTGAACAGCCAAAATTAAAATACATACAATATAAAATTTAAAATAATTTAAAACAGAATTAAATTGAATTGGCTTCCCAAAAATTAAAACCCATTACCCTTAAAATAACCCATTAAAATTTTAAGCCAGCCCAGTTTGCTGAAATAGGAAGGTCTTCAAAGCTCGACGGAAGGTATGGAGGTCCGGGATCAGTCGTATTCCTGGGGGTAGCTCATTCCAGAGGGCAGGTGCCCCCACAGAGAAGGCTTTCCCCCTGGGGGTCATCAGTCGACATTGCTTGATTGATGGCACCCTGAGGAGGCCCTCTCTGTTGGAGCGAATTGGCCGGTGGGAGGTTATCGGTGGCAGAAGGTGGTCTCGTAAATAACCGGGCCCTAAGCCATGGAGCGCTTTAAAGGTGAGAACCAATACCTTGAAGCGCACCCGGAAGACCACTGGAAGCCAGTGCAGCTTGCGCAGGTAAGGTGTCACATGGGAGCACCATGTCGCCCCCATAATTACCCACGCAGCCGCATTCTGGATCAGCTGGAGCTTCCGAGTGCTCCTCAAGGGGAGCCCCATGTAGAGAGCATTGCAGTAGTCCAGGCGAGAGGTGACGAGGGCATGAGTGACCGTGCATAGGAAGTCCCGATCCAGAAAGGGACACAACTGGCATATCAGGCTAACCTGATAGAAAGCCCCCCTGGCCACGGCCATCATATGCTCTTCTAAAGACAGCCGTGCATCCAGGAGGACACCCAAGTTACGAGCCCTCTTCGTGGGGGCCAATGACTCACCCCCAATAGCCAGCGATGGCACCAGCTGGCTATATCGGGACGCCGTCATCCACAGCCACTCGGTCTTGGAAGGGTTGAGTCGAAGCCTGTTCCTCCCCATCCAGACCCGCACGGCCTCCAGGCACTGGGACATCACTTCAAGGGCATTGTTGGGGTGGTCTGGGGTGGAAATGTACAGCTGAGTATCATCAGTGTACAGATGGCATCGCACACCAAATCCACAGATGATCTCACCCAGCGGCTTCACATAAATGTTGAACAGGAGAGGCGAGAGGACCGACCCTTGCAGCACCCCACAAACAAGGTGCCTCGAGGTTGTCCTCTGCCCCCCCAGCCAACACGGACTGTGACCGGTTGGAGAGATAAGAGGAGAACCACCATAGGATGGTGCCTCCCACTCCCAACCCCTCCAGCCGGCGCAGCATGATACCATGGTCGATGGTATCAAAAGCCGCTGAGAGATCTAATAGAACCAGAACAGAGGAACATCCCCTGTCCCGAGCCCTCCCGAGATCATCGACCAACGTGACCAATGCCATTTCCGTGCTGTACCCAGGCCTGAAGCCGGACTGGAACGGATCCAGATAGACAGTTTCATCCAGGTACTGTGGGAGCTGTCGCGCAACCACACTCTCGACAACCTTTGCCACGAAGCGAAGATTGGAGACAGGACGGTAGTTTGCCAAAACAGCCGGATCCAGAGAGGGCTTCTTGAGGAGGGGCCTCACCACCGCCTCTTTCAAGGTGGGAGGTAAGACGCCCTCACTCAAAGAAGCGTTAATAATCCTCTGGAGCCAGCCTCGTGTAACCTCCCGGGTAGCCAGCACCAGCCAGGAGGGACACGGGTCCAATAAACATGTGGTTGCGTTCAATCTCCCCAGCATCCTGTCCACAAGGATATATATCCTTATATATATTACTAATTAATTTTATTTCTGCTCCATGAATAATTTTGTCCAATTCTTAGGGTTCCTTTCGTATCTCATACATCTTTTTATCTCTTACAAATTTAGACTGAATTTGTGCGAATGTCCACCAATCCATCACCCTACCAATACCTTGTTCCAGTTCCTGTTTTGTTTTCAAACAGGGAAGATCTTTTAAGAGCTCCATTTTTGAGACAGAGCTTCAATTTGAAAAAGAGACGCATATCCATATGTTCTCCTTGAGTTGAGGAAGCAGAAAAACCACTCCTTTTCAAGATCTGAACCTTCCCTGAGGAGTTAGACCAAGAAAGATATTGGGGTAACTCCCATTTAGCCAAAAATCCTGAGTTTGGAAACAGAGCTCCAATTTGAAACATGTATCCATATGTTCTCACTTGCTGGGGAAGCAGAAACACCAAATCTTTTGAAGATCTGAACCTTCCCTGAGGAATTAGTCCAATAGAGATCTTGGTAGAACTCCATTTCAGCCAGAAAACGTTAGTTTTGAGACAGCGCTCCAATTGGAAAAAGAAAAACCTTTTCATATTTTCTCCCTGAGTTGAGAAAGCAGAAAAAAATACTCCTTTTCAAGATCCAAAGCTTCCCTGAGGAGTTAGCACAGGACAGATCGTGGGAGAACTCCCATTTAGCCAAATAAAACTAATTTTGAGACAGATCTCCTGAGAGAAATGGAATTATTCCTGTAAAGAATATAGCCTGAGTGACTCCATATTTACCCTTCATATAAGCTGAGCTAACCTTAAACTATTAAACTGAGTAAGATATGTAGAAAAGGGAAGTGTGTATGACGCCTATTCGGAGGAAATAATGTGTTAGTACATTCTGAGTTGGGTCAGGCTGACCCAAGCTCAATTGGAAGGAAGGAAGATACCCCATTCCAATTAATTGTCTTAGTGAAGGACAGTTAAGGACATATTGAAAGGGTATTTCTGGAGGGGAATTCCAAGCTGGAACAAATGTTGCTGAGAAAGCTAAAATGTTATGTAACATCTGAAAAACAATGACATTGGATGAGTCCACGGGAGGAGACGAGGGCAGGTCTTGAGAATGTTATCTGGGAGGAGTTTGATCCTGTGGCTCCCGAGGATGTGGACAGGGTTCTGGGTAAGATTAGTGCCGCCACGTGTTTATTGGACCCGTGTCCCTCCTGGTTGGTACTGGCCTCCCGGGAGGTTACACGAGGCTGGCTCCAGGGGATTATAACTGCTTCTTTGAGCGAGGGTGCCTTTCCTGCCGCCTTGAAAGAGGCGGTAGTGAGGCCCCTCCTCAAGAAGCCTTCCCTGGACCCGGCTGAATTAGCCAACTATCGTCCGGTCTCCAACCTTCGTTTTGTGGCGAAGGTTGTTGAGAGCGTGGTGGCACGACAGCTTCCCCGACACCTGGATGAAGCTATCTATCTGGACCCGTGCCAGTCGGGCTACAGGCAGGGGCACAGCACAGAAACGGCATTGGTCGCGTTGGTGGATGATCTCTGGAGGGCTCGGGACAGGGGTTGTTCCTCTGTCCTAGTCCTATTAGATCTCTCAGCGGCTTTTGATACCATCGATCATGGTATCATGCTGCGGCGGTTGAGGGGGTTAGGAATAGGGGGCAGCGTTCTGCGGTGGTTCTCCTCCTTCCTCTCCGACCACTCGCAGTTTGTGTTGGCAGGGGGACAGAGGTCGACCTCGAGGCATCTCGCATGGGGAGTGCCGCAAGGGTCGGTCCTCTCGCCCCTCCTGTTCAACATTTATGTGAAGCCGCTGGGTGAGATCATCCGTGGTTTTGGGGTGAAGTGTCACCTGTACGCTGACGACACTCAGCTGTACATCTCCACCCCAGACCACCCCAACGATGTGATATCTCGCTGCCTGGAGGCCGTACGGGCCTGGATGGGGAGGAACAGGCTCAGACTCAACCCATCCAAGACCGAGTGGCTGTGGCTCCCGGCGTCCCGATATAGTCAGCAGGTGCCATCGCTGACTATTGGGGGTGAATCTTTGCCCCCCACAGAGAGGGCTCGCAATCTGGGTGTCCTCCTGGACGCACGGCTGTCTTTAGAAGAGCATATGACGGCCGTGGCCAGGGGGGCCTTTTATCAGGTCCGCCTGATTCGCCAGTTGCAGCCCTTTCTGGATCGGGACGCCCTGCGCACAGTCACTCACGCCCTTGTCACCTCCCGGTTGGACTATTGCAATGCTCTCTACATGGGGCTCCCCTTGAAGAGCACTCGGAGGCTCCAACTGGTCCAGAATGCGGCCGCGCGGGTGGTTATGGGTGCAACCCATTGCGCCCATGTGACACCCCTCCTGCGCGAGCTGCACTGGCTCCCAGTGGTCTTCCGGGTGCGATTCAAGGTGTTGGTCACCACCTTTAAAGCGCTCCATGGCATAGGACCCGGGTACCTTCGAGACCGTCTTCTGCCACCAATAGCCTCCCACAGGCCAGTCCGCTCCCACAGAGAGGGTCTCCTCAGGGTGCCATCGGCCAAGTCATGTCGGCTGACGACACCCAGGGGGAGGGCCTTCTCTGTGGGAGCCCCAGCCCTGTGGAATGAACTGCCCCCGGAAATTCGTAAGATTTCTGACCTCCGGGTATTTCGCTGCGCACTCAAGACCCTATTGTTCCACCAGGCTGGGTTAGCAACATAATTTTTAATTGGATGTTTTAAATTTTTGGGGTTTTAAATTAAGCCAATTATTTAATATTTTTTAATTATTTTAATTCGATGTCTATTCTGTTTTTAAATAGGCTGTACACCGCCCTGAGTCCTTCGGGAGAAGGGCGGTATAGAAATAAAATTATTATTATTATTATTATTATTATTATTATTATTATTATTATTATTATTATTATTATTATTACAAGTGGAGGTGTTTTAATTGTTTTGTTGATTGCCTGAAAATGTATTTAAACCATGTATTTGGAGTGGTAAGATGTTCTCTCTCTTTCATGGGAGAACCCTTTTGCAAAAGCTTATGATATATATACCTATATATCTATATATCTATATATCTATATATCTATATATCTATAATAAATCTGCTTTTTACTTGTTCATGGTCTCCATTTCACTTTTTATGAGGTTTGCTGTTTTTTTGTAAATTTCACAATTGGCGCCCACCAGGGACTTGAAGACTTCCGTCTGGAGGGGGATTACCGCAGACCGGGGGTACCGGCGCTTCTTTGGCATTCCGGGATGGGTAATTCTTTTCCAGGAGGACTGCTCTTCTTCAACCTGCTGTGACGGGGACCTGAACAACTAAGCAGGGAAGTCTGAGCTGTGAGGGACCAGGAATACAGTGCACTGACCCAGAGTGAGTATAAGTACGTAGTGCTTATAGGGATTCTCGCTGGGGTGGTCTGACTCCTTGAATGTCTGGTGCTGTGTGTATATTGAGATGCATTAGACGTGATTAGTACTCACGTTGAACGTGCTAACCTGTGTTTTCCTCTGTGGTTTCATTTCTGGGAGATTGCAGTGGCCAGAGGCTAAGCGTGTTGAGTGGATTTTTTAAGGGAAAAGGAGTTCAAGGAGGGAAGTATCGGCTTTAGCTATAAATAGATAAGTAACTATGGGGCCCCGACATGGAATATTTTTTAAGGATCCTGAGAAATTTACTGAAGGAAACATAAGGTAACTCCTTCTATGTCCCTCCTATCCCCTTTATTATGTTGCTGGAGGAAAGTTTGGTTGAGTTCATACATTGCGCAGGATAATAATGTAATAATTATAATTATTGTTTGAAGAGAAAGAACATCCCCAGGGCAGAGACAGGTAGTCCGGTGCTTAAGGGGATAGAACAATTGGGGCAACTTTGAGTAGGAGTGAGAAGTTCACTAACACAATTAGGAAAAGAAATAATTAGAGGTTGGGAAGCCCCTTCATCCAGTGGGATGATTCAGACGTTGGGGCTGACCAAGGATAATTTTGCTTTATGCTGTTATGGGTGGAAGGAGTAGAAATACTGCAGTGGTATACAGATCTTTATCATTCTTGAAACAGGCAGAAAACTCTGAAAGAATAAAGGGTAAAGAAGAAAAGGTTTATTGTTCTTCCTACCTGAGGTCTAAATGGGAATAATTTGTCTTTGATTAATGTGATGTGATTTCTGTTAACCATTCTTGGATGCATATTTATGCTTGAAGTGATAGTGATATGTGTGTGCCAGCAAATTAAGTAAACTTCTTGGCTTGAGCTTGGAGCTGTGGGAAACAGGTGGTGGTTAGGGCCCAAAATCACATTTTTAATTAAAAACCACCTCCTAAGGTTTCCCACTGCTTGAAGAATAAGCTACAAGATGTCAAGGATGGAAACAAAAGGAAAAGGCCATTCAAAAGTGTTGGGGACTTTCACAAGGAGTGGACTGAGGCTGGAGTCAGTGCATCAAGAGCCACCACACACAGACGGATCCTGGACATGGGCTTCAAATGTCATATTCCTCTTGTCAAGCCACTCCTGAACAACAAACAACGTCAGAAATGTCTTACCTGGGCTAAAGAAAAAAAGAACTGGTCTGTTGCTCAGTGGTCCAAAGTCCTCTTTTCTGATAAGAGCAACTTTTGCATCTCATTTAGAAACCAAGGACCCAGAGTCTGGAGAAAGAATGGAGAGGCACACACTGCAAGGTGCTTGAAGTCCAGTGTGAAGTTTCCATAGTCTGTGTTGATTTGGGGAGCCATGTCATCTGCTGGTGTTGTGCTTCATTAAGTCCAGGGTCAACACAGCCGTCTACCAGGAGATTTTGGAGCACTTCATGCTTCCTTCCACAGACGAGCTTTATGGGGATGCTGACTTCATTTTCCAGCAGGATTTGGCACCTGCCCACACTGCCAAAAGTACCAAAACCTGGTTCAATGACTGTGCTTGATTGGCCAGCAAACTCGCCTGACCTGAACCCCATAGAGAATCCATGGGGCATTGCCAAGAGAAAGATGAGAGACATGAGACCGAACAATGCAGAAGAGCTGAAGGTCGCTATTGAAGCATCCTGGTCTTCCATAACACCTCAGCAGTGCCACAGGCTGATAGCATCCATGCCACACTGCATTGAGGCAGTAATTGATGCAAAAGGGGCCCAAACCAAGTACTGAGTACATATGCATGCTTATACTTTTCAGAGGTCCGATATTGTTCTATGTACAATCCTTGTTTTATTGATTTCATGTAATATTCTAATTTTCTGAGATTGTGAATTTGGGGTTTTCATGAGCTGTAAGCCATAATCATCAAAAATATGACAAATCAAGGCTTGAACTATCCCGCTTTGCATGTAATGAGTCTATCTCATATATTAGTTTCACCTTTTAAGTTGCATTTACTGAGATAAATGAACTTTTGCACGATATTCTAATTTTTCGAGTTTCACCGGTATGTGTGAAAACATCTGTGTGTAATCATTTCCAGACCTGCCGGGAAGATGAGACCCTTTCATAACAATAATATTAATTTTAAATAATGAAAAAGTTGTTTAGGCAATAGAGCTCATTGGCTTGTAAAAAAAAAAAAAAGCTCCCTGAAATAATTATACTGATCAGTTGGCAGGGAGAAAGCATATGTGTATGATAGTGTACACAAAAAGGTCTGATTGCAGTACAAATGTGAGTGTCTGTGGGAAGCCCTTACACAGGAGTGATAAGGTGATCCTGACACTTGTGAATGCCTGTGTGCTGAACCCCCCCCCCCCGAGATCTCATTTTGTATAAAGAAACAGTAAGTGGCAAGGGTTTGTTGTTGTTGTTGTGAAGGTAATAGCAAGTGTTCCAATGAGAAAGAGAGATGAGACAGATCTCATGGAGAAGTGGGAGAATTAGAAAGAGTTATTTGCGATGTTGAATGGAGAAAGGAGAAGTATTTTTCCTCCCTGTATTTCCCCTTTCTTTTTGTCTAGGAAGAGAGAGGTAGTATGGGACTGCCTAGAATAAAGCTTAAAGATGTCTTTCTTAGAAAAAATATACAGGGACTGTCCCAGTGTTTTTCTCGTTTAAGGTCTAAAGGACTACGGACACAAACTCCACCTCTTGATCTCAAATATATGATTACAAATGTGGTGACTGGGTCCTAATAAAATCCATAAAAGAAAAGAAATTACAGCCAGTGTGGGAAGGACCGTTCCAGGTGTTGTTAACCACTGAGTTGGCTGTGAGGACCAAGGAAAGAGGCTGGATACATTACTCCAGAGTTAAAGGACCAGTGGATTCACCCTATGGATGGACTGTATCAACAGATGCACCAAACCTGCTTAAATTAACCTTCAGAAGACAAATATCCAATGATTGATGGAACTTTGGGCAGTTGATTTAAACATTTGGTTGGGAGTAATAAACATTTGTACTGTGTTATTGATTGTATTAAGAAAGGAGATAATAGAATGGGGTAAATAAATGCTGTGGTACCTGGTGGATGTAAGATCCCAACAACTGGCTGAGAGACTTGAAGTCTAATGGTAAGAGTTTAAGCTTTTACACACTTAAGACATATTGGGTTGGGGGCCTAGTCCACTAGGAAGATGAGGTTTGGAATGGTAGTGGTTGTTGCCTTGTGGGAAATCATGCAACATATACAAGTAGGAATGGGGATTTTTGATGTATTGCCTAGTTATCCTATAACATGACAGCAGCTGTATTTCCATACCGAACTTGAGCAGGAATATTTCCTGGTACAGACACCACTGACACTGATTGAAACTACAGCTGAAGCTGGTATTTGTATTAAATCCTCTTTCAATGATGGTGTACTGTTGGGTAAATACCCAAGGTGCAATCATATGTATGAAACAGTTACCCAGGACAAAGTTCTATTAAATAGAATGGAATTCTTATACAATCAATGCACTGATCAATATGGTAATTATACACCTTCTTATAAAAAGTTTAGGATTATAGAAGAAGGGCTACATTTACCATATATCGAGTTGAAAGCTCCCTCCAAACCTATGTTTTTATGTGGAAATATAGCATTGGCTAAATTACCTTTTATATGGAAGGGTAGATGTACTGTTGGTATCTTAAAGCACCAACAAGGTATACTAGACAAGTGAGAGAACCAAGTCCAAATAAGAAGGAAGGGAATATTTTCCTGGACCTAATGAAGGTAGCTCTCAACAGTTTGTCCTTTTCTATAAAAGGGAAGACTACAATCTCTGATATAATGTCCACATGTTTTGTTGGGGTGCCAGTCCCTGGAAAATTCCTATTTGAGGAAGCACAAATTACCATAGAACCTATTAATTATATTAATCACAAGTGATTACTATGTTTGGGAGTCCGCAAAAGCCTAATAAATGGATTATCCAGAGGAAATTGGTAATTGAAGTGAAAACTATATTACTGGCTTATGATTGTGTGGTTTATAGACAACCTGAGAGAAACAGGAAAAGGTGGTATATGCTCCTGTGCCTACTGAGCATGTGTTTACCTGTTCTGAAGTGGAAGAGATGGATGCTAAGGGACAGGTATTATACCTGCCTAGAGGGTGGGTTTTATTTTGTGGATTATATGCTTATGCTTACATACCTACTAATGCACTAGGAAGTCCTTGTACAATTGGACGTCTGACTACCTTTATGGCAGTTGCACATTTTAAGACATTAATCAGGAAACAGAATTTTACTATGAAATGATGAATGCTAGTCTCTATCATAGTAACTAAGTACCATATAAGGTCGCTGTAAAGGACACTACACAAGACGTTACTGTAAAGGAGACAGTGGATGAGTCACATGTGCATGGACATGGACATGTGGAATCACCTAAGCCAGAAAAAGAACCACATATAATTATTTATGCTCCTGTAAAACCTGTAAAATGGCCTATAACGCCAGTGGAGTACCCCTTCAATCATATGGAGGAAAAGGTATATTGAGGAAAAAGAGCTACAAAAAGTGAGGCGTATGCTACAGGATGTAGTGATGAGGTGGTACAAGCTTTATATAATATCACTACACATTTAACATATGTGACTAAAAATACAGACTTTAAAGGAATCTGGGATTTGTTAACCTCCTGGTCGCCTAGCTTTGCTTGGTTAAAGGACCTATTTGTAGGTATCATTATTATTGTAATCATATGCCTTATCTCCTGTATTTGTATTAAATGTGTACCTATATGCTGTAACTGCTGGAAGTATTGTTATCAAGTAACTAAACAAAACAAAACAAATGAAGAACCGGGAAAGAGATTAGGGAGACAGGAAGTATGTATTATGTTACAAAACATACATGATGATTTACAGGACTAAAACTGATAAAAAGGAAAAGGCAGGATTGAGAGAAATGGAATTATTCCTGTAAAGAATATAGCCTGAGTGACTCCATATTTACCCTTCATATAACCTGAGCTAACCCTAAACTATTAAACTGAGTAAGATATGTAGAAAAGGGAAGTGTGTATGACGCCTATTCGGAGGAAATAATGTGTTAGTACATTCTGAGTTGGGTCAGGCTGACCCAAGCTCAATTGGAAGGAAGGAAGATACCCCGTTCCAATTAATTGTCTTAGTGAAGGACAGTTAAGGACATATTGAAAAGGTATTTCTGGAGGGGAATTCCAAGCTGGAACAAATGTTGCTGAGAAAACTAAAATGTTATGTAACATCTGAAAAACAATGACAAGTGGAGGTGTTTTAGTTGTTTTGCTGATTGCCTGAAAATGTATTTAAACCATGTATTTGGAGTGGTAAGATGTTCTCTCTCTTTCATGGGAGAACCCTTTTGCATTTAGTCAGAAAACTCCATTTTTGAGACAGAGCTTCAATTTGAAAATGAGACACATATCCATATTTTCTCCTTGAGTTGAGGAAGCAGAAAAACCACTCCTTTTCAAGATCCGAAGCTTTCCTAAGGAGTTAGCCCAAGAAAGATATAGGAAGAACTCCCATTTAGCCAAAAATCCTCAGTTTGGAGAGACAGCTCCAGTTTGAAACATGTATCCCTATGCTGTCCCTTATTGTGGAGAAGAAGAAAAATCATATTTTTTGAAGATCCAAAGCATTCCGTTTTTAAAAAATTTAATTTTTAGTTCTTGTCTAAATAATGTAAATGTACATTCTCTTATACATCATTAATCATACATATACATATTTTCTTAGAGAGCATACAAATAAGACATTTTAATTGCATTCGGGGTTGATCTTCTACCCTCTCTTTTCCCTCTTTTCACAACAAACCTTCTTTCTTTCCCCTCCCTCTGTCCTCTCTTCTTCTACTTTCTTCCTCCTCCTCTCCTTCCTCTTTCCTACTTCCCCTTCCTCTCCCCCACTCCTCCCCTCTTTCCCCCCTTTCTCGCCTTCTCTCCTACTCCTCTTCCCTGCCCTTTCTTTCCCTCCTTTCCCCTTTCTTCCATTCCTCTCTCTCACTCTCCTCTTCATACCCTCTATTCCTCTCTCCTTTCTTTCTTCTTTGTTGTGAAATATATTCCCTGTTTGGTATCCAAGCAACTCCAATATTCTAATAATATATACTTTCTTTTCAATTTCTTTTCATTTTTACCCAATCTGTCACTTTTATCATTATAATTGTACATTTATACTTATACTCTTTTTTCTCCCCCCTCCCCCTTTTCCATTTACTCTGGTGTCCTTTCTATGATCTCCCTCATTTATCTATCATTTTTTATTCATATTTCTTTTCTAGCCATTCATAAAATCTTCCCCATGTCTTGAAATACACCAATTCCTCTCTATCGTTTATTCTTAAAGTTAATCTATTCATTTCCACACAGACTAAAATCTTTTTTATTACTTCACCTTCTGACAGGATTTTTTCTGTCTTCCCATTTTGCGCAAATACAATTCTTGCTGCTGTTATTATATGTATAATTTAATACACATCTCCTTTACTATATCTCTCTGACAGAATACCCAATAAAAAAACCTCTGGTTTTAATTCTATAGGTTTGTGTAACATTTCCAACCATGTCTGTATTCTAGACCAATAGTTTTTTGCTTCTGTACATGACCACCACATATGATAATATGATCCCGGCAAATGCGAACATTTCCAACACTTGGCTGACTTATCTTTAAACATTTGCTAATCTTTCCGGTGGCATATGGCATCTGTAAAACATTTTATATAGATTTTCTTTATATGCAGTTGCCATTGTCAATTTATAATTCCTTTCCCATAGTTGTTGCCATTTCTCTAATTCTATTGCATAACCAAAGTTTTTCGCCCATGTTATCATTGTCTCTTTAAGTTCTTCATCTTCAAATCTAATTTGCAACAAATAATTGTACAGTCTTTTAATCATTTTTTCATCCTTTCCAGTCATTATCTGGTCCAACTCTGATTCCCCCAAATTAAAACCATATTGTTTCAAATCTTTATCATATCTTGATTGTATCTGCAACCGTGTATACCAATCAGTCTCAATCCCTTGTTTTTCTAAATCTTGCTTCTGTTTTAGTTCTCCCTTCTCTGTTAAAATGTCCTTATATCTAACAATATTGTCCATGTTTATCATATTTTTGGATGTGTTAACGCTTCTATTGTTGAAAGCCATATTGGTATTTCCATATAATTTTTTTTCTTTTACACTCTCCCATATTGCTAACAAACCATTCCTTAAGCAATATCTCTGAAAGTATCCATGTATTTGATTTTTTCCATACCATAAGAAAGCATGCCAACCTAGTTGTAAATCATGTCCTTCCAAAGTCAATAGTCTTGTATTTCTCAATAAAATCCATTCTTTAATCCAAATTAGCACCGCTGCTTGGTGATACAATTCCCAATTTGGTAGACCAAATCCTCCTCTAGTTCTTGAATCTTGTAGCAATTTAAGATTGATTCTTGATTTTTTCCTTTGCCATATATATTTCCACATCATTTTATTCAAACTCTCAAAATATTTCTTCTCCAGCTTTATTGGAATTGTTTGAAAGAGAAACAACAGTCTTGGCAATACATTCATTTTAATTAATGCTATTCTTCGACAAATTTAAAACCCCAAACTATTTAAAACCAATTTTAAAATTGAATGTATAAAATACTAAAAGATATTTAAAAATTAAAAATCTTTTATGAAAGAGGGAGAAAATTAGGCCAGGCCCGCCTGGTGAAATAATAAGGTCTTTAAAGCGCGGCGGAAGGTGCGCAGATCCGGGATCCTCCGTATCTCTGGGGGGAGCTCGTTCCAGATAGTAGGTGCCCCCACAGAGAAGGCTCTCCCCCTGGGGGCCGCCAGTCGACATTGTTTGGCCGACAGCACCCGGAGGAGCCCCTCTCTATGGGAGCGTACCGGCCGGTGGGAGGCTATTGGTGGTAGTAGGCGGTCCCGCAAGTACCCAGGTCCTAAGCCATGGAGCGCTTTAAAGGTGGTAACCAAAACCTTGAAGCGCACCCGGAAGACCATCAGGAGCCAGTGCAGCTCGCACAGGAGAGGTGTTACATGGGAACGCCATGTCGCTCCCATTACCACCCGCGCGGCCACACTCTGCGCCAGTTGGAGCCTCCGGGTGCTCCTCAAGGGGAGCCCCATGTAGAGAGCGTTGCAATAGTCCAGGCGGGAGGTGACAAGGGCATGAGTGACCGTGTGTAACGAGTCCCGATCCAGAAAGGGACGCAACTGGAGAATCAGGCGAACCTGATGAAAAATCCTCCCGGTCACGGCCGTCAAGTGCTCTTCTAAAGACAGCCGTGAATCCAGGAGGACGCCCAAGTTGCGTGCCCTCTCCGTGGGGGCCAATGATTCGCCCCCAATAGTCAGTGATGGCACCAACTGACTATATCGGGACGTCGGAAACCACAGCCACTCGGTCTAAATAATCTAAATAATTCTTTATTTGTTGTAAATCTGTTTCTTCTTTTGGTATAAGAGTTATGTATGCCTCCATCCATGAGTTCGGAACCTTGGCTTCTATTAATAAGTCATTAAATACTTGTAACATTTTATCACTCAGTACATCTTGCAATTTTTTATAGAGCTCTGCTGGTAACTCATCTGGTCCCGGGGTTTTTCCATTTTTCTGTCTTTTAATACCCTCCACCAATTCCATCATTGATATTCTTTCTTCTAGTGCTTTTTTGAATTTTTCTGGTATTTTGGGAGTCATTGCTTTTTCCAAATATTGTTCTATTTTCTCTTCTGATGTCTGTTCTTGTTGATATAATTTCTTATAATATTCCTCAATTATTTTTTCCTTTTCCTCATTTCGATGACATATCTTCCCATCTTGATCTAGTAATTGGGTTATCAGTTTCCTTTCTTTTTCCTTTTTCCTTTTATATGCCAGCCATCTTCCTGGTTTATTTGCATTTTCAAAATTTTTTTGCTTTGTTGATTTTATTTTCCTTGCCAAGTCTTCATTCTCAATTAAGTTCAATTTATGTTTTTCCAAGTCCATTAAATTTTTAATTTTTTTTGTCTTGTGGGGTTTTTTGCAATTCTTTCTCTAATTTCTTATACTCCTCTTCCAATTTCTTTTGAGTTTGTCTATTCTGTTTATTTTTTCCCCGTATAAGTCATTATCAAGCCCCTTATATATGCTTTACTAGTATCCCATTCGTTTTGTAATGATGTATCTTCTTTTCTGTTTTCTTTAAAGAAAATGTAAATGTTGGTCCAGAATGCAGCCACGTGAGCTATCGTGGGTGCACCTAGATACACCCACATTACACCAATTCTCCACGAGCTGCACTGGCTCCCTATTGGTCTCCAGGCACAATTCAAGGTGTTGGTTATTACCTTTAAAGCCCTACATGGCTCAGGGCCAGGTTATCTTCGAGACCGCCTTCTACCACATAGTTCCCAGCGACCGGTAAGATCCCACAGAGTTGGTCTCCTCTGGGTCCCATCAGCTAAACAATGCCGGCTGGTGGCCCCGCGGGGGAGGGCCTTCTCTGTGGCTGCCCCAGCTCTCTGGAACCAGTTACCTCCTGAGGTCCGGACCACCCCCACCCTATTGGCCTTCCGAAAAGCGGTGAAGACCTGGCTTTTCCAGCAAGCCTGGGGCCACTGATCTCGCTGTTGCGATCTTGTGAGATCCGGCCATGAATGGTGTGAATGGGTTTTAATGTTTTAATGTTTTTATAATGGTTTTTTTAAAAATGCATTGTAAGCTGCCCTGAGTCTCCGGAGAAAGGCGGCATATAAATTGAATTAATAAATAAATAAATTCATTTTCCATATATTGTATAAAGTCTTTCTCATTTAATAAGCTTTGATTTAATGTCCATCTCATTCTTTTTTTTTTGTCCTTTCCATATCATCATTATTGGATTGTGATTTGTCCATATATTTGCTTCTATATCAATCTTGTCTATCTTGGATATTAAATCTGTGGACATCTACATCATATCTATTCTTGACCATGACATATGTCTATTTGAATAAAATGTATACTGTTTTTCCTTTAGGTTTCTTTGTCTCCAAGCATCTTGCAGACTTAGTTCGTCTACCATTGTATAGAATGCTTTCGGAAGTGTCTTCCTTGGTTTTTTATTCACTTTTGTAGATTTCTAGTCTAATTCATTATCAACAATCGCATTAAAATCTCCTATTATGCAAATCTCCTCATATTCATGTTCTAGTATTTTCCTGTGTAGTTTCACATAAAATTCTCTTGATTTTCATTCGGAGCATATATACCCACAAGTAATATTTTTTTGTAGTTCATTACAATTTCTACCATTAATACTCTTCCTTCCTCATCCTCAAATATTTGTTTGGATTGGATTGTCCGTTTAATGTAAAATACTACTCCTCTTTTGCTTTGAGAAGCCAATGTTGTATACAATGTCCCCAATTTTATTCGCTCCAAAAGCTCTTTATGTTGTTTTCTGATATGAACTTCTTGTAGACATATAATTTCTAATTTTAACTTCTCTAATTTGTTGAATATTTTTCTTCTTTTTATTGCCAAGTTTAGTCCATTTATATTCAAAGATATTATTTTAATTTCTTCTTCCATTTCTTTTCTCAGGTCTCTTACACTTCTTGGAATTTGTTTTAGTGCCACTACTTCTCTCCCTTTGTGCTTTATTGTCGTATTTCTCATCAGTTGCAGTATCTCTGTTCTCAGTGTTTTCTTTGTAAATCTAACATGAATTTCTCTAGGCAGGTTGTTTCTCATCACATATTTTGTGTGCACTCTATATATTTCATCGATCCCGCTTAATATCCCTTCCTTACTTTCTTCCATTGCTTCTGCTAATATCTCTGCAATTTTCTCTGTAAAATTTTCTCCCTTTTCTTCTTCAATATTTTGAAATCTTAGATAATAGTCAGCTTTATCCATTTCCAGAATTATAACTGTTTTTTCCTGATTTTTTTTATTGAAAAGTTTTATAAGAAATACAAACAATTTTCTCCCCCCCACCCTTTTCCCCTCCCCACATAATAGAAAGTGTACATTTTCTTATACATAATAAATCCTACATATACATGTTTCCCTTAAAGAAAGCATTAAAATAAGACATTTTAATTACATTCGGAGTTGCTCTTCTTCTCTTTCTTCCCTCATTCCACAACAAACCTTCTTCTTCTCCTCCTTTCTTTCCCTTCCCTCCCTCCTCTTCTCTCCTACTTTCTCCTTCCTCCTCTCCTACCTCATCCTACTTCCTTTCCTTTCCCCCACTTCTCTCTTCTTTTCCCCCTTCTCACATTCACTCCTACTCCTGTCCCCTTCCCTTCCTCCTCTCCTTTCTTCCATTCCTCTCCCTCCCTCTCCTCTTCCTAGCCTCTCCTCCTCTCTCCTTTCTAACTTCTTTGCTGTGAAATATTCTCCTCCTTTTGTCAGCGTTCCAAATTAGGCTCTCTTCCAGCGCTGACATAACGAGATGAAGCAGAGAGAGCAGCAGCTTGATTTATTGCTGAGATGAACTTTTACCTAGTTTTTGTATGTTACAGATAGTGTTTCCTGGGAGACGAGGGTGGGGGCTACATTCCTGTGAAAAGAACGTGCCGGGATGTAGAGATGGATCTGCATGATGGCCAATGGGACATTGGGGTTGGAGAGCGGAAGAGGAGGGGGTTGGAAGGAGGGGCCAGTTTGGCTGCAACTTGAATCAGGAATGTCAGTTTTTTTTCTGTTCTTAAATAAAAATGATTCATTAGAGATTTTGCGCTTGAAAATGAAACTTATTTAAGATAGCACCGAAACCTGACAGACAGCCAAACTCTCCTCCAAATCCAGGCTGGCTGAGTTTAAATCATCCCGTTCCCTCCCAGACATTTGGTCGGACGGACTATGGCTGAAGCCAAGCTCTCGGAGGAAAGCCTGCTTCAAGAAACGGGAGGAGCAGAAGCGGTTGTGATCCCAGCCAACTTGGAAAATACAAAGGTTCAACTTTCTCCGCCTTCCCTCCCCGCAGAACTTCAAGCAAAGAAACGTGAGCCAGATAAGTACCCGGGGACTGTGCCAAAAGCCTTAGAGGTGGAATCTCCTTTTGCAAATGTAAAAGATAAAGAAAAACCCCTAAGTTAATTGGGAAGGGCGAGCTGGGGATGGGAATGGCAGCGAAGCCCAGACAAGGCAGCACCTCCCCACCCCAGGATGAGAGACGAGGCAGAGGACTATCAACACCAAGCCTGGCCCTCCAGAGCTCAGCACAGAGAGGAGAGGGCAGAGA
The DNA here is from genome assembly GCA_022577455.1 of Arizona elegans. Lineage (NCBI taxonomy): Eukaryota > Metazoa > Chordata > Lepidosauria > Squamata > Colubridae > Arizona > Arizona elegans. The sequence continues at coordinate 21,268,396 of JAKOOJ010000010.1, forward strand.
GGGAGGAGCCACCCCAGTTCAGAGGGAAGTTCGATGGTGACCCAGACAACCTCGCCCAATTCCTCGATTCAGCTGAGATATACATAGAGCGGTTCGGACACCTCTACCCTTTCCCCAGAGCCCTAGTGAATGCTATCTCGGAAGGGCTGGAGGGAGAAGCAAAGAGGTGGTCAGCATCACTCTGCAAATACAGGGCCCCCCAGCTACAAGATGCGGATGGGTTCTTGCAACTATTGAAAGCCCGTTATGAGGAGGAGGAGGAGGACCCCTATGTGGAAGACGAGCTCAGAAACCTAATGCAGAGGGGGAAGCCTATCAGAGAGCATATCCGTGAATTCAGGAGAGTCATTGGGACACTGCCTCCCCTACCAGAGCTATTGCTGGTGTTTTTTTTTAGAACAAGCCTAGATAAAAGAATTTCCCAAGTGACTGCCTATCGTGACATCCCAAACCGACTCTCTGAATGGTTCCGGGTAGCAATAAAAGTTGACAGAGGGCTGCGGGCGAATGACATGCCGAAACCACCAGATGGAAAGGAGACCGGTCGGCCGAGCCAGGGGCAACTCAACAGATGAGAAACCCCAGCATCACAGCCCACCCAGAGACCATCTGCCCCACAGAGCCCACTGAAATGCTACAGATGTGGAGGAAGCGGCCACATAGCAGCAAGATGTGGAACGCCTAGACCGGGACCAGCTCCACCGCCCAAAGCACAACCGGAACGAGGGCCCAAGCGCGTCACCCACGTACCGCGGGAAGCTCCCCAAATCCCGGAGTTTTTTGCTCATCTGACCAAAACCAGAGGAATCCCAGATGAGGGAGATCAGTCCCCCGAACCCTATGACACGGAGGACGAAGGCGAGGATGACCCGATGGTGAGTGGACCCGTCCATCCTTTTCTTTTCCCCATACGCCTAACAGCCCCCAAAACAGGGGCCCAAGAGACTTTCCAAGCCCTAATAGACTCGGGTAGCACACGGTGCCTAATCAACCTACCCACAGTTCTAAAATTGGGAATCCGAGCTAAACAGCTCAAACAACCAATTCGCTTCGAGCAAGTTGATGGGTCCCTAGTGGGAGGAGCGTACGCCACACACTTGACTAAACCCGTGAGACTAGAACTCGCAGATCACTGGGAGACGATCCGCTTCATAATAGCCCCCAATATGACAGAACCAGTCATATTGGGGCTCTTGTGGCTCGACAAATGAGCCCCAATCATTTGGTGGCAAGAGGGAACCCGCAGGCTGAGAATAGCAAAGGGGCCCCAACCCCTGCCGCCCCGACCAGAAGAATTCCCTCCCACGCTGAAACCCCAAAGCAGCCCTCCACTACAGAAGAAAACACCACCAACACAAGGGTCCCTCCCAGAAGGTGCAGCAAAGCAATTGGCAGCCACACCCACCACCGCTTGTAACACAAACCAGATCCCAAGGGAGTACCAAGACCTTGCAGGGGTATTCAGCGAGGCCGAGTGTGACATTCTGCCCCCCCACCGCAAGACCGATTGTGCCATCGAGATTATCCCGGGAGCGAAACTACCCAAACCTAAAATGTATGCCATGACGCCCCGAGAAATGCAGGAAATGCGGGACTACATAGACAAAAACTTACAAAGGGGATTTATTGAGCCAGTGAAACCAAGGGTAGCGGCGCCGGTCATGTTTAAAGAGAAAAAGGATGGCTCCATGAGACTGGTGGTCGACTTTCGAAGTTTCAACGCCGTTTGCATACACAACTTGTACCCCCTCCCCCTCATGAAAGACATGTTAGCCCACCTAGCTAAAGGGAAGGTTTTTACCAAACTAGACCTTCGAGAAGCTTATTACCGAGTACACATAAAGGCAGGAGATGAATGGAAAACAGCATTCAACTGCCCCCTGGGTAGTTTCCAGTTTAAAGTAATGCCTTTTGGATTGCAAGGAGCCCCGGCAGTATTCATGCAGTTAATAAACAAAGTCTTACATGAACACCTTTACAAAGGGGTCCTCGTCTACCTGGATGATATTCTTATCTACACGGAGACCATAGACGAACATATACCCCTCGTCCGCCAAGTACTGAAAAAACTGCTACGGGCAAACCTATATGTCAAACTGCCGAAATGCAATTTCCACCAATCACGGCTAGACTACCTGGGCTACCGAGTATCAAATGAGGGGATAGAGATGGACCCAGCCAAGGTCCAATCAGTTCTACAATGGCAGCCCCCTCGCACCCGCAGACAACTGCAAAGTTTTCTAGGCTTTGCGAATTTCTACAGACAATTCATCCCCTCGTTCGCGAAGATTGCCAAACCTTTGACGGACCTCCTAAAGACAGGAAGCCCAGCGATGAAACCTTGCCCGGGACAACCCCTACAGTGGGACCTGACCTGCCAACAGGCATTTGAGACGCTAAAAGGACTGTTCGCGAAAGAACCTGTCTTAAAACACCCGGATCCGGAACAGCCTTTTGTCATCCAAGCAGACGCAAGTGATGTGGCAGTAGGAGCCATGTTACTCCAAAAGAACAACCAAGGTGATCTACAACCCTGCACCTACACCTCCTGCAAACTCACCGATACGGAGAGGCAATGGGCAGCATGGGAGAAGGAAGCGTTTGCAGTAAGGTGGGCCTTGTTGACCTGGCGGCACCTTCTAGAGGGAGGCCAGAAACCATTTGAAGTCTGGACTGATCATAAAAACCTAGAGGCCCTAAAAACCCCACGAAAACTGTTGCCCAGGCAAGTGCGGTGGGCACAATACTTCAATTGTTTCAATTTCGAGCTTAAGCACATCCCAGGAGGGAGAAATTTCCTGGCTGATGCCCTCTCCCGGATGCCCCAATACAACAGTGAGCGGGAGCAGGTAGTGAATGCCATCATCCCCTCCACCCAAGCTGCGGCCCAAGTGATCACCAGACGGCAACGACGTGATCAGCAAGGCCAACTTGCAAGTGACTTAACTGCAAAATTAAAAAATGAAACGCTGACAGACCCCTGGTATCGGGACAATCAACATCTCTTGACAAAAAGAGATGAACTAGCATGGAGGGGGACAAAGCTCTATGTCCCACAGAGTTTACGCATCCTGATTCTCAAGAGGAGCCACGACGTTAAACCAGCAGGACACTTCGGATTCCTAAAGACTCTGCACCTAGTACGAAGGCAGTTCTGGTGGCCACACATGAGAAAGGACGTAGACAGTTATGTAAAAAGCTGCACCATTTGTGCCACGATGAAGACAAGGCCAGGGTGCCCGCCTGGATTGTTGCAACCAGTAGCTGAACCAACAAGACCATGGGAGGAGATTGCAATGGACTTTATAGTAGACCTACCGAGGAGCAGTGGAAATACAGTGATCTGGACTGTAATAGATTTATTCTCCAAACAGGCACACTTCATTCCTTGTAGTGGACTGCCTTCAGCCCGTCAGTTATCCAAACTGTTCCTGAAACACATTTACCGCCTACATGGAGTCCCCAGGAGAATCATTTCTGACAGAGGGGTCCAGTTCACAGCAAAGTTCTGGAGGGAGTTTCTACGATCCATAGGTTCATCCCAAGGGCTCAGCTCAGCATTTCACCCGAGCACCAATGGGGGGGCAGAAAGACTGAACGCTATGATAGAACAGTATTTAAGATACTACGTCGACTACCAGCAGTCCAATTGGGCAGACCTCCTATCTTTTGCGGAGGTTGCATATAATAATGCTGTCCACAGCAGCACAGGGCTAACCCCGTTCAAAATAGTGAGTGGCATGGATTTTGTTCCCATGCCAGAATACCCGAGGGAGCCCCCTTCCTCAGTCAGTTTGACCGACTGGATGGAAATGTTGAGACAAACTTGGGAAAATGTTAAGAGGGCGCTGGCAAAGGCGGCTCAATCTTATAAGGAACAAGCAGACAAGCACCGAACTCCCCAAAGACCATTTCAGCTGGGAGAGAAAGTTTACCTTTCCACCAAGTACTTGAGACTTAGACTCCCGAGCAGGAAATTGGGCCCAAAATTTATAGGACCATTTCCTATAATAAAAATAATCAACCCCGTTACAGTGCAATTGCAGTTGCCACGGCTTTTGGGGAAAATTCACCCCGTTTTTCACAGTAGCCTTCTAAAACCTGTAGTGGGGTCTACTTTAAGGCCAATGCCACGTGAACCCCCTGGGCCCCTGGTTGTTGGGGGCCAAACGCACTACGAAGTGCAGCGGATTCTTGATTCAAGATGGCACGGGGGCGCCTTCAGTACTTAATTAAATGGAAGAGTTACCCAGTGTCAGAGGCTTCCTGGGTGAAGAGCGCAAACATTCAAGCTGATCGCCTTATAGCAAAATTCCATGCAGACCACCCGGGAAAGCCGGGAGTGGGGGGTGCACAGCCAGGGAGGGGCTGATGAGACTAATCTTGTTGTGTTTTCCCTATGGGATAGGTGATGTCGCAGAAGTGAAGGGAGAGGGGCCGGATGTCAGCGTTCCAAATTAGGCTCTCTTCCAGCGCTGACATAACAAGATGAAGCAGAGAGAACAGAAGCTTGATTTATTGCTGAGATGAGCTTTTACCTAGTCTTTGTATGTTACAGATAGTGTTTCCTGGGAGACGAGGAGGGGGGCTACATTCCTGTGAAAAGAACGTGCTGGGATGTAGAGATGGATCTGCATGACGGCCAATGAGACATTGGGGTTGGAGTGCAGAAGAGGAGGGGGTTGGAAGGAGGGGCCAGTTTGGCTGCAAAATGAATCAGGAATGTC